>BSBM01000877.1:6550000-7947500 GCA_027924585.1 Larix kaempferi | reverse complement strand
AAGATATAAAAATAACTTTTAAAATTTTGGAAAAATAACCCCGCACAAGATCCATCTGTTGCCTATGCCTCTACATATTGTTTTCCTCATAACTTGATAATTTACATAACAAACAAGTGGCTCAACTAAAACATGTGCATTATGTTTTAGAGAAAAAATAACATACCAATCTTAAAATAATGACATTTTGGGGTGATTATACCATGTTTCCATAAATAAAAGTTATATATTCCGGAAGGTCATCCGTTTTTCTCCGTTTCATCTTTTTACACCTAATTCGAAAGTTTTTTGCAGGTACCTCTAATAATTCATTTTAATGATAATATTTATATTTTTCCAGCATGTCATTTCAACTAACGTGTCACAATTGGGTATCTTTACCTTGCACCAGCCCTAATTTATTAACACAACTGAGAATATTCCAGCATCTGTGAAATTTGGCCACTCATTTAATGGATAAATGAAAATCATGCTACCCTCCCCTCTGTGTGTGTTAAAATTAAGATGCCTATCGGTGTAAAAACCCTTAAACCCTACATTAATGCTTGACCTTGTAATTTTAGGGCTATGATGAATTCCATAAGTTTAAACACATATACAATTAACATTTTTTAAAATAACAATGCACATGAATGAAGTGTTCAAATCTACATTTGTATACATTATTTTAAGTAAATTCAATCATTTAGGTACTCAACACCTGCACTAATAGAAACATATGCATTATATTTTACATGAAAAATAACATACCATTGTTTTAAAGACTTTGATTTTACATAGTTAGACAAAACTTCTATAAATAAAAAATTATATATTTCAGAAGCTAATTTGATTTTCTACATATCATATTCTTATACCATATTCAGATTAGTTTACCTTGAACCATCCCTACATATCAAAAGATCATTGTTTTACCATATTTGCATTACCACTAATGTGTTATGAGAGAACATCATTAGATTGCATTCACCCAATAAGATTTGAAATAGAAAAACCCTCTCTGGATAAAAATTCTATAAATATATTACTAGAGAGGGAAAAATTATATAGAATAAATTTTGTTGCACACTAGTTTTGGAAACAAGGGTTACAAGTTCTAATTAGTGCCCTATTTTGGTCTGCATCCTCTTTGATACAAAACTTATCATTGCATGTGTTTTGTGTCATATTATTTGTATCCTATTTTCATCCTCTCCCTTATCATTTTATTAGGTTTCATTTATCCCTTTAATATTATCTTCTTGATACTTAGATAACTTGTTTATTGAGTTGCTATGGTGCAATCAAGAACCACATGGGTTTCTACATGGCCCGGGATTTTCTTATCAAGAATTTTTTAACAATGTTTTAGATTTGACTGCAAATCAAATCTTCCCTATTTAGTTATTGATGTACCCTATAAAAATTTTTATGGGTGTCTACAAACTATCTTCACCAACTAGGCATTGTATTCTTATTTTCATCCACTTGTCACTAGCTCCCTACCTTCACCCTCAATGAGATTACCCTTGACTCTTTGGAGATTAGATCTTGCAAATCTAGCATTGTGCTATCATATTTGATAAAAAGTTTCATGTTATGAATTTGTGGTTGTATTTGTACACAATTCCTACACTACTCTTTCAAGGACTTCCAACTGATCATTCACAAGAGTGTAATCCCCATAATTTGATGTGAGGAATTTTAAGGTCATCGTTAAGGGAATGATAGAATATGTTGTTAAGAATCATAAGGTAATTGTTAGGTGGGGGGGTTGGTGGGGTGGGGGCTATTTGGGGGAGGAGAGAAACAAATAAATTAGGGAGGGGAATATTCAGAGGCAAATTCAAATGTCACATTCAAATTCCAAAGTTTCCAATTGTCCCTCTATTTCTCTCACACATCAAAATACCCATTCCATGGCAGGGCTCTCCTCTTGTTCACATTATGCATCTCTCTACAGGAATGTATTTTGAACATTTGAGATGGTATCATTCATATTGACCATATCTGATTTGTTCATTTTGGTAGCATATAAATAGTAATACCATATCTTGTATGATTTGATACAATGAAAGTGCATCACACTCAACACACCAAGTATATTACAACATTGGATAATACATGCATTTCTATGTAAATACCAATTAATTATATGTTTGATCATTTGAATTTAGAAGTTTTTTTAATGCTCATTTTTAGATAAATCATCACTTGAAATCAAAGTAAGAATTTATCATAGTGGCGAGAATAACATCAAATGCATTTATCTCATATATTTTTCAAATAGATAAGAAAACACTTATAGCTTCATGTGGATGAAGCACTATTTATTGTACTAGTTGCTTCTAAAGTGTCATTTCATGATTGTGCCAAGTCATTTATGTAGTATTTAATTGTTTTTTAATGGAGTTCTCTTTAAAAACTCAAACTTGGAGCCATGTTTTCATTTCTACATATAAATATATATTATTTGATTTAGCTATGAGACTTGGCATGGGTGAACGCTCACCTAAGTCTGATTGTGGGAATATAGAGATTTTGAAGGTTTCTCTACCTTAATTGTTGACTACGATTTCGAATGGATCAAAGTATCATATCGGAATCAACAAATATATGTACTTTGTTTCAACTATATCGCTAGTTGTTGCGTCGAGGGGAACTTTCTACATCCCAAAGTGGATGAGATGTGTCACGTCTGTCACATGTCAACTCCAAATTTAAATTGGCTAGATTGTAAAATACATTTATATAAATATACATTGAATTTCAATTTCAATTTCCATTACCGCATCCTCACATTTTAAATAAATATTTTCATAAATAGTTAGAATACAACTAAATCTTTGTGTATTAGTTAGTCTTGCCTTGATTTGATTTACAAGAGAACATATATTCACAATAGAATCACTCGAAACATGCTTAGAATAACTACTTTACTTCATTTAATATGTTTTTCCTATTTGTAGGGTTTATAGTTGGTAACTAGATGAATATATTGGATTATGTATTGTTAAGTTAATAATAGAACAATAAGTTAGATATTAGTTTTGTGGTAATTGCAAACTAATGAATAATTGGGTAAATTGCAAGCCTTTTACTTCATAATTAATTAATTAATTAATGCAAATTTTGCTTATTTGTACTATTTATGTTTTTTACTTGGCACTCACATGATTAAATTTGGGTAAATAACTATTTTACTTCATAATCACAATCAATAACTATTTTACTTCATAATCATAATCAATGAGTGAATGCAATTTTTGCCTATTTGTAGGATTTATGCGTTCTACTTTACAACATGTAATAGTTGGAAAATTTGGGTAACTAAGTATTTTACTTCATAATTAATTAAGTAATGATTTGTTTGCTTATTTGTAGGATTTATGTGTTAGCATTTACAATATGATTCCAAATTGGAATATTGGTTCCTTGACAATTATAATTGGAAATTATAATGGATTATGTACTTAACTCTCTCTATTAAAAGCTGAGATGGATCAAATCTCTTGAGGTGCAAACCCCATTTTAGACTCCTAAACTTCGCAAGGGATTTGATCCCTCTCGATGCTTGATAGAGAAAAAGTTAGTATAGATCTATGTTGGTTAAAAATATGTACATGTACACTTTTAAAAGAATTCGATACTAATGTTAAGAGTGTTGAGGATATTAAGTTTAAATTAAATGAAAATAGTATTAGTTTGGCTTGTTCTACCTTGTTGTGGCTAGTGGAAACTATTTAACATTATGTTGGAAAACTTTTAATGTTAAGAGTGTTGAGGATATTAAGTTTAAATTAAATGAAAATAATATTAGTTTGGCTTGTTCTACCTTGTTGTGGCTAGTGTAAACTATTCAACATTATGTTGGAAAAATTGAGAGTGCTTTTCATGAAGGCCTCGAGAAATCTCGATATGGAATTTCCTCTCTCAATTGAATTGATCGAATGACCAAGAATTATTCCATGTGCAGTATCATGTATGCTTTTAGTTATTAAAAGTTGGTGAAGTAGAGTAATGCTAAATGTTAGGAACGATACTTAATTACGTTGTAGGCGTTTCACCAATGAGAAGCATAACCATCCACGTTGGCTAGATTCCTCGCTCATAGAGAAAATGGAATGCTGTCACGTGGATGGTGCCGTCGTGATTTAACTATTTATTCTCCACTTTAGAGTTTCCACAGTCATTCGGGAAACTAAAGTACCTCGAAAAGATTGTAGCAGAGGGGGCAGAGGTAGCAACGTTACCTGAAGAATTTTGTACTTTGCGGCTGTTAAAATATCCGAATCTGACATCGTGCCTGAAATTGCAGACCCTTCCAAATTCCTTCGGGAATTTAACAAATCTCTGATTCATCGATCTATCCAAGTGCAAAAGTTTGAAGTTGCTTCCATATTCCTTCGAGGATTTAACAAATCTCGAAAACATTGATATGAATTCCTACACAAGTTTGGAGATGCTTCCAGATTCCTTCGGGAATTTGACAAAACTCGAACACATCAATATGTCTTCTTGCATAAGATTGAATATTCTTCCAAACTCCTTTGGGTACTTAACAAAGCTGAAAGGAAAATTAGATCTATCTAAGTGAACAAGTTTGAAGAGGCTTCCAAATATTATGAAGTTGAACAATCTGGAATATTTAAAAGTAAGGAATTTTCCGTTAAGCGAGCTGCCATTTAAAAGGAATGAGGGAGAAAGAGAAATAATACCATTAAGAGAATCCACTAGAGGGAAAAGACCATAGAGTGAATTGGCTTCTTATGTTTACAAAGGCATGTTTTAGCTCAAGAAGTTAGAGAAGCTAGAGCTGTACAAGAAAAAAATAAAGGAGGTATTCTTTCATGAGGGGGTCTGCCCTAAATTTCAATGCCTCTACATCGGCTTCTGTAAGAATCTGGTGGAGGTTGGAGCATTACCAACCACACTAATAACCCTGGAGCTCATAAGTTGTCATGCATTGAGGAAAATAGGAGGGCTTTCTGGTCTTTCAAAACTACAAAGGCTGGACATGAGGGACAACCATATTTGACTATTTTCTAGAAGATACAAGAAATGGCATCTTCCAAAATCATTGAGGAATTTGAAAACAACAATTGAAGAAAATATTGCATGTGAGGAACCATGGGTAATAGTAGAAGAGAAACCTGCCCCACTAGAATACAATGTAGCTACAACCAAGCCCTTCCCATAAGATTCCAGCTTCAGCTATGTTGTTGAATGTTAGGCTTATTAGGGAACATCCTAATGTTGGAGGTGTTATTTTTACCCAGGCCTACATCTAACACAAGATTTTACCCCACAAATGAGATCAAAATGGCAAAAGTATTTATAAATCGGAAAGTATCCAGTGCACATACCAGGAATGGAAGAACCCTTTCCATAGATAATATGGTTTAAAAATTGTTGCTGCTCTTGGCCACTCCAAGGAAGAAAGGACCACTGACACCCTGTTATAGCTCTCACCTGATACACATTGTCTATAGGCATCAACTCTCTCTTTGAATCTTAGTGATTTATGAATGAATCGTTTCGTTAAAACCATTCCATGTAGAAGTGGAAAAATGAAGAGTGATTGAAATAACTATTTGCAGGTTGGTCGAAGAATCCGTGCATACCTGCCACACGTATAGCATCAGTGTTATTCTCACAGTAAGTTGAAACGTTACACAGTGCATGCTTTCCTAAGTGTGTCATTGAAGCCACCTTGTCACGCGTACAAAAACGAAGAAGCTTCGATATTAAAACATTGAGGTTATGTGTAAGTCGGTGTCGAGATTTTAGAATAGCTTTAAAAACAATTTAATTAAAATATAAATTGCGGAAAACATAATACAGATTACTTAAATTAGACTTCAATTTCTCCTCATTTACACAATCTGAATCAATTGAGTTGCTCTAAATTTACCTTTCTCCTTAGAAAACTACTCTTATTTATTTCCTTTCAATTGTTCATTACTCGACAGACATTAAGCATCTCCAAACCAAACTATGTACAATATTAACACATGATTCATGTCCAACAAGATAATCTCTAAGCATCTTTGCATCGCCAGCCACGTACAACAATGTTCCGCACCGACCAATGCTTAACTTTCGAAGCCCTTCAGCTTTACACATGAGTTTTCCCACAACTCCTCCAAAGATATCAATGTTTCCATACTCGGCAGCTCTTCTAACTCAGACTAACTAATAACACCCAGAAAATCTAACCGCCGAAGCTTTGTACAATGCGCCATCCCGGCATGTATCCTCTTCAGCTTCACACATTTTGATGAGAGAAACTCCTCCAAAGATACCAATGTTTCCATAATTGGAAGCTCTTCTAACTTGGATCACCCATCAACATACAACAACGAAGCTCTATACAATGCGCCAACCTCTGTATCCTTTTCATCTTCACACAGTCAATTGTCATCAACTCTGGCAGCTGGAAAGGTGCTAAGTGAAAAATGTTAGCGGTTCAACCAAACAACAGATATTTATATAATGCGATATTAACATCGACTAAACCTACCAAAATAACATAATAATTTTTTAATTAGATGTGATTCGCTTTCCTTTAAATTCTTCAATGGAACAACAACATAAAGAGTCAATGCAATTAATGCATGTTTGTTTGGGTTTCTATGTTTTTAATTTCTAATAAGTTTTGTATATATATATTCTAATCAATGACCATTTATTTTTTATTGCATTGCATGGCGGTGAAAATAGCAGAAACTTGTTTAGTAAGAAGCTTGCTTTTTAGATTTGTATGAATAAATTTGTGTATATTAATATTGATAAAAAGAGTGAGAATAATTTTTTTTAATTACATTTATATGGAGTTGCGTAGATATAAATATGGATAATTTTATAATGGTTTTTACACTTCAGTATGAACATATAATTCTTCAATAGCTAACAGCTTTCCAATCCCCTGGATTCCTCAATAACCAAGATAATATAAACAAAGATTGATCATAAATAATGTGATCCATAATTCATCTAAGCAATATTCATATCAAAGTGACTTGCTTGAAGGTTTTGGTATTGATGTTTAGATTCAAACATTGATACAAATTCAATAGTAAACATTTCAATTACAATAATTACAAAAGTTAAAGTGATGGAGACTTCAAACATAACCAAACATAAGTTTTTCAAATGTATAAGATATTTCTCAAACGGTTCAAAAAGAAAACAAATAATTGATATTTCTTACCAATGAATATTTCTTATTAATCATATAATCATAATCATGTCAAGTTAACAAGGGATGTATCACTTAACAAGGGAGTGTTAAGAACCTTGCATAAACACAGATAATAAAGAATGCATCAATAATCACATTTAATCAATATTCATTTCAAATTGAGTTGCTCGAAGATGTTGGTATCATTGTTTAGATTCAAAAATTGATACAAAATTCAATAATGAAAATTTCAATTACAATAGTTACAACAATTAAAGCGATGAAGAAGACGTCAAACATGACCAAACATATAAGTTTTTTCAAATGTTTAAAATATATTTCTCAAATGTTTTAAAAGGAAAACATAATAATTGATATTTCTTAACATGAATGTTTCTTATTAATCATATAATCATAATCATGTCAGGTTAAAAAATGATGTATCACTTAACAGAGGAGTGTCATGAACCTTGCATTTAAATGGAAACACAAAGACATAGATCATAAAGAATGTGATCCACAATCACATATAAGCAATATTCATATCAAAGTGACTTCCTCGAAGATGTCCGTATTAGTGTTTAGATTCAAACATTGATATAAAATTCAATAATGAAAATTACAATTACAATGGCTACAACAACAAGCAATGCAGAATACCAGGGAAATGTTTAGGGGCGAAATTTCGCCAATTGGCTATTTTTGGGGCTTATTTGCAAAAAATAAATTCGCTATTTGGTCATTTATAGTCTCTAATATCACCTATAAAGTATATAATTTAAAAGGTTTATATCAAAAAGTATATGAATAAAAATAACATTTATTTAACCTCTTTAAATATTAATTTAAAACCTTTTAAATTAATTAAAGTTCTATTTCATGTATCTTGGAAATTATACTAGTTCATAAGAAATAATAGTATTTATAAAAGATGAAAATTTGGTTACAGTAGAAAACTTGGCTTGGTGTAAACTTTTGATGCAAATGATCAAGGATAAATTGTTGGACTTGCCAAATTAAAAGTTTGGAGTGAAGTGAGACCGACAAAATTAACATAAAGCTTTGAGGCTTGGCAAAATTTATGCAAGATTGACAGAAATGTTGAAGATTTTGGCAAGGTAATCTCATATAAAAAAAAGAGCAGTAATGTAGATTTTGAATTTTGGAGAGATGAGAATATATGCAAAGGCTATTCAATCTAATGGACATGTAACCAGAGCATGGATGAATGTCATAGTTAATGTAGCATCAAAATGTAGGGCGTCAGGATCCCTGTAACAGATCTATTACAAACTATAAGGCTTTTGCTGTCGAAACTTCATGCAGTGAATGCTTTTACAAATTCAAGATCTTTCCCAACATATACCAAATTGAGATTGAAGCTATTATAAGGCTAGGCAAATCTTACGCAATTCCAGTGGAACCTTTAAAATTTTTGACATGGTAGATTTAGTACTAACACCTCCTACATCGTCTATGCAAACAGGACATGAAAGATCAGAATTGCAAAAGGAAACATGCAAGATGAATTCAGATAATGAGTTAGAAATCTTGCATGAACCTTCATTGTCATTAATTTCTAAGATTGATGGTTTCTTACTACTACAAGATGGACATGATGGGAAATATTTGCTTCGTTGGTAGCCCAAAAGAAGTCTCCCAACACTATTAATGTGTCAATGTCAGGGACTTAATTGGCCTTTAACAATTTGGCTTCGATATTGGAGGGTGAACATCCGTTGCACAAGGCATGGTCTCGTCTTCAATATTTTCCACTTGTCTTCTATTGATCTCAAGTGATATGGTTGGGATACCACATAATTTATTTGGGATGGATTTTGCGTATTCGTTGCATCCAATTTGTCTAGGTTCCTCAGATATAATATTGAATAACCTTGTGAGGGCAGGTGGTGGAATTAACTAAATAAAAATACCCTTTTATGTATTGAATAGTGGTACATGTAATGGGGAAGGAAGTGTTCAATTGGCCTTCGAGTTTCATCACAATCCTGAGATGTTCCTTTACTGCAAACCTATTATTTAGGATTTAATATGCCACGATGGTAGATCCGGTCTTGAGGTATTGAGTTTTGATATTTGACGAGAAATTAATCAATTCAAAGGTAGAAACTACTAATGTGAAAGCATCAAACTCAATTCATGTGTGTTTTATGATAACTTATAAATTCATGTAAGAATATTAAGTGGGCATACAACCCTCTTGTTGTTCGTAAAATGATGAAGTCATCCCTCAATTGTACTATACTTACTCTATATGGAGTTATCATGACAAAATCCCATAAGCTTTGTTAAAAAGTGCAACTAAGAATTTCAGAAATTACACCTTCAATTTCAAGGAAACAATAATGAGAGCCTTGAACTCCAGTGCAGAGTAAGATAATTCTATTAATATCCAACCAATGACCACAAATTTAGGTGTATGGGATTGTGTGGTATCGTGATATCAATATTGTGCGATGCTGCTATGGTATCTTTGCATTTTAATTTTTCTTTATTTGAGAATCCATAAAAAATGATTTTGTTTAAAGTGAATTTCAAAAACAAATCAAATTTATAAGTTGCATTGTTTTGAGATTTTTTAAATAAAGTTGATACAATCAAAATTTGAATATGTATTAATGGTTTATAGAGGTGCCTTGTAAATATTACTTATAAACAAGCATAAAACTCAAATGTCAAGAAGTATTATATCTCTCAGTTTATTGAGGTGTTAAACATTTTGATGGTGCAAAACATGTAATCAGATTATTTATATCGATTTACACTTGATAGATCGAGAAAAATTGATTAACAAGTTTTGCACCATGATGGATTTGATCCTTCTAGATTCTTAACAAAATGTGGATTAAGATGGATATACAAGTATTTAATCTTTTTCAATGCTTAAGATATAGGATTGTATCAACTTATTTTTAAATTCATAAATGAAGACATAGGGAATGACCTTTGCATTTCTATTTTCCCTCATTTATAAATGGATTCAAAGAAGATTATGGAAGATGTTCTTTGTTTGATGTAAAACATTTAATTTTTCCCAATGCTTAAGAGATAGCATTGCACCAACTTATTTCTAAATCTATAAGTGAAGACATGGGAGTTAACTGATCTTTGCATTTTTATTTTGTCTTATTTCTAAATAGAATAAATGAAAATTATGGAATATGTTTTTTGTTTTTTAAAAGAAAGACTTGGTTTTTAAGGCAAAGATAGATTTTCTTGTAACTTTATATTAAAATTAATTGTTTTTGTAAAGTTAATTTATTTGAAGAGAATGAAATAAATGAGGTCCATTATTTTGAGAATTCTAAAATAAAACTGAAAAAAAATTACTACAACTTAAATTTGGATTTGGATGAATTGATTTTAAAGATCCATTTTACAATTAAATATAGAAAAAGAAATTTCACTAATGAATAAATGTAATTGTCCATAATTTTTGCATTCACATTATAATATTAATAACTAGTGTAGATTTATGTTAACTCGACATTCATTCATTAAGTGTTGAAAATGATTAGATCTCTTCAAAATAAAGATTAAATCTTTATAGTTGTGAATTGTTTTATGGTTTTTGCACCATAAAAAATAAAATAAAATAAAAAAGTTAAAACTGAGAGTTTGAGAGTTTGTTGCAACCTAATTAATAATGATTAACCTACTCAAATAACTGTTACCAACTAAGAATATAGTATTGTAAACATACCACTAAATCATAGTGAATAAACTCTTACCTACTTAGAATATATTAAACTCATAAGAACTTATCACTAAAACATAAAATATAGTAAACTCATGTAGACTTACCACTCAAGCACGATGCAACCAACTCTTTGCATGGACATTTTAGTTTGTATCAGGTATAGGGGATTTAAGTTTTATTGTTGACATACATGCATTTCCCTATCCAATATGCTATTTATGGTGTATCTAACTTTATTCTTCACATATATACATTTGTCTCATAAAAAATCCACACAAAAATGCACCAATGATATTATAGTCATAGTAACAATTTCAAGAGGTTTTTTTAGTGAATAACCAATTTTGTTGTTCACATACATATTCTTAACCAGTTTTTTGTTATTTATATTATAAATAGAGAGTGCAAATAGCAAAATTATTGAAATGTAAATTTTGAAATACATACAATTAAAGTCTAATAGAAAATCCAAGAAAACTATCTAAACTTTGTATTTAAGAAGTAAAAAGTTGTATTTTGTATTGTGCTAGGAAACACTAATATAAAAATATAAATTTGAGTAAAAGTTTATAAAACAACTTCTTATTAAGTGTGTCTTAAAGGCAAAACGTCTTATTATTAAACTTGCACTAAAAAAATAGAAAGTATAAAACTATAACAAAAGAGTAACTAATGTTTTTTTGGAAAAATACATCTTCATGCTTATATCAAGGTACAAAAACATCAACCTTTTAGCGAATATATTTGGACTTGATAAACCTTGGAAACTATTACTATAAAACCACTAATCTTTCAATTATAATTCAAATTGCATGCTTAAGGAGATTAGAGTCCATAAATATTCTTGGGAGTAAATATGTCTCCTATATTAATCCTCTCAAATATTACTTCAAAGCATAGTCTAGCATGTTTTTTTCGACTTTTCCTCCTAGCTTTCCCAAGCCACTCTTGTTCTCTCAAACCATCTTCATAAGAAATAAAATGACAATAAAATATCTCTTCATAAGAAAAAAAAATGGAATTTGGAATTTTTCATGTCTTTAATGTGTGAAATATTTCATTGAAGGCCAAGAAAGGCTAACAAAGAAACATAAACATCATATCAAATGCTTATGCATGGATGGAAATTATATGCACGACAAGAAGGAAATCTCTATGCTCAAACTATTCTACAATGCACTTTCCCTTCCTTTCTTTTGAGAACGTTTTTTTGTTTCTCTAGTGCAACGTCTTTTTGTGTTTACCTATGTCTACACACTAGTATATAGCTATTGTAAAATTGGATCTTAAAGGTCTTCCATTCTCAACAATTCCACATGAATCAAAGACAATCATATCGCGTCTTAATGTTGCAATGTACTATATTAAAGAATTAATGCTCATCTCGATCCTCCCATGACTATTTTCTAGACAATTATTCCTTCCACTCATTTGCATTTTCTTTCTCTTTTTATTTTCCTCTTGGCGTTCCTTTGCACCTTTGCCCAAGTATGCTACAAATTTCATTATGCATAAAGAAGCCATAAGACAAGTCTTCATCAATGGAATTGGTGACTTTCTCCATCTAAAAAAAAGCATCTTACCCACGTCTACCAGTCAACATTGGTGCATACAAGTTCCAAAAAATTAGAGTTGTTGAAGCCTTCGTTTCCGACTTGGAATCTTTTCACTTTGGGGCTATACTTTTTGTAAGAAACGACAACAAAGGTAAAGTGGCTAAACATTGTGCTTCTTGCAAAATCACTTTTGAATACTCATATCATTTCCTGGCAAATGAGGAAATATATAAAAGGGTCAACAATGCGAAAGAGATGCACAAAAAAATAAAGGGCAACCATGCACCTACTTCTATCAAAATTACAACCCAGGAAAAAGAAGCAGAAATACATATACAAAGGAAAGAATCAACAGAGCAACAAAAGAAAGAGGAAGCAGAAATACATAGCCAAAGTGAACAGGCCAAAAGGGTACAAGGAAAACAAGATAAAGAGGAAGCAGAAATATTAGCAATCGAACAGCATCAAAGAGAGGAAATGAAAAAATTGCAAAACGAAGAAGCCCGTTGTGCAAGAGAAACTAAAGAAAATGAAGCTCTGGAAGAACAGATCAACAAAGAAGCGCGAGAAAAAATCCAACCAGTTATGCACAAAGAGCCAACAAGTCCACAAGTCAATAGTCCATAACCCATGGACACAAACGTGCTAAGCCCACTAACTGGAGGCCACTTGCCATTTCCAGAGCTTCAGCTTACGCCGTTTACCCATCCAAAGAACATACAATGGCCTGATTGGACGGTTAGAAAAAAGAATGAAAATGACCGCTCAACCAGATATTGTCATTGTCATAGAAAACACACTTGTAGAAGGCACCCAAAAGGACCCCAAATTCACAGCCTTCGTGAATGTTGTAGCTGCACAAGGAAGTGTTGACAATGTCGACAAGCTGCTTACCACTATTGAGTGAAACAAAGAAAAAATGTTGAAACTCAAGGCCAACTTGGCAACCTTAACACAGAAAAGGAAGCATTGATTGTTTAGTTAATGATAATGAAAGGGGATAAAAATGATTTTCAAGCAAAGCTTACAGACTTTGAAATGCGTGCATCAGTGGCGAACGACAAGGCCAATGAATTGAAGACTCAAGTAGATAAGTTGTTGAGAGATAAGGAATCACTCATGGAACCATTTTGGGCACAAGCATGCAAGCTTCAAGAGCAAGTCTGAAACTGTCAAAAAACACTCTTTCAACAAATCTACAATATCAAACAATTCATGGCAAGGATGCGAGAAATTGCTGCAAGCTCAATAGCAATGCATCAACATTTGATTACTACTGGAAACAAGCATAACAAACAATTAACTTGGAGAGAAAATAACCTAGCATTTCCTCCTCACCTCCCTCAAAAAACACTAGCGACCCTGAAGCTGGATATTGCACTCCTTGAATTTTACAAGAAAGCCACTAATCGACTCAATGCCGAGATTGATAAAACTCTTGAAAAGTGCACAAGCTTCTATGAGGAAATCCATCAGGTTCACCGTAAATGTTATCTCCCTATGGCAGCCAATATCGATGAGCTCACCCCCAAGGATCAGCAGATGGCAGAACTCTAGCAAGTGTTGCAATCAAACCTGGACTACATCAAGAAAATTGATGCTCTAATAGAAGAAGACATCGACTTCTATGTGAGGCAAAAATCTACACATCTCATTTTCCTTGAGGATACCTGCAAGGCTGCACCAACAGAAGTTGCACATATAGAAACATAACTGTCTTATCATGAAGTGTCTCTAAAACTATTAAATCCTGACGAATATAATATCATAACTGAAGAAGCTACTGCATGGACAGACTATATTTCCAATTTAGAAGCGTCCAACTAATTTTAATTGTAAATACCATTTGTATCTTCTCATATGTACAGCACTCGAATGAAAACTTTGCCTACTATTCTCATTTTTGCAATTTCACTAGATAACAAACTCTTCCAAGGCTATATAGTGGTGAACCAACCCTTTTTGTTGTTCATATATTTTTCTTTGTCAATGAAAACAAATTTTTCTTCTCGAGAAACTATTGCAGAAATGTTTATATGTAATGTGTACTTTTCAATGGATATTATTGGGATTCATTTTCTCTAAAAAACCTAAATGTTTGTTCATATTTTTGTAACAGTGCTATATTTTACTACCTTTTTAGTTCAATGGTCTTTAGTTTCCTTGTTGGCAATGGCTTTTCAAGCTAAGCTCATAATGGATTATCCCAAGCAGTAGTGATATAAATATTAATCTCAATTGATTTGTAAACTGTGTATTCTCTTTTACATTCATAAAAACAAAGCAGCCAAGCAAAGCGACCTCTCCTCATCTACCTCCACGTTGAATAAATACAACCTTTATATTGAGAGCTACGACCACTCCTATTGTGTTGTAGGTCTACATTTCATTGTGCTTTGTTGTGAACTATCTATATTGTCAGAAAACGCGTGAATCCTTGATGCAGTGAGAGTCATTGATAACTAGTTACTTTCCTTGGTTTATTAATGATTTTCAGAAGATTAATTCATATAGTGACAGGTATGTTCGTCATTACATGGTTGAGAAGCATGTAAAGCTTTTATTGTGGATTTAAAATCCTCAATGAGAAGAAAGAAACATGTCTGGGTTTCCCACTGTATCTTCCATTCTTGAAGCAAGCATAATGAAGATTCACCACTCCCACTGTGTTGTAAGTCTGAATTTTTATTGTGCTTTGTTGTGAACTATCTATATTGTCAGAAGACATGTGAATCCTTGATGCGGTGAGAGTCATTGATAACTAGTTACTTTTTTTGGTTTATTAGTAATTTTCAGAAGATTAGTTCATGTAGTGACAGGTCTATTCGCCTTTACATGGTTGAGAAGGATGTAAAGTTTTTATTGTGGACTTGAAATCCTCAATGAGAAGAAAGAAACATATTTGGGTTTCCCAGTGTATCTTCCATTCTTGAAGCAAGCATAACGAAGATTCATTTACAACTTAGAATGTGGCACTATCAAGAGCTGGTCCATGAAAGAGTTCTATACCTATACTTGTATATGGATATTCCTACAGCACATGGCATGAAAGCAAACTTTTGTTCACGAGTAGTTTGTGCAGTTTAGAAGCTATTATAATCATTGTTTTCATTGATATTATTGCAGAAATATTTTTTCAAATTGCTTATATATTCCAGATATAGTAGTAATCTATAGTGTTGAGATTACTACTATAGAGATTGTGAGAAAAGCAATTGTAGTTGGCTCATTGTGTTGATGAACTTAACATTACTTTTTGTTATGGGTTGAGTGCCTATGTCTTTGTAATCTGAGATTGTTACAAACTTTGCTCTTTTCCTACCAGTGTCCTTCGCTACCTGTGCCTATGTTTTTATTCCTTCTAACTTTCCTCCTTTCCTACCGGCGTTCATTTTTGCCCATCAAGGGGCAAATGCTAATCAGTTGTAAGTGAATAACTCTTTTCTTATGGAGAGGATTATGAGAGGGGGAGCACAGGTTTATATCAAGTGGAGGATGGTCCTGAACGAGGAGAGGAGAGTTGTAAGGGATAATTTCCCACTCTATACCTCGATTCAAAAGCAGCACCCACCCCATTAACGCGGTGAAGAGTTTAGGAAGAGACATAGCGTGTTGGGAAGAAAGATACATAGTAGGGGCAAATGCTAGTTCTAAATGTTAGAAACGATATCCATTTAATTTAGAGGAAGGCCATTCTACTTGTACATCATTGCCGTGCACAAAACTATAAAATTAAATTCTCCTCTTTTTCTTGGGGGAGAAAAGACAACTGCGGTCAAGCATTCTGCCGAATACGTGGGAAAGTAAAGTACATGAACCATTAACTGCCCCATGTGTTACGAAAATCTTTCATTCTTTCCGCCGCCCGCGTTGTCAACCAATATTTCTGCAAAAGTAGTGCGCCCTTCTTTCCACGCGACTTCCAACCTCAAGAGGCATTGCCCTTTATCACGATTCACATTATTTTAATGTACACATTAAAACTTGACCAAATATTTTGCCATAATCTATGGCAAATTTCCATAGGGAATCTTCGAAGTGGCAGGCCTCCGGATGGACTAAACGGAGACTCTCTTACAAAAATTTTATAACGTCGTTCGTTTAGATCTTATTATTAGTGTTCCTCATTAAATCTGCCCGACAAAACCGTACGCGAAACGCTCTCCCGAGAAACTCGGTGTTAGGGCTCACTGTTTCACACCAGAGGAGAAACTAGGCGGTGGGTGTTTCTGGAATTCTATATATTAAGTAGGCTTCTTCCATATGTTTCTGCAATTACATTTCCCTCTTGTAGTTGTCCATAATTGAGAGTGGTTCCATAATTGTGGTTGTGCGACCTCTCTTCTGTTCCATTGCATTGTCACAATAAGAGAGATTCATTCACTACAAGATGAGGCTGAAAACAGTCGCCATGGAATATATCTCTATTTTCCTCACTTACTTGTTTCTATGCCCATCATCCGCTATCACCAATTCATCATTCCATGGAGATGCCAGAGTCCTGATTGCAATGAAAGCAGCAATGGTCGATCATAATCATCTGTTAAATAGCTGGAGTGCTTTCAATCACACCGCCCATTGTTCTTGGACTGGCGTTCATTGTGACCATGTTGGCCGAGTAGTGGATTTAGATCTCTCTTACATGGGTATTTCCGGACCATTCCCTAGAGAGCTCACAAATCTGCAAGCGCTCCGTTTTCTGAACATCTCTAATAACTTCCTCAGTGGAAGCCTCCCCGCCAACATATCAAAATTGAGGAACCTAGAGGTCCTCGATGTCTTTTATAACAATTTTTCAGGGACATTGCCAATGGATTTGAGCTATCTAGTGAAGCTCAACCATCTTGATCTCGGAGGAAATTTCTTTTCGGGCAGCATTCCTGGTGAGTATGGGAAGCTGAGAAATTTAGAATATCTTTCATTAATGTATAGAAATCGTTTGGGTGGAAGAATACCAAGAGAGCTTGGCAATCTGTGGAGCTTGAAAACACTTTATTTAGGCTACTCCAATGTATTCGACGGAGGGATTCCTCCCGAAATAGGAAATTTGAGCAAGCTTGTACAACTCGATATGTCTGGTTGTGGTCTTAGTGGTGCACTTCCTTCTGAGCTTGGTGGTCTGACAAATCTGGCTGAAATGTATTTGTATGATAATCACTTCACTGGCCCTATTCCTCCTCAACTGGGCCATCTTGCGAGCTTAAAATGCATGGATCTATCCAATAACTCTCTCTCCGGAGAAATACCCGTGGAACTCTCGGAGCTAAAAGAGTTGAAAGAGCTGTATCTTTACATGAACAGACTACATGGCGGGATTCCATCTTTCATTGGGGACTTGCCAAATTTGGAGGTTTTGAATCTTTGGCAGAACAATTTCACAGGTCTGGTGCCTCAGCAACTGGGCGTAAGTGGAAATCTAGTCGAAATGGATATTTCTTACAATAAACTGGCAGGTTCCATCCCTGACAGTCTATGTAAGGGTGGAAGGCTGGTGAATTTGACTGTAGAAAATAATTTATTCTTCGGCCCGATTCCTGACTCTCTGGGCAAATGCAATTCTCTGCAAATGGTCCTCATGCAGCAAAATTATTTAAATGGTTCAATCCCTGCAGGCTTACTATACTTACCCATGCTGATTGTGATCCAGTTGCAGAACAATAATCTCAGTGGGAGCATATCCGAGGAAACTAATAATGTATCATCCATGCTATTGCGGATTAATATTTCCAATAATAGTTTAAGTGGCTCTCTTCCTTCATCCATATGTAAATTATCTACTTTGCTGACACTTCAGATCCATGGAAATCAATTAACTGGTATTGTTCCGCCAGAGATCAGCCAACTGAAGAAGATTTCTAAGATCGATTTCAGTAAAAACAGGTTTTATGGTATGATTCCTACGGAGATTAGCAACTGTACTTTACTCCAATACATCGATCTTAGCCAAAACGAGTTCAGCGGTCCCATCCCAATGGAGATCACCAGGATGAGCAACCTGAACTTTCTAAACGTATCCAGAAATCACTTGAACGAGAGCATTCCGGGAGAATTTATAAAAATGAAGAGTTTGGCCTATGTGGATTTCTCGAACAACAACTTTTCAGGCCTTGTTCCGGACATGAGTAGTCTGGTTTGGTATTTCAATGCAAGTGGGAATCCCTATTTATGCGGACCACACTTGCGCCCTTGTGGGTCATCACACATCAAGCTTCGAATTCTCTTGCCTCTCCTATCGCTTGGAATTCTCATCTTCTGTTCGCTGGTGTTGGTACTTGCGGTACTCATAATTCAGAAGAGAGGCGTGAGGGAACGAGGCGACGGTAGCTCATGGAAGATGACGGCCTACCAGGAACTCAACTTTGAGAGCGACGACGTCTTGAAATGCATAACAGAAGAGAATGTCATCGGCAAAGGAGGAGCGGGAGTTGTGTATAAAGGCTTCCTGACTGATGGCCAACAAATTGCAATCAAGAAACTTATAGGGACTGGCACCTTCAATGGCTCTTCAAATGATCATGGTTTCTCCATAGAAGTAGAAACTCTGGGCAAAATTCGCCATCGGCACATAGTTAGATTGCTTGCGGTTTGCTCCAACCATGACACGAATCTTCTGGTGTATGAATACATGCCTAATGGAAGCCTAGGAGAGCTGCTTCATGGAAAGAATGGAGGACATCTGGATTGGGATAACAGATACAAAATTGCAGTGGAGGTTGCCAAAGGGCTGTGCTATCTTCACCATGACTGTAGACCGCCTATCCTTCATCGCGACCTGAAATCCAACAATATTCTTCTCGATTCCAACTTTGAAGCACATGTTGCAGATTTTGGCCTGGCCAAGTTCTTGCAACAGTCTGGCATCTCAGGATGGACGATTTCAATTCCAGGCTCATTTGGGTACATAGCTCCTGGTAAGATGTTGTATCAATCGTTTTCTCACTTTCCATATTTTTGTCAATTTTGTTAACGAATAGTCGTCCATAGCCAATTTTACAGGGTCGCCCAACACTTTTACGGTGCAACTGTTGTGGAAGTTGTATCAAATAACTTAGGAAATAAATTAAACTAGAATAGTAAACTGTGGAAGATATCAACCAAAATCATTTCAACAATGACGTAACAGTTCTTAATTTTAGAGATTTTGCATCTAACATTCAACTTAATGTGAATTATTGAATTAACAGAGTACACGTACAGTCTGAAAGTGGACGAGAAGAGCGATGTCTACAGCTTCGGAGTGGTTCTGCTTGAGCTGCTTACGGGTAAGAAGGCAGTGGGTGAATGTGAATATGAAGAAGAAGGCATGAACATAACAGGGTGGGTGAAGAAAATGACGAGTTGTAACAGAGAAGAAGTTACGAAGATTTTTGATTCGCGGCTGAGCAGCGTCCCAATGCAAGAAGCCATGCATATATTCTGCGTGGCTCTGCTCTGCATAGAAGAATACCCGGTGGATAGACCTAGCATGCGCGAGATAGTCCACATGCTCACATATTTTCCGATGTAATAATTTTTGCAGTGTCATATGTGGAGAGGAGGAAAGATTGGAGTAAGATCCTCTCACTGTGCGTAGTCAGTGTTGTGCTTTGTGTGTCCATGGAGTAAGATCCTCTTTATTCTGCTGTGTTAACTCTTTCTATATGTATCCATGTTTTACCCAATTATAGTTGTTATTATTAATGGTTTTGTCATAAGAAAAGTCGTTGTAATGACTGATGCGGCCAAAAAGAAACAGTCCCCGAATGATAACAGTGTCGAGTGGTTTTATAAAGAGGATGATAAGATAGAGATGGTGATAAGTGTGATTTGATGTGAAGGGTGAGATTTAATTTCAATTTGAATGGTGTATATCTTTTTGCAGTTATTTATTCATTAAGGGTTATAGGCTATATAAATAATTGGTTTTATAAAGAGGATGATAAGATAGAGATGGTGATAAGTGATTTGATGTGAAGGGTGAGATTTAATTTCTATTTGAATGGTGTATATCTTTTTGCAGTTATTTATTCATTAAGGGTTATAGGCTATATAAATAATTGTACTTTAATTGTACTTTAATGGATAAATTAAATACTTTTAAAAAGCTAAAAAAAATATTGTTCAACCAAAAAATAAATATGGTTCTTCCACAAAACTTATAATATTAAATAATTCAACACTTACTTCATAAAAAAATAATTTTCAATAAATTATAAATAAATAAACAAAAACAAATTGAAATTAGTAAGATATACAAATATATTATTATTTTACATAAATGAGCACATTCCAACAAAAATAATAAGAAAACATATTTTTCTTAAATTTATTTGAAATTCTTCAAAAATATTTGAACTTAGATCACTAAAAAAATCAATCTATTTATCCAATGGAAATGGATTTCTAGTTTTCATTTCTTTCCATACATTATAAATAACATTCCATTCTACCCTATTTAGAGCAAGAAGTGAAATAATGAGAGAAAAATTTTAACATATCCAATGTCTCCAATTAAAATCTTGATCTATCATCATGTAGCAAAGATAGTTTGCCATAATCGCATCAAACAGAGAAAGCCTTCAAACTATTCATGTTCATCTCCACATAGCTACCCTGCTCCAAACATATAATTTTTAGGATATGATTTATAAATAGTACTAATGAATTCATCCATTTCATCAAAACATTTAGCACTATCCATAATAGGTGAGTCCCCAATACTAAAATTTCCACATAAACATTTCAACCCTCATATATAGAGATCCAATCACCTTCAACACATAACATTTTCCTAAAAGAATGAAATATTCTAGTGTCCCTGATCTTTGCATCTTTAGTAAACTTTCAAACCACAATTGATGTACAAATGTACCATACTCGTGCTATCTACAGACTCAAGAGTTTCTCATTGTGTTCTAATTAAAAAAGAGGATATGTGCATTGCAACGGCCTCAAATATGCCTCCAAAAAACGTTTTACAAAGCATGTTAATAGTAACATCTAAAGTAGTGCCAATAGAGGTAATATCAACATGATCCTATTGGAACTTTTGATTCAACATATTTAACTCAATGAGCACATATGCAAGCAAATGGATGAAAAATTGCACTTGAAATATTGTTGCCAACTCATACATATTTTTCTCCCCTAACTCAATCATTTAACAAAACGGGCATGCATTTGACAAGTCTTTCCATGACTTTTCCTCTAGAAATCCACCTAATTTGATAAATTTCTAAAACCTCTAACTTAGTAATTTGAAATGATCCCATTAGCTCTCTCAAATTTCCATGTCTTTTAGGAGATTTCTCAGCCATGAATAAACTTTGTTTACAAATTTATCAATATACAACAACTCTGGAAAATTTGACGAATCAGTATTTTCTGCTATTGATTCTCTGAGTGATGCAATAGATATCTAATAATTGAAGAGCATTTCGAAATATCTTAGAATATAAACCTTCACAATTACCCTTCATGGAAGATGCCCCATCAGAGCCAAATCCAGTTGACTTCATCAAAAATAGACCCATCTATGTTATAAAAGTTCTCACTCCATTATACATAGGAGTTGTTCCATATTCTATTTGAAGCAAGTATATGAATTTTGTTACACATTGAACCTCTTCCTTCATTTGTCAAACATGTAATATGAATAATCAAATTGTGTTCCATAGTTCAATATCAACTAAAATTGACTAAAATGGGCTATGGAAAATCTCATATTTTAGTTTTTTCAATATACTTCTTTAGCAACTCGGATAAAGTCGTTTCTAGATGTTGAATTTGTGCATGAAGAGTATCCATTTGTTAAAAGAATATGTGGAGTGCACTACTTAATATTTCATTATTATGGGATTGGATAAGCAATTCCAAAGGAAATTTAAACCAAAAAAGGAATAGATTCATACTCCCAAATCTCAATTGTCCAATGTCCAAGGATTCGTAAATTGAAATTAATATTAATGGATAATTTAAATAGTTTATTTTCCTTTGAAATGTTGCTACAAGTGGAATAGGACATAACGCTTCAAAAATATTGACATGGGTTCAAATTTGAACTATGATAGTAATGTTTATTTATATTTTATTTAAAAAATATTATTATTAAATAATTAATTAAATTAATTTTTATCATAATATTATGAATTGTAAAATTTAAATTTTATTATAGTAATATATTTGTATAAATGTTAAAACTTTTATAAATTTAAATAATAAAATTTTTATAAAAAAAATTAGTTCATGTTATTAGTTTTTTAAGAATTTTATTTGATAACTAAAAATATAGTTAACATTATTTTTATTTTTATAAGAGTAATTTTTTAAAATATTTAATAAATTTTAATAACAATAATCATTATCAAACCGTTATATATAAATATAAATATAAATTTTAAAAATGAAAATTTTATCAATGTATAATAATTATTTATCTTTCTTTGAAAACATTTTACATTTGCAAAACTTATCCTATATTTCTTTATAAATATTAATAAATAAATAAAATAACATTAAAAAAAAATGTCAAAACAAAGAAGAAATTAAAAAAAAAAACCCTTCTTATATGTTATAAAATATATATATTTTTTAATTTTATATATTTAAAGTTTTGAAAAATCCAAAGTTTCTAAAAATGCTAAAAAAACTTGGCATTGTATTCTCTAGGAAAAAACACTTACACTCCTAAAAAATATTTAACATTTTCAAGTTTTAAGTTTTTTAATTTAATGCAACAAACAAATAATAAAATTCATCATAAACATGTAAATTAACTATGTAACATTTCAAATTTTAAGTTATTTGAATTGTCTAAATATAAAAATAAAATAAAAGTAAAAAACTCAAGCTAATCTTTGGAGGAAGGAGATGGCTGCGGTAGGGTTTCGAGTTGTTCTCGTTCGGAAGGAGGCGGAGAATGGGTTTCAGAGGAGCTTTTTTTAGTACACAACGACTTGGAGTCAAGCTGGTTCGATTCGAACCAGCCAAGTATAAAAAAAGTGGGAATTTATGCATACGTTGTTGCTTAAGATTGGTTTCTTTGTCATTTATGTTCTCAGTTTCTCCTTTTTGGGGTGGTGGACCCGTATCATTGGTCAGGGTTGTTGGTTTTGTCTGATTCGGGTTACCACTACTATTTTTTATCCCTAGGTTTTTGGCTATTCTACCCTCCCTACTTTTGGGTTTTGTTTTTTTTTGCAGTCTTTTTGGTGGGTTATAGGTTAGGTCTAGCATTATTTGGGTAGGCTTGGTGGTGGGCTACAGGTGTCTCCCACAACGTATTGGTAGACAGCTGGAGGTTCCATTGCTTGTCGACTGGTTTGTTCGGTTTTCAGGTATTATGGCTCACCTTGATGCGTCGAGCCTGCCTTCTTCCCTGTTGCCGAGAGACCCGGGGGATGGTCTGGGTGTTATTCCAGTTTCTGTTGATGCCCCTGGCAAGAAAAACAGGAATTTATTTGGGTTAAATGTAAAGCTCAGGCGACAGGCGAAGTTTTTCAAAGCCCAGGAGCATACTGACAGATTTGTGATCGATGAAGGAACGAACTTAGATAGAATTGAAATGCTCGCGGGTCATGCCTTAGTTGGGAGACTTGAATTTGCTTCTGGGTCGAAGGCGGAACTAATTGAGTGGGTGAAGGTTCATTAGCTCCCTTTGACTGGGATGACCCCTAGGATTAATTTGTTAATGAATAGGTGGATACTGTTCATTTTTCAGGATGCTGCAGTCTTGTTGGCTTGGTTTTGCAACCAAGCTTAGTGCTATGGGCACCTGCTAACTAGTAGCAGCAGTTTCAATATTAAGCAAAAAACAATAAACTAAATCTAAACTAGCATGTGCATATCATAATAAAATTTTGAATTAAAACAAGAACAAGAAAATATAGAAAATAAATTTGTATTGAAAATGGGGGCAAGCAAGTGCTTGCAATAGTAATACCTCCAAATGATGAAGATAGTTGAGAAGCTCCAATGGTGAGCAGCTCCAAACTCCAAAGGGTCCTTTCTCCAAGGTAGCTACAATGGCCAAAAGCTCAAGGGAGATTTTGGCAGCATGAGGATAGGAAGATGGATGGATGTGAAATGAGGAGCCCCTACCACCTTTTTATAGGTTTTGGTGGTGGGGAATACCATTTGTGGTTTTGTGGAAACCAATGGTATTGACCAACATGGTTTAGGTACTTTTCCCTCCTTTTTCCTTTTTTGAATATTTTTATTATTTTTATTCCCTTTTTAATATTTTTTGGAATTTTGGACCCTTTTTTAGGGTGTTTTTATGCTTTTTTAGGAAAAATAATCTTTTTGAGTGGGAAAAGGGGTGTACTAAGGCCTTTTGGTGACCTTTTGTTGGCTTCAGAGGCTCAAATGGTGAAAAAGTGGACAACTGGATCATGTGAATAGGGAAATGAGCTAGTGAGCACTTTTTGGGTGTTAACAAGTCTTGCCCCAGATTTTGGCCAAGACTTGGTTGTTTAAGGAAGGGTATCTATTCCTTAAGAGATGGCATCTTGCCTTTGACCCTCTCATTGAGAAGCAGGGGATTCGGCATCTCTGGATGTTGATTCCTGGCCTTCCTATTGAACTCTGGTCGGAATATGTTATTGCAGGTTTGGCTAACTCCGTGGGGATATTTATTAGGTTTGATAAAAAGAATTTGTTTGGCATGGATAGGCGATATGCGAAGGTTATGGTGGAATTGGATGTGGGGTTAGGGCTTCCTGTCGAGGTCGAGATTGTTTGGAGGAAAATAATTTGGAAGCAACGGCTCGATTGTTTCAGGATACCCTTTCACTGCTTCTCCTGTCGGGATACCAGGCACATCCAGGCGAAGTGTCCACTTTTAAGGGGTCGTCGCCCAATTGACTCTCTGGATTTCTCTTCTCCAACTCAGTTGATCTCGACGCCGATGCCGACTGGAACGGGAAAGTGTAAGTCGCTCCTTGAATCCGTTTATACAGATGTCTCTAAGGATGAAATTGTTTTTGCTAAAAGTTTGGAGAAAGACTTAGCTTGTCGAATTGCTAAAGGAGAAGTTATTCTTAGACATGGAATTGTCTCTCCCCCCCGGTGGTTAACCCTGATTTTGTTGATATTCAAACTGGTGGGAAACCCTCTATCTCTTGTAACCTAGTTGGGGATTTGGATAAGCTGGTTTCTGAGGGGGATTCTATGGTTGTAAGCCCTATTAGGTCTTTGGGGGCTTCTGATATTGTAGAGATTGATAAGCAGGTTTCTCTACCTGTGGGCGACATTTCTTCATCCAACTCTGGGGCTCTTCTAGATGATGTTGTAATTGAGAATGATGTTGGGTTATTAGAGGATTGTAGCTATAATGCTTTGAAAGTCTCAAATGTTCTTTCTCCCCTACCCTCCTTTTCGAAAAATCCTGGGCCGGATTCAGATGCCATCCCTATACATTCTCTAAAGTTCTAGAATGTCACTATTCGGAGGGGTAGGAAGCCGAAGAGTGAAAAGAAGTTTCCTAAACATGATTATTCTTTTTTAGCTGTTTCGAATAGACTGAAGATCAGTGATGGAGGTATTTCGATGGATGAGGGTCTTAGAGCAAAGATTCCCTATTTGTCAGGTTCTTAATGTCCTTTTTATCTTTGAATGTGTGGGGGTTGGGGAAGGCTTCTCGGGCAAAGGCCTTGTCCAACCTTGTTTCTACTATTTTCCTGGGGGTTATTTTGCTGCAAGAAACTATGTGTGCTAGTGGGGATGCCATTTCAAAGTTGGGGGGTTTACTGCCTAGATGGGAGGTTGCTACTTCCTGTTCTTCTGGTTTATCTGGGGGGTTGGATGTGGCTTGGAACCCTGTCTTGTTCTCTTTTAAGGTGTTCAAATCTTGTTGGGGTATTCTTTTAGATGGCTTGTGCATTGGGTTGAATCAAAGACTTTCTATACTTAATTGCTACCCACCATATAAGGAGAGAAGAAGTTTCTGGGAAGGCCTTAAGTTGTCTGGAATCCTGAGTAATGAATTTTTGATAATTGCAGGTGATCTTAATTTTACCAGATCGGCTTCTGAAATATGGGGGTCAGCGGCCAGGCTAGATTCGATGGCAGATTTCTTTTCAGATTTCCTATTGGAAAGTGAATTGGTTGATGTGGTCCCAGCTAAACTACTTCCTACATGGACAAATGGTAGAAGTGCTCAGGAGGGGGTTCATAAGAGACTCAATCATTTTTTATTAAGTCTTCACTTCTTGATTGCTTTCAGAAGTTCCGATCATGGGTTCATGAGGTGAAGTTTTCGGACCATTAGCCAATAATGCTTTAGTTAGACGATTATGGACAGAGGGTTCACTTTCTGTTCAAGTTTAATACCTCTTGGATACAGGATAAGGATTTATGTGTCATGGTCCGAGAATTTTGGCTCCAAAATGAGATCGAAGGTAGCAATCCCGTGGAATTTTTCTGTCTTAAAATGAGGAAACTTAAGGAAGTGGTGACAGCTTGGATTAAGAGAAGGAAAGCAGTGGATGCTGAAGAATTGAAGAATTTAGAACATCTTATCTAGCTTAATCATTCTGAAAATTTGTTTGGCTCTCTTAGCAAGGAAGGTTTTGATGCTTTGAAACAATTTGAACAGAAAAGGGAGGTTTTACTTCATCAGGAAGAGATGGAATGGAGATTAAAAAGCCAAGCGGTGTGGATTGCTCATGGTGACAAGAATTCCAAATTCTTTCACTCATTTGCTTTGGACAGAAGAAACTTGAACACCATTTGGGAAATTAAGGATGAGGCAGGGATTTCTATTTCTGGTTTAGATTCACTGAAGAATAAAGTTGTCAGTTTCTTTGGGAATATTTATAAGGAGGAAGGGGAGCATGATATTCTGGATCAAATTAGGCTGGAAAGACTCTATCCTCGGTTCTTTGATGATCAGGAGGCTAGAGCTTTGGGAGAGGAAGTCTCTCTTGATGAGATTGAAGCTACTTTGAAGGTTTTTGCAAAAGAGAAGAGCCCCGGGCTGGATGGATGGCCGATTGAAATATATTTGCATTTCTTTGATATTATGGGTAAGGACATTCTGGAGATGATAGAGTATTCTAGGCTTAATGGTTTTATTTCTGGAGCACTCAATGCCACTTTTTTAACTCTAATCCCCAAGAGTAATAAGCCATCAACGTTTGGTGAATTTCGGCCTATTGCATTATGCAATCTCGCTTACAAAATCATCTCAAAAATTATTGCACAACGACTGAAAAGAGCTCTTTCAGTTCATATTACAGCATAACAGTTTGGCTTTTTACAAAATAGGCAGATTCATGATGCTATTGGGATCACTCAAGAACTGTTGCATTCCATTAAATCCAAGAATATGAAGGCTCTTCTTTTGAAGATGGATTTAGAAAAGGCCTATGATCATGTTAATTGGTCTTTTATCAGACTGGTGTTGATCCAAATTGGCATCCCGCCTTTAGTCTTAAATTGGATTATGGCCTGTGTCTCTTCTACGAATATTGCAGTTTTGGTAAATGGAACTCCTACTGGTTTTTTCAGTTGTTCAAGAGGGATTAGGCAGGGATGTCCATTGTCTCCCTTACTTTTTTTATTAATCATTGATGGCTTGAGCAGGCTAGTTAATGAGGCAAAAGAGATGGGACTAATCAAGGAAGTCAAACTGGATAGAGACTGTTTTCTGTCACATATCCTATTTGTGGATGATGTACTTCTTGCAGGGATTGCTTTAAGGGATGAATGGAACACTTACTGCAATATAATCAATTTCTTTTGTAAGGTTTCTAGTATGAAGGTAAGTTTATCAAAATCTAGTTTTTATTATTACAATGTGGAAGCTTCTCAAAGATTAGATGTTGAAAGGATAATGCCTTATAAGTGCTGTAGATTGGAGGATGGGTTCAAGTATTTGGGGTTTTTTTTAAAGCCCAACAATTACCTTATAAATGATTGGAGATGGTTGATCCGGAGGGTTGAAAAATGTATTGATCACTAGTCTTTTAGACTCCTATCGATAGGGGGCAGACTTATCCTGATAAAATCGGTTTTATCTGCTATCCCTGTTTACTGGTTTTCATTGCTTGAAATTCTGGTCTTTGTTAGTAATGCTCTCAGGAAATTGTTCTTTAACTTTCTGTGGTCGGGCCATTTTGAACGATTGAAGCTAGTTATGGTAAGATGGGAGGTCCTCTCTCGACCTGAAAAATTTGGTGGCTGGGGTTTAAAAGATTTAAGAACTTTTAATATGGCTTTACGTCTCAAAAGTTTCTGGCGAGGTCTGTTTGGTGATACCCTGTGGTCAAAAGTGTTGAAGGTTAAGTATATAAAGGATGATGTCTATAGGTGGATGAGAATTCTGGTAAATGTCAGAGGGCTGAGGTCTCCAATGTGGAGAGGTTTCATAAAAATTTATGATTGGATAGCTAGAGACGTCTGTTGGCAGGTTGGGACTGGAGAGAAAGTTGAGATTGGCATTGACCCTATCCTTGGGTTGGAGGAATGTCATACTTTGTCTGATAGATTGCGTCGTTTTCTAATTAGAAAAGGACTTTCCACTTTAAATCACATTCATAAAAGAGGTATTGATGCAAATGGTGGAAACAGATGGGTCTATGCCTCGGATATTGGGCTCAGCGGTAGTTCTGCTCAGGAGTGGGATAATTTTATTAGATCTTTGAATGCTGCGGGGGTCTCTATTTCTGAAGATCTTGATAAAATTGTTTGGAAAGGGAATCCAAAAGATGGATCGATTTCGGCAAAAACAGCGTATGATAGATTGATTCAAGATTGTTGTATTTTCCCCCAAAATTGGTGGTACAAGCGAATTTGGAAGCTTCCAATTTCGTTAAAAATTAAGTGTTTCTTATGGCATGTTCTAAATGACAGTTTGAAAACTTGGGATTCATTGATGAAGCGAGGGTGGCATGGCCCTAATCGATGCTGTCTGTGCAAACATAATCCTGAATTTATAAACCATCTTTTTATGGAATGTAATTTTATGCAGGAAATATGGCTTTTATGCTGCTAGGACTTAAAGTTAGATTTGGGTTGGAATGGTGAAAACTTTGGAACTTGTCTCCTTAATTGGTTTCGGCAGGGGAAAGATCCTCCATTTTTGCCTATTTTTGTATCTTGGGTCTTATGGTACACTCGCAACTGTTATCTGTTTCAAGATAAGGCTCTTTCTGTCAGTATATGTGTAGTGACTGTTCTGAAGATGCTTCAGTTATATCCAGCGGAGGAAAGTCCAAGACGGGTTGAAAGGGTTACTCTTTTCTCCTTTCAGGTAATGCAACCAGTTTTATTTTTTGATGGAGCGGCCCAGAATGGTATTTGTGCTGCAGGTGGGGTTGTCTACTTGAATGAAGAGCATTATTATACCTTGCATCTTAATGGTGGACCTGGGACTAACATGAAAGCTGAACTGTTGGATCTTTGGTGTGTTCTGAAAGTGGCAAATATATTCGGTTTAGTGAATCTAAAAGTATTTGGTGATTCATGAGTGACTATTAAATGGGATGCTAATGAGTTTCGAATTAATGTAACGACACTCAGGAATTGGTGCCATCGTACTCGATTCGAGATCTCGAAACAGGCTTCCATCTCTTTTGAACATATTTACAGAGAGCATAATTCCTTTGCTGATAAACTGTCCAAACAGGATCTGGAGAGAGTTGTTGGTTTTTTATGTCGGGAAGAATGGCTGGGTTCATGTCTTCAGGATGAAGGCGATTGCTATTTTTTTATGCAGGGATATGATGTGATAGTGCATTAGAGTGAAGCTGAACTTATATGTTGTAGCTATTTTTTGTCCTCCTTTTATCGAGTTTTGGTGGTCAAGCCGGCTTGATATTTATGTATGATAAACATCTGAATGTTTTTGGACAATCTTTGTACTATTTGATTCGTTTTGAATACCAATAGTACATTTTTTTCTGCTAAAAAAAAATAACATGACGAATTGCAACAAATAAATAAACAATAAAATTCATCATACATAAACATGTAGAACCTTAAGAAGATTTGATTAGAAAAAGTCTTTCTCGAATAAAATATCCAAAAATATTATTCATGAAATTAAAAATCTCTATACACTTTAATACAAAAGCATACAATTGCGTAAGACTTAGTGTTAGCACCAAGGCTTACAAGTTTTGTTTAGTGCCTTCTCATAGTTTGCATCCTCTGTTAATAGGAAACTTCTTATTACATATGTGTTGTGTCCTACTTATTGTAACCTATTTTTTTCTCTCCCATGTCATTATATTAGGTTTCATCATCCTCTCCCAGAAAATGTTCAATAACCCATTTATTAAGTTGCTTTGTAACTACTTAATTATTACATTCTAGCTCATTTTAGTAATTGCAGTGGAGATGAGCACCATATGGGTTTCTACGAGCCCGACTTCACTTATTAAAATTGTGTTAACCATGTTTGGGATATGATTATAAATTAAATCTCTAATGTTTTTCAAGATGAAGAAAGTCCACTCGTATTGTTTATAATAAGAGCATTTAAATGCGCATTTGTTTGGTGTTTCAAAATAACGTCCAAAGCTTCTTGATATCTTTATGAGTGTTAAGAAAAGAGTGAAGACTAATAAGTCAAAAATAAAAAATAGAAAACATCATCCACAATGTGCTAAAATTGTCAAGGAAGTATTTATGGAGATTCCAAAGCTCATAAAGAGGTGTGATTAGGGAAAGGTAGAAATGACAAAATTGACAATTTTGGCTCCAAAAACCTTCTCAAAGAATTATTTGAGCACTTGGTAAGGAGATACCTACCAAATCATGCTCCACCCACAACCTACCTTATGGTTCAAAAACTAACCACTTAGCCAAATAATCATGTTGAGTTCCATGAAAATATGGGAGAGAGAAATATATTGCATCTTTGAAATCATCCCCTTCATTGATTTTACCCAAGCCTTCTATGAAATTTCCACTTGTTCATTGTCCCCAGAGATCCATTGAATGATAATCTGTAAGTCTCCAAATATTGCTATCCTTCTAATGCCCAAACCCCATGCAATCTTTAGAAGAGTACTCATCGTTGTAAGCACTGCCCTATTTTTGGTGAATCAACCCAAACCCAGAAAGAAATACAACTTCTACCCATTTGGCATGATGATCCAACCTGCTACTAGTTGTGGAGCCTGATCTTCCTCATTCAGAGGTTGTGTTTCAGCCGTGTTTGGATCCCAGACCATGATGAGGGGGTGTGGGGGGGATTTCCTCCCGACTGTAGTCGCCATGTGGGATCCAGGGGGGGCGACTACTTTTGAGAGCCCCCACATGGTGGGGATTCGAGGGAAGCTCCCCCATAGCAAAAATTTCATAAAAAATGCCTTGTAAAATGTTGTAATTTCATAGTCATGACTTGGTCAATATTGGGTAATCCCTCTTTAAAAGGAAGGCAGTGTAATACGATGGTGTGTTGTAGCATTTTATTATAAATATCTCTATGATTATGTGAGAGATTGTGAGAGAGCGAAGAGAAAGTTGCAACATATGTGCTACAAGTTATATCCCTTCATTTTGGTGAATGGTTTAATAGAAAGGACTGGAAATTTATGTGTGGAAGTAACCCATCTTGGGTGAACCACGTTATATTGTTGTCTCTCTTATATTTTGTTTATGTGTTTTATTTTTGCATCTTGTTTTATGCTATTGTTCTACGATCATGTTTTCTAACACCTCAAACCCCACTAGGGTTCAGGGTTCATTTAGAAGCCCCATCAAATTATCCACGAGGGACACTAAGGTTGAAATAGGGTGTTGTAGAGATCTTTAGGGATTTATCTTTTTGGATGTAGCGAATAATGATATGCTAGCCTTTAATCTATAGAAAAGTGGATAAATGCTAGGTGATTTGTGTTGAAAAATACTCTTATTGTGGGCAAGCCAAATAGACCAAATCACTTGTAATGCCAAGAATTTGTCCTCCTCCTTTACTAACCCAATCCAGTGATTGAGTGTCTCAATAATATTTCCTCTAGACCAATCAACATGGGATTTGATTAATAGTCTTGAGATGGCCCAGACTTCCTTACATCAATGATAGTGTAGGGAAATGTGATCTATTGTTTCCTCATTATCCCAATAGAGGAAGCATTTACTAGGCCATATCCAATGTATTTTCATTAATAAGTCCTGGGTTTGGATTGATCTTAAGTGATATTCAAGCATGTATGATGTTTTTTGGGAAAAGTGGAAACTTTCTATAAACCTTACCACCACCAAGGACTCTTAGGAGGATTACTCGGATGTTGCAAACCATATCCTAGGTTAGTGACTGGATTGGCCATTTTTTGGATTTTCTTCCCAAAGTAACTCATTGTCCTTCACTCACAGTTCGATGCCAACTTGGATGAGGAATTTTATATAGACCTTCCATTGATATCACTCAAATTTGTCGAACTCGATCCTATGTTGATTCCCCTGTTTGAGAGTTGTTAACCATGCATGAGGTATCTTAATTGTGGAAGAACAAATTTAGATTTCTTAGGGCATCTATATGTTGAGAGGAAATTTTGTAGTCTACACTTTATCTTTCCCAAATTCTCATGCCAATTCTAATGCTTGAGCCATTTTCAACCTAATTCCAACATAACTAATAATATGTGATAAGCTAAGCTGAGTGCACGATGGAATCCCTAAAATTTGATCCCTCGTGATGTTTTTCATGTAGGTTTCACAACCATTGCTCTTAAGATGTTGGCGTTATGTGTTTTTTAATCAAGATTTCTTACCAAATACTCCTGCTAATTAGTTTCTAGGGACCATTTTTCATTAATTCTTTTCCAAACAACTTCAAATGTTTAATTCTCCCATATCTTTTGGCCAATCCATTGTATCCTAGGAAACCAAATACATTCCCCATGTTTCATTTGCTCCCTTCAATTAATATGTGAGAAATATTTGTTTGATATGAGATTAAGTATGGGTGGGAAATACTGTCGACACCATCCAATATATTGGAATAGCTTAGAGAACACTTTTTATCAAGATTAATATGCATTATTTGTATGTCCATCAATGAGTCCAATGGTTAATCCTTTCCTTTAATCAATCTAGCAGCCAAGTCCAATCTGTGATACCATTTAGGATTTAATTAAAATCCCAAGTATGTTAGCTTTGAATCATAATCTTGAATAGTGTAGGGTAGGAACTCTAAGATCATTTCCCACTAGAATCGAGGGACATAGTTGACATAAATATAGGATTTTGTATGATTGATCTCCATTCCTGATGCTCTACATAAAAATTCTAGAATTTTCAAGAGAGCGTTTTCTTCCCAATGGGACCATTTCTAAAGAGGAGTATGCCATATACAACCATCAAATGGGTGAGGTGGGTTGATGGTTATATGTTAATCCCTTTCATGTTGGCAACCTATATTTCTACTTGTTAGATTTTATACAATTCTAGCAGTATAATTTATTGCATATAATAAAAAAAAGATCACTAAAAGAATAACCAAGCACATAAATAATATACATAAAGTTTTATCCTGGGAAAACCAACAGGGAGAAAACCCAACGACCTTTGTATAGAGATAAATAGTTCAAAGATCAGTGTGCATCTAAATATCAATAAAGAGAGAGAGAAAGATAAACTTATCCAAGTGTAGTAGCCCCAAGAAATCCTTCTCCAACTGTAGTAGCGAGCCTTTCTATCTCCTAGAGCGAACTTGCTTAAGTTGAGAGAGTGAACAAATGAGAGGTGCAACCTCTCTATTTATACTAGTAAAAAAAGGAATTTTTCTTTAATTGGGACAACCTGACTTTTCTTAATTGGGTCGACTTGACTGGGGAAGTTCTGCCCATTGTTTGGGGAAGAATTCCCATTATTTGAGGCATTTTACCCACTAGGCCGACTTGTCATGGAGAAATATAAAATTACATTTATTATTTATTTCCTTTGGGTAATTCTAACCCAATTTTTACATTAATTCTTTCATGATCTTTTACATGATCAATTACATCAATAATTTCTCGTGAAGGAGGTACAACAATAATCTAAAAGTTACAATAAGAAGAAATTATGAAGTTACATTATTTCCAACACTCCCTCTTAATGAGGAAGGTATTCTTCGGACACGGACATCATCAGCATCAATGGACACGATCATATGGATCTCAATTGTATATCACATCTATCTCGAACATATCTATAAATACGGAAGGTCTTCAACACAGTCTCAATCCGTAGAGAAGTGTCTTCATGCATCTACTCCACTCATTCCATCGATGGATCTATACATCAACTCAATAACTCTGTGCAATCCATCGGAGAGTCCCTCATGCATTAGCTCAACCCATTCCATTGAGGAACATGCACCAACCCAACAAGTCCATCAGTATGTCCGTCATCTCAACCTAGTCCATTGAGGAACATGCATCAACTCAACCAGTCCATCAGTGAGTCCATTAGCTCAACCTAGTCCATCAGGGGATATGCATCAACTCAACCAGTCCATCGGTGATCCCATACAAGAGTACCAGTGTGTGCTAGTGTGTGCTAGTTTGCACTAGCCTCTCCATCCCATCTTAGGATGTCTAAAATATCTCCTCACTCTTTTTAGAGTGATCGGGAGAATGCACTAAATCTACCCATGAGAGATCTCCTCACTCCTTTCAAATTGATCGAGAATGTGCGTTGGCCTCTCCATCCTTTTCAGGATGTCTAGATATCTCCTCACTCCATCTCAGAGTGATCAGGATAATATAGTGGCCTCTCCATCCCATCTCAAGATTTCCAAGATATATCCTCACTCCATCTCGGAGTGATCGAGAGAATGCAGTGGCCTCTCCATCCCATCTCAGGATTTCCTAGAGATATCCTCACTTATTTCGAAGTGATCGGGAGAATGCATTGGTCTCTGTATCATCGTCCTTCCCTCTTAGCAAGGGATATAATCATGGAATCAATCTCTCCACTCCATCATAGAGTGTCAGGGAGTAAGGTCAAATTTCCCTCTTACTGAGGGATTCAATCATGGTACCAGTATCCTCACTCTCTCTTAGAGTGTACGATCCCATTCCGAATCATACCTGCACAAATATCGTCTAACAGAGGCATCAAGTATATCGAGGTAGACATTTATGTCCTGCCCTATTCTAGTCATGAAATGCAAATAAATGAAATAATAACAAATCACATGGCATAATTCATGCACCTATATGAGAGAATATTAAGGAAATATTATCCCCACCCCATCATAGGGTGTTTGGGAGAAGATTTGGTACTACCATCGGACCACTCACCCTTAGCCAAGACACATGGCTAATACTTGTCTGATATTGAAATCATGTTCATCACATCTCCCTCTGTGTTGGAGCGTCCTGATCCCTTTGCGTTTGAGCATCCTGCTCCCTCTCTGGTGTTATCCACAGGTAGGCTCATCAACCTATCACTTCGGGTGCCAATTTGAGCAACAACTTTCACAGAGAAAAAAGAGCACAGTTCCTTACTAAGATGTAAGTATCCATCCCAGTGACGACCAAGTATATCAAATATCCTCTCAACTGTCTATCTGAATCAACCAACAACATCATTAGTGTATCCAGGTACTCACAGTCATCATGCCATATCTACTCAGGATTTTAACTGTCTTCTTCCTTAACCTAGGAAGATCTTATCAGGTTTCTACCATACCATCAATAGGCCAAGATCCTCATCTCAGGGACTAATACCCTCTACCTTAGTGAGGAATAGATCATCAGTATACAAAATCACGAACAAGGGATCATCACCAGTAATATGTTCTGAATACTAAGGCACAATTCTAACTAAACAAAATACCTCCTCAGAAATCAACTTAGTAACTCTCATCCTTCAGGATTAACATACTCTAATCCTTATGTCATGACTCTAACTAGAAACCAATTTCTTTCCATAATCATGATTGAAGAACCAAACATCTGTAGTAGAGAGAGAGACCGACATTCGTTGGATCCTTCTTCTCCGAAACACCAATCTCTATATGAGATCCTCTGGGCTTGTGGGTCATGTATCAAATATATTTGGATGTATTAGGTCCTCGTCGTCTGCTGCTGCATAATCATGACTTCCATTTAACTACTTTGTGTAGGATTCATCCTTATAGGTTGAGAGTCATGTTCCTAGAAGCTTCATTCTTTTGATCAATATGAACATCAATGGGATCCATGTGTCCACCACTTGTTCATCGGAACAAGTCTCATCCTTCTCTTGTAGGCCATACCATATCATATTTTCTCTACAAGTCAAATCCCTTCAAATGGTTAGTGACATTGCATAATCAAATTTCATCTATTTTATTTCAATTCAATGGCAATAGTTTACTTATGTATGTAGGCATATTAGCTAAAGCTTCAACACAACAATCATAAGCATGTATCCCAAACACATATGGTAACTATCTATATTTTTTCTATCTCCACTAGTAGAACATGCCATCAAGAGTGTGCACTACTCTAGGCATGTAAGAAGGAGATATCATGTAGACTAGCTCCATCATGGGTACATGGAATGTTGTGCAGATCATATGCATAACAAGTACAACAAGTTCCTATTACAAATCAATAAGTGAACTATATCAAATGTTCAACAAACTTCCTAATAGATCTGCATACAAATTGTTATGAAAACATATAAGACAAAACATATCTATGTGAGCAATAAATCCAAATACTTATCGTTTATTGTTTTTGTGGGTGGGATCCCATTGCCTCCTTATAGGAATCATGAGAGTCCTATGTTCTTCATTTTCCTTGTTGGGAGTCCATCGCAGTCTATATCTTCATATCATCACCTCAACATGGGTAGCACTAGAAGAAGAACTAAGTACGGTCATCATTTCTTGACTTCTTGTGAGAAGTATCTTCATCAATATCTGCAATTGAGGATTCATGCTTTCTTTTGTTTGAACTTCGACAATATCTGGCATAGTGGCCATACTTATTGCATTTGAAACATTGAATATGAGAGATATATTTCTTCTTCTTTCTTAGGCTTTAACTCTTAACTTAGTCCTAGCTTGAATTTTTCTTCGACTTTGGCTTTAGCCTCTTATATTTAACTCCGCATTATTAACCCATTTCACAATACAAGAACATATTTGGACTCATTTTAAGGATCAAAATTTTGTGATACTATCGATTATAATTATTTAATGGAAATATAATTTTCGCATAGATTTTACAAATTACCATAATTTAAACATTACCTAATTGTTCTTGTTATTCTAGCAAAGAAAACATAATTCCTAGAACGAAAAGATAAAATTAATGAAAAACAACAAAAAAACACCACATGGTAATACACAACTTCAAGAAGATTTGAGCTACAAAAATCCTTTCTAGGAAAGGTAATCCAAGTTACATTATTGGATAGAAGAAAGTATGCAAAATTTAACATAGAAGAGTACAATCACTTGAAGTCGGGGGACTCCTTCTTATAGTTAGAACTTGTGCTCGGAGAATTTCCAATCAATGATAAGGTTGAGAAATAAAGAACAATTATAAATGTTTTTAAGGTTAATGGGTACACAAATCAATGCATCGATAGGGTCTTTCAAAGGGCACAACATCCTACAAAGAACCAAAATTGTGAGAACTTAGAGATTTCATAAACAACCTTCTTTATATTCAAGGCACCACCGATAAGATTACTAGGACCATAAAGAGGAAAAATGTTAAGATCACATTCTCTACTCATAGTATTATTTAGAAACTTTTTGGATCAATTAATAATGTTGTAGTCTAAATATTCTACGTTTTCAATTTTTTCTAAGCATATTTTCCGTCAATTTTTGTTCATATTCTAATTGGAAATCTTTATAAAATCTTAGAATCACATATATTAGCTATGAAAATTGCATAATTTGGGTGCCATGGGGGTATTTCAGGGTGCCGAATCTATTTATGGATTCAAAAATACAGTTTAAACACATAGAAATTTAGATTTTACAAAAAAAATTACCGGATTCCGATCAAAACCCACTATAAAATTGAAAACGTAGAATAAATAAACTACTCCATTAATAATTCTTAAAAGGAGAAAATGATTCCAATAAAACTCATGTTCATACAATCAGTCCTATATTAATCAACTAGGATGCTTGATTCAAGTCAAAATAAAGGAACGTGGAATAGACATTCAACATAACAACATTTATTTTTTCTAGCATTCGCTAAGCATTCTCATAAAGCTAAGCATCTCATCCGCTTAAAAGATAGTTAGGTGTTAGAAAACATAAATGGCAACTTCTTAAAAAATGTAAAAAGGAATATATAGAAAATGGTAAAGAATGTTATGACTTGAATCAAGATAATGGTCTTAACATAAGAACCCATGGTTGCACATACTACACCTCCAAAACAATAGGAAAATATTATGTGTTTGTAAGTTTTGGTTTTCTTTTATTTGAGAGATTTTTATAACTCAATTTTTAAATTTTTTTGATTATGTTTTTAATTTGTTAAGTTACTCTTATTTTGTAGAATTATGTTATCAAGTTTATTCTTTTTACCCTTTATTGATAGAGAGAAATATAAAATTGATTTTTATTTCAAGTATCTTTAAAAAGTTATAAACATATTTTAATTTTAACTATTATTTTTTGAAAATATATATTTTAATTTAAAAATCATAAAATTTTACATAATCAAATAAAAAATTAATATTAATTTTGATTATATAAAATTTTAGTTTTTAAAGTATAATTTTTTATTTTTTATTTATTACAACGTATCAATCTCACTACAATATTACAATGGTTTAGAATTTGTAAAAATTAAAAATTAATAGAAAAACAAATAATCAATGATATATTTCAAATAAATAAAGTTTGCGTCGTTTGATGTGTTAGTCTCATGACATCATTGATAATGTATCCATATTCTTGACATATACTTGTAGTGCAGGATACATAGAATTAAAAATGGTTATTAAAATGGATTGTATTGTTTAATTGTTTTATATTAGTGTGAATTTTATATAATGGGGAGGTGGAATATCTTGATATGATGGCACTTTCTTGGTCTCAATCAATATATATTCATTTAGTACATTTGGAAATGGAATATTTTGATGTGATGGCACTTCCTTCGTTAAAAATATATTCATTTATTAAATTTGAAATAGACTTTCTTTGGTCTCAAACGATATTCATTTATTATGTCCTGCGTAGCAGGATATGAATGGATCGCTCGGACCCTATTATCACCTACCTAGTCTACCTAGTCTAGCTGGTACTCGAGTGCAAATCTTTTTTTTGCTATATGGTTTTACATAGTTGCAATGTTTTTTTTATTAAACTGAATTTTATTAAAATTATTTATTTCAAAGCTCATTGGCTATGAAATGGTGACGTAAGTCTTGGAATCGGCATCCCAAGAGCCGGCGGTGTGATGCCATCAGCGTCTGCTCGTTTGTTTAATGCATGACAGGATGTTGAAGCCACGTTGAGTGGTGACGTAAGTCTTGAAATGGGGGCAATGCAGGTCTGGGCATTTGTTTAATGCATGGCAGGTTGACATGACAGGGAGCAGCAGGTTGAAGCCACGTTGAAGCCGACATTCGAGGCATAAAGTCTTGAGCGGGTATGAAAAACACCTGCTAGCTCATAGCGTATTGTAGTTTGTGAGTATTGAAACGAATTGATAAAGTTTGGTTGGGCGGAGGAGAAATTCAGGGTCGGGGATCGCGTATTTGTCTGCGTTTGTTGCCTTGGTTGAGGTAGTTCAGGGCTTCTTAGCTGTTCGTGCACGAAGAGAGGAGCAGCAGCAGCAGAAGGAGAAGTCCAACGTCGCGGTTCGTCTATTCGTCTCTGTTTGTTGCCTTAGTTGAGGTAGATTCAGGGTTTATTTATCAACAAACCCGTGCATATATGCTCTGTCTGTGTGTATACGTCTATGCTTTGTTTAGATGTTTTTAGTTTCGTATTCTGTCTGAAAAGGATTTGTTCCTGTGCATACATAGTTTTTTTTCGTATGCCTATTTATGTAATAACTTTGTTGTGGATAAATTCTGTGCTGAGGTCTCGGGGCCGAAGAAAAGGCTTACGTCTATTCTCATTCTTTACGAACCTGTGTATATATGCTCATTCTCTGTGTGTATATGTCTATGGTTTGTTTACATGTTTTTAGTTTCATATTCTATCTGAAAAGGCTTTGTCCCTGTGCACACATAGGTTTTCTTCGTATGGCTATTTATGTGATAACTTTGTTGTGGATAAATTGTTTGCTAAGGTCTCGGGGCCGAAGAAAACGCTTACGTCTATGCTCATTCTCTACGAGCCTGTGTATATATGCTCATTTTCTATGTGTATGCGTCTATGCTTTGTTTACAGGTTTTTAGTTTCGTGTTGTCTGAAAATGCTTTGTTCCTGTGCATACATAGTTTGTTTTTTCGAATGGCTATTTATGTAATAACTTTGTTGTGGATAAATTCTTTGCTAAGGTCTCGGGGCCGAAGAGAATAGCGTAAATGGAGTTGCAAAGCTTTGAGTTCAGTGCGCGGTTTACTCAAGAGCGAGAAGGTTGTCAGCATAAAGGAATGCTGTCGGTTTTGTAGCTTCCATGGACCGTTTTTAGGATAAATTTACGAAGAACGATTCCTCGGTTTTGATTTTGAGTGCTTTCGTTCGGATTTGGGTTTGGGGTTTTGATTTCAGCTTCCTGTGGCGTGTTTTCGTGCGGGTCAGGGGTTGATTCGTGTGTCGGCAATTTCTTTGGAGGGTTATGTAGTTGGAGTGTATGCCGTCAGCGTCTGCTCGTTTGTTTAATGGATGATAGGATGTTGAAGCCACGTTGTAGAGGGCGTTGAAGCCACGTTGAGTGGTGACGTAAGTCTTGAAATGGGGGCGGTGCGGGTCTGGTCATTTGTTTAATGCATGGCAGGTTGACATGACAGGGAGCAACAGGTTGAAGCCACGTTGAAGCCAAACATTCGAGGCATAAAGTCTTGAAAGACACCTGCTAGCTCATACCGTATTTTAGTTTGTGAGTATTGAAACGAATTGATAAGGTTTGGCTTGTGCCAGGCTGACGGTCCTCCCATGGTTTCATCTTGGTTGGGCGAAGGAGAAGTCCATGGTCGGGGATTGCGTTTTTGTCAGCGTTTGTTGGCTTGGTTCAGGTAGATTCAGGGTTTCTTAGCTGTTCGTGCACGGAGAGAGCGGGTAGCAGCAGAAGGAGAAGTGCAACGTCGCGGACCAGCTATTCGTCTGCGTTTATTGCCTTAGTTCAGGTAGATCCAGGGTTTATTTATCTACGAACCTCTGCATATATGCTCATTGTCTGTGTGTATACGTCTATGCTTTGTTTACATTCTTTTAGTTTTGTATTCTGTTTGAAAGGGCTTTCTCCCTGTGCATACATAGTTTTTTTTCGTATGGGATTATGTTATAGACTTTAGCTGCAACTTAATCGAAGTATGGGATTCTTAGGATGAGATAAAGTATGTTGCATTGAATATTTAATTTAGTTTAATGTAATGTTTAAATTTCATAACAATGTGTCTTTTTTTTAATTAAGATATTTTTAAGATAATAATATTTAGTTAATAAAATTATTATGTCCTGCGTACTCGAGTGCAATTTTTTCTTTTTCTATATGGTTTTACATAGTTGCAATGTTTTTCTTATTAAACTAAATTTTATAAAAATTATTTATTTCGAAGCTCATTGGCTCTGAAATGGTGAGGTAAGTCTTGGAATCGTAAGTCTTGGAATCAACATCCCAAGAGCCGGCGGTGCGATGCCGTCAGCGTCTGCTCGTTTGTTTAATGCATGACAGGATGTTGAAGCCACGTTGTACCCTATTATCACCTACCTAGTCTACCTAGTCTAGCTCGTATTCGAGTTCAATTTTTTTTTAGCTATATGGTTTTACATAGTTGCAATGTTTTTTTTTATTAAACTAAATTTTATAAAAATTATTTATTTCAAAGCTCATTTGCTGTGAAATGGTCACGTAGGTGTCGGAATTGGCACACCAAGAGCCGGCGGTTCGATGCTGTCAGTGTCTGCTCATTTGTTTAATGCATGACAGGATGTTGAAGCCACGTTGTAGAGGGCGTTCAAGCCACGTTGAGTGGTGACGTGAGTCTTGAAATGGGGGCATTGCGCGTCTGGTCATTTGTTCAATGCATGGCAGGTTGACATGACAGGGAGCAGGAGGTTGAAGCCACGTTGAAGGCAACATTCAAGCTATAAAGTATTGAGAGGTTATGAAAGACACCTTCTAGCTCATAGCATATTTTAGTTTGTGAGTGTTGAAACGAATTGATAAGGTTTGGCTTGTGCTAGGGTGACGGTGCTCCCATGGTTTCATCTTAGTTGGGCGAAGAAGTCCAAGGTCGCGGATCGCGTATTGGTCTGCGTTTGTTGCCTTGGTTCAGGTAGATTCAGGGTTTGTTACCTGTTGCTGCACGGAGAGACGAGCAGCAGTAGCAGAAGGAGAAGTCCAATGTCGCGGATCGCCTATTCATCTGCGTTTGTTGCCTTGGTTCAGGTAGATTCAGGGTTTATTTATCTATGAACCTATGCATATATGCTCATTGTCTGTGTGTATACGTCTGTGCTTTGTTTATATGTTTTTACTTTCGTATTCTATCTGAAAAGGCTTTGTCCCTGTGCATACGTAGTTCTTTTTCATATGGCTATTTATGTAGTAACTCTGTTGTGGATAAATTCTGTGCTAAGGTCTCGGGGCCGAAAAAAGGCTTACGTCTATGCTCATTGTTTACGAACCTGTGTATATATGCTCATTCTCCGTGTGTATATGTCTATGCTTTGTTTGCATGTTTTTAGTTTCGTGTTCTGTCTGAAAAGGCTTTGTCCCTGTGCATACATAGGTTTTCTTCGTATGGCTATTTATGTAATAACTTTGTTGTGGATAAAAAATAAAAAATAGCGTAAAACCCTAGCGGCATAGCTGTTGGCAAGGAAGAAGAGGCATCTTCGTTGCGTCAGGCAACCATTGATATGCACCAAAATGCTTCTTTCACAAGTCTAGGATTTTTTCTTGATTCATGCATAAGATTACTATTAGTAGCATTTTTTACTTTTGTGTGCCTGCTGATTCTATGCATTATGCATTTTGTGTATGTTATTATCATTATCTTGTGGCCAGAATAGAACAATGTTTGTGTGTTAATTTCATAGCAGTATCTGATTTAGTTTTTATTTTTTACAAGCCCTGTCTAAGTGGAAGGAAAAATAGCCCATCATGCTGCTCTATGTTTGTCTATATGCTAGCGTTTTTTGTGCTTGTTGTTCTTCCCTGCTATGTTGTTGCTACATGTTTGCATGTCAGTGCAGCTACCAAATCCAGGGGCATGTCAATTATTGTTGTGCATTCACCTTTGTAGCTGCTATCGTGTTGATGCATGGAATTGGTCACTGCAAGTCTGCTTGCTTGGATTATTTTGTCAAATGGTGATCGCCATTTATTAAAATTTATGGCATGGGCCAACCCTGTAAACGTCGAATCAACTGTTTGAAATTGTTAATGGAGGTAGCCGTTGAGCTACCAGCATTTTTTTTTACTATCAAATAGGTTTAAGAACTGGAAAAAACGTTCTTTAGCCCGTCAAATTCCAGACATGGTTGCGAGCAATGCTAGAGAATTTGTCAGGTTGTCTCTAACAATGAGGTTTTAATTAGTGTAACATTGCCAAGTTACAATCATACTCATGCTATTATTGTTATTATTATATCCTGCGTGGCAGGAAATATATGGATCGCTCGTACTCTATTAATTAATCTACTTAATTTAGCTCGCACTCGAGTTTATTTTTTTTTTATCTATATGGTTTTACATAGTTATAATCTGTTTTTTATTAAACTAGGCATCCCAAGAGTCATTGGTGCGATGCTGTCAGGGTCTGCTCATTTGTTTAATGCATCATAAAGCTTGTAGCAATTGACATGACAGTGAACAGGGCGTTGAAGCGACTTTGAATAGACACGTTGAAGCCAACATTCAAGTCATAAAATCTTGAGCGGCTACGAAAGACAGCTGCTGCGCCACCTGGTCAGTCAGTTTTATGGTTTCATAGCGTATTTTATTTTGTGAATTTTCAAACGAATTCATAAGGTTTGGCTTGTGGCAGGGTATTGGTGCTCGCATGGTTTGATGTCAGTTGGGCAAAGAACACAAAACAAAACACACAGACACAGAGAAAGGAGCAGCAGCAGCAGTAGCAGAAGGAGAAGTCCAAGTTCACCGATCGCCTATTCCTCTGCCTTTCTTGCCTTAGTTCACGTAGATTCAAGGTTTATTTGTCTACGAACTTGTGTATATATGCTCATTGTCTGTATGTATACGTCTATGTTTTGTTTACATGTTTTTAGTTATTTATTTATTTGTAAATGATTCTCATGTCTTTGACTTGTTATTTATTAATGATTTGTCACCTTGTGCTCGTGTAGTCTGCTATATAAACGAAAAATACAATGTGTTTCAACCATCATTTACATTCCCATATTATGGGACATTTAAACGAAAAATACAATGTATTTGAACCATCACTTACATTCCCATATTGTGGGACATTTGTTAGTGCATTCATTAGTTCGTACTTATCCCAAATCAAGGATCAAGTCAAAAACTCCGACAAGCATACTTGCTTTATACATTATATAACCTATTATATGCACTTGAGATAAGATTATAACGCAAATATCACAATAGTGGTGCTACTATCAATTTCCGACTTATTTGACATCTTATGAGCAAGTTTTCGGACGTCCAATTTTGGTTTTAAGGGCCATGTTGCTGCATATTTTTATGCAGGATCGTGATCCCAAGGAGTATTGTTGATTTGACACATCATCTTCCTTGAGCTCCTTCCCTTGCCACACATGTGGAGACATGGTTATATTAACTCCACGATGGAAGCATAACTTATGCTTAAGCGAGATCATGCTTAAGATATCCAGGTTCGAATCCATAACTCATGTAATCATTGAGTGCCTGCAAAAAAATTTAATATACTTTAGCTTAATGCTAAGCAAGCCACCCAATGTGCCATCATAAACAAGCTCAAAGGCATAGTGTATAACTCTCCATTATATTTCAGGCTTCACAAGTACACTCGAACTACATAACCCTCCAAAGAAATTATCGAGACACGAACCAACCCCTGACCCGCACGAAAACATGCCACAACAAGCTGAAATCAAAACCCCAAACCCAAATCCGAACGAAAGCACTCAAAATCAAAACCGAGAAATCGTTCTTCGTGAATTTCTCTATAACTATATTGATAGAGATCTATGTGTTTGACTATAAACATAATAGGTAACTGATGTAAGATTTTTCTTCGGCCCCGAGACCTTAGCACAGAATTTATCCACAACAAAGTTATTACATAAATAGCCATACAAAAAAAACACTATGTATGCACAGGGACAAAGCCTTTTCAAATAGAATACCAAACTAAAATTCCATAACTTTAAATATGCATATAATCTTAATGAATAGTGAAACTAGAGGCTTATCCTAATATATGGAATTGATATTAAGTTTATCTTCTTATTTACGCGATCCGCGACCTTGAAGTTCTCCTTTGCCGAGCCAAGATGAAACCATGGGAGCACCGTCACCCGAGCACAAGCCAAACCTTATCAATTCGTTTCAATACTCACAAACTAAAATACGCTATGAGCTAGCAAGTGTCTTTCATAACCGCTCAAGACTTTATGACTCGAATGTTGCCTTCAACGTGACTTCAACCTCCTGCTCCTTGTCATGTCAACTTGTGATGCATTAAACAAATGACCAGACCCGCAATGCCTCCATTTTGGCCAGACTCGCACCGCCCCCATTTCAAGACTTACGTCACCACTCAACGTGGCTTCAACGCCCTCTACAACGTGGCTTCAACATCCTGTCATGCATTAAACAAACTAGCAGACGCTCAGGGCATCGCATCGCCGGCTCTTGGGATGCCGATTCCAAGACTTACGTCACCATTTCAGAGCCAATGAGCTTTGAAATAAATAATTTTTATAAAATTTAGTTTAATAAAAAAAACATTGCAACTATGCAAAACCATAAAGCAAAAAAAAGAATTGCACTCGAGTACCAGCTAGACTAGGTAGACTAAGTAGGTGATAATAAAAAAAAAAACATTGCAACTTTGAAATTTTGCTTCTGTAGATCATATTGCTAAATTGAAAGGTAACACAGGTGGCTTTTATTTTCTATAGTACAAGGCACTATATTTGTAGGCACTATATTTGCACCCACAATCCAGATCTGATTTTTGGTTTAATGTTGATGTGTAGATCTTCAATGGCACCTCTCTTATTGTTATTTGATCAATAGAGAGAAATGAGGGATATTTTTATTTGGCATCCCACCATCCTTCCTTATACTATGATGATGAACTTTTAGGCTATATTGGACGGCTGTACATTTGAGAGAGATATGACTGGTTGTACCTTGCCCACCTTGATTGAGATATGATTGGTCTTGTGGCACCTTATCTTTCATTTGTGTTTAATGGGGTCATTTACCCTCTTTGAGTAACTTTTTTAAAACCACCTTATCGAACTTTTTCTCTTATACAATACTACAGTTGTTTGGCCACATTTGGCCACATTTGGCCACTGGCAACACTCCTCGTGGGTGTCAAGAGAAATGGTTGTGGGACGTCATATCAATGTGATTGTAACGAACTCTTTGAAGGTGAAGTCCATAATTTTAAGTCTTTTTTCTCATTTTCATGCCTTTTTGTAAGACAATAAGGAGGGTAGTGGCATCAACATTGAAAATGGTTTACATCCAAATCTATCAAGTATACTTTTAGGTCAGCAGTATTCTTGATTCCGAATCATAGCTACAATTCGGAGAAAAGAATACTGCTGACCTAAAAGTACACCTGGTAGGTTTGGATGGAACAAATTATCAGCGACATCTATGCTGTCGTACTTTTTGTTTAATGTTGATGTGGAGATCTTCAACTATACCTCTCTTATTGTTATATGATCAATATGTTTATTTTATTACTTGTTACTGATTGAATTATTAAATACTTGTTGTACCTTCTCCATCTTGATTTAGTTATTATTAGACTTTTGGTACCTTGTCTTTGACTTGTGGTTAATGCAAACATTTACCCTCCTTCATTTTTTTTATACCGCGTTGTTGAATTTTTGGTCTTATAGAGTACTTGACTTTGATCACCTATGATCAGTTATGGTGTGCTGATAATCACTTATTTTATGCTAAGACTTGGTTGAAGTTTATAATTTTTGTGACTTTATTTATGTTGAGTTATGAACTGTGATTGACTGTCATTGACCTAATTAACTCCAGTCATTTCTCTCTCTCTGGTTTGTACACACCCTCTTGTAGGGTTAGCTGGTTCCTGCAGAAGACTGACCTCTCCGAGGCACAAACAGTCTTTTCTAAAAGTAACACTTCTGAGTATATTTTCAAGAATAGTTTCACACCCAGATTGGTATCTTAAACTATATCTCTATTTTTGTTATATGATATATATATTTATTTTATTACATGTTACTAAATATTAATAGTTTATTGTTTTAGTTTGCTTATCAGTGTAACTCATTATAACAGTTTTGAATATACCAAAGAGCCTATGTTAAGAACTTATGAGTTGTACTTTTGGAGTTCTTCGTTTCAAGAGGTAAGTATTTAGACTGACTAATGTATATCCATGGAATGTTTTTTTCTGAAAATTTGTTTTTATTGTTTTTATTGTTTTTATTGAAATTTGTGCTGTGGAGCTAATGTGAATTGCGTGTCAAAGGCAAATTTGACCACGGTCTTGTATTTTTTGTACGTTTCAGTTTACGTTTTATACAAATTTAAATAGTGTGAAATTAATATACCACAAAATTAATAAAAAATAGGCTAAAACCCTAGCGACCATTGGACTTTAATCCCATGTTCTCTGTCGAAGCTTTATGTATACATAACCAAACCTAAAAAGCATGCAAATATTATGTAAACTTCAACTGATCTGAGTGTAAACTTTTCATATTTTTACAGTCTCAGAAGCTTGTTGTTAGGGTGATTTCTCATCTAGAAAGGTGCTCTTGCTTATGTTACTCATCCTGAGTTTTCCAAGTATATGCTAGAGTTTTATAAGTACGTTGAAATGGGTGTCCATAAATTTGAAGAGTATCAAGTTTGTGTAGTAACAGTGGGTGTGGTGGGTGACATTTCTCATGCTTTGGAAGCTTCGTTTTTTGTGATGGTATTATGACTCATCTTCTAAAAGATTTGTCAAGTAGTCAGCTGCACTGTTCAGTGAAGCCCCCAATCTTTTCATGCTTTGGGGATATTGCTGTTGCTATTGATGGGAATTTTGAGAAGTATCTGGCTTATGTTATGCCAATGCTTCAATCTGCAGTAGAGATTGTTTCCCAAACAAGCAGCACGGATGATGAAATGGTCAAATACAATAATCAGTTGAGAAATGGGATTTTTTTAGGCATATTCAGGAATTCTACAAGGATTCAAGAATGCAAATCCTGAGCTAATGATGCCATATGTGGTACGTATATTGCAGTTCATAGTGGTTGTCTTGCAGGATAAAGAAAGGTTAGGGGCATGATTGTTTTTATTTTTCTGTTTTTTTGAAATTTTTATTTTATTTTAAATTTTGTCCTTACTAACTTGGAGCCTTTCAAATCCAACTGCAAACTAAAATGTTAAGATACTTACATGTGTAGTTGTCAAAATATTAAAATACAATATGGTTTAGCTACACTGACATTTATCATCATATGCTTTCTTTGTTTGTATGGACGATAGTGTTACAAAATCTGTTGTTGGTGTACTTGGTGATCTTGCGGACACTCTTGGTAATAACATTGCACCAGTACTCAGGAATTCAACTTTCTACAATGAGTTTCTTGCTGAATGCATGGCTTCTGACGATAACCAAGTCAAAGAGACAACATCATGGGCACAAGCAACAATTCATCTCGTTCTACAATCGTAATTCAATGTTCAAAGGTGTCGGCCTTTATTTCCTGTATTCAAGTTTTTGGGGTTCATAGTGCATCAACACAAGTGATTTATTATGATGGGTATTTTATTCAATGTTAATTCTTTACACTTTAGTTTTGGAAAACTGATCTTTTTGAATTTAGTATTTTACGGCTGTATTTTATAGACTTCTAGAGAAAGATTTAATTTTAAAAGCATTTTAATGCAAGCAAAATTTCTTGGATTTAGTATTTTACGGCTGTATTTTATAGACTTCTAGAGCAAAATTTAATTTTAAAATCATTTTAATGTCAGTAAAATTTCTTGGATTTAGTATTTTACCGCTGTATTTTCTAGACTTCTAGAGCAAAATTTAATTTTAAAAGCATTTTAATGCGAGAAAAATTTATGTAATTATTGATGGGTTCAGAATTAGTTTCGGCAAAGAAAAATTGCACCCACAATTCCCTCGTTGTACTTGTCCAAGTAGCATATTGATGTAACAGATCTACAAATCAAATGATTGTACTTGTCCAAGTAGCATATTGATGTAACAGATCTGTAAATCAAATGACTTGGAGTGGAGAGGTATTATTAAAAGATGATTCCAAATGAAGGGAAACATAACATATGAGGATCCATGTAATAGGAAAGTTAAAAATATAGTAACTGATGATAGCAACATCACAAAAATTCAAAATGAATTAAATTATTTTATGATTATTAAAAACTGATACTAAATATAGAGAAACATATGAAGATTAACATAACATAACAATATAGATCTATCTTAAACTTAGATCTATCAAGAATCGAAAGGGATCCAATTTCTTAAGGTGTATTTTCTTTTTTCTATTTTAATTTTAACTTTTTTACATGTCGAGAAAACATTTACACCTTAAGAAATGTGATCCTCTTGTTGCTTGATAGATTTGGGTTTAAGATGGATCTATAGTTTTAATTTTAATGTTTAATTTTATGAGCTGAAATGATTTTTTTTATTACTTTGTATTTTTTTGGTAACATTACATAACATTACGTGACAACATCTTGCCGATATTGAGTTGTAGAGCACCTCACTACCCTCGGTGCAAAAAGTTAAAGATATAGTAATCGATGATGGCAACATCAAAAAATCCAAAATGAATTATAATTACATACTTTATGATTATTATGTACGATTAAAAAATATGTATTTATTTTTATGAATACTTACATTTATAATTCTACTGGTTATTATTTTCTATTTTATGTTGCTAGAAAAGTTTGATTAAAAAAATAGAACATTAGGACCCCTGGTTGACAGGCGGATATCTATTTGAAGGGATATTACCTACCTTCTTTATCCTTTCGAGAGTCCGCAGAATAGTCATTTTGGTCAACACGAATGGTAGCATCTCCTCTTCCTCAGACTCATCCTCATTCATGCTCCATTCAATGGAATCAAATAGTTCATGGCTTCTTTCTTGACTTTAGGGCATTATATCCACAGGAAAGTTTGGGGAAGGGTACAAGTAATTATTGGGCCCTTGACTTTCAACATAAAGTTTGGGGAAGGGTACAAGTAATTATTGGGCCCGTCACTTTCAACATAGTATTGACTTTCCATAGTGCAATATGGATATGAAAACAATGATCTTTACTTCCTTATTTTTCTTTGGGAGACAATTTTAAGGACCAACCTTTCTACATTTCTTTGTTGATTAATGATTTGGTTTTACACAATTGGCTTTCTACCTTTCTTTGTTGATTAATGATTTGGTTTTACACAATTGCATGCTATACTCTGGAGCTACTAGCAATATTATGCCTTTTGGAATTGTGGAAAGTGAAATTTAGTGTGTAATTGAATTGAATATACTACACTATTCATGGTACTTATTGGTATTTATTTGTTGCATCATAACATATTAATGTTTGAGTAAAGGGCAAAGCGATGCCAATAATATTTATCATTGATGATGAGAGTGATTCAGAGTAATCACATGGTATTGTCAACTTTTTAACTTATATGATTTTTATTATCTTTAATAGTTAACACTTTTTTTATTTAACTTATGTGTTTTCATTATGTTTTTATAGAGTGAGGATGGAGGTTTAGAATATGAGGACATTTCCAATAGTTTAATCAACTTTTGATATCAAATTCATTTAATATCTTTATATTCTAAACCTCAATTATGTATACAATATAGCATGAAGTATGGAGGTTCATGTCAAATTCATTTAATTTCTTTATATTCTGAACCTCAACTATGTATACAATATAGCATGAAATATGGAGGTTCAAAATATGAGGGCATTGCTAATAGTTCAATCAACTTTTGATGTCAAATTCATTTAATTTTTGTATATGTATATAAAATATTTCATGCTATATAGTAAACATAGTTGAAATTTCCCTTTAGTTGCAATGTGTCGCTTGTACCACTTACCTATAGGCAATTCAATTAACCTTTGATATGCCAAATTCATTCCATTTCTTTATGTGTAGAAAATTTTCATGTTATGTTGTGTACAATGTTGATATTTCCTTCGATATTTCATGTTATATTGTATACATAGTTGAAATTTCCCTCGAGTCGCAATGTACCACTTATTTATAGGTAATTCATTCAACTTTTGATATGTCAAATTCATTCCATTTCCTTGTATGTGTAGATTTTTTTCATGCTATGTTGTATAAAAGTTGACATTTTAGGCATATAAATTTACATAGTTATTTTAAAATTTAATTTAAAATTTCATCATTACGTTTATATCAACATTTTTTTGCTTCCATGTTTTGAAATTTATTGAATGGTAGCATAATAAAATATTATAATTGCATCTGTGCATACATGGTGTTTTCCTTTGGTGGTGTGAAATTGATTGAAAGTTAGTGAAGTATTGCATTTATCTATACATAGTTTTTTGCTCTCATGATTATTACATTGTAAAATCAACTTATACCAATCATTAATTTCATCAATATTTAAATATTATAAAAATAAGAATTAATAATTATTAAAGTAACAATTCTTATAGTAATAATAAATACTTAAATAATCAATATTAAATCAATTAATAAAAATAATCAAATCAATAATAATAATTACGTTGTAACTTTGACATTAAGATGTAATTTTGATCTTAACAAGACATTAAATGTATTTATTACGATGTCAAAAAATGCTAAATTGACAAAAAAATAATCATGATGTTATGAGATGCTAACATGACAAAAGAATTAATCATGATGTTATGGGATGCTAATACTGGCATAAGCAATGTTAAATGACACTAATATGATACAATAGTAAATAAAGACACATTGTATACTAACAAGATCCAACAATGTACAACGATGTTGATAAGATGTATATGCCACAAATGACTTACAAACTCTATTGTTTGATGAAAAAACAATGCTATTTCGTCTCAATGATAATGTTCAATGTAAAAAATTTACACCTATATCATCTCACCACAATGATAGTATGATGCAATATACATGATTTTGATGCAAAATCAATGTAAAGGTCTCTTTGTGTGTTTTGTGCAATGATATACGAAGCATTGTGATGCAACCACAACACTATAAAATGTAGTGTTGTGTTAGTTTATTGTCAAGATGACACCATGCAAAAGTGCATTCAAAATTATGATATAGAGTCAATGGATATGTGACACAAATAACTATGCCACCCCTTAGTGTCGTATTTTGCATTGTCTAAGCTACAAAAATTGCACTAAGAGACTATGCTAGTTATGACACTATAACGCCAAATTCTAATAGTAATTGATATATAAAAGAATAAATTTATAAAAATTAATTAATTAGTGATTAATATCTAAAAGAATAAATTTATAAAAAATTATAAAAGAATAAACTTATAAAAAATTATAAAAGAATAAACTTATAAAAAATTGATTATAAAAGAATAAACTTATAAAAAAATTTATTGTATTCATAAATAACAAATATATTATAAATTAATGTAATTATATATTATATTCATTGTAGTTAATAGAAAATACGAAATAAAATTCATATTTTTATTGAAAAGTATAAAAAAATATATTATAGATTAAGGTTTTAGTTTTGATTTTTATTATTGTATAATCACTTGTATTAAATGATTGCATTCAGATAACTTTCTAACATACAATATGAAGGTGATGTGTAATATATAATTATATAATATTTTTATTGAAAAGTATAAAAAACATTATAGATTAAGATTTTAGTTTTGATTTTTATTATTGTATAATCACTTGTATTAAATGATTGCATTAAGATAACTTTCTACCATACAATATGAAGGTGATGTAAAATGTATAATTATACAATATGAAGGTGATGTGTAATATAGAGCTAATTGGTGATATTTAAATATATATATATATATATATATATATAAATATTTCAATATCAACTTTAAGTAAAATATATCAATATTAATTTTATATATATATATTCAACAACAATCTTTCAATTTAAAAAATTTACACATCTTAATTTTGAAATATATTACTTTGCTTAAATATTTTTACATTTTGCTCACTTTGTAGATATACGACTTGGTGTTTTTGTTCTTTCTTGATTTTGGGTTTTATAATTCCATTTTGCTTGCATTTATCTTTCAATAGTTTATCGTGTAGACATTGAAGTAGACCATGCAAACATTGAACACTCTTGTAAACCATAAAATAATCATAAACTCTATATATATTATTAAAAAATAATTTCATATATAACGATAAGATAGTATAAATCAAAGCATTAAGCTACATTGTAAACAAAGTATAGCACTGAGCTATAAGAAAACACTACAAACCTAAATCATGTGCCACAAACCCTACTACAATTGCCACCATAGTAGTCACTTGCACTAGATCCCTCATCACTTGCAAGAGCATGGACATTCATACCACTCATAAAATACCAATCATAACCACCTATGAAATAAAAAATTTAATTTCAAGCAACATAAATTTTAGTACAAATTTTAAATTGACAACATATTCAAATTTTAACTAGTTGGATCAAGTGGGGTATTATCAAAGGAAAAATTTGTATATGGATTCAAGTAGTTTCACACATGCTAGTGGCCTATAAACACGAGACCAAATTATTATTAAAAAGCACAATTTTAATTAGAAATTAAATGAACATTTAAATTTCAAACTATATTCACCTATTTATCGATTTGTAACTATACGATAGACCTTAGGATCCTTCATGGTTCTACATCATGATGTGGAACTATTTGATCCCATTCATGTAACCAAATTATTATGACATTGATGACCCAATATACTTAGACCTTTGTAATGACATTACATGTGAACACTCAAATTAATAACTACATAAATTAATTATTGTTTCAAAAATTGATGTAAAACTTGGATTTGAGCATTGATCTAGAAATTGTTTGTAGGGGGACTATATGTGGAGGCTTAGGCTCATGCATGAGTTTGGGATCTTCAACAACACCCTTTCCTTTACCTACAATTTGAACTAGAGACATGTGAAGAAATTTAGCATGAAACAATCGATTGTAAATATGTAGGCACATATACAATTTATATTGAAACTTATGGATTTCAACCATATACTAATCTTTTGTCCTCCATTTGTTGTATATGGATGAAAAACCTCTAGAGTCTCTAGAGAGTTGAAGTTAGTATCATCTAGTAAATTACACAATTACATGCTATAAAAACAAAATAAGAGTACTTAATGCATTGCTTATACACGTATTCCAATGATCAATTGATGACTAATAAAGACAATATAAGCATACACAACTATACAAAACTATACCTTGCCTATAAGATATGGCCTACAACTCTCATGCAATAGAAAATACGCATCCTAGAGTCACACATTGTAGTCCAATAAATCCTTAGGGGGTAGTGACCTAAGTGAATCAACTTCCACCCATGGCACAACAAGCTCCACCCATAACATATCAAGATCTAATACAACATCTAGTGGTCTAGCTGTCTCCTAAAATAAAGTAACTAAAACACTGCCGAACACATTGCACATGATATATTCCATTGCATCACTCACCTAAACTCCAAGATGAGATGAGTCTACTAAATTATGGGGTAAAATGGTATTGTACTTAGAAATGGTATCAATCTTGTAGGAGGAAATGTAGTTGTAGGGCCTTTATGAGCCCAAGGTTGGTCATGACTATGTACCTTACAAAAACCAAAAAATGTTGTTGGTGTGTTTGTATAATTAAGCTCAATGTGAAAAATGAACTCAACATATATATAAATATGTGTGTGTGTATTGGAAAAAAGGTCTCTTAGAGGCACTCTTCATTATTTATATTTTAAATGGGTGAAGGTCAATTTGAGGCAATCCAAATCTACTTGGAAGGGTGGATTTACATGCATAAAGTACACTATAAATACTGGCCCCTAAAATGCAACAAAATGCCATGAGTTTTGTAAGGATTGCAAGGAACAATCAAAATTGTCATAATAAAATATGTAGGACCACCAACAACTCATGTAGAGAGTAATCAATGGGAGAATAATACCAACCACGACATCTGTAGACATGAACAACAACAACAACCAATACATTCATTTCCTAAAAAACCTTGATTGATGGAGATCAAGGAAAGGATAAGGAAGACGAAAAGATTCATGACAATGGGTCAAAGCAAGAACCCTAAGGAACTAGAAACACTAATAGAGAATAAACAATTCTAGTGATGGTTCAAAATCATCCAAAGGCACCAATTCCAAAAGGACCTTGGCAAAATGAAGTATGACCCTAAACATATCACTAATTCAATGTTTGTTAAGATCGTGGCCAACAAAACTGATTGTAATTCATATTTCGAATTTCAACAATAACAATGATGCTACATAATAGTAAGATTAGGTCATATGGATGCTTAACTAACAATTTGTTTAGCTTGCAATTACATTTTTTGGAGATCCGGTACCATTATCCTCTCAACAATGGAACATGACAAGATCTTCTTCCTCCTCCTACACCAAAAGTGGTGGACCAAAATATCGAGCACTATTAATAATTATTATTATTTTAATGTCCCCAACAACACCACCATATGTATTTCTCGTTTGTTGAAAAAGCATGATATGAAATGGGGCGGTGATAATTACAGAAAGGTTCAAAATTATCTTAATTTAATGGTAAACATAGACAATCTACACACTCAATCTTTCATTATTATATTCTCAATTACGTACAACCTCATTGTAATGTCCCCAGTTTGGCCCCATGGCATTAACATTATAAACGATGTAATATTGTTAGGAAATCATGGTGAGGAGCTCAAGGCCAAGGCCCCGCCATCGATTTCGTGATGCATATGGTTTGCGTGCTAGCAATGCACAGTGGAAATTCAAATAGCATGTAATATGCATTTTAATAAAAAATACCCACAACTAGCTATGCAATGCAACGAAGAGATGGGGGCATGATTTCACAAGGAATTGGGAGGGAAAACATTCAAACCCTTGAGCCAATAGAGTCAAGCCAAGTGTCAATGAGAAAACCCATCAAACCCTTAGCTACCCATGTTGACTTTTGTACCCAACCATTGATTTCTCCCAAGAGTTGGTTGGGGAAATTAATGCCTTGGGAATGGGGAGGTATGGCGGTCCAAAAATCGGGTATGGGCAAGCCACCCTCCATGGAAAAATGTGTTGGCCTCTTGGGGCAAGAATAGAACCACGAAATGGCTACCTAAGCCATTATTCACCATGGCCTTGCTCTCTCACGCAGCTCAAGCTGCCTGGGCATTTTCCTCCCTCATTTTTCTGTGTTTCCCTTCATCTTTTAGCTGGGAAGGGGCATTTTTGTGTTGGTTACCAGTGGGGAAAGAGAGCAGAACGTTTTGGATCTTCCTTGAGGTCGTTTAGGCCATTGGAAGGGATCCTAACCCGTGGAGAGAAAACGGTTTTGCTCCCTGGGGTTGAAATCAAAATTTCACAGTTCATTGGGTGAACCACGAGCTGGGAGAACCAATGTGGACCCTGTTTCGTGAACACCTCTGTTGTAAATGTGTAACCCTGTCAATAGTCGTTTTGTTGTGAGAAGAAAGAGTATGTTGGGGTATGGGTGATGGATAATCCATTATTCTGGCTTGGCTGAGAGAAAAGGGTTATTGGGCAAGTGGTTGAGATGGAATGTTCCCTTTTCCTTGTGAGAATCATGCCCAACTCAGGGGTGGCCTTCGGACGGACTCAGTATAAGCTGTCGAAGAGCCTACGGTTGGGTGGAACGTTGCAGCGACATAGCTAGTTGCTTGGGGACGATTGCAATAAAGATGAGTATTTCTACCTATGTATTTACTTCTGCTGTATTTGCTTAGATGTGTACATCTGCATGCCTGTCTTTCTATATATGTGGTTGTTTTTATTTAGTAGGTATCGGGGCCAATTGCCCAGTTTTAGCATCACGATCCTCTCCATTGCACTGGCATGATGGGTGGGGACGTTACACTCATCCATTTTAGCCACAAAGTTTTGTCTCTTGCAAATTTCAAAAACCTAATTTGCAATGACGCAGGACATTGCCACCTCGTGGCTCTTGTTACATTTAATTCCATAGTCAATTCCCGTGGAGAGTATTGAGAAAGATGTAACATTCCGCCGAATATGTTTTAAATTCAAGTAAATGAATTGTCTTTCAATCTTTCAACGTTTTTTTTTTTACATGAAAAAACACTATATTTTATTAAAAGTATAAGAGGTACAATGAGTGCCACAAGCATCCATAGATGGTAAAAAAAGTTCATGACCCAAATAGATATGATCATCCAAGTATAGTATCCCTTCCAATAAAAGTCATGCGCCACTACTTGAAACTTGATGTAAATTTATCCCATGTATGCATCTTGGCATCCTCCTCTTAAGTGGAATGTTGGTGATCACCCATCTAGCACACATTTCATTGTTATTTGCGTGGATTAATCCCACTTTAGATTAAGTATCTACTTCCATATTATACATCACACATATTTAGTCTATGATGCTTAGTATTAATTGTTGCGTGTAGTTGTGTGTATGTTGTTGGATCTATGTTTTTCAAATCCAGTGGTGTATACATAATGCCTAACATTTAAAGCTCTATCGCAGAGTAGATAGTTCTCGCTTTGGAGTAATCCACTTGAATGATTTTTAAGAATGGTTATTTGACTTTTTTTTTGTTATGTTGCAATGTGGCAATAAGAGTATTTTTGCCATAGATTCATTCAACACAAAATGAGGCCACAAAAACTCTCCAAGTGGAGTTCTTTTTTCCTCATTTCCTTGTGTCTATACGCATCATCTATAATCCCTAGTACAACTTTCGATGTAGATGCCAAAGTGTTTGATTACAATGAAAGCAACAATGCTCGATCATAATCATATGTGAGATAACTGGAGTGCCTCTAATCACACCACCCATTGATCCATGTGTATTGCTCAAACAATAACTTTCAGTACTTCTTCAAGACAATTGCCATTTTTTAGTAATTTCAATGTAAGTGGGAATCCCTATTTATGTTGGCCACACTTGCGCTTTTATGGGTCAGCATGCATCAACAATGAACTTTTCTCATACCTGCTAGATCTTAGACTTCTCATCTTGAGCTAGTTCGTCTTGTAACCGCGACACTTGTAAATAAGGAAAAAATCATCACGAAAGAAGGTGTGGGCAAGTCCTGGAAGATGACGACCTTCCACAAGCTCAACTTTGGAGTGAACACATCTTGGCAAGTAGAAAAGAAGAGAATGTCATCATCAAAGGAAGAGAGGGAGTTATGTATAGAGACATCTTGTCTAATGGAAAACAAAATGCAATCAAGAAAATTATAGGGATGGGCCTTGTCAACGACTCTTCAAATGATCATGGTTTTTTTGAAGAAGTCAAGACTAGTGGCAAGATATGCCATCAACAAGTAGTTATATTGTTTTTTTTTGCTCCAATATGACACCAATATTTTGGTGTATGAATACATGCCTTAATGGAATCCTAGGAGATTTGCTTCATGGAAACAATGGAGGGAAGTTGGACTAGGATGGGAAATACAAAATCGTAGCGAAGACTGCAAAAGGGTTGTGCTTTCTTCATCATGATTGTTGACTACTTATCCTTCATCCCGAAGTGAAATTGAATAATAGTCTTCTAGACTCCAACTTTGAAGTACATGTTGCAAATTTTGGAATGGCCAAGTTCTTGCAACAAGTTGGTATCTCAGAATGTAGGAGTTCAATCCTAGGCTCTTGTGACTACGTAGCTCTTAGTAAATTGTTGTATCAATCTTTTTCTTAGTTTTGGTAATATATGATTGTTTGTGGCTAGGGAAAAAGTGTTAGGAACCCGTGTCAACCCTTCTCTTTAATTTGTTAGTATATTGTTGTTGGACGCATATGCTTTGTAAGTCATCCCGTAGTATTTGTTGATCCATAGTTTGTATTAGCCCATGGTATTGATCCATAGTATTGGACGCATATGCTTTGTAAGTTGTCCCGTAGTATTATATGTTCCATGGTATTGATCCATAGTATTGGCACCTAGACTTAGTATATAAGTTTGTGTTGAGGCCAATGAAGACACGGTGAAGTTATTTATATTGAGCTTGCTCAAAGGAGGTTTCCCCCTCGAAGTGGCCCGCGATCAATAAATCGATTATGAGTTCTGTTATTTTTGATATCTCATGAGTTCATTAATTGATTGTTGCAGGTTCCTCACATCTGGTATCAGAGCACTTTCTTGGGCTCGTTGGGTGGAATTTCTGCCATTTGTTTCCGCATCTGTTGCAGGTTCGGATCCGAGAATAATCCCTATCCGCTTAACTATGGGAAGTACTTGGGAATAAGCCCTAAAAATCATTGTGAGGAGTACCACAGGAACCCCGAAGTAGCTGGCCCATTGAGAGGACCTACCAGCGAAAAGGGCCACGACCCCTACCTGATGGACTAGTTCCCACCCGTGAGGTAGGCCAAGAGTTTTCGTTTGTGGCAAAGTGGTTATCAATTTTACCTGAGCCGTGGAGTGAGGGGTACTTCCCCAATACGCAAGTCATTAGGGAGCATTGGTGGCTGAGTGAATCCCCGAACCTTTAGGAATTCGCACATACCCAGGGTCCATATCTATTTTCAGCTGATAAATTGCAGATTACATCTGTCCAGAACTATTTCCGATCACTTCCGCGTCATTGCAGATCCATTCTAAAAATAAAAAAATAAAAAAAATAAAAGAAAGAAAAGTATTAAACTCCATTTTTTCGCCATATCTCCTTTGTTTTAACTCTGTTTCTCTTGAAACTTCACTAAAACCTCCGCAATCCCATTCTGCAAATTTCATTCCTGAGGACCCTATCCCAAATTCCACTTTCCAAAGCCAGAAATCTCACATTTTCCTATTTTTAGGGTTTTCCATAACTTCTTTGATTTTTACCCAATTACTTTCCAATTTTTCCATAGTGTTCATTTACTATTTCTGCTTCTTTGTCCCTCTATGACAAATTTTCTCATTCTTTCACCTCACTTCTGAAATCCCCATTTTCTGCTTCCTTGTCCATTAGAAAGTGTCCAAAACCTAGTTAAACCCCAATTACCCATCATAGTTTTTCCCAAATCCAAATTTCCCCTTACTAAAGAAGCTTATGTTTTTGTTTTTCTACTCATTCAAAACAAAAACAAAAAAAACTCCTGGTTATGGTTTCCAGTCGCACATGAGCACAAATTATGGATGAAGAACTTGCAGCCTTCAAAACCAAACTCCAAGATTTGGATGAAACATTTCTCAGCCTTCATCTTAAGAATTCAGCCATGAACAATAAACGACAGCCAGAATCTTCTGCAAACATTGGGTTCTCTTCTTCCATCAATTTTCGTGGGCCGAAGCTTGATTTTCCTCGCTTCAATGGTAATGATATGACTAGATGGATATACCGGGTAGAACAATATTTCCATATGCATAATACTTTTGATGTCCACAAAATTCCACTTGCATCCTTTCATTTGGAACATGAAGCCCTTCAATGGTACCATTGGTACATCAAGGCACATGATGAGCCAAAATGGACATATTTTTTCCAATTCCTTTTGCAACAATTTGGTCCTAGTGCTTTTGATGACTTCACAGGAGCACTCACTAAACTTCGCCAAATTGGCACTGTGAAAGAGTATCAGACAGAATTTGAGAAACTAACCAATCACACAGAAGGATTGTCTAATGAATTCTACAGGAGTTGTTTTATCGATGGTCTTAAGGATGAAATCCACTCAGAGGTTAAAATGTTCTGTCCCAACACAATGATGGAAGTCCCAGGGTTGGCTAAGTTGGTGGAGGACAAAATCGCATCCTAATAACGTTCCAAATCCACTTTTGTTCCATTCAGACATATGGTTTCCAAATGACCTCCCATCACGCTAGCTCCTCGCACAACTCCTATCAAGCATTTGTCTAAAGCATAGATGCGGGCATGTAGAGAAAAAGGGTTTTGTTATAATTGTGATGAGAAATTCACTCGGAGACATAGATGTGTTGAGCAACAAATCTATCTCTTGGATGTGGATTCTCCGCCTACCTCTGAACTTGGTGAAGAATCTCCAGATACATTAGATGATGAGTTCGACATTCAGCAACCTCTTGTTGACCCTCCGTCTCTGAATGACCACCCAGAGATATCTCTCCATGCTTTAGCCAGAGTCACCACCTCACAAACAATGCGGGTTAGGGGTTACTTCAAGAAGGTCCCTCTTACAATACTCATTGATTCTAGTAGCACTCATAACTTCATTGAAACTCAGATCGCCAAATAGGATGATTGTTTTGTCCGTCCTTGCTCCAAATTTGAAGTCATGATTGTCAATGGGGGAACCTTACCTTGCAAGGGGAAGTGTCGCAATGTGTGTATCTCTATGGAATATTATAACCTGCGCTCTGACATGTTTGCCTTGTCCTAGGCGGGTGTGATGTGGTTTTAGGCACTCAATGGTTACGCACACTTGGCCCCATCTTATGGGATTGTGCTGAACTTTGGATGCAGTTTTCAGTTAATGGGAAAAAGCACACATTTACGGGCTTGCAAAGAAGGTCTCTCTGCATCATATATTCACATCGCATGGAAAAGATCCTTAAGAAGAATTGGCATGGTGTCATCGCTCAACTCCATTCCATTCAAATGCACCCATCAACAATCTACACTACTCCCTTGGATATATATGTAGGTGTCTTTGTTGAACCAGTGGGATTGTCGCCTTCAAGAGACCTTTCCGATAAGAATTTAGCCACCTCTACATCCGAGAAGGAAATGATGGCTATTTTTCATGTAGTACAAAAGTGGAAGCCATACCTATTAGGGAATTATTTATGTATCAAGACTGATCACAAGAGTCTGAAAATTTTTTCTGGAACAATGAGTCTCCTCCCCAACATACCTGAAATGGGTTAGAAAATTCATGGGTTATGCCTATGAGATCACTTACAAGAAGGGTAAGGAAAATCTGGTGGTGGATGCTCTTTCTCGTACATTTGATGACTCAGTTTCTCTTTCATCTATTTCTATGCTTGTTCCAAATTGGTTGCAATCTATTCAACAGGGCTATGTCTTCTATGAACTCCATGCTTCTTGTTAAACCTAAAATCTTACCATCATGAGATTCAATGTATACATCCCTAAAGTTTCATTGACTAAGTTATTGGCCTGGAAGAGATATAACCCATTTACACTAGGTTTTGAGAGTTCATCGCAGGCTGCACTCATGCAACCTACGATGTCACAACTTGCTCTCTTGTAGGGTGCGACAATGTCAATTAATAGACAAAAATAGCTCCTTCGAGCCCATTCTCGAAGCTAGCTGACATGGATCCTTATCCCTGACCTTTTGGGAGAGCTGGCACTCGGTTCCTAAACTCTTGCAAGGATCCCCTATCTCTCTCCTACCATATCTCAACTTATCCTATCCATACCCTATCCAATTAGTCCTATATAAATGAAGCTCACTCCCATTCCAAGGGGAGGAAGTCTATAGTGTCTACATGCTGGTGAAATCATCTTGGAGAGATCTCTACTCATCCATTGAGAGACTCACACTTCCTTGGGAGGATATGGCATTGGCTTGGATGGAGAAGGGTTACTTCATTAAGCTTTGGTTGTAGTCTTCTCTTCTATGTACTTTCCCTACTTTTTACAGTAATATAAACGCTTTCCACCAATATTGTTGTGTTGATGATATTGTGTAGTTTACCTGCTTAACTGTTTACTTAGATCTTTTATCGTTTAGATGCTTTTACTTCTTTGTCTTGTTTTGTGTATCTTGGTAGGTCTTGCAGCTTAGATCTGATGATCGTGAGGCGTGGAACAACATCCAGGAAAATGACTACAAAATTAAGGTAAGGCATCTAATAATTTGATCCTTAACTAGATCTAGGAAAGTGGTTTATAGTCTGTTCTATTTGTTCCAGACTCACATTGAGCTAAGGAGATCCGACTTGCGTCCGCTCAAGTGGATTGTCCGTCAAACAAATCTGGCGACCATACTGGGGATGAACATTGTTTTGTAGTTGTCAATTTGAATTTCATTTTCAGTTGATTTCTTGTTACAAGCCATATTATTTTCCATTTGCCTCTTAAACTGGTTTCACCATCAGATCTTCACTTTGAAGAGTTTGATTAGATTCCTTTGAGTCTGTACTTCTCATTTTCAAACCTTTTTAGTGCTCATTGTTTGGAGAATTGGTTCATTTTTGAACTTAGATCTCGTCTATCGTACCTAGTCAGTTGACTCAGAGCGACACTGTGTCATTTTTTATCTCTGTTCTTTGTCTGTGGGCCTATCATTGCAACCCTTTCATTGGTCTTTTGCTACACCATCTCACTTCCCGCATTGGTTAACTGCGACGTCGCACTATGTACAAGCACAGAGTGCACCGATCTGCCATTTTTTCCATATAGGAACCCCTTCTCCATTTCTGATTTGAGTTTTGGTTTGTGTGCAAAATCCTTCTGTACTGTAAGATCCAGTTAGAGACCCCATTCTGTTATGTGTGTTGAGTTGTTTGTTTTTATTTGGCGTTGTTTTGGTTTCCATCTTGGACAAGTCTGAGATTTGGTAGTGGTGGACACTCTTGTCTCCTCCACCTACATCCACTCACCCTTGCATTCCCTCCTCTCCTTGCCAAATCTGGTCATTGTATTGGATCAGTTTCCAGACCTCATTTGCATTCATTTTTTAGCCTTGCTTGCTTTAGTGCTGCTTGTTACTGATTGATTTTGAGTGTTTGCATGTATTATTAGTCCTTTGAGTGCTTGTCTTTTCTTGAGATTTTCCGAGTTATTGAAGTGCTGGAAGTAATATTTTCGCTTCAGTATTTATGTTTAAATGCATTGCTGTTATCAAATTGCTATTTTGATACATCCATTGAAAAATAAAAGTACTTTATTTCCATCATTTTTCAAGCTCATTTGAAGAATTGTATATGCATTGGAATGTCTTATTTGTAGATCTTTTGGAAAAGTTGAAAGAAAATTGAATTATTTGTGTTTTTCACGAATTATGAGTTGCTCCTTTTCTTGAAAAATTCGAATAGGCATCAATTTTTGCAAAATTAGTTCCATGGTTGGAAAGTTAAATGCATCTTTTGGTTTTTTATGCTTTTAGGCCATTATAGTGAAAGTGAAAAGCTTGCATACTCTACTTAGAAACTCTGTCTTTTCATCTCTTAGCGTCATTTTTGTTTTGAAAAGATAAAAGAAAAAGAAAAACATGCTTTGATGTGGCTTAATAGTGTTGTGTTATTTTTATGTTTCGTTTGAAAAGGAAAAAGAATACGTCATAGTCATTTTTTGGTAGATTTGGAATTGCATTGCATTGTGTTGCTTTGGTAAAATTGGAAAGAAGTTTCTCCCTCCCATACATAGAGTTAATCAAAAGAAAAGTGTATTTTTTGCATGTAGTTAGGGCTTGCATTATGTTTACGATTATGTACTCACCTCATGCATTGACCTAACTGTCCGGATAAAATTAATGGTAGAGCTAGGGTAAAAATTTTAGTAACTTGTGTGTAAGTTAGAGACGTGTTCTGGCGTCGTTAAGCGTGGCAGTTGTCGTTATTTTCCAGCACTGTATTCCAGGGGTATTGTAGTCTTCCACGTACTTATCGGTATATCAAACTCTTTCACGTACCCACCAAGTACCACACGTACTTGGAGTATATCGAAAGGTGTTTCACGTACTCGGTAGTATATAGGAAGGTCTCGTGCCGTATGGTTGTGCATTAGACAGCACCACTATGGATTTGAGCTCCCACGTACCTTGTGTATATCGGGAGACATCACTAAGATTCCTGAAACCAACTGAGTTAACATTTTGGCTGTCTTAGCGGAGCAATACACCGAGAACAACACTTGAGGAGATTACTATGCATGTACCATTTAGGTAATCGGGTATTTAGGCAAGGGTATGGTCCCAATCCTCCTTGTTGCGTTTTACTGTTGGACCCTGTGGTGTATAGCGATTTGTGAAGCCTTGAGAATCCTGTGAGGTTCCAGACCTTTGAATCCACTCTTATAACATAAGTTTGCTTGTGGCCTTAGTTTGTGTAGGGTTTTTCTGGCCTTGTTTTCTTTTGTTTAGCCTTCCTTAGGAGAAAATTTTTGTTTCAGTCACTCTGGCTGACTTTCCTTGGTGAAGGTCTCGCAGGATTCAGAACTTGCCACCCGAATATCCCCTTAACCAGGAGGTAATTTTGAGGGTAAGAATGGACTCACAAGCCAGGGTCGGGTTAGATGAAGTGGAAAACCCCACTTTGAATGACGGATGAATTTTGTTCCCTCACACTCCTCCAGATTCACCTGCCTCTCATCCTCCGCAGGGTGAAGAAGCACAAAATTCTACTTCACAAGACCTACCTCCCATTTTCCTGGGAGATCCTGGATCATTGGAATGGATAAATTCACCCTAGGACGGCCCTTTAGTAGTTGTTGGTCCTTCAACGGCTAATTGGACATCTTCTCTAGGCCACCCAGTGGCCCATTTTGCCATTGCATCCCTGCCTAACTGGACCACTCCAGAAGGCACTCCACCAACTAACTGGCCCAGTTTTGCCGAAATTCTCACACCTCTTTGTGAGCGCTTAGATCATTTACATTCCTTGGGCGATGAAGCTCGACAAAAACATCTAGCATATAGGGCCCGGTTTAGAGAAATCCTGATTCACACGGTATCTTTTGATTCACCAGAAGCATCCATCGACAACTTGACCATTAGTGAGACTAAGCAACCCTCACAGGAGCCCAGCCCTACTGCCCAACCGCTTGAAGCACAACAATCCAACACACCTGTGACCACCACGGTTACCTCACCTGCTTCTCCCCAACCCCAAAATTCGAGGGGAGGATACTCTTTACCCCCTACCTTCTTTACAGGTAATAGTAATCCTATGGTGAATGATGAACAACCAATGTTGGGTCAACGTTTACTTAGTGGTCAACAAGTTGTTGCTGGGGAGCAACCTTCGTCTCTTAACCATAATACTGCAGCAGGAGTTCCCATCGGCCCTTCCGTTGGAAATTCCTTACCTTCTGGACCTTCCACTACGGGACTTTCCCATGTTCGGGGACCGTCCATTGTAATTCAATCTCCATCGAGTCAAGCGTATCCAAGTCATCTCAACCCTGTGCCGGGTCAACTTAATCCCGAAAATATACTCTACGAGGTACCCTACCCCGAAAACTCTTACACTCTATGGGGACAACAAAATGTTTTACAACATGGACCCCCACTCACAGTCCCTCAAGTCCCTCCACCCCCGTTTCGTCCACCCCACCTCCCATTGGAGGCGGCGGGCCCCCACATAACTCTATAGGAGGCGTACCTCTACCTTATGGCAGAGGACCACCTCATTTCGGTCATCATGGTCCACCCGTGGTAGTGGAGGACCACCCCATCCTGGTGGTGGTGGTGGTGGAGGACCATCCCATCCCGATGGTGGTGGTGGAGGGCCCTCTCATCCTGGTGGCAGTGGTGGTGGACCACCACCCTACTATGGTGGAAGTGGCGAAGGAGGCTCTTACCCTTCCAGCGGTGGCGATGGCCAACCACCCCCTCTCGGTGAAGGTGGTGGAGGCCCGTCCTATTCCGGTGGTGGTATCGGACCACCACCTCCCCCCAGCAGAGGCGGTGGCGGCCCATCCTACCCTGGCGGCGGTGGCAGACCCCGACCATTTGGGAGCGGCCCACCCCCTCTCGGCGGTGGAGGCGGGGCCCCACCTTATGGTAATGGGCCACCTTATTATGGTAATGGACCACCTTACTATGACGACGGACCTACATTTGGTTTGAGCGACCTGTACCCCTATGGCCAGTTTCCTCTTGGAACACCCTATGGTCGGTCGATACAAGGTCCCATAGGTCCTTACACACTTTATCAGTACTATCAGTACCCACAACCTAATCCCCAATTGCCCTTTTTGGCTACTTTGGACCTACCTGATCTGTCTCGCCTCACCAACGACCCTATCTACCACGGAACTAATTGGCCACCCATTTCGGTGAAACTTCTATCAGATATCCCAAAATTTGATGGAAAGTTGGGTGAGGACCCTAAAAACCACGTAATGACATACCACTTGTGGTGTTCATCCAACTCCTTGATGGACGACTCGATCCGTCTCAGGTTATTTTAATGGACTCTCACTGGTTTGGCTGCCAAGTGGTATATTGAAATAGCACCCCACTCTTTTGTTGATTTCGGTTCTCTTACTATGAACTTTTTGACTCATTTCGAGCTGCCTATACGGTATGAAACTGGTGCATAGCTTTTAACCTTGCTCCATCAAAATACTGCTACTCACATCTCAGACCATATAAATGAGTAGTGGAGGAGATGACGTCTCATTAAGGCTCCTATTCTAGACCAACTCCTAGCGGACTGGTTTACAAAGTCTCTCACCCCTACCATAGCACGAGATTTTTCCATGGGAGGCACTGTCACTAAAGAACAAGCCATTGTCTGTGCCCACTTACTAGAATTAGTCTATGCTCAGTCCGACACGTTGTTTGATATTCTTCTTGATGCGGCCCACAACACTTACGACCCCATGAAACCACCCAAGGGACCCCAAGCTGATGGCATCATTGGATCCCTTCACACCCAGCCTTCCTCTCAAACTGTTGGTTCATCGAACACCTAGAGTTCTTCCCCATCACCAACACAGGCTGGTCATGGCACCACCAAATCATCCACTCCTACTGTCACCGAAGAAGTGAATTCTGTTTCATTAGCTTGACCTTAAAAGTCTGGTGGTAAGAAGAAGAACAAAGGGAAACCTAAGAAATCTTCCACACAGTAGGACAAAAAGAGCACCCCTGATGACACCAAACAGAAAAGGAAGTTGAAATATCCTTGTCTACTGTGCAGTGACGACCAATTTTCTAAAGAGTGCCCCCATAGAGACAAAGTTCAAAAGTTTCTTAAGGGAAAACCCACACCCGCAGTTCTCAACGATCCCTTCCCTGCTCAAAATCAGCACTTGATCACTCACACTTCTCCTTCCCAAGGAGAAGCATCCACCACCACACATGTTCTCATAGTGCGTAATGAGACCATCAACTTGAACAACCATTCTCATTCGTATGACTCTGTTCCGGCCAAAGAACCTATTTGAAGTAATACTGAAAAAGATTCCACTTCGATGCCTGACATCACTGTACTGGCTGCTCCTCTCACCATTGAGAAGCCCTCTTTCGAGTCAACATTGCGTCAACCCAAGAGCACGATTAGAAAATTGGTTTTCAATCCTAATGCTCGGGCTGTTCAAAACTACAACATTGTAGAGGACCTAGCACAAGCTCCTTGTGCTATGTCGACGCTCAAAGTCTTGCAAAACTGTCCTAATCAGCGTAAGTATCTGCTCACTGCCTTCGGTGTAGTTGACCTAGATTCATCGAATGCCATCATGTTCCAGCTGGAATACTTCAAACTGAGGCTCTCCCATCAATTGGCATTTCAAGTTGCCACAAACATTGCTAGGGAGATAATCCATCGTACCGTTTTGGACGAAGGATCCTCTACGTCAGTCATGTCGATCGCTTATTGGAGAGCCATTGGCTCTCCCGAGTTGAATCGTTCTCCTACCACTTTGAGAGCCTTCAACGGGCGTGGATTTCAATCTCATGGGTTGTTACAAGCTTTACCGGTCGAGCTGGGGGGAAAGACCGAAACCCTTAACGTGGAAGTGGTCGCTTCCCCGTTAGATTACAACATTCATCTTGGTTGTAATTGGTTTTATGCCATGACTGCGGTCGCATCGTCTATCTTTCGCATAGTACAATTCCCCCACCAAGGCTGAATTGTCACAGTCGACCAACTAGATTTTTACACACCTGACACCGCTAGTCACCTGGGAGATAACGTTCCTTCAATTGGTCAATATTCATAACAGTATGAGAGCATGGGTGTCAGCCTCCTTAAGGATTCATCCCTTATGGGCATCTTTCCTACTTCGGATCCCCCAAATCATGTTGCCACGATGAACATGATCTCCTCGCAGATTTCATCTATCCCTAACTCCACTGATTCATGGCTTGTACCTGATGAAGCCACCACACACCTGATTGGAAACGTTATGCCTCTGTCACCTGCTGAAGTCGTATAAGAGGCTATCTAGTCAGCACCTGAGGACCACTTAGCTGTGGCCTCCACCTCTTTTTCTCTACAATAAACATCATCCGATCCTCTGCTACGGACTTTTCATTCTGACGAGTCCATTATGGAAATCATGAGTGCAGATGATCCTCCATGGGAAGACTTCCACCATCGTTTGTCTTTCCTTCCCTTTTTGGATACTATGGAGAATGGCATTAGCACCATCTTTACACCGGATGTCTACTCTGGGTCTCAGTCCTCGATACTTACATTTCAAATGGACTCCGAAGGAAACTTAGCCAACATTGAACCCACCACTTCGATAGACATTTCGGTTACTCCTGGTGTAGTGGAACACATTCAAGTAGGCCATAAGTGTTCCCCTGAAGAAGTCCTTGCTTGTACGGACTTATTCAAGCAATTCCGAGACGTATTCACTTGGACCTATTAGGAGATGCCTGGGATAGACCCCACCATTGTTTCACATGAGATTAAAACCTATCCTGAAGTCAAACCTATCTGCCAAAAGTTGCGACCGTTACACCCTCGGAAGACTATGGCAATCAAGGAAGAAATAGAGAAACTCTTGAAGGTCGGCTTCATCTATCCTATCCCATTGACAGAATAGGTCTCAAACGTGGTTCTGGTTACCAAACAACAGGGTACCATTCATGTCTGTGTCGATTATCGGGATCTCAACAAAGCTTGTCCTAAGGACAACTACCCGACTCCCTTTATTGACCAGATTATCGACAATTGTGCCGGAAGTGTCATTTTTTCATTTATGGATGGCTTTTTCGGATACAACCAGATTGAGATCCACCCCGCCCCGCCGACCAACACAAGATTGCATTCATTTGACCTTGGGGAACATTTGCGTATCATAAACTTTCATTTGGTCTTAAAAACGTTGGTGCCATTCCAGTGGGCCATGTCATACGCCTTCCATGATGTGAAGGATTTTGTGGAACCCTGCTTGGATGACCTCCCTGCTCATTCAAAGCAGCATGGGTTCCACATAGATCATCTGACGACCATTTTCCTCAGATGCAGATGGTATAATATCCATCTGAATCCTCATAAGTGTATCTTTTGTGTCGAGTTTGGACGCCTCTTAGGGTTTATAGTCTCGAAAGACGGGATCCACATTGATCCCTTGAAGGTGGAAGCCATTGTCGCACTCCCACCTCCAACCAATATTACGGAACTTCAGAGTCTACAAGGAAGAGCGACTTATTTAAGGCGTTTTGTTTGCAATTTCGCACAAAAGACGTAGGGTTACATGAGATTGATGAAAAAAGACATCCGTTCATTTGGGATTATTAAGCTCAACAATATTTTGATAGTTTGAAACATGCCACCACGCATGCCCCTGTGCTCCAACTGCCGAATTACTATCGAGATTACATTCTATACCTCACTGCTTCCAACACCACTTTCACCATGGTTTTGGTACAGGAAGACTAGAACGCCCAAGAACATGTGATATACCATGCCAGTAAAGGTCTTATTGACAATGAAACTCGCTATTCACATGTTGAGAAGCTTGCTCTCGCGATAGTCATTGCCGTGCAGAAGTTTTGACATTACATTTTGCTCCACACCACCACCATCATCTCCGATTCGAACCCCATGTACCACATTCTGACTCATCAGGTGCTTGGGGGCAAGTATTCTCGCTGGATTGTGATACTGCAAGAATTTGATCTTCTTTTCGAAAAAGCCAAGTCTAAAAAATCTTTGGTGTTTGTTGAGCTCATCTGTGACCTTCCCCGTACTGATGTAGAATCTGAGCCCAATGACTCTTTTTCGGATGAGTCGTTGTTTCTTATCAGTACGTTTGATCCGTGGTATGGAGATATCACATTGTATATTCTTGAGCCCTCAACTATCTCGTGACGACCGTTGTCGAATATGCCACCATGCGAAGTATTATCTGATCATCAGTGATACTCTGTACCGCTGTGGTATTGATTCTATTCTTCGATGTTGTCTGACTCAAGATGAGGTTGAACACGTCTTAAATGACTGTCATGCTGGGGCTTGTGGCAGTCATCTCTCTGGGATGGCTATAGCCCAGAAGATTCTGCACGCAGGATATTATTGGTCATCTATCTTCAAAGATTGTATCGCGGCCATAAAAAAATGTCCTCCATGTCAACATTTTCATACGAAAAAGCGCACCCATCCCGGCCCATTACACTCGGTTATTGCTGTTGGCCCCTTCGCTAAATGGGGCATTGACTTCATGTATTGTAAGCCTACCTCGGCCGAGGGGCATAGTTACGTCATTGTAGCTTTGGACTACTTTACAAAGTGGGTCGAGGCAATGCCTACATACACGAATGATGGCAAGACCGCCGCACTCTTCATGTTTAATCATGTAATAGAGCGGTTTAGAGTTCCTCAAGCGATAGTTACCGACCATGGTGCTCACTTCATGAACCATATGGTGGACGATTTGAGCGATAGATTGGGTTTTCGCCATGAAAACTCAACATCGTACTACCCACAATCAAACGGATAGGTCGAGGCCATTAACAAGGTCTTGAAAACTATGGTCCAACGTATGGTGGGTATGCACAAGGCCAATTGGCATAACATGCTCTTCTCCGCACTATGGGCATATCTAACTTCCATTAAAACCGCCATTGGATTTACCCCCTTCCAACCAGTGTATGGATTGGAGGTGGTCCTTTCTATTGAGTGCGATATTTCGTCCCTCAAGCTCGCCATCAAACTTCTCCCAAACACTACTGCCAAGGAAGAACGCTTACTCTACCTATCTAAGCTCGACAAGACTCGCCGAGATGTCTCTCTTGCCAACGAGGCTCATAAGAAAGCATCAAAACGCAGTACGACAAGTCGATAGAACCTCGCGCCTACAACGAAGGATATTTGGTCGTTACATATGACCAAAAACATGATAAGCTGGGGGCAGGAAAGTTTGAGTCCATGTGGCATGGACCTTACATAGTGAAACACGTCTTGGAGAAGGGATCTTATGAGCTTGAAGACTACGATGGGATATCTTTGGGTGAGCCCTACAATGGGCTCTACCTGAAGAGGTACTATGCTTGAGTCTTTCATGCATAAGTACTTTTGTATATACTGTACATGGCCTGTGTTTATTTTTGTGTGGTGTGATGCTTTGATTTTTTGCGTGTTTAGGTCTTGTTTCGTTTCTTATACCATGTTCTGTCTCCGTGTGCAGATGGCAACTTGCTACGGATTTGCGGATGGCGCCAGCCAGCATACCCTCAACCTTGCTTCGGCAGCCTGAGTACTCTATTCACCTACTGGCGAGCTCATCAGCTCAGGGGAAATGTGTCTAGGTTTCGCGACCAACAATGCTGCAGAATATCAAGTAGTCTTTGGAACCCTAACTGAAGCTATTTATTTGGATATGGACCATGTTTTCATCCACTTGGATTCTCAACTAGTGGTCTCTCATCTTAATCGAGTATACGCCATCCACGATCGTACTTTACTCTGTCTTTATAGACGAGTCCGTCTTCTAGAAAGGTCCTTTGAGTCCATTCAGTACCTGCACATTCCACGAGACATGAACACAGTTGTCAACTCTATGGCCAACTTCATCTTAGATTGGTACATTGCACACACATAAGCATATTCATGAATTAAATGTAGACATAGCATGTAAATAACTCATTATATAAGCAAACACATAAACGAGACCATACCATTCATCTATTTTAAAACACATAATGTATAAAACCGTTGGAATGTTTGTATATATATATATATCATCATAAAAGTAGTGTTGGTACAAAATCTGAAGCGCGGTGACTTTCAGTGAGTCTATACAAAATCTGAAGCATCATAGGTTTCAGTTGTACAAAATTTGAGGCCTCTAAGCTCTCAATACATACATGATAACAACATAAGGCCTAACACTTGGCCCGTACACCACTAGGTCTAGCAGCTCTAGCCTGTTGAGTATGGAAACAGTCAATTACTCTCGCGACCCTATGAAGCAATGCATTGAAGCGCGTGAACACTCCCACCGTATACCCCTACATGGGCCATGGTAACTCATCCACCATCAGCTCCGGAACATCTAACGTCAACCCGGTCAGTTTGGCGTAGACGTCCTCCATCTCCACGATGGAAGCATGTGCGGCTGGAGCCATGACTTCTCCCTCTCCTCTCTCTCTCCTCACAAGAAGAGATACCCCCACTAGTCATACGGGGCCCACATCTACACACACATGTTGTTAAATTGTCAGCACTACAAAAAAAAATTATAAATATACAAAACTAAAAAGTACAAGGGTTTTTGTTCTTACCTATGTCTCCCCATACTACTCCCTCGGGCAGCACCAAGTCTGGGTCATATCTATAATCCGTACCACTATATGGGTAGTCCTCTACCATGAGTAGCTGGCCCTCTAGCCAGGTGAAGAACTCAACGCTAGATATGATGATGGGCCCCCCACCATGGTGGGCCATCACCTCTGTCCATCTATCCATGTGAGGATCCCTAGGATCCCTGTCATCCAACAGTACCTACGGGCGCAAGAGGGGAACCCACTCCAATAGAAACGAGATCACTATCGACCCGTAGCCAAACTGTTTGAGCTCTCCCTACCGACACTTGGTCAGCTGAGCTCGAATGTTTGCGAGGAGTCCCTTGCACCAGTTGAAGATCTTCGGAGACATGCAGTCCTCTGCGTATAGCATTTGAGACCTGGTAGCTAAGTGAGGAGCTTGAATCCTTGCTATACTCATGATGGTAAAATGTATGGCACGCAGTAGACGTTCCCATACTTCTTTGATGGGAATATTCCCACTAGAAGCACAGGTCTGAGGAGTACAATGCTGTAGGATCATGTCACCCACGGTCCGATCACTTCTCCATGATCCGGTAAGAGCTACGTTGTCCCCCCTCCAGGACAATCTAGTCAAAAAGTAGATTTCATCGACATCCATAGTAAGTATATGCTCACCGATCACAAAATATTGCTAAGCTGCATCCCAACATCGCAACATATGTGTTAGCAGTGATATTTGGGCCCTCATGCCCTGAATTTGGAAGAACTTGAGGAGACCATAGTTCCTCAGTGATTCTACACACAATGGGTCACTTGCAGCTTGCATGTCATCTACCTCATGTTCTCGCTCAGGCCACTCCAAGACCATGCTTGGTTGTTATTAACCTGCCACAAGGAGCATTTTAACATCATTAGTACTCACTTCAACCACTGAAAGGTCATTTTTTGGGCTAGGTTTGATGGTTGGGTTGGACGTTTCCGCCGTCGCACCCCGTCAATTATGACAGTGCGACATCGTCTCAATCCACTTTTGCAAGATTTGTGACGACCCGAGTTCATCGCAGATCCTGAAAGGGTGACCTGCAATGACCTGAGGACGCAATAGCCCTCCATAAATCGACCAAAAAACCCAAAAAATGAACTAAAATAAAAATGCAAACCACTACAATTATGCTGGATGAAGTTTAGAGTTACCTGCTCCGAACGGTTGGTGGAATGGTTGCTCGTAGCTCCCAAAATCGACAAGTGAAGTTTTGGCTCCAAATGACACTTCTTCTCCCCAATTTGGCAAATGAACAATGGTGACTATATTTGGCTCATTTTTTTCTATTTATAAACAAAATGGAATATTCCTTTTCAAATATTTGATGCTTTTAGGTCATTTGCTATAGTTTGGATTATTTTTATGACATTTGAATACCCGGTTGGCTTTTTGACCTAGTTTTCAAGTGTGTAGGAGTTGTTAAGTGGTCTTTACATGCCATTCTCGTTTTATAACGGTCATCTCAGGTATGAACAATCCCTTGAATGTTTTGTCATTATTTTATATCCATTAGATTGTTATTATTTTATGATGATGAGCTTAATTTTTGTTCTTTCTCGTGCTCTTGAAACTATGAGAATAAGTTACCGAGTTACGATTTATCTTTTTTCCGGGCTCGTTAAAATCCTACGGAAAAGAAACCCCCCCCAGAGTCTATCTTTAAGCTCTTTTCAGGCTCCCAAAATATGAAAAGATTGCCAAGTGAAATTGTCACATTCACGCTTGTTAAATAATTTGAATGGTCATCTTCCTGGTGATAGTTTACCCCTTTTTCGGACCAGGGGGCATTACTTACGAAAAAGGTATACTCTAGCCAATCATGAATGGAAGAGTCCTCTCCCGCATTTTTTTACCATTTTTCGGGCAATGAGGCTAACTTTACGAAAAAGGACCATTGTAGTCTTCTTTAGTTCTTTTTAGACTCCCTAAACATGAAATGACGACTGAGTTTACCTTCTATGGACTTGTTAAACTTTTACATTGAAGGGCCCGCCATAGGACGAACCCCTCCTATCCCAAGTTCGGAAAATATTTGGGATTGGACTCATCTATGAGATGAGCTATACCGAGCATTTGGTAACCCTCATCAAGCTTGTTAAGAAACACATGAGGCACTCATCGTTCATGGTGGGGAAAAAGGAAAGCTTTTATGTTACACCCTTTATCAGTGGCAGTACCTAGTCATTTCTTGAATGTGGCACTCATTTGCATCTGCATACTGCGCTTGGACCATCCGTTTGTCCTCGAGTTTCACCTATTTCCTGAGTCTTGTTCCTCTTTTGAGTCATTCAAAGAATGCTTCCATCATCAGTTGCATTAGGATTTGGTACCATAACTCGTCAATTCAATACTGCCAAGGCATGCCACGCCCATGTTCAAGAATATTATCACCACCCATTATCTGCAGTCAGTACACCTTCCATCATGTCGGTCCACTTTGAGTCAGTCTTGCATGTTACTATACCATCTGATCTCTCTACACTTCCTTTGTCGTGTTTCGTGTTGATGATGGGGGATTCATCATGGCCCTCCTTCGACGGATTCATCCTTGTCGAATTCAACACATCATCCGAGGATTGAATCTAAAAACCAACCAAGTACCTTGGCCCTGCATGCCTCAATGGCAGGTTACCTCACTTTCAACATGAATTTACATCATTGACTCTTGATTGAAATATTTTCATCTCGCGTTTGACTTCAACTCATTTATTCATGCTTGATGATATGTACTGTGATACCTTGGGAGTCATTGGCATCAATGGTGATTTTCCTCACACTTGTTAATGGTATACATCAATGACTGGTAATCAAGTGGTTTATACCATGTTCGACGTCAAGGCATTTGTAATCACATGGATAGATTCGTATCATTGCGGGTTTAGCTCGAAGACCCTAGGGAGTCATATTTACCCAGGTTGTGATGGAGTTTGTATTGAGTCATATCACACAGATCTACATTTGTATTGGTCGTGGTTGTGCTATCATTTCATCATGGATCTACGCTTGTGTCTAGTAGCCAGGATTATGTTCAGTCGGTCATTACTACCATGGATCTGCATTGTATTGGTCGATAGCCATGTTGTACGTCCCAAGTTTTTTCCATCATTCAATCAAGATAAATTTTGTTACAATCATTTCTTTAAGGTAGCCTCTTTATTTCACCTTTCCCCTCCGTTGCACCTGCCTTAGCGATCCTACCTTAGGGATACCCCTTTGAGTTGGAGAAGAGCCAACCTGAAGTAAGGAGAGAGGAGTGTGGTGACATTGTCTTCTCTCTCGAGAGTTGTCATCGAGCTAGTGTGCTTACATTTTAGGCTTCAGCACATGCATGCCAGTTTTGGGTGACAACATACGTCATATGAGACTATGTACTCAGAGTCAGTTGTACTGTAGTAGCATCCTTCGTCCGACAAGCCATTGCCATTCCTTCTATCAAAGCATTTCACCTATCCAATTTTCAACAGCTTCATGCTTTGGGGGGGCATTCTGTTACACCTAAAATCTTACCATCATGAGATTCAATGTATACATCCCTAAAGTTTCATTGACTAAGTTATTGGCCTGGAAGAGATATAACCCATTTACACTAGGTTTTGAGAGGTCGTCGCAGGCTGCACTCATGCAACCTGCGACGTTGTAGCTTGCTCTCTTGCAGGGTGCGACGATGTCAGTTAATAGACAAAAATAGCTCCTTCGAGCCCATTCTCGAAGCTAGCTGACATGGATCCTTATCCATGAACTTTTGGGAGAGCTGTCACTTGGTTCCTAACCTCTTGGAAGGATCCCCTATCTCTCTCCTACCATATCTCAACCTATTCTATCCATACCCTATCCACTTAGTCCTATATAAATGAATCTCACTCCCATTCCAAGGGGAGAAAATCTATAGTGTCTACATGTTGGTGAAATCATCTTGTAGAGAATATCTACTCATCCATTGAGAGACTCACACTTCCTTGGGAGGATATGGCATTGGCTTGGATGGAGAAGGGTTACTTCGATAAGCTTTGGTTGTAGTATTTCTCTTCTATGTACTTTCCCTACTTTTTACAGTAATATAAATGCTTTCCACCAATATTGTTGTGTTGATGATATTGTGTAGTTTACCTGCTTAACTGTTTACTTAGATATGTTATCGTTTAGATGCCTTAACTTCTTTGTCTTGTTTTGTGTATCTTGGCAGGTCTTGCAGCTTAGATTTGACGATTGCGAGGCGTGGAACAACATCCAGGAAAAAGGACTACAAACTTAAGGTAAGGCATATAATAACTCAATCCTTAACTAGATCTAGCAAAGTGGTTTATAGTTTGTTCTATTTGTTCTAGACTCACATTGAGCTAGGGAGATCCGGCTCGCATCCGCTCGAGTGGATTGTCCGTCAAACAATTCTCCATCGGCAGAGCACTCTGGGTTCCTCAAAACGTATGAGAAGGAACAGTGTAACTTCTTTTGGAAGGGACTAAAAATGACAATTCAACAAATGGTGGCTAAATGTGATACTTTCTAGGACAACAAGGGTGAAACAACACTCCTTTCGGGATTGCTCGAACCCTTGCCCATCCCTACATGGATTTGGACAGATATTTCTATGGATTTCCTTGAAGGGCTCTAGTGGTACAATACTGCATCTAAAATGACTCCATATGAAGCAATCTATGGCCAGGCATCGCCAGTTCTTCTTCCATAAATCCTCAGCAGTTCACCAATTCAGGAAATTGACTCGGTTCTTCGAAACTGCAATCCAATTCTTCTCATTTTGTAGGACAATCTTCACATGGCAAGAATTTGAATGAAACCACAAGCTGATCAGCACCGTTCTGAGCACACTTTTCAAGCAGCTGATATGGTTCTTAATTGTCTACAACCTTCCAAGCAATCCTCCCTGAAACTCAAAAGGCGTTAGCTTCTCTCTCGATCTATCACATAGGTATTCATTGAGTGGCATAGAATGCAACCAAAGGATGCTACATGGGAACCACTCCTTCAGATTCCGCATCAATTTCCAAATCTAAAGCTTCGAGGACAAAACGTTTTCTAAGGGAGAGGGGATGTTAGGAACCCGTGTCAACCCTTCTCTTTACTTTGTTAGTATATTGTTGTTGGACGCGTATGCTTTGTAAGTCGTCCCGTAGTATTTGTTGATCCATAGTTTGTATTAGCCCATAGTATTGATCCATAGTATTGGACTAATATGCTTTGTAAGTCATCCTGTAGTATTATATGTTCCATGGTATTGATCCATAGTATTGGCGCCTAGACTTAGTATATAAGTTTGTGTTGAGACCAATTAAGACAAGATGAAGTTATTTGTATTGAGCTTGCTCAAAGAAGGTTTCCCCCTCGAAGTGGCCCGCGATCAATAAATTGATTTTGAGTTCTGTTATTTTTTATATCTCGTGCATTTTCAATAATTGATTGTTGCAGGTTCCTCACAAAAAGTGATAAAAATATAACTTCAAGGAGCTGGCGAAAGATTCTAGACGTATTGGACTGGGAAAAGGCAATACAAATACCAAGCCTATAGTTCCTTTAATTTAGATACTATCCATTCTCATCAGTTCATATATTCAATCAAACTAATTTTCCTTTATAAAGGTGAGAGTAGCATCCTCGAAAAGATCACAGAGTGGTCCAATTCATTTAATCACGTAATAGGCTATCAATGGAAAAAATAGCTCATCCCATCCACATTTTCACCAATATTTTAAGAGTAAGTTTTTTAACTCTTCAAATTATTCTTTAAACTTATTAACGCACTCATTCTGTTTTATTGTCATAACAATAAAATGTGTACACTATTGAGTGGATGGAGTGGTAAACAATGCTTTGGATTTCACATCAATTTTATAGATAGAGGAGTAGAGAGAATGGAAAATAATGCTTTGGAATTCACATCAATTTTGTAGAGGAGCAGCTTTGGGCATACATATACCCATCAAAAAGCTCTTCAAATTTTCTAATGTTACAAAGGACGAGATTAAGGAGCTCAAATAGTTTTGTATTTCTTTATATCATTTGGACAGACAAAACAAATGATACAAACATTACACAAAAACAATAGAAACCAAATTATAGATATTCCACGATGTTAACAATGAATATCAGTACAGTTCATATAAATTTCTTCTTATATGGACCAACCTGTGGTCCCGAGGTCTGTAACCATAAATAGATGCATGCAATGGCAAGTCAGCTTTGTCAACTTGAGCTTTAAACTAGTGCACGCAAATGGTAGGTAGAATAAACTCAATATGAACTTGATATCCATGTTTATGAGAACTTGTTGTGTAGAGGACAGATCCTTTAATCTAGTCACAGTCTGAGTTATTTACAAAGGGGTCTTTGTGAAAGCAATGGTATTTGATAATGAAGGAGAAAAAAAGGACATTGTAGTGAGGCATGAACTATAGTGTATCACTGAGAGAGAATGTTAAAGTCATCAAAGCAAGATAGTATTTGTATATAGTCTATCATGAGAGAGCATGTCAAAGTCATCAAAGAAAGCTAGTATTTGCATTTATCTTTGACAAAATTTTATTGTTGAAGGTTACAATCTTCATAATTACAACTGATAATGTAACATATAACTTAAAACCAGTTTGTCACAAAATGGTACCTGGAGTCCATGTAGCTTTCAACATCCCAAAGAAAGATGCCAAAAGTGACAGCTTCTAAACCGGACTTATCAAGCCTGGAAAAATTATCTTAATTATTCATTGTTTGTAGCTTCCATAGACCCACCTACAACCTAAACTTCATGCCTTCCAAATAGGTCTTCAGAATGCTTCTCAATTATACTGATTCGTTCCTTAGACCTCATTTCCGCATACCTCTGCAATGTCTCTTGATAAAAGGACATCACACATGTTCAATTTACAAGGCTTCACTCCCCTTATACCATAAATTGTTTCGTTGAAATATGATTCGACAGTGTTCCTATACCGGGCATCGCTACATAAGCAACTTGGGGAAATGAGTACCGTGTTTGGAATTCACCCTTGGTTTTAGAGTCACCGCCCAGTGGTTGCTTTGCATTGGAGTCTTCATTCAATCTAGAAGGAAGAGTTTTCATGTTCTTCTCAAGTTGGAAACATTGGTCTACTCTTCTCAAAAAGTATCTAAACATAATTGATGTTGCATATACTTGTCCTAATCGCAACTTAATAATATGGGCAATATAAGTGGAGTCTTACAAGCGATTTCCAAGAATAAGGATTAGATTATTCTTTATCATCTCAAAGGCCTCAAAAGAATGTATCGCCTCAAGCTTGTGGTCTTGTTCGGGCCGTGTATTAGTTTGACTAGTTACAGGATTAGGCATTGAAGTACACGGTATCAAGGAAATCCTGGCATCCATGATTTTTTGAACTACAAGGGCATAGATAATTTCTTCCAACACAAATCGTCCAAAATGCATGAAAAGCAAACCATACCAAGTCATTTTCCTCCATAAAAAGAACAATAAAATAAAATTTTCTATTGAAGAAGACAACTGTTTTTTAATACAATAACTTAAGATTTAATTCATTCAAGTAACATGTACTGTACGAGCTCTGTTCCAGTTGATGAAGTTGGCTCCTATTTAGTAGCTACATTCAATAGCTGCATCGCGATTAGCAACAAGATGACTGGACGAGAAGCTTAAACTGCTGGTGGTGGATCGAGAAACCAAACAAAATGAACCTTAGTGATCCAACCAGGGATAATTTTAAGGACCCATACTTATTTAAAAGTGTATAAAATTTGGCGAATCTTATCAATTCTTAAAATGCCAACTATAAAATATTTGGCGATCTTTTTATAAAATTATTTCAATTTCTAAGGATTTTATATAGTTTATATCATAATTTGACAATTTTTAGAGTGAAAAAAGTTTACCCCATCAAAATTGGGCAAAATGGGGCTTCAAAAAATGCAAATTGGTGAATCTTTTTTTTGAAAAAAGCATGGAAAATAGCCCATGGGCTAAATTTCGCCCCTAAAATTATCCTTGGATCCAACAATTATATCATGTTTAGCAACAAGATGGCTGAACGAGAAGCTTGAATAGCTGGTGGTGGATTGAGAAACCAAACAAAATGAACCTTAGTGATCCAACAACTATATCATGTTTAGGGACACCCTCTTCTTCTTGCTTGCATCTCTATCCTCATGTGGATTGAAAACACGCACGGAGCTATTCAACAGAGCACCGCACATTGAAATCCTAAGGTAGATGACGAGATGATGTGCAAGGGGAAAGATGTCGAGCCAAAACCCCCTCCAAATTTCAAGGTGTTTTTACCATAGTTGAAATTTACAAATTGAAAAACTAGATGGGTAGAACTAAACTAATATGTGCAAAATGAAAACAATATGTCATGGACATAATAACAAAATCCATGAGGTGGCAATGTCCCCGACATTGGCACCTATTCTTGCAACAAAGAGAAAGAACAATTGCTTTTGTTGATTAAGTAGCTATAAAGCTATTGCATTAATGATTTTTTTCTTTTTTGTATTGAACATGTGCATTTACCTAGTTAAGACATTGACATCCTTTGTGGATCTTATTCGTCTATGGATATTAGCATTAAATTTTATATGCCATGGGAAGATTTTATGTTAAGGCGTGGAACACTATGATGCACCTGCAACAATTAATTAATAAGAATATGCGAAATAGCAGAAATGACAGAACTCAGAATCACTTTTATATTGATCACGGGCCACTTCGAGGGGGCAACCTCCTTTGAGCAAGCTCAATACAATTAACTTCACAGTGTCTTCAATGACCTCAACACACACTTATATACTAAGTCTATGCCTAATACTATGAGTCAAAACCATGGGACATATAATACTACGGGACGACTTACAAAGCATATGCGTCCAATACTATGAGTCAATACTATGGGCTAATATAAACTACGGATCAACAAATACTACGGGACGAATTACAAAGCATATGCGTCCAACAACAATATACTAACATAGTAAAGAGAAGGGTTGACATAGGTTCCTAACATCCCCTCTCCCTTAGAAAAATCTTTGTCCTCAAAGCTTTGGTTGGAGAAATTGCTGCAGAATCTGAAGGAGTGGTTCCCCGGTAGCATCCTCGGGTTGCATTTCGAGCCACTGATGCCTTTGGAGTGTCAAGGAGGATTGCTTGGAAGGCTGTAGATGAAGAAGACCCCTGTCAGCTGCGTGGAAAATGCGCTCAGAACGGTGCTGATCGGCTTGTTGTTTCAGGCGAATTCTGGCTATGTGAAGATTGTCCTGCAGAATGAGAAGAATCTGATCACGGTTGCGAAGAACCGAGTCAATTTCCTAAACTAGGGAGCTGCTAAGGATGTATGGAAGAAGAACTGGCGGTGTTTTTCCATAGACTACTTCATATGGTGTCCTTTGAGATGTGGTATTGTACCACCAAAGCGCTGTTAGAAAATCCATAGAAATAGTTGGCCAAAGCTGTGTAGGGATGGGAAAGGGTTTGAGCAATCCCGAAAGGAGTGTCATTTCACCCTTGTTGACTTAGAAAATATCATCGTCAGCCACCATCTGTTGAATTGTCATTTTTAGTCCCTGGCAAAAGAAGTTACGTTGTTCTCGGTCATACATTTTGTAGAACCCAGAGTGCCTTATTGATGAAGAAGCATGGAGTTCATAGAAGAGAGAGCCCTGTTGAACATATTGCAACCAATTGGGAACAAGCAGAGAAAGAGATGTAAGAGAAACTGTGTCATCAATTGTGCAAGAAGGAGCATCTTCCACCATATTGTCCTTATCCTTCTTGTAAGTGATCACATAGGGATAACCCATGAGTTGGATAACCCATTTCAAGTGTGTTGGGGAGGAGATCCATTGTTCCAGAAAATTTTCCAGACTCTGGAGATCAGTCTTGATGCAGAAATAATTCCCTAATAGGTATGGCCGCCACTTCTGTACTGCATGCAAAATAGCCATCATTTCCTGCTGAGAGGTAGATGTGGCTAAATTCTTACCGGAAAGGTCTCTTGAAGGCAGCAAGCGCATTGGTTCAGCAAAGATACCTGTATATCTATCCAAGGAAGTAGTGGAGACTGTTGATGGATGCATCTGAATGGAATTGAGCTGAGCGATGACACCATGTGAATTCTTCTTAAGGATTTTTTCCAGGCGATGTGAACTAATGATGCAGAGAGACATTGGTTGTAAGCCCATAAATTTGTGTTGTGTCCCATTGACTTTAAACTGCATCCAAAGTTCAGCAAAATCCCATAAGATGGGGCCAAGTGTGCGTAACCATTGAACGCCCAAAACCACATCACATCCGCCTAAGGACAAGGCAAACATGTCAGAGCGTAGGTTATAATCTTCCATAGAGATACGCACATTGTGACACTTCCCCTTGCAAGGTAAGGTGCCCCCATTAGCAACCATGGCTTCAAAGTTGGAGCCAGGATGGACAAAACAATCATTCTGTTTAGCAATCCAAGGGTCAATGAAGTTATGAGCGCTATCAGAATCAATGAGTATGGTAAGAGGGAGCTTCTTGAAGTATCCCCTGACCCGCATTGTTTGTGGGGTGGTGACGTCGGTTACAGTATGGAGAGAGATCTCGGGTGGGTCGTCCTGAGATGGGGTGTCAACAGGTGGGTGTTGAATGTCGACCTGATCATCTACTGTATCTGTAGCTTCTTCACCAAGTTCTAAGGTAGGCGGAGAATCCACATCCAAGAGATAGAGCTTTTGTTGAACACATCTATGTCCCCGAGTGAATTTCTCATCACAATTATAGCAAAGCCCTTTTTCTCGGCGTGCCTGCATTTCTATTTCAGACAAATGCTTGATAGGAGTTGGTTGAGGAGAAGGTGTGATGGGAGGTCGTTGGGAACCCATATTTCTGAAGGGAACAAAGGTGGGTTTGGAGCATTGTTGAGCTGCGATCTTGTCCTCGGCCAGCTTATTCAACCCTAGGACTTCCATCATTGTGTTGGGACAAAACATTTTGACCTTTGAGCAGATTTCATCCTTGATACCACTGATAAAACAACTCCTGTAGAATTCATCAGACAATCCTTCTGTGTGATTGGTCAATTTCTCAAATTATGTCTGATACTCTCTTAGTGTGCCAATTTAGTGAAGTTTAGTGAGTGCTCCTGTGAAATCATCAAAAACACCAGGACCAAATCGTGGCAAAATGAGTTGGCAAAAATTGGTCCAGTTTGGCTCGGGATGAGCTTTGATGTACCAACGGTACCATTGAAGGGATTCCTGTTCCAAACGAAAGGATGCAAGTGGAACTTTCTGGGCATCAGAAGTATTATGCAGACTGAAATATTGTTCTGCTCGATATATCCATCCAGTCGAATCAGTACCATTAAAACGAGGAAAATCAAGCTTCGACCCACGAAAATTGCTAGAAGAAGAGAATCCGGTGGCTGCAAAAGATTCTGACTGTTTGGTATTGTTCATGGCTGAATGGTGAAGATGGAGGCTAAGAAATTTTCATCCAGATCTTGGAGTTTGGTTTGGATGGCTACAAATGCTTCCTCCATGGTGTTATCTCCTACACGAGTGACAACCATAACTATATTTTTTTATTTATTTTTGGTGGAATGGGTAGAAAAACACAAACAGAAGCTGATTTAGTAAAGGAAAATTTGGATTGGGGAAACAATCTGATGGGTAATTGGAGTTTGACTAGATTTTGGACACTGTCGAAAGGACAAGAAAGCAAAAAGGGGGATTTCAAAAGAGGGGTGATAGAATGAGAAAATTTGGCAGAGAGGGACAAAGAAACAGAATTCATAAAGGAACTCTGTGGTAAAATTTGAAGGTGATTGGGTGAAATCTGAGGAAGTTATGGCAAACCCTAAAAATATACAAATGTGGGATTTCGGGCTTTGGGAAGGGGAATTGGGAATAGGTCCTCAGGAATGAAAGATGCAGAATGGAATGACAGGGATTCTCCAAAAATTTCAAAGGAAACATAGTGAAAACATGGGAGATATGGAGAAAAAACTGAAATTTATTTATTTATTTATTTATTTAAGAAATGGATCGGCAATAGCAGCACGAAAGGGATCTGCAACAGATGGATCTGTAACGGCGCGGAAGGGATCGAAAACAGCTAGATCTAAAATGGCGACTGGATCTGGAATGACTTTCAGAATAGGTCTAAAACGGTTGGATCTAGAGCGGAAATGATCGGCAACAGTTCAACTGAAAATAGATATGGACCCCAGGTATGTGCGGCTTCCTAACAGTTCAAGGGTTTCACTCGGCCACCAATGCTGTCTAACGGCTTGCGTATTGGGGCAGTACCCCTCACTCCATGGCTAAGGTAAAACTGATAATCGCTTTGCCACAAATGACAGCTCTTGGTTTACCTCACGGGTGGGAACTAGTCAATCAAGTAGGGGTCGTTGCCCTTTTCGCTGGTAGGTCCTCTCAATGGGCCAGCTACTTCGGGGTTCCTGTGGTACTCCTCACAATGAGTTTTAGGGATTATGACCAAGTACATCCCACAGTTAAGCGGATAGGGATTATTCCCAAATCCGAACCTACAACAGATGCGAAAAAAAATTTGGCAGAAATTTCCCCAACGAGCCCAAGAAAGTGCTCTGATACCAGATGTGATGCACCTGCAACAATTAATTAATAAGAATATACGAAATAGCAGAAATGACAGAACTCAGAATCACTTTTATATTGATCACGGGCCACTTCGAGGGGGCAACATCTTTTGAGCAAGCTCAATACAATTAACTTCACGGTGCCTTCAATGACCTCAACACACACTTATATACTAAGTCTATGCCCAATACTATGAGTCAAAACCATGGAACATATAATACTACGGGACGATTTACAAAGCATATGCGTCCAATACTATGGGTCAATACTATGGACTAATATAAACTACGGATTAACAAATACTACGGGACGACTTACAAAGCATATGCGTCCAACAGCAATATACTAACATAGTAAAGAAAAGGGTTGACATAGGTTCCTAACAAACACTTTTCACAACTCAAAATTCAAAAGAGTATAACAAGCAAAAAATACTTGAAAGCATCATGCACGAAGATTGTTATAAAGGCTAAAATGTATTTGATTTGCATATCCATGTATAAGCTCCACAGCAAGAGAAAATTGAAAACAATAAGAAATTGGCATGGATAAACAAACATGTGTAAGATGCATAATTAAGAAGCATACATGAATAGCTTTTCCATAATGTAGATAGCCATGAACATTGTTAAATAACATGTAAACATATAGCGTCACCTTTACCTCATCACAAACCATAACTTTCTGGCGTTTCTCTTAAAGGCTGCGTCACCGTTAGATATTTTATTTTTATTAGTTTGAGGTTTTACTGTTATGACGTTTGTTCAGTTTTTTTGGAATCACATATTCAAAGTTTGATGTCATAGTTTTAATTAAAAATAAGTTTAGATATTTTTTTTATTAGTTTGAGGTTTTAATGTTATGATGTTTGTAGAGTGTTTTTGGAATTACATATGGTTAGAGAACCATGTTAAATATTAATGAGTCTGTCAAAATTTATGTCATATTATATTATATTATATTATTTATGGTATATGTAATATTATATTATTTATGTTATATTTAATGATAAGGGGTGTGACAACTAGGTATATGGATTTTTTTGTATGTTTTAATTAAAGTCTAGGAGCTTTTGTCAAGGACTGCAGTTGCAGGAATACTATTATGCTTAGTGGCTTACTCTATTTCCATATTCTTTTAATTTTAAATTGCTTAAATTAAACAATGATAAAGTTGAAGAAAATAGACTGATTTAATTTGATTGGGTAATTGAGTCTACTCAAATTTATATTAACACATACGATTCTAACATTTAATTTAATTTGATTTAATGGAATTTAAGGTTAAATATTTAGTAAACATGTGCAATTTCACAAATTTTCATACATGAGGTGTTCAAATATTAAATTTTTTATAATGTTTTAAATATAATATTTATTAAATTATATTTTTGAAAAATAAAAATTAATTTATTAAATATTTTTAATTAATTTATTGATAATTAATTTTAAATTGACAAATTTGATCCAACTTACAACATATTTACTATAAAACTAAAATTAGCCAAATAATAATAAAAGATAAAAAAGTAGTTTACACTCATATTTATATATATATATATATATTAATCTAATGATTATATATATATATATATATATTAATTAGTTCATTACAAAAGATGTACTCTTGAGTTTGGATGGTATTATTTTTTAAAATTGTCATTAATTTTTATTAGTTAGATACGTGGTTTGGGTTGAGTAATAGTTTAAATGAAAATTAACCAAAACCACCCATGACCATCTCATGGGTGTTATGTACTTTGAAACCAAGTATCAACAATTTATTAAGGTAAGATTTTAAAAATAAATTTTAATGAAACTATTATGTTCATTTTAAACATGAAATTGTTTTTGTTATTTTGATATTGAGCTTAGTTAACATTTGTGGTTGGCCAAAGCCTACAACCTATAGAGGAATCTTGGCATGAAATTATGGTCTTGTTGTGGGAGGATCCCAATCCCACTTTGTACACCTCCAATATTTCCAAGTTACAACTAACATGTCATGTTGCTTAAAGCTTTTAAAGCTATCATTCACAATTTGAAAATGATTTATTTGATTATGTTAAAACATAGTAACATTTTATTATTCTTGTAGTTTTAGTAATTAATTGAAACAATTACCACGGGAAAGTGAATGGCCCAAAGAAGAATGTAGAAACTAGTCAGGTCCTAATTTTGGCCATCCCCCACAAAAACACATTGATAATAACATGGAACCCATGGTTGTCAATTTGAACAACCAAATTTCATCACATACACATGACTTAAGTTTCATTTGCTTTATATTTATGGCCAAAATATCATATGTACTAAGAATATGCTTATTATGATGATATAGTAATACCACAAAAAGTGTGCTAAAAATATAGTTTTTACCATAAGCAAATGAGCTATGTGGAATTTATGTATATTCAAATTACTATGTCAAATGATATAAGTTTGCATCATTACATTTTATAAAAATAAAATAAAATGAATTAACTATACTAGAAAACTAAATGCATTGAAGCAAAACACAACGACATTTATTTTATCAAATTTTGATTAGAGTGCATCGTGAATAATACATAAGCAACCTCTTGAATAATACATAGGCAACCTCTTCAGATGCATAATGGTCGCACATGTTACTATTGAGTTGTTTGTGTCATTATTAGTAGGTTGTTTTGTTCATCCTACTTGAAAAGATCTCAATTTTCAGAGTATATGATCAACCAAAAATAAGGGTAAATGACTCCGTAGTTATCTTTTAATTGGAATAAGATAAAAGTTCAAAACGTCAAAAAAATTTAGTGTGAAGGGCAAATATGAAATGAAATTCCAACACTGGTTACCATTATGTTGTTGCTTCTCATTCATAGTAATTATTGCATTTCACTTTTAGATAGTAATTATTGTATATATCATTCACTTACTTAGTTATTTTAGGGTTCAATAATGCTTATTTCAAAACTACACTTTTGTTTTTATTATTTTGGAGTATTAACTTTTATCATCTACTTGTTTATAAATTTCAAATTAATATAGTGTGAAAATTGGTGGGCTCCATATATCAACATTAATATTGTACCTATAAGACAAGATTCCAACAAGGATGCCGTACCTATAATCTTAACTTTTAAATTTCAACCTAGAGATTGTACAAACTTATAAATGTTCAACACAATATATGCATCTACAAAAAGGAGGATATGTCTTGTAATATAAGAACTTGATTAACTAACTAGAAATGTAATCTACTTTTAATACAAAAACAAACCCCAAAATGAATTTTAACTATGAGATGCAAGAGTGCAACATCCAGACATCCTACTTGGCACTTAGTTCCTCGTTGGTCCCCTCTGGGGCTTGAGCTTAGGCTAACTTGACACTATTGGTTGGAACAACTTTCAATGGAAGTCATTCTTACTCTACCTCAGGGATACAAAGCACATGAAATTGAGAGACTGTGAATTCCATACAAAACTGAAATGATGCATATGGATAGCATTTACCAAGTTGAATGATGGAATCATACATAGGAAAGAGATAACATAATCAGATTAAATTGCATTCACGAAAGCAAATCTATATTGTTCCTATGCTCAAATTGCAAAGAAAATAGTGGTTGACAATAACTACTACAATTTGTAGGAAACTACAATAAACAATGCTTTTCTATGGAATGACTGAAACAATATGGAAAACAAATCTATCCTGAAAGCATAAGTCCCTGTAATTTCCTTGGGTGGGCCCTTGCCCAAGATCGCTACATGAACTAAAGAGCTGCGCAGATATTCGCTGCAACGAGAACTTTTCTCATTAAATATAAAAATCAGAATTACATCAAGACTCTCTTAGAAGTCCAATAACCACACATTTTTTTTGCCTCTAGTCTTCCATCCCTCATGTGTTATTAAAACCAACTTCTTGTTCTTCACCATCTCTCTTTTGAACACGACTACAAAATTTTGTTGGATGCAAAGCACAAAACATTGGAATCTCCACAAGCCCAATTAACAATGATATTACTCCAACAAGATTACTCTAAGCCCAATGAAAAAATTACTCCAAAATTTTGTCGAATGCAAAACACGAAAAAATGTGCAATGTACCCTAACCCAGTGAAATTTGCTTGATTCAAAGCACAAAAAATGCGCAAAGCCCCCAAGCTCAACAAACAATATGAAATGATAATCATAACTTATGTTGCATGGTTAAGCTAAATTTTAACAAATATGACAAAGTATATATTGATATTCATTATGATACTTCGTCTTGCAATATGGGGATCATTACATTCATTAGTTACCGCTGATATACATTAAGAGAGACATACATGCATAAAGAGACAAGATTAGACATGATATCAATACTTTTCTATATTATCAATATAAGGCTTCATTTACACATAAACTAATATCAATTTTATACATACAAACCAACATATATAGATATACATTGGGCTAGATACTAATAGAATACCTTAGTGATTGTATAGATATATTTCTACAAAATTTCATTTGGTTTTCTTAGTTGATTATAATAAGATAAAATTAGTTATATATATATATATGTAAGTCTTATCTAACTATAAGTTCAAAATAATTGCCAACATTTAAAGGTACTTATAAGAAAATTTTATTTCTTCACCCAAGATTAGCTTTCTTGAAATAAAACGACTATTTTAGAGCATATTAGAAAGACCCTTGCAATGTAGAATTCATAAATCACTAACCAACTTATCATTGAATTCTATACAAGTTTGAAGAATTGTTATTCATGTACTTACATCATAATGCTTCCAAAATATTCATAGCATTAACAAACAAATTGTTGAATTCTAACGATTTGAAAATTTGGTAATTCCATAAAACTACAAAATCATCTTGAATAGATCCTTGTGATGCATAACTGACCTTGTCAAACCTAGCCCTAGCAACCGCAATATATTATTTCAAAACTTTAGATGAGAGCTATTCTAAACAGTATTATCTTTATTAATATATTGAAGTTCCATAGAAACAAATGTATATTGTTTGAAAAAATAAACATTCTTTGTTGGAACACTGTCACGTTCAAGACATACTCAACACTCAAAAGTTACCTGCTCAAAATAAAAATCAAGTTGTTGGGAAGAGCACCATGTCAAATTCCATGTATAAATTGATAATCTTGGACATTGTAGGAGAGATGGAAATAAATTGGAGCATCAATTTCTACATCTTAGAGAATGAACATAAATTTCCTATGTACTCTATACCCACACCTGTCTCTTGTAGTTCCAACTCTGGCAGGTACTGCGAAGCAAAGAACAAAATCAAATTCCATGACAATAAAAAAAAATTGCAATTGTACATGAATTATCACATGTCAAGAATATGGATTAGCATATATATTTGAAAACATTTGTCACGTCCCCTCCCATTCTACCAGCTAGATGAAGAGGATTGTGAGGTTAAACTGGGCATCCAGCCCCATACATTATAAAGAAACATTCAAATTTAATTGAAAATATACATATGAAAGTGCATAACAGACGTGATGCTGAACTGGGCGTCTAGCCCCATGAAACTTTTAACCATAAGCATTCACAGAATATAACAGAGACGTATGGAAATGTATGATTTTAAGAAAATCACAGCGGAAGTAAATTCATTTAACCCATCTACATACATTCATAATATTCATCAAATGGTAATTGCATTTTAACACAAGAGGATACTTATCTTATACGAAAGTAGTCCCACGCAACTGGCTATGCAAATGCAACGTTCCACCCAACCGTAGGCCAGGGTGCTCCTCAATCTCTCAGCACCACTGCCACCCCCGAGCTGGGCATGATCTCTACAAGGAACCAGGGAACAGTAGACTCACACATAGCCAAGCATACACTAAGATGAGCCAAGCCAATCTGCAATTGGGTTTATCAGGCTGCTAGGACATGGAAGGGAAGAATTGCTAAGCTAGTGAGCTCCAGCATAGAGCCAGGGATAACCTTGCAAGATCTATCTAGCTTGGAACCCACAATACCTACACACCCAGCACAAGGAAGTATTCTTTTCACTGCTATACAGTCCCTCAAGCCATACCTTCCCTATCTAGTGCTCTCAGGGCATGCATAGAAGAGTAACCAAAGCCCTCTTGATCTTCTTGAGAGGTTGTCTCCCCCACTAGGTTTATCAAGCCACTTCTGTCCACTACCACTCCAAAACTTCAATTCACAGGTTCAAACCAAAAACGAGGATGCACACAACAGCAGAACACAATTATGGGGCAAGATAAAACGTTTTTACAGTGAGATGCATGAGATGGGGTTTCAGCTCACTCAGAAAAACGTGGGAACCCACAAAAACGAAATGGGAAGTTGGGGAACAACCCAGGGAAGCCCAATCCGTTTTTAGAAAAACGTCCTTGGAAATTTGGGGGCAAAAACGACCTCCATACAGTCCCCAAAATGTGGCCCTTCTCTCCCAGGCTACTGCATATGCAAAAACGAACTCCCAGGCATGGAAAATGCAGGATTTGGATGAAAAACGTGTAGGGAAAGACCCAGCTAGCTCCAACTGCGTGAATGAGTGAAGATTGACCATTCAGAATGGCTTTGGGCACCATTTCGTGGGTGTTTCCTTGCCCAACAAGCAAAAACACGAATTTCCAGGTTGATGGCTTGCCCATGCACGAAATTGGCTGCCATACTTCTTCATTTCCAAGGCATTAACTGCCTTAACCAATTTCTTGGAAGAATTAAATGATTGGGTGCATGAGACAAAATGGGTAGTTGGTGGTTTATGGGTTTCCCCATTGACACATGGATTAATACCATTGGCTCAAGGGTTTAAATAATTTCCCTCCCTTTCCCTTGTAGAATCATGCCCCATCTCTTTTGTTGCATTGCATAGCTAGTTGTGGGTATTTTCAATAAAATTCGATTTTACATGATGTCTTATTTACATCGTGCCCATCTAGCACAAGAACCATAGGCATCTATTTCTTTAATTGCCGATACATAAAACGCTAAATCAATGGTGGGGCCTTGGCCTTGAGCTCCTCACCATGATTAAGTAACAATATTTACATCATTTACGATTTAATACAAAGGGGCCAAAATGGGGACGTGACATACCCCTCCCCTTACATTATCACTGTCCTCAGTGCTCATCAAAACTGAACAAAAATGGATATGCCACCCTCATGGCATCCTCCATCTCCCATGTAGCCTCATCGGGACCGTAGTGCTTCCATTGCACCTTTACCTGTCCGATGGCTCGGTTCTGGAGCAATGTTACCTTCTTGTCTAGGATGCACAATGGATCGATTTGGAATTCTCCCTCGGGTTCCACCTGGATCACATCCCAATTAATCACATGGTTAGGATCATGTACATATTTCTTTAGCAAAGAGACATGAAAAACATTATGAGCTTTAGTGCTAGCAGGCAATGCAAGTCTATATGCAACTGGTCCTATTCTTTCAAGCACTTCAAATGGCCCACAATATCTAGGTGATAGCTTGGCACAGCTCCCAAGCTTCAAGGAACTCTTCCTTGCTCTTACTCTAAGATACACATGATCCCCAACATTGAATTCCCTATGCATTCTGTGTTTATCTGCGTAGCTTTTGTGTCTATCCTGCGCTGCTTTTAAATTTTGTCGGATCTTTGCAACCTCTTGTTCCATTTCCTTAAGCAATTATGGCCCAAGTACAATTCTGTTCACTGGATTGTCCCAAGTCACTGGTGTCCTACACCTTCTGCCGTACAAAGCCTCATATGGACTCATTCCCAATGATTCTTGATGCCCATTATTATATGCAAACTCTACCAGGTGTAGATAGTCCTCCCACTTGGATGGCTTGTCCATTACATACATGCGAAGCATGTCTTCAAGCACCTGATTTACTCTTTCTGTTTGCCCTTCTATTTGAGGATGGTACGCGGTGCTAAAGTTCAACTGTGTACCCAAATCTGCAAAGAGACCTTTCCAAAAATTGGAAGTGAACTTGGTGTCCCCGTCAGAAATTATCGCCTTAGGCAACCCATGTAATCTGAAAATTTCCTTCATGAAAATATCTGCAATGGCATCGGCTTTATGTGTGGACTTAACCGGTATAAAATGTGCTGCCTTTGTTAACTTGTCCACCACAACCATGATGGAATCATGTTGTCTCTTAGTCATTGGAAATCCTGTAATAAAATCCATGGAAATTATTTCCCATTTCCATTCTGGAATTGGCACTGGGTGCAATAAACCTGCTGGGTGCTGGTGTTCAACCTTCACCTGCTGACATTCCATGCACTTAGAGATGTATTCAGCGATGTCCTTCTTCATCCCTGGCCAGAAATAATATTTTCTTGCTGTAGCAATTGTTTTCTGATATCCTGGGTGACCAAAGTATGGAGCTTTATGGATCTCATCCATAACCATTCTCCTTAAATCTGCCGCATTTGGAATATAGACTCTATTCTTATAAGTAAGAAGTCCGCCTTCTTCCAAGTGATAGCCTTCATTCTTCTTGCCAAGGTCTTGCTGCTGCAAATTGCCCTTTATCTACTCATACACTTCATCCTCAACCATATGGTTAACAATCTGCTGCTTCAAATCTGGTTGGCAAGTACTAAGCGCTGCCACATACATTTCATGTACCTTCCTGTTGAGTGCATCAGCCACCTTGTTTTCTTTCCTCTTTATGTGTTTGATTTCAAAATCAAATTCACACAAAAATTCCAACCATCTAGCTTGCCTAGCATTTAACATTGGCTGATCAAACAAGTATTCCAGTCCACAATGGTTTGTCCTTAACTCAAATTTTCTTCCCATTAAGTAATGCCTCCACATCTTTAAAGCGTGTCTTATGGCCGCCAGCTCTATATCATGAGTAGCGTAGTTTTTCTCATGCTCCTTCAACTTTCTTGACTCATAGCATATCACGTGGTTGTCTTGCATAAGGACTCCTCCAAGTCCTTGATTGCATGCATCGGTACACACCACAAAGTCTTTTTCCGGGTCTGCAATCTTCAAAATAGGTGCACTTGTAAGAAGATTCTTCACCCGTTGAAAACTTTCCTCACATCTTGGTGACCATTCAAACTTTATCCCCTTCTTTTGCAAAGAAGTGATCGGGTTTGCAACCTTGGAGAATCCTTCGATAAACCTCCTGTAACAACCAGCAAGGCCCATAAAAGATCTCACATCAGTCACATTCCTTGGAGTTGGCCAATTCATAATGGCTTCAATCTTCTCAGGGTCTACAGATATTCATTCGTCGGAGATGATGTGACCCAAATAATGAATTCTATCTTATAAAAGTCACATTTGCTCAACTTGGCATATAGCTTATGCTCCCTTAGTAATTGCATTGTCATTCTCAAATGTTCTTCATGCTCTTCTTCATTCTTAGAATAGATGAGAATGTCGTCTAGGAATACAAGAACAAACTTATCCAAATACTTGCTAAAAACATTATTCATGAGACACATGAATGTAGCTGGTGCATTTGTAAGACCGAATGGTACCACTACAAACTCATAGTGCCCATACCTTGTTCTAAAGGCTGTCTTATGAATATATTCTTCCTTGATTCTTACCTGATGGTAACCAGACCTCAAATCAATCTTTGAAAATACCTTTTCTCCTCTCATTTGGTCAAAAAGGTCATCAATTCGGGGCAATGGATATTTGTTCTTCACCGTGACTTTGTTCAACTGCCTGTAGTCAATACATAACCTGAGTGTTCCATCTTTCTTTTTCACAAATAGAACAGGTGCTCCCCATGGGGACACACTTGGCCTAATATATTTCTTTTCCAGCAACTCTTGTAATTGCATTTTCAATTCTAGCAATTCCGGTGTACTCATCCTGTACAGTGTCTTAGACACTGGTGCTGCTCCTGGCACAAGTTCAATTGTAAATTCAATGTCTCTCTTTGGAGGGAGTCCTGGAATCTCATCAGGAAAAACATCCCTGAATTCTTGCAATACATGATAGTCCTCCAATTTAAGAGTTTCATTCTCTGTTGCCTCTAAAATGTGGGCTGCATACAGTTGGCACCCCTTCCTGTAGAACTTTTTCAGCTGCATGGCTGAAACCTGTCTAACAGAAGTTATCTTTGGAATGCCTCTTACAACCCTCGGGTTTCCTTCTTCATCCATGCATTCAAATGTCTTATTGTAGCAGTCAAGTTTAACCCTGTGTGCTTCTAACCAATCCATTCCAATGAGAATATCATAGGAACCAAGTGGCAAAATATTCAGATCTGCATAAGTGAATAGCCCATCCATCTCTAATGGACATTTCTCTACTATTTCACTAACTTTTCTCTTGGTTCCAGTGGCTAGTTGAACTAACCAGGATTTACTATGCTTTAATTTCTTGAAAGCACAAACCTCAACAATTCTAGGAGTGACATAACTGTGAGTAGATCCAGGATCAATCAAAATAGAAACAGATTTCTTAGCAATCTTACCTTCAACTTCAACCACAGTTGATTGATGATCTGCCTAGCGGTCGACTAGCGCTGCATAGATTCTAGGAATTGCTCTCGCCACTTGACCCACAGTTCCAGCTCCTTGGATGTTGTGAACTTGATTCGCATTCCCATTCCGATGTGGACAGTTCCTAAGCATGTGGTCTCCTCCACAACCCCAACATTGAAGTGGTTCTCTTGGCTCCTTTGGATCTCTTGGCTTGTCCCCCATCATCCTAGTTGGCTTAGTCACAACCTGTGATGGCTGCCTTTGTTGATTCCTGAATTGAGGAGGCTTGAACCCCTTCTTCCTTTGATCAAACTTTTCATTTTTCCTATCTTTCCATGCCTTATGGAATTTCGGTTTGCTTCTGTTCTGATCAAAGCAATACTTGGCCTTTCTTATGGCCTCCTCTAGAGTTCGAGGTTCATCGAACTCAATTCTATCTTTATATGACTAGGGTAGTCCACTTAGGAAACGTTGAATTTTCACCTTATCATCTCGAATGTACTTGACATACCTCAGCAGCTCCAAGAACTTGTTTGCATATTCTTCCATGGTCAATTGTCCCAATCTCAGCTCATGGAATTCTTTGATCTTATCATCATAGTACCTATCAGAGAGGTACTTCTGCTTGAAGTATTTCTTGAACTGCTTCCACATGATCTTCCTTTCATTGATCTTCTTCACTTGCCTGGTGTGTTCCCACCATATAGATGCTCTTCCATTCAAGTTGAAGATGGAAACCCTTGCCTTCATATTTCCTGAGTAGTCTTGGACTTGGAAATATTTTCTCATCCCAAGAAGCCAAGCTTCAGCTTCTTGACCAGATTTTACCTCTCCGTCAAATGTAGGAGGTTTTGCCTTCTTAAATTCCCCATGTGAATTGTTCTTGTAGTGCTTCTTCCTCTTGCTCCTGTGAGATGAAGAACATGAACCCTCATTGGATTCTTCAGAGTCAGATGATTCATTAGAAGATATTTCTGGAGTATATGTGCTGTCTGTAGAAACTCTTCTTGAGCTACTGGCCCTCTTACGGGAATTTCTTCTAGAGCTGCTCCCACCCCTTTCTGGATTTGATATCTGATGCCCAGAGTTTATTTGCCTTTGGATGTCTGTTAAACTCTGCAGCATGGCTGCATTCAGCTGATTTTGTTCTTCTTGAGCTTTAATCATCCTTTCATTATCTTCCCTACAGCTTTGCAACTCCACCCTTAGGCTTCTCATGGTGGCTGCAACATCTGGAGGGGTCTCTTGATTTCTTCTCCCATTAGATTCTGTTTCAGCATTCTCAACCTGTATGTTCTCCCCCATGGCATCTGTCTCAGGCTCATAGGGATCCTGTGCATCATTCATGATGTTCATTTTCTTGGCCCAACCAAGATTCAAAACTTTCCAACTATATTATCTAGAGTGCTACCCTGCTGTAACTGTGACTCTTTCATCAGCACAATTGTTAGCTGCATTACATTCTCAGAATTCACAAAGTACTTCATGCATGTGGGAAAACATTACGTTGACAGTCATAGAATTCTATTACAACCAACAACATACGAGGAGAAAAACAAAAAGGGGGTCAAGGGGGCTTGCAGCGCCCTCGTTTTTTTTTTTTTTTTTTTTTTTAGGAATCACGCCGCAATGGCGGTTCATGGAATCCTGCTGCAACGGGCATTTCATTGAATGCACCCGCAATTGCGGGGCGGTTGGATGTAGGCTTCCACAGTTGCGGGCCGGTTGACTGTAGGCTTCCACAATTGCGGGCCGGTTGACTGAAGCCCTCCGCAATTGCGGGGCAGCTGGAAAAATGCTTCCGCAACTGTGGGGTGGTTCGGCGATGGCTTCCACAATTGCGGAGCAGTTCGCCGAATGCTTCCGCAATTGCGGAGCAGTTCACCGAACGCTTTCGCAATGGCGGGGTGATTTGCCGAGAAGAGCCATTCGACGAAGGCTTCCACAGTTGCGGAGCCATTCGGCGAATGCTCCCGAAATTGTGGAGCCATTGGGCGAAGGCTTCCGCAATTGCGGAGCCATTCGGCGAAGGCTTCCGCAGTTCCGGAGCCGTTCGCGGAATGCTTCCGCCGGAATGCTTCCCCGATTTCAGGTGATTTTTTCGGAACGATTCGGCGAAGTCTTCCGCAGTTGCGGAACGATTCAGCAAAGTCTTCCGCAACTTCGGAACGACTCGTCGAACTCTTCCACGTTTCGGAACGATTCGCGGAATCCTTCCAAAATTTCGGAAGAGAATTCCTTCCGAAAAATTCCTTTCGACGCTGACACTTAGAAAATTTTTCTTCGCTGTTTCGGAGCAGTTCGCTGAATCCTTCCGCAATTGCGGGAAGGTTCGCGGAACTCTTCCGCAACGGGAAGGTTCACCGAACTCTTCTGCAATTGCGGGAAGGTTCGCGGAACCTTTCCGCAGTTTCAGGATGACTTCCCGAAACAGTCTTAAAACCAAAAATTTTCAAAAACGGACTTAAACAAAAAAATTTCAAAAACAGACTTAGGAAAATTCAAAATCTTCCCTTGTAATTGCTATCAGATTTGGCCCATAGAGGCCCAATGCTGCAACGCAGCTCTGATACCATTCTGTCACGTCCCCTCCCATTCTACCAGCTAGATGGAGAGGATCGTGAGGTTAAGCTAGGCATCCAACCCCATACATTATAAAGAAACATTCAAATTTAATTGAAAATATACATATGAAAGTGCATAATAGACGTGATGTTGAACTGGGCGTCTAGCCCCATGAAACTTTTAACCATAAGCATTCACAGAATATAACAGAGACGTATGGAAATGTATGATTTTAAGAAAATCACAGTGGAAGTAAATTCATCTAACCCATCTACATACATTCATAATATTCATCAAATGGTAATTGCATTTTAACACAAGAGGATACTTATCTTATACGAAAGTAGTCCCACGCAACTGGCTATGCAACTGCAACGTTCCACCCAACCGTAGGCCAGGGTGCTCCTCAATCTCTCAGCACCACTGCCACCCCCGAGCTGGGCATGATCTCTACAAGGAACCAGGGAACAACAGACTCACACATAGCCAAGCATACACTAAGATGAGCCAAGCCAATCTGCAATTGGGTTTATCAGGTTGCTAGGACATGGAAGGGAAGAATTGCTAAGCTAGTGAGGTCCAGCATAGAGCCAGGGATAACCTTGCAAGATCTATCTAGCTTGGCACCCACAATACCTACACACCCATCACAAGGAAGTATTCTTTTCACTGCTATACAGTCCCTCAAGCCATACCTTCCCTATCTAGTGCTCTCAGGGCATGCATAGAAGAGTAACCAAAGCCCTCTTGATCTTCTTGAGAGGTTGTCTCCCCCACTAGGTTTATCAAGCCACTTCTGTCCACTACCACTCCAAAACTTCAATTCACAGGTTCAAACCAAAAACAAGGATGCACACAACAGCAGAACACAATTATGGGGCAAGATAAAACGTTTTTACAGTGAGATGCATGAGATGGGGTTTCAGCTCACTCAGAAAAACGTGGGAACCCACAAAAACGAAATGGGAAGTTGGGGAACAACCCAGGGAAGCCCAATCCGTTTTTAGAAAAACGTCCTTGGACATTTGGGGGCAAAAACGACCTCCATACAGTCCCCAAAATGTGGCCCTTCTCTCCCAGGCTACTGCATATGCAAAAACGAACTCCCAGGCATGGAAAATGCAGGATTTGGATGAAAAACGTGTAGGGAAAGACCCAGCTAGCTCCAACTGCGTGAATGAGTGAAGATTGACCATTCAGAATGGCTTTGGGCACCATTTCGTGGGTGTTTCCTTGCCCAACAAGCAAAAACACAAATTTCCAGGTTGATGGCTTGCCCATGCACGAAATTGGCTGCCATACTTCTTCATTTCCAAGGCATTAACTGCCTTAACCAATTTCTTGGAAGAATTAAATGATTGGGTGCATGAGACAAAATGGGTAGTTGGTGGTTTATGGGTTTCCCCATTGACACATGGATTAATACCATTGGCTCAAGGGTTTAAATAATTTCCCTCCATTTCCCTTGTAGAATCATGCCCCATCTCTTTTGTTGCATTGCATAGCTAGTTGTGGGTATTTTCATTAAAATTCGATTTTACATGATGTCTTATTTACATCGTGCCCATCTAGCACAAGAACCATAGGCATCTATTTCTTTAATTGCCGATACATAAAACGCTAAATCAATGGTGGGGCCTTGGCCTTGAGCTCCTCACCATGATTAAGTAACAATATTTACATCATTTACGATTTAATACAAAGGGGCCAAAATGGGGACGTGACAACATTATTCTCAAAATACAAGTCATATAGAACAAGTTTCCAACCGTTATACACTCAGTCCCCTCGACCTTTAAGTAATGTATTCATATCTATTATTTTTGAGAGAGGTAAATAAAAAGAGATGTGATATGTAACCTCTCCATAACCGCTTTCCTCACCAAAGTCAAGGTAAATTACACTAAAACCATGGATTGCCATCATTTGGTTCATGATAGTAGATAATTAAGGCTTGTTCGAGCTATATGATTCTTATTATATTTACCATATATTTCTTTTCTAGGTATTCATAATCCTTGCTTTAATATTGGCACAATTCTTTGTTCACTAGGAACCATCATATTAATTAAATGATAGTAATGGAATTTGCAATATGAATTATTCACATCAATTAAAAAAAAAGGTGTACTCCATTACCATTATCATTCTTGATCACTACTAGGAAAAACATTTCTAGTAGAGGTTTTGCAGAACCTTTAGCAAATTTTTTTTATTAAGGTAACAATAGAACATGATCTTAAGAATCATAATGTAATTGTTGGGTGGGGGGATTATTAAGGAAGTCTAAGAGAAACAAATAAACTAGGGAGGGGAAGATTCAGAGGAAAATGCAAAGGCAACATTCAAACTCCAAAGTTCCAAATTGTCCCTCCATCCTTTCTCTCACACATGAGAATACCCATCCCATGGCATGGTTCTTCTCTTCTTCACATTATACATGTCTCTATAGGAATGTATTTTGAAGGTTTGAATGTATTATGCATGTATCTATGTCTCTATAGGATTGTATTATGCATGTCTCATATGGACCGAATCTAATTTGTTCAGTTTGGTAGTACATAAGTAATAATACCATATCTTGTACGATTTGATATAGTGAAAGTGCATCACACTCAACATGCCAGGTATATTACAACATTGGATAATACATGCATTTTTATGCAAATATCAACTTAATTATATGTTGGATCATTTAGACTCTTTGAATTTGAATTTTTTGAAAAGAATCTTTCTAAATGCCCATTTTTAGATAAATTGTCATTTGAAATAAAAGTAAGAAGTTCTCATAATGACAAGAATTACATCAAATGCATTCATCTCATGTATTCTTCATATACATAAGAAAGAGCTTATATTTTGGTGTGGATGAAGCACTATTTATTGCACTAGTTGCTTCCAAAGTGTCGTTTCATGATTGTTCAAGTCATCTATGCATATTGTAACTTCTAAGAATATTATATTTGTATATTATTTATTCCAGAGATGTTCCATACCTCCGATGTGATTATACTATGAATTCGGAGATGTTTATTCCTCCGAATTGGTTGTGGTAACTAGGGTTATTAGACCCACCATGTAGGGGTCGGCCCAGTCAGTTATAATAGGTTATTTAACCTAATGGTTAAATAGGAGCCTACATGTACTTGTGTAAAATACATGTCAGTGTAGTGTATAAATAGAGGAGGTATGTTCCTCATTTGACACATACACACACTTGAGAGAGGAGCACTTGTGGAGGAGAGGTCTGCTATGGTGGAGAAGGATATCATGTCTTTGGTTTGCATCTTTGTATATTGCTGGTCATCTATATTGAGGAAGCTTTACTGGGTTTTCTACCCCATGAGGGTTTCCCAGGATAAATCTGTGTCTCTTGTGTTTATGCTATGCTTGTTGTTTCTTCAGTGATCCTGTATATGCTATTATTGTGAAATGGAATGTAATGCTGCTATTTTCTGTCTTATCATATTAAATTTTAACATGGTATCAGAGCTAACCTGAAGGAAGACAAGGTATGGCACTTACGACACTTGCTTTACTTACGACAATTTGAAGGTTAGGGTTTTACATAGCAAAAACCAGTCATCGTGGAACTTTCGCTATAAATATATTTCTGCGAAGGTTGAGGGTCTAAAAAGTTTAAAGGTCGAAGATAACATCCCCAGGTACCTTGTGTCCAAAGGGCACCCTCAAATTCGTTTTACTTTATAAGTTATGATCAGTACAAGTTAGGGTTTCGGCCTCTTCCAGATCTCAGTCAAAATCAGGTCACCTTGGAAAAACCGTCATAACTTGGGCTAGGAAGCTCCAAATGAAATTTCGTAAAACGTGAAAGGTAGTGCACAGACTGTACTATCTCAAGAAACTTTTTCAGAGGCCGAAGGTGAACCAGGGACACGTGGCACGCCATACAAGTTCGCTTTCCTGTTTTATCCCATAAACAGGTCACGTTGCGACACTTGGCATAACTCTCTCTCAGAGAGTCCAATTGAGGTCAGACCTGTCAAGATGGAAAGATAACAGGGCGAGATATATCAGAAAAAGTTTTCAGAGGCCTCAGTTCAAACAGTGACACGTGGCATGCCGTACAAGTTCGCTCTCCTGTTTTATCCCATAAACAGGTCACGTTGCGACACTTGGCATAGCTCTCTCTCAGAAAATCCAATTGAGGTCAGACCTGTCAGGATGGAAATATGATAGGTCAGGCTACTGTAAAAAAAGTTTTTAGACCTTGTGGAGAAGAAATTTCAGAGTTATAGCAGAAACAATCAGGTGCATATTTCTGTCAAAACAGAATTATTTTTGGAGCACCTTTATTCATGGCTTCCGGAATTTAGAGTTTCGGAGAAAGTTAGAATTTTTGGAATCGGAGTCCACAGCTGAATGATACTAAGGAAAATTGAAATTTAGAGACCAAGATTGAATTTTTGGTTGGGTAGAAGACCAGGCTTCATCAAACCCTAGTTCGGGTTCCTGTCCAGAAGATCCAGAAGTTTCGAAGGCAATTTTGAGGGGTCAAATTTTGGAGATTTCAAAATTGAAGAATGCTAGGTTGATCAGCTCAACAAGACACATTCTTCCATCCATTCAAAAGTGTGAAAGTCAAAGATTGAAATTTTAGGGTTTCTCTAGCAAACCCTAATCAAGCTCCAGATCAAGTTTCAGGGGGAGTTGAGGCTAAGGCCTTACATAAGAAGACTACAAAAGGTCTCGACAGGTATGACTTAAGGAGGTTCAGGTATGCCTTAAAATCTTATTCTTGATTAAGTTCATAATGTGTTTGTCTTCATGTTATTTATTAGTACAATCTTGATTAATGTTATTAATTGTCTTATCACCCTAGTAACAATATGAATGCATGTGAATGATCGAAGACATTCATTGATTAGGGCTATATGATTGTACTTATGCATTATGGTGTTGTGTAAGGTTGATGTTGTCTGCTAACAAGACACAGGTACATCACAAAAGACAAATCAAGTTCCATGACCATGACAACATGAAGACAAAGACTCACGAGGTATGTATGACTTTGTTATATTATGTTTAACCTACGAGACATGCAGGTTCTAGCTCAGGATCTCTAAATCATTGAAGAGATTGTTTAGGTATGTTGTACATAACTAAGCAGGTATACTAATCCAGGTATGTTTTCCTATGTCATGTTAGAATCTTACCTTGTATACTTGGTATGATTGATTAGTAATCAAGGGTTTATGCATACTAGATCAAACAAGAATATGCATGAGTAAAAGAAGACTTCCTTGAAACCCTGAATACTAATGATCATGACTGTACATATTCAAGATTATTTAGAATTAGAATGTTTTGATAATATTGAGAATATACTAATGAATGTATGTTTGTGTATGAGATCATGAGGATGACACTAGTGTACACTTGAGCATGCACAGTGGTACAGAATGAATAGAAGTTCAGAAGACATACAGAAGATCAAGCGGGAGACAACCACACAAACATAAAAGATAAGTATTTGAGTTGTTATTAGAAATAGTAAATGATATTGCTTGTATGCATATTTGTATTCCTAGGATATATCATGCTGAGTGTAAACATTCATAAAGCATTGAACAGTATACTACTAATATGCATATGATTGGTAAATTGGACAAACATTCCATTGTTGCTTGTCTAGAATGAAACCTCTTTGCTGACATACTGAGAGTTGTGCACACTCTCAATAGTATGTTCTGGTAGAGATGGAAGGAATCTAGATAGCCACTGTATGCATACAGGATATGGAAAAGTGTTGTGCCAAAGTATTGGTCAAAATAGTTGCATAACTATGATATCTGTATGCATAATAGGTTATCATGTCAATATGATTTGATGATTATGAAGTATTACTAATCATGTACTTAATTTTGATTTGTAGGAAAGATCATGATGAATGATGAACTCTGAACAAGCGATGGATGTTCAACAAAAGATTTACAAATCAAACACACTATAGAAAGCTTGTGGTTAAGAGATTCTCTTAGAAAGAGGAAGAGAATCATGATGAGATGTTTTGCTCCAAGGGACTAGATAAGACCATTCTCTTAATAATGTAATCAGGTTCTGTATGGGTTCCTAGGATCGGTAGTCAATTGATGAGCTTAATGATCATCATAGGTGATGTGGATCTCAACCTTTTCTACAAGGTTGAATATGGATTCTATACACATATGACATGGATACAAGAAAGAACTCACCACAGACTTCGAATGATTTTGAGGCTCATTTTAGTAGACCCATCTGACGAGAGATGGCACAGATAGATATGCAGAAGATCACTCAATGCTGAGTGTGAATAATGGACAATTGACAGCTTCATGACAAAGCTTGGGCTTTACCAGAAGTAAAATTGTTCCTAACCTTTACCTTAAGGTTGTGGATGATGAACCTATCATACCATTATTGTATGACAATGATCTCTTTCTGACAAGGAATGAGAAACAGGTCATGAAAATGGTTGCAGAAATGAAAATGAAAGATCTCGGATTAATGCACTACTTCTTAGGTCTAGAACTATGGCAAGATCCAAAAGGAATCTTTTAAATCAAGGTAAGTATGTTGTGAAGTTTCTAAAAAGATTTGATATGTTGGAGTATAAAGCCATGGCCACTCCCATGGACTCCAACTTGAAGTTGTTAGTTAATGACTCATCGTATTTAGTGGACCTAACCCTATATAGACAAATCATTGGGTCATTGATGTATTTAACAAATACTAGGCTAGATATATGCTTTGCTAAGTCAGTATCTAGTAGAACCTAGAAAGGTGCACTTAATAGCTACAAAGCATGTAGTGAGGTACCTAAAAGGTACATTAGATTTTTGGTCTATATTATCTTGGAGGTCATGAACTCCGTTTACATGGTTACTCAGATTCTGATTGGGCAGGAAGTGTCTCAGACAGAACGAGTACATCAGGTGGATGTTATAGTCTTGAATCTGCCATGATCTCATGGTTTAGCAAGAAACATTCTAGTGTGGCCCTCAGTACTGCTGAAGCAGAATATATAGCCGCCTGCTCTGCCAGCTGTGAAGCAATATGGCTTCGGAAACTTTTTTCTGGAGTGTTTGACTTAGAAATGGATCCCACTGTGATTATGTGTGATAATCAAAGCTGCATTAAGATGACTGAAAATCCTGTGTTCCATGATAAGTCAAAACACATTGAGATCCGTTACTTCTACATACGAGATATGGTGCAGAGAGGAGCTATCAAGCTCAAGTATATAAGCACTGAGGATCAGATTGCTGATATCCTGACTAAACCTCTGTCTCGAGTAAAGTTTGAATACTTCTAAGACAAGCTTGGTATAGTCCAGAAGGACCCTCCTCGAAAGGGGGAGTAGCATAGTATCTGATAACAAGTCTGTCCCTTAAATTTGCTGCACTTAGTTACTTATAATTATTTAGATTTAGAACTCTTATATCTTTTTCTTTTGATGTTAGATGTATTAGTGAGAATACATGCTAGATGTATACATGTTTTGATGTTATATGTATTAGTGAGAATACATGCTAGATGTATACATGTTTTGATTATACATGCTAGATGTATACATGTTTTGGTATGATGTATACATGTTTTGATTAGTGATGTATACATGTTTTGATGTGATACATGCTCTTGGATATTTGTACCTATATAGATGAGAATACAGTTGAGGGGATTGGATCATCCCTGGACTTTCAGTCCTAAAGAGAGTCGTAGACGTGAGGTCTCCGAGAATGAAGTCCTTGGTGGACTTGAGGGGATTGGATCATCCCTGGACTTTCAATCCTAAAGAGAGCCGTAGACGTGAGGTCTCCGAAAATGAAGTCCTTAGTGGACAGTTGAGGGGATTGGATCATCCCTGGACTTTCAGTCCTAAAGAGAGCCGTAGACGTGAGGTCTCCGAGAATGAAGTCCTTGGTGGACTTGAGGGGATTGGATCATCCCTGGACTTTCAGTCCTAAAGAGAGCCGTAGACTTGAGGTCTCCGAGAATGAAGTCCTTGGTGGACTTGAGGGGATTGGATCATCCCTGGACTTTCAGTCCTAAAGAGAGCCGTAGACGTGAGGTCTCCAAGAATGAAGTCCTTGGTGGACTTGAGAGGATTGGATCATCCTTGAACTCAAGTTCTAAAGTGAGCCGTAGACAGGTGTCTCCGAGAATAGAGGATAGGACTGCATCGTCCCTGGACCTTGGTTCAAAATGCATGTGATTGGATTAATCATCCTTAGACAGTAAATCCAGGAAGGATAGTCTTAAATGTGATTGTGATTGGATTAATCATCCTTAGACAGTAAATCCAGGAAGGATAGTCTTAAATGCGATTGTGGTTGGATTAATCATCCTTAGACAGTAAATCCAGGAAGGATAGTCTTAAATGCGATTGTGGTTGGATTAATCATCCTTAGACAGTAAATCCAGGAAGGATAGTCTTAAATGCGATTGTGGTTGGATTAATCATCCTTAGACAGTAAATCCAGGAGGGATAGTCTTAAATGCGATTGTGGTTGGATTAATCATCCTTAGACAGTAAATCCAGGAAGGATAGTCTTAAATGCGATTGTGGTTGGATTAATCATCCTTAGACAGTAAATCCAGGAAGGATAGTCTTAAATGTGATTGTGATTGGATTAATCATCCTTAGACAGTAAATCCAATAATTCCGAAAGGAAGGATAATCTTAAATATGATTGTGGTTGGACTAATCATCCTTAGATAGTAAATCCAGTAATTCCGAAAGGAAGGATAGTGTTAAATATGATTGTGGTTGGACTAATCATCCTTAGACAGTTAATCCAGTAATTCCGAAAGGAAGGATAGTCTTAAATATGATTATGATGAGATTGATCCAGTAATTCCGAAAGGAAGGATCATGTATATAGATGACGATGCTGATGATCGTGTGATGACGATGCTGCTGATCGTGTGATGATGATGATGCTGATCGTGTGATGACGATGCTGATGATCGTGTAATGATGATGCTGCTGATCGTGTGATGACGATGTTGATGATCGTGAGATGACGATGCTGTTGATCGTGTGATGACGATGCTGATGATCGTGTGATGACGATGCTGTTGATCGTGTGATGACGATGCTGATGATCGTGAGATGATGATGCTGATGATCGTGAGATGACGATGCTCATGATCGTGTAATGACGATGCTCATGATCGTGTAATGACGATGCTGATGATCGTATGATGACGATGATGCTGATCGTGATGGTCTAGATGACGATGTTGATGATCGTGAGGATCCATACGTTGATGTTGCTATAGTTGTTCAAGTGCTGCAGAAGATAAAGACTCAGTACTAAAGATGTTGATGTTCCAGTAATTGGTTGAGTTACTGATGATGTTAAGAAAGCTTCCAATGATTTATAGATGTATCATATATGATGTATGACTCGTTGCTCCTGCAGATGTTGTTATAATATCTTTCTCGTTAAGGGGGAGTGTTGAATATTGTAACTTCTAAGAATATTATATTTGTATATTATTTATTCCAGAGATGTTCCATACCTCCAATGTGATTATACTATGAATTCGGAGATGTTTATTCCTCCGAATTGGTTGTGGTAACTAGGGTTATTAGACCCACCATGTAGGGGTCGGCCCAGTCAGTTATAATAGGGTATTTAACCTAATGGTTAAATACGAGCCTACATGTACTTGTGTAAAATACATGTCAGTGTAGTGTATAAATAGAGGAGGTATGTTCCTCATTTGACACATACACACACTTGAGAGAGGAGCACTTGTGGAAGAGAGGTCTGCTATGGTGGAGAAGGAGATCATGTCTTTGGTTTGCATCTTTGTATATTGCTGGTCATCTATATTGAGGAAGCTTTACTGGGTTTTCTACCCCATGAGGGTTTCCCAGGATAAATCTGTGTCTCTTGTGTTTATGCTATGCTTGTTGTTTCTTCAGTGATCCTGTATATGCTATTATTGTGAAATGGAATGTAATGCTGCTATTTTCTGTCTTATCATATTAAATTTTAACAAGTTGCTTCCAAAGTGTCGTTTCATGATTGTTCAAGTCATCTATGCAATATTTTTTTATTTTTTTTTATGGATTCCTCTACAAAACCCAAACTTTGAGCCATGTTGTCATCTCTACATATAAATAAATTATTTTGATTTAGCTATCATGAGACTTGGCATGAGTGAATTAGTTTGATTGTGGGAATATACAAATGTTAAAGGTTTTTGTACCTTAATTGTTTCCTACAACTTCAAATGGATCAAAGTCTCATATTTGAATCAACAAATATATGTTAGACTACTTTGAATCATTTGTATCACTAGTTGTTAAATATATGTGCAAATACACTTTTGAAAGAGTTCAATGCTAGTGTTGAGGATGTTCATGGTATTGAGTCTAAATTGAATGAAAAGGGTATTAGTTTGGCTTGTTCTACCTTGTTACGGCTAGTGAACACTATTAAACACAATCATGGAAAATTGTTTGAAATAATGTTCAAATTATTTTGTGAAGATATAACTTTGTAATTCAATAACTACTCATGTAATAAAAAATTACTATTAACATGAGCTATTTAATATTTTAATTCATTAGTTTTTAAGAGCCATGGGAAGAGGGGAGATCATCACTTCAACTTCATTTTAAGTTTTTTACCAATTGGATTGGTACTATATCACCAACATCATCATGATTGTTGGTTGTGCATATGATTCCCATAAATTCACAACCTTTCAGAATGCATTGTGTTAGCACATTATTTTCACCAAAATTTTGGGACTGGAAGGCCAAGCTCCACGCACCTGCAACCACATAATACCATAGGTTAGCAACAACTTACAGCGCGCAAACGCCAGCACCAAACACAAGTGTCATGAAATGGCGAGGCATTGGTAGTAAATGTGTTAACCTGCAGGAAAATTAATCGTCAGATCATCCCTTGAAAACAGATCAACGGTTGCAAATAATTTCACAGATTAAACATGCAAGAATAATTAAACTTTTCAAATCTGCGAAGTTGGGGTAGGCTCCACGAGTTTCAACGACTCAGATAAGTAGATGAAGGAGATCCACGGTCCCGATAAAGTTCACAATTTCAACATGCAAGGAGAAACCCAATTTCAAAATCGACAAAATTTACATGCTCGTGCCGCTAGGCAAATTTTACAAAAATGACTGTTTTAGTCATTGAGTTCAAAGAGTTGTCTCCGCTAAATGGGAAGGATTTTTCACAAATCGAGGGAGGTTTTTCTTCATCACGGGCCCATCTGTAATAACCTCTCTTAGGTTTTACACAGGTATCATGGTTTGGGAGAATCAAAGGGATCTTCACGGGGCAAATTTCCAAAATTTCAGTTCACTATCTAAGTCATCAACTTCAAAAGCAGATTCCGATGAGCTAGAGGAGAATCTGAGAAAATGAAGACATGGGTTTTGTTGGGCACATGCTCAATTACAAAAACCTATCTTGGAATTTACACAGTTGTCACCATTTTAGATATAAAGTTGGGGATTTGAAGCCTAGTTTTCAGCAGTCCGCATCCTGAAATGAAGAACTCAGTTGTAACAAATTTCTTGAAATCAGGAAGTCAGTTAGCGAGATGTCATTATATTGGTAACAAATTTCTGTTTCTAGAGGCTAGGTTAGAATAATTCGAGCTTGAAAGATGAGGGTATCCTCTCCTATATACTCATATGTAATAGACAAAGCTAGGGGTTCGATTTTCAGTGGGGGATTCTCAAGAGCAGAGAGGCTCTTCATTGTAATAGGGTTTGATTTTGCAGAGATGAATAAAATTGCAGAGATGGAATGCTGATAGGTTTCCATGGTAGAGATTCTTGTGCCATCACTTTTTTCAGCAAGTGATCTTCTATATGACTATTCTTCCAACTTAACACTCCATTTTGTGTTTCTTTTCATGTTTGAACAACAGTTTTATGGGCTAGAATTCATCTTGCATGCTCTAGGTTCATTGTTCAAGCATTTTCATAACATTTTCTTCTAAAGTCTTGCAGAACTCACCCAAGCTAGGTGATCTGTTTGATGGGTTGTCTTCCTTGTCTTCTAATCAACCTGCAAAAGCCTTAGGACTGAAGAAATGGTGTCTACCTTGCCTCTGTCCATGATCCTTTCAAACCCCTACCTCTTGCAACCTAACTCAGATCTGATTATTGACTCCATTGCCCAATGGTTTCTCTCATGATTGTCTTACCAAAACTTTAAAAACAAATTGTCCTACTAGAATCTAACCTTCTGAGTGTTTTGATTGAACATATTGACTAAGAAGGCTTTGTAAATAGCGAGAGATCCCTCTTTGATTGTATTAGGTCAGAAATATAGTCTAAAGTGGTTTTGCGTGTCACCTCGAAGAGACCTTTCTCACAAACTGAGGGTCAATTTGAGTGCTAACACATTGGTTAAAGTAATGTTTAACATTGAAGAAACCCTCCTATTAGCCAATCGAAGACTTATTTTCATCAATTGGAAAAAAAATTTAACAAAAGAATTCATGAGCACTTGAGTCAACCAATCATCCAAGGGTTATTGTCACATTGTGACATTCATCAAGGGTTATTGTCATATGTGACATTCATCAAGGGTTATTGTCACATTTTGACATTCATCGAAGGTTATGTCACATGTGATGTTTATGTTGACAATGATATGTGACATAAATTCATTGATGTTAAATGTCTTTATTCATTAAGGGTTATGTCATATTGTGACATTCATAAAGGGTTATGTCACTTTGTGGCATTCATCAAGGGTTATGTCGCATTATGACATTTCTTACAATTACCGCAATTATGGTAATTGTAATACATTCCTTAATGGTTTTCTCACATTGCAACATTCATCAAGGCTTGTATTGGATTATGAAATTTGTCCATGGTCATGTTGCATTATGGTTATGTTCCTTAATATCACATTGCGATGTTCATCAAAGAGTATGTTGCGTCGCATTTTAGCATAATATGTTTTTGTCGCATTGTGACATTCATTAAGGTTTATGTTGGAATACGAAATTCATCAATGCTTATGTTGGATTGCAACATTCCTCCATGGTACATTCATTAATGGTTTTGTCGCATTGCGACATTCATCAAGGTTTATGTTGGATTATGACATTCCTCCATAGTACATTCCTTACTGGTTTTGTCACATTGCGACATTCATCGAGGGTTATGTTGGATTACAATGTTCATAAAGGCTTGTGTTGGATTGCGACATTCCTCCATAGTCATGTTGCATTATGGTTATGTTCCTTAATATCACATTGCGATGTTCAACAAAGAGTATGTAACATTTCGACATAATATGGTTTTGTCTCATTCTAACATTCATTGAGGGTTATGTTGGATTACAATGTTGATCAAGGCTTGTGTTGGATTGTGACATTTATCCATAGTCATGTTGCATTATGTTTATGTTCCTTAATATCACAGTGCGACGTTCATCAAAGAGTATGTAACATTTCGGCATAATATGGGTTTGTCGCATTGTGACATTCATCAAGGCTTATGTTGGATCGTGACATTCCTCCATGGTATTTTTTATACACCAATAATTCCCAATATGTGACACATTAATGATTTGACGTTCAAAATTCATGAAGGGCGATGTCACATTATGATGTATATAAAGTGTTATGTTGCATTACGATGTTCATCAAGGGATACGTCACATTTTGACATTCATCAAGGCTTATATGCCCAATACGAAAAAGGGTTATGTCCCATTCTGACATACATTAAGGAATAAAAAACGATATGCACCAACAATGCCAAAGATTGGACACATTAATAATATTAGTTTTTTCATGGTGCGACATTCAACGAGTGTTATGTTGGATCAGGATGTTCCTAAAGGCTTGCGTTGGATTGCGAAATTCCTCCATAGTCATGTTGCATTATGGTTATGTTCCTTAATATCACATTGTGATGTTCATCAAAGAGCATGACACATTTCAACATATTATGGTTTTGTCGCATTGCGACGTTGATCAAGGCTTATCTTGGATTGCGGCATTCCTCTATGGTATTTTTTATACACCAACAAAGCCCAAGATGCGACACATTAATAATGTGACATTCGACATTCATCAAGGACGATGTCACATTGTGATGTATATCAAGTGTTATGTTTCATTACGACGTTCAACAAGGGTTATGTCGCATTGTGACATTCATCAAGGCTTATATGCCTAATGTAACAAAGGGTTATGTCCCATTATGGCATTCATTAAGGATTAAAAAATTATATACACCAAAAATTCCAAAGATGTGACACATTAATAATATTGGTTTTGTCGTAGGGAGACATTCATCGAGGGTTATGTTGGATTACGATGTTTATCAAGGCTTGGGTTGGATTGCAACATTCTTCCATGGTCATGTTGCATTCTGGTTATGTTCCTTAATTTCAAATTGCAACATTCAACAAAGAGTATGTCACATTTCGTCATAATATGGTTTTGTCACATTGCAACATTCATCAAGGCTTATGCTGGATTGCGACATCCATCCATGGTATTTTTTTTACACCAATAATGCCCAATATGTGACGTTCGACATTCATGAAGGGCGATGTCACATTATGATGTATATCAAGTGTTATGTTGCATTACGGCCTTCATCAAGGGATATATGACAAAGGGTTATGTCCCATTCTTACATACATTAAGAATTAAAAAATGATATGCACCAACAATGCCAAAGATGCGACACATTAATAATATTAGTTTTTTCATGGTGCGATATTCAATGAGTGTTATGTTGAATCAAGATGTTCATAAAGGCTTATGTTGGATTGCGACATACATCCATAGTCATGTTGCATTATGGTTATGTTCCTTAATATCACATTGCAATGTTCATAAAAGAGTATGTCACATTTCAACATATTATGGTTTTGTCGCATTGCAATATTCATCAAGGTTTATATTGGATTTCGACATTCCTCTATGGTATTTTTTATACACCAACAATGTCCAAGATGTGACACATTAATAATGTGACATTTGACATTTGTCAAGGACGATGTCAGTTAATTGTGATGTATATCAAGTGTTATGTTGCATTACGACATTCAACAAGGGTTATGTCGCATTGCAACATTCATCAAGGCTTATATGCCTAATGTGACAAAGGGTTATGTCCCATTATGGAATTCATTAAGGATTTAAAAATGATATACACCAAAAATTCCAAAGTGGGTACCATTGTGTTAAGACACGATTTTGAGCTGTGCAGTAGAAAAACACAACATTGTTAAGTGCGCAACTTGCTGGGTATATTTAGTTGTGCAACTGTGCTGATGTGTAGGACACGCACAGCAACTAATTTTGGTAAGAAGATATAAGTAAAGGTTAGACGAGGAAGTGACCTATTTTTGGTAAAGAGCTGGGCGAAGGCAAGAGAAAGCGACCTGTCCGGAAGAGTGGTGAAAAGCAGTTGAGAAGCTAGGCCACTACACTGATGGCAACAGGAAGGCAGAAGAGGCAAAAAGGGACAGGCCATGATGTAGTTGTAACCGTTTTGAGGACTGCGGCTATCACAAGAGAGTGTGAGCCACGAGTGGCCCAACAGGATGGCCTAAAGCAGGCGGAGCAAGCTGTCGACGGCGACAGTCAGGCTGGAAATTAGCCACGCCATGTTTTGTAAACCTAAGGGTTTTAGATTTCGTATTGTAAAGACATGACCTACGGGCATGATTTATAAATAAGGCATGATTTTGTAAGGGAAGGGTTGGTCATTGTTGAATATTGTTAGAATATTTGAAGTTTGAAGCTATTGTAAAGGCTCTGTAGCTGAGTGCGCAGAGACCTATCTAAGAAAGAAGAGAGTTTGTAGCTGAGTGCGCAGACTAAGAACTGTTGTACCCTCCCAAAAGAAAAATATAATAACAATTCGTGTGTATGTAGCCTCCATCCAGGGGGTGAACCATATTAAATCCTGTGTAGTGAGACTGTCTATGTGTTTGTACTTTGCACTGTCTATTTGCTTACCATGCATGCTTGAATTCTAACTTATCAATTGGATTGTTAATGCTTTTATATGTATTCACCATAGGAGAAAGATGGGGATGATATGTTAAGTATGTCATGAATGGGTGATTGATGAATGCGAAGTGTTCTAAGTCTGTGAAAGTATCAGTCGTGAATAAACATATGCGAATGTAAAAGATTGGGTTATATAATTCTGTTAATGCATAACACTGGAAGTGCACAGTACTGATATCTTGTTTGATTACATCAAGTATAAGGCTAAATAATCGATGACAGTAATTCAATGAATAAGTGCTAAGTGAAACCCTTAATACGGTTACCTTTGAAGTGGAAGTGCATAAGTATGTTGCAATGTCCCATCGAGTGAGTTAAACCAACCTGCGCAGTTCGTGGATGTGCTGGGTGCGCAGCATTGTAACTTGAAGAAGTGTGAACCTGCGACGAAGACAGTCGTCGTGCAGCCCTTAGATCGCAGCGCAATCCTGTAGCACACTGCACAGTGTATTTACCCGATCAACTCATCACACTGCTATGGAAACTTTATTCTGCATCACCCCCATAGCTTCGCCTCGGGTGAGACCTCAATTTGCACGCAGGTTGTTGCCGAAAGGGCCGGTGAAAAGGGGTTTTGTTGGTTAAAGATAAAACCGCAAAGAACCTGGGTCTATATTGGAAAACCTTTAGATCAGTTACCTACGCCAACAAATGGTTCTGTTGCCGCGCTAAGAAACTATGATGAGTTGAAGCAGTAATGTGTGAAGAAGAATACCAGTTCCCATTGGGTTCATACAATTGGCATCCCGAAAAGAAAGAGATCTGGGATTGGTGTGATAAGACTGAAAGAGCTTTTGCAAAGAAAGAGAACAGACACCCGCGTCTATCCGACATACAGTGGTTGAATAGATATTTGTGGAGGGAGATTCATGATATTTTCTGGGCTTCATTTCCAAATGAGCTCACGAGTGGATCTCGCGACTCGCAGAGAGGAAAACCTATTTTCAAGGAGGAGTTCCTACAGGGCGGACTCCAAAGCTCATTGCGTAGCTCAAAGCAATAGACAACCCACTGTCATGAGCAGTCGACTTCTAGGTTGACAACATACTTGAAGGATTTGTGACTGAGTTTGCTGTAGACACGTTGAAGTCCTATATTCAAGCCGAAGCATACTTTTTTGAAGTATTCAGAGGTAAGTTCCTGAAAAATTTCAGTCTTTACATTAAAATGCTTTTAGCTGAGAAAGACGTATTAAGAATGCAGTAATATTTTTGAATCTGTCATGGTAGAAAGTATATATAGTGATTCTGACGAAGACACCCATAATTTGAGAAGTGGAAAGAGATACAAGTTTAATAAAGAAAAGAATCCCTGAGGACCTAGACTCCGTGTGAATATCCAAATCCCATGTGATCTTACCAATCATACCGTGCCGTCATCCGCCACAATCCAGCCTATTAAACCTCAGAACCCACCCACTGCAAGCATCGCGCAGCCCACCCTACAAAACATCAATACTGGAAACACTACAGGAGCGGGTGCCTAGGCTATTCTGTCTCAGACCATTCCAGTTCAGAACACGCAGTCTCAGACTATTCCGCACAGAGGTATCCCTAGCACTATTTCGATTACCATATTCACTTTTTCCGCTCAGAGCCCCATACAGAATCAGAGCACTACTCAGGGTGCTACACAACCAGGAAGGAGAATGATAGATAATGATATAAAATTGTCGATATTCAAAGGAATGGGTCTAGAAGACCCTGGTCAGCATTGGTTTCTATGTGAAGCCGTATGGAGTGTAAAGCAAGTTTAGGATGATGCTGTCAAGAGAGCACGGCTCATCACTACTTTCAGAGACAGAGCCTTACATTGGTTTATGAAGTATTTTGAAGCACATCCAGGAACCCTGGCACAAATCAAGGCCATGCTCGTAGCAGAGTTTAAGAAGTTGAAATCAGAATCGCGGTGCATAACAGAATTAAAGGAAATCAAGTAGAAAACTACTGAAACGGTCTAGGAATTTGACCAAAAATTTAAGACATTGTTGGACCAAGTGAGCTTTGTTATAGCTTCGCAACAGCATCAGGAATGGTTCATTGCTGTGCTGTTGCCCCACATCAGACAACCACTGATGCAACAGAAGGTTGCGTCGTAGGCAGAGGCCTTAGAGATCATAATGAAGCTGGAGGCTTCATGTTGGTCACCCTATATGTCAGTTACCGAAAGCTAACACACAGTATGGTCAATATAAATTGTCAAACCCAGGGAGGTCTTTTGTTTCAATGGTAATAAGCATAATTTGTGCATAAACATGTCAAATAGTTGATTTACTAAATGTAGATAATGATCCTACCAATCTATCCAGCCAAACTCACTCCAGAAAGCAGACTAAGCTAATTCACACATCTAGGGAATTGATTGAAACTACCTTCCTACAGAAATCACCCGGCAGTTATAAAATTAAGAATAGAAATAAACCAGATTACTTTTCCAAGAAGTTAAATCCTATAATGATCAAACTACCAATAATTGATCTTTACCAAAATGATCTATCCAGCAACTACTGTTACTCAACCACAATCTGCCTACTTTAAATCAATTGAATATACAACATCAACTAGAATCTAAAGCTTGAACTCTAACTGATAATTGCTAGAAATCCTCGAAAGCATAAACAACTGAAAGATATTGGAATTGAGCTTAGATGTTACAACTGATTCAAGCACGCATGCATTAAATGAATTATCCTACACAGTCGACTGTCACACCAATTTTCTATAGCTATTCAAGATGCAATTATGGACTACCAAAAGGAAAGCTAATTCTCTGTTACAGTTACCAGTAACATCTACAATAATTCCACACCACACAACAGAAGTAAATTTAAACTACTCTACCTACTTAAACCGGCTATCTTTGTGAGAAGGCGGGCCCTAGCCTTCTAATAGAGACGCCGAGAATCACAACAAATTAAGACACAGAAATGAAGAACTCTACTCTCATATTAATGATGGAAATTGACAGTATCAATGCTCTGTTACAGCTTATACAAAATGGTAATTGTCCAACCCCAGGCTACGAGAGCCTTCTGGAATTTATACAAGGAAAATACAGTTTCAGACCCACCATAATCATGCAGTAATGAAGATCTATGATCTTCATGCTGCGGAGTTACAACTAACTGATACAGCCGTATTAAACAAGGTTGTTAATCATGAAGGATGCTGTTGCTATAATAATTAATGGATCAATAGACTCAGCAACTAGAATGCAACCTGTCTGTCACAGCTAGGTTCTGTTTCAGTGGAATCTGTTACAGTGAGGATCTGTTACAGCTCATGTGGAGGATGCGTTGTCCCTTGGAGTATGAGGAGCTGGTGCTTTGAAGAGTAACAGCTAGCACCACTTAGATGATACACTTGCGCCTTAGACCTTGACTAAATGAAATCACATAGATCAGCATAAACCAAGGACTAAGATCCATAATCTTTAACAATCTTAGGCATAAAATAAATAAAGCAATAACGAATTATACCTATCAATATTATTGATTGATCTGGAGAAAGACATGGATATAGCTTATGAAAGTAGGATGAAATCAGGGAAAATGATGTAATAAGGATAGCCAAAAAGGGGCATTTCCTAGACCCAACATCTACCCCCAACTATCCGATTGCATGTCCTCATGCAAAAACCTCTCCTAGTCTGAATCTGAGTCTGAGTTGAATCTGTGGAGATTTGTAAGATTATAGACAAGTTCTGGTGTCTCCCCTGAGGCACAAACCCATAACAGGATTTCCAATGCTCCCACCACAACTCTTCTTCTTCTAATGTCAAAGCATAGCTATTTCTGTAAGGACTCATGGGAATCCATATGAGAGGGAATTTGAATCTTAAGCCAATCCACCAAGACCCACACTTTTTCATGCACTGCACATATCTAGGAATCCTTGTCAAAGCTTGCCTGAAATTTTCAAAGCCATATGGATCCATTTTCTTCAGAGATGAGGAAGAGTACAACCATCTGTATTCACTACCTTCTAGGGCATCCTACTGCATATTAAGAATCATTGGGACACATGTGGTAAGGATTTTATCTTGCAGGCTCTCAAAGTATCGGGCAATTGAAGGAACCCTGAGAGATTTAGCATGATTTTCTATGAATGCTTTTGGATCCTGAGGTTCCCCCCAATATAGAGAGTAGAATTCTCCTTGTTCCTAAGGATGGTTTGGAAATCATCTCGCCATCTTACATGGTTAATGACAAAAGAGGCAAATGCCCTCAGCTGAACATCCCCTAGACAAGGTAATGGATTAGATGGAAAGTCAATATAACAAGCCCTGTCATGTAAATACAATTCACATAACAAATGTTGATCCTCAAAATCACTCTTCAGAAAAGTCTCCAAAAGCTGAGTAGCTGTTGTGAAATCAAATGATCTCCCTTCCTTAAGATCCCTTAATTGAAATAAAGTTGTCTGCTCATGGGGAAAGACAGGGTAAGAGGGGGATGGAGCCCTGTAACTCAACAATTCTATGGAAAGAGTGTACATTTTGTCTTTTTCTTGTTGCAGGGACTTAATTTTCTGCAATCCTTCCAATTTTTCTTGAAGTTTCTCCCATCGAAGTTTCTAGAAGAATAACTCCTCATCCCACTTTTCTCTCATCCCTTTAATGACATTCCTATGTTCTTGGAGAGAGATCATACCTGTCCTGAACTGATCAATCCACTTGAGCCATTTATCCAACTCGAGATTTAACCAAAGAATCTTCTTCTCCAGCCATTGAAATATTCTGTCTTCTACCTCCTTTTCATCATCAGAGTCAAGATAAATGACTTCCTTGTTTTGGTTTGGCATTGTAACAACTTCATCCTCTATTGGAGTGGCCGTGGTCTGTGCCTGTGGTGTAGTCTCAGCCATGGATTTTGTGGATGCTGGTTCTTGTGTGACAACATCCTTTATTTCTATATCAACCTCATCCCCCTCAGTCTGTGTCACAGTCTCAACGAATATTCTTAGGATTACTGGTTCTTGTGTGACAACATTCACCTTCTCCATTTCAATCTCAGCCATCTTAGTTTTTGTTGCATCTGTAGAAAATGATTTTAGAAACACTAGTTCTTATGTGACAGTGTTTTCTTCTTGGTCCTTGATATCAAATGTTGCTGGCTGAGTTGCAACCTCACTAAATATTTTCAAGGGTACTGGTTCTTGTGTAACAGTCCCTTGTTCCTCAATTTCTTTGAACTGCTGAGATTGTTTTTGGGTTATATCAAGTCTTTCTGACTAATGAGACTAGTCCTGAAGAAGCTTGGTATCCCCTGATGGCTGGGACTATACTGTTTCATCTCCTAAATTCGAATCGGGGATCTCTTCAATTCTTGGCTCATTTTCCCCCATCAATTCGATTTCTGGCATTCCTTCTTCCACCTCCTCTATCTGTACATGCCTCTGTGATACATATCCCAACAGAACAACTCTGTGTCCTGCTGCAAAAAATATATCTCCACACTCTAGACAAACAGTCTCTCCATACTTCTCATTTTCAAATGCAAAAGATGAATTTTCAAATAAGTTTGCAGCATTTGCTAATGTGTTCAAATTCTTCTTTGCTTGCTTTCCAACTACTCCCTTCCATCTTTCCAGCTCATTTCGAAATATCTGCACCTCCTCTTTTAATAATTCATTTTCAAGAAGGAGATTTTCGATTTGAGGTTCTTCTCTGGAAGGTTCCTGCATAGCAGCAAATGACTTGGGGTTCAAAATGGGAATCTCTAGATCTACCCTTGTTACAGGTGCTTTCTCTACCACAGGTGACTCCCTATTCTCTCTGACTGCTCCTGCTATCTCTGCTAAGGGTGCTTCAATATTACCCCCAATTGCATCCACTGTCTCAGCTTCTTCTGCTATCTCTGCTACTATTACAGCTGCTTTTGCTACTACTGATATCACAGCTGCTTCTGCTGTCACAACTACTTCTGCTGCTACAGCCGATCGAGTCCTTATTTTTATCACCATTCCCACTGGGTGTTCCCCATTTCCTACTGCTACTGGTGCTTTGACAGTTCTGATTCTCCTTTTCTTTGCTGCAGTGGGTATTTGACCCCTATTTCCTGATCCTACTCTTCGTTTCTTTGACACAGGGGTCTTTACCTCGATCTTTTTTTCTTCAATAATGGTACCTCTTATCTCTGAAGAGGACACAACCTCCAAAATTTCCATAGTCCCTTCTTCTACTATTCCTGTATGATATCCTTCCTCCTGAGTTCCTGTTTCTACAATTGCAGCTTCTACTATCGTAGGTTCAACAACTGCTCCAGTTTCAGCTTCTTTTATTTGAGTATCTTCTTATGCAGTTACAACTTCTAATTTTTTTGTCTCCTGCTCCATGGTTTTCATCACAATTTCCTCAGCAACAGGGTTTTCTATTAATGCTGCTTCTCACTTGTTTACTTCCTCTTCGTCACTGGTCTGGTTTTCTAATGCTCCATCCTCCCCCCCAACTGGATTTGAGGAATGTCGGTCCTTACTATCATCACCAGCATCCTCCATTTCCAATACAGGTTGTAAGATTGGTGCATCTCCAGCCAGAAATTGTTCCCAGGTTAAATTACGATTTGCAATCGCTCTTAGGACTAGTAATTTAATTAGGCCATGATTAGTAAGGGAGTAAACTGGGTGCTAGGCAGTTCTTGCATATCTAGCCATAGTTTGTAGGGCTTTAAGCAGATAAAATGGTATATTCACCAAATTTCCATGGCGTAAATGAGACAGTAAGGGAAGTTCAGAGAAGGAAACAATTTGGTACCTACCTCCACAAGAGATGTATCTTTTCACAAAGATTTCCACTTGATTCCAAGGTGGTGGTAAAGATGCCAGTTCCAGCCCACGACGCTTTGGACTAACCTGCTCTCCAACTGCCAAAAATTCCCTCACTGCATTTGCATTGTGTGCCTTCCATCCAAATAACTTCCTCCCAACTAGGGGTAAGCCAGTAACCTCGGCTATGATTCCTTCTATAACATCCACACGCAGTCCCCTGACCTTGGAGAGAGTATCAGTCAGGTTGAGGGAAAATTGCAATGCGGTTTCTGTGTGGAAACCATTCAACTGTTCAAAGTATGCCATCCAACCTGCTACTGTAAAAATATTAAGAACTTTTGCATTGGCATGTACAGCTTCTGTATTTACTGGCTCATGTCAGACTGGGTTTCCCATTTTAATCCCTCTTCAAAGTTCAGAATGACCGCAGCAATTTCCAGTCTAGACGTGGAAGTTGAAGTTTTACGAACATGCAAAGGGTTGTTGGGGTTCAAAAATCAGGTTTTAGGCAAGTCTGCGCCAGTATCAACATTCCGTTGAAACAATGAAGTTGGCAGAATTGGGGGTAACATGTGCAAATTGGGTAAGATGACGGGAAATAAATACAACCATGATCCTGACATAATCCCTAGAGGTTAATTCATATGGGTTCATTAATCGAGGGTTATGACAGTACATAATCGTTATTACCATATTTAATTTTCTGCCAAATCATGTAAAAGATGCGATCCATACCTTTGCATTTATGAGTTTGAGCCATGGATCAATCATTACAGCCGGCCGTCATCCTCACGGGTATGAATGCACATGTGCTGAAGTGATGTGGCCACCACCACCTGGGCTGACAACTACTCAAGACACCCGAAATTTTCCTTCGTGGAAAACCATGATTGGATCTTGTGGAGCGAGCAACAAAACTGATGCTTAATCGAATCATTATTGGCATCATCAATCGGAGAGCAGACAATTTGGCAGAGTCACAGCTGCTAGACTTAGAAAAATAAGCAAAAATGGCAGAGTCAAAGTTGTACAGAAGGAGCGGAAATGAAGTGGAAATAACGGAGTCGCAGCTTCTAGATTTGGTAGAATAGTCAAGAATAGCGGAGTCGCAACTGCTGGGTTCAGTGGAATAGTCAAGGATAGAGAAGTCGGAGCTGCTGCATTTAGCGGAATAGTCAAGAATAGAGGAGTCGCAACTGCTAGGTTTAGCGGAATGGGCAAAGGTGGCGGAGTCGCAGCTGCTGGAAAGGGGTAAAAATGAAACGGAAATAGCGGAGTAGCAGCTACCAAACTTAGAAAGGTAAGCGGAAATAGCGGAGTCACAACTCCAGAATTTGGTAGAATGGAAAAAAGTGGCAGAGTCATAGCCACAGAAAAGTGAAGTAAAGGGAAGATGGTAGAGTCACAGTTGCAAAAATAAGAAGAATGAGCAAGGAAAGGAGTCGCAGCTGTGTCAGAATGAAGTAACAAGCAAATTTTAGCTAGCTGTGGAAGACTACGAATCATCCATCTTTTCAAAGAGCTTTATTAAATCAGGAAACAATATGGGGTATCTACAATCATCTGGCCCAGTCACGATTGTTGTTCCTCCAATTAGTTCCTACACACAGTTCTTCAAAACAAACCAATCAAGTGCAAAAAATAAAAATAGATAAAATATAGAATGAAAGAAAAACCAATTATTTATGTACAAAATATGTATGGAAATTGCAGCTTTTAGGAATTCACAGGGTTTGAGAAAGATCCCTGCCTTGGGATTAACTAATAGTCTGGATCACCTGCAACATGCAAAACAAAAGCTTCCTGTGAGATTAGCTTGTGATACAGTCGCAGCCAATGACCATTTGCGAATAATGGTACTTTGTTTTCATCAATGGTGATCAACCGGACTATTCCATTATCAAATACCCGATCTATCTGATAGGGTCCCAACCAAAAGGTGTGCAATTTGCCTTTAAAGTCCCTCTTAAACCGTGAATCATACAACAGGGCCTAGTCCCCCTCTTGGAAGACTTTCTTCTTTATAAATTGATCATGCCACTTAGAGCGCTGTTGTTGGATTAAAGCTGTATGATGTACTGCATCTGTGCACTTCTCATCCAATTCATTGAGCTGATTTAGTCAGTTCCTCTGTGCCTCTGATAAATCCAGGTTTGCTTCCACAGTTGATTTCAAGGTTCTGATTTCAAATTTTATTGGAAAAAGAGCATTCTTACCATACACTAACTCATATGGGGAAAAACCAGTGGTGTTACACCACGTAGTACGATAGGCCCATAGTGCCTCTGGAATCCTTTCAACCCAATCTTTACGATGGATCTTCACTGTTTTTGTTAGAATAGCCTCGATAACCTTGTTTGTGCTCTCCACTTGGCCATTGGCCTGTGGATGATATGGCAAGGTTATTCTATGCCGAATATGAAATTTCTGTAACAGTGATTCCAACTTGTGAGACACAAACTGTGGTCCACCATTTGTAATGATTTCCTTAGGTACTCCGAACCGAGTAAAAATCTCTTCATACAGGAAATCAATCACAACCTGATAATTATCCTTAACCAAGGCTACAGCTTCTACCCATTTGGTCATGTAATCTGTGCAAACCAAGATGTGAACTTTCTGCTTTGAGGGAGGGTTGATAGGCCCTACAAAATCTAGAGCCCACCTATCAAATGGTTCAACCACAAGCTATGGCTACAAAGGCATCTCATCTAATCTGTTGGGTTGGCCCATCCTTTGGTAGCTATCACATGCCTGAACATACTTCTTCGCATCCCTGAACAATGTAGGCCAGAAATAGCCCGTTCTCAAAACTTTATGACCTGTCCTTTTGTCAGCAAAATGTCCCTCACAGGGCTCATCATGGCAAGCTTTAAGAATGCTAAAGATTTCAACTTCTCTAACACATCTTCTGATCTCTAAATCAAGCCCTGTGTAGAAAAGATGGCCATCAATCCAGCAGTACCTAGCACTCTGTTGTATGATCTTTCTTTTTTCTCTCTTTGACAGATGTGCTGGAAGCTTACCTGCAGCCAAAAAGTTAGCAATATCTACATACCATGGGGAATGAGCTGATATTACAAACAAATGTTCATCAGGGAAGGAATCTTCGACTGGTAAATTTTCATCACTGTCAGTAAGTCGAGATAAAAAATATGTAACAACATTTTCCTTTCCTGGTCTATCAATAATTGTGATATCAAATTCCTGTAATAGTAAAAGCCATCTAGAAACTCTAGCATTCGTGATCAGTTTATTCATTAAATACTTGATAGCAGAATGATCAGTGTGCACAAGAGTAGAATATCCAGTAATATAATGTCTAAATTTGTTGATGGCATAAACAATGGCAAGAAATTCTTTTTTCTGTGACAGTATAATTTAGTTCAGCAGGAGACAAATTTTTACTAATGTAGTAAATGGCATAAGGAGCATTACCTTCCTGCTGTCCCAAAACTGCTCCAATGGCAGTATCTGAAGCATCTGAAGAAATGTGAAAAGGAAGAGCCTAATTGGGCCCTCGTAAGATGGGTGTTGTAGACATCCTTATCTTTATCTTAGTAAATGCTGGTTGGCATGCATCATTCCAGACAAACTGTGCATCCTTCATCAACAGGGTGAACAAAGGAGAAGCTAGTTTGGAAAAAATTTCTATGAACCTTCCGTAATAGCCAGCATGCCCCAAGAAGCTACGTACATCCTTCTGTGTTCCAGGAGTTGGTATATTTTCAATTACCTTGATTTTGGATGGATCTACATGGATACCATCAGAAGAGATGAAGTTCCCCAGCACTATGCCTTCACTCATCATCATGTGGCACTTTTCAGTGCTTAAAGAGAGTTGGCTTTGTTCACAGCATTTCAAGACCTTTTCTAAATTTTTTAGTGCTTCTTCATAACTATCACCATATGGAGTAAAGTCATCCATAAAAATTTCCATGCAATCATTCACCATTTCCGAAAAGATTCCAATCACTGCTCTCTGAAATGTAGTTGGTGCGTTGCACAAACCAAAAGGAAGTACTCGGTAGGCAAAAGTTCCCTAGGGGCAGGTGAAAGTTGTTTTGTCCTGATCTTCTGGAGCAATCTAGATCTAGTTATAGCGACTAAAGCCATCCAGAAAGGAGAAATACTTTTTCCGAGACAAGGTATCAAGGACCTAATTGATGAAAGGTAAGGGGAAATGGTCCTTCTGTGTTGCTTTGTTCAATTCTCTGTAATCCACGCAGACCCTCCATTTCCCATTCTTCTTTGGCACAATCACAAGTGGAGAAACCCACTCACTGTCTAAAATTGGGTATATGAATCATGCTTCCAAATTTTTTTGGATTTCTTCTTTCACTATGTCTCTTAGGTTCCGGTTCATCGTTCGTTGTGGTTGACATACAGACCTGGAGTCGCTCTTAATATAAATGTGATGGGTGCGCAGATGAGAAGGAATTCCTTTCATATCTGTGTACTCCCAAGCGAAAGCTCCCCTACGCTGTTTCAACAGAGTGACTAGCTATTCCATCTCTCTAGGTGCTAGATTAGGATTGATATTCAATGTTTTTCTTTGCCCAATTTCTACTGGAACACTCTTCGCATTCTTAAGTACTGGAATTATACTGTCATCACCAATTAGAGTTTCTTCTGTAAGATTTTCTTGCTTTGTTGCAGCTAGAGTACTGTCCAAGATCTGATAGACATTTTTATTGACTGACATACACTCACTGATGAAACTATTAATGGCATCATCCTCTGTTTCATCTTTAAACGTTAAGGTACTCCCTATGGTTAATAATGGCTGCACACCCTCTTCCTCCTCCAAATATGCCCATAATGGAGTCTCAATTTCTATGCTTGGTCGAGCTGGAGGGTACAGGATTAGATTCGTGATCTCAGTTCCATCTGAAATGGTCATAGATCCTGACCGGCAGCTGATACAGGCATCTGCTGTGGCCAACCATGGTCTTCCCAGGATCAGTGGGTGTCCCCCCAGCTAGGATTTCGGCTATAACACCAAGAAATCCGTAAGGTATTCCCACGAATCGACTGAGATCATGAGGTTATCTAAGATCCCTTCAGGCTTGATCGTTGATCTATCAGCAAGTTCCAAAATGGTAGGGGTTGGCCGAAGATTAGTGAGTCCCAATTTCTTCACAGTTTCTATGGTCATAATGTTAATAGCTGCACCTAAATCCACTAAGACATTTGGAATTTGTGTGTTCCCTATGTGAACTGTAACAGTCGGGTTCCCAGGGTCATCATAATTTGCCACAGGGGCCTTCCCCATTATTAATTCTGAAAGATTTCCCAACATGTGGACAGTGGGGGGATCCCTAGGCCTTCTTCCTGGTTTCTTGACACATAAATCTTTAATAGTCTTGGCATAAATGGCCACATCATGAAGGGCCTGCAACAGTGGAATTTTAACATACAAATTTTTCAGTTCTCCCACAAGATCAAATCGGGGCTATTCCATTGTTTTCTGTAGGTCCAATCATTCAAGGTATGTTGGTTCTTTATTCAAATCTGTAGGCTGTGACACATCGTGTGTTACTTTCTGAGTTTCAACTACTGTTTCAGTAGGAGTATCAACATCCTCAGTGATGGGGCTTGCTGAATTAACCATGTTCTCATAGTGCTGATTTACTCCAGTTTCAATCACTTGGGATGAAACATCCTCAGTGATAATAGGTTCCACTACCCTCCCTGATCGTAATTGTATATCATTGCAGGAAATCTGAGTGATGGAATACGCAAGCATATTGGCAGTCTCAAATTGATGGACTGCTTTATTGTTTGGGTTCGGGTTAGGTTGTGCAGGTAGCTGTGGTCGAAGTGGTGCATTCATAGGTGCGGCATTGTTTTGGAAAGGGAGCTGTGGTTGTTGGTATTGTTGGTGCTGATACTGCTGATGCTCATACTATTGAGGAGGGTACTATTGATACTGAGTCTGGTGATGGGGAAAGTTATTTCCTTGGTAAAAATTTCTCCAGTTGGAATTCCAAGGAGGATGGCTTGACTGCTGTGACCATGGTGTCCATGAATTAGGATTTTGCATTGGGTTCTGAGATGGATGCCACTGGTTTTTAGAATAATGTGAAGGGAATTGTGTATTGATATTATGCATATTTTTCATTACATTCATATTATTCAGAAAAAATGTTGGGTCTAGATTCATACCTTGGTTTTGAGGCTGCCATGGTTTCTTCTGTGCCATGAAGTATGCTGGCTCCACATATGGAATAGATTCCTGCAGGACTGCTTTGACCTTAGGTAAGGAAGGACATTCCTTAGTATCATGCTCGAGTTCACATATCCTACATACCTCTGCTTTGTCCAACGGGCATTCCTTCAGTGGGTGCTTTTTCCTACATCTAGGGCAGAATACACCAAGTGTAAGATCTTCTACCACTTGCTTCTACTTTGCTCTCATGACATCTAACTCCAAGGAAATGGAGCTCATCATGTTTGTTTTAAAATTCTCCAGTAAGTTGCTTATTTCAATTCGAGTGGCCCCTCCACTAGCTGACTTCTGAGTCCTAGTGAAGACATCTTGGTCTCGGTCTTTGTCTCGTTTGCTGGTTCTAGAGGATCCCCTGGAGTACCTTTGACATAATTCAACAATCTTTTCAAAAGGTTCTTTCGAGATATCCCCTTTTCCCAGCAGATTTAACATATAAAGGCAATCTTCTCTAATTCCTCTTAGTAAGATAATCTTGAGCACATCCTTGCCAATCTCAGCATGACCAGATCTTTGTAAATTGTATAGCAATCTTTCCACAAAGTCTTCCAAACTTTCTTCATCCTTCTGAACCATTTTAAACAACTCCTCTTTTATATCCCTAGTTCTGCAATATTCTTTGTACTTAGAAAGGAAGGTGTTTTTCATTTGGTCCCAAGTAGTAATGGTCTCACGACCCAGACTCGTGAACCAACGCAAAGCATTTTCCTTCAAGGTGGCTGGGAATAACTTCAGCTTCTGAGCACTAGAGGTGTAATCATAGCTGCAACAGAGGATATCAAACTCAAAAAGAAACTCATCAGGATCCTCAGAGGACTTACCATGAAAATTCGAGAGAACTAATGGTGAGATGTTTTTCATAGGAGTTGCTCCAGGTATCTGGAGGATAGGGAATTCTAATGTAGCTATAGTATTACCAGGCTGATTATTTTCTCCTTCTTCTTCCCAGTTATTCCCATGTTCGTTCTCTCCCTCCTATTCTCTACCAGCCATGGTTCTGGTCCAAAATTCAACAGCTTCCTTTATGCATTCTTCCTCTCTTCTCCTCTCTTCTTCTTGCCTTCTCTCTTCCTCTGCTATTCGGCGAGTCTCCAAACACACCTCTTTGGTAACTCTGGTTCCATCGATATGATAGATCTCCTCTTTATCTGGTGCACCTACAGCGCTTCCCTTATCTTCAGGAGGTTTACTTTCTGCAATAGGAGTTGAAGGTCCCGTTGTATTCTCCACTATGGATGCTGAATGTTCAAGATTTGGAGGAACATAATTTCCCCTTCCTATAGAGTTCCGCGGTGGTCTAGTGGAAGAATCAGCTCTAGCAATTATCTCATCAATGTATGTGTGTCTTCCCTAACCTGCATTACGACCTCGACCTCTTCCACCTGCAATGTTAGTATTCAAAGGGGGTTCTCGATTTGTTTTTCTTGTATTCATGAATGTTGTAAATAATTGAACTAAAATAAAATCAAATGAAACCAACTACTAACTCTGTCTATCTATTACCATCCCCGGCAACGGCGCCAAAATGTTGGTCACCCTATATGTCAGTTAATGAAAGCTAACACACAGGATGGTCAATATAAATTGTCAAACCCAGGGAGGTCTTTTGTTTCAATGGTAATAAGCATAATTTGTGCATAAACATCAAGCAGTTGATTTACTAAATGTAGATAATGATCCTACCAATCTATCCAGCCAAACTCACTCCAGAAAGCAGACTAAGCTAATTCACACATCTAGGGAATTGATTGAAACTACCTTCCTACAGAAATCACCCAGCAGTTATAAAATTAAGAATAGAAATAAACTAGATTACTTTTGCAAGAAGTTAAATCCTATAATTATCAAACTACCAATAATTGATTTTTACCAAAATGATCTATCCAGCATCTACTGTTACTCAACCACAATCTGCCTACTTTAAATCAATTGAAGATACAACAACAACTAGAATCTAAAGCTTGAACTCTAACTGATAATTACTGGAAATCCTAGAAAGCATAAACAACTGAAAGATATTGGAATTGAGCTTGGCTGTTACAACTGATTCAAACACACATGCATTAAATGAATTATCCTACACAGTCGACTGTCACACCAATCTGCTACAGCTAGTCAAGATGCAATTATGGACTACCAAAAGGAAAGCTAATTCTCTATTACAGCTACCAGTAACATCTACAATAATTCCACACCACACAACAGAAGTAAAGTTAAACTAATCTACCTACTTAAACCGGCTATCTCTATGAGAAGGCGAGCCCTGGCCTTCTAATAGAGATGCTGAGAATCACAACAAATTAAGACACAGAAATGAAGAACTATGCTCTCATATTAATGATGGAACTTGACAGTATCAGCGCTCTGTTACAGCTTATACAAAATGGTAATTGTCCAACCCTGGGCTACAAGAGCCTTCTGGAATTTATAGAAGGAAAATACAATTTCAGACCCACCATAATCGTGCAGCAATGAAGATCTATGATCTTCATGCTGCGGAGTTACAGCTAATTGATACAGTCATATTAAACAAGGTTGTTAATCATGAAGGTTGTTGTTGCTCTAATAATTAATGGATCAACAGACTCGGCAACTAGAATGCAACCTGTCTGTTGCAGCTAGGTTCTGTTTCAATGGAATCTGTTACAGTGAGGATCTGTTACAGCTCACGTGGAGGATGCGTTGTCCCTTGGAGTATGAGGAGATGGTGCTTTGAAGAGTAACAACTGATGCCACTTGGCTGATACACCTATGCCTTAGACCTTGACTAAATGAAATCACACAGATCAGCATAAACCAAGGACTAAGATCCATAATCTTTAACAATCTTAGGCATAAAAGAAATAAAGAAATAACGAACCATACCTGTCAATATTATTGATTGATCTGGAGAAAGACATGGATATAGCTTATGAAAGTAGGATGAAATCAGGGAAAAATGATGTAATAAGGATAGCGAAAAAGGGGCATTTCCTAGACCCAACACTTCACCGATTGGAGAGAGTAATTCTGGGATGTCACAGATCCAGAACCAGTTAACCACCTTGACGTTAGAATTGAAAGGTATGAAGAATGGAAAAGAACAGAGATATGAACAGAGACATGAAGTTTGGTGCACAGGATTCAAAGGAGAGGGCCACACCAGATAACATTGCCCTCTATTTCAAGATTATCTTAATAGTGGTGCAATGAACCCAATGAATATGAACCAGAATCAGGCGTCGTGGTGTGAAATTTGTAGAACCAGAGGACACCGGCCTGAGGACTGTTATCTAATACAGAAATATTTAAAAATACCTACAAACTTATACTGCAATTTCTGTAAGTTAGTTGGACATGACGAATCCAACTGTCACGCATTTGAGCTGATGAATGAAAGAAAGCGAGATATGGAAACAATGCAAGGTGCTGGAATGTACCACGTCCAAGAGGAAAATCAACCAAAACAAGAGAACACCCACTATGATCAGGGTGGATATAGAGGCCGTGGCGGTGGATACCGCGGGAGAGGAAGAAATGGAGGCCTAGCTCAAGGAAGATGCCGAGGCCAGGTAATTTGTTATAACTGTGGCCAGCCAAGTCATGTCTCTAGATATTTTACAAACCCATGCACTACGTGCAGTTATTGTAAATCATTCGATCATGTTATTGAATACTGCCCCGTGCTAGAAGTAGAAATGCAGAAACGACGAAGGACAGAACCGCCGAACCCGAACATACAGTTGATCGCAGCCGAGATTGGACCTACAGACCCAAGTATAAATGTAGTAACGCGTAGTGGTGCTAACAAAGGAAGAGATAGAGGCACAGAAGCTTCGAATTTTGGAACGAAGGATGTTAAGAAGACTCCTGGAGACCCAGTATGGATTAGAAAAGCTGCTAGGAAAGCACCTCCCTTGAACTTACAGGACAATAAAGAAGTATTTGAAGAAGCACGGGACATGTTCCAAAAGCCGCCACCTACCTCACCAAGAATCCGGTTGCGCAGCCAAGTACCATAGATAGAGGATATTCCGTTGGCATAGGATCAGATGTGCGTTGCACCAGACACATGCACTTCTGTTGTGTAGTTCCTACGGAGTTGTATGAAGCTATTGAAGAGCGTAGATGCTCTCGTGGAGTTTGAAAAACTACTAAACCAGTACGAACCACGTAGTACGAGGGAATCTGCCCATGGCGTAGTTCATAACATTCGGAGTCCCAAAAGAACCGGGAGGGAAATGTCGTTCACTGTATAGATTGGAGATTATGAGATGGACGAGATCATTCTTGATCTTGGGTCTGAAGTAAATGTCCTGACCAAGCAGACATGGCAACAGATGGGCAAACCAAAGTTACAGTGGTCGCCTATACAGTTAAGAATGGCTAATGAAGGCATACTGATACCTTTGGGGAGGTTACCAAACACCATTGTTGACATTGATGGAGTGCACAGCTATGCAGACTTTGAAGTAACTGAAATTGTGGATGATAGTCATCCTTATCCAACACTGCTGGGTATCAATTAGGCAATGACTAATTCCACCATTATAAATTTGAAGACAATGAAAATTATATTTGAAGGAAACAACTTAAGGGTTATCGCACCATTGGACCCTTCGCAAGGGGAGTGATATGTTGAACCAATTTAGGAGGAGTACAGAGCTCTGTTACACCTAAAATATTACCATCAAGAGACTTAGTGTATACATCCTTAAAGTTTCATTGGCTAAGTCATTAACTTGGAAGAGATGTCATTGCATTCATGCTAGGTTTTGAGAGGTCGTCACAGGCTGCACTCATGCAACCTGCGACGTCGCATCTTGCTCTCCTGCATGGTGCGACGATGTCAATTAATGGACAGAAATAGCTCCTTCGAGCCCATCCTCGAAGCTAGCTGACATGGATACCTATCCCTGACCTTTTGGGAGAGCTGGCACTCGGTTCCTAACCTCTTGGAAGGATACCCTATCTATCTCCTACCATATCTCAACCTATCCTATTCATACCCTATCCACTTAGTCCTATATAAGTGAAGCTCTACCCCTCTCCAAAGGGAGGAAGTCTCTATGCTTCTCTCACCATTGAGAAGCCCTCGTTTGAGTCAGTGTTGCGTCCACCCAAGAGCACGATTAGAAAATCAATATTCAATCCTAATGCTTGGGATGCTCAAAACTACAACATTGTAGAGGACCTAGCACAAGCTCCTTGTGCTATGTCGATGCTCGAGGTCTTGCAAAACTGTCTGAACCAGTGCAAGACTCTCCTCGCTGCCATCAGTACAGTTGATCTGGATTCATCGAATACCATCATGTTCCGGCTAGAATACTTCAAACCAAGGCTCTCCCATCAATTGGAATTTCAAGTTGCTAAAACATTGTTGGGAAGATAATGCATCGTACCATTTTGGACGAAGGAGCCTCTATGTCAGTCATGTCGATCGTCTATTGGAGAGCCATTGGCTCTCTCGAGTTGAACCATTCTCCTACCAATTTGAGAGCCTTCAACGGACGTGGATTTCAACCTCATGGACTGTTACAAGATTTACCAGTTGAGCTGGGGGGAAAAAATGCAACCCTTAACATGGAAGTGGTCGCTTCCCCATTAGATTATAACATTCTGCTTTGTCATAATTGGTTTTATGCCATTACTGCTACCACATCATCTATCTTCCGCATAGTACAATTCCCCCATCAAGGCCAAATTGTCACAGTCGACCAATTGGATTTCTGCACACCTGACACCACTACTCACCCGGGCGATAATGTTCCTTCGATTGGACAATATTTGCAAAAGTATGAGTGTGGGGGTTGGCCTCCTTAAGGATTCATCCGTTATGGGCATCTTTCCTACTTTGGATCCCCCAAACCATGTTGCCACGGTGAACATGATCTCCTCGTAGATTTCATCTATCCCTAACTCCACTGATTCATGGCTTGTACCTGATGAAGCCACCACACACCTGATTGGAGACATTATGCCTCTATCACCTGCTGAACTCATGTACGAGGCTATCCAGTCAGCACCAGAGGACCACTTAGCTATGGCCTCCACCTCCTGTTCTCTACAATAGACATCATCCGATCCTCTGCTATGGACTTTTCATTCTGACGAGTCCATTATGGAAAGAATGAGTGGAAATGATACTCTGTGGGAATACCTCCACCATCATTCATCTTTCATTCCCTTGTTTGACACTCTGGAGAACAACATTCGCACCATCTTCACACTGGACGTCTACTCTGGCTCTCAGTCCTCGATACTCACATGTCAAACGGACTCTGAAGGAAACTTAGCCAACATTGATCCTACCACTTTTATAGACATTTCGGTTACTCCTTGTGTAGTGGAACACATTCAGTTAGGCCGGAAGTGTTCCCCTGAAGAATTCATCACCGCCACGGCCTTATTCAAGCGATTCTCAAACGTGTTCGCTTGGACCTACGAGGAGATGCCTGGGATAGGCCCCTCCATTGTTTTACACGAAATTAAAACCTATCCCAACGTCAAACCTGTCCCCCAAAAGTTGCGACCGGTACACCCTTGGAAGACTGCGGTAGTCAAGGCAAAGATTGAGAAACTCTTGAAGGTCGGTTTCATTTACCCTGTCCCATTGACAGAGTGGGTCTCAAATGTCATCCCTGTTAATAAAAAGTAGGGGAACATCTGTGTCTGCGTTGATTATTGGGATCTCAACAAATCTTGTCCCAAGGACAACTACCCGACTCCCTTCATCGACCAGATTATCAACAATTGTGCTGGAAGTGTCATTTTTTCATTTATGGATGGCTTTTCCAGATACAACTAGATTGAGATCCACCCCGCCAACCAATACAAAACTGCTTTCATCTGTCCTTGGGGAAATTTTGCTTATCGTAAACTTCCATTTGGTCTTAAAAACGTTGGTGCCACATTCCAATAGGCCATGTTGTATGCCTTCCATGATGTGAAGGAATTTGTGGAACCTTACTTGGATGACCTCCATGCCCACTCAAAGTAGCGTGAGTTCCACTTAGATTATCTGACAACCGTTTTCCTCAGATACAGGCGGTACAATATCCATCTGAATCCTCACAAGAGTATTTTTTGTGTCGAGTCTAGATGCCTCTTAATATTTATCGTCTTGAAAGATGGGATCCGTATTGATCCCTCGAAGGTGGAATCCATCGTCGCTCTTCCACCTCCAACCAAAATTATGGAATTTCAGAGTCTACAAGGAAGAGCAACTTATTTACAGCGCTTCATTTGTAATTTCACTCAAAAGACGTAAGGATACATGAGATTGATGAAAAAGGACGTCCTGTTCATTTGGGATGACCAAGCTCAATGATCTTTTGATAGTTTGAAACATGCCATTATGCATGCCCCTATGATCCAACCACCGAATTACTATCGAGATTACATTTTATATCTCGCCGCTTCCGACACCACTATCGCCATGGTTTTGGTACATAAAGACCAGAATTCCCAAGAACATGTGATATACTATGCCATTAAAGGTCTCGTTGATGCTGAAACTCGCTATTCACATGTTGAGAAGCTCGCTCTCGCGGCAGTCATAGCCGTGCAAAAGTTCCGACATTACATTTTTCTTCGCACCACTACCATCATCATTGATTCGAACCCCATGTACCACGTTCTGACTCGTCAGGTACTTGGGGGAAAGTATTCACACTAGATCATGATACTGCAAGAATTCGATCTTCTTTTCGAAAAAGCCAAGTCGAAAAAGTCTTTGGTGTTTGCTGAGCTCATCTGTGACCTCCCCCATACTAATGTAGAATCTGAGCCCAATGACTCCTTTCCGGATGAGTCATTGTTTCTTATCATTACGTCTGATCCATGGTATGGAGATATCACATTGTATCTTCAAACCCAACGTTTCAACCCCGAATTGTCTCATGACAACCGCCGTCGCATACGCCACCATGCAAAGTATTATCTGATCATCAGTGATACTTTGTACCGTCGTGGTATCAACTCTATTCTTCGACGCTGTCTGACTCATGATGAGGCTGAACACATTCTGAATGACTGTCACACTAGGGTGTGTGGCGGTCACCTCTCTAGGATGGCTATAGCCTAGTATATTTTGCGCACAGGATATTATTGGTCATCTATCTTCAAAGATTGCATCAAGGCCGTAAAAAAATGTCCTCCATGTCAACATTTTCATACGAAAAAGCACACCCATCCCACCCCGTTACACTTGGTTATTTTCGTTATCCCCTTCACTAAATGGGGCTTCGATTCCATGCATTGTAAGCCTACCTCGGCCGAGGGCCATAGTTGTTAGAAAAACAGGATCGTAGAGCAATAAACAGAAATGCAAATATAATCACACACACATTACAAGAGAGACACAGATATATCGTGGTTCACCCAATCTGGGCTACGTCCACACTGAAGTTGCCAGTCCTTATTATTATACCATCCAGAAAAGTGAAGGGATACAACCTGCAGCACAACCGTTGCACTTCCTCTTACTGTCTCACAGTCTCTCTTCCTTATCTCATAGATATTTAAAATGCATAAAACCTAATACATCAACCCTAGCCGTATTACAATGTCTTTCTTTTATAAGGGAGATGCAATGGGAAAATACCACAGGTTACCCAAAACCATGGGCCTGAAAAATGTTGGCGAAAACAGCCCCAAAAACTTTTCTCAGGGGCTACGCCCCCAAACCCCTAGCCAGGGGAGTGTACACTCCCTCGAACCCCCCTAGGGACGTGCCGGGATCATAACCAAACCTGGGGTATGAACATGGCTGAATAATAATATCTCTGAATCTAGAGATCAGGATCCACGACCAACAATAGTTACATCATTGTAGCTGTGGACTACTTTACAAAGTGGGCTAAGGCAATGCCTACATACACGAACGATGGCAAGACCGCCGCACTCTTCATGTTTAATCATGTAATAGCATGGACAGGTCAAGGCCATTAACAAGGTCTTGAAAACTATTGTCCAACATATGGTGGGTACGCATAAGGCCAATTGGAATAACATGCTCTTCTCCGCACTTTGGGCTTATCGAAGCTCTGTTAAAACTGCCACTGGATTTACTCCCTTCCAACTAGTGTATGGATTGGAGGCGGTCCTTCCTATTGAGTGTGAGATTCCATCCCTCAAACTCACCATCAAACTTCTCCCAAACACTACTGCTGAGGAAGAACACTTCCTCTACCTAGATAAGCTCGACGAGACTTGCTGAGATGCTACTCTTTCCAACGAGGCTCATAATAAACACATCAAAGCGCAATACGACAAGTCGATATAACCTCACACCTACAGCAAGGGAGATTTGGTCCTAACATATGACCAAAAACATGATAAGCTGGGGGCAGGAAAGTTTGAGTCCATGTGGCATGGACCTTACGTAGTGAAACGCGTCTTGGAGAAGGGAGCTTATGAGCTTTAAGACTACGACGGTATATCTTTGGGTGAGCCCCGCAATGGGCTCTGCCTGAAGAGGTACTATGCCTAAGTCTTTCACACATAAGTACTTTTGTATATATTGTACATGGCGTGTGTGTGTTTTTGTGTGGTGTGACGCTTTGATTTGTTGCATGTTTAGATCTTGTTTCGTTTGTTATACCATGTTTTGTCTGTGTGTGCAGATGGCAACGTGATACGGATTCACGGAAAATGCCAGCCGGCATACCTATAACCTTGCTTCGGCAGCCTGGGTACTCTATTCACCTACTGGAGAACTCATCAACTCAGGGGGGATGTGTCTAGTTTTCGCGACCAACAATGCTGCAAAATATCAAGCAGTCATTGGAACCCTAAATGACGTTATTTCTTTGGGTATGGACCATGTTGTCATCCACTTGGATTCTCAACTAGTGGTATCTCATCTTAACCGAGTCTATGCCATCCGCGATCCCACCTTACTCCGTCTCTATATACGAGTCCAATTTCTGGAAAGGTCCTTTGATTCCATTCAGTACCTGCACATTCCACGAGATGTTAACATAGTTGCCGACTCTATGGCCAACTTCATCTTAGATTGGTACATTGCACACACATAAGCATATTTATGAAATGTTAAAAGTAGACATAACATGTAAATAACTCATTTTATAAGAAAACACATAAACAAGATCACACCATTCGTATGGGGCCCACATATGCACACACATGTTGTTAACTCGTCAGCACTATAACAAAAAAAATCATAAATATACGAAACTAAAAGTACAAGGGTTATTGTTCTTACCTATGTCTCCCCATGTTGCTCCCTTAGGCAGTTCCAAGTCTGGGTCATCTCTGTAGTCTGTACCGTTGTATGGGTAATCCTCTACCATAAGCAACTAGCCCTCTAGCCAACTGAAGAACTCAGCACCATATGAGATGATAGGGCCCCCACCATTTCGGGCCATCACCTCTATCCATCTAGCCATGTGAGGATCCTTAGGATCCCTGTCATCCAACGACACATGCGGGCACAGAAGGGGAACTTGCTCCAAGAGAAACGAGATCACTATCGACCCATATCCGAACTGTTTGAGATCTCCCCACTGACACTTTGTCAGCTAAGCTCGAATGTTCGCGAGGAGTCCATCGCACTAGTTGAAGATCTTTGGAGACATACAGTCCTCCGCATATAGCATATGAGACCGAGTATCCAAGTGAGGATCCTGACTCCCTGCTATCCTCGTAATGGTGAAAAGAATGGCATGCAACAGAATCTCTCGTACATATTTTATGGGAATCTTCCTACTAGAAGCACGAGAGAGAGGAATGCAGTGCTTTAGGATCAGGTCATCCACAGTCTGATCACTTCCCCGTGATCTAGTAAGGAACACATTGTCCCCCCTCTGGGACAATCCAATCAGAAAGTAGATGTCCACGACCTCTATAGTAAGTACGTGCTCGCTGATCACAAAATATTGCTGAGCCGCATCCGAACATCTAAGCATATGCATCAGTAGGGGGATTTGGGCTCTCATGCCCTGGATCTCGAAGAACTTTAGAATACCACAATTCCTCAGCACCGTCACACATAATGGATCATTTACGATTTGCATATCATCTACCTCATGCTCCCGTTCACGCCACTCCAAGACCATTTTGGCTGCTTGTAACCTGCCAAAAGGAGAGTTTAAACATTGTTAATACTCACTTCAACCACTTAAAGTTTTTTTTTTTGGGCAGGGTTTGTGTTTGGGGCTGGACGTTTCCACCGTCACACCCGATTATTGCTAACAGTGCGATGTCGTCGCAGTCCATCGTTACAAGCCTTGCGACGACTCAGTATCGTCGCAGTTCCCGAAAGGGTGAACTGCGACGACCCGAGGACGCAATGGCCCTTCACAAACCAAGATAAAACCCAAAAGAAGTGGACCAAAATAAAAAATGTAAACCACTACAATTATGCTGGATGAAATTGAGAGTTACCTGCTCCAGACGGCTGGTGAAATGGTTGCTCGTAGCTCCCGGAATCGACAAGTGAAGTTTTGGCTCCAAATGGCACTTCTCCTCCTAAATTTGGCAAATGAAACAATGGTGACTATATTTGGTTTTTGTTTCTATTTATAAATAGAAAGGAATATTCTTTTTTCAAATATTTGATGCCTTTAGGTCATTTTCTATAGTTTAAATCATTTTTTATGACGTTTGAACACCTGGTTGACTATTTGACCTAGTTTTTGAGTGTGCAGGAGTCATTAAGTGTCGTTTTACGCTGCTTTTGCGTTGCAACCATCATCTCAGGTATGAACACCCCTTGTGTATTTTTTCATTATATTTTCATTCATTAGATTGTAATTATTTAATGATAATTAGCTTACTCTTTGTTCTTTCTTGTAATTATTTAATGATAATCACCTTTCCGGGCTCGTTAAACTCCTACGGAAAAGGAACCCCACTGGAGTCTATCTTTAAGCTCTTTTCAGGCTCTAGAAATACGAAAAATATTGCCAAGCGAACTTGTCGCGTTCATGCTTGTTAAAGAATTTGAATGGTCATCTTCCTGGTGATAGTTTACCCCTTTTTCGGACCAGGGGGCACTACTTACAAAAAAGGTATACTCCAGCCAATCATGACTGGAAGAGTCCTCTCTCACATTGTTTTACCATTTTTCGGGCGATGAGGCTAACTTTATGAAAAAGGACCGTTGGATTCTTCTTTAGTTCTTTTCAGACTCTCTAAACATGAAATGACGACCGAATTTTCCTTCTATGGACTCGTTAAATTTTCACATTGAAGGGCCCTCCATGGGACGAACCCCTCCTATCCTAGGTTCGAAAAATATTTGGGATTGGACTCATTTATGAGATGAGCTATACCGAGCATCTAGTTACCCTCATCAAGCTCGTAAAAAACACATGAGGCACTCATCGTTCATGATGGGGAAAAATGAAATCTTTTATGATACACCCTTTATCAGTGGCAGTACCTAATCATTTCTTGAACATGGCACTCATTTGCATTTGCATAATGCACTTGGATCATCTGTTTGTCCTCGAGTTTCACCTATTTCCTGAGTCTTGTTACTCCTTTGAGTCATTCAAAGAACGCTTCCATCATCAATTGCATTAGGAGTTGGTACCATAACTCATCGAGTCAATACTGTCAAGGCATGCCATGCCCATCTTCAAGAATACTCTCACTACTCATTATCTGCAATCAGTACACCTTCCATCATGTTGATCTACTTTGAGTCAGTCTTGCATGTCATTGTACCATCTGATCTGCTCTACACATCCTTTGTCATGTTTCATGTCGTTGATGGGGGATTCATCATGGCCCTCCTTCGATGGATTCATCCTTGTCGACTTCAACACATCATCTGAGGATCGAATCTAGAAACCAACCAAGTACCTTGGCCCTGTATGCCTCAATGGCAGGTTACCTCGCTTTTGACATGAGTTTACATCATTGACTCTTGATCAAAATATTTCATCTTGCGTTCGAGTTCAACTCATTTATTCACGCTTGGTGATATGTACTGTGATACCTTGGGGATCATTGACATTAATGGTGATTTCCCTCGCACTTGTTAATGGTATACATCAATGACCAGTAATCAAGTGGTTTTTACCATGTTCGATGTCAAGACATTTGTAATCACATGGATAGATTCGTATCATTGCGGGTTCAACTTGAATACCCCGGGGAGTTATGTTTACCCAGGTTGGGATGGAGTTTGTATTGAGTCATATCGCACAAATCCACATTTGTATTGGTCGTGTCTATGTTATCATCTCATCATGGATCTACGCTTGTGTCTAGTAGCCATGATTGTGTTCAGTCAGTCATTACTACCATGGATATGGATTTTATTGGTCATCATCCATGTTGTACGACATATGATACTATGTACTCAGAGTCAGTTGTACTGCAGCAGCATCCTTCGTCCGACAAGTCATTGCCATTCCTTCTGTTAAAGCATTTCACCTATCCAATTTTTCAGTAGCTTCATGCTTTGGGGGGCATTCTGTTACACCTAAAATCCTACCATCAAGAGATTCAATGTATACATCCCTAAAGTATCATTGGATAAGTCATTAACTTAGAAGAGATTCCATTGCATTCATGCTAGGTTTTGAGAGGTTGTCACAGGCTGCACTCATGCATCCTGCGACGTCGCATCTTCCTCTCTTGCAGGGTGCGATGATGTCAATTAATAGGAAAAAATAGCTTCTTCGAGCCCATTCTCGAAGCCTGCTGACTTGGATCTTTATCCCTGATCTCTTGGGAGAGATGGCACTCGGTTCCTAACCTCCTGGGAGGATCTCCTATCTCTCTCCTATCATATCTCAATCTATCCTATCCATACCCTATCCACTTAGTCCTATATAAGTGAAGCTCTACCCCTCTCCAAAGGGAGGAAGTCTATAGTGTCTACTTGTTGGTGAAATCATCTTGGAGAGATCTCTACTCATCCATTGGGAGACTCATACTTCCTTGGGAGGATATGGCATTGGCTTGGATGGAGAAGGACTGCTACGTTAAGCTCTGGTTGTAGTCATTCTTTTCTATGTACTTTTCCTATATTTACAGTAATATAAATGCTTTCCACCAATATTGTTGTGTTGATATTATTGCATAATATAAATGCTTTCCACCTTAGGCATTCGAATCCTCATGCATTGTACTATTTATTTGTCCATACTGTGATTAATTAACTAGTGTGTGTGAAGTATTTTTTCTTCTATCTGAGTTCTACTGTATTATTATTTTGTTTCTCATTATACTGCATTGACCACTCTTCTTCTATTTTCTTGCTTAATCAATTACTTTATTGTGAGGTATACATTATCTCTTAGATCTGCTGTGAGGATTTTCACTTATTGTCTATCTCAAGCTTACGTAAAAATGAAATAGATCTTCCTCCCATCGGTTCGAGTCTCTCGCTAGAGTTAGAACTTGAACCTTCATTTCATCTGATTCTCGTTTCCCCCCCCTTGGTGAACATTTTCATATTAGTAGCTAGGTTGGTAGTTGGGTTAACAAGCAGTATTTTTAGACGAATGAAGCTTGGGGGGCATGCCACATGTCGTACTATCAGCAATCATGTTGAGGGAACACTACCATGTTAAGCCACTAGCAATCATGCTGGGGGCATTTACCAACCTTTGGGCATCATGTTGGGAAGGAATCCGTCAATGGGCCTTAACGTTGAGCAGAGTTTACCTTTGGCTTCAAGCGCGTTAAAAAATGAAACCAGTAGTTTGTGTTAGGATATTCCTATACTCCATCCTAGTCCCACCAGTATTTTGATCATTTACATTTTCAGTCATGCATGCACTTTTAGGGTTTGCATGCATTCCAGTCATCAATCCCAGCACCTAGCCCTCAGTTAGCTAGCCCCGGGAGCTTCCTTCCACTCAGTTTCATCCCTCCTAGCCTGTCATGCGCCCTCCTTTCACCTACTGCATGAGAAGGGCGCCTTTCTCACCTACCAGTCCAGTTTACTTCAATTAGCCAACAGTCTTTCCTTGATTTGAGGCTAGACTGACTCCTCACTGTTGTTATCACTCTGATTGACCTCCGATGAGACATGACTACCTGTTCTGACTCTAGTTATCTCCTCATGTACCCTCCACTGATCCTCCTTCATTCAGTTAGTGTCTCCATGTGCCAGTTACATTCATTTACACCTACCACACTCAGTTAGAATCAGTTTTACTGACAGTTGACAATTACTTATGCATTGATGACTCCACCGATGATGAGATAGACTACTAGTTGTGCTCCGATGACACACCAGTGATCCGTTGATCACTCAAGGAAGGCTAATTCGAATTGCCATCTCAGGCATCCGAATCTTCATGCATTGTACTATTTATTTGTCCATATTATGATTAATTAACTAGTGTGTGTGAAGTATTTTTTCTTCTATCTGAGTTCTAGTGTATTATTATTCTGTTGCTCATTATACCCCATTGACCATTCTTCTTCTATTTTCTTGCTTAATCAATTAATTTCTTGTGAGGTATACATCATCTCTTAGATCTGCTGTGAGGATTTTTGCATGGTATCATAGCATGTTGAGAGTATTGTTTATCTCCATTCCTGAGAATTTTTTGCAGGTTATTATCCATATTTCGAGTGCAGCAGTTTCTGCATTTTTGCAGCAGTAGCAGTTGCAGATATTCTCTATTGTTTTTGCAGGTCTTCTACAGCTTCTATGTATTCATCAGGAATTACTCATCTTTCTCCATTCAACTATGATGAATGGAAACCCAGAATGATAACACACTTGAAGAGCCATGATCTCTTTGATTGTCATTTTGAAAGAGAGTTCAAATCCTTTGAAGAGAAGATTGATTGGTTAAATAAAGGTTATGGAGCCTTTGGAGCAATAATGCTTTCTTTGCCTAAATACATGATATTCCAATACCAATACCTTGATGTTGTTGAAACTCCAAAAGATTTATGGGCTCACCTGGATGAAATATTAAACAGACAGAATGAAGGAATTGGTCCAAACCCTTTCAAGAACAAGCAAAGTGATGCATTCGCTCCCCTTGATGGTCTCTCAGATCATGAACCCGTATCATCTCATATTGAAGTTGTCCACAAAGAACTTGCATATTCTACACTCATGCTCCAACTTTCTTCTCTTTATGAGCCAGCTCACACTCTAGATATTGCAGAAGGTCCTAAATCCTCTCTTGCACCAGAGTCTGTTGGTTTCAATCATGATCACATGATTATTTCGGAGGAAAAATCAGCTATTGGAGGTAATGCATTCTCTCTCCTCAAGCAATCACCTCTTATTTACTACTATATGATCATTATTCCATGCTTTCAGAAGGTTATTGAAGAATATGGCCATTGCCACCCGCTTGGGATAATTTCTCATGCATCTAATGGTTTTGATCTCACCTCTTATGATTCAAAGGAGATCTCAAGAAACCATTGCCATTTGCTTGAGATAATCTCTCATGCATTTACTGGTTTTGATCTCACCTCTCATGGTTCAAAGGAGATTTCAAGAAACCATGATTCAAGTATTGGATCTAATTTGGATTCTAAGCAATTACTACTTGGGATAATTTCTCATGCATATGATAGTTTTGATCTCACCCGTGCTGGTTCAAAGGAGATCTCAAGAAACTATTCTTCAAGTCTTAAATCTGATTTGGATTTCAAGCAATCATTATTATTTGATGGTTCTTTTTGGCATAATCTCACCCATGATGGTTCGAAGGAGAAGACAAAATACTATCTGCATATTCATGTTTTTTATCCTACCTCAATTGATTCGAATCACAGGTTCAAAGATCATCCTCATACTTTTGGATTTGTTCTCATCACATTCGATCTGAAGAGCAAGTACAAGCACATGCTTTTTGAGTATGATCCACTTCTTCCCAAGAAGAAGATACCTCCAGACATATGACCAAGCATCACACCTGCTTGAGTTTGGAGCATTTATTTTTTATGTGTGCCTTACAGTCTATTTTTAGGGGGGGGGTATTTTTCCCATGAAATTTTCCCCACTTCCTTGGTTTATTGATTGTTATTATTCATTGTATTGGGTGACCTTTAGTCTTAGTTACCAGGGCCCAGGATGGATTAAGGGGGGGTGTTAGGATATTCCTATACTCTATCCTAGTCCCACCAGTATTTTGATCATTTACATTTTCAGTCATGCATGCACTTTTAGGGTTTGCATGCATTTGCATGCATTCCAGTCATCAGTCCCAGCACCTAGCCCTCAGTTAGCTAGCCCCCGAGCTTCCTTCCACTCAGTTTTAACCCTCCTAGCCTGTCATGTGCCCTCCTTTCACCTGCTGCATGAGAAGGGCGCCTTTCTCACCTACCAGTCTAGTTTACTTCAGTTAGCCACCAATCTTTCCTTGATTTGAGGCCAAACTGACTCCTCATTGCTGTTATCACTCCAATTGACCTCCAATGAGACATGACTACCTGTTCTGACTCCAATTAGATCCTCATGCGCCCTCCACTGATCCTCCTTCATTCAATTAGTGTCTCCATGTGCTAGTTACATTCAGTTACACCTACCACACTCAGTTAGACTCAGTTTGATTGATAGTTGACAGTTACTTGTGCATTGATGACTCCACCGATGATGAGATAGACTACCAGTTGTACTCCGATGACACTCCAGTGATCCTTTGATCACTCCATGAAGGCTAGTTCGAATTTCCACCTTAGGCATTGGAATCCTCATGCATTGTACTATTTATTTGTCCATATTGTGATTAATTAACTAGTGTGTGTGAAGTATTTTTGCTTCTATCTGAGTTCTACTGTATTATTATTCTGTTTCTCATTATACTGCATTGACCACTCTTCTTCTATTTTCTTGCTTAATCAATTACTTTCTTGTGAGGTATACATCATCTCTTAGATCTGCTGTGAGGATTTTCACTTATTGTCTATCTCAAGCTTACGTAAAAATGAAATAGATCTTCCTCCCATCGGTTCGAGTATCTCGCTAGAGTTATAACTTGAACCTTCATTTCATCTGATTCTCGTTTTCCCCCCTTGGTGAACATTTTAATATTAGTATCCAGGTTGGTAGTTGGGTTAGCAAGCAGTATTTTCAGACGAATGAAGCTTAGGGGGCATGCCACATGTCGTACCATCAGCAATCATGTTGAGGGAACACTACCATGTTAAGCCACTAGAAATCATGCTAGGGGCATTTACCAACCTTTGGGAATCATGTTGGGAAGGAACCCATCAATGGGCCTTAACCTTGAGCAGAGTTTACCTTTGGCTTCAAGCTCATTAAAAAATGAAACCAGTAGTTTGAGCACAGATTAGTCTTCGATTCCAAGCTCGTTAAAAAATGGAATATACCACCCAAGCATAGTTTACCTTTGGTTTCAAGTTTGCATAAAAATGAGACCAGCTTCGTGAGCATAGTTCCCTTTCTGTGTCAAGCTTGTTAAAAAATGAAACAACTTTTTTCCCTTTGAGTCGAGTCTTCTCGTAGACTTAGTACCTGAACCTTCTTTTCATCTGCCTATGCCTTAAGCGAATGAAATGAAGCTTGGGGGGCATGTCTTCAACCTCTAGAAGTTATGTTGAAGTCAACTCGATCGCCTCTCCACATCATGTTAGAGATAAGTCCCTTACTTCTAGCAATCATGTTGGGGGCACACACCAACCTTTGGATGCCATGTTGGGAAAAAGTTCACCATTGGGAACATTTTCGAGCATACTTTACTTTTTGAGGTTTCAAGCTCATTAAACCATGAATATTATCCCGAGCATAGTTCATTTTCTGTTACAAGCTCATTAAAAAATGAAGCAGACATCATGAGCATTTTTCCAACCTATCTTTGAGCTCGTTAAAAATAGTAAGATGGCATTTAAGCTTACTTTTCACCTTTTCGTGCTGGTTGAAACATGAAAGTAGTTTGAGCTTACTTTTTACTTTTTCGTGCTCTGGTTCAAATATGAAAAAGATTCCGAGTGCTTTTGATACCATTATCGTGCTCGTTAAAAAATTGAGTAAAAAGGTGTGTCTAACGAGTATAGGTTTATCACTTTATCCGGCCTCGCCAGACTATTTACGGAAAAGGAACTGTGCCGAGTTTACTTTTTCCTTTGTAGTACTCAGTCATAACCATGACAAAGTTGTTCATGGATTCCTTTTTAAGCTCTTTTCAGACTCCTAAAATAGGAAAATACGGCCAAGCGAAATTGATTCGTTCACGCTTGTAAAAGGATTTGAATGGTCGTCTCCCTGGTGATAGTTTACCCCTTTTTCGGACCAGGGGGCACTATTTACGAAAAATGCATACTCCAGTCGATCATGACTGGAAGAGTCCTCTCCTGCGTTGTTTTACCCTTTTTCAGGTGATGAGGCTAACTTTACGAAAAAGGACCGTTGGAGTCTTCTTTAGTTCTTTTCAGACTCTCTAAACATGAAATGACAACCGAGTTTACCTTCTATGGACTCGTTAAATTTTCACATTGAAGGGCCCATCATGGGACGAACCCCTCCTATCCCAGGTTCGAAAAATGTTTGGGATTGGACTCATCTATGAGATGAGCTATACAGAGCATCTGGTTACCCTCATCAAGCTCGTAAAAAACACATGAGGCACTCATCATTCATGATGGGGAAAAGGAAATATTTTATGTTACACCCTTTATCAGTGGTAGTACCTAGTCATTTCTTGAACATGGCACTCATTTGCATTTTCATACTACACTTGGATCATCCGTTTGCCCTCAAGTTTCACCTATTTCCTGAGTCTTGTTACTCCTTTGAGTCATTCAAAGAATGCTTCCATCATCAGTTACATTTGGAGTTGGTACTATAACTCGTCAAGTCAATACTGCCAAGGCATGCCATGCCCATGTTCAAGAATACTCTCACTACTCATTATCTGCAGTCAGTACACCTTCCATCATGTCGGTCTACTCTGAGTCAGTCTTGCATGTCACTGTACCATCCGATCTGCTCTACACATCCTTTGTCATGTTTCGTGTCGATGATGGGGGATTCATCATGGCCCTCCTTCAACGGATTCATCCTTGTCGACTTCAACACATCATCCGAGGATCAAATCTAGAAACCAACCAAGTACCTTGGCCCTGCATGCCTCAATGGTAGGTTACCTCGCTTTCGACATGAGTTTACATCATTGACTCTTGATCAAAATATTTCATCTTGCATTCGACTTCAACTCATTTATTCACGCTTGGTGATATGTACTATGATACCTTGGGGATCATTGACATTAATGGTGATTTCCCTCACATTTGTTAACGGTATACATCAATGATTGGTAATCAAGTGGTTTCTACCATGTTCGACATCAAGACATTTGTAATCACATGGATAGATTTGTATCATTGCGGGTTCATCTTGAAGACCTTGGGGAGTCATGTTTTACCCAGGTTGGGATGGAGTTTGTATTGAGTCATATCATAGGGATCCACATTTGTATTGGTCATGGCTGTGTTATCATCTCATCATGGATCTACGCTTGTGTCCAGTAGCCATGATTGTGTTCAGTCGGTCATTACTACCATGGATCTGCATTGTATTGGTCGGTAGCCATGTTGTACGTCATATGAGACTATGAGTTCAAAGTCATTTGTACTGCAGCAACGTCCTTCATCCGACAAGTCCATTGCCATTCCTTCTATCAAAGAATTTCACTTGTCCAATTTCAACAGCTTCTTGCTTTGGGGGGCATTCTGTTACACCTAAAATATTACCATCAAGAGACTCAGTGTATACATCCCTAAAGTTTCATTGGATAAGTCATTAACTTGGAAGAGATGTCATTGCATTCATGCTAGGTTTTGAGAGGTTGTCACAGGCTGCACTCATGCAAATTGCGACGTCGCATCTTGCTCTCTTGCATGGTGTGACGATGTCAGTTAATGGACAAAAATAGCTCCTTTGAGCCCATCCTCGAAGCTAGCTGACATGGATCCCTATCCCTGACCTTTTGGGAGAGTTGGCACTCAGTTCCTAACCTCTTGGAAGGATACCCTATCTATCTCCTACCATATCTCAACCTATCCTATACATACCCTATCCAGTTAGTCCTTTATAAGTGAAGCTCTACCCCTCTCCAAAAGGAGGAAGTCTATAGTGTCTACATGCTGGTGAAATCATCTTGGAGAGATCTCTACTCATCCATTGAGAGACTCACACTTCCTTGGGATGATATGGCATTGGCTTGGACGGAGAAGGATTGCTACGTTACATCTCAGTTGTAATCATTCTTCTATGTACTTTCCCTATATTTATAGTAATATAAATGCTTTCCACCAATATTGTTGTGATTGATGATATTGTGTAGTTTACCTACTTAACTGTTTACTTAGATCTATTATTGTATAGATTCTCTTTACTTGTTTGCATTGTTCTGTGTATCTTGACAGGTCTTGCAACTAAGATCTGACGACCGCAAGGCGTGGAGTAGCATCTAGGAGAAAGGACTTCAAATCTAAGGTAAGACATCTAGTGACTCGATCCTTAATTAGATCTAGGAAAGTAGTTTATAGTCTGTATTATTTGTTCTAAACTCACATTGCGCTAGGGAGATCCGGCTCACGTCCACTCGAGTGGATTGTCCATCAAACAAGCTCAAGACTTGGATCGTCTCTATAAAATGACAACAAATGTTGCTGACTATATTAATCCACCTGCTGATGGAACGCTCAGCTGGCTCTGTCACAGTTCTTGCATCTCAAACTCTGATGTAGGACTAGAAAACTGGAAAAGCATATTGCATGAAGTATCTTCTAGGAGATGCACGACCATTACGAAGTCACTCCGCTGGATTGGAAAGGAGGTAAGTCCAATTACAACCTATGATGGTTCATCGAATGTTTATTCGTTTATCAAATAATATATTGCAGCAGTTGCAGTTGAGCACCGCGTATTAGCATTAGATGTGGCATTGCGCGAGAGACCTGCCAAATGGTGGGCTGCACATAAGAAGACATTGACAACTTGGGATCAATGCAGAATTAAGATGCAGATTAGATTTGCTGTGAAGGTCACACTACGTTTTGAGAAATATAATGGCCAGACAGATCCTAGGGATCATATTGAAGTTTGTGTACAAGCTTGGGAGGAGATGCCACAAATAGAATGGGTGCATCTGTTTGTGCACACATTAGAAGAACCTATTCCTAAGAAATGGTACTTGGATACGGAGCTGCGCAGAGACACCGCGGATTGGTCTATCCTGATTGCGAGCTTTCAGAAGGATTTTAGCTTTGAAGATGAACATCCGAGTATCAATGATGCATTGCAGCGTATTAAGGAAAAATATATTTAGACCAGACTGGACGCATAGAAACATGACATTAGAAGAATTCTTTGGAGCAGCCAGCATACCTGCGTGCCTACATCCAGATTGGACGGAACAGGTAGAGCATGCTATGGAGTGTTACAACATGGCCGAAGAAGTTGAAGATAAGGAAGAAAGCGATGAGGAGGACCCACGCAATATACAGATCCCTGAATCAGAAGGAACGCACGAGGTAGAAGGACCTCCGCTGGAAATTCCAGATATGAGCGAACCTGTGAAAATGAAGAAAGTGAACATTGGAACTAGCGAAGAGCCAAAGTTCACAGCTATAGGATATTACTGGGATGAAGATACAGTTGAAGAGGTCGCGGGTATATTACAAGAATATCAAGAATTATTCCCGACCAAGTTCATAGAGATGAAAGGCATTTTGGGGGACTTAGGAGTGATGAAAATTCCTCTCAATCCTGGCACGAAGCCTGTGAAGAAAAGGCCATATAGACTAAACCCACGCTACAAAGAACGAGTTAGAGAAGAACTCGACAAGATGCTTGACGCATGGATCATTGAACCAGTTGAAGAATTTGAATGGATACGCCCAACGGTTGTTCAAGATAAGAAAACAAAGGGAGAGATCAGGATCTATGTTGATCTCAGAAAGATAAATGATGCTTCAATGCATGACCCATTTCCTACCCCTTTCACCGATGAGGTTCTTGATAATGTTGGAGGGAATGAGGCATACTCTTTTACTGATGGGTTTTTTGGATACCATCAGATCAGAATCGATCCAACAGATAGGCATAAAACCACTTTTTCTACAAAATCGGGGTCGTTCCAGTACACAGTCATGCCCTTTGGTCTGAAGAATGCACCAGCCATATTTTCAAGAGTTGTAATCGCAACATTTAAGGAGTTCATACATAAGTTTTTAGAAGTTTATTTTGATGATTGGACTATTTTTTGTTTGCTGAAGAATCATCCCACGAACCTCAGGATGATGCTGGAAAAATGTAGGCAGCATCAGATTTCTTTGAATTTGAAGAAATGTATTTTCTGTGTTCCCTACGGAATTTTGCTGGGACACATTGTGTGCAAACAAGGCTTGATGGTAGATCCTGCGAAGATTGTAGTCATTTTCAACTTGCCAACACCAAATTCAGTAAAGTAGCTGCGCACTACATTAAGACATACTGGGTACTACAAAAAATTCATAAAAGGGTATGCGCAGATAACCGCAGCTATGGAGAAGCTGTTAAAGAAAGATGTACCGTTCATTTGGAATGAGGACTGTGAGAAAGGATTTGACACATTAAAAGAAAAGATGGTCACTGCGCCGATCCTAGTTTTTCCAGATTGGGAGAAGCCATTTCACGTCCATGTTGATGCTTCATGTATAGCATTGGGCATTGTTCTTGCTCAGCCAAGAGAGGGAGGTATTGACCATCCCTTTGCATTTTCGAGCAAAAAGCTGTCATCGGCCGAGAGGAATTATACCACTACTAAAAGAGAAGGACTCGCAATGGTATATGCGCTGTAGAAGTTCAAGCACTATTTTCTTGGTGCGCACTTCTCTATGTTCATCGATTATTCTGCTTTGAAATACCTGGTCAATAAGCCAGTGTTAGGGGGGAGAATATGCAGATGGTTATTACTCTTTCAAGAGTACGACTTCGAAATAGTGGTTAAGCCAGGAAGGTTAAACTTAGGACTTGATCATCTATCAAGGATTGAGTCAGGAGAAGACCCTACGAATCTGGAAGACAATCTCCCTGATGCACAGTTGTTTGCTATACAGGTTGCCGATGACTATTATCAGGATATCATTGATTTTCTAACTATAGGGATGGCACCTAAGGAGTTCACTACGCAACAAAAGAAGCAGCTGGTAGTGCGCGCAGTATACTTCACTATAATCCCAGGTCAGCTAGACAAGCTGGGACCGGACGAAGTACTACGCAGATGCGTATTGGACCATGAGAAGCCATATATATTGGCCGATGCACATTCAGGAATAGCAGGAGGCCATTACGCAGGAAGAGCTATTGTGCAGAAGATATTGCACATAGGTCTATGGTGGCCTACTATCCATAAGGAATCAAAGGAACATTGCCAGAACTGCGATGTCTGTCAGAGGACAGGAAAGCCATCGCGTAAGGAGGAAATGCCACTAAATCCGCAATTAACTTTGCAAGAATTTGAGAAGTGGGCCATTAATTTTGTGGGACCTATTAACCCACCAGGGAAGAGAACTGGTGCGAGGTACATTATTATTGCAACTGAATACCTCACCAGATGGGCAGAAGTAAAACCAGTGAAAGACTATAGCGCAACTATAGCCGCAGAGTTTATCTATGAGAACATCCTGACAAGGTTCGAATGCCCGAAGATTCTAAGTGTCAAGCATAGTTGAAATTGGACACTAGAAAGTGTGAAGAGTCTGTACGAAAAAGTTACATGGAAAAGGCCTATGTGCCACGCAGCACTAGTTGAAATTGGACATTAGAAAGTGTGAAGAGTCTGTACGAAAAAGTTACATGGAAAAGGCCTATGTGCCGCGCAGCACTGTTGAAGCTACGCGCAAAAAAAAAGAAAAAATGAACTACGCTTCTAAGAAGGAAAAGGAATAGCTGCATAGAGAGATATGGCACAACTAAAGTCACGCAGCAAGTACAAAGATGAGCATGAGAAATCCGCACCATAATGTCAGAACTGACAGTAGGTCATGATAAGAAAAGATGACTGCAACAGTTGTCATCCAGGTATTAAATCGTTAATCAAAAGGACGGCGCTAGCCAAATCACGCATTTATGGAAAACCCTATCCAGGTGAGCATCGTAAACACTGAAGTGACCAGGGTCATAACGGGATCTGCCCGACGGACTTGGCATTTAAATTTTGATCGACTGTCAGACAGCCTGACAATACCGTTCCACCCCGCCAATTAAAGGAAGTTTACATGACATGACGTAAAGAACGACGGAAAGAGATCAATGATCAAGCGAAATCTCATCCCACAAGACTAGCACTTAATGCCTAATCTAGCCGTTCCCTATGCATTTAATATCACATTAGACGGAGATCTGTACGGGATTTGCTAAGTTGTTGTAACATTTAATTCCTGGGCGAGACATCAAGGCGTGATCCCAGGACGAGAGAAGTGACAACCCAGTATAAGCCATTCTTTCTTTTTGAAGCCAAGCTACATTCAATTTTTATTCAGCCGCGCCATAACACATAAAAATGGTATGAGGGATAGTATCAGCTAGGCGTCCCAATGATTGAGCTCATTATTGAGGATTGGCCTGACGAATGGAAAGAACATGCACCAGAATTGGTCATCACCCCATCGGATGAGGAAGAAGAAGAAAACAAAGAGGACAAAGATGCGGAAGTCCAAAGTGCATCGACCTCGAAACCTACTCAGCAAGCAGGAGAAACAAGAAAGGAGCCACAAGTTGGCGAGAAGAGAAAAGAGCCAGGCACTGGAAGCCCTCAGAGGCAACAAAAGAAGAATTCTAAGGCTACGAGGCAGCCACTAGATAGAATATTGCATGATGATGACTATGGAATGATAGCATCGTGGACAGCTATGCATCTAGAGGATGTACCTGCATTTAAGGGAGATCGCAACGAGCGCGACTAGGCGCAGGTCCAAGAAAACATTAACAAGTTGAACAGCTTAGTATTGAGGATGGAACAAGTCCATCGCGATATGGTTCGGGAGTTAGCACAGAGCATTGATCCCGGAGAATCAAGCGAATAGATGCGCAGGCCACCTGCCTTCACCCCAAGAACGCGATTAGTTAAGATCACGCTATTGTCAATTTTGTATCCAACTGATGAAATGACAGAGAGTGCGAGGTTGCTCTCACACTTGGAACTTAATGTAGTTGTGCTACTAGCAGAAGGTCTGCACCAGCTGCACACTGAGATATCCCATGAACTACATGAGCGAGACGTCGTCTCACATAATTAGCGCTGTCAGCTGGACGAAAATTACAGGAAACTCTAAAGTGAATGTCAGCAGAAGGATAAGGAGCTTCAGTGCACGAAGGAAAAAGAGTGCAGGATCGGAGGAGCAGTGTCAACTGTCTATGCGAAGCTCCCCACAATCGAAGAAGAGCCAGAAATAGAAGCAGCCATCCTGCATATCGGTGCTGCTGTGAGCAATTTACAAGAACAGATGAAGGAGCTGGAGATCTCCCACAAAGATGAATTTGAAGGGATGAAGGCTTCCCACCAGGTAGAAATAGTTGAGCTAGCAACACGGCAGCCAGTTGACACAAAGAAGAAAGAAGAAGAAACAAGAGTAGAAGCAATAAGGGCTTCCATGCAAAGCATCTACGTAGCAGTAGCGCAGTGCCAGATCTTGTCAAACGACGTCTCCAATGTGTGGAGCGTACTGCAAGAAAGTACGGAGTTGCAGAATATCCATGAGGAAAGAAAGCAAAAGCAACAAGAGTTGGATGCCACAGATGCATCCATGAAGGACTTACCGATCCACCAGAAGAGGATGGCCTATGAACAGGCCAAGGTCTCGTGATGTTTTCCTCTTTATTGGTGGTTTTTTTGATGTTGGGTTCTTGGTGTGGGCCTATTCTCTTGGGTTCCTTATTCAACTAGGGTTCTAGCTCTTGGGTTAGTCTTTGTTTTGTCCTTTCTGAAAGGGCTCGGCACGTGGCTGTTATTGACTCTATATCGAAAACCCAACCGTTGTCACACCTACCGGTGGCTAGTATGAGTTTTGATGGTTCTGGGCTGGGGGGTTTGGTCAAAAAATGGACTAACCCTAATCTTATTGGGGTGAAAGCAAAAGCTCAGCATCATTCTAAAACTATGAAGGCCAAATATGGTAGGGAAAACTTTATTATTAACCCGAATTTCAATCTTGATCATGTGGAGCTTCTAGCTTCTCGTGGGATTGTTGGACGCTTGGAGTATACTTCTGGCAGTCGTGAGGAAATTTTATCTTGGGTTAATTTGCATTGGACTCCATTGATGGGGTTGGCCCCTCAAGTTAATCTTTTGATAAATGGGTGGATTCTCTTCATCTTGCCCTTTGGTGAACATGTTGATGAGATTATCCAGCAGACCTGGTTATTTAAAGACAGTTCTTTATGTTTAAAGAGATGGAATTCGGCCTTTGACCCGGTGTGGGAAAGGCAACGTTATCGTCACATTTGGATGTTGATGCCTGGTTTCCTGATTGAACTATGGACAGAGAACATTTTCTGGGATCTGGTGAATTCGGTTGGCAAATTTATCAGACTAGATAAAAAAACCCTCTTTGGGTTTGACCGAAGGGTTTCTAAAGTTATGGTGGAGTTCGATTTGAGCTTAGGGTTACCGGCATAGGTTTATGTTACTTGGGGCTCCAAGGTTTTTTCCAGAAACTGGACTTTTTCAAAATTCCCTTCCGGTGCTTTAAGTGTCGACAGACTAGCCATACTATTGCCAAATGTCCCACACTTTCTAGGACTCCTAGGATCTATGCTTTCAGCCCGGCACTGGAGTCTCCTCAGGCTGTGAACTCGAATTTTAGGACTTCCTCGTCCACTCAAAATAGTGTCGGTAAGCATTCACTTGATAAATATCCATATAAAAATATCTCGAAAGATGAATTGAATTTTTATGTTGATGCTAAGAAGTCTTTGGACCGACATATTTCTTGTGGTGAACTGGCATTTAACCCTAATGTTGTGAATTCCCCTTTCTTTGTTCCCGGTGATGCTCCTTCTACTGCCCCATTTCCTGCTTTGGAGGATAACCCTTTGCAGACCCCATCCCACACTTCTAAAGTGGCGCAGACTCTCACTTTTGAGGATAAGGAGGTTTTATTGGATAGTGGATATAATCTTGGTGAGGAGGTCTCTGTCATTCAACCCTTGACTATTTTTTCTAAAAAAACCCCTTCGGACTCCTCTATTGTTCCCTTTGATAGTCTTAGGTTCCAAAATGTCTCGATTAGGAAGCCAAAGAAACCAAAATGTATGAATGATGAGATTGTGGTGGGTGATGTTTTTGTCCCTTTATTTGCTAGAATCAACAACGCTGGATCCTCTCTTGATGGGTCTTCTCAATCTAGGGCACTTAGAGAGGTGCTGCCCTCTACCCCTTGTGATTTATGTTGATTCTCTCTCTCTCAATGTTTGGGGTTTAGGTTTGGCTACCCAGGGTAGGGCCCTATCTAGACTTTTCTCTGTTACTAACCCAGAAATTGTTCTTATTTAGGAGACAATGTGTGAGGATTCTGCTGCTATCTTAAAACTGGCTAATATTTTACCAAATTGGGATTTTTCAGCTGTAAGTGCTTTGGGTAGATTCGGGGGACTTATCGTGGGCTAGAATCCTCGGTTTTATCACTTTGATACCTTCAAAAATCGATGGGGCATCTTGATGTTGGGCCAAAGTTTTTCACAAAATTTCAAGTTTGTTGTTCTTAACTGCTATGGTCGATATTCTGGACGTAAGGTTTTTTGGGACTCTCTGATATAGTCAGGTCTTTTAAGTACAAATAATTTGATTTTGGCAGGAGATTCAAGTTTCTCTCTAGGTGATGTTGAGGTTTGGGGTCCATCGTCTTGCCCGGATGATCTTGCTGAGTTCTTTTCCAACATGCTGGTTAATTTTGATTTGGTGGATATTGCACCTGCTACACTTCTTCCTACTTGGACTAATGATCGGGTGGGCCATGATAGCATCCACAAAAGAATGGACCGTTTCTTGGTTTGTCGGTCCTTGCTTCAATGTTTTAATCGTTTCAGGTCATGGAATGGTGATGCCATCTTTTCGGATCATTGGCCAATTTTCTTCCAAAGTGATGAAAATTTAACTATTTCAAGGTTTCCTTTTAAATTCAATTCCTCTTGGCTTCAAAATGAGCTCTTTTGTGATGTTATTCGTCACTTCTGGGTGAGTTTCTCTCTCTGTGATGGTCTGAACCCGATGGACTGTTTCATCCACAAGCTACGACATTTAAAGGATATGGTTATGAATTGGATTATAAATAAGAAGGCTCAGGACCAGCAAGAGTATCTGGATCTGGAGATGCGGTTACAAGATATTTACTCCCGAAAATTCGATCAAATGGAGAGTGTAGATGATCAAGCTTTAATTAGTCTTATTCATGATAAAGGAATCTATTTTGTGACAGGAAGAATCAGATTGGCGACTTAAGAGTTGTGCCCTATGGCTCAGCTTGGGGGACAAAAATACAAAATATTTTAATGCCTTTGTGTCCCATCCTCGGAATTCTAATACAAATTTGGGACTTAAAGGATGATGTTGGTAATACTATCTCTGGTCAAGAAAGTCTGCAAGAGGCTACAATTGGTTACTTTGGGAACATTTTTACTGATCCAAGGGATAGTGATCTTTTGAAACAGTTGGAGATTGCCAGATTATACCCTGCTTTCTACAGCAATCAGGAGGCATTGGATTTGGAGAAGCCTGTAACTATTATTGAAATTGAAGTCACTCTTAAACTCTTTGCAAAAGAAAAACGTCCTGGGCTCGATGGTTAGACTGTTGAACTATTTCTCCACTTCTTTGACATCATGGGGGATGAGATTCTGGCTATGGTTGAATATTCTAGATTGAATCGATTTATCTTTGGCTCTCTAAATGCTACATTCTTAACTCTTATCCCAAAGAGGAATAAGCTGCAAACCTTTGGTGACTGTCGGCCTATTACATTATGCAATCTGATATATAAGTTAATTTCTAAAATCATCGATGTTAGAATAAAACCGGGCCTATCAAACTTTTTTTCTCGAGAACAATTCGGTTTTTTACATGATAGGCAAATTTTGGATGCTATCGGCATCACACAGGAAGTTATTATTCATTCTATCAGGACCAGGCAGAAGAAGGATTGCATTCTCAAAATGGATCTTGAGAAGGCTTATGACCATGTTGATTGGTGCTTTCTCAGAAGTGTGCTTATCCAAATTGGTGTGTCCCTATTAATGCTAAAGTGGATTATGGCTTATGTTTCGTCAACAAACATTGCGGTTTTGGTGAATGGACTACCATCAAAATTCTTCAAGTGCTCAAGGGGTATTCGGCAGGGCTTCCCAATGTCCCCTTTGTTATTTTTACTAGTTATTGATGGTTTGAGTCGGCTTCTACAGAAGTCTAAATTGGAAGGACAGATCAAGGGTATAAAGCTATCCAATGAGCTCTCTATTTCACATCTACTCTTCATGGATGACATGCTCCTTGCTGGTTCGGATTCGATAGATGAATGGAGGTATTATCTGTTAAACATCAGAACTTTTTGTAGTGCATTTGGTATGAAGGTAAGCGAAGCTAAATCCATCTTGTATAATCATAAGGTGGAGGATTCTCAAGCTATGAATTTACAAGCAATTTTACCCTCCAAATTTCATTTGCTAACTAATGGATTCAAGTACCTGGGATATTTTTTGAAGCCCAACAATTATAGGGTCAAAGACTGGTCTTGGATTATTAAAATTTTTGAAGAAAGAATCAACTGCTAGACAAATCAATTGTTATCTGTCGGTGGTCGCCTCATTCTTGTTAAGGCAGTTTTAACCAGTATCCCTGTTTACTGGTTGTCCTTATTCAAAGCTCCAGGGTCGGTGTTACAAAAGTTGAGAAAACTCTTTTCAAATTTTCTTTAGTTTGGTGGGAGAGCCCGGAATGGCTTGATCATGGCCAAATGGGATTCTATTGCTTTGTCGAAATGCAATGGGGGGTGGGGCCTAAAAAACTTGGAGGTTTTCGGTAAGGCCCTCCATCTCAAAAGCTTCTGGTGTGGTTTGTTCGGTAAGTCATTATGGTCTACTGTTTTAAAGGTTAAATACATAAAAGATGATATCATTACCTGGCTTAGAAACCCAAATAAGAAATACAGAAGTGCCTCGATTATTTGGAAGAGCTTCATGAATGTCTATCCTTGGATGGAAAAAGACTTGCAATGGCAGGTTGGTTCGGGTCATCAAGTGTTAATTGGGGTGGACCCGATCTTGGGGTTGGACGATGATTATTCATTGTCTGCTGAATTATTGGCTTATCTCAGGGAGAGGAATATGATATCTTTGGATTGTATTAGGAATCCGGTTTCTTCCTCATGCAACGCCTATTGGATCAGAGGTGAGTAGCTTGGCCTGGATGGGAGTTATGAATGGGAATGGAACAATTACATTTCCCGATTAGATGCTGCTGGATGCAGACTTTCAAATGGGAGGGATGTTATCAAATGGATTGGTAATCCAAGTAATGGGGAAATTACTGCCAAATATGCATATAAGGTCATCATCCATTTCAGGAACTATACTCCTCAGCATTGGTGGTTTAAGAGTTTATGGAATTGGAAAATTCCATTAAAGTATAAGTGTTTTAGCTGGTTTGCCCTTAAGGCGAAATTAAAGGCTTGGGAAAACTTGGTCCGTATTGGTTGGCATGGCCCGAATCGTTGTTTACTGTGCAAAAATGACATTGAAACCTCCCATCACATCCTGGTCACCTGCCCGTTCACCAGATATATTTGGAACTGTATTAGCTCTGCATTAAACATTTCACGGGATTGGGGTTTGGACAGGTTTGACTGTTGCTGCCTTTCATGGTTTAGGGAAGTGAAAACTCATCATATGATGTCGATGATTATTTCTTGGGTAATCTGGTATACAAGGAACATGGTTGTTTTTGAAGATCAAAAACCATATGTTAACTGGTCGCCTGGTCGAATTTTGAGTATTTACAATGCTATTTACAGGAAGTTGGAGCCACAAGTTGTAAAGAAGATTGGTGTATTCTCTCCTCTTTTTAATTGTCCAATTCTATTTTTTGATGGTGCTGCTCAGAACGGGCTATGTGCAGCAAGTGGTGCAATATACCTAAATGAGTCCCATTATTTCTCTCTGAAGCTAAATTGTGGAAATGGAACTAACATGAAGGCAGAACTGCTATCTTTGTGGTGTGTCTTGAAAGTATCTAACATTTTTGGTATCGATGACTTGAAGATCTTTGGTGACTCAAGAGTTACCATCAAATGGGCGCAGGGGGAATACAATCTAAAGGTATTATCTTTGGCTCACTAGTGTAATTGGATTAAAGCTACTATCAAACAGTTCAGGAATATTTTGCTTAAACACATTTTCCGGTAACATAATCAGATGGCGAACAAACTATCCAAGCATGCCCTGGGTGGGGAATTTGGTATCTTAGTGTGGGAAGAACATTTTAATTCGTTTTTGGGTAATGTTGTTTCCGACTTTTGTACAGTCGATATGTGGGATGGGTTACACTTAGTTTTTACTATTTATTGTCTCCCAAGTATGGGATGAACATTGATTATATGTGTTACATTTTGAGGTTTGTTGGCATGGTAATGCTGAAGATAAGCTATTGATGTCAAAACGGGATTTTCATGTACTTTTTTATTCTATGAATAACAAAGGTATGATTTTTTTTGCTGGAAAAAAAGGTCTAAATTGGGCATATACTTTTCATATTAATGTTTTTTCCTATGATATGTGTCCAATTTATGCCAGCGTATTCCACATATTAATATTATTAATGTGATTGTTACTAGTTTATCCCAATCCATGCTCTCCATTGTTTCCATGAAACAGCTCTCCCATGCTTCCATTATGCATGTGTTGATACACCAGAAGATTCGTATCACAGTTGGAGCAAACCTCTAGAAAACCTAACTATGTGCCGATGTTGGAGTTTTCCCAAAGTCTTGACTTCTGCAGAGAAACCATGATCATTTGAAGAGCCTTTGAAGGTGCCAGTCCCTACAGGTTTATTGACTACAATTTGTTCACCATCAGTCGGGAATCCTTTATACACAATTCCCGCTGCTCCTTTGCCGATGACATTCTCTTCTTTTATGCATTTCAACACGTCGTCGCTCCCAAAGTTGAGTTTCTGGTAGGCCGTCATCTCCCATGAGATGCCGTCGCATTGTTTCTCGGCGGCTCTCTTCTGAATTATGACTACCCCAAGTGCCAACACAAGCAAACAGAATAAGAGAATCCCAAGCGATAAGAGAGGCAAGAGAATTCCAAGCTTACTATGTGCTGATCCACAGGGGTGCAAGTGTGGTCCGCAGAAATAGGGATTCCCACTTCATTGAAATACAAAACTAGACTACTCATGTCTGGAACAAGTCCTGAAAAGTTATTGTTCGAGAAATCCGCAAAGGCCAAACTCTTCTTTTTTATAATTTCTCCCGGAATGCTCTTGTTCAAGTGATTTCTGAATATGTTTAGAAAGTTTAGATTGCTCATCCTGGTGATGATCTCCATTGGGATGGGACCGTTGAACTCGTTCTGTGATGCCAACCCCAAAGGATTGGATGAAGAAACTCACGCCTCTCATCCCCAAAGCTCTGTTCAGACGCACTCTGCAACCATGACGGGGTCCAAACACTGCCCTCCAGCCGCATCCTCAAGGATTCACCGTCGATCCCCTCATCAAAGAGTCTACCCGTCAGGATTTACACTTCCTGCAGAAGTCTTCTCTTCTCCCATGGTCAGCTCTGTCGTGGGTCTGGCAGGGCGGTTTCAACCGGAACTGCATATACACCTGCACATTCAAACCTTCAGCCAAGAAAATGAAACACGATTCGCAAAGGTTTATATCTCACAAAATAGAACGCCCAGCACTCAGATTCCTAAACACATGAAAATAAATCATTTCTGGAGGGAAAAATACGCTATTCATTTAATTGGATTCATCCTTCTGGTTACATATATGGCCTCAGAGATAGAGAGCCATCCACAAATCGAATTACAAATCGAGTTACAGCGGTTCAAAGCAGTCTGCTAGCTCACGAGCTATCCACGGCTATGGGTTTTTTCTCCCTTTTCCCCCCTGCAAATAAAAATGAAAAAAAAAAATTTGATATATTAGGCAGAGCCCTCAAACAGCCCGCGGGGTTCTTGATTTCAAAATCAACCACTGCCATTAATAAGCATAAATGGCCTTACTAGCCCGAGAATTCAAAACATTACAGCACATTGGTTTAAAGGCTAATAGGTTAACGTGTCACCAAGCTTAGGCCGACATAGGTGTCTATTACATCACTTGTTGGCTCAATGAAAAAAATCAAAACTATGACGTGTTTCAAATCGAGCGAGATGCTCCTGCATCATCCTCCCGGGGAGAGAAAATGAAGTTCTTCACATGTTCTTCAGGGTCTGTCCCATGCTGGTGAACCTCTGATTCTGTCATCCATACAGCATCCTCAACAGGCTGCCCTTTCCACTTCACTAAATACTGATAATAGGTCCTACTTCTGGTCTTTTTTGTAACTTTCTTGTCTAGCACAGCTTCAACTTGTGGTTGCTCCAGCTGAGGTAGTTGTTCTTGCCAATCCACAGCCTGTCCATCATTCGCTGGGAATCCTCGTTCCTCATCATGTTCTCCTGCTTCTTTAAAAAGAGACAAATCTACAACATTGAAAATAGGTGATATACCATACCCAGATGGTAGATCAATCTCATATGCATTAGTAGAGAATTTCCTTAAGATTTTGCAAGGTCCAACCTTCCTGAGTTTCAGTTTGTTGTAAGTTCCCCTTGGGAATCTTTATTTCTTCAAGTAAGCCATCACCATATCTCCCACTTGGAAATTTACTTCCCTTCTCTTTTCATCAGCTTTCTGTTTATACCTACTTACACTTTCCTCCAACTTTCTTTTAACACTCTCCTGTGTTGTGCATTGCAGATGCAAAATCCTCTCCATCTGAACTTCTAAACTCTTGTTTCTACAGATTTCTAAGCTCATATACACCTCTTGGGTGCATCCCATAAACAATTTGAAACGTGCTCCTTCCAGTACTTCTATTAGGTGAGTCGTTATAGGCAAACTCAGCTTGGGCAAGTGCCAAGTCCCATTGCTTAGGATGTTCATACACTAGACTTCTTAAGATGTTTCCAAGACTTCTATTAACTACCTATGTCTGCCCATCTGTCTGTGGGTGGTAGGCTGAACTAAAATCCAGCTTTGTCCCCAATTTATTCCATAATGTCCTCCAGAAATGGCCCACAAACTTTACGTCCCTATCTGATACGATACTTAATGGTAAGCCATGCAATCTAACAACTTCAGAAAAGAACAAATTTGCAACATTGGTAGCATCAGTAGTTCTCTTACAAGCAATGAAATGCGCCATCTTTGAGAATCTATCAACCACAACATAAATTGAATCGTTTCCTCTCTGAGTTCTTGGCAGTCCTAAAATAAAATCCATGCTAACCGCATCCCATGGCCTGTTAGGAATGGGCAAAGGCTGATACAATCCTGTATTCTGTTTTCCTCCCTTTGCATGCTAACATACTCTACATCTTTCCACAAACTTCTTGATGTCCTTCCTCATACCTGGCCAATAATAAAATGCATTTACTTGGGCTAAGGTCTTATCCCCTCCAAAGTGACCAGCTAGGTTGCCGCTATGCTTCTCCTTGATTATATTCTCTCTTACCAAACAATTTGGGATACATAACTTACTGTTTTTGAACAGCAGGCCCTCTTGCAAGGTATACTCCAGCCATTGACTTCTGTTACAAGTAATAGGGCTTGCACAAGCTGCATAAATATCCTTAAAGTCCTCATCTTCTTTATAGGCCTCCCTCATGTCTTCAAATCCCACAATGCTCACTTTAACCTCTTCTAACAGCAGATTAACTCTACTTAGAGCGTCCACAACTCTGTTTGACTTTCCACTGGTGTGCTTGATTACAAATGTAAAATTCTGCATGAACTCCACCCATTTTGTATGTCTTTGGTTCAACTTAGGCTGACTATTAATGAATTGCAGTGCATGATTATCAGAATATAAAACAAATTCCCTTGGCATAAGGTAATGTCTCCATTTTTTCATTGATTGAACAACAACGTACAATTCTGTATCATAATAAGAATATTTCTATTTAGCTTCATTGAACTTCTTGCTAAAATATGATATGGGTCTCTTCTCTTGGGTTAGGACAGCACCTATGGCAGTTCCACTAGCATCAGTTTCAACTTGAAAAACCTTATCAAAATTCGGCAAAGCTAACACTGGTTGTTCAGTAACCTTCCTTTTCGGCACTTTAAAGTTTTTGTCTGCTTCCTCCGTCCACTTAAATGGCTTCCTATTTCCTTTGATGGTATCTATAATAGGTGCACTTTTCTGACTAAAATTCCTTATAAATTTTCTGTAAAAATTTGCTAAACCATGGAAACTCCTTACCTCAAATACACTACTTGGAGTAGGCCAATCCAATATAGCCTGTACTTTCTCCAGGTCCATTCTTAGTCCATTTCCTGAGATCACAAATCCCAAATACACCAATTCTGTCTGCATAAAACTACACTTCTTCAAATTTATCAGCAACTTCTCTCTATGTAAAGTTTCCAACACCAATCTAAGATGCTTCAAATGTTCCTCTTTACTTTGACTGAAAATTAATATGTCATCTAGGTACACGATTACAAACTTCCCCGTAAAATATTTTAGGACTTCATTCATCAACCTCATAAAAGTACTAGGTGCGTTAGTAAGCCCAAAAGGCATAACTAACCACTCATACAACCCATCATTGGTTTTAAATGTTGTTTTCCATTCATCTCCCTCTCTAATCCTAATCTGATGGTACCCACTCTTCAAATCTAACTTAGTAAAATACTTTGCTCCACTTAAACAGTCCATTAAATCATCCATTCTAGGCAAAGGGAATCTGTACCTGATTGTTATTTTGTTGATAGCCCTGGAGTTGATGCACGTTCTCAATCCTCCATCTTTCCTCTTGCTGAGTACAGTAGGTACTGCACATGGGCTTAAGCTCGCCTTCACCAAACCCTTCTCTAACAATTCTTGAACCTGATTTTTAACTTCTTCATTTTCTTGTGGTGTCAACCTATATGCTGCTTTGTTAGGTAGGCTTGCTCCTGGTATCAAATCAATGTGATGACTGATACTTCTAACTGGTGGTAGCTTACTAGGCAATTCATCTACAACAATTTCTTCAAATTCATCAAGCATATCTTTAATCTCTAGAGGCAGTTCATCTATTGCTGGGGTATTTGAGATTACCTTGGGTTTGCCAACAATGGCAAAGTGCATTTCTTCCTCCTTCTGAACTTCTTGCAATAGCTCCTTTCCACTCATTATCAACACTTTAGGTTCTGCTATCTCTTGAACCTTCTCTGGCTGCAATGGTAACAAATTTTGTCTTTCTCCATCCCTCTCCACAGAATAGGTGTTCCTTCTTCCATCATCAATGGCTTTCCTATCATATTGCCAAGGCCTCCCTAGGAGTATATGGCAAACATCCATGGGCATGATGTCGCACAGCACTTCATCCTTATAATCCCCAATCTGGAATTCAACCCTACATTGTTCAGTCACTAAGATTTGGTGTCCCTTCTGCAACCAAGAAACTTTATAAGGTGCAGGATGCTTCATTCTCTTCAATCCTAGTTTTTCCACCATCTCAGTAGAGACTAGGTTATCAGTGCTTCCGCTGTCTATGATAACTTTGCAGCATTTGCCTTGAGTTTTACATCTAGTTCTGAAAAAGCTCTTTCTTTGTGGTCGCTCTTGCAACTCTTTTTCTGCATTAACCAGTACTCTCTTTAACATGAGACTCTCTCCATCCTCTGCTGCATTATCTTTTTGTCCTCCCTTATGGGATTCCATTCTACCTTCTGCAATGTGTGCACTTCTTTGAACTCGTTGGTTCTTTGGGCAATTGTATGACTTGTGTGTAGGATCTCCACATGTGTAGCACTTCATAACTCTATTTTCCCCTCTTCCTGCTATGCTAAACCTTCCTCCTCTAAATCCACCTCTCTGAGTATTCTGATTACTTGAGCTTCCAGCCTCATCTTGATATCCTTGAGACTTCACATTTCTGTTCTGAAACCCTCCATCATTCCTATAGTCTTGAGTTCTTCCACCCCTATTCGAAGACCATCCACCTCTCATTGCATTTCCTCTTCCTCTAGTTTTCTGATTTTGTTTTCTTACTAACTTCTCCTCCACTTTAGTGGCTGCTTGGTAAGCTTCTTCCACACCCCTAAGGTTCAACAAACTTATCTCATCTTGGATCTCATACTTCAACCCATTAACATACCTTGCCACTCTTTCAATATCAAATTGATTTTGTCCTGATCTAATACATAACTTATAGAATTCTTCGGTGTATTCTTTAACTGAGATGCCTCTCTGTCTTAAATTTTGCAGCTGTCTTATGAGAGTTAGTTGGTAGTCCTTGGGCAGAAATTGGTTTTTGATCTTACCCAGCGTCTTGTCCCACTTCTTGATTTTGTTCTTCCCTTGTCTTTCTCTCTGTGCTTGCAGGTCATCCCACCATATGGATGCATATCCCTTCAACCTTGTAGCTGCATATTTCACCTTTTTCCTGTCTTCTACCTCTTCAAAGTCAAAATATTTCTCCACTGCACCAATCCAATCTATTAATTCTTCTATATTTAGGCTTCCTTCATACATCGGGACTTCTAGTCTTGGTTTATGGCTAGCTGCCATTAACATCCTCCATGCTCTGGTTTCTTCATTTGGAACTTCTGAAACTTCCTCCTGTGCTTCTTCCTCATTGTCATTGATATCAAACATACCAGGGTTTCTCCTTTCCATGGCTGCCATCCTTGCTTCCAGCCTTCTCATTTGCTCCTCCGTAACTGGTTGTCCTCTTCTTCTTCCTCGTCCCCAAACTGGAACTTCGGGTTCTGGTTTTTCTCTTCTCGGTGGCATCCTCACTCCCACGTTTTTCTCCTGGAAAATCCTCCTCTCACACCTTCCACAGAACCTTTCCAAAGGCTCTGATACCAAACTGATGCCAACCCCAAAGGGTTGGCCGAAGAAACTCACGCCTCCCGTCCCCAAAGCTCTGTTCAGTCGCACTCTGCAACCATGATGGGGTCCAAACACTGCCCTCCAGCCGCGTCCTCACGGATTCACCGTCGATCCCCTCATCAAAGAGTGTACCCGTCGGGATTTACACTTCCTGCAGAAGTCTTCTCTTCTCCCATGGTCAGCTCTGTCGTGGGTCTGGCAAGGCGGTTTCAACTGGAACTGCATATACACCTGCACATTCAAACCTTCAGCCAAGAAAACGAAACACGATTCGCAAAGGTTTATATCTCACAAAATAGAACGCCCAGCACTCAGATTCCTAAACACATGAACAGAAATCATTTCTGGAGGGCAAAATACGCTATTCATTTAATTGGATTCATCCTTCTGGTTACATATATGGCCTCAGAGATAGAGAGCCATCCACAAATTGAATTACAAATCGAGTCACAGCGGTTCAAAGCAGTTTGCTAGCTCACGAGCTATCCACGGCTGTGGGTTTTTTCTCCCTTTTTCCCCTTGCAAATGAAATTGAAAAAAAAAAAATTGATATATTTGGTAGAGCCCTCAAACAGCCCGCAGGGTTCTTGATTTCAAAATCAACCACTGCCATTAATAAACATAAATGGCCTTACTAGCCCGAGAATTCTAAACATTACAGCGTATTGGTTTAAAGGCTAATAGGTTAACGTGTCACCGAGCTTAGGCCGGCATAGGTGTCTATTACATCACTTGTTGGCTCAATGAAAAAAATCAAAACTATGACGTGTTTCAAATCGAGCGCGATGCTCCTGCATCATTTTGGCTAAGATCAATGTATTGGAGTAAAGTACAGCTGCTAATCTCCCTAGGAATCATACCATAAAACCTGCTTTTACTGAAATCGATCTTGGAAATCTTCATTAGTTGGCCGATCTCTGGCGGAACAATACCTGTTAATGCATTTCCATGGATCAGAAGTTCCCCCAAAGCAGACAATTTACCTATGGATGAAGGAAGAGAGCCAGTTAAACGATTATTGGAAATATTAATCCGCCATAGCATGGATGATACATTATTATTTTCCTGAGATATGCTCCCACTTAGATAATTGTTCTGCAACTGGATCACATTCATCTTTGGTAAGTATAGTAGTCCCAAAGGGATCGAACCATTGAAACAATTTTGCTGCATGAGGACCATATGCAGAGAATTACATTTGCCCAGAGAGGGAGGAATCGGGCCGGAGAATAAATAGTTTTCTAAAGTCAATATTTCCATCCTTCCACCCTTACAGAGACTCTCAGGGATGGAACCGGTCAATTTGTTGTAAGAAATATCCGTTTCAACAAGATTTCCACTTACTCCTAGTTGCTGAGGCACTAGACCTGTGAAATTGTTCCCCCCAAAGATTCAAATCCTCCAAATTTGGCAAGTCCCCAGTGAAAGAAGGAATCCCGCCATGTAGTCCGTTGCTGGAAAGACACAACTCTTTCAACTCTTTTAGTTCCGAAAGTTCCACAGGTATTTCTCCGGAGAGGGAGTTATTGGTTATATCCATGCATTTTAAGCTCGAAAGATGGCCCAGTTGAGGAGGAATAGGGTCACTGAAGCCATTATCATACAAATACATTTCAGACAGATTTTTCAGACCTCCAAGCTCAGAAGGAAGTGCACCACTAAGACCACAACCAGACATATCGAATTGTACAAGCTTGGTCAAATTTCCTATCTCGGGAGGAATCTGTTCGTCAAATACATTGTAGTAACCTAAATAAAGTATTTTCAAGCTCGCCAGATTGCCAAGCTCTCTTGGTATTCTTCCACCCAATCTATTTCCATACAATGAAAGATATTCTCAATTTCTCAGGTTCCCATACTCACCAAAAATGCTGCCCGAAAAGAAATTTCCTCCGAGCTCAAGATGGTTGAGCTTCACTAGATAGGTCAAATTCAGTGGCAATGTCCCCGAAAATTTGTTGTAGAAGATATCGAGGACCTCTCGGTTCCTCAATTTTGATATGTTGGCGGGGAGGTTTCCACTGAGGAAGTTATTAGAGATGTTCAGAAAACGGAACGCTTGCAGATTTGTGAGCTCACTAGGGAATGGTCCGGAAATACTCATGTCAGAGAGATCTAGAGCCACAACTCGGCCAACATGGTCACATTGAACGCCAGTCCAAGAACAATGGGCGGTGTGATTGAAAGCACCCCAGCTATTTAACAGATGATTAGGATCGACCATTGCTGCTTTCATTGCAATGAGGACTCTGGCATCTCCATGGAATGATGAATTGGTGATAGCAGATGATGGGCAAAGCAAAAAGGAAATGAGGAAAATAGAGATTTGCATGGCTACTTTTTGCCGCCATGCAACGGAACAGAAGAAAAGTCCTAACAACTACAATTATGGAACCACTCTCAATTGCTCCAAAAGGCGAATGTAACTGCAGAAACATATTAAGGTATAATATGGAAGAAGTCCACTTAATATATAGCATTCCAGAAACACACACCGCCTAGTTTCTCCTCTGGTGTGAAAAACAAATCAAAAGTGAGCCCTACCACCTGGTTTTTCGGGAGACCGTTTCGCGTGCGGTTTTCTCGGGCGGATTCAATCAGGAAAACCAATAGTAAGATTATAGATTTATGATATACTTAATTTGTAATAAATTCTCCGGATAGTTGATCCTGAGGCCTGGGAGATTCCCTAATAGCCGTATGGAAATTTGCCATAGATTATGGCAAAAATTTGGATAAAGTTTTAATGTGTACATGAAAATAATGCGCGTGAATCCTGATAAAGTTTTAATGTGTACATGAAAATAATGCGCGTGAATGCCACTTGAGGTTGGAAGTCGCATGGCAAAGAGCAATGCCACTTGAGGTTGGAAGTTGCATGGCAAAATGGGCGCACGACTTTTGTTGGAAGATCGTTCGACAACGCGGGCGGCGGAAAGAATGATAGATTTTCCAGCATATTCGGGGCAGAATATGATTGTCCCACATCGTCGGCAGGATGTTGACGCTTTGCAATTGTCTTCTCTCCAAGAAAAAGAGGAGAATTTATTTTTATAGATTTGTGGACGGCAATGATGTGCAAGTCAAGTAGCACGACCTTCCTGGAGAATATGGAGATCCAGTGCCTTCCTCTGAATTAAATGGATATCATTTCGAACTTTTAGAATTAGGTATCGTTCCTAACATTTAGCATTACTCTACTTCTCCAAATTTTAATAACTAAAGCATACGTGATAATGCACATGGGATAATTCTGGGTCATTCGATCAATTCAATTGAGAGAGGAAATTCCATATAGAGATTTCTGGAGGCTTCGATGAAAAGCCCTCTCAAATTTCTTTCAAATTAAAGGAGATCGATATGGTTATCAAAGTTTACACAATCAGAACACACAAAATCCCTAATGGGATTTGTCAAAGTATATGTATTTAGGTTTAATTGAAGTTTAATATAATAAAGTACATTAAAAGTTAAAACATTATTAAAAGTTTGTCAAAATAAAATATCAAAATAGTATATTGTTGTGAATCTCAAGGTATTTTTAAGGATTCTAATATTATACTTAAGTATAGTATTTTAGGCAATTACTTTGGATTGAAAAACACATGTATATAGATAGGTAGACGAGTATTAAATATGAAACATGCAATTTACTATTGAAACGTTTAAATTTTGGCGAATATTATGATAAAAAAACATATTTTATGTGAATATAGGCCATATTAAAGACTAAAAATGATCAAATATTGAATTTTTTTTTTTTTAAACCCCAAAAAATAGCCAATTGGCGAATTTAGCCCCTAAAAATTACCTTAGTTGTAATACTTAAAACCTCTCGATGTGTCTTAACTATATCAACAAATGCTAAATCATATATGTTAAATAATCTTGTCTATGATACATCATGTAGTTTGTTATCCCATCACATAAACACATTACTTAAGATCTTAAACTCATGTGAATTTATATTTATGTTATTAAAAATTGAACCAATACCTTAATTCTTTTTATGTTGGAGTCACAAAATGTGGCCAAAGAAATGGAGTTCTATGAATTACCTCCAATTATGACTACGATGCACCTAGTGATGAATATGTTATGCAAGATTTTCCATGCCAAATTTTGAATTGCATTGAAAGAGTGTGGGCTATGTGGGGTTTGCTTTGTTTCTTTTTTGAAGGGTTACAAACATGAAAATCTATCCACCTAAGTTATAGAGCATTGATAAATGAGCTTGGTTCATTTATCTCTTTCCATAATCAGAAATCTAAGAACCATTGCAAATCCATATTTAGATTTTGTCATTTTATTTGAAATAATATTTTACTCTATAATCCTTAAAGGTAATATGAGGCAACCAAAGTGAGGCCATTTGAAGGAGTTGCACAAAGATTTAAAACTATGAATCTCCTCTCATCTTTGGTGACATAAATACCAATTCACTGGGCATAAACTTTCAGATTTGTCCTTGATTAGAATTATTTTTCCATAGGATATTTATAAGAAGCCTTTATTTCTTGCAAGGAGTGTCATTCTTAGATGGAAATTAATGACTGATTGATTTTTATTTAATTAGTGCTTTTTAGTTCAAATTTCAAATTAAATACTTACATTTTCTCACCAATATCCCATGATTACAAGTTACATCTAAAAAGGATTAAGAACAATACTGTGCATATAATAGATGGTTTTTTTTCTATGTATAGATGAAGGAATTTGTATTTAGATTCAAGTAGTTTAGCAAAGGTTCAGATTTGAAAAATGAACTAGCAATTCCCTATTTTAAGAACATGATTCACACGAAAGATTTTGTGTTCAATAGGAACCTTGTATCCAAAAGAGAGATCTCCAAGGCCTGTTTTATAGAATAATGGCTTCTTATCAAGCAAAATTCCTCAGTTTGCATCTTCAAAAGTGCATAGGTGATATGATTAAGACTCTAGAATTTCATCAAATTTGAGATAAGTCATAGGCTATTTCAAAATGTCAATATTAGAAGACAATAACCAACACAAGGTTAAAGAATACCTTAGTAGAACCATCCCTTTGTAGATTATAATTGTTTCTATTGTATTCTTCGGGACTAGAATGCATCAAGTGATGCAAATAGGTACCTTGGAGAACTTTTTTCAATCTTATCACCAATATGTCTATTTGCGGAATTTTTTATGACAAATTTCAGGTTTTGTGTGTTCTTCAAGGTGCGCTATATTTTCTTCTACAAAAATCTAGTTCATAGTGTCCTACTACCTTAACTGGTCCTAGTCAATAGTTTGTAGATAGTATATGCTATTGTTTCTTTCGTTTGACACCATATTTCCAATTGTTTATACATTTTTTATTGCTTAAACTTTAAGAAATAAAATAATTATCTGATATTTAATAACATTACGAATTATTAGGTTTTACACAACAACCTATCTCTTCCTTAATACTTTAAAGAGTGTTAGCTCAATGGTAGAGCATCTGCATTACAAAGCATAAGATAGGTGGTTCGACTCCACTGTGTCCTTCCATAAATCAATACAATATAGGATATTGTAGTTCATATATTCTCTATAGAGACAAAAGAGAGTATTCAGACAATATTTGTGTAAATTGTCTCAATTTGAGACCAAAAAAAAAACTGTGTATTGTCTTAAATATTGTCTTTAAGCTAGTGTCTTAAACTATTGTCTTAAACTAAGAAACTAGTTTAAGATATTCGCTTAAAGATAATATTTAATACAACACACAATTTTTTTTGGGTTTTAAGTTAAGACAATTTACACAAATATTGTCTTAATACCCCCTTTATGTAGTAGGCTACAATCATCATAACTTCTTCTCTATTCAAATGGAAAATCTTTTTCACCCACCTCACGATGTTCATTCCCTCTTCATATTCACATTCATCCATTTAATTTTTGCCTAATCAACTCAAGCAGAACCACTCCAAAGCTGCATACATCACTCTTTTCATCCACTTTACTCTTTTCATCCACTTTAAGAGTGTACGCATACTCACATACTCTGTAAATTCAATCATTCATATTAAGTTGCAAATTAAATAACATTTACTAATTCTACCTATAAGTTACATTCAATTAAATTTCACACACGAGAGAGATAATCCACAATGGGCTTCACACCAATGAAAGAGTGCTCACACCAATCTATTTCATTACTTGCAAATTAGTTATATATATAGATGAATCTATTTCATTATTTGCAAATTAGTTATATATGTAGATGAATTTAGGTGCAACAGACTTCCTATAAAATAAGATCTCACACGCATCCATGAGCTAATAATATCTAAGCTCTAACAAATCATTCAACTACTAACAACTCACTCGACTATTTCCTTAGTATGGCATTTCTCCATTATTCTCCCACATTCCCCCTTAATGGAGAAATGAGTATACTCATAGACAACAGATTTCACACACCAACAAATTCCTCACACGATGTAATTTCCTTTTCCATTATGGATTGTCTCAAAGGAAGCTTGGAAAGACAAGTTTCCAAACTATCCATCCTAGTCCCAAGGATAGTGATCTTACGCCTGTTAGCAATACGCCTATTTGGTAACAGATGATGCAGCATTTCAGTCCCCAATGATGTTAATGTATTGTGCTCCACTGATCTCGCATAGATATCAGCTATGAGCCTCGTTGAATTGCTTTTCCCATCCAACTGAGATACCCGTTTTATTTAAGGAATCTTCCATGTCAAAGAACATCTTCCATCACAGCGTCCAAACACGATTCAATGCACGTTTCTTTAATATATTGCAACATATTTCTGATCGACATCGTCAAGATGAGTGATGGAACGACTTGCAGAGCTAACAATGTAATCGCGTCCTTGCACTTCGCATAATGTTATTCTCCTTCACGCTGCAAAATCTTTGACTCTTATTCATTTGTATTAACAACATATGCTTCCTCGATCTTATTTTTTGTAATGCTCTTGAATTGAATTCAATGGTGGACTTGTCCTCCATATCAGCCATGTCACACTTCGTTTCCTATAAAATTTCACCACATTTGAAAGTTGATTCTTTACCTTCAACTAGTTGCTTGAGCGCTGGAAGCAATACTTCCTCTTTGGCAGCAAGGTCCTCTGCATTTGAACACTGAAATCAACTTCTAGACTGTTGACAATTCCATAGGTTTGCCTATGCTTTGGGTTTCAGTATCATCCAAGGCATTTACGTTCTCCTTATCTCCAATATCTTGCTCTTGCTCCAAAGGAATGAGTCCATCAGCATCTATGTGGGATCGCATGCTGTCTACAAGGTCTGGGCTTGGGTATGGTGGATTCTCCTCATCTCCTTCCTCATTTACGGGACTCTGGCTACCATAATCATCTTCCTCCTGATCTTCTAAGAGAGACACATAAAATTTTCTCATAAAGCTCGCCATATTCAAAAAATAATTACCTTGTGCAACAACAAGACTGGCGATGGCTGGTTTCTCCCCAATAGACAGCAAGCAAATCGCTTCTTTACTTCTTATCATCTTCCTCTGTCTCAGCTTCTCCTCTAACAAACGATTCAAGAAACACACTTAGCTCCCTCAACCTTCCTTTGAACTGAATGACGGCCCTTTATCATTCTCCTTTGTGTGGATCACTTTTCCAGGCTAGTGGGTGACTACTTTTCCGTATCGAATTAGCAACAATTAAAAAAATGCTGACAACAAGCAATTGAGATAATGCAGACAGGATTTCACGGGTTCATACACATCTCTGGTCCATAGCAAAATTTATGACTCCAGATCATGATTTAGCAACTAAGTAGGAGATGACGCAGGGTTAGATCCGATTTCCTCTCACCTCTCGGCTGCCGTCACCTGCAACCACACAAAGAAGAAATCCACAAACGAAACAACAGAGAAGGGGTGGCTCCCCCTTTCACGATGGCAGAGCAGCAATACTTCAAATCTAACAGCCGCTTTTTCCTCTCACTTTGATGACAATAGCAAATCTAAAATGGTTTAGCACCCACGCAACAACGATCTGCTTCCCTTCTCAGCAGCGGCTACCTGATAGCGCACAACAGAAAAAAAACAACACTGGTTCTCTCCACACAGGTGGCTTTCCTTCAAGATCTGATGCAGCGGCTCCTCTCAACCTCGCACCAAGCTCTGATACCAAATTAAATTTCACACACAACAGAGAGAGAATCCACAATGGGATCTCACAACCATCCATGAGCTAAGAATATCTAAGGTCTAACAAATCATTCAACTATTTCCTATTTCCTAAGTATGGCATTTCGCTATTATTCTCCAACACTTTCAATATAGTAATGTTGAAAACCTGATACTTATGCAACTACCCAGGCAATCCCAAAAGGCAACAATATGTTACAAAAATAAAAAAAACTCGGAAAAATAATGAAACAACTTACCAAGAGCTATGTAGCCAAAGGAACCTGCAATTGACAACACGCCTTCTGAGGAACCAGAATGAAGCAAAAACTTGGCCAGGCCAAAGTCTGCACAATAGGCTTCAAAGTTAGAGTCGAGAAGAATATTGTTGGATTTCACATCAGGATGAAGGATAAACGGTTGACAATCATGGTGAAGATAGCACAATCCCTTGGCAGCCTCGACTGCAATTTTGTATCTGGTATGCCAATCCAAATGCCCTCTATTGCTTCCATGAAGAACCTCCCCTAGACTTCCGTTATGCATGTAATCATACACCAGAAGATTAGTGTCATGGTTGGAGCAAAACGCGAGTAATCTAACTATGTGTGTATGGCGGATTTTGCTCAAAGTGTGGATCTCCGTAGAGAAATCATGATCATTAGAATAGCCAGTGCTCCTAAGTTTCTTCATTGCAATTTGTTGGTCATTGGGCATGATGCCTCTATACACAACCCTCGCTCCTCCTTTGCCGATGACGTTTTCTTCTTTTAAGCATTCCAGTACGTCGTCGCTCCCAAAGTTCAGTTTTTTGAATGTCATCATTTCCCAAGACCTTGGCGTTGACGGATCCGGCTCTAGCTTTAATTTAATTATGACTGTCCCAATTGCCAACACCAATGAGCATAAGAGAAGTCCCAGCACCAAGAGAAGTGCAACCTTGATGGGGGCTTCGACTTGCGACCCACCGAACTATTCTTCGTATAAGTGGGAATTCCCCGCAAAAGAGCTTGCATTGAAATTAGAAGCTTTGACCACTCTCTGGAACAAGGCCCGAAAAGTTTTTGTAAGAGAAATCTGCGGATATCAAATTCGTCAAGTTCTCAAATTCTCTGGGAAAGCTGCCGTTCAAGCGATTTCTGGATACGTTCAGAGAGTTGAGACTCTGAGAGTGATCATCCTCGTGAGAAAACCTTTTTTAAAAATATTTCTTAATCCTCCAATCTCTCGCCGAACATTACCTCTTAATTGATTTTCATTGATCAAAAGTTTCTGCAAAGAAGACAATTGACCTATAGATGAAGGAAGAGAACCACTCACAAGATTGTGGGAATTTTTCATGTACTCTAGCATGGAGGATACATTATACCATGCTAATTAGCATGGGTAAGTAGAGCAAACCCGAAGGAATTGAACCATGAGGACTCTATCCAGAGAAGTACATGTGCCCAGGGACTCAGGAATCGAGCCGAAGAAAAAATTATTCAATATAGCCAATTTTTAGTAAGCTTACCATTTGGGTCCAGTTGGTGGGGCATGGTACCTCCAAAATTGTTCCGCGAGAGATGCAAAAGCTCCGAATTTGGCAAGTCCCCAATGAAAGATGGAAGTTTCGGTACAGATTCAACTGCTCTTTTACCTGTGAGAGTTCCACCCGTATTTCACAGAGAGATTGTTATTGGATATATCCATGGATTTTAAGCTCACGAGATGTCATAGTTGTGGAGGAATAGGGCCAGTGAGGCCATTGGAGTACAAGTACATTACCTCCAGGTTTTTAAGACCACCAAGCTCAGAAGGAATCGCACCTCTAAGACTACAACTACTCCGACCGAGTTGTACAAGCTTGCTCAAAATTCCTATGCATCCCTTCCCAAATAAAGCGTTTTCAAATTCCCCAGATTGCCAAGCTCTCGGGCTATCCGTCCACACAAACTGTTTGCGTACAATGAAAGGTATTCTGATTTTTTTAGTTTCCCAAACTCTGCGGGAATGCTGCCCGAGAAGTAATTTCTTCCGAGGTCAAGGTGCCTGAGCTTCAAAACATACCTCAAATCCAGCGGCAACGCCCCGGACAAAGTGTTGTTACGGACATCAAGGACCTCTAGGTTCCTCAATTTTGATATGTTCGAAGGGTGAATTCCACTAAGGATGTTATGGGAAACGTTGAGCAACCGGAGGGCTTAAATATTCATCCTGGAGAGATGTAGAGCCTGAAATATCCATCTTAGAGAAATGTAGAGCCACTACTCGACATAGCAGCCTGAAATATCCATCTTAGAGAAATGTAGAGCCACTACTCGACCGCTATGGTCACATTGGACGCCAGTCCACGAGCAATGGGTGTTGTTATGGGAGCTATCTAACAGATGAAAAGAAACAAGGCAATGAAGAAAACAGAGATCCCAAAGGAAACTGTTTTTAGGCTCATGTTGTTCTGAATGATTCTACGATGGCAAAACTCTTAGTGTCACTGCAACAGAACAGAACTTAAAGGTAGAAAAACTGCAACTATGAAACAGCCCTATAAATATAAATATGCAAACAGCCCTATGAGACTGCTCTTTCATCATCTGTCATTGCAATATAAATATGCAAGCAGCCCTATGAACAACACACTAGTCAACTTTCAGTCTTAGATATACAGTACATGGTCGTCTAATTCAAGTACTCAATTCAAAGAATGTGGCGTGAAATATTTGAAGCTCCTTGTCGTGAACTTACCATAGATCGGATGCTTCACATGTGAAGAAAACACAAAAGTAAAGAGTGTCCGGGTGATTTTAGTTGTAGTTTGGAAGGCTTATTTGGCAAACAAAAAGACAAAACTCGAGGAAGAAGCGTTACCAAGTTTCCAACCAAAGAGAAACACGTCGCATAGCAACACAAAAGCGCATGAGGATCATGCGATGCATATATGTTCTTAATCGTTTCCTGCCAATGCAATCGTGTTAAACGGCGAATATTATTCAGCCTCTGCTACAGCAAGCTGGATATTTAAACGGGTTAAGAGGTTTATGTATTTGATTGGATGTTTGTTGTGTATGTAGGGTTGGATGGTGGATTAAGTTAAACTAGCAAGAGTAATATTAATGATATTAATGTGTTTGAATATAAATGGGACACATATTATAAAAAAAATATATTAATATGAAAAATATATTAAAAGTAAATATGTATCTGGAAATCTATGAAATATAGTTTAAATTTAATAATTATATTATTATCCATGACAGTGGTCCATCTTAGAATGAATATATGGTTGTTATAAATTATCATATGAAATGTTGTTAGAATGAAAAGAATTTAATTATGTTAAGATCAACTTACGAAAGATGTCTAGAATAGAGTGAATGTGAATAAGTATTTTGAGAAGATTCTTTTCTTATATATATTGGAAAGTTTGGTATTTTGTGATCATTGGAATATGTGTTAAGATATATATGATTTTTTTTAATAATATATATTTTAGTGTAAATTATTATGTTCTGGAAGGGGGACATATATATATCATCAGACTCGTATTAATTTACTTTAAAACTAAAAATTTCCAGTATGAACTATATAAAAACTATGGTTTAATTTATTTAATATTTTTTTATGTTCTTGAAATTCATATTTTTCAAAATATTGATTGGCTGGAGAGGGTGACGTAGTCTTCGATTTTCGCTTCCTAGGACGGGGCTGTGGGCTGACGTCACCTCTGCACCTCACCAAGTTCTTAATTAATGAAAATGAGTAGCTGTTTTAGGTTTTCGTGTTTTTACTATGTAGGCATGCCCTGGTGTTGGTGGGCTTCCCGCATATACTTAACACTGTATAAGTGTTGGATTCAACTACCATCGAACATTGCACAACCCAAAATGACATCCAGCTGCCGGATAAGCATTTCAGTAAATGCGGGAGCAAAATGGATGTTAGCTATACCCTGTAGGTAACTTGATTAAGCTGCAAAAGTAAATACGTGAACAGACACAGTTGCAGGGGGTTCAGTTGAGCTCGTCGCCACACACATAGGTTACTATTGGGATGTGGATGATTATCTCGAAACTCTCAGTACTGGATTATCTCGAAACCTTTCACACAAAGCTATATAGTGTGATTCTGCCTCGTGGCACACCGTCAAGGTTTTTTTTCCGTGTCCTCCTTGTTCTATGAGGTGCATTGACGATTGAACTATGTTATAATGTTCAGACAATATTGAAAAGTTGATAGCTAAACACTTTTCGTCAAAAATAATTTCCAGATTTTCAAACATATCAATTACTTGAAACTACGAACCCAACATGAACACAAAGCCTGCCTCTTTATTTAATATTTAGGGAAAAGGAAAGACGATCAGAAAAACAATTGTTTGGGAAGATCTGGAAACTAAGAAATAGATCCATGGCTATACATGAGACTGACCAACTTGTTAGAGTTAAACTGTAATACTAAACCTTATTTTTATTACTATGTAGATTTTTGGACAAAGTAGCAGCAAAGGATGGCTCAGACAGCCCATGGAAGCTGTGTTCGGTAACCCAAGTAGAAGAAACGAAGCTTATTATAAGAATGCTCTCAATTTGGGTTGCCTTGTTCATGCTAGGCACCTTGATGTCCCAAGTAAGCACACTATTCGTAAAGCAGGGAACGAGACTGAATAGGCATATGGGTCCTCACTTTAAAATTCCGCCAGCCTCCCTCACATCATTTCTCTATTTATCAATGCTGGTATCCTTGTTAGTTTATGACAGAGTCCTCGTAAGGATATTCAGAAGATTCATAGGAAATCCGAGAGGCATAACAATGCTACAGAGGATAGGTACTGGCATGGTTTTCCACATTGCAACCATGGTAGTGGCCTCCGTAGTTGATATGTCAGATTTGTGAAAGCGCATGGGATTCAAGGCAATGAGAAAGCAGTAGGCCCCCTCACCGTTTTCATTTTGCTTCCTCGGTTTTTGTTGGGAGGGATAGCAGATGCTTTTATTCAAGGAGGAATGTTAGAATTTTTTTATGATCAAGCGCCCGTGAGCCTGCAGAGCATAGGAACTTCAATGTTCGTCAGCGCCTTGGGGATTGGGAGTTTTGTTAATAGTTTTCTTCTGAATGTTATGACTAAGATCAGTGGACAAAAGGGCCACACTAGCTGGGTTCTGAACAATCTAAATGCCTCTCGTATCTACTACTATTATGCCATGATTGCTCTTCTCAGCACCTTAAATCTTATTTTCTTCCTCGTTGTCTCTAGGTTTTATGTTTACAAGAGAAAAACCAACGACGCATTCCGCAGGTGTGGCAACAACAGAATTAGGTCATACGCTTCCTATGGATATCTTCAAAGGCCCCGCAGATGAAATGGAGATGGTGAAAGTAGAGAAAATGTCACTCGTTCCATGACAGAGATCTCTGGTATGTTTATGTGGTAACTATGCTTATTTGGTGATTGTAATACAAATTATTCTCCGCGATGCATAAACTTATTTTTCACTTTGTAGTTATGATTAGACCTAATATTTGGTCAAGTTGTTTCACAATTCAAATCACAATACAATTATCAATATAGTTTTCCATTTTGAACGGTAGGGATTTGATCATCTTTAATGTATTAATCTTTCGTTGATTATCAGATTTAATATTTAGCATATAGTCAAATATTCATTTAATTTTATATTATATAGATTTCGTTATCTTTCATATATAATTTTTTTTTTAATTTTTAAATTCAATAATTTTTTTTTTTTTTTTAAATTTAATAATTTTGATTATTTCATATAATAATGGTTTTTACCATGCAAATAATTCATTTGAGTATATATTAAGCTTAAATCTGGATTTATCAAACACACAGAGAGGATCCAATTTTTCCCTCTATGTGTTTGATATATGTTGATTTAAGATTGATCTATGCTGTTTTTTTTTATGAGTTGAGATGGATTTTGAAATTTATTAACTTGAAACGTTGGTGTGGACCTAATATCTGTCTCCTTTGCAAAATGGATTCATCATATATTAGTTGGTTGTAGCTACAATGCAAATGTTTGGAAGAAATATCTTGGCATATTTGGAAAACTAGAAACTTATGTGTTTTTTAAGATAAATTACAAGATTTGGATATCATTTGTATGCATACATTGAACTGGGTGAAAGATTATGATAATGTGCAAGCAAAAATTGCAGATCCAAAACTCTAAAAGATATAAAAAGTCGCAGTAGTGCTATTGGTTATTTTGATGGGGTGCACAAAATGGTATATGTGCAATAGGAGCTTAATATCAATGATTATCACATGTATACATCCAAAATTCACTGTGGCACAACAACTAATATGAAAGCATAAATGATTGCATTGTGGTGTTTATGTAAGATGGCTACTACATTTGGTATTGTTTCTCTTGTAGTTTATGGGGACTCGAGAGTCATTATAAAATGGGCTCGAGGTGAATACAACATAAATGTGATGAATCTACTTCCATGGTGCTCAAGGATCAAAGAAGAATTGGAGAAATTTTCAACAATGCATTTCTTTCACATCTATAGAGAGCAGAATTAGTTGATAGTATATTCAAAAAAGCTTTGGAGTGTGCAGAAGGGACTTTATATTGGGAACCTCTCAATTTTTTGATTCTACTCTCTTCCCCTATATACTTTTTGATCTGTTTGTATTTATGAAAGATATGTACTTTTTTATTCTTATTGAATATCAAAAGTATGTTTTTTTCCTCTGGAAAAAAACTTCCATAATAAAAACAAGCAGAGCCACTTAACTTGTGGATGGTGAACACCTATAGGTAACAAGTTAAGTGCCATGAACAAGTTAGTTGTTTACCTATTACCTTATGTAGTTAAATGGGTTGTGTGTCACTACATCTTATCCATGCATGAGCTACACATTGTCCATGTATCAACTACAAGTTATTTTTTATATTTCTTTTTTTAATTAATTGTTTATTTTGAATTTTGAACCACGCCATAAAATCAATCTAGACAATACACGTGCCCCATCCTCCTTCCTCCTTGATCCTGCTATCTCGTATTTTAAAAGTATATGGATTAGAATTTTTTGTGTTATACTTGCTTTTTAAAATGTGAATTAAATAAAAATGTTTGTGTTTTAAAAGTTATAGATTAGATATTAATATTTATATTTTAACAAGAGTTGCATGCACCTTAGTCCTTGCCATATATATATATATATATAAAACAATTAAAAAAACTATATTTTTTTTAGATAAATATCAAATATAAATAAATAAATTAATATATGGAATCCAATTTTTTACATGGTAATAAATATAAGAAATAAAAAAGTTGTTGATTAATCAAATGGTTATTATTATTATTATTATTATTATTATTATTATTATTATTTACATATACTTTTCCATTATAATATTATAATTATTTTTTACATATCAACATATAAGTGTTAGCAATTTGATAGCATCTCTATAAACTGTATTTTTATGTTCAAAATAAGTATTTTCAAATATTTTTGTTAATTAATTTCTAATTGGTAATATTTTATAACATTTTTTTATACATTTATTCATAAATCAAAATGAATGTGATAATCAAGGATTTTGGAATTTAGATATTTTAAGGTTTTGTATGAAGTGGCTTGAAGTAATCTTGGAAATCATTATATAAATATCTATGAAATTATCATCAGTTAAAATAATAAAAACTAGATTTCAAAATTTTAATCAATAATTTTAGAATTAATTAAAATGGATTTATAATTATATAAAATCTTTCAAAACATTTTTCCATTAAAATATAAAAAAACATCATTAACTGCATATGGTGCGTTCCCTGTTGAAAGCTTATTATGGTTTTCAAGTTCTATAACATATTTTATATTTCAACATATTTTATATTTGTATTTACTTTGGCAGGATGACATTTGTCTCTCGAACGGTTTAGGTGGCACAATATGTTTAATTCATACATAACAACGATGGATTTTACTATGCCGAACATATAGTTAAAATGTTATAAACGTCTCCAAAGGAAAATGATGACTTAATGAACTATGTGATGATGAATGGTACCACCCAATAAGGCCAATAAGGCCCCTGTTAACTCTATCAACCAACACTTATAGATCCTTTTGGAATGGTAATTGCTATGTTAACTTGGTTCTACTAAGTTTTGCTAATCAAAATTTTCTTTGACAATTGGAAAAGTTAACTTGGTGTTATATTCTCTTCCAAACGTTAACTTGATTTTGAATAAAATAATAATTTATAACTTTTGTATTAATTATTTTATATTACAAAATGAAATATTATATGATTTTGAATAAAATAATAATTTATAACTTTTGTATTAATTATTTTATATTAAAAAATGAAATATTATATGTTTTTTGGTCTGAGTTTTGTGGGCATTTAGATTTAAGATTAAATTAAAAAGATTTTGTGATGGTTAATTTTGAAAGTTTTTATTTAAAAATTAATTTTAAAGAAATTAAATATTTTTATTTATTATATTATTAATTTAATTATAAATTATTTTATAATTAAATTTAAATTTAAAATATTAAATAAACTCTAAATTTAAATTATATTTTATTATAATCATTTTGAAACATACATTTAAGTGTAAAAGATTATATACACATTTATTGTATGGTAATGAATTTATACATTGTAGGTAACATTAAGTAACAAAATCTCACTATAATTTATTAGTATTAATTTTAAAATGTTTCTAAAGTTTAACACAATTTCTTTATCTCAGGATTGAAAATATTAATGTATAGTAATGAATTTATAGGTTGTAAGTAGCTAGATCTTATTATAATTTATTAGCTTTGAAATTTTAAAATGTTTATAAAGTTTAACACAATTTTCTTATCCGACAATTGGAAAGAGGCAATCCATGGATTCTCAACTAACTTCAATGTGGATTGACTACTCACTTCAATATGAATTTGGTACTCACATCAGTACTAAACATGCTCCCATCGCATCCTTTCAATCCACATTCGATGTTATGGATCTCCTTGCTTCATTTGCAATATGGCTTTCTTTTATTGCACCTTGAGGTGCAATTGCTAGTTATTTTATTACCATGAAATTTAATTGTTAAAGATAACCGTTGTTGCGATGTATGCGTAGGTGACCGCGGATTGAGAACGTCAACCATTTAAGATAGATCCGCTCCTCTTCAACGAGCTCACACTTTAATTTATAATTTATAATTGTCATCTCTCATGTTACAATTTGCCTTTGCAGGTTTTTACTTCTCCCAAGGAGTTGGTCGTGGTCCACGATCCACCCATCGATTTCACTTAACCCTCTTGTAAGTGAAATCTCTAGCCTGCCTTGGACATCCGAGATCTATAATAAGTATTTTGATTGGTGAGGTGGTTTCGAAACTCTCCAATGAATCACATGTCATTTTCCGGATTAGAATTAGATATTTATACTTCTGAAATTTACATGGACTATTAAAAGAATTTTGTTAAGACACTTTTAGAGTCATTATTATTTGGATTCATTCTGCTATTTCCAGGTTCTAATAGCGCGAGGTTAGCAATTCCCCCCCTATCACTATTTAATATATTCAAGTTTCTTTTAGATGGTTACCGTGCCCATACTTTGATATAATTTAGATAATGGATAGCATGTCGAGGCCCCCAATGGGCAGCTCGATCCTTTAATGAAAGGACTTGAATTAACTCTTTTATTTGCAAATTTATTTCATAAATAACATTTTATTTGCAAATCTATTTCATAAATAATATTTCCACAATCACACCGGCATCATGGTCTACTCAAACCCATGCCCAAATTTATTAAAAGATGCAATAGTATTATAGTTTTTATAAAAATAAGATTACAATTTAAAACTTTAGATCAATCGAATAACACAGTAATAATATAAAACTTTAGATCAATCGAATAACACAGTAATAATATAAAGAGCCTCCAAGGCCTCGAGGATATACTCTTTGTTTTACTTGCTCTTTCTCATTATATCATGTTGGCTTCTATCAATTGCTCATCACTTTGCGCAAATAGCTCCTCTCTTCACTAATAGATTCTTCTCATTCCTCCTACAACATTTGTTCTTGTGCAATAGCAATTAGCAACATCGGGGACATTGCCACTTCGTGGCTCTTGTTTAATATAATTTAATATAAAAATATATATGTATGTTTTTGCTTGTGTTTCAAGTAGTATGGTTTACATTAGCAATGTTGAATTTGGGTTATCGACCAATGGTTATTAAAACTTGTGAAAGGTGAATTGTATAGAAGGGAGGCAACCATTTTATCAAATGGTTTTCGTTAATTTGGGAGTTAGCTTAACTTTGTCTTATGATGTCATGTTGGCAATTTTTCCTTGTAGTTGGATTGTTTTTCTCTTATCCAACGACTTATTTTTTCAAAGGTTTTTTTGGGGGGGCACATATTGGATCGCTGATAGTGCATCATCATTTGCTTCATGCTCAAACAATAAAATAATGTATATATTAAATTGATAGGTAATAATTTTTGGATATTTATTTTATTAACCAAACATTGAATATATACAAAGTTTTTTGACCTTTCGTTTTCAGCTTCCAACTAGTTCGTTTAAGACTCTTTGTCTTTCTACATTTATTCGTCTTCATTTTATTTATTTACATATTTTCATAGTATGTGGAGCTATAATCCGAAGATTAAGCTTCCAACATTCCCCCCCCTAATCCGAAGGAGAGTTTGTAAGATTGAGCATGGTTCTAAATCTTTCAAACTTTTCTCATCCAAGTGCTTTGGTGAATATATTTGTCGTTTGATCATTAGTGGAACAATGACGTAAATGAATTGTCTTGGCCTCTACATGATGTCAAATCAGATGATACTTTGTGTTGATATGTTTGGTTCAATCATGGAATCTAGGATTCTTGGCCAACTTGATTGCAGAAGTGCTGTCAATCAAAAGTGGAGTGGAGTCTTCTTGTTTCTCCTGCAAATATTCAAGTTTCTTCCTGAGCCACAAAATCTCTTTGGTTACTTTTGTAGCTGCTACATATTCTTCCTTTGTTGTTGAATCTGCTAGAACTGATTGTTTGCATGATCTCCAGGAGATAGTTGTTGATCCAAGACTTATCAAGTATCCAGAAGTGGATACCCCTGTTTCTTTGTCACCATCGAAGTCTGAATCAGATTACCCAATAAGTCTGAAGTCATCCACCTTAGAATATTTGAGTCCAAAGTCTTGAGTCCCTTTCAAGTATCTTAGAACTCTCTTTGCTACAGACCAATGTCCTTCACAAGGTTTGTGCATAAACCGTGAAAGAATGCTAACAATATAAGAAATATCTAGTCTTGTGGTAGTAAGGTAGATAAGGATTCCTACAAGCTGTCGGTACATGGTTGCATCCTCAAGTTCTTTTCCTTCACTTGATGTGAGCTTTAGCTTTTGTTCCATTGGAGTTGAGAGTGGATTGCATTCTGTCATCCCAAATTTGTTCAACAACTCTCCAATATACTTTTTCTAAGAAATGAAAATGTACTTAGGATGTTGAGTCACTTTAATTCCTAATTAATAGTGAAGATGTCCCAGATTAATCATTTCAAATCCTTTCCTTTAGTCTTTCTTTATTTATTAGATATAAATTTCATTGTTCCCTATCATCAAAAGATCATCCACATATACTATAAGAAACACAACAGATCTTCCAACTTTCTTTACAAATAACGTTGCATTGTCAAGATTGTAATGCTTGAAATTCATCTTTAGAAGATGCTTGGTTATCTTTTCATACCTTGCTTGAGGTGCTTGTTTCAGGCCATACAAGTACTTGACAAGTTTGCATACCTTGTGTTCTTGTCCCTTCACAACAAAACCTCCGTGTTGAGACATGAAGACATTTTCTTTCAAGTCTCCATTCAAGAATGCGGTCTTTACATCCATCTGATGAACTTTCCAACAATTTTGTGCAGCTAAGGAAAGTATAGTGCTAATGGTGCCCCATTTTGTTGTAGGAGAGAACATTTCTTCATAGTCAATTCTTTCTTTCTATGCATAGCCTTTTTCCACGAACCTTATTTTATGTTTGTCAAGTGAGCCATCTAATTTGTATTTGTTCTTGTACACCCACTTGTTTCCAATTAGTTTGGTTCCGATTGGAGGATCGAACAACTTCCAAGTTCCATTCTTCATGAGTGCATCATATTCATTCTACATGGCTTCTTTCCACTCATCACGAGTAGTAGCCTCCTCAAAGGAAGTTGGTTCAATGTTAGCAGAAAAATTCAATTCACAATCAAATGAGACATCCATGTCATTGTAAGGAACCTCCAGCAATTAATTAATTAATTAAAATGCACGATATATTAGAAATAACAGAACACAGAAGAGATTTATTGATCACGAGCCACTTCGAGGGGGAAACCTCCTTTGAGTAAGCTCAATACAAAATAACTTGTGGATGTCTTCACTGGCCTCAACACGTACTTATATACTAAGTCTATGCACCAATACTATGGATCAATACCATGGAACATATAATACTACGGGACAACTTACAAAGCATATGCGTCCAATACTATGGATCAATATCATGTTACATATAATACTATGGGCTAATACAAACTATGGATCAATACCATTGAACATATAATACTACGGGACGAATTACAAAGCATATGCGTCCAACAACAATATACTATCAAAGTAAAGAGAAGGGTTGAAACGAGTTCCTAACATCCCCTCCCCCTTAGAAAAAGCTTTGTCCTCAAAGATTTAGATGTGGAAATTGATGTTGAATCTGAAGGAGTGGTTCCCATGTAGCATCCTTTGGTTGCATTCCATGCCACTAAATTAATAGCTCTGTGATAGATTAAGAGCGAAGCTGACAAGTGAGCCTATTAAGGATGGCCTCAGGCTCCAAAAGGATGGATCCTTCATTTTTTTGTTCTGGTAAAATATTTTGTCCTCTGATGTTGGTGCCAAGAAATTTCGTTAGACAAGAGACATGAAATACTAGATGAATGCGGGAAGAAGGAGGGAGTTCCAATTTATAAGCAATGAACCCAATATTATGAAGAACCTTATAGGGCCCATAGAACTTTGGAGCGATCTTATGATGCCCTTTGAGTTTCAGGGAGGATTGCTTGGAAGGCTATAGATGAAGAAAACCATATCACCTACTTGAAAAGTGCACGCAGAACGGTGTTGATGGGCTTGTTGTTTCATTCGAATTCTTGCCATGTAAATATTGTCCTGCAAAATGCGAAGAATCTGATCACGATTTCCAGGAACCATGTCAACTTCTTGAACTGGTGAACTGCTGAGGGTGTATGGAAGAAGAATTGGTGGTGCCAGACCATAGATTGCTTCATATGGAGTCATTTTAGATGCAGTATTGCACCACCATTCCGCCAGAGGGATCCACTTTGCCCATTGAGGTTGTTGTTCGGAGGTGAAGCAGCGAAGATAAGTTTCCAAACATTTATTGGTAATTTTAGTCTGACCATCTGTTTGTGGGTGAGACCCTAAACTCATCTTTAGTTTGATGCCAGTGTGGCAAAATAGTTCTGTCCAAAAATGACTGGTGAAAGTTGCATCGCGATCCGAGACAATGGAAGAAGGGATTTCATGAAGACGAAAGATCTAGTCCAGGAAAATTTGTGCGACTAAGGAGGATGTATAGGGATGGCCAAGGGCACAAAATTGACTATATTTGGAGAGGCGATCAACCACAACCAAAATCATTTTCTTCCCTCCAGATTTAGGGATCCCTTCAATGAAATCCATAGAAATATCTGTCCATATCCGTGTAGGGATGAGAAATGGTTCGAGCAATCCCGGAAGGACTGTCGTTTCACCCTTGTTGAGCTGCAAAGTATCACATTCAACCACTGTCTGTTGAATTGTCATTTTCATTCCCTTCCAAAAGAAGTTATGTTTCTCCCGCTCATACATTTTGAGGAACCCAGAGTGCCCTACTGATGGAGAAGCATGATTTTCGTAGAAGACATCCTGTTGAAGATTTGTGCTCTGGGGAAGCACCAGATGACCCTTGTATCTCAGGGAAGTACCATCCCAAGATTAATGCGGTACAACCGATGGATGATTTGAGATAATGAGGAGTCATTGACATAGCCATGTTGAACATATTGCAACTAATTTGGAACAGGCATAAAAATAAATGAAAGACAAACTTGTTCATCAAACGTGTGAGAAAGAGCATCCTCCACCAGATTGTCCTTACCCTTCTTGTAAGTGATCTCATAGTCATAACCCATGAGTTTTCTAACCCATTTCTGTTGTGTTGGGGAGGAGACCCATTGTTCCAGGAAATATTTTAGACTCTGGTGATCAATCTTGATGCAGAAATAATTCCCTAATAGGTATGGTCACCACTTCTGTACTGCATGCAAAATAACCATCATTTCCTGCTCATATGTAGATGTGGCTAAATTCTTACCGGAAAGGGCTCTTGAAGGTGGAAATCCCACTGGTTCATAAAATACACCTGCATATCTATCCAAAATTTGTTGTAGATCCAAAGGAGTAGTGGAGACCGTTGATGGGTGCATCTGAATGGAATGGAGTGGAGCGATGGCACCATGTGAATTATTCTTAAGGATATTTTCTAAGCGATGTGAACTGATGATGTGGAGAGACCCTGTTTTTAAGACCGTCAATGTGTGTTTTTTCCCATTGACTGAAAAATGCATCCAAAGTTCAATAAAATCCCATAAGATGGGGCCAAGTGTGTGTAACCATTGAGTGTCGAAACCCACATCACATCCTCCTAAGGCCAAGGAAAACATGTTAGAGCGCAGGTTATAATATCCTATAGAGATACACACATAGCGACACTTCCCCTTGCAAGGTAAGGTGCCCCCATTGGAAATAATGACTTCAAAGTTGGAGCAAGGATGGACAAAAATATCAACTCGTGGGCGATCCGAGGGTCAATGAAGTTATGAGTGATACCGAAATCAATGAGTATTGTAAGAAGGAGCTTCTTGAAGTAACCCCTGGCCTGCATTGTTTGTGGGGTGGTGACTCCGAATAATGCATGGAGAGATATCTTTGGGTGGTCGTCCTGAGACGGAGGGTCAACAAGCGGTTGCTGAATGCCGACCTAATCATCTATTTTATCTAGAGCTTCTTCACCAATTTTAGAGGCAAGCGGAGAATCCACATCCAAGAGATAGAGATTTTTCTCAACACATCTATGGACCCGAGTGGATTTCTCATCACAATTATAACAAAGCCCTTTTTCTCTAGGTTCCCTCATCTCTGCTTCAGACAAATGCTTGATAGGATTTGGTCAAGGAGCTGGCGTGATGGGAGGTTGTTGGGAAACCATATTTCTGAATGGAGCAAAAGTGGATTTGGAGCGTTGTTGGGCTGTGATCTTGTCCTCCGCCAACTTAGCTAACCATAGGACTTCCATCATTATGTTGGGACATAACATTTTAACCTCTAATCGCATTGCATCCTTGAGACCACTGATAAAAAAACGCCTATAGAATTCATCAGACAATTCTTCTATGTGATTGGCCAATTTTTCAAATTCTATTTGATACTCTCTCACAGTGCCAATTTGGCGAAGTTTAGTGAGTGCTCCTGTGAAGTCATCAAAAGCACTAGGACCAAATCGTTACAAAAGGAGTTGGCAAAAATCTTCCCATTTTGGATCTTCATGAGCCTTGATTTACTAACGGTACCATTGAAGGGATTCATGTTCCAAATGAAAGGATGCAAGTGGAACTTTGTTGACATCAAAAGTATTATGCATACTGAAATATTATGTTTCCCGGTATATCCATCCAGTCGGATCATTACCACTGAAGCGAGGAAAATCAAGCTTCGGCCCACGAAAAATGATAGAAGAAGAGAACCTAGTGTCTGCAGAATATTCTGGTTGTCGTTTATTATTCGTGGCTAAATGCTGAAGATGAGGCTGAGAAATTTTTCATCCAGATCATGGATTTTGGTTTTGAGGGCTGCAAGTTCTTCCTCCATGATTTTTGCTCATGTGCGAGTGACAACCATAACCAGGAGTTTTTTTTTTGTGAATGGGTCACGATAAACAAAAACAAAAGCTTCTTTAGTAAAGGAAAATTTGGATTGGGGAAAAACTATGATGTCAATTGGGGTTTGACTAGGTTTTGGAAACTTTCTAATGGACATGGAAACATAAAATGAGGATTTCAGAAGCGGGGTGAAAGAATGGGAAAAATTTTCAAAGAGGGACAAAGAAGCAGAAATAGGAAATGAACACTGTGGCAAAATTTGAAGGCAATTGGTGAAAATTGAAGAAGTTATGGCAAACCCTAAAAATATATGGATGTGGGATTTCTGGCTTCGGGAAGTGGAATTTGGGATAGGGTCCTCAGGAATGAAATATGAAGAATGGGATTGCAGGGGTGTCAGTGAATTGTTTTCCAGAATTGATCTGCAACTGCTCGGAATTGATCGACAATAGTTCTCGACATATGTAATCTGTTATTTATCAGCTGAAAATAGATATGGACCCCATGTATGCTCGGCTTCCTAGCAGTTCAGGGGATTCACTCGAACACCAATGTTGTCTGACGAATTGCGTATTGGAGCAGTACCCATCACTCCACAACTCAGGTAAAACTGATAACCACTTTGCCACAAACAACATCTCTTGGTTTACCTCACGGGTGGGAACTAGTCAATCAGGTAGGGGTCATTTCCCTTTCTGCTGGAAGGTCCTCTCAATGGGCTAGCTACTTTTGGTTTCCTGTGGTACTCCTCAGAATGATTTTTCAGGATATGCCCAAGTAATTCCCATAGTTAAGAGGATAGGGATTATTCCCAGATCCGAACCTGTAATTGAAAGGAACAATATGGATGCGAAAAAAATTTGGGTAGAAATTCCACCCAACGAGCCTAAGAAAGTGCTCTGATACCAGATGTAAGGACCTCCAGCAATTAATTAATTAAAATCACAATATATTGTAAATAACAGAACACAGAAGAGATTTATTGATCGCAGGCCACTTCGAGGGAGAAACCTCCTTTGAGAAAGCTCAATACAAAATAACTCATGGATGCCTTCATTGGCCTCAACACGTACTTATATACTAAGTCTATGCACCAATACTATGGAGCAATACCATGTAACATATAATACTATAGGACGACTTACAAGGCATATGCGTCCAATACTATGGATCAATACCATGGAACATATAATACTATGGGCTAATACAAACTATGTATCAATACCATTGAACATATAATACTACAGGACGACTTACAAAGCATATGCATCAGACAACAATATACTAAGAAAGTAAAGAGGAGGGTTAACAAGGGTTCCTAACAGTCATCACCTGAGTTCTCTACATTTCCTCCATGTTCTTGTCTAGTTGAGCTTCTTGTTCCCCTCTTTCCTACTTCATCTGTACGAACACTTTCAAGTGTCTTTCTGGCCCATTTCAAAATCTTCCTTGATGGTCCAGGTTGATCAACTGGTGGTGCATTATTATCTTCTAGGTTCAATATTTCAATCCTCTCAATTACATCATCTAGTTGAGTCTCTTGTTCAGTTGAAGTGGCGGGAACTTCTTCTTCATCATTCTCTTCATGAGGGGTTGTTGGTGTTTCTTCAAATGGAAATTCCATGGATTGATCCAAGATAGGGATCCCCCCTTCAATATTTGGAATTTCATTATCACATTCATAATATGTCTTTAGATGAGCAAACCTCTCCAGACGATCAAACTGTCTTTCAATAGACTTGTCATTTTTATTAGTTTCAAGAAAAATGACATCTCTGGAAATAACAAACTTTTTGTTTAGCTCATCATAAAGATGATATGCCTTGGATGTTTTTGAGTACCCCAAGAAAATACATCTTCTTCTTCTAGCACCAAGATTTTTTCTTTACTCCTTTTCTATTAAGGCATAGCAGGTGGAACCAAAAATTATGAGATTCCTAACCGAAGGAAGATGGCCAAACCACATGAGAAGGACTTTATTTCTCAAATATGCTACGCATTGGACTTCATCACCCCAAAACATTATCTTCACATTCTTGAAAATCATTGATTGTGTTGTATTCATTAAGGTTCTACTCATCCTTTCTGCAACACCGTTTTGTTGGGGATTGTAGGGAACTGTATTTTGATGTGTAATTCCATGTTTGCAAAGATATTCTTCAAATTCCTTAGATGTATATTATTTACCATTATCAGATCTGAATGTACCAATACGTACTTGTGCTTGATTTTCTATCAATGCATGAAACTTCTTGAAAGTTTGAAATGCTTTTGATTTTGTCTTCAACAAATACACCCAACACATTCTACTATAATCATCAGAAAATGTCATAATGTACCTATTACAATTTGCAAAAGGAATATGGATGAGGCCACATAATTCAGAATGAATCAGTTCTCACTTTCTACATGCTCTAAATTTTGACTCTGGAAATGGCTGCTTACTATGTTTTCCTAGTATGCATGCATCACACTTTTTCATTTGCTTAGGAATGGTGGGAAAACCAAATACACCAATATTTATTAACAATCTAAGACTGTTGTAATTAAGATGACCAAATATAGCATGCCATAATAAACTGGATGACATATTACCTTCTTCATGCTGATAGATATAGGCAAAGTTCTGAATTCTTGCAGAAGAGCCTCTCAACTTTAATAGTTGTCAGAGGATTTTATTATCTCCATAGTCCCATCAAACATATGGATGGAATGGCCTTGCCATCGAATCTGCACCAAGGACAACAAGCTTCTCTGCAATTGAGGAAGATAGAGAACATTATTTAATATGAAATCAGGGATTCCAGGAAACTTTAGCCTGATTGAGCCAATTCTCTGTGGTTTGAGGATAGATTTATCTACAAAGTATACTATGCCATTCGCAATGTAATTCAATTCTACAAAGCAATATTTTCTAAAAGTCATATGAGATGTTGCACCAATATCAAGCAACCAACAATATTTGTAAGGTGAAAGAGAAGTCATTTCATTAATTCCAAAGTCACAATGTGCAATAATACAATGAGCAGAATCAGGGATTTTACCACCCTCTTGGTTTTTATTCTTATCTTCTTTATTATGTCTACCTTTGATGGAGTTCCAAGATGCCCAACACTGATGTTCTTTATGTCCATTTGTTCTGTAGCATGTGCACTTCACATCTGATCTTTTGCTTGAGTTGTTTCTTCCTCCTCTTCCTCTGCCTCTTTTGTTGTTATCTCCCCTAAAAGAGTCTTTAGGCTTTTTATTTACTTTATGAGAAAAGAAAAGAGATTATGTAGTACTTTCACTTGTCTTCTTCCCAAAATATTTCTCTCTGTCTGCAATCTTTTCTACCAGAACTTCAAAGGTGAGGTATTTGAACTAGTCGCTTGCTTGCAAGGATTCAAGGTAGTTTGAGTGAGTGGGATAAAGATATTTTACAAATGTTACAAGTGGAAGTTCTAGTTTCATACCAGAAGCTTGAATCTTGTGCATGATGTATGTTATTTCATATGCGACCATCATGGGGTTGTTCTCTTTTACTTCAAGACTGAATAATTTTAACATTAATTGAATGAATTCCATTTCAAAGTGTGAATCATACATATCTTTTATATTTTTTAAGGCTTCATAACATGTCTTTGCAAGAAGAATACGTTGGCTCACCTCTTCACTGACAGTGGCATAAATCATAGCTAATGCTTTCTTATCTTTGGAACTCCAAATAACCATTTATTTCTCTGTTGAAGGGGGCTTTAGAGGTGAAGGGATGACAGTTCTGTCGTCAGTGATGGTGGTCTTTCCTTCGCAGATGTCGTCCCATAAATCGTTGTAGACATACGTAGCTTTGATATTTCTCCACCATTATGGAAATGTATCTTTGTCGGTGAGTGTAGCACCAACAACATATGCCATAGAATGCATCTTGAACTTGTAGTTGTTAGAGAGACTATATGGAAGAAAAGAAATGGGTTGCATATTGAATATATGCTTTCTTCTTTACAAAAATGGATACTATTTAATACTGCAACTCAATTTTGTAGTATTCCCTAGAGCACTATTACATATATTTTGCAGCAATATGCATATTTAACTCTCTATTACAATGATTTTCCAAGGCAATTCTCACACAATTTAAAGATACTCACTCAAGAATACAATGATATATCTTCAAAGGATTCATACAACTTTAACTAACAATACATAATGATCTTCAAGATATAGCTTCTTTACAAATTCTTTACCATGCCTTTATTACAAACTGATTACGTTAGTCTTTTCTCCACTTACAAAATTACGATTTGACATTATGAAGTTGACAATCCCTTCACTTGAATCCTCTGCATCTTTGGTTGCAACACAGTCTTCAACACGGTCTTAGTAGCTTGAACTTAGGTAGTACACAATAGCTTGAACTCAACCTATATATGATGGTGGCATAAAAGTTGAATGTTGAAATTGCAGCCTTCAACCCAGTGGTGCAACAAACGCAAGTATGGACACAATGTTCAATCACAACAAGCATTCCACACATCAGTCACAAAATCGAGGATTGTATCCTCGAGATTACATATCCAGTCTTCACGCACGATCACAAGAGATGTGGGTGCAATCTCCAAAGAGGACATAGTCTAGCGTAGGTCACAACTCTAGTAGTTCGTCACTTATGCAGAAGATGAGGTACCAATTCGTCACAAAAATGGAGAAGGTCACAACTTTGGAAGCTCATAGAAGTGCTCACGATGAAGGTGAAGCTCACTCAAAGATTGTAAATTTCCTTAAAATCCAACTAGAGCTAAATGCATGCCAAATTAATTTCTAACAAATAACCACACATGGATTTCTTCACTATGTAGCGAAAAATAAATACTTAAATAAATATAGCAGCAATCACATCAATTGAGACAACACTATCTTTTGGGGTATAAACCCCCGGACAAAACCCAAGATAGGAAAATTGGTGCAACAGTATGAGATATTTATTTTATTCAGAAAATATGGAGCAATACAATTCAGATTTATATTCTACCCAATTGACAAAATCGTACCACAGAAAAACAATGAAAAAAACTTGCAAGCGGGCATGGATCCCAACGCAGCAAAGATGTTGTTGTTGTTGTATGAAATGTGCAGCCTGCTGTACAGATCTATACGACCTTCTATACGTAATCCTTACGGATGTACGGACTGTACAATACGGACTTTACGGAATTCCGTACAGTCACCTCTGCCTACTGTTGTTTCTCTCTCCTACAAATCTTTCATCCTTTTATGGATTTTTTCTCCTCTGTCTTCTTCTCAAAACTCTCTCTCTCACACCCCTTTTTATCCATCTTTGTCGAAATGAAATTGTGTATCCTCTCCACCAATTGATCTTTCTTTTATAACTCAATGCTAAGTGACTAACCTAATCTCACTATAGATCTAAGGTTGAGATCTTTCGGTGAGATTAGATGGCCAAGATTAGATCTTTCCATCACTTTAAATAACTCACTTACACTTTATAAAAAGAATTTCATTAAGTCAATAATCAATTAGATCACTTTAATTAATTTTCCAAAGTGAACTTAGGAAAAGTTAATTAAAATACAATTGGTTTCCAATTAATGTCTTCTGCATGCAAGGACACATGCATGTAGGAATACCTTCCTTCGTTGTCACTTTCTAACACTCCCTCGCAATGAGGAAGGGATTCCGAAACAACCCCAACTTATCTCTGAACTTCACAAACTTGATTTTGCAAAGTGCCTTGGTGAATATGTCTGCCACTATCTCATCTGTCTGAATGTACTCCAACCGAATGGTTCCTCTCTGAACATAATCTCTGAAGAAGTGATACCAGATGTCAATGTGCTTGCTCCTGTCATGGAACACTTGATTTCAGAAAGGTTGATACCACTCTTATTGTCACAGTGAACTATAGTATTCTCTAGCTCACTCTCGAATAATCCTGAGAGCAACTTCCTCAATCACATCCTCTCACATGCAGTCATGTTGGATGCCTTGTACTCAGCCTCAGCTGAGTTCAATGCAACTGAATTCTACTTTTTACTGAACCAAGAGACAAATCCTGACCCAATGCTGAAGCAGCAACCTGAAGTGCTCTTCTGATCCTCTACACATCCTTCCCAGTCAACATCCGTGAAACCTGCCAACTGTATACTCCCACTGTGCTCATAAACCAATCCATACTACACTGTACCTCTGATGTAGCGAGGTATGTGCTTCACAGTTGTCCAACGTACTCTTCGAGGGTTCACCATGAACTGACTCAAAGAGTTGTCTGCAAAGCTAATGTCTGCTCTAGTGTTGACCAGATACATAAGCGACCTGATAAGCTACCTATACAGTGTAGGATCAAACTCCTCTGATCCCGATGCATCAATATTCCTCCAGTTAGAAACTAGAGGTATAGCCATAGGTCTGCAGTCCTCTATCCTGCATCTCTTCGAGATATCTACTGCATACTTCCCTTATCCAATGAAGAAGAACCCATCTCTCTGTTGAACCTCCAAACCTAGAAAGTAATGCATCAACCAAGGGTCTTTCATCTCAAACTCCACTGCAAGGTTGAACTTGCAGTCCCCAATCAGCCTCTCATCTCTTGTAATAAAGAGATCATCCACACATTGAACCAGTATGAGAGGTACCTCACCTACCAAGAAGTATAGGTTATGGTTTGTCTCACTCCGTTGGAACCCCATCTCTCGTAGATATATTTTAATCCTCAAGTACCATGCTCGAGGTGCCTGCTTGAGCCTATAAAGAGCTCTCTGCAACCTGCATACATGAGACTCTCTACTCTCCACCTCAAACCCCTCTGGATTCTCAATATAAACCTCTTCCTCAATAACTCCATTGAGTAAGGTTGTCTTCACATCCATCTGATGAATGCACAAACCCATCTCTACTTCCAATGATAGGATATTCTCAATAGAAGAATACCTACCGACATGGGCGAAGGTTTCCTCATAGTCAATACCTTCATTCTGTGAATACCCCTTTGCCACGAAGCGTGCCTTGTACTTCTCCACACTTCCATCTGCTGCATGATTTACCTTATAGATCCATATAGATCCCACCACCTTCTTATCTTGTGGCCTCTAAACACCTCCCATACCTGATTCTTCATGATTGAGTCATACTCCTCAACCATGGCCTCTTGCCACAAATCATGTTGTGCAACCTCCTCGAAACTACAAGGTTCAGAGTCAATAAAATTTTTCATCAGTGCCATATAACTCAGTCTATATGGTGGTACTCTACATCTAAAGGATTTCTATGGAAGACTCACCTATCTGGAATCCTGAACTGTGGATCTATACCACTTAGGCCGTGGCCTAGTGTCTACCTGATATGGCTTTTGGATGTACTCTTCCTTCTGTTGCTCATCCTCCCCATAAAATATAGGAGGATCTTGTCCACTTGACTCCCTCTGACTACTATATCATGTGTCCTATGTCTGAACTTGTACCTGTGACTCCTCCAACTTGACTCCTTCTGAGTCCTCAACTAGCTGCTCCTGTGCTGGTAAGTCCATAGATCTTCTCAAGGATCTGTCCTCATCAAGCTAGACATCCCTGCTCACAATGATCCTCTTGTGAGCTGGGATATATACTCTATAATCCTTGGAAGTATCACTATACCCAACTAGAATCCCCTTCTCTCCAGAAGGATCCAACTTCTTCCTAGTGTCAGCATGAATGTGGCAATAGCAGATACTCCCAAATATACGCAAATGACTCACGTCTGGTATAGTACCTGTAAATACCTCCTCAGGTGTCTTTCTTCCCAATGTAGTGTGGGGACACCTATTCTAGACATATACTGCAGTCCGAAATTCCTCGGGCCATAGGAATAGTGGTAATCCCTAATAAAATAACATGGCCTTGGATGCACTTACCTGTGTCTTGTTCTTCCTCTCCGCCACCCCATTCTGCTGTGGGGTATGAGGAACGATGTGTTCCTTCTTGATCCCCTCTGATGCACGGTACTCAATGAACTCTCTATCAGTGTACTCACCACTGTTGTTTGTCCTCAATATCCGTATCTTTCTCCTTGTTTGGTTTTCCACGAGAGTTTTGAACTCTTGGAACCGATCGAAGACCTCTAATTTGGCCTTCAGGAAATAGATCTAGGTTTTCCTGGAATAGTCATAAATGAATGTGACGCAGTAACTGTAACCATTGAACGAATGAACACTCATCGGTCCGCAAACATCTGAATGCACCAAGTCTAAGGATCCCTCAGACTTGTGCTCACTGTGTGGGAAGGGTTTCCTAATGTTCTTCCCCAACGGACAACCCTTGCAGTGGTTGTGCTTGTCCTCCTGTACAGAAGGAAATCGAATGACTTCCTAGCTCAGATGCCTCAGTGCACCATGGTGTAAGTGTGCCATCCTCCTATGCCACAACCCACAATAACTATTGTTGCTACTAACCAGAGCCTTTCTACGCTCAAACTGTAGTCTGTAAACCTTCCCGCTCCGAACCCTAATCGTCGTGTCCAATCTCTGATCTGACCCATTTGGTCTGATATATACTTTCCTGTCACGGAAAGACACTAGAAAACCCTTGTCTTCTAGTGTGGAAACTGATATGAGATTCTTGGTCATCCCTGGGACATATATCACATTAGTAAAGCTGATAGGTTTTCCAGACACCCTATGAAACGATACAGTACCAACACCCTGTGCTTGATACCGTGCATCATATCCTAACTCAATATGGATATTTACTCCACCCTCCTGCAAACTCTTGAAGAACCCTCTATGTCATGTCATGTGACAATATGCACCGCTATCCACATACCAGATACTGTTGCTGATGGATCTTTCCATGCAAGCTATCAAGCAATAGTCTTCCTCAAAACTTTTGATGAAATCATCCACCTCTACAGATCTTGCCATCTATGTGTTTTTGTTGTTCTTGTTCTTCTCTAGGCACTGGGAAGCAAAGTGTCCATGCTTGTGACAAATGAATCACTTGAATTTTTCCATGTCCAAGTTCTTCTTTCCACCCTTCTTCTTCTTTGCCTTCCCCTTACCTTTTCTTGTTAGGGCTAGAGCCTCTTCATCCACGATATGTGTAGTATCGCTGGATGAAGCTGAACCTTGACCCATCCGGGTCTCTTCTTGTGTGAAGTCATCCCACAATCTCTGCCAATCAGGGAGCTTCTCCCTAGACACCACGCCTTTGACAAAGATGTCCCATGGCCTAGAGAAGCCATTGAGAGCTATATGAACTAGCTCCTCATCCTCATTCTTAGAGCCCGCTACTCCAAGATCATCCCTAATCTGTGTGAGCCTTGTAAGATAAGGCACCACTCCTTCACCCTTGGCCATCCTGGTACTGCGCAATCTCTCTTGCAGCACCATCTTCCAGTTTTCATTCTTACTCTGGTAGAGACTCTCCAAAGCCTTCCACATCTCTAATGTGGTTTTCTTCCGAAACAAATGAGGGACTATGTGGTCCTTCATCCCATCCAAGATGATCAACATTTCCCTGGAATCTATCTTCTTCCACTTAGCCAATTCTGTCGGATCTATGGGAGCACTCTTTTGATCATCAATATGCTCATCAGCATCACTGATATCAAGGATCCTGGTGATCCTTTCTTTCCAAGTAGGAAATTTTTGTTCCCCCTGGAGTCTATCCTCAACTCTCATCTGTACGGCCATAGTGAATAGTACCCATAAACCCTTGGATAGATATGCAGTGATCTATCCAACCAACCTGCTGCTTTCTCTTAGCTTGCTCAAAAGAGCTCTGATACCATGTAAATTTCCTTAAAATCCAACTAGGGCTAAATACATGCCAAATTAATTTCTAAAAATCAAACACACATGGATTTCTTCACTATGCAGTGGAAAATAAATAATGAAAGAAATATAGCGGCAATCACATCTATCGAGACAACACTATCTTTTTGGGTATAAACGCCCAAACAAAACCCAAGATGGGAAAACCGATGTAGCAGTATGAGATATTTATTTTATTCATAAAATATGGAGCAATACAATTCAGATTTCAATTCTGCCCAATTGACAAAATCGTACCATAGGAAAACAATGAGAAAAACATGTAAGCAGGCATAGATCCCAATGCAACAAAGCTGTTGTTGCTATATTACCTGTATGGCTTGTTGTACGGATCCGTACAGCCTGTGGTACGGAATCCATACAACTGTACGGACTGTATAGAATGTACAGTACGGACTATACGGAATTCCATACAGTCACCTCTTCCTTTTGTTGTTTCTTTCTCCTGCAAATCTGCCTTCCTTTTCTGGATTTCTGCTCCTCCCTCTTCTTCTCAAAACTCTCTCTCTCACACCCCTTTTTCATCGTTTCTGTCAGAATGCAATTGTGTATCCTCTCCACCAATTGATCTTTCTTTTATAACTCAATGCTAAGCGAATAACCTAATCTCACTATAGATCTAAGGTTGAGATCTTCCAGTGAGATTGGATGGCCAAGATTAGATCTGGCCATCACTTTAAATAACTCACTTACACTTTATAAAAAGCATTTCATTAAGTCAATAATTAATTAGATCACTTTAATTAATTTTCCAAAGTGAACTTAGGAAAATTTAATTAAAATACGATCGGCTTCCAATTAATGTCTTATGCATGCAAGGACACATGCATGCAGGAAGACCTTCCTTCGTTTTCACTTTCTAACAAAGATGAAGCTCACGCATCAATGCAATGGTCGCAGTATTTAAGTAGCACTCCACCATGTAGAAAAACACGTAGAACAACACACAAAAGCTCGTTCATAAATATGGAAATCACAACATTCAATCTCAATCTGAGACAAATGTAGAGGAACTCTACGCATCAGCAGTCCTCAGTATTCTTTCCACGGGATGCCCCAACGAGAAGGTCGCACTCTATCCAGCAAATTCAACACAGTTGGGGAAGGGTCTTCACAAATGAGGACAAATGCGCATCTCTACGTAGCAATATGGATAGATTATGGTTCAATGAAGAAGGAAACAAAGACATTACTCTACATCCAATGATGAGGACGTATAAACGTTCTCAGAACGTTCATGAGAGGGCGGGCGCAAAGATCATAAAGGTTGCAGAGGGAAGAAATGACCAACGTAGGAGCACAGGAGTTATGATAGAGAAACTCCGATACCAGTGACAGGTAACAACTCTTGAATATCTATTTCATTAACCAAGCATTGAATATATACAAGGTTTTCTGACCTTTGGTTTTCAGCTTCCAAAAGGCCCATTCAAGACTCTTCGTCTTCCTACATCTATTTGTCTTCATTTTATTTATTTACATATTTACATAGTATGTGGAGCTATAATCCGAGGATTAAGCTTCCAACGCAAATAAATGGAAATTAATATGTGTTGTACATAGGTAGGTAGGTAATGAAGGGTGCATGGCATCATTTACCAAAGAGATAATAATAATGTTAGTTATAATTCATTATAATATTGAAGGAGGAGGGGATTTTAATTAATAATGGCATTGATATTTTTGGGTGAAAGATTTATGAAAGAGTTAGACTCATTTTAATGGGGGAGTCACCTTATTTTGGAAATATTTTATTTTGTTGCGTAAAAGGGCATAACATCAAGAAAATATAGGAGTTCCCTTAAGTAAGATAGAAGAAATATGAAAGAGAAGTACATAAAAGAAGATAAAACAAAGAAGAGAAAAAGAGAAGAATGTTGGGAAGTAAAAAGCACAAGAAAAAATAAAGGAGAAAAAAAAGAAACTGTAGAAGTTATAGGTAAGGATTTTGTTTCCAGGATTTGTTGAGAGAGTGGGTTCACATTTACTAAATCCCACTTGTAAATTCTAAAGGTGAAATCCCTCAAAGGCTAGTAATGTAATTTGTATAAAGTTTTTGGTACTTAATGGAAGGCTTATTGAGACTAGATTTATGATGAAAAAACGTGTTTGTGTGTTTAAATTGTTTTATTTAGAGTAGATGTTTCAATGAATTTCACAACACATGCTTTCTTTTATTGTTTTTATACTATGGGATTTTGAACTTGTGTAGCTGTGCATTGATCTTGAACCCTCACCAATGATATGAGGTCATTTGGTGGGTGTGCAATAAATTTTAGTATCATGGAAGGAGTATCATGCAATGTAGGTATAATCCTACTAAAGAAAGAAGCTCCACAACTGATATTGTGGGTAGATTTGCAAAGGAAGAGACAAGAAAATATCCAACTTTGGCTAGGTAAATGATATTGAAGTTTTGACGCTCTGGTAGTTGAAGTAAAGAAAACCCCATTGTGGGTTGGAAGAGTTGAACATATATTTGAAAATCTACAACTGTGTATTTGAAAACAACCAAAGTCATGGTTGGGTAGAGGTAATGTGAAAGAGAAGACAAATCCACAATTATGGTTGTGGGTAGAGTTGTCCAAGAGGTTTTAGAAATTTGAAAAAGCCAATAGTGCCAATGAGATTTGAAGCTAGGTAGAACTATTGAGTATAGGTTTAAGTGAAGGAGAACAAGGGGTATTAGAGAAGACAATTTCAATAGTAAGGCTAAGTAGAGATGTAGAATTAGAAGTTGAACATTAAGCAAGTGAGAGAGGGATTACAAAGTAGAGTTACAATTGGGGTTTGTAGCAAAAGGAGGTATAATGGAAAATATGCCTAGGATTAAGCAAATAAATGCATGAAGAAAATAGTGGCTAAGACAAAATATTTGGAAGCAACCCTAGGGATTGAGGAAACCCTTGGATAGAGTAGAACCTTGAATAATTTAATAAAGAAGAAAAGCACTATGAGTGAAAAGTAAATCTTGGTTGTGTGTGTGTTAATCAATAAAATGTTGGAAGTTTTTGGAGCATGTAGAGAAGTTATTCCATTTCAAGGAATTTAAAGTGCATTTTGATGAGGGACAGATATTGAATGAAGATATCATATAGGAGGTGGATGATGAAGAATATAATTAACTTGAAAAAAATGAGTTGCATTGGAGTGAATATGGGGATTATGATTATGAAGAGAAAATTATTGTGTGCACCAAAAGAAGGTCAAATGTTAGAAGATATTTCATGGAGAATTTCAAGTTCCTTAATGTACTATGATAATGCTATGGAACATGATATGAAGTTTGAAGAAAATGATGATGATTATGTTAAAATTATAAAAATGAAGCAATGAATTAATAATGAGACCTGACATGCCAATAGAGGCATTAACATTACTTGATGACTTTAATGTTTGTGTATACAAAGATACAATGAAAGAAGGAAGCAACCACACTAATGTTGCCTATGAAGAAGAAGATATTTATGTTTTTGTTGCAAGTAAAGAAGAGGACAATAATATTTCTTACCATGAAGTTGAAAATTTGATGACCTTGAAGAAGATTTTTGAGATTTGAGCAGCATTTTTGAAGCTATAATTGAAGTTGAAGAACATGGATTTAGAAAATATTTTTCAACATGATTAAAAACTCATAAGTAGGTTGTGAAAGAGGAATTTACACAAGTGATTGAACAGATAAAAGAGGTTGAAATTGAAGTTGAGGTAAGGTATCAACAAAGAAGAATTCATCAATCAAGAAGAAATGATCGAAATCATAAAGGATATGAAATTAATTGTGAATTCATGAATGGAGAAGAAAACAAGCCTGCGGTTGTAAGAAATGAGAATTATGAGGTTGTTGTTGCAGCAAATGAGGATAAAGAATCTGCAGCAGTGATGAAGGTTGTGGATAAAATTGGATAAGTTGGAACGGAAACGATTTTGAAAGCCATAAAAGTTGAAGGTAGACAAGGGGAAAACTCCATAAGTAGGTGTACAAAGGAAAAATCTTCTATCCCAAAGGAGTAGGAGTATAATTTTGAGGAAATATTCCATCTAGATTTACATGTTCAATGCTTCAAGTTGTAAGAAAAGTGAAGGATGAGAACATGAAAGGAATCATAAAGAAAATGAAATATTTCATAGAAGCGAGAACATAAAGGAAAGAATTGAAAGGTGAGAAATTTTTAAATATTGAAAATGTGGTAGATAAAGACAATTATTAAATGAAGAAGTTATTAAGGAAATGAATGAGCATATTATTGACTGTATGGATTAGTGTAAGTCATGAAGAATATGATGATTGATGATTATTAGGAGGAAGATGATTGGAGATAATATGGTATTTTTTTATTTGAGCATGGAGGTTTAGGAGAAGAATTCGTTGAAGAGACTTTTGTGATGCGGACCCTAGAAGTGTCGGGTATTGTTATCAATGATGAGGTGGTAGGAATCCATTGAGCAAGTTAATGATAGTGAGGAATATGATGATGATCTAGCATGTTAGATAATGGTATGCCCACATTAAAACAAATTAAAATGATGGAAACTAGGATCACAACCCATAGAGTGAAGGGCACTATATATTGGATTATGGTGAGTTGGTGTGAAATAAATTTAAAGTTGATGACGAAAACAATGAGATTTATGATCTAGAGAAAATATTGAGGATGAGACAGAGAGTGAATATTAAAAGAAAATTTGTAGAGTTTAGAATATGGAGTAAGAGGAAAAAAAAGAGGCTTGAGTTTGCTAGATCATATAATAAAAAAGGGAATATACATTGTAGTAATGATTGAAAACCCTTTGATTGAAGTATTTGTCCTCAACACAAGGACATACTTTATTTATTACTAGAGAAGCTTAACGTAGGAGCATGTATCTACATCATTGGGAGTTTTACCATAACAGCTTAACGTAGGAGCATGTATCTACATCATTGGGAGTTTTACCATAACAGCTTAACGTAGGAGCATGTATCTACATCATTGGGAGTTTTACCATAACCATCACCATTGGATCTAGGTCGTCGAACAAACAACTATAAAAAAATTGTGGAGGGTGGAGTGTATGGAAGGGAGCCAACCATTTTTCCTCCATAATTCACATTCATTTTCGATTTGGACTCACATTTGGACAATTGTTCATTTATTTCTTTCCTTTATATTATTCATGTAGGGTTTGGTATTATTCATGTAGGGTTTGGTAGTACAAGTTCTTTTAACAATGGGAACATGCTACCAAAGAAACCTTGACAAAATTGTTTAGGAGGATTACTATGATAGACATTCTTAAGTATATCAATATTGAAAATGTGTAAGAAAATAGTTTTAAACAAGTTATGATGACAATTGGTGGATTATAGTGTTGTACTTTTTCAAAGCAATTCAAGGCAATGTACAAAAGGGTTCCATATAAACAAAAGAATAATCTCATATACAAAGAAGACAGTAAAATTGTTACTTGGACAATGGTTAAATATAACACTAGCATGTGCCAACATGCTATACAATCTAGAAAAAAATGGAGAACAAGTGAACAATTTAATTCTACATTGTTCGAATGGAAATGAGTTATGAGATAAAACAATAAAATTGATAGTTTTAGAATCGTAATTTAGAACTATAAAATTTATATTTATATGTTAAATTATTCTTTTCAAATAAAAACCATGGTTACAAGAATCGAACTAGTGGTCGAACCAACCGACCCCGAAAACCAGAACCAGACCAAAACTGGGAAAAAAACGGTCCACCAAAATTACATAAAATGTCCAAATTTTCAAAAATTAGATATGTGTGTGTGTGTGTTCAACCATGTGAATCGAAACCATTATACACAAATTTGCAGAAAGGGCTCCTATATGTAATTTGCTAGGTGTCATATTGCGCATATTTTACTTGAATCATTTGTCTAACAACCTAAGAAAATTGTTGTTGTTGAAAGGGATATTTCAAGGCTGTTGTAACAGACTGTCACCTTGGAATATGCCCACAAAAGTTTCCTTTAACTACACAGTTAGCTCATAATTGATGTTAGGGTTGCTTAAAGCCTCTTTACTACTATAGGTAACTATTATTAAGTGTATTTTATTGTTGTTATGATGATATAACCAGGACTGTTGTAGGTACTTAACATACTCTTCCAATACTGCTACACTTCCTAGGAATGTCAAGAATGATTCTTAACTCAAAATACTCAAATGAATAGTGTGAGAGAAATACATGGGTTGATGTTTCTTTTATAGCATTCTTAAGGGTTTAGGGTTATCTAGAACCTTCCCCACTCAAATAATTTTTTTAGTTTTTAAAAAAGATTTTAAAAATGGCCTCTTAAGTGTCGTTGTATAGTTCTGTACCAAAGCAATCAAAATGAGACCATAACCAGTAAAACTGATTGGTTTCGTACGAAATAGGTCAGTTCCATACGGAACCGGTCATTTTTGGTTTGATACACCAACTTGAACTAGTAAGGCCTCTGAACCGGTCGGTTTTGTCGATTCTAGTCCGTTTTTTGTAACCTTGATAAAATCTCACTTTTTTCAAATTCAAAGATTGCACTTTTGGAAATGAAAAATTCACTTTTCAAATCGAAATTTAGACTTTTTTAATTGAAATTCGCACTTTTTGAATTGAAAATCACATTTATGGAATTAAAAAACACACTTTTGGAATAAACATTTGTATTTTTAGGGTTTAGAATTAATCAAAAACCACACTTTTGGAATAAAAAAATCACACTTTTGAAACCCGATATTATCACTTTCAAACCCAATTTTCTACTTTTAAACCCAATTTTTCACTTTAGAAAGATTAATATTGACAATTTGAGAATCAAAATTCAATTCATCTTTTTTTAGCTCAGATTTTTCCTAAAAATTGTGTCAGCTTCCAACCTCAAAAGATAACGTAAACTCAGTTTGTTACATAACTGATAATGAATAGTGAGAATTGAGATACGCCACTCAAACACATGGTATACACTTTGAGAATCATTTAGGGTTCCTTAGGTTTATATAAGGAGTTACATTCCCAAAATTTGAAGATAGTCGTGAGTTCAACGCTATTATTGATGATCAAAGAGAACTTCTCAAAGCACTTGGGTTGTGATGATCGAACCTAGGAGGTATATGTTGGCTACAAAATAGATGATCAAGCAAGCTTGATTTCACATTTCGAACGCCAACAAGTTTACAAAGATTGGATCTATTCAATTTCTAATTGGAATCCTACATGGATAGTAAGCACCATCTAATCATGTACATATTAGTGGATAAAAACCAACAACTCTTGTTATTGACTTGAAAAATAGTATCTAACGTGTTGTGGGAGGCCATTTCTTCAAGGCAAATTCCTTCTATATTGTATCAGGGCCTTGGCAAAAAAAAATTAGTTATATCTCAATTTATTTACTTTTATAGCTATAGTTACTTCAAAATATTTTATTTGAAAGAAAGTAGGAACAAGTATATGGGTACAAAGGAAAATTTTGTTGTAGTTGTTGTAGCTTGAGCTTGAATAGATGTGACAACAAAGCCACTGGACATAGCTTATGCTATGATACAAACTAGCAAAAGAGACTTTGAAAAATTCTTAGAGCTCTAACAAGTTATACAACTTGACGAGAACCCGACATTGTTCTCGTTTTTTGGGGGGTCAATTTAGTAGTTGTTTTTACCTCCGTTTAAAAAATTATGTATACTGGTAGCACCATTTTTCATTCTGAGCCATTTTTTGTGATTTTGAAACTTCTTGGTCATAAGAAAACTATAACTTTTATTTACAAGGGCCTTTTTTCAAAGTTTACAAAAAGAACTACATTTAGTAGCTAGTTATAATGAAAAAATACACACTTTTTTGAATTTTTGTTACTTTTAAAAACCATTTAGAATGAATATATATATAATTTTATTTTTTGAAGTTTTTTTTTTAACTTTTCTCTCAAATGAATCATTTTATGGGCAATTTTATCAACAAAAAAAAATTATGTATAGAACTAAAGAAATTTATTTATTTTAAATTGAAAAAATATCCAAAAGCAAGAAAAAAACAAAAACAAAAACAAAATAAGTGATTAAATAAAAAAAATTAAAAAAAAAACTCTAAAATTTAAACTAAATTTGAAAAAAAAAAAAATTAAATTAAAAAAAAAAACTATATAAAAAACAAAATTCCAAAAAAGAAAAAAATCAAAATCAAAATTATAAAATATAAAATATATAACAAACTATAATTATATAAAAATTTAATTTAAAAAAAAACAACTCCAAAACCCCTCTCATCTTCCCGCGCGCTCCCCTACCTCCTTTATCCTCCCCCCTCCCATGTGCTTCCCTACCTCCTCTACCCTCCCCTCTCCTCTGCCCCTCCCTCCGCACCTCCCTACCCCCTCTCCCCCCTCTCCCCCCCTCCCTCTCGTCCCCCTTCTCCCTCCCATCTCCCCCCTCTCCCCCCTTCCCTCCACTTTCTTGCCCCCCCGGGCCCTCCCCCCTCACCCACCCCCATCACCCTCCTTGCCTCCCGCTCAGTGCCCATCCAATCCCTCGCCATGAAGAGGTCGTGCTTGGGAGAAAGAAGGAGCAATGCCACTCCTTCTTCCACCCAAGCACCGCCTCTTCATGGTAGTGCTATTCTGAGAATTGCGCCACCCCGTGAGAGGGGTTGGTTGGGCACTGCACGGATGATGGGAGCAGGGGAGGGGGAGAGAGGGGGGAGGGCGTTGGTGGGGCGGGGAGGTGGAGGGAATGGGGGAGATGGGGGAGATGGGAGGGGGAAGGGAGACAAGAGGGAGGGGAGGAGAGGGGATAGGGAGGTGCGGCGGGAGGGGTAGAGTAGAGGGGAGGGTAGAGGGGAGGGTATATTATGGTGCATGATACTGGTGTCAAAAGTCTTGATTTCATCGTATGTCCATGCAAAGACATCTTTGAACTCCTTGCAGAGTTTCATAAAATCCCTCTTCTCCTCAGTACAGATATCAACCCCTAGATTGATGAAATGAGGGTGATGTTCAGTTCCTAGGTTGACTCGCTCATAGTTGAGGGATGAACTCTGGGTCTTGCAGTTGGTCTTTTTCTTGAACTTATCTTGCAGATCATAAAATTTCTCCAGGATGATAACTGATTTAGGGATAAGCTTGGAAGGATCATACGGATACATCTCATGCTCAACCTCATCTATTGCATCATCTTGAAAGGTGTCCTGGGCTGTGAGGAAGTCTAATATTTGTTGATCATCATCAAATACCTTCCAATTAGTCACATTATCAGGAATAGAAGGCCTATACATAAGTTCAATTGAAAAAGAATTAGGGGACAAACCTTTTGGTGGGATCAACCTGGATGCAGTATTAGCAAGCAAATCTGCATCAAAATTATGTGATCTTGGGACTGACTTGATATTAAATGACAAAAAAGAGCTAGTGATATCTCTTACCAATTTTTTATAGTTAATCAATCGAGGAGACAAACAATTTATTTTGTTTCTTACCTATTTCACTATGATCTCAGAATCTCCATAGCATTCGATTACCTGTGCACCCATGTCAATGGCTTTCTTGACTCCCTGGACCAGGGCCTCATACTCAGCTATATTGTTGGTACATTCAAACTTGAGTCTGTAGGAAATCATAGTTTTGGTCCTTTTTGGATCAATTAGGACACAACCTGCACCAGCTCCATCTTTAGATCTGGAGCCATCAAAAAATAGAGTCCGTGAATTTAAATCTAACCTAAAATTTGTATTCACATTATATACATTATGGACAACAGTACCTGAGAATGGAACAGAAGTGAGATTGACAATTTGAGATTGGTTCTGTACATTCTCAGCTCGTGACAAATCCACGGGTAGATCTCCAAAGAAAGTATCAAAAGTGTAATGTTCCACATGTGAGCTAAAGTATGCAGCAGGCTCACTGGGATCATTCAAGTCTGTAATAATTTGCTTCATATAAGGCTCCCTGCTGATTTTAATTCTGTTTGGCCTTCCATTGTAGGGAAGCCATAGGTGAGACCAGTCAGTAGCAAAGTAGCCTTTAATCCTCTTTGACCAATCTTTGCTCAGCCACATGCCATACATTTATGGAATGTCATTCACAATAATCTCCACTGTCTGGTGGATTCTAGGGTCAGGAGATAAGGTTAACAAGACATTTTTCAGTTCTCCCACTAGCCTTACTTTAGATCTGTCCAATTGGAAAATTTGTGTAGGGCATGGCTCCCAAGAGGCATTTAACTTTTTGCAGACAGATAGAGGCATCACATTTGATGAAGCCCCTGAATCAATCATACAATTATGGACATTTCTATTGAAGACTTCAAAGTAAGCAAGAAAGGAGGTGTTTTCTTGCTACATGGTTTCTGATTTCGAGGTTTAGAGTATATTTCAAATTGTTTTTCTGAGTTTCCCTGGACTTGTTGACAATCATACTTTTGGGAAGACAATCTCTCATTGTAGGTATTTTCAGAAGTTCGAAAAGGGAAATATTAGCTTTCATTCTTTTTAAGACATCAATTAGATTGTATTCTGTTTCAAGAATTAAAGTGTCCTTTTGTACTGGTCCTAGCAACAACCACATTTTTAAATGTGGTTGATATTTGTCGATTGGCATATATCAACAATAACCACACATTTAAAAGTGGTTGATATCGTCAATCGGCGAATATCAACCACATTTAAAAATGTGGTTGTTGCTAGTAGACAGCCGGCTCGATGAAGAAATAACGAAATTAAAATTTACTTTGGTTGGGTTCTGGTGAACCATATTCAACCATAATGACCCATTGTTGAATTGAAATTGTTAGTTATGGAAGACCATGTTAAGCCATCATTGATCATGGTTGACATAACCAAAATAACCATCGCTAACCATTGTTAGACTATAGTTTGTAGCGTTTGACCATGGTTAATGAAGGGTGTCAAATGATGATTCACTAAGTTTAACCATATTAAACCATGATTGACCAACGTTTTTACATGGTTTACTTTAGCGAATCATGGTTAAATATGTTTGTGTTTGGTTAACTGTGGTTGATTTTGGTTTTCATATGGTTGACTTTGATGCTTCATGGCTGACTTACGTTCAGTTTGGATGGTTGTGGTTGTTTGGTTGACTTTGGTCATTTTAGTTGACTTTGGTTGTTTAGGCATGGTTGACTTTGTTTGACTTTGGTTGTCTGGGAATGGTTGACTATGATTGCATCATGGTAGAATATGATAGAATTTAAACCATGGTTAACCATTGTTTATGCATTGTTGACTTTAAACTATGTTTAACCATAGTTGACCATGTTTGACTTTGGTTTACATTGTTTGGTTTTGTTTACCATGATTGAATTTGTTTTACATTGTTTGGTTGAGTATGGTTGAGTATGGTTGACTTTGGTTGACCATGGTTGACTTGGTTGAGCATGGTATATTATGTTTAACCATCGTTACATTGTTTGGGCATGGTAGACTTTATTTAATAGGGAGTGGTTGACCTTGGTTGTTTAGTTGACTTTGGTTGTTTTTGTTGACTTTGATAAAATTTGGTTGTTTGGGCATGGTTGGCTGTGGTTGACTTTGGTTGTTTGGTCATGGTTGACTTTGGATGATTTTGGTTTTTTAAGCATGGTTGACTTTGCTTAAATCGTTTTCATCATTTACATTGTTTGGTTGACTTTGGTCTACATTGATTAACCATATTTACATTGTTTACTTTGGTTGAATTTGGCCCTTACATTGTTTGATTGACCATGACTGAATTTGGTTTACATTGTTTGGTTGACCCTGTTTACATTGTTTATTTTCTTTGGATAACCATGGTTGAATTTGGTTTACATTGTTTGGTTGATCATGGTTGACTTTGGTTGACCTTTTTTGTTTGGTTGACTTTGATTAACTTTGGCTATTTGGGAATGGTTTCCTTTGGTTGTTTGGGCATGGTTGGATTTGGTTGTTTTGGTTAAATATGGTTATTTGGGCATGGTTTCCTTTGGATGACTATGCCTGTTTGGGAATGGTTGAATTTGGTTGACTTTAGTTTACATTGTTTGGGCATGGTTGACTTTGGTTTACTTTGGTTGTTTTGGTTGACTTTGGTTGTTTTGGGCATGGTTGACTTTGTTTTACCTTCATTGTTTGAGAATGGTTGACTTTGTTTGACTTTGGTTGTTTAGATGAGTTTGGTTGTTTTGGTTGACTTTAGTTTTTTTGTTAACTTTGGTTGTTTTGGTTGACTTTGGGTTTTTGGTTGAATTTGGTTGTTTTGCGTATAACTTTGGTTGTTTGGTTTACTTTGGTTGAATTCGTTTCTTTAGGCATGGTTGGCTTTATTTTTTTATGAATGGTTTAATTCGGTTCTTAGGGCATGGTTGACTTTAGGTGAACATGGTCGACTTTGGTTAGACATGGTTGAATGTGGTTGTTTGGGAAATGTTTATGCATGTTTGAATTTGGTTGACTTTGGTTGTTTGGTTGAATTTGGTTTTTTGGTTGTTTATGCAAGGTTGACTTTGGTTCTTTGGGCATGGTTGACTTTGGGCAACCATGGTTGACTTGATTGACCATGGTTTACTATGTTTAACCATCGTTAAATCGTTTCGGCATGGTAGACTTTAGCTGATTGGACACAATTGACCTTGGTTGTTTGGTTGAATTTGGTTGTTTTGGTTGATTTTGATAACTTTGGTTGTTTGGGTATGGTTGACTTTGGTTGACTTTGCTTAAATTGTTTGCATTTTTTACATTGTTTGGATGAACTGTTTACATTGTTTAGTTGAATTTGGTCTACATTTATAGGTTGACCATGTTTACATTGTTTACTCTGGTTGACTTTGATTAACTTTGGTTGTTTGGGCATGGTTGGCTTTGGTTGATTTTGGTTTTTTGGGCATGGTTGAATTTGGTTGTTTTGGTTGACTGTGGTTATTTGGGAAGGGTTTCCTTTGGATGACTTTGCTTGTTTGGGCATGGTTGAATTTGGCTTACTTTAGTTTACATTGTTTGTATGAATTTGATTTACATTGTTTAATTGACCATGATTTATTATCTTTAACTTTGGTTTAGTTTGGATGGTTTTGGTTGTTTGGTTGACTTTGGTTATCTAGGCATAGTTGTATTTGTTTGACTTTGGTTGAATTTAGGGAATCATGGTTAAATATGGTTGACTTTAGGGCATCACGGTTAAATATGGTTGCATTTGGTTAAATATGGTTGACTTCGGTTTTCATATGGTTGACTTTATTGCATCATGGTTGAATTTGGTTGAATTTGGACAATTGTGATTAGTTGGTTGAATTTTGTTGTTTGGGAATGGTTTACTTTGTTTGACTTTGGTTGTCTATGGATTATGATGTTTGACTATGGATTACTTCTGATTATAGACATGACTTAGACATGACTAATTTTAGTTGAATATGACTAATTGTAGTAATTATATATTCTACCATAGAACCATGGTTGAGCACAATTAACCATGATTTGTTATTATTGAACATGGTTGAATATGGTTGTAATATTAATGTTAATTAAAGAGTAATAATTTATTATTACCCTTTAAATCATGGTTGATCATGTTCGAAAAGATAATGTTAATGTTAATTAAGGAATTATAAAAAAAACATGTTTCAATATAGAATTGACTTTTTTACTTTCCCAGCACACTTCTGGCATGCTTCACATCTTTCTACATATGAATATGCATCTTTGAACAAAGTAGGTTAGTAGTATCTTGCCCTGAGGTTATTATGTGTTGTGGTCTCTCCTGAGAAGTGCCCTCCCGTAGGTCCTACATGAAATTGCAAAAGAATACTATCGGTTTCTTCCTTGTCTAAGCATCTGAGAAAAACACCATCATAATTCTTCCTAAATAAAATGCCATCTATGAATTGATAAGGTGAAGCTTTCAACCTTAAAGCTATGCTTTTTTTGAAGCCCAAGGTTTCAGGAATAAACCCATGAGTAAGGAAGAACTTAATGTCGTCATATGATTCAGAAGCTTGGGTTGTGATAACATTAACAGAACCTATTGTTGTACTCTCATCTTGTTCCCATTCAATCTGTTGGTGCACAGGATCATTGGATTGAGCGGTTAGCAGACACAAGCCTTGGCCTTTCACAATATTTGCTGGTCTAATCTCCAAATCGTATTCTTGCAAGGCTGTCATCCATTGGGCTCTCGTTTCCCCTAATTTTGTCTAAACCAATACATTTTTGATAGTTGCATAAGGAACTATGACTTTAGTCCGATATTTCAATAAATATGGTCTAAAATGTTTCACGGATTTATAGACCGTGTAAGCTTGTTTATCAGTCTAGGAGTAATTGAGTTCTTCTCCTTTGAAAAGTGGAGCTCATGAATGAAATAGGGATCTCAGCATCATTATCATGTTTCTGTGTCAAGTCAGCTTCATAGGAGAAGTCAGTAGCAAATTTGTACAGAATAAATCTTTGCTGAAATCTGGAGACATTAGAGCGGGGGCTTCCGCAATGGCTCTTCGAATTTCAACAAAGGCATTTCTTTTTTGCTTAAACCATTTAAACTGGGCATATTTTTTAACCAATTGTTGTAATGGATTAAAAATTTGAGCAAAATTCGGAACAAATCTACGAACAAAATTAATCTTACCAAGAAAAGATTGCATGGCTTACATGAACCAGGAAGGTCGATCTTTGAAATGGCTTCTGTGCGCTCTAGATCGATAATCATGCCTTCTTTCGAAACAATAAAACCCAACAACTTAACTTCGGTGACTGCAAAGATCGATTTTTTCGGGTTCAATGAGATTCCATATCTTCTGCAGCGTTCGAAAACCTGTGTCAAAGCAGACAAATGTTCATGTAGTTTTTTGGAATAAATAGTAACATCATCTAAATATACAATGATAGAATTGTGTAATAAAACCCTAAAATCTATATCCATAGCTCTCTGAAATGTGGCACCAACATTTATCATCCCAAAAGGCATTTGCCTATAGGAAAAGGTTCCCCAAGGGGTCCTAAAAGTGGTTTTTAGTTGATCATCAGAGGAAACTAGGACTTGGTTATATCCTGAGAAGCCATCAAGGAGAGAAAACATCTCGGACCCTACTACCTTCTATAGAATCTGCACCATTGGTGGAACAGGGTAGTTGTCCTTCCCAGAAGCTCTGTTTAAGTTTTTGGAATCAATACAAAGTCTGATTTCTCCATTCTTCTTCTGAACAGGTACCAGGTTGTAAATCCACTGTGTATGCCTGATAGGGAATATAATTCTTGCTGCCAATAGCTTTCGAGCTCTTTCTTAACAGAGGGTTCTAGAATAGGGTGCATTCCTTAACTTATGTTGATAAGGTTTTACTTCTGGTTTCATTGGTATATTATGGTGCATGATACTGGTGTCAAAAGTCTTGAGTTCATTGTATGTCCATGCAAAGACATCTTTGAACTCCTTGCATAGTTTGACAAAATCCCTCTTCTCCTCAGTAGAGATATCAACCCTTAGATTGATGAAACAAGGGTGATGTTCAGTTCCTAGGTTGACTCGCTCATAGTTGAGGGATGAACTCTGGGTTTTGGAGTTGGTCTTTTTCTTGAACTTATCTTGCAGATCATAAAATTTCTCCAGGATGATAACTGATTTAGGGATAAGGTTGGAAGGATCAGACAGAGACTTCTCATGCTCAACCTCATCTATTGCGTCATCTTGAAAGGTGTCTTGGGTTGTGAGGAAGTCTAATATTTGTTGATCATCATCAAATACCTTCCAATTAGTCACATTATCAGTAATAGAAGGCTTGTACATAAGTTCAATTGAAAAAAATTTAGGGGACAAACCTTCTGGTGGGATCAACCTGGATGCAGTATTAGCAAGCAAATCTACATCAAAATTCTGTGATCTTGGGACTGACTTGATATTAAATGCCGAAAAAGAGCTAGTGATATCTCTTACCAATTTTTTATAGTTAATCAATCGAGGAGACAAACAATGTATTTTGTTTCTTACCTATTTCACTATGATTTCAGAATCTCCATAGCATTCGATTACCTGTGCACCCATGTCAATGGCTTTCTTGACTCCCTAGACCAGGGCCTCAGACTCAACTATATTGTTGGTACATTCAAACTCGAGTCTGCAGGCAATCATAGTTTTGGTCCTTTTTGGATCAATTAGGACACAACCTGCACCAGCTCCATCTTTAGATCTAGAGCCATAAAAAAATAGAGTCAATCAATTTAAATCTAACCTAAAATTTGAATTCACATTATATGCATTATAGACAACAGTACCTAAGAATGAAATAGAAGTGAGATTGACAATTTGAGACTGGTTCTGTACATTCTCAGCTTGTGACAAATACGTAGGAAGATCTCCAAAGAAAGTATCAAAAGTGTAATGTTCCACATGTGAGCTAAAGTATGCAGCAGGCTCACTTGGATCATTCAAGTCTGTGACAATTTGCTTCATATAAGGCTCCCTGCTTATTTTAATTCTATTTGGCCTTCCATTGTAGGGAAGCCATAGGTGAGACCAGTCAGTAGCAAAGTAGCCTTTAAGCCTCTCTGACCAATCTTTACTCAGCCACATGCCATACATTTCTGGAATGTCAGCCACAATAATATCCACTGTTTGGTGGATTCTAGGGTCAGCAGATAAGGTTAACAAGACATTTTTCAGTTCTCCCACTACCCTTACTTTGGATCTGTCCAATTGGACAATTTGCGTAGGGCATGACTCCCAATAGGCATTTAACTTTTTGCAGACAGATAGAGGCATCACATTTGTTGAAGCCCCTGAATCAATCATACAATTATGGACATTTATGTTGAAGACTTCAAAACTAAGCAAGAAAGGAGGTGTTTTCTTGCTACCTGGTTTCTGATTTCGAGGTTTAGAGTATATTTCCAAATTGTTTTTTTGAGTTTCCCTGGACTTGTTGACAATCATACTTTTAGGCAGATTATCTCTCATTGTAGGGATTTTCAGAAGTTCGAAAAGGGAAATAGTATTCTATTTCAGGAATTAAAGTGTCCTTTTGTACTGGTGTTTTACCCATGTTTGGTGTGGGTGCTGAAGTGGAATCTTCTTGTGTGGGCTGCCCTTTACCCCTTGTATTATAAGGGTGTTGGACATTGAAGACAGCCTCAGGCTCGTCTTCCTCCGTAGCCATAGGAAGTTCTGAAAAGAAGATAATTGTGTTTATATGTTGATCTTCTACTTCGTTTGGGAGTTCAAGATCTTGATTCTCTTACATATTTTGATCTTGCTGATCAGGAGAATTCTGTGATTCTGAAACCAAAGCCTTAAAGATAGAAAGGATTTCCTCAACGTTCAATCCTTCATCAGGGTTAGGTGGAACTTGGTTTTTGTAATACCCCAATTTGGACCCTTAGGAAATATTGGTTCTAATGTAAATATTGTATACACACGTTGTATGTTTCCCTAGCGTGGAGCTCAAGGCCAAGGCCCCGCTAATTTATGCTCGGACTTCATTTTAAATTAGACACGCTGATATTTTGTTACCCACGTGCTATTAAGCCATGGGATATTGTAAATTGATGTAAATATTTAATATTGGAATAAAATACCAAAATTGGCTATGGAGGCAACGAATGAGAAGGGGCCACGTGTATCCACTAAGGAGTGGTGAGGGGGCTATGGCACTAAACCCTAGGCTGCCATTTGTCATTATGAGAACCCATTGACTTCCCTAGGTGACATTTATGACTGTTGTAAGGAGGTGGTTGAGATTTCAGCCCATGGCTTCAATGGAGCATGGGCAGCCCTGAAATTCGTATGGGTAGTCAAGGGCTCTGTTTTCTTGGGCAAGAAGTCACTCAACCTCATGGGAGGTTGCTTCATTCTCACCCCATTCCATTGTGGAGGTACCTAGCATCATTCTGCATCCAAAAACGAGTGCCAGCAGGGAGGGAACCAAAAATCGCGACCTTGAGAGAACCCAGTTTTTGAAAGACCAAAAACGCCCAGATTTGGCATGGGACAGGGAAATCCAATGGGGGATCCATTAGCATGAACCTTGGGGCGAATTTGGGAGCATTAGCTACCCCGAAATCAATAGGAAAACCCATTTTTTGCAACTCAGAAAACCAGTGACGGATTTGAGTATTTGGTGAGCAGAATGGTGGGAAATCAAGTTGGGAACAACTATGCAGAGGTTGGGTGTGCTTGATAAACCCAGTGAAGGCTAGGATCTCAAGGATTAGCAGCTGGACCTTTCTATGCCCATCCTGAAGAGCACTGGAGGGAAGAGTTGCCTGAGGGACTGTGTTACAGAGAAGGGGATCTTCCTTGTGTTGGATGTGGTAGGTAATGTGGGTGCCTGACTGTTGGACTCACTTGAGAGGCCTGTAGCTCCGTGGTTGAGCTCATTGGCTTAGCGTTACCCTCCTCTATCTCCTTGGATGCTTGACCGAAACCATGGCTGTGAGTGAACCCAGCTAGTTCCTCCTTAGTGGATACACAGCCCAGCTCGGGGGTGATCTCTCAGCTGAAGGAATATAGGCTGAATAGAGATCTATGGTTGGGAGGAACGTTGCTCTCTCATAGCCAGTCGTTTGGACTGTTACAATTCAAGATAAGTATTCTTGTGATTTAAACTATTTGCATTCTGTGTTCTGCAATGCATTCAATCTGAAGGATGAATTATTCATGTTAATGAAATGAAAGGCATCATGTTTTATGCAATTACTGTCTGTTTGTGTGCTTGCTAGTATGTTCATTCCGCTGTGTTTATATTAAGACGAATCTGCATATAGAAGTTTTTAAATTGTTAGGAATTTATGGGCAAAAATTATTAGGGCTAAGTCTGCAATAAGCCCGTGTGTTGCTAACGTTTCCTTCCTTGCACGGGAATGATGGAAGGGGACGTTACAGTTTTGTGGGGGTTGGTAATGTCTTCTGAAATGTTGTCTGTTGAACCCCCTATTATTATTCTGATTTTGTGTGTTGCCTTTCTTTAGGTCGACCATCTCAAATGGGTCCTTGTTTTGCACTGTGGGTTTTGGAGGATTTTCTTGCTTTCTTTTCGAGGTTGAAAGTTGATCTGATGGAACATTAGGATTATCCTTTAGGAAAAATACATCTTTTTCAACCTGGATAGCCTCTGCGAAGGCTTCCTGCAAATTATCTTTTCGTGCTCTTTTTATCCACATAGCAATGGGAACCGGTAAAACCTTAACATAATAAGAAACTAACAATTCTTCTACATGGATAAGAGTAATAGGGATTCTATTTTTCAAATATGAAAACCTTTGATTATAATATTTTACCCTCTCCTTACCCGTAATTTTGATTGAGGATAAGTCTAAAACCAAGTCTTTTGGAGTCTTATCATCTCCAAATTTCTGGAAAAAACAGTTTTTCGAAGTCATCCCATGAAGGAATGGATCGGGGTTGTAGGGCAAAGTACCATGTGGATGTTTTTCCCTCGAAGGTGTATGGGAACAACCTACAAACTACATCTTTATGAACGACACTCTTGAGTCTAATAGCCTACATGAAGTTTTTGATGTGATCAAGTGCAAGTGATTTGTCATCAGGGTTAAACTTGGGGAGCCATTTCTCAAGATTTTTGGGCAGTCTATGTTGTTCACCAACAACGAACACAACATCCTGGTCCATCCAGGGTCTGTTTCCACATTCTTCCATGGGTAAGTCTTCTAAATCTGAATTGGATGATGAATCACTACCAGATGATTCGTCAGATGAGGATTATGAAGATTAAGGAGGAGTTGGTGGTGGCCCACCTTTGGCAACGTTTAGTTGGTATTGCTTTGTTTCACCGAACAATATATCAAGATCAAAATCGGGAAGCAGATTGTCACGAGGTGAATTATGTTGTTCAGGGTTTGGACAATCTGAATTTTGATTATTCAAATTATTAGCTTGCGGATGAATTGTTGCTATTCCCTGATTATGCTCTTCAACGATCCTTCACTGCAACCTAGCAATACTATCAGAAGAACCTTTGAGTAGGTGTTCAAGTGTGAGGGGTCCCCTAGTGGGTGATATGAAAACAATGTTTCCCCTAATGGTTTCTTGCTCTATTACAGGGGTGGCAGGAATGACGGTTGGATCTTGCACCTGTTGTTCCGTAGAATTTGATGCCTGCGTATGACTATGGGTGACAATCGGTATTCTTGTTTGAGGAGGTTTGCTAGTGTTTCGTTTAGGCATAATTTGCACTCTGCCCTCCTTCTAGTGCCATTTGTTGAAGCCTCGGATGTGTAAGTGCTGGAATGGGTTCTAAGGCTAACAATAGAGGGTGAAAACCAAGACTGAAAGGATTCAAAAGGTCCTACGCAAGGACAGTTCTATCCCCAACCTGTTTGGTGCAATTAACTCCCATGGATACAAAGGCCTTCGTTGGCACTTATGGGGTTTGATCCTAGAAGGATCTGTCTTCCTAAAAAGGAAGATCAAAGTGTCCTAATTCTAAAGTGGATCTAAACCTAAGACAACTCTACCTTAAAGGAAATCTATACTAAGTTAGATCTAATCTAAAGGGAGTATATTGATTGTGTGCAAGGTAACTTGGTTCGAATTCTAATAAGTCATTTCACCAATTTAACATAAATGTAAAAATAGATCATTAACTTACTACTTCAAAATACGATCAAGCAATGAAAATTACTGACAATGATTTAAATATCAAGCATATCCAAGATTACCCTGTAGCTCTTATGCTAATTGAAAAATTAACAAGAATTATTGATTTAATAGTTTATGTGAATCATTTACATAAATAGATAAAGATTTTAATTAAATAAATTCAATTAAAACATAAATACACATTAGACCATGGATAAGACAAATACAACTCAAAGATCAATGTATTAATGATTGGCTACAAAATCAATAGTATTGATTGATAATTAGGGTGAAGAAATCAGACATCATCAAATAAATTTGATAACATAAACAAAGAGGATGCCGAAAGAAACTAACTTTGATTCATTGGTCTGCAAAAAAATACATGATCACAAGTGAAACATCGTTTCTCCAATCCTTCTCTGGCGATTATCTCCCCCCCCAACTAACATTACCCTCCTATGGGATCTCCAACCCTTTAAATAATAATTACAAAATAATAATACAAGGGAAATATCCCATAAAGAGGGATTACAGAAACGGGATTATTCTAAAATGACTAAGGAAAAACTTACACTTGGCCCAAACATATAACCATCCCCTATACATTGGGAACTTAAGCCAATTCGAATACCAATTTGGCATTTCATAACTTAAACAAAAAAAATATCGTAAACTGAGGAAGATCCAAACAAATCATGAGCTATTGATAATAGCTGTCAAGAGGACTGTAGAATCTTCCTTCAATTCACAATGGCCAAACATATCTTCAAAGACTGAAAAACCAGTTATCGGATCTTCTTTGAGAAGAATTGTGGGAATCACAGGGGGCAAGTTGATGATTAAGTCCTGAACAATTGTGTTATCTCGACCAACGCATTCTTCATCACTTTTCTTTTGCTTCTTGAGAGGGAGTCAAGCATGCGTAAATTGAATCTCACAGTCCTCCTCTTCACTATATGTGTTGTCATAAGAAACATTAGTGTCAAATGGTGGAGAAATAGGTTCATAGTATTCCACTGGCCGAGGCTCCTTCTCATTACCAAGTTTGATTGAGATATTGAAATCCTTCTGCATTTTTCTTAGAGCATGCAATTGTTAGGAGAAAATATCAGAGAATCAATTAACAAATCCTTGCATGAGACATTATAAACCAACAGATTGTTCATACTAATATTTATAAGGAATAAAACAACAATATTTGATATCGACTAAGCGTAACTAACTAATTATCATATTTCCGAGCGAAATATTAGTCAACATGCATCAATCAGAATTTGGCATAAGATTAGATAAATCTACATAGTAACACATGTGATCAACAACCAAATCTCAAAGTTTTAATCCCTAAGCAATCATTGGATTCAATGATTTCATGTCTGATCAAGAAAAACGCAGTCAAGGACCCAATTAACACTTGGAAATGACAACTAGACATCAAAAATTTGAAAATTTAAACCATTCTATAGAATGCAATCAGGGCCGTCGGATCACCTTAGATCAATGGTCGGGATGCCAATTGCGGGCATTCATTATTTGTAAATACATACTACCTTTCCGCAATTTGTAATGCGGGTTCCGGGTTGCCTAGAGAACGAACTAAGAAGTGATCAAAACATTCCGCATTCCGCAATCCACAATTTGCGGGTTGTGGGTTGTGGAACATAAAACACAACGTGGTATAAAAAGATTCCCGCAATCTGTAATTGTGGGTTGCAGGCGCATGAGATGCGCTTATTTGATAAACCTTTATGCAGTCCAACTGCAAATGCAAACAAAACAAGCATCTGCAATCCGCATTGTAGATTGCAGATTACGGGTTGCAGAAAGATTGAAATTTTTTGACAAATGATTTCTTTCCGCAACACATACAACACACAAAAATGCATGAATTTTCAAAAGAAAAATTAACAGCTAAATTAAATTAAATCGAAGGCCAAAAAGAATGGAAAACAGACTGAACAACCCCAAAATCGACTGAGTTACTCTTTGGTGTAAAAATGGGGCTCCCATATTTTAGGTAAAACATGGGATCTGCTGTGCCTACAACATGGCCTTGGGAATTATGTTCTAGGAAATAATACCATGCCTTTGTCCCTAAAGAAATTTTCATGGCATTCAAATCCATGAACATTGCCTCAAATCACCATGAAATATTTTGGAGTGGTATCTATAGTGCTATGTGTTTGATATTGTGGCCTTAGGGCCTTAGACATGGTTAGTGGAGGAGACCTAAACCTTAGGCTCTAAAGGAATCTTCTAGACATCTAGAACTAAGTAGGTTTCCTCCATAGATCACACATGGCCTATTAAGGGTATTACGGGCCTATGATTCAGGATGTTGGTGCCATTAAGTGGTTTGAGAATTATGAAGGTGTCCTAGAGCCTTCAAAATGGAATTTTAGGGATGAATACCATACCTTTGGTTCTAAAGAAACCATTGAGACATCTAGAGCCATCCACAATGCCTCAAAGATCCATATATGACTTTTCATTGTTGATGTATTTGTAACTTCGGAAGATATTCACTTGTATATTACATGTGTACTTTATTGTATATCCAACAGAGATGTCTTATTGGAAGTGGACCGTCATTTGTATTTGTAAGTGTCGCAAGTTACATTGTAAGTTTCACCATTTGTATTGATGGGTTATTAGACCACCAGTGTGGGGTCGGCCCTAGTTAGGTCATGTGGCTGGGTTATTAGGCTTCCTTAGGAAGTCGGCCCTGTTAGATTATAAATAGAGGGTGTGCCTCTCTCATTCTATTCATTCACTCACTTCTCAAGCTCGCATAGCTAAGAGAGAAAGTGGCACACGTGTAGAGGAGGAGGAGTATCTACTAGAGACATCTCTTTGGGTTTGATCCTTGTGATCTTGTATTGGGGATTATTCTATCTCTGAGGAAGTTGCGGGGTTTTTCACCTTCTTCGTTTTCCCCGAGGAAACTCTGGGTCTCTTGTGTGCTTGCATTATTGTGTCTATGATTGATATGTTGTAGATATGTTGTACATGTTATTCTCTTAGTGATACTGAATGATAATAGAATGAAATTATCGAAAAATTTAACATGCATGGGTATCCATGGTGCTAGGTATCTAGTTCTTGTGGTCTTAGGGCCCTATACATGGTAATGGATGAGACATGCAAATCAAGCCCTAAAGGAATATTCTAACCGTCCAAGGATAAGAATGTTTCCTCCACCAACAACAGGTGGCCTCTTGATGGTATCATTGGCTTATGATTGATAATGTTTGTGCCATTAGGTGCTTTTGAGAATAATGTATGTGTCATAGGGCATTGGGAATGGATTTCCATGGAAGAAGACCATTAAGAATTCCTCTCAATGGAAATATGAGAACCATTAATATGTTTTGAGAACTAAGTATAACTATCAATATGTTTTGAGAACCATTAATATGTTTTGAGAACTAAGTAGAACTAAAATGTTTTGAGAACTAAGCATAACTAAGTATGATTCAACAAGTTTAAGGAAGCCTACTCTTAGATCAAACCTTTATGGGGCCAACTTGATTTTTTTGTGACTCGCATTGGCTATCACCTCCTTAGGTTGTGCTCTATCCTCCCATATTTATTTCTTCATTTCCCCTTAGTTGTTCAAGTATATTCACCTCTTGGTAGGTCCCTTCTCTTTTTTGACCTCCCAAATGGTCGACATCTCCCTAGGTCATTGTTTCAAATTGGGACAAACTCAAGATGATTTCATCTCAATAGCATTAAATAGCATGTTATCTCAATGATGCCTTGAGTAAATTTTTGCATATTGCAGACTACATCTATGATATCACCTTCCCAACCATACCTTTGATGACTCACATAGCCTCCTCCCTCTTACCTATTCTTCTCTTGCTTTAGCATCATCCCCTTTGTCTTCCTAATTTCACCGATCCTTCCCTATCATTATAAACCCTCACCTCTTTCCTTCTCTAGGTCCTTTCTACCATCATTTCATGTCCATTTCGCATTGTTTCCATCCTCTATCATTTCCTTTATAGTTGGTGTCATTATCCCTACCCCACTTGGAAATCAAGCTAAGTGCAATTATGGCAACAACAAGGCACCACACTATGATATCTAATTTGTCATTATGGGATGTTAGCATTTCCCACAAATTGTGTAAAAGAATTCATAAATGAGATTTTGGAACCTAAAATGCAATTATTTCTTAAATGAGTTGTTAGGAGATTTTGAGTCCTTGTGAAACTTTCACATTTTTTAACTAACTGCAATTTTTTGGCAGAAAACCTAATTCAATCATCATGGTCAGTATTATTCCTACATGTGTAGATTTATTGCCTCTAGAACAAGGTAAATAGATCCATGGTTATGGAATAAGATGTGGATTTGAATCTAATGAATTTGGGTCATGGAATGCAATCATTGTTAATTAATTACAAATTTTCTTCCTCCCTTGAAGACAATCTGTGCCAAATGTTGTCATGGGCATTCCATTTGTAAACATACCTGCTAAGTGTGGGGATGTTAGCATTGGCCACAAATTGTTTAAAAGAATGTGCCACTGAAATGTTGAGTCATGGATTGCAACCAATGTTATGTTTTCCTAGATTGGTTATTGAAAGTTTGTTAAAAAAAATGTTGTTAATAACATTTTCATTACATAATATTAATGTTAGAAGTATATAGACTCACTAATAAAAAAATAAACTCACTAATAAAAATGAATTTGTAAATTTAAAAAGGTATCCATATTTATTACACAAAAATATGCAAACTACAATTAAAAGGAACCCATTAGCTAGAGAAAAATAAATATTTAGTAATATATATATATATATATATATATTAAAATTAAAAAAATTAAAACAAAATACAAAAATCAGACTTACACCCTCCCGTGCTTTGCTAACACAATAATTACCCTTTTCTCCCACTCATAACGCTGGTATACTATACCAAAGATGCAGCAGAGATACCCGCCTGTAGCAAACTAGACCTTCCAAGGGAGATTGCGGCCTGGCTTAAGAGAGGCCGAGCAAAGATCGTGTGAGCAGACTAGGGATCATATTGCGTGAGGCAGAGGACCGTGAGGCAGAGGACAGAAGGGATCACTAGATCGCATGAGCAGCCCGAGGAGAGCGACCATACCTCCAAAAAATGTAAGCAAACATTAATCCAAAATGAAAAACATTTTCTGGTTCAAAATTGAGATTGATCATTTCCTGGTTGAAATGTTGAATGTTGCTATTGAAAAAATAGGGTTTTCTTTTTGGTTGGCAAAGTGGTGGAACCTCTTTGACTAGCAAGTTTGCCTTTAGCTAAGTTACCACGAACTAGGGGCGTCGAAGCCATCAAAATCACCCGGGGATTGCACCCGGCCTGGACCGCACCAACCCTTAACATGGTTGGATTTTTTTGGTATCCGCGGGATTAGAACCGACGACCTTTCTGCTTGGGAGGCGTCTTAACCATACCCCGCCACCAACTGTTCTGCAACTCATGGATCTATTGAAAAAATAGAGTTAAGATGGATCTATACTGATAATTAGAAAAACACAAACCCTAAAAATATATCTAAACCTTAAACCATCTGAGAGATAAATTCCGAAGGCAAATAATATATCAATCACAGAATTTACTAAGCCATAACTTTTATTGAATCCTTTAGTGACAAACTATGTATCAACCTATATTCGATGAGAACTCTGAATATGGTCATATCCTATTGTTTTTCCACAATTGAATGCGAATTTAATCGATTGCAAAATCATTTTTGTATAATAATTCATTTTGTGTTCTTTGTTTTCCTTATTTGTTTTGCTTGCAACTTGAGGATGTTGCATTTGCATAGCCCGATTTTACCAGAGAGGACGAACATTTCAGAACTATTACATGGTGGGGTTTGGTCTTCTTTTGTCATGAGCTCAAGCTCATATGCATTAATATTAAAAAATTCTAGGATTTCCACACCATACTGGAAGTTTCCAAATTTAATTTTTTATTAACAATTCATTTTCTGACTAAACGCCATCAAAATGAACTTTTGATTACCTCAGTCCTTAGTCTAAATGGCTTAGGGCAGGTATTTTTAGGATTCTTATGTTTCCCTACTTGAAGCACATACGTCCCATTATCTTGAGACGTTTGGGATGCCAAGCTATTGGAGTTAATCTGTTAACAAGAAATATATCGATTTCAGACATTCATAGGCTTTTGTGTACACTATTCACTTCAAAATATCGATTAACAAAAACACAGTCGATGCAAGAACTAAGAAAATAACCTTGCAAGAACTCTGACAACCTTCATCCTGACAGAACTCCCCCTTTGAAAATTTTTTCTTTGAATTCATATCACAACTACTCCTGTGAAAGGTTCTCGGAAGGTTATGCAAAAGATTATCTTTTAACCAAAAAGGAAAACTATTTTAAAAATAAGAACCTATATTAAAATAATCAACATACCGTTTCTTCCCTTTTGCAGAAGTAAAGAAGTCCCTCTCGCCAGATTCGCTCCCCATGTGTTCATCATGCTCAGGTGATTGATAAGGATCTTCATTGCCCATCTCTTCATGCCTAGGGGTTCTTATACAGTTAGCTGTAGTACAACTTTCAGAATCCAGTCCGAGAGTGCTCCCTCTGTCTGTTGTTGTGTCAGCTACAATGTTTACTGTGCAAACTACAACCTTACCTTGAAGTAATGTGTCTGAAGATACTCGTTTTGAGCTGGTCTCTTCAGATCCAAAATAATATGCATAATTCATATCAACATATTTAATTTCGTTGTTTTCTTTTGATTGAATAATTTGAATCTTTTCATGATGATCTGATCCCATATCAGAATCAACCTCAATTTTAAATATTTGGATACAAGATAGTGAGAAGTCTCGTTGCATTCTGATTGAGGAATAGAAGAAATTTCATTACGTTCTGGTCCAATATTTAAACAAAATATTGCACCATTGGAACCCTCCAACTGAAGAGAATTTAATTCCTTGACAGTATCCACCCAGCATGCAGAACTCTCAACATCAGATTTATTATCTTCATTTTCTCTATGCTGAGAAGAAAGGTCGCCCTTATCAAATCCAGGCCCAGAATCTGAAAAGTTAGATTGCAAAATTGAGCGTTTTGACTCCTCCAAGTGTTCCTGTCCCACTCTAGAGTGGGTGCCAAAATTTGGAATAGTTTCACTTTCTGCATCCAAAGATGATTTTTCAACATTACGCAGATCCTGAGCAAAGTATTGAGAGCCTATTTCTGATTCATTTTTATTGATTCCTTGCATTAAATATCTCTCATCTTCAACGAAATTATGAACTCTAAACTCTGAAGTGATCTGCAAGTGCTCTTGGTAATTCACATTAGAATCTTCTATAGGAAATATATTCTCAGGCTCCACATTAGATTGAAGTTGACCAGCTTCGTCTATGTTTCCTTCAGCAGCTTCTCTATAGTCAGGTTCTGCATCGGACTCAAACTGATCTTCGTCTGTTTTATTTTCTGTGGCTTGCTTATTGTGCGCATAAAAATGTATCAGAATTAAGTAGCTATCTTTTATGTGCCTCTCTCCTCACACTCTGCTTCGGAAAAAAGTTGAACGTTAATTGCACTTTCTTCTATAGCTCCTCTGTTCCCACCATCGTAACCTGGAAAAATTTCATTTGGTCTTTCTACAATTCTATTATCAGGTTCTGAATAAAATTCCATTTTCAAGATTTCATCCGCTTTCCTTTCTACATCACTAGCCTCACATTTTGCTATAGAAACGAAGCTGAACTTCAATTGCAGTTTCGTTTACGGCTCCTTTGTCGTCAGCATCAGAATCCACCAGAGCTTCACTTACTCTTTCTTCTATATTTGTTTTAACAAGTTCCCAATGATAGTCACTTTGAGCATCATTTTTTCTATCTTCACAAAACGCAATTTCAACTTCTTCATAATTAATTTTCATGCCACTTCTGCCCTCTTTCAAAGATTCAAAGCATTGTTGTAACCTCTCCAAGACATTTGACATATCTGTTTCATCTTGCTCAGAAATGGGCTTCTCTGGATCATAATTCTTAGCTTCTTCACTCTCATTCACTCTCAATCTCCGATTCTTTTCACAAATAGCAACCTGCTATTCCACTCCAGATTCACACTCATTAGTTTCTAGAAGATTATTTTCTTTTCAGACTGTACAGGCTTTTGCCCATTTGCGCCAGTCTGTTCATGATTGATTGACATTGGATTTTTCATCAATCTTCCTTCCTCAGGAATATCTTTTATATAAAAGATTCTATCTCTGTTCTTCTTGAGGTCATGTCCTAATACATCAAACCCACTTATTCCACATCTTCAGTGGCTAATTTACTGTCTTGCTGTTCCTCACCTTTAAGTGGAATAGATACATTTATTTGAAATGTCTGAAATTTCCCTTCAAGGTTACTCTTTTCAGACAAATATTGATCATGAGTTTCGGAAGAATCATTCTCTGTAGAGATTTCGACCTTTTTCTGTTCCAAATCCAATGTTTGTGCACTAGCTTCTGGAAGATTTTCATTCTCAATATCCTGTTCTGAGAAAAGAGCCCTTCTATGTGACGAAGGAGGGTGTCTCAGTACACTTCTAGAATCCTTTGGTTTTGAAGAGCTTGGAGCATCTCCTTTCGATTTAGTATGAGACTTTAATAATGGAGACTCACTAGTTTGATTAGGCAGAAGACTCTGATCAAAGAGATACTTCTTAGTGGGAACACTTGCAAGTGAACTATAGTTAGGATCGTTTGCAGCACACCTTGATGATCTACAGAAATGACCTTGTACATGATTTATCTCCCCACTTATCTCAAGCTTCTTCAGGTCCGCACAGACTTTTGTTAATGAGGTAAGATATTTTGAGGGAGGTTTTGCTAGTACTTTTGTTGGATTCTGGAATAATATAGACTTCACCGTTGTCGTTCTACTTCTAGTTGAATTCATAGACTTTTGTTAAGTGGCACTCAAACTGCTATCATTTCTGGTGATTTTTTGATTTAAATTGATTAAATTTTGTATGGAAATCATAGTTCCTCCATAATCCTAGTTCTGTTTAGCTAGGAACTCTGTTTCTGGGGTTTTGGCCATCTCTGACTTGACCCAAAACCTTAAAATCTAAAAAAATGAATGGATGGAGCAGAAATTTGCTAGCCAGAACTGGGGTGTTTTGAATACTGATCTAAAAGTAGTTGAGATGGAATCGAGTGACTGCTTTTTAGGAATAAAAAATTGTGGATATGAAGGAAACAATATATTCTAAAAATAGTTCAAGCATATGTGCTGCCTTTCTCAGCAACAAAGGCCGTAAGCATGCTGCAACCGTGCAATTCAATGGAAACTCTTATCATTTACTTGATTGGTCTGTCAGTGTCTTTCCAGACTGCAAAAATGTGGTCTATAACATTGCAAAGGTTAGTGATAATTTTTCAATTGATGAATGCCAGCAGAATAGTCGACGCAATGGCGAGAGTTACATGATTATATAAGGCTTCCAATCAAATCTATTAATGTAATGTTCAGGTTAGTTTACAGACTTCCCTAATGGGAATGGAGCAAGTCAACATGGAGTCTCCTCAGCCTGTTGCAACATCAAACAAAGATACAGGAAACTTATCTACAAACTAGTCATGGCTCAAAGAAGATGTTGGAATCTGGGGACAAGACCATTTCTCTTCCCAGGGCTTTTTAGAACAACTAAACACGGTTCTGGATAAAAGTGATTATCTATGGTATACAATCAGGTATGCTATCTGCTGCTACAGGGAATATAATAGAGTTATAGAATATAATTTTAATCTAGTGATCTCCATAGGAACCTATGGTTAACTACTGCATTCTGAAGATATGTTAATTTTTTTTATCTTTTAGTTCTCAAATTTATTGGGATTCTGATTTTGTATGCAGTGTCAAGATCGATGAAAATGAACCATTTTTAAAGAATGTAAGCCAGATAATTTTGCATGTTGGAACACGAGGACATACACTTCATGTGTTTGTCAATGGAAATTTTACAGGTGAGTTGTATGCTTACTATTTCTATATAATTTGTAGAGCATTTTCCTTATTCTCTCAGGGACTTAAAAACTGATTATAAACACGATGTTTTGCAGGAACTTAGACTGGAAATTATCAAAATACTGGGTTTACTTTTGAAAAGCCGATTACACTGAAGGCTGGCGAGAATCATATAGCTACAGTTGGATTGCGGTATTTACCTAATGATAACTCAAAAGAGATAAAATTTTAGGGGTTAAAATTATGTCTAGCCCTAATTCTATAAGTTATAATGTCCATTTTTCAAATTAATAAACTCTAGGAACAAAATTCTATGAATCCTTAAATTTTTCTGTACTCAACAGCTACAAATATAGAAATAATAATTTATTGCTTTTGTATTTAAACAAAAATTTCAAAATTTTCTAAAATTCTATGAATCCTTAAATTTTTCTGTACTCAACAGCTACAAATATAGAAATAATAATTTATTGCTTTTGTATTTAAACAAAAATTTCAAAATTTTCTTTTATATTATTGAAACTATCTCAATAAACTGCTGCTAACGACTTAATAGTTTTGTGAACATAATTATGGACCTTTCTTTGATACACGGACTTCTGGAATAAATGGTTCTGTGGTGTTGCTGGGACTTAAAAATGGGCAATTGGATTTGACCTTCCAGAAGTGGGATTACCAGGTATTTCCTGCCAACCTAGGTCATGTTATCTATTTGCTTTGCTTTCTGCCACTTTCTCATCTAATATTCACAAAGTAAAATTCCACATAGTGAGGGCCAGGATTGAATTATCCCAGGTCAAGATTTGGCTCAGGTTTTTCCATTATAAGTTCACACTGTTAATCGAAATTTCCACTCCAACATTTCCTTTTGCTCCAAGAAGTGTTAAGTGGGTCTAGGAACTATCTATCTTAGCCTCTCTTGCTCCACTAGAATTGTTTTTCTAGTTAGATCAATGGGGCTTATTTTGTGTGGGTGGTGGGGGGAATTTAAAACTATGCCATCCATATTCGGTTATATTACAAGAGTGATGAAAATTTATTCTTTGTGTAATGGAAGAAGAGGGTTTAGAAAAGGGACACAAAGTGGCACGATTGTTGACATCAGCAAAGAAAAAGATGAATAAGAGTGAGAAACTGTAGCACATATAGGTCTTCTTAAGTCTAAGATTGCTTTCGATGTTGCACCCATGCATTCTCTTTTGGAGAGGTTGACAAAAATCATAGTGAAAATAAGCAAACTTGATCAGTATAAGGGTAACATTAATTTGTTTTCACAAAAACATCAAGCTCCTGATGATTGAATGCTTTGTTGATTGGTATTTAGACTTCTTTCTATTTGCAAAGATACTCTATTACATTACAGAGCACACAAGTTGTGTTCTACCCTATAATATTTTCTCATATTAGCAACAATGGTGTATTTTGTAATTTATATCAATAAAGAGCATTAACTTTGGCTAGTTTTTCCTTTCTCTTGATAGAAAGGAAAATGATTTCTAAACTGTTTCAGGTATGTTTCCAAAAATATATTATTTGTCTATTATTCAAAGATACGTTACAAATACTAGAAAGGGTGATCTCTTCTTACAACCAAAAATAGTAGCATATGATACTTGGCATACACCCACTTAATGTAGAAATATATATGCCACGTCTCCTACAACTTGAGCATCTAGTTAGTTCTCCATGGATGCACCCTTTGATAGCTTGAAAACACTAATTTCCTATAGAGCCTCTCAAGCCCTGATACGATACAAAACCCCATAATGCCATATGATTAACATTTCGTAATACATATGGGTGGATTTGACCTTAAATGTTAGGAGGCATTACAGTTACAATTGGTGGTGTGTAGACTCCATAAGTTCATAGTGAGTCACTATATTGGGTTCAACCTATGATGAACTGTCACTAGGTGATATCGTATAATGGACCTTTAATTATGGCTTGTTCTACATTAGTACCATATATGAATATGTTTTCCCCTTTTTTATTTACTCCATATTTATCATGATATATCATGCAATCCCTACAAAACATTTATTCATACAAATAAATCCCCCATAAAACATTTATCCCTTTACAAGATTTCAATAAGGGAAAAATATGTGGCTAATTAAATAAGTAGAAGATAATCCCCCATAAAACATAGATGAATTGTGTAGGGAGAATCAAGTCCCCAATGCTAGATAAATGCTAAGCCAATGTTACATTACATTGTCCATGCATAGACGCACACATAATGGCACTACCCATTGAACCTAGTTGCAACAAAATCCTCATCCCATGGCAATGGTTGTGTATAGGAACAACAACCACCTCATATAAATATAAGGACACCAAGCCTTAACCATGTATAAAGAAAGTGCCAACAATGTGGCCTTCCACAAACTCTAGTATCCATAAAATCTCCTTGAACTAGACCCTTTTATAAATTTCTCATTATAACAACCTTGAAACCCACTACTATAACCACTCTAAGCTCCAATTGCCATCCAAAAATGAGACATGAAAAGGAACAAATTTAAGAAATGCCTCCCTATAACAAGATGCTAAGAAGCAATAAGACCTAAATGGAAGCTTTTAAATGACATTGGCACTCTTGTGACCTATAAAAGTTACCCACAATGATAGGCTCAGTTTTGTCCAAGTCCTCAATCTTAGCTTCCTAGACACATAAATTTTGTTAGCACAAAGAAAGCCTATGATAACAAATGGTTTTCAGAATGTAGAAATCTCTTGTGGATAAGAAAATTGTACACCTCTGCATCTGAATATTGAACTGTCATGGATTTTTCATCTACAGTTGCTGTCACTTTCTCTAGTGAGATGCTTTCCTCAAATCTAAACTAATGCAAACAATGTTGCATTAAGGTCTGAGTATGCACTGATAGATACATTTTTGTCATCTAGTATAAGCTATCAATAGTCAATAGTCACATTAAAGGATGAAAACCATCCCAGGGAAAACATGGAACTGGAACCGAAATATGGAGGCCAAAATGAAATAGAAGAAGTAGACGATATCAGTAGATATATAGATCAAATGGGTTTCACAGATAAGTTGAAGGTATTCATCATGAAGGGGCCTATGTAGTTTTCCTCATGCTTCATCAATGGCATAGGTAACAACACCATTATCTCTATTTTTCTAGTTCTATTATATCCTTTCTTGTTGTATGTGAAACACATTTTTCTCCATTGCATATTATCTCAAACCCTTCATATCCAGACCCCCTTTTCTCTGAGCTTCTCCTATACGCATAAAACCGCCTCAAATTGTGTGATATTCCATAAAACAATAATTCTTCCTGGTCCCTATATGATCCCCTTTCTTAGTCTCGAATGTAGGTTTTCAAATTTAGTTGTCCTTGAACCTAAAGGGGGAAATAGACCAAATCCTCCATTGACCTTCTTTTTGGGTTGTTTCTACCACTTGGGGTTACAACGAAAAGTGATCTTGTAGTGCAGTGTCATCTCAGGGGCCCTGTAGTAGTACTACAAATATAGTACTGCAAATATGATGTATTACTGCAAAAATGATTCAGCTCGGTGGCCCTGTACAATGAAGTAGGTGTGTTTTTGTGTTGTAGATAATTCATTTTGTGGAATTCTTGTTTCTGATATCCAAAAATCATATTTGTAAAATTTGCTCAGTGCATGCATGTTTGTGGGTGTGCTCGTTGTGCATGTGTGGGTGTGTGTGCGCTCTCATGTTGTAGATTCTTCATTATGTGGAATGTTTTTTGAGAAATACTTATTATATTTACAAGGCCATATTTACAATCATACCCACTAAGGGATTTGAACCCAGGTCTCCACGTTAATACATGCCCGATCTGTTGAGATATTGTAACTTCAAAGAATATTATATTTGTACTTTATTATTCCGGAGATGTTTCATTCCTCCGTGAAGATCTTTTTGTATATCCGGAGATGTTTATTCCTCCGTCGGAATGTGGTAACTTGGGTTATTAGACTTCCCTAGTGGGGGTCGGCCCTATGTGTGTTATGTGGGTCAAAGGGTTATTAGACCACCCTAGAGGGGTCGGCCCAGTCAGTTGTAGTGGGGTATTTAACCCATTGGTTAAATACGAGCCTACATGTCTTGTGTAAAAGACAAGTCGGAGTAGTGTATAAATAGAGGAGGTGTATTCCTCATTCCAGACACTCACTCACTTGAGAGTAGCGCACTTGTGGAGGAGAGGTCTGCTATGATGGAGGAGGAGATCATGTCTTTGGTTTGCATCTTTGTATATTGCTGGTCATCTATATTGAGGAAGCTTTACTGGGTTTTCTACCCCATGAGGGTTTCCCAGGATAAATCTGTGTTTCTTGTGTTTATGCTATGCTTGTTGTTTCTTCAGTGATCCTATATATGCTATTATTGTGAAATGGAATGTAATGCTGCTATTTTCTGTCTTAGCATATTAAATATTAACATGGTATCAGAGCTAACCTGAAGGAAGGCAATGTATGGCACTTACGACACTTGCTTTACTTACGACAATTTGAAGGTTAGGGTTTTATATAGCAAACACCAGTCATCGTGGAACTTTCACCTTAAATCCATTTTGGCGAAGGTTCAGGATCTGAAACCTTTACAGGTCATACATAACATCTCCAGGTATCTTGTGTCCAAAGGGAACCCTCAGATTCGTTGTACTTTGTAAGTTATGATCAGTACAAGTTAGGGTTTCTGCCCCTTCCAGATCTCAGTCAAAATCAGGTGACCTAGGAAAAAAGGGCATAACTTGAGCTAGGAAGCTCCAAATGAAATTTCGTAAAAAGTGACAGGTAGTACACAGACTGTAATATCTTAGACAACTTTTTCAAAGGCTGAAGGTGAACTAGTGACACGTGGCACGCTGTACAAGTTCGCTCTCCTGTTTTATCCCATAAACAGGTCACGTTGCGACACTTGGCATAACTCTCTCTCAGAGAGTTCAATTGAGGTTAGACCTGTCAGGATGGAAAGATAACAGGGCGAGCTATCTCAGGAAAAGTTTTCAGAGGCCGAAGTTCAAACAGTGACACGTGGCACTCCGTACAAGTTCGCTCTCATGTATTATCCCAAAACAGGTCACGTTGCGACATTTGGCATAACTCTCTCTCAGAGAATCCAATTGAGGTCAGACCTATTGGGATGGAAAGATGACAGGTCAGGATACCACAGAAAACGTTTTCAGACCCTGTGGAGCGAAAATTTTGGAGTTACAGCAGAAACAATCAGGTACATATTTCTGTCAAAACAGAATTATTTTTTGAGCACCTTCATTCATGGCTTCCGGAATTTAGGGTTTCGAAGAAAGTTTAGAATTTTTGGAATTGGAATCCACGGCTGAATGCTACTCAGGAAAATCGAAATTTAGAGACCAAGATCAAATTTTTTGGTTGGGTAGAAGACCGAGCTTGATCAAACCCCAGTTCGGGATTTTGATCAGAAAGATGGAAAATTAGGGCTTCAGCAAAAGTTGGAATTTTTGAAGTCTGTAACCACGGCTGGAAGCTCCTCAGAAAAATAAGATTTTAGAGCTTTGGATCGAACCTTTTGATTGGACAGAAGGGTGGGCTTCATCAAACCCTAGTTCGGGTTCCTGTCCAGAAGATCCAGAAGTTTCGAAGGCAATTTTGAGGGGTCAAATTTTGGAGATTTCAAAATTGAAGTATGCTAGCAAGACACATCCTTCCATCCATTCAGAAGTGTGAAAGTCAAAGATTGAATTTTTAGGGTTTCTCTAGCAAACCCTAATCAAGCTCCAGATCAAGTTTCAGGGGTAGTTGAGGCTAAGGCCTTACATAAGAAGACTACAAGAAGTCTCGACAGGTATGACTTAAGGAGGTTCAGGTATGTCTTGAAATCTGATTCTTGATTAAGTTCATAATGTGTTTGTCTTCATATTATTTATTGGTACAATCTTGATTAATGTTAGAATTGTCTTATCACCCTAGTAACAGTATGAATGCATGTGAATGATCGAAGACATTCATTGATTAGGGCTATATGATTGTACTAATGCATTATGGTGTTGTGCGAGGTTGATGTTGTCTGCTAACAAGATACAGGTACATTACAAAAGACAAATCAAGTTCCATGACCATGACAACATGAAGACAAAGACTCATCCATAATCTTTGATCACATAGAAGTTCTACTTACAAGGTATGTATGACTTTTCTCTATTATGCTTAACCTATGAGATATGCAGGTTCCAGCATAGGATCTCTAAATCATTGAAGAGAACAAAGAAGATATTGATTAGGTATGTCAGACATAAATAAGCAAGTATACTAATCCAGGTATGTTTTCCTATGTCATGTTAGAATCTTACCTTGTGTTAGGATCCCTTATATAAGTATACTTGGTATGATTGGTTATGCTTATTCATAAAGTTAGTAAGCAAGGGTTTATGCAAATTATGTCTCTTATCTTGGTTGATTATTTAACTAACTAGATCAAACAAGAATATGCATGAATAAAAGAAGACTTCCCTGAAACCTTGAATATTATCTATAATCATGACTATACATTTTCAAGATTATTTAGAACTATAATGTTTTGATAACATTGAGAATATACTAATGAATGTATGTTTGTATATGAGATCATGAGGATGACACTTGAGCATGCACAGTGGTACAGAATGATAGAAGTTCAAAAGACACACAGAAGATCAAGCGGGAGGCAACCACACAAACAGAAAAGATAAGTATTTGAGTTGTTATTTGAAATAGTAAATGATATTGCCTGTAATAGGTTGTATGCATATTTGTATTCCTAGAATATATGATGCCGAGCGTAAACATTCATAGAGCATTGAACAGTATACTACTAATATGCATATGATTGGTAAGTTGGACAAACATTCCATTGTTGCGTGTCTAGAATGAAACCTCTTTGCTGACATGCTGAGAGCTATGCACACTCTCGATAGTATGTTCTGGTAGAGACGGAAGGCATCTAGATAGCCACTGTATGCATACAAGATATGGGAAAGTGTTGTGCCAAAGTATTGGTCAAAATAGTTGCATAACTATGTAAACAATATCTGTATGCATAATAGGTTATCATGTCAATATGATTTGATGATTATGAAGTATTACTAATCATGTAATTAATTTTGATTTGTAGGAAAGATCATGATGAATGATGAACACTGAACAAGCGATGGATGTTCAACAGAATATTTACAAATCAAACACACTATAGAAGGCTTGTGGCTAGAAGATTCTCTTAGAAAGAGGAAGAGAATCATGATGAGATGTTTGCTCCAAGTGGCTAGATAAGACCATTCTCTTAATGGTGTAATTAAAGAAGAAGTGTGAATCAGGTTCTGTATGGGTTCCCAGGATCGATAATCAATTGATGAGCTTAATGATCACCATGGGTGATGAGGATCTCAACCTTTGCTACAAGGTTGAATATTGTTTCTATACACAGATGACATGGATGCAAGAAGGAACTCACCACAGAGTTCAAATGATATTGAGGCTCATATCAGTAGACCCATCTAACGAGAGATGGCACAGATAGATATGCAGAAGATCATTCAATGTAGAGTGTGAATGATGATTGACAGTTTCTTGATAAGCTTGGGCTTTACCAAAAGTAAAGTTGTTCCTAACCTTTACCTTAAGGTTGTGGATGATGAACATATCATACCATTATTGTATAACGATGATCTCTTTCTGACAAAGAATGAGAAACAGATCATGAAAAGAAAAAAGAAGATGGCTGCAGAAATGAAAATGAAAGATCTCAGATTGATGCATTACTTCCTAGGTCTGGAAGTATGGCAAGGCTCAGAAGGAATCTTTCTCAACCAAGGAAAGTATGCTGAGAAATATTAAAAGGACTTGATGTGTTGGTATAGCTACTCTTGAAGTTGTTAGCAGATGACTCATCAGAGTTAGTGGATAGAACTTTGTACAGAAAAAATACTGAGTCATTGATGTGTCTAACAAATACTAGGTCAGATATATGCTTTGTTGTGAACACCTTGAGTTAGTATCTAGTGGAAACTAGATGTGTTCACCTGATAAGGTGCAAATCATGTGATACGGTACCTAAAGGATACAGTAGACTTTGATCTATATTATCTTGGAGATCATGACTTCAGATGGCTACACAGATGTTGATTGGGAAGGAAGTGTATCAGACAGGAAGAGCACATCGAGAGGATGTTATTGTCTGGGATCAACCATGATCTCGTGGTTTAGCAGGAAATAATCTAGTGTGGCTCTTAGAACAAGCAGAATATATGGCTGCTTGCTCTGCTAAGTTATGAAGCAGTATGGCTTCATGATTGTTTGACTTAGAGATAGACCCAATTATGATCCTATGTGACAAACAGAGTTGTATCAAGATGGCAGAGAATCTAGTGTTCCAAGATATGGTGCAGAAAGGAACCAAAAGTTCGAATTTGTAACAAGTTACCAATGTACTAACCAAACTTCTACCGATCCGATGTATTAACCAAACCTCTACCTCAAGTAAAGTTTTCCGAGACAAACTTAATATAGTTCAGAAGGACCCTCCTCGAAAGGGGGAGTGATGTGATAACTCATGATGAGATTGCCTGCATCGACAATGAGGTCGATGATGAGGATACCTATATTAGTGATGCCGACAGAGAGGTTGGTGGATAGTCCTTAGACAGGGTCTAAGGTGACAAGGGGATTGCATCATCCTTGAACACATGTTCTAAAGAGAGCTGTAGATGTATGTCTTCGAGAATGAAGTCCTTGGTGGACATGATAGGATTACATCATCCTCAAGAGAGTCGTAGACGTATGTCTTCGAGAATGAAGTCCTTGGTGGACATGATAGGATTGCATCATCCTGAAGAGAGCCGTAGACATGATGTCTCCGAAAATGAAGTCCTTGGTGGACATGATAGGATTGCATCATCCTAAAGAGAGCTGTAGACATGATGTCTCTGAAAATGAAGTCCTTGGTGGATAGAATAGGATTGCATCATCCTGAAGAGAGCCGTAGACATGATGTCTCCGAGAACAAAATCCTGAATGAATAGGTAAGGGGATTGTATCGTCCTCGGACTTTAGTCCTGTGAATTGAGCCGTAGACAAGATGTCTCCGAGAACAAAATCTTGAATGAACATGTAAGGGGATTGTATCGTCCTCGGACTTTAGTCTTGTGAATTGAGCCGTAGACAAGATGTCTCCGAGAACAAAATCCTGAATGAACAGGTAAGGGGATTGTATCGTCCTCGGACTTTAGTCCTGTGAATTGAGTCGTAGACAAGATGTCTCCGAGAACAAAATCCTGAATGAACAGGTAAGGGGATTGTATCGTCCTCGGACTTTAGTCCTGTGAATTGAGCCGTAGACAAGATGTCTCCGAGAACAAAATCCTGAATGAACAGGTAAGGGGATTGTATCGTCCTCGGACTTTAGTCCTGTGAATTGAGCCGTAGACAAGATGTCTCCGAGAACAAAATCCTGAATGAACAGGTAAGGGGATTGTATCGTCCTCGGACTTTAGTCCTGTGAATTGAGCCATAGACAAGATGTCTTTGAGAACAAAATCCTGAATGAACAGGTAAGGGGATTGGATCGTCCTCGGACTTTGGTCCTGTGAATTGAGCCGTAGACAAGATGTCTTTGAGAATAAAATCCTAAATGAACAGGTAAGGGGATTGGATCGTCCTCGGACTTTGGTCCTGTGAATTGAGCCGTAGACAAGATGTCTCCGAGAATAAAAATCCTGAATGAACAGGTAAGGGGATTGGATCGTCCTCGGACTTTGGTCCTGTGAATTGAGTCGTAGACATGAGGTCTCCGAGAATTGAATGATAGGACTGGATCGTCCCTGGACTTCGGTTCAAAAGGTACATGATAGGACTGGATCGTCCCTGGACCTCAGTTCCAAAGGTACATGATAGGACTGGATCGTCCCTGGATTTCGGTTCAAAAGGTACATGGTAGGATTGGATCGTCCTTGGACCTCGGTTCAAAAGGTACATGACTGGATTGTATCATCCATGGACCTATGTCCTAAAGAGAGCGGGATTGATCATCCTGTAATACGATCGTGTGTGTTGCAGGATATGCTGCTATGTATTAGTGAGAATACATGCTTTTGATGATAGATGTATTAGTGAGAATACATGCTTTTGATGATAGATGTATTAGTGTGGATACTAATGCAGATGATCGAGATGCTGTAGATCAAGATGATCCAGATGTTGTAGATCAAGATGATCCAGATGCTGATGCTGTAGATCGTGATGATCCAGATGCTGTAGATCGTGATGATCCAGATGCTGTAGATCATGATGATCCAGATGCTGTAGATCGTGATGATCCAGATGCTGTAGATTGAGATGATTCAGATGTTGTAGATCGAGATGATCCAGATGCTGATACTGTAGATCGTGATGATCCAGATGCTGTAGATCGAGATGATCTAGATGCTGTAGATCGTGATGATCCAGATGCTGTAGATTGAGATGATTCAGATGCTGTAGATCAAGATGATCCAGATGCTGATGTTGTAGATCGTGATGATCCAGATGCTGTAGATCGAGATGATCCAGATGCTGTAGATCGTGATGATCCAGATGCTGTAGAGCGAGATGATCCAGAGGCTGTAGATCGAGATGATCCTGATGCTGATGATCGTATGATGACGATGCTGATGATTGTGAGGATCCAGATGTTGATGTTGTTGTAGCTGTTCGAAGTGCTACAGAAGATAAAGACTCAGTACTGAAGATGTTAATGTTCCAGTAACTGCTCGAGTTACTGATGATGTTGAGAAAGCTTCCAATGATTTATAGATGTATCATGTATGATGTTGATGACTCTTTGCTCACACAGATGATGTTATAATATCCTTCTCGTTAAGGGGGAGTGTTGAGATATTGTAACTTCAAAGAACATTATATTTGTACTTTATTATTCCGGAGATGTTTCATTCCTCCGTGAAGATCTTGTTGTATATCCAGAGATGTTTATTCCTCCGTCGGAATGTGGTAACTTGGGTTATTAGACTTCCCTAGTGGGGGTCGGCCCTATGTGTGTTATGTGGGTCAAAGGGTTATTAGACCACCCTAGAGGGGTCGGCCCAGTCAGTTGTAGTGGGGTATTTAACCCATTGGTTAAATACGAGCCTACATGTCTTGTGTAAAAGACAAGTCGGAGTAGCGTATAAATATAGGAGGTGTATTCCTCATTCCAGACACTCACTCACTTGAGAGTAGCGCACTTGTGGAGGAGAGGTCTGCTATGATGGGGGAGGAGATCATGTCTTTGGTTTGCATCTTTGTATATTGCTGGTCATCTATATTGAGGAAGCTTTACTGGGTTTTCTACCCCATGAGGGTTTCCCAGGATAAATCTGTGTCTCTTGTGTTTATGCTATGCTTGTTTCTTCAGTGATCCTATATATGCTATTATTGTGAAATGGAATGTAATGCTGCTATTTTTTGTCTTAGCATATTAAATCTTAACACGATCACCTTGTTGCTTGCCGATAGACCACATTCATGTTTGGAATTATTGTTGCTGAAATCCAAAAATCATATTTGTAAAATTTGCTCTATTTAAGCTGCTTAAGTTTGTGGCCATTGGTTACAGCCTATTCTTATTTGTGAAATCTCTGTTATATTCCAGGGTCTTGACAATTGGTGGCTTGCCTGAGGGTACTGCTCTATCAATTGTTATTGAAGCATTTGAGAAGCAAGGAAAAATAGAGGCATGCATGTTTTTGCAATGTATCTTGTTCAAAAGCTTGATTTATAAGGCATCAAATATTGAGACACTTTCTTTTGTAGTTCCCATTTGCTTACAAACATAATTAACATTGAGTTACAGTTATGGAATTCGAGTAGTGGGTCTGTCTTCCTACAATCTGTTGCAATCAAGAAACCAGTCCAATTAGATGAAATAGTAATTTATATTTAGAGACATGAAATTCCCATAAAATTCTGCGAGAAATAGGAGAAAAAAATAAATTAGGGGGAAGATGTGGACACAAGGAAAACAATTTGTGAGATATATAATGACATTGAGTGAAATGTAAAAACATACAAAACCAACTTAGTTAGTACACAAAAGGAAGAAGTCAGAATTTGTTCATTGAAATACAATTATTTTGGGACAACTATAGTTACCCACCTAACACGGTCTGGTTCTGGCCCTTGGGCAATGCCAAAGTGATTATGCAAAGGATTTCTATGGCATAGAAAGGACATGCTCGGGGGGTGGCTATACCAATATTATCTAGGCTGTGTACCGATGTTAGGCCTTATAAAATCAAGGAATAGGTAAAGTTGTTCTATTTAGGCTCAATCATTGCTTTCCATATTTTTGCTATCTTATGAAACAAAGTAGAATTATTAGCATTTAGGATCTATTTTCTAGTCATATTTTTTGTTATTGGCATTGGTTGTATCATTGAACAATGCAATGGATTTAAATCATATAATAAAATAATAAAGAATATCTAGAATAATAATAAATAGTAATGACCCTATGTTAAATATGATCCAAAGTTGACTAAATTGTCAAAAGCCATGACTCTTCATAAATATACCCCTTATAGAGTATATTTGTACTCGTGACTATCCTCATTGTAATCATCTTACCATTCTTATCAATTATCAAATATATTAGTATATTTTAGAGACTTCTTTCTCTATTTTGTATAAGCACTTTTATACTTGTTACATTGGTATTGGAGCCAATTCTAGCCCACTTCCACTATGAGAAATCCACTGCAAAATTGTTGTTGAAATTCATGGAGGTTGAAATTGGTGGAAGTCGGATTTAGTGGAGGTTGAAAATGGTGGAGGGTGGATTTCGTGGAGGCCAAAATTCTTGGAGCCGTGAGCTATGAATTCCACAAATGGTCACTTTTATGGAATTCCATAGTCGAATGTTAGTCTTATCTTTTGGGCTATTTAAGCATCATATTTCTTATTAAAAAAGTGATCCCACATCTTCTTAGAGAAATCATCAAGGAAAATTAAGTACCTTGCACCAGGAATTAAGGATGATGTCGTAGGACTGCAATAATGTGTCGGGTATACCACAATGAGAATGGAACCCCAGTGGATGGTTTAATACTCCATTGACCTCACTAGGGAAGCCAGACCTTGTAAGCATCAATCTATTATTTGACTGTGAGATACGTGAAATTATAAATGTTGGTTCCAGAATGTACCAGTTTTGCAGATGTTTGTTTATCTTCTTAAAAACATTCTATTTTTGGAAACTAAGCTTTAACCTCCAGCATATCCTAAAATTGAGGGGGGCCATTTTCTATATAAATTATGTAATATAGCCACTATTGGGGTAACTCAAATGGTATCCTTGAGTACTATCCTAAGAATAGGATCTCTCAACATTATTGAGTTCCTGACTGCTTCGCTTTTTTTAATGTGAAAGTTAGTTTCACATTTGAATGACAATAGGCCACAAGTATACTATTATAAAACTTATGTAATATAGATACTATTGAGGCAAATTAAATGGCAGCTTTGAGTACAAGTTTTAAAATAGGACCTCTCAGCATCATTAAGTTATCAACTGTCGTGCTTATGGTTTTGTGAATGTTAGTTTTACATTTGAATGATAATTTGGCATGGATGTCATTCATGCAGGTCGGTCTTTAAAAAATTGGCTTAGTTATATTTTATAATGCAATAAATTTGTTCAATTTCTTTATTTACTTCCATTCTTTTATAGGACCTATGGCAAGTGATATGTTCCATTGGCAAGCGGGAGTTATGGGACCTGCTAACAGTCCATATGTTGGGGATGTGTTTATGGTGACAATTCATTTTCCAACCATTTATCCATTCAAGCCACCTAAGGTATATTCATCATGTTTAGTGAGTGCATATTGGATTGTATAGCACCTCACTACCTTCAGTGCAAAGACCTAAGGGCCATTGATGCACAAATTCAACATGAAAATCGAAACTTGAAGGAGAAAATATAGAGGTTTGACAAGAGGATAGCAGACCTAGAAGATAGTTATGCATATGCCATTTAAAAAAAGTTGACAAGTAACCCAGTTGTGATCATGGTTGAATCTCACTAACAAGTAACTATGCTACTTATCTCACTTGTTTAGTAAAATATTTGCCAAGACCTTACAAAGTTTTATAATTTAATGAATTTTTTAGAATTTAGAATTTACAAAGTTTAAAGGTCTAATTCTTTGAAGGGTGCTAGCTCAATGGAAGAGCACCTACTTTACAAGAAGGAGGTTGGTGGTTCGATTCCATCGTGCCCTAATATTCATAGGGAATGGTGACCATCGCTATTCGTTCCTAAATATGTATCAATATTGAGGGTCGTTAAAAAGGCATCATCAAAATTCATTTTCTATATATGAAATGGTGATGGTCTACAAATGTCACCATATATATGCATCAATAGTGAGGGCCATGAAAGGTCCATCACCATAAATCACGGTTGTTCATAAATGATGACGGTCACTATCCGTCATTATAATCATCATTTGTGACGGACCTTGAATGTCACCACATCACCTATACTTTTGGTGACGCAGCCTTTGGCGACGTTCAATTTTTGGTGGCGAAAGCTCTTTTTCAATTTTTCAACCCTCACCAAAATATGCAATGGTGACGGTCAACGAACGTTACCATAACAATAGTGAGGGCCATGAAAGGTCCATCACCATAAATCATAGATACTCATATGAAATGGTGACGGTCATGATCCGTCATTATAATCATTATTCGTGATGGACCTTGAATGTCACCACATCACCAATACTTTTGGTGACGAGGCCTTTGGTGACATTCAGTTTTGGGTGACGAACACTCTTTTTACCCTCACCAATGAGCTTATGGTGACATTTTTTGACCCTCACCAATGACCTTTTTTGTTGTAGTGACTGTTGATGTATATGTAACTTCAGAATGTATTTCATCTATGTATTTCATATATATTTATTGTACCCTTATTAGAGATGTGTTATTCCTCTATAAGAAGTGTCATCATGAGGATTGACAAGTGTCGCAAGTGTGTGTACTTGCCAATGGGTTATTAGACCACCATGTGTGGGGTCGACCCTGAAATATATATATTATAATTTGGATGTACCTAGCTAGAGAAGTTGGCCTCATAAGGTCACTGGGAAAACAGGTTAGTATAAATAGAGATCATGTGATCTCTATTTAGATCATTCGAAAAGACACATCACTCTCACTCAGAAAGTGGCGCACAAGTGAGGAGGAGGATCATCTGCTTCTAGGAGACTATCTCAAGTGTATTTTGGTTGTACTTTGGTTGAGTCATTGCTCTCTCTATCTCTGAGGAAGTTGTGGGGTTTTTCACCTTATGGTTTTCCCCACGGAAACTCTGTGTCTCTTGTCTCTCATGCTTTTGATTGTTGTGATGCTTGTCATGCTTATTGTGATTGTTATGCATTGATATACTGTATATGTTATTCTCTCAGTGAAGATCCTAGAGTATTGTGAATTAATGTTCAAAATTTAACATGGTATCAGAGCTAACCTGAGAAGAAGACATTTTGCAGTGACGGAAACTTGAGTTTCTTGTTTATTAGGTTTCTCTCCACAGTTTTTGGAAAATCAGTATAGTAGATTGACTCTACTCATCAAGGAGAATCTATCTGTCCAATCAGAATTCAATTCTGAGCATTTTCAAATTTGGCCCTAAAAATTAGGGTTTCCACAAAAATAGGAATTTCTAGAATCTGAAGACATAGCTGGAAGCTCCTTGCAAAAATTGAAGTTTAGAGCTTTGGATTGAGATTTTTGGCTGGGTAGATCTCCGGAAACTCAAACCCTAATTCAGGGCTCTCCCTAGTGAACCCGGGAGGACAAAAAGACAAATATGAAGGGTAAAACTTTGCTGATCTCAAATACTGAATGCACCAGGCTGATCAGCTCATCAAGGTGCATCTTTCTATCCTTTCAGAAATTTGAAATTCACATTTTGAATTTTTAGGGTTTTTTCGACAAACCCTAATCCGGGACCAGATCCATTTTTCAGCATTTCAAGTGGTAAGACCTAATTCTTTTCTATTTCCATTTGAAGTACCCTTTAAGATGTCTCACCACACCAGGCTTGCGGATAAGCTTGAAGGGGCTGATAACTTCCGAGCTTGGAAGTATAGGATTGGGTTAATCCTGGAAGAGAATGAGTTGGACTCATATATAAAAGAAGACATCCCTATCCCAAAGGATGAAGAGGCCAAGGTATTACATTAGAAGAACTTGGTCAAGGAAAAGAGAATCATTGCTGATTCTATCAAATACCATCTCATACCCCATGTGTCTTCTCTAAAGACACCCAAGGAGATATTTGACTCTTTGACCAAGCTATTTGAAGGGAAGAACATAAATCGGAAGATGACTTTGCGGAATCAATTGAAAGGGGTCAAGATGTTGAATGGAGAAACCATTCAATCTTACTTCTCCAAGGTCTCTCAGATCAAGGAGCAACTTGAAGCTGTGGATGAAGTAGTGGACAATGGTGAAGTTGTTATGACCACTCTGAATGGCCTACGTAGGTCATGGGACTCCTTTATTCAAGGAATCTGTGCAAGAAAGAAATTGATCTCTTTCAGTAAACTATGGGAGGAATGCTCTCAAGAAGAAGCTAGACTTGTAGCTTGTGAGGAAAAGATGGGAGGTGAAGATCAAGCTCTCGCAACTCACACCAAAAGAAGCAAGCCCAAGAAGGAGCACTCTCGCTACAAAAGATCCTATCAAAACAATAAGAAGGATCTAAGATGCTTCACATGCAATAAGAAGGGTCACTTTGCTTCAGATTGTCCCAAGAACAAAAGGGATAATAACAACAACTTCAGCAAGAAGAAGAAGGGCAGCAAAAGAAAGTTCCATGCTCATGCTGCCGAGGATGATGAACCTCCAAAGAAGAAGGCTAGGGCAGAAAGTGATGATGACTCATCAAGTGAAGAAGAATATGTTCTAATCTCTGCTCTCACAGGTACTATCTCCCATGGTTGTAATGATTGGTTGATTGATAGTGGGGCTTCCAAACACATGACTGGGTTTAAGGAATCTTTTGTGAATCTATCTGAACATGAATCACCCATAAGGTGAAACTTGGGGATGATTATCAATACCCAATCAAAGGAAGTGGTGAAGCCTCCTACAACCTAGATTCTGGAAAATCTTTGAAGATGAAAGAATTCCTTTATGTACCTGGGCTCAAGAAGAACTTACTCTCCATCTCTACATTGGATGCAAAAGGTATGAGGGTTGCATTTTTGGATGGCCAAGTCCTAATGTGGCCAAAAGGAAAGACCATAGATGATGCAGTTGTGATTGGAGAGCAAGAGGGAGGATTGTATAAATTGAAGGGACAACCTAAACATGCCATGGTGCATGAATCCATGGAGCAAAGTGAACTTTGGCATAGAAGACTTGCTCATATGCACTATAGGGCACTTCCAATTGCAAGCAAGGCTGTAGAAGGTCTTCCTGAAATCAAGACCAAACATAAAGGTATTTGCAAAGGATGTGCAAAAGGTAAGAACATTAAGAAGGCTTTCCCAAGCAGTGAAAGCAAGGCCAAAGATATCCTGGAAATCATCCACTCAGATGTATGTGGTCCTATGTCATCCAGTTCTCTTAGTGGGTATGTTTACTATGTCTCATTTATTGATGACTTCTCTAGGAAGACTTGGGTATACTTCTTGAAGAACAAAGATGAGGTGTTTGATAAGTTCAAGGAATTCAAAACCTTGATGGAGAATCAAACTGACAAGAAGATCAAAACATTCAGATCCGACAATGGTGGAGAATTCACCTTAGGTGACTTCAAAAAGCTTTGTAGTGATTCAAGGATTAAGAGGGAGTTGACTGCTCCTTATAATCCTCAACAAAATGGAGTTGTATAAAGGAAGAACAGAACTATCATGGAAGCAGCAAGGGCAATGCTGCATGACCAGGACCTACCTATGCATCTATGGGCAGAAACAGCTAGAACAGCTGTATATGTGCAGAACAGAACATCCCACAAGATACTGGACAACAAGACACCAGAAGAGGTCTTTTCTGGTAAGAAACCTGAATTCAGCCATCTCAGAATATTTGGTTGTCCAGTATACACTCATGTCCCAAAGGAAAAGAGGACTAAACTAGATCCTTCAGGAAAGAAGGGTATCTTTGTGGGTTACAGTGAAAGCTCGAAGGCTTATAGAATATACTTTCCAAGGTTCAAGAAGATTGATGTCAGCAGGGATGTAACTTTTGATGAAAACTCAGCATTCATCAAATTAAGGAAGGCACCTATCGAAGTTTATGAAGAACCTAAGGAAACTAGATTTCAAGACACTACCATGACTGAAGCAGTTCCAGAAGTTGTTCGTGAGTTTGAAGATCCACAAGAACCTGTAGATCCACCCCGTGAGGATAACTCTCACAAGAGGAAACCTGCATGGCCTAGAGAGCTCATTCAAGATGCAGAAAGATTTGGCATTCTAGAAGAAGAACACAGAGCAAAGAAGAGAACCAGATCACATACTAGCTATGTTGCTTTACTCTGTGACATTATGAACAAAGAGCCTTCCAGTTATGAAAAAGCAACGGAAAAGAAAGAATGGAAGGATGCCATGGTTGAGGAATACCAATCAATAATGAAGAATGATGTTTGGGAATGTTGTTCCAAGACCTAAAGAGAAGTCTATTGTGACTTCCAAATGGATCTACAAAATCAAGCATGCTGCAGATGGCAGTGTAGAAAAATACAAAGCAAGATTCGTAGCTCGTGGCTTCTCTCAGAAAGAGGGAATAGATTATGAAGAAACTTTTGCACATGTAGCCAGGTATACTTCCATCGGAACAGTACTTGCCTTGGCTGCAGCAATGAAATGGAAAATACACTAGATGGATGTCAAGACTTCCTTCTTGAATGGTGTAGTTGAAGAGGAAGTATATGTGGAGCAGCCACTCGGTTTCGAAATACATGACAGAGAGTCGTATGTATGCAGATTGAAGAAAGCCTTGTATGGCTTGAAGCAAGCTCCCAGAACTTGGTATGGTAGGATGGACAGTTTCCTATCTAGTTTGGGCTTTACCAAGAGTAAAGCGGATTCCAACCTTTACTACAGGATTGAGGAAGGGAATCCTGTGATTCTCCTCCTGTATGTGGATGACTTATTTGTAACAGGAGATGACAGATTGATTGCAGATACTAAGAGGAAGCTTGTTGCTGAGTTCGATATAAAAGATTTGGAAATTATGCATTATTTCCTAGGTATGGAGGTGTGGCAGAGTGCAGATGGGATCTTCCTTGGTCAATGGAAGTACACAGTAGATATCCCGAAGAGATTCGGGATGATGGATTGCAAGGCCATGGCCACATCTATGGCATCAAATCTGAAGCTTCTATGTGATGCTTCATCTGAGCCGGTTGATGTCTCTATGTATCGTCAGATGATTGGGTCCTTGATGTACCTGACGAACACGAGACCAGATATTTGCTTTGCGGTGAACACATTGAGTCAGTTCCTGACAGATCCAAGGAGTGTTCATCTGTTTGCTGTAAAGAATGTTCTGAGGTACCTGAAGGGTACAGTGGATTATGGGCTCAAGTATGAAGCGAATCAAAAGTTTAACCTGCAGGGTTATGTTGATTCAGATTGGGCTGGCAATGCTGCAGATAGGAAGAGCACATCTAGGTGTTGCTTCAATATGGGATCAGGTGTGATCTCTTGGTTTAGAAGGAAGCAGTCCTGCGTAGCACTGAGTACAGCTGAGGCAGAGTATGTTGCAGCCTGTTCAGCTAGTTGTGAGGCAGTATGGCTATGGAAGCTACTGTCTGAGTTATTTGATCTCTCGTTGGATGCTACTGGTATCTTTTGTGATAACTAGAGTTGTGTGAAGTTGTCCGAGAACCCAGTGTTTCATGATAGGTCGAAACACATAGAGATCAAATATCACTATATCAGGGATATGGTGCAGAGAGGGTCTGTGAAGCTCCTATATGTTGTGACGGACGAGCAGATTGCATATGTGTTGACGAAGCCACTAGCCAGGGTGAAGTTCGAGTACTTCAGAGAGAGGCTTGGTGTTCTTCGGATTGATGACACTTCGAGGAAGAAGTGATGGACACATTTGCTGAAGCCATTCCAAGCATGTTGGAAGGAGGGACCTTCACATGGCTGTGGATGTAAGCGCTGGATGATGAGCATCAGGATGATGTTCTGTTTTATGTTGGATATGATCAGTTGGATCATTTATATGTATATGTATGTACGCATCATGTTGGATGTTGGATATGATCAGTTGGATCATTTATATGTATATATGTACGCATCATGTTGGATGTAGGATATGATTAGTTGGATCATTTATATGTATGTACACATCATGTGGGATGCTGGATATGATCAGTAGGATCATTTGTATGTATTTTGTATATGCATCATGTTGGATGCTTGGACCATGTATCTGTATATGTATCAGGTGGATACATTGTATGATCAGGTGGATCATGTATGGTGATATGTATCATGTATTTGTATTTGTATCAGGTGGATACATTGTATGATCAGGTGGATCATGTATGATGATATGTATCAGGTAGATACTTGGTATGCATCAGGTAGATGCATTGTAAGATCAGGATGATCGTGGATGACGAGCTTCGGGATGTTGATCCAGATGACATGTAGCAGGATGTTGCAGTGATGATGATCAGGATGATCATGTGTACATCAGGATGATGTATGGTGAGTATCAGGTTGATACTCTATGGCCATGGATCAGGTTGTGCAGATGAGCATATAATTTGGCCCTGGGAGATTTGCAGATAGTCTTTCGAGGTTTTGCCGATGGCATATAATTTGGCCCTGGGATATTTGGCAAGTGCTCTTTCGAGGTTTTGCTCTGGGAGGACATATAATTTGGCCCTGGGAGATCTGCAGATAGTCTTTCGAGGTTTTGCCTATGGCATATAATTTGGCCCTGGGATATCTGGCAGATGCTCTTTCGAGGTTTTGTCCTATGGCATATAATATGTCCCTGGGAGATCCTATAGGTAGAGCTGTGTGCTCGTAATAGCCTGGGATGCTCTTGCGAGGTTTTTCCATGACCACATATAATCTGTCCCTAGGAGATCCTATAGGTAGAGCTGTGTGCTCGTAACAGCCTAGGATGCTCTTGCGAGGTTTTGTGGTGAGGTCACATATAATATGGCCCTGGGAGATCCTATAGGTAGAGCCGTGTGCTCGTAACAGCCTGGGATGCTCTTTCGAGGTTTTGTGACACACGTAATAAGTCCTGAGGATTCCACAGTATGGCCAGTGATGACAAAGACTTGCAGGTGGTGGGCCTACATCCAGTATGAAAAAAAAAGGACTGGCTCTGTAGAACTTCCTATGACGAGTAGAGTCATCGATTGGTTGAGATAGCAGCAGCAGTGACGATGATGATGACGATGATCCCGAGAAGAAGACTTGTCTAGCAGATCTGTGTCGAGAAATACCTTCCTAGTTAAGAGGGAGTGTTGATGTATATGTAACTTCAGAATGTATTTCATCTATGTATTTTATATATATTTATTGTACCCTTATTAGAGATGTGTTATTCCTCTATAAGGAAGTGTCGTCATGAGGATTGACAAGTGTCGCAAGTGTGTGTACTTGCCGATGGGTTATTAGACCACCATGTGTGGGGTCGGCCCTAAAATATATATATTATAATGTGGATGTACCTAGCTAGACAAGTCGGCCTCATAAGGTCACTGGGAAAACAGGTTAGTATAAATAGAGATCAGGTGATCTCTATTTAGATCATTCGTAAAGACACATCACTCTCACTCAGAAAGTGGTGCACTAGTGAGGAGGAGGATCATCTGCTTCTAGGAGACTATCTCAAGTGTATTTTGGTTGTACTTTGGTTGAGCCATTTCTCTCTCTATCTCTGAGGAAGTTGTGGGGTTTTTCACTTTAGGGTTTTCCCCACGGAAACTCTGTGTCTCTTGTCTCTCATGCTTTTGATTCTTGTGATGCTTGTCATGCTTATTGTGATTGTTATGCATTGATATACTGTATATGTTATTCTCTCAGTGAAGATCCTAGAGTATTGTGAATTAATGTTCAAAATTTAACACTGACAAAGGAATTTCCAAGAATAAAGCATATAAAAACAAACATGATAAGCCCAAAAGACATAAGATATGATAAAATGACATTGATCAAGAACATATAAGTAAATGATGTGTCTTTTATGTAAGACCATATAAATTTGAGCAAAATATTATCAAAAAATGACAGGATAAGTTATGATAAAAGATAGAGGAGCATAAACATGAGTGAGCATAATAGATACCAAGATAGAATAATGAGCCAAGATTTCACTTAAATATATGAAAATTTAGCCATCAAGCAACTAATCTTAAGCATAGGTGCATTTATTATTAGTATGATGTTAATATGCAAGAGATGAATGCCCTGAAAATGTCAATGCTTCCATATAAGAATGTTAGAGACAAATAGCACATGTCAATGCTTCCATATAGGAACGTTAGAGACAAGTAGGAACAAGATAAACTCTGCAATCATAATAATAGAAATCCTATTGCAATAAGAACAAGGTGATCATGACAAATATTTCAAGATTATAAGATTGCTCAAAGCCATATAAATATTGAGTAAAATATTATCAAAATAAACATGACATGATATATATGAAAATAAATCAAAATGTTTAATATGATCAACATATAGAAAATTATGATCAACTCATGATATCACTTATAAAAAATTATGAAATGACAAGTCACTAATGGTCTTAATCATGGGTTCATTTCTTGTTAACACTATGTAAATATGCAAGAGATGAAATGCCCTGGAAATGTCATTGCTTTCATAGAGGAATGTTAGAGACAAACAACACATACCAATGTTTCTGTATAGGAATGTTAGAGACAAATAGCACAGGAACTAGATACAATCTCTACAATACATGAAAATGAAACTATACCCCAATTAAAGAACTTATGACAAGCCAAAAAATATGATATCACATAGATTCAAAAATTGACTTTACGTAGGAAATTAATTAGCAAGAGAATATAATGATCATAAAGATATTACTTATAAAACAATGAAATTGCTTTGACACAAAGGTCAACAATAACATATAAATAAAGAAAATAATGATCAAAATATAACACAAATAAAAGATTCATTATCATGATTAGAAGAGTGCGACCAAAATAACATCACTTATAGATATGAAAAATATAGTCATTAAACAACTAAGTCCTAATGATAGGTTCATTTATTAATGTCACCGTTACCATATTAGAGATCCATGCTCCTGAAAAATGTCAAAACATATTCCACACAAAGAAGGTTAGAGACATAAGAACAAGACGACCTCTGTAAATATGATGAATCGTAACAAAAATCCTAATGCAAAGAGATCAAGAATATCATGGCAAGAATTTCAAGATAAGAGATGAAACTTTTCCAAGATAAAAAACAGAAACTTTACTTACAATCCTTAGAAAAGGTTCCAAATAAAGTCACTTGGGGGTCTGCCAAAGTAAACTTGCATGTAATCGCGGGTTATGCATAGAGAAGTCGCGGGTTCACGGGTCTGTAAAGGAGAAAGACGCGGTTCTAATCAGAAATTCGCGGGTCTCTGTAAAGTAAGGTCGCGGTTATGCTGAAGCACTCACGGGTCCCTGCAAAGTGAAGTTGCGGTTATACTAAAGTAAACGCGAGTTCGCAGTAAAACAGTTGCGAGTATGTCATAGCATACACAGGTCTGTTCACTAAAATTCGCGGGTCTGCAGTATACTTGTGAGTTCGCAGTAGGGAAAGTTGTTGGTTGTGGAGCCTGATATCCAGATCCAGAGATATTATTATTCAGTCGTGTTTGTACCCCAGTTTTATATGATATGTAGGTGGATTGTACATTCACCCCAGTGGGTTCCAGGGGGGACCATCCCCTTGGTTGGGGGGTCCAAGGGCCAGTGGGGGTTTAGGTGCAGTGCCCCCAAGAAAGGGGGTTCGGTGGTAAATCCCCTGAATGAAATTTTTGGAGTTGTTTCACGGGCCCATGGTTTTGGATAACCCGTGGTATTTTCCCATTGTATCTCCCTTATAAAAGAAAGACATTGTAATACGGCTAGGGTAAGATGTATTAGGTTTTATGCATTGTAAATATTTTTGAGATATGAAGAGAGACTATGTGAGACAGTGAAGAGGAAGTGCAGCGGTTGTGCTGCAGGTTGTATCCCTTCACTTCGTTGGACAGAATAATAATAAGGATTGGCAACTTCAGTGTGGACGTAGCCCAAGTTGGGGTGAACCATGATATATCTGTGTCTCTTTTGTAATGTGTGTGTGATTATATTTGCATTTCTGTTTATTGTTATTGCTCTGCGATTATGTTTTTCTAACAATTGGTATCAGAGCCGAAGGTCTATTTGGAAGATAAACCCGCAAGAAGCTAGGGTTCCTGGTTCGAGTGGGAGCAATGGCAGAAGAAAGAAAGTTTAAGGTCGAGAAGTTTAACGGCCAAAACTTCCAGTTATGGAAGATGCAAATGGAGGACTATCTGTACTAGAAGGATCTATTCCTACCGTTGGGAGGAAGAGAAAAGCAGCCGGCGGCTATGAAGGACGAAGAATGGGAGGTTCTTGACAGAAAGGCTCTGGGAACAATACGGCTGAGCCTGGCTTTGTCGGTGGCTTTCAATATCTCAAAAAAAATGACAACGGAGGGTTTGATGAGTGCATTGGGTAAGTTGTATGAAAAACCCTTGGCCTCCAACAAGGTATTTCTAATGAAGTGTTTATTTAATATGAAGATGTCTGAAGGTGGATCTATTACTAATCATTTAAATGAGTTTAATACGGTTACAAATCAGCTAAGTTCTGTAAGTGTGAACTTTGATGATGAGGTTAGGGCTCTTCTAATCTTGTGTTCATTGCCAGAAAGATGGAATAGCTTGGTCATGGCTGTAAGTAACTTTGTCTCTAGTTCAAACACCTTGAAATTTGATGATGTTATTGGTGTTATTCTTAGCGAGGAAATGCGAAGAAAAAGCACAGATGAGACATCAAGTAATGTATTGACCATGGATAGCAGGGGAAGACAAAAGGAGAGAGGAAAGAGCCAAGGTAATTGTGGCAAGTCTAAAACGGGCAGATCCAAGTCCAGACTGGGAAAAATAGAGTGCTGGAACTGTGGAAAGAAAGGACATCTGAAGAAAGACTGTAGATCTCTAAAGAAGAAAGGAGATGCACAGAAGGAAACTACCCAAGAAGCAAATGTAGAAGGTGATGTGTTACAAGATGCTTTGATTCTTGCATTAGATAATACTAGTGATTATTGGGTAGTAGATTCAGGAGCTTCATGTCATGCTACACGTCATAGGAAATACTTTCATGAGTATGTTCCTGGTGATTTTGGACATGTTTTATTGGGTAATGATGAGTCATGTAAAATTGTTGGAATGGGTAAGGTATGGATAAAAGTTAAGAATGGAACTGATTGGCTATTGAAAGATGTTAGGCATATTCCTGCTATGAAAAGAAATCTGATCTCAACAGGGCAGTTGGGAGATGGCGGCTGTTTATCTACATTTGGAGAAAAGTGGTGGAAGGTCACTAAAGGATCAATGGTGATAGCAAAAGGAGACAGGATAGGTACGTTGTATTTATGTCCTCATAATACTAACCATTCTATCTGTTTAGCTTCCATAGGAACAGATACAACATTGTGGCATCATAGGCTTGGCCACATGAGTGAGAAGGGGATGCAGATTCTCCACTCAAGGAAGTTGCTGCCAGATTTGAAACAGGTAAGTTTGGAATTCTGTGAAAACTGTGTTTATGGAAAACAGAAGAGAGTCAAATTTCTCAGGGTTGGGAAATAGAAGAAGAATGAAAAGTTAGAGCTAGTGCATACAGATGTATGGGGATCGGTTCAGGTACAATCTCTTGGTGGCTCTCATTATTATGCTACATTTGTTGATGATGCAACTAGAAAAACATGGGTTTATTGCATTAGACAGAAATCTGATGTGTTTGCTACTTTTAAGAAGTGGAAAGATTTTGTTGAGAATGAGACAGGAAAAAGGTTGAAGTGTCTCAGACTAGATAATGGAGGTGAGTACTGCGGCAAGGAGTTTGATAGTTACTGTTCATACCATGGGATTCGTAGAGAGAAGGCAATCCCAGGAACACTACAAGAAAATGGTGTGTCAGAAAGGATGAATAGAACGATCATGGAGTGTGCAAGGTGTATGAGACTGCATGCAAGGTTGCCCTTACAGTTTTGGGCGGATGCTGTAAATATTGTTGTTTATTTAATAAACAGAGGACCTTCAAGTGCTTTGGATGGTGGTATTCCAGAGGAGGCATGGATAGATAAAAAGTTAAACTACTCATTTCTGAGAACGTTTGGTTGTGAAGCATTTGTCCATATTGATAAAAAAAATAGAACAAAGCTTGAAGCTAAATCCAAGAAATGTACCTTTATTGGATATGGGGTTGATGATTTTGGTTATCATTTATGGGATTATGAAAATCACAAAATCATTAGAGTAGAGATGTCATATTCAATGAAAATGTCATGTATAAACATCAGTTGCAGGGAAAGAAACAGGAAAAAGAAAACACAGAGTACACAGTACTTGATGAAATTACAGAAAATGAAGTTCCAAAGGTGTCAGAAAATCAAAAACAACAGCAAGTGCCTGAAACTCCTGCAACTGTAAGAAGATCGACTAGGTTAAATAGACTCCCTGAACGATACTCTCCTTCAATGTATTATTTGTTGATGACTGATGCTGGTGAACCAGAATGTTATGAAGAAGCAATGCAGGTGGAAACTAGAAAGAGGTGGGAGCAAGGCATGAATGAGGAGATGGACTCATTGGTAGGAAACCAGACTTGGAATTTGGTTCAGTTGCCTGCTGGTAAAAGAGCATTGCAGAACAAATGGATTTACAGGTTGAAAGAAGAAGAAGGAGGTAAGAAGCAGTACAAGGCCAGACTTGTTATAAAGGGGTTTGCACAGAAGAAAGGTATTGATTTTGATGAAATATTTTCTCCTGTTGTTAAGATGACTTCAATTAGAACTATCTTAAGTCTAGTGGTGGTAGAAGATTTGCATCTTGAACAGTTAGATGTAAAAATAGCCTTTCTCCATGGGGATTTGGAAGAAGAGATATATATGCAGCAGCCACAAGGGTATGAGGTCAAAGGTAAGAAGAACTTGATATGCAGGTTGAAAAAGAGTTTGTATGGCTTGAAGCAAGCTCCAAGGTAGTGGTATTTAAAATTTGACAAGTTTATGACAGAACAAGGTTATAGTAGATGTCATTCTGACCACTGTGTTTATTTCAAGAAGCTAGACAATGAAAGATATATTATCTTGTTATTGTATGTGGATGACATGCTTGTTGCAGGGTCTAACATGCAGGATATAAATGTATTCAAAAGGAAGGTAGCTAATTCATTTGCGATGAAGGATTTGGGTGCTGCAAAGAAAATCTTTGGTATGAGAATAACGAGAGACAGGAAAAATCGCAAATTGACATTGTCTCAGAGTGAGTACATACAAAAGGTGTTGGAGAGGTTCAGAATGCAAAATGCAAAACCAGTAAGTACACCTTTGGCTAGCCATTTCAATATAAGTAAGGAAATGTGTCCCTAGATACAGGAAGAGACAGATTACATGTCCAGTATTCCCTATCAATCAGCAGTTGGTAGCTTGATGTATGCCATGGTGTGCACAAGACCAGATATTGCACAAGTAGTGGGAGTTGTGAGCAGATATATGAACAATCTAGGTAAAGAACATTGGAAGGTAGTACAATGGATTCTTAGGTATTTGAGAGGTACCACCACTTAGGCATTATGTTTTGGAGGTTCAGACACTGTTCTACAGGGATATGTTGATGCAGATATGGCAGGTGATAAGGATAGCAGGAGGAGCACCATAGGGTATGTGTTTACTATAGGTGGAACAACAGTAAGTTGGATTTCGAAATTGCAGAAGGTTGTTGCACTTTCAACAACGGAATCAGAGTATGTTGCTATTATAGAGGCTAGTAAAGAGATGATTTGGTTGCAGAGGTTTATGGAGGAATTGGGTAAGAAGCAGAAGGATAACAGGTTGTATAGTGACAGCCAGAGTGCCATTCATCTTGCAAAGAACTCAACATTTCATTCCAGGACTAGACATATACAACTCACGTACCATTTCATATGCTCTGTTCTGGAATATGAACTGTTGAAGCTGAAAAGATACATACTAGCCAGAATCCTACAGACATGTTCACAAAGGTAGTGACCAGAGAGAAATTGAGTTCCTACTCAGTTTCAGTTGGCCTTTTAGCATGAAGTTGAAGAAGAGAAAATTTCCAAGTCCAAGGTCCAGCAGCGACGGAGTTGCTGTGATCAGTCTCCAAGTGGGATATTGTTGGTTGTGGAGCCTGATCTCTAGATCCAGAGATATTATTATTCAGCCGTGTTTGTACCTCAGTTTTATATGATATGTAGGTGGATTGTACACTCACCCTAGTGGGGGGGCATCGCCCCCTCACGGGGTTCTAGGGGGGACCATCCCCCCTGGCTGGGGGGTCCGGGGGCCAGCGATGGTTTGGGGGCAAAGCCCCCGAAGGAAATGTTTGGGGTTGTTTTAGGGGCCCATGGTTTTGGATAACCCGTGGTATTTTCCCATTGTATCTCCCTTATAAAAGAAAGACATTGTAATACAGCTAGGGTAAGATGTATTAGGTTTTATGCATTGTAAAGATCTCTGAGATCTGAAGAGAGACTGTGTGAGATAGTGAAGAGGAAGTGCAGCGGTTGTGCTGCAGGTTGTATCCCTTCACTTTGCTGGATGGAATAATAATAAGGACTGGCAACTTCAGTGTGGACGTAGCCCAAGTTTGGGTGAACCACGATATATCTGTGTCTCTCTTGTAATGTGTGTGTGATTATATTTGCATTTGTGTTTATTGTTATTGCTCTACGATCCTGCTTTTCTAACAAAAGTTGCGGTTACCCGTGCTATCTGTGAAGCAAAATCCACGAACGTCAAGTTTTAGACCAAACTGCCGAACACGAAAATCTGCACAAAGTCTACCAAATTTGAACGAAAAATACCGACCTGTCAACCGGAATCGGGATCTCATTTAGGAAAATCCAAAAAATGTATAGATCTACAAACAAAACATCAAGAAACCCTTGAAAATTTTCTGTAAAAACTACAGAACATAGTTAGGGTTAGAAGTAAAAAACTGTAGAAACATGCCCATATTTGAAGAGAAGCCTAATGGCTACCAGATAGAAAGCAAATATACAAAATAAACAATACCCAAATGATAATAGTTATTGATGAAAGCTATAGAAGGTTCTAGATCATAGCAACTAGCTCTGATACCATGTCAGAGATTAAGATCTAGCTAAACTAGTTTACTTATCTAAGCAACAATAATATATCAACATGAACATAAAGAGACCAAGAAAAGGAGAACACCAGATATACATAGTTCACCAAATTGGGATACGTCCACGGGAAGGGTTGCATCTTCCATTAATATGAAAAAGATCTCAAAGATTACATGGCATCCTCACATATGCATCACATCAAGCTCCATCATACAATGTGTGTACAAATGACATACACAACATGTGAGGTGTGATTAAAGATTTTAAGTTTCTGTGGTTTGCAATGTTCAGGTGGGTTTCCGGATTCCACGGTCTCATTTTTGTTGTCGACGTTTCGAATCCCAAGATGGATTCATCATCAGGACTATGTGTAGATAAGTTGCTAGTCAAGATAAATAGATAGGGATGCCAAAACTTTTCCCCTCCGACTAAACAAAAGGGTGTCCTTCACCTCTCTTATATGCCAAGAGGTTTGGATTACAATACATCCCATAATACATGTGGGATAAATGAATTTCCTCTTTATATAGAGAATGGTCACAAAGGACATAATTACAATGATGCATGTGGGATAACTCTATTTTATAAGATTAGAGTTATTTTATGCCTTTAAAATATATTTTACCAATATATCACATAAGTCATCATTATATATTCTAACAATTCCAAGGGGTTTATATGCTAAATTAATTCACTATAGAGGTGGCCAGTCTCTAGAGGAGACTTAATAGCTCAACCATGGTTAGTAGTACATCACACACCATACATGCTTCAACATGCAAAGAATCACTTCAACACATGATGCACCACCTCAACACATGAGGATCTGTCTTGGCACACAAGACCTTAGCCTTGACTATCAAGACTGTACAACATCATCACTTTGACATACAAAGCACTTGCCTCAATACATGAAGCTTAACCATTCTTGATTCGAACTCAAGATTCTTCTCCAAGTTTCCTGAGTCTAGCTCAGGATCATATACGTGTAATGTCCCTTTTTTTATATTTATTAAAATAGTGAAATTTTCAACTTTTTTCCCTAGTTCGACCTTGACTAGTTTTGATGTCTAGGTCTCCAAATTGCTCCAAATGCTCCGAAATATTCAGATAAGGTGTATGAATAATATTAGGACTTGATTATGATTTTCATGGATTATTTAGGACCATCAAAAGGCTTCTGAAAACCCCTTTAAGATTCCGGCCTAGATAAGATTTTTCACTAGCAATTTGGGGTTCAAATCCCCCTAGGGTAAATACTGAATATGGCTCTCCAAAATATTCCAAACCCACTCAAATTTATGAAAAGAGGGAAAGGATTTATAAGGCACAATATCAAGGTCTCATGTGCATCATTATTCAGTTTCTGAAGTCTATTATAACCCTCTCCCAACAGCTACAAAATCACTAGTTTCGGGGTGAAATCACAAACCTGGGAAACACTTCTGTGACAAACAGAGTGAAAAAAACAAAGCACGAGTGGATGATCACGCGAAAAAAAGTCAAACTGAAACTCTAGGCCGAGAGTTTTGAGAGTTCAAACTCTAGGCCGAGAGTTTTAAAAAACTCTAGGCTGAGAGTTTGAACCAATCGCCGCGCTGTATTTAAAAAAAAACTCTCAGATGAGAGTTTCAACTAAACTCTAGGCCGAGAGTTTGGAAGACATTTCTTGCCCGAGAGTTTCTGGTCAACAATTCTAGCACCATTTCTGCAGAATTCAGAAATGTGTCACTTTAACAAGGTTGGACCACTGCAAAACATGATAATTACATGTCGGAGTTTATACCAATAGATTCATCATTCAATCAACTTTCTAGTAATATAAGTTTTTTTCAATTTCATTTAGGATTACTATTTTTTTACTAAACTTTATCATTAAAAAATTAAGTGTCTGAAAAATCAATCACAATGAAAATTCAATATCATCACAATGACGAAGCCAAATTTTTTTTAAAAAATACAAGGATGTTCCTTGAAGTGTCCTCTTAAATGGGTTGGTTTTAGTTTGTTTGATAAGAGTAACGTTTGAAAGAAAATGTGAATACAAAAACATGTGTCAATAATGCATCATTTTCTGAACATACGTTGTTTCGATAAATAATAAAAAATAGTTCCCAAGTCTTAAAAAACTCGAAATATAGTCTAGGATCAATTTTAGTGTGTGTATATTATGAGCATATAATTTTTTTCCCTAAAATGAATAACCATCTATCAAAAAACCATCGTCAACACAGGTCACTCATTATCCATACCTAAACTTTTCAAGTATATGTCGTTTGTTGACAACAAATTTGTCCCATGATATGTCCATAAAAAAAAATTTAAAAAAATACGAGTAGAAAGATAATTCAATTTTGTAAAACCTTTGTGTTTACTTCAAGTTGAAATTCCTAAGGGAGATATGGGTTTGAAGAGGTCGAAGTTGAAAAACATAAAAACTAGCAGTTTTTTTTGTCAAAAACAAGCCAAAATTGTTTCCCAACTTCATGTTTTCACCCTTCGACCTTGGGGGAAATGGCATTAAATCTTCTTCAAATGGTATAAAACTGAGCAAGATGACTCCAAATGCGTAAGTACAAAAGCGCTCTTCCTCAAGGATCAAGAATATGCAAAGAAAACTAGAAATGGTTGGAGGAATGATCTGCACTAGAAGAAACCACGAGCTGTCATGTAGCTTACACCTGCAAATAAAGACTCCATTAAAGCTCCAAATGAAAGGTCTGAATGGCCTTTCCAATTACCAATTAGGATGGGAATCTTTCACCCTCGAAATTTGTAATGTCCCCAGTTTGGCCCCATGGCATTAACACTATAAATGATGTAATATTGTTAGGAAATCATGGTGAGGAGCTCAAGGCCAAGGCCTCGCCATCGATTTCGTGATGCATATGGTTTGCGTGCTAGCAATGCACAGTGGAAATTCAAATAGCATGTAATATGCATTTTAATAAAAAATACCCACAACTAGCTATGCAATGCAACAAAGAGATGGGGGCATGATTTCACAAGGAATTGGGAGGGAAAACATTCAAACCCTTGAGCCAATAGAGTCAAGCCAAGTGTCAATGAGGGAACCCATCAAACCCTCAACTACCCATGTTGACTTTTTGTACCCAACCATTGATTTCTCCCAAGAGTTGGTTGGGGAAGTTATTGCCTTGGGAATGGGAAGGTATGGCTGTCCAAAATCGGGTATGGGCAAGCCACCCTTCATGGAAAAACGTGTTGGTCTTTTTGGGCAAGAATAGAGCTACGAAATGGCTGCCTAAGCCATTATTCACCATGGCCTTGCTCTCTCACGCAGCTCAAGCTGCCTGGGCGTTTTCCTCCCTCGTTTTTCTGTGTCTCCCTTCATCTTTTAGCTGGGAAGGGGCGTTTTTGTGTTGGTTACCCGTGGGGAAAGAGAGCAGAACGTTTTGGGTCTTCCTGGGGGTCGTTTAGGCCATTGTAAGGGATCCTAACCAGTGGAGAGAAATCGGTTTTGCTCCCTGGGGTTGAAATCGAAATTCCACAATTCGTTTGGGTAAACCACGAGTTGGGAGAACCAATGTGGACCCTGTTTTGTGAACACCTCTGTTGTAAATGTGTAACCCTGTCAATAATCGTTTTTTGCTGTGAGAAAGAAGAGTATGATGGGCATGGGTGATGGGTAATCCCTGGTTCTGGCTTGAGATTGGGAATGAGCATCCATTGTGCAAGTGCAGCCTGATAAACCCAGTTAGACTGGCTTGGCTAAAATAAAATGGTTAATAGACTGTGTGTGAGCGTGAATGTCCCCTTTGTCCTTGTGAGAATCATGCCCAGCTCAGGGGTGGCCTTCGGACGGACTCAGTATAAGCTGTCGAAGAGCCTACGGTTGGGTGGAACGTTGCAGCGACATAGCTAGTTGCTTGGGACAATTGAAATGAAGATAAGTGTTTCTGCCTATGTATTTACTTCTGCTGTGTTTGCTTAGATATGTACATCGGCATGCCTGTCTTTCTATATATGGGGTTGTTTTTATTTAGTAGTTATTGGGGCCAATTGCCCAATTTTAGCATTACGATCCTCTCCATTGCACTGGCATGATGGGTGGGGACGTTACATTTGGGATCAGAGCTCTAGGTTCAACACTACGGCTGTTGGGCCCTTCACAGAAATACAAATCATTGAGTGTACATGCATTTTGTATTTGGAGCTAAAACGCATTAAAAGAAACTGAAATGCATTTTGTGTGTACATGCATTTTGTATTTTGTATTTTGTATTTTGTATGTACATGGATTAATTGTGAATCCATTGCATGGACTGTTGAATGTGAGATAATGAAAGATTTCAATTTTTTTTTCCCAAGTCTGTTTGAAAAAAATTCGTTTAAGACTGTTTCGGGAGAATTCCCGAATGTCTTCCGCAATTGCGGAAACATTCGGCGAATTGCTCCGAAACTGCGGAAGCATTCCGCGAAGTTTTCCGCAACGCGGAGGAATTCGGGAAGTCACCCCGAAATTTGCGGAAGGAATTCCCTTCCGAAATTTTCGGAAGGAATTCTCTTCCGAAATTTGCGGAAGGATTCCGCGAGTTGTCCCGCAACGCGGAAAAATTTGGCGAAATGCTCCGAAAAAGAAGAAAATTTTTCTAAGTGTTTTCGAAAATTTTGTTTAAAGTTGTTTCGGAAGGAGTTCGGGAAAGTCTTCCGAAACTGCGGAAGGATTCCGCGAACGGTTCCGCAATTGCGGAAGAGTTCGGGAAAGTCTTCCGAAACTACGGAAGGATTCCGCGAACGGTTCCGAAATTGCGGAAGAGTTCGGGAAAGTCTTCCGAAACTGCGGAAGGATTCCGCGAACGGTTCCGCAATTGCGGAAGAGTTCGGGAAAGTCTTCCGAAACTGCGGAAGGATTCCGCGAACGGTTCCGAAATTGCGGAAGAGTTCGGGAAAGTCTTCCGAAACGGTGGAAGGATTCCGCGAAGGGCTCCGAAATCGCGGGAGGATTCGGGAAAGTCTTCCGAAACGGCGGAAGCCTTCGCCGAATGGCTCCGCAATTGCGGGAGCATTCGCCGAATGGCTCCGCGACGGAAGCCTTCGCCGAATGGCTCCGCAGTTGCGGGAGCATTCGCCGAATGGCTCCGCGACGGAAGCCTTCGCCGAATGGCTCCGCAGTTGCGGGAGCATTCGCCGAATGGCTCCGCAGTTGCGGGAGAATTCAGCGAATCGCTCCGCCATTGCGGAAGCGTTCGCCGAACTGCTCCGCAATTGCGGAAGCATTCGACGAACTGCTCCACATTGCGGAAGCGTTCGGAGAACCGGCCCGCGCTCCCGGACGTAAAAAAAAAAAAAAAAAAAAAAAAAAGGCTAAAACTTGATTTTTTGATAGCAGGAGCATCCGGACTCAGAATGCGATGATTCCTGTAGGGCTCGGAGGCCATTGACGAGGGCCATGAAAAGACCAGTGAAGACCCGTAGCCCATTACACTCCGATTTGACAGAAAATGGATAATAGTGACTTTTGAAGGACAGAGTCCCGAGGCTTGACAGAAGGCCGGTTTAAGCTGAAATTGATACGAGGCAGTCATGAAGCAGGCACAATGTTAAGTTCCGAATCTTGGAACCCAACTCCAAAGGATGTGGAGTCAGGGTGATCAAGAAGGCCAAAAAGCACTGTTCCGGGTCACTTTTTCGGGATTTTGAAAAGCTGGTGGACAGTAAAAGTGACCCTAGATGTGGGAATCGAAAATTTTACTGAACTAGACATTTCATATTCTCATTAAGATGGACAGTTTCCGTTAGACGAAGATTTTCCAGAAATGCACCGTTTGGGAGATAGCCATTTTTTGCCCAAAATTTGGAATTTTGGAAAAATGTGAAAAGTGAGAAGTAGCAAAACCCAGAAATTCATAGAAGATGAACGGTGCATCGGAATTGAGATCCGTGAATTGCTGAGTGTTCCTTGTTATATGGACTAACTCCGCCCGATAGAAAAGTTTTTGTGATTCCTCATAGATTTTCTTCCACGGGTGGCTAAAGTTGGCATTCTGGACCAAAGTGCAATTATGTAAAATGTGCAAAATTGTAGTGAAAGTTGTCATTTTTGAAGGAATGCAGTTTCCACACCCGATGTCGGAATGAAGCATGAAAACAGGCATTGGAAAGCTTGTCCAGCAGGGAACGATGATACATGACCAGCGTTTGAATGAGGTCTACAGATATCATAATTATTTAGTGCAGAAGAGTGCCAGCGGCTGTATTTGACAAAGAAATTTTGTTGTCAATGTGGGCAATTTCTACAATTGCAGGATATGGAAGAGAAATTCCATGATACGAGGAGGGATCGAAAAGGGAAGAATTTCTTAAACCTCTATTCGTATCATACTTATAATTATGAAATTGTCATATGGCATAAAAATTTTAAAATCTAAGGGATTACATAGGTGTATATGCACTAGATGACATCTTAACAAACATTGCATAGTGCATATGAAAATGCTTGTGCATGAATGAGATATTGCATATTGGTAAAAGAATGAAGTCTGCATATGCAATGAACCGCTAATAGAGAATATTGTGGTTGATAATCACTATTGATGTTGGTATTGGTTGTAGGACCAAAGATAACAAAGAGCATGGCTAAACATGTTGGGGATGTTGTTGCATGAAGCCAGCAACCTTATGCAGAAAGGATGGTGCAACAAATCTATTATCATAAAGTTGGAAAAAGGACCGAGCAGCCTTGGTAAGAGGCCAACTGATCAGGTAACATCAGGCGATGTTAATGGTAACCATGCAGGTAATGATTATTGGTGCCAAATTGCATGAATGTGGAAAGGGGATTTGGTAAGATCTCTTCAACTATGTTTGAGTTATGTTGAGATAGTTTGCATGTGATACTGGTTACCAATTGGGACTGTTAACCTACCAAGCTTGGTGAGGTGTGGGTAAGTGAAGGAAATGATCCTTACACCCTATGACTGTTTATAAATATCAATGCATTCATATGAATTTATATAATTCCATGTGTATGTTGGTTATGTGCTTAATAACCAAGGCAAGTGAGGATTAGTGATCCTGATTATGGTAATACAAGTTATATGAGATAGTCATGTCTCGATCATAATATGCTTGAATGCATAGTAATCATGAAACAATGCAAGGTAGCATTGAGTAGATGTGCATTAAGAGATTTTATAAACCTTGTGATGCATGGTATGAATGCATAGGTATGATACATATGTTATTGCAAATAAATAATGAATGAAATGATGAACTGATGATAATTCGAGGATCACTTCATGGGCTGTTTATGAATGATATGACTGTGAAATTTGATCTAGAGCTTATAAGGAGGAATCTCATGGTTGAGAGCTCTAAGTTCTGTTAGTAAAACAGTTGTAAATATCAGATTTGCAATTGTTTTGGATTTAAAATTTTGCTAATAATTGCTAATGACTGTTTGGCTTATATGAAAATGTGTCAGGAGGACATGCTGTAAGTGGATGCTCCCGTATGGTAGCGAGCATAAGACCATAACGGGCAGAGTGGTGTCACTTACAGGAGCCAAACAATATGAGGATAACCTCATGGATAAGGAAACCAATTTCTGTAGTAGATAGAATTGTAAATTCATATTGAATTTAATTATTAATGCTATTGATTAGTTATGGAACAATCATATTTGAATCTTATTGCTAAATGTTGCTGACTGTTTGGCTATGTGATAAAGTGTGCCAGGATGACACATTGCAGGAAGATCATGTGTGATGGCCTGCAGAAGCCAAACTAGATGGGAAGGATCCCATGCTTTGGAAATGGGTTTCGGGTGAAACGCCATTGTAAATGTTGATAATGTCTCAGACAAACTGCATGTTGGTAAAGCATGTGAGTGAGACAGTAAATTATGCCAAGAAGGCATGTGTGGGTTATGACACGTGAAAAGATTGGGGTGGCAAACCGAAGGACTGTTGACTCAGAGAAGGGAGCCCCATTCTTCACAAATGCAGAAAATATACATCTGTGAAGCGAATGAGTATTCTGTAACCCTAACTAAGAATATACGTGTCTAGTTATTAGATCTAATATGCAGAGCATGCTACATCTTATTTATATCATTGCAGACTGCTTGAGTCTGATTAGGACCTACATGGCGCACATCAGAGAGGGGGTGCACACCTTTTCTGGTGCTGGGTCATGATAGGGTTTTCAATATTGACTACATCCTAAGGGAATGGACGCATTCCTGGTGTTTCAATACTTGATAGTGAATGATATGAAATATGATTACAATTTTTGGGCAGCAATACTGATGAGCCTGCTTATCCTTCTTGTGCTAACAGCTTACACAGATGCAACTTGGTGTTGCACGAAAGAGGCAAAGTGAAGAAAGGGTGCTCAAGAGGACTGTATGGGCAGTGGTAACCTTTCTACGCTCACACTAAAGGACACTAGAAGGGATGGATAGGCCCAGAGAGCTGTATTGCAGAAAAGGGGTATCATCCGATGCGTAGTGTGAGTGGGTATTGTGGGGCCATGCTAGCCTGCAGTTAAGTGAGTCACCTATGGAGTTCCTGGAGGGAACTGCTGGTTGCACAAGAGAGGGAGCCACGTAATCATATTATGTGGTTCATATTGCCTGAGAAACCCAGTCGGTGTGCTGGCTTGGCATGTTGTTAAAGTAATTCCTGACAAACCCAGTCGGTGTACTGGCTTGGCATTGGATATTTGCATGTTGTGAAGGTACTGGTTATTTGGGTGATATTTCCTGACAAACCCAGTCAGAGAACTGGCTTGGAAATGATTTTTGAAATGCTTGATAAACCCAGTCGGCGTACTGGCTTAGCATACTGATTTTTGAAATGCTTGATAAACCCAGTCGGCGTATTGGCTTAGCATACTGATTTTTGAAATGCTTGATAAACCCAGTTGGCGTACTGGCTTAGCATACTGATTTTCGAAATGCTTGATAAACCCAGTCAGCGTACTGGCTTAGCATACTGATTTTAGGGATGCCTGATAAACCCAGTCGGCGTACTGGCTTGGCATTGCCTATTCGGATGATGTTGTGGAGCAGCATGTACGCTGGCCAAACATCCACCCCACAGGTGATCCAAGGCTTGTAAAGCAGAGAAGGAAACCTGTGGAGTAGCGAGGAAACGCAAAATACAGATAAGTATTCTTTTTCATTTAATTCTTGTTGGAATAATGAAGATTTCAGGAACGAATCTTATTGCAACCAAACTAATACATTGTTGTTTCTTTGTTGGAAACCTTGGCCATTACAGGAAACAAGGACCCTGAAAGAGCTATAAATGCTTGGTAAAGCCAGAGAGTAACTGGTTGGAGCCATAAATTCTTGGTAGAGCCAGAGAGTAATTGGTTGGTCGCTATGAAATTCTTGGAAAATTCAGGGAATAGATGGTGGAAACATTAACCACTCGATGTTGTGGAGCAGCCGGCGTGCTGGCCAAACATTCCCTTAAACAATTGATAAAACCAGTCAGCATACTGGCCTGGCATTGCCTGTTCGAATGGTTGTGGAGTAGCCTGCGGGCTGGCCCAACATTCATTGTTGTATCCACGGGAAATCCAATGCTTGGAAAGCGAAGAAGGATCCTGTGGGATAGAGTGAAGACATCCTATAAAGATAAGTGTTCGGTTATCTTGCAACTCTGCTTATGAATATACATGTGTATATGATTTTCTTAAATTCTCATCTGGAAATAAACCCTATAGAAATACACTAAACATGTGAATTGACTCAATGTTTGAGTGTGGGTATTGCTGGAAGCAAGGACTATAAAAGCATCTGGAGGATGCATGTGGACATATGACTGTACTGAGGAGCTCAGTATGAGCAGTTAAAAAAAATAAAAATAAAAAAAGATGGTGCTAGTGGGACTGTGTGGGTCCTAGCAGCCAAAGGTTCTGTAAGCAACAATGGGGAAGAGATCCCTAGTTGAAAGGCATTAGACAGACCTTAGACACTAAAGTGTCATAGCCAAGAAAGGACAAGTCAAGCATTCACATTGAAGTGAAAGAGGCCAAGGACCATAGAACCACCAATGATGGTGTGGCTCCGGATTGGAACAAGACTAAGAGGGGGAAAACTCTTACTCTTCTCTTTCTTTGACTGATGCATCTTAGAAACAAAGGATTGTTGAGTACATGTCATAAATGAAACCAAATTGTGTTTCGTTGCTTGAAATGAATTGAGAATGCTGAAATAGTTATTTTCTTGTGAAAGGATGAACATGAGTGAGTTCATGTGTGTGTGGAAAGCATGAAATGTGTGGAAGTCTCATGAGTAAAGCATGGACGTTCCAAGTCAATTAGGAAAATAATTGACTAATTTTATTATTGTGTTATGCTTGTCCTAACAGGAATTGTCATGATAAGTCTCACAGATAGTTGCTGGGACAACAAGAAAGATGGCATCCATGAAATTCCAGACTTGTAGATCAGCTGGAAGATAAACAATTGGAAGGGATTGCTCTGGAGCAATGCCCACTTGTAAAAGCTGGAAGACCAAAGCTGGCAGGAGACGCTGGTGGAAGCTAGAGGAATTGATCCTGAAAGTTCAAAGTAAAGGGGTAAAACGCAGAATAGACCTGTCACATTTTGTGAATTTTGAATCATGCGTAAAGTGGGTATTCATACCTAAGTGTTGGAACACCGAGGACGGTGTTATTCCAAGGGGAGGGGAATGTAATGTCCCCAGTTTGGCCCCATGGCATTAACACTATAAATGATGTAATATTGTTAGGAAATCATGGTGAGGAGCTCAAGGCCAAGGCCTCGCCATCGATTTCGTGATGCATATGGTTTGCGTGCTAGCAATGCACAGTGGAAATTCAAATAGCATGTAATATGCATTTTAATAAAAAATACCCACAACTAGCTATGCAATGCAACAAAGAGATGGGGGCATGATTTCACAAGGAATTGGGAGGGAAAACATTCAAACCCTTGAGCCAATAGAGTCAAGCCAAGTGTCAATGAGGGAACCCATCAAACCCTCAACTACCCATGTTGACTTTTTGTACCCAACCATTGATTTCTCCCAAGAGTTGGTTGGGGAAGTTATTGCCTTGGGAATGGGAAGGTATGGCTGTCCAAAATCGGGTATGGGCAAGCCACCCTTCATGGAAAAACGTGTTGGTCTTTTTGGGCAAGAATAGAGCCACGAAATGGCTGCCTAAGCCATTATTCACCATGGCCTTGCTCTCTCACGCAGCTCAAGCTGCCTGGGCGTTTTCCTCCCTCGTTTTTCTGTGTCTCCCTTCATCTTTTAGCTGGGAAGGGGCATTTTTGTGTTGGTTACCCGTGGGGAAAGAGAGCAGAACGTTTTGGGTCTTCCTGGGGGTCGTTTAGGCCATTGTAAGGGATCCTAACCAGTGGAGAGAAATCGGTTTTGCTCCCTGGGGTTGAAATCGAAATTCCACAATTCGTTTGGGTAAACCACGAGTTGGGAGAACCAATGTGGACCCTGTTTTGTGAACACCTCTGTTGTAAATGTGTAACCCTGTCAATAATCGTTTTTTTGCTGTGAGAAAGAAGAGTATGATGGGCATGGGTGATGGGTAATCCCTGGTTCTGGCTTGAGATTGGGAATGAGCATCCATTGTGCAAGTGCAGCCTGATAAACCCAGTTAGACTGGCTTGGCTAAAATAAAATGGTTAATAGACTGTGTGTGAGTGTGAATGTCCCCTTTGTCCTTGTGAGAATCATGCCCAGCTCGGGGGTGGCCTTCGGACGGACTCAGTATAAGCTGTCGAAGAGCCTACGGTTGGGTGGAACGTTGCAGCGACATAGCTAGTTGCTTGGGACAATTGAAATGAAGATAAGTGTTTCTGCCTATGTATTTACTTCTGCTGTGTTTGCTTAGATATGTACATCGGCATGCCTGTCTTTCTATATATGGGGTTGTTTTTATTTAGTAGTTATTGGGGCCAATTGCCCAGTTTTAGCATTACGATCCTCTCCATTGCACTGGCATGATGGGTGGGGACGTTACAAAATTGGTGCTAATTCAAGTAGAGTAGCACTCCACTAGCTCTCCTCTCCCAAATGCAAAATGCAAATTCTAAAAATGATCAAAAGCTATTATTCTTTCTCATTACATCCTTTTATTAACTTCATGAGGCCTCCTAAGGTCGAATTTCCCTTCATGGGATTCCTCCAACTCATCTTTGTGGTTTAGTAACTCAAATGACACTTGTCTTGCCTCTTCATGCTCCAAATCTTTCCCCAAGTAGAATGGCTTCCTCTAACTCCCTAATGCGCCCTCTTTGTGGCTACATTTAGCCCTGACGTGTCAGATTTTTCATAGTCTGCAATCAAGTCTGAATATGTCATAGAATCTTTATCATTGGTTGTCATAGAGAATAGGGAATCTCCTTCCAAGTGGCAGACATTGTCTTCCTAACCTCTTCCTATCCCTATGGGAGTTACTCTTCTTCACCAATTCGACTTCCTTAGCTCATGAACTGCCATACGAAACCTCGCCATCCTCCAAATACATTGCCTTACCCATAGATTCGAATTGGAGGAAGTGCATGCCAAGTGTGTGGAGGGAATTTAGCCTCCTAAGGAATCCATAAGCCTCCAATTGTCTTCATGACCCAATGCCACATTATTTTCTCAACATTTATTATTTATGTGACCCATTTTAATGTGAATATGGTAAACCAAAGTTATTTTGGGTCTTATAGCTCCTTCACTCCAACTTTTAATGCTTCCACCCCCAACCTAGGAAACTAGTAATTTTCCTCCTTGGCAATTATTTGACCCTTAACATCAATTTGACAAAATCTCATGAATATGGTGAATGGGCTTAGGCCATTGTGACCCAGTGCAAAATTTGGGACATGACAAATCCTCCCTTCCCAATATTTCTTGTCCTCAAGCAATTTCAAACATGGGTGTTGAAGAACCTGCTTTCTGTATAATTCTTTGAAGTTGCCACTGAGTTTCCCAACTTTGAGTCTTCAAGATTCCATGAATATTTTAGAGAGGAACCACCATGCTTGATGTTGCACTGATCTGATTAAAATCACTTTATTAAGTTGGGAATCCATCCCACATACTACTTGTTTCCCCAAAAAATTGAAACCAATGAGACTAAGAATTATCCCAAGGTCTTATTGCTTGTATTGAACTCCAACAAGTAGGAGTGCTCTTCAACTCATACCATCAGGTAAGAGAGTTCTTGGATCCCATTTTCTTGTATGCATTCTTCGAAACATCATGAGTACAAAATATGTATCATCAAAGTACATAACAAAATAATGAAAATGTACATCGAGGAGATGCTTCATCAAAGAATCATGAAAGTGCTTATACCTCCAAGCAAGTAGACCACCATTTTCCAAGTGCATGCAAGCTTCAAGTGACCAATAAAATCTGCTCCAATGACATACGTGAGGATCCCATGTCCTATAATGTTTCTCCCAAAGGATGTAATATGTATCAAAATAATCAGCAATGTGTTCTTTCATCCAAGAAGTGAATGAAGAACCTCCACTAAAATATAAACCAAGTAGGGAACAAGGAAAACAATAAGCCTTCAAGGGGCTCACAAAAGTACCATTTGTGCATCCATGAACATGTGTATCATCAAGAAATAAAAAATGATGTTGCTGCCAATAATAATTTTCTCCACTCATATATCTCTTCACCCAAGTAGTGGATGAAGTTCCTCCAATATCAATTGAACTAAGCAAGGAGCAAGGAAAATCATGAGTCTTCAAGTGACTCAAGTGAACATCATAATTGCATCCATGTAGATGTGTTTCATCATAAGATAACAAGGGATGTTGCTGAAAATGTAAATAATAAGTGGCTCCAATAATGTCATCATATAAAGGAGAGATAGGGGTTTCATGCTCCTCATGTTACACCATAAAAAATAAACCTTTCACCCATACTTCATAAGGATGAATGCTACAAAATATGGAAGTGTAGGATGTAGGAGAATGAACCAACTCACCCAATTGATCAGGAAGTACCGAAGTGTCCTCATGTGAATGCTCCATAATGGTAGGATCATTCACCTACCTCAAAAGTGCAGAAATTTCCTCCTAGGTTGGTTCCAAGGTAGTGGAATCAACTTCTTCAAAAAATGTGTAACCATTTCCAAGAGGAAACTCAAGTTCCTCTTCCACCACATCAAGTGCTTGGATCTCATCTTCAAACACATCAAGCACATGCAAATTTCCATGTTTCTCATGATTTACCATGTCATGAGAATCCTCCATGCAATCTACCATATGACAATTTGAAACATAGGATGGAGAACAAGTATATTGCAACCTTTCAAGAAGTTGCTCATTTTGAATTTTGAGTTTATGAATATCCTCATTATTCTTCAAGTATGCATCAGGTAATAATTCATTAAACTCAACAAATTTTTTCCTATCAAAAATCAAAGACATGAAATTACCTTTGTTGTTGCACATTGCTCTTTGAATCTTCTCCGTGTCTTCAAGGAAGGATGGATCCTCCAATGAAGAAACTTTCCAACAAGAATTTGACACTAATGCTTGAGTGTCATGGAGCATGCTAAGGGTCTCTTGGATCTTCTTTTCATTCATATTCAAGGACCCTTCAAGAAAATGAGGCTCTTGTAAATGAAACTGCTCGTCTTCTTCCTTCTTACTTTGACCAACTTCACGAAGCTCAAGTGGTGATGGGGAAGTTGATCTTGTTTCTTCTTCAATTGCTACAAGGTCTTCATTTTCATGCTTAATGGAAGTTTGGCTTGCAACAACACTTTCAAAAGTTGTCTCTATGTCACCAACATAGATGTGTGAGCACCCATTAGTAGGCATTCCTTCATAGTTTAAGCATCCATCAATATATTCTCTTTTATTCATGTCCAAGGTAGAATGTGTCTCTTCCTTTTGCTCCTTCAAGCAAGCTGATGCATTTTGTACCCAAGTATGTGCAGAACTTTGAGATGAGCTATCAAGGGTGGGAAGTGGCATTTTACTTATTGCATAATTCAATTCTCTATTTTGAAATGCATTCTTATTACCTTCCTTCATCTTGATCTTGTTTGAGACAATGAGGTATTGATCAAATGGTAAAGTGTTTCTGCAATCTTCACTCAAATTTTGCCATTTGAGTATAATTTCTTCCACATCATTTGGGGCTTTAATATTTGCTTTGGAATCAATAAATTTTGGTGCAGTAGGCCTTGGTGTTCTCTGAAATTCATTTGCTTTATTAGTGGGTCCTGTGCTTGAGAGAATATGCTCACCCATTGGCTTCTTTTCCTCATAATGAGAACTGTTGTTGCCTCCTATTACTCCTTTGCTCCCAAGTTGGCTAGCCATCAATTCGAATCTTTTCATTATATGTTTGTTCATGTCTCTGATACCACTTGTAATGTATTCATAAAATGGTTTTATGATTGTAATAAATTCCTCCTCATGTTTTGAGGTTTCCCTTTCATCCTTAGGCATGGTCTCAACAATATACTCTTCTTCTCCTAATACTTCCCCTTCAACATGTTGATGTATATGTAACTTCGGAATGTATTTCACATATATGTATATTGTATTCCTATAGACATGTTATTATTCCTCTATACAGAAGTGGTTGTATTCCTATAGAGATGTTATTATTCCTCTATACAGAAGTGTCGTCATTTATATTGTAAGTGTTGTAACTTATACTTGATGCGTTATTAGACCAACTTGTTGGGGTTCGCCCTGTATAAGTCATGTGGTTCAAAGGGTTATTAGACCACCCTATTGGGGGTCGGCCATGTGGGTCAAAGGGTTATTAGACCACCCTAGTGGGGGTCGGCCCAGTCAGCATTATGTTAAGTGATTAAGTTGAGGCTGACCTAATTGAGTAAAGGTCAAGTCAAGTTAGTGTATAAATAGAGAGTGTGTCTCTCTCATTTTACACATTCTATTCTCTCACTCACACCTGGGAGAGCGGCGCACTTGTGGAGGAGGAGGCTTTGCTACTAGGAGAAGACTATCTCTTGTATTCTGGTTGTATCATTGCTCTATCTATCTCTGAGAAAGTTATTGGGGTTTTTCACGTTTATGGTTTTCCCCAAGTAAACTTTGTGTCTCTTGTGTGCTTGCATTATTGTGTCCATGATTGATATGTTGTAGATTTGTTGTACATGTTGTTCTCTCAATTAAGATCCTAGATCAAATTGAAGTAAATTCTGAAAATTTAACATGGTATCAGAGCTAGCCTGAAAGAAGGCATGATATGGCATGTATGACACTTGTTGCACTTATGATGCTAGGGCTTGATATAGCAAAAACCAATCATCGTAGCACTTTCGCTATAAATTCATTTTGGCGAAGTTTTCGGATCTGAAACTTTTACAGGTCGAATATTACATCCACATGTGCCTTGTGTCCAAAGGACAACCTCTAATTCGTTGTACTTTGTGATTTTTGATTTGTACAATATAGGGTTTCTGCCTCTTCCAGATCTGAGTCAAAATCAGGTGACCTTGGGAAAAAGGTCATAACTTGGGCTAGGAAGCTCCAAATGCAATTTCATAAAAAGTGACAGGTAGTACATAGACTTTACTATTGGAAAAAAAAAAAAAGAGGCCGAAGTTGAACCAGTGACACGTGGCACGCCGTACAAGTTCGTTCGCCTGTATTATCCCATAAACATGTCACGTTACAACACTTGGCATAACTCTCTCTCAGAGAATCCAATTGAGGTCAGACCTATCGGGATGGAAAGATAACAGGTTGGGATATCTCAAGAAAAACATTTCAGACCCTGTGGATCGAAAAGTTCAGAGTTACACCAGAAACAATCAGGTACATATTTCTGTCAAATCAAAATTATTTTTTAGCACCTTCATTCATGGCTTCCGGAATTTAGGGCTTCAGAGAAAGTTGGAATTTTTGTAATCGGAGACCACGGCTGAATGCTACTCATCAAAATCTAAATTTAGAGACAAAGATCATATTTTTTGGTTGGGTAGAAGGCTGGGCTTGATCAAACCCCAGTTTGGGACTTTGATTGGAAAGATGGAAATTTAGGGCTTCTGCAAAAATTGGAATTTTGGAAATCTGTGACCACGGCTGGAAGCTCCTCAGAAAAATCAAAGCTTAGAGTTTTGAATCAAATCTTTTGGTTGGGTGAAGCTCCGGGAAACTCAAACCCTAATTCAGGGTCCTCCCAGTGAATCCAGAAATCTAAAAGGTAATTTCGAGGGGTGAAACTTTGTAGTTTTCAAATTCTAAATATACCAACTTGATCAGCTCATCAAGGCGCATATTTCTATCCCTTAGGAAGTTTGAAATTCAAAGTTTGAATTTTTGGGGTTTCTTTGACAAACCATAATCCAGCTCCAGGTCCAGTTCTTGCAAATCAAGTGGATTGGGTTAATCCTAGAAGAAGATGGATTGGTCACCTGCATAAGTGAAGAAGTTCCTTTCTCAGAGGGAGATGAGGCTAAGGCCTTCCATAAGAAGATTACAAGCAATCTTGACAGGTATGGCTTACAGGTATTTTTCATGGTTAATTTTATCATATGTTTGTCTTCATATCATTACAGTACAATCTTGATTAATTACTGGACTTGTCGTATCACCTTAATAGAAGATATTCATTGATTAAGGTTTTGACACTTATGATTGTACTAATGCATTGTGATGTTGTATGAGGTTTATGTTGTTTGCTAACACAAAAGGTACACCAAGAAAGTCAAATCATGTTCTACTTCAAGAACATATGCTCATGGTGACATGAAGACAAAGATTCATCCATTGTCATGGATCACATAGAAGATCTACTTTCTAGGTATGTATAACTTGGTTCTACAATGGTTAACTTATGAGACATGCAGGTTACTAGCACAAGTCACTGAAGAGAACCAGAAGACATTATGTGGGTATGTTAGACATAACTAGCTAGCATGCTAATCCAGGTATGTTTTTCCTATATCAAGCTAGAATCCTACCTTGTGTTAGGATCTTATACTGTTGTGTTGTTGATAATGATTATTCATGAAGTCATAGGTTTGAATAATCATGGTTGTATGCATATTATGTTTCTTACCATAATTGATGATATGAGTAACCAGAAGAATCATAAAGGTATAGGTTTGAATAATCACGGGTTTTATGCATATTATATCTCTTATCTTGATTGATGATTCAACTAACTAGAAGAGTCCTATGATCAAATAAGAATGTGTATGAGTAAAAAAAGACTTCCCTGAAACCTTGAATACTAATGTTTATTATCTGTGAATGATCATGAATATACATGTTTAAGATTATTATGTTTTGATAGTATTAAGATTATACTAATAAATGTGTGATTATGTATGAGACCTCAAGGATAACACAATGATGATACTAATAAGCATGCATAGTGATTAAGGATGGATGTAAGTTCAAGGACAGGTAATCCAGGAAGCAAAGATCAAGAGGGAGCACACTCCAGTTGTTCCTGCAAGAAAGCAAAGGAGCACACTTCAGTCGTTTCTCCAAGGATGCATATATTCAGAGGGAGTTGACCACTTCTCACAATCCACATAAGAATGGAGTTGCAGAAAAGAAACAAAGACTGAGAGGGAGTCAACCCAACAAACAAACAAAGATAAGTATTTGAATTGTCATTACTTGCATATTTTATTGTTTACATAATACTGTTCAATAATGTATATACTGATGTTCCTAGAATTAGGTTGTGTATTATGCATATTAGAATAGTTGCATTGATTAACAGTATACTACTAATATGCATGGGTAGGTGGCTTATGGCACTGTACAACATTCCATTGCTACTTATCTAGAATGAAACCTCTTTGCTGACATGTTGGGAGTTGTGCACACTCTTAACAATGTTTTGGTAGAGATTGGAAGGCATCTAGAAAGTTACGGGATATGGATAAATGTTGTATTGAAGCATTGGCTAAGATAATTGCATGACTGTATGACATATTTCTTTATGTGTAAGAATTTGTTCTGAAAACTATGAGATTTTTTCTAATCATGCAATTTAACTTGTTGTGTAGGAAAGATCGTATGCCATCACCTACAAAAGAAGAACTACAACATTTGTTCAGCAACAAAATTATCTATTGAAGATATTGAAGTTCCTAGTATATGGGAAGAATGCCATGATCCGTCGATCATGAAGAATGATGTTTGGGATGTAGTCCCAAGACCTGAAGGGAAGTTTGTTATGACTTCCATATGGATCTATCAAGATCAAGCATGTTGCAGATGGCATCATAGAGAAATATAAAAGTGATGAAATAGAAGATACACCAGATGGATTTCAAGACAGCTTTCTTGAATGGTGTAGTTGAAGAAGAAGTGTATGTGGAGCAGCCACTTGGTTCTGAGACACATGACAGGGAGTCATATATGTGTAGAACTTGGGTATGATGCACCACTTTCTAGGTATGGAGGTGTGGAAGAGTGCAGATGGAATCTTCCTTGGACAAGGGAAGTATGCAGTAGAGATCCTGAAGAGGTTCAGGATGATGGACTGCGAGGCTATGGCATCGAACCCGAAGCTTCTGTGTGATGCTTCATCTGAACCGGTTGATGTCACTATGTATCGTCAGATGATTGGGTTCTTGATGTACCTGACAAACATGAGACCAGATATTTGCTTTGCGGTGAACACATTGAGCTAGTTCCTGACAGATCCGAGGAGTGTTCACCTGGTTGTTGTAAAGCATATTATGAGGTACTTGAAGGGTACAGTTGATTATGGGCTCAATAATGATGCGAATCAAAATTTTAACCTGCAGGGTTATGTTGATTCAGATTCGGCAGGCAATACTGCAGATAGGAAGAGCACTTATGGGTGCTGCCTCAGTATGGGATCAAGTGTGATCTCTTGGTTTAGCAGGAAGCAGTCCTGCGTAGCACTGAGTATAGCCAAAGCAGAATATGTTGCGACAGATGAGCAGGTTGCAAATGTATTGACCAAGCCGTTGGCTAGAGTGCAGTTTGAGTACTTCAAAGATAGGCTTGGTGCACTTCAGATCGACGTTCATTCCAAAGGGAAGTGATGAGTCCGGAAGATGCAGATGCACATCAGCTTTTTTGACATGGTTGATGTGTTCTCCCATGGTCGTGATGTAATTGCTGAGCCATTCTCACATGGTGGTAGATGTGTTCTCCCATGGTGTAGATGTAAGGGTTGGAGCCATTCTCACATGGTAGTAGATGTGTTCTCCCATGGTGAAAAAGTAAGGGTTGGAGCCTTCCCCGAATGGTGGTAGATGTGTTCTCCCATGTCAGTGGTGTACGTACTGGATGATGTGCATCTGGGCTGGGCTTCGTCGACGATGAGATGATCTGAAGAAGATGATGCTATGATGATCAGGAGGATCGTGGATGATAAGCATCAGGACGATGCTCCAGTTACTGCTCTATATGTATATGTACGCATCATGTTGGATGTTGGATATGATCAGTTGGATCATTTATATGTATATGTATATGTACGCATCATGTTTGATGCTGGATATGATCAGTTGGATCATTTGTATGTATTTTGTATATGCATCATGTTGGATGCTTGGACCATGTATCTATATATGTATCAGGTGGATACATTGTATGATCAGGTAGATAATGTATGTTGATATGTATCAGGTATGATCAGGTGGATCATGTATTTGTATTTGTATCAAGTGGATACACTATATGATCAGGTGGATCATGTATGATGATATGTATCAGGTAGATACTTGGTATGCATCAGGTGGATGCATTGTATGATCAGTATGATCATGATGATGAGCTTCAGGATGTTGCTCCAGATGATATGTATCAGGATGGTACAGTGACGATGATTAGTGTGATCATGAGCATCAGGATGATGCGTTGTGTGATGATGATCCGTTGGATCATGAGTATCAGGTTGATACTTGGAGGTCAGAGATGATATGTGGCAGGTTGTGCAAATAGCATGTAATCAGTCCTGGGAGATCTTGCCGCTCGTGCTGCGGCACATAAATGTTCCTGGGATACTCTTTTCGGTATTGCTATGTAGTATGTAATCAGTCCTCAGATATCTGATAGCTTGAGCTGTGTGCTCGTAATTAGTCTTGGGATGAGGTATTACTATGGAGACATGTAATCAGTCCTGGAGATCCGAGAGGTTGAGCTGTGTGCTCGTAATTAGTCCTGGGATGCTCTTTATAGATCTTACCGGTCGTGCTGCGGCACATAAATGTTCCTGGGATTCTCTTTAAAGGTTTTGTCTATCCACATGTAATCAGTCCTGGAGATCCGAGAGGTTGAGCTGTGTGCTCGTAATAAGTCCTGGGATGCTCTTTAGAGATCTTGCCGGTCATGTTGCGGCACATAAATGTTCCTGGGATGCTCTTTAAAGGTATTGTGTAGGAGATGCATGTAATCAGTCCTGGGATATCTTGTCGGTCGTGCTTAGGCACATAAATGTTCCTGGGATACTCTTTCTGGTATTGCATCCACACATAAAATTAGTCCTGAGAGGCCACCTCTATCAGACCATTTGCACAGATGATGAAGACCTACAAGTGGTGGGCCTACATCCAATCTGAAAAAGGACTAGCTCTGTAGAACTTCCTGTGATGAGTAGATTCAGATATTGATTGAGATAGCAGCAGCAGTGACGATAACGATGACTTGATGACGATTATCCAGTGACGATGATCAAGAGAAGAAGACTTGTGCTAGAAGACCTGTGTCAAGAAATACCTTCCTAGTTAAGAGGGAGTGTTGATGTGTATGTAACTTTGGAATGTATTTCACATATATGTATATTGTATTCCTATAGAGATGTTATTATTCCTCTATACGAAAGTGGTTGTATTCCTATAGAGATGTTATTATTCCTCTATACGGAAGTGTCGTCATTTATATTGTAAGTGTTGTAACTTATACTTGATGGGTTATTAGACCACCTTGTTGGGGTCGGCCCTGTATAAGTCATGTGGGTCAAAGGGTTATTAGACCACCCTATTGGGGGTCGGCCATGTGGGTCAAAGGGTTATTAGACCACCCTAGTGGGGGTCGGCCCAATCAGCATTATGTTAAGTGGTTAAGTTGAGGCCGACCTAATTGAGTAAAGGTCAAGACAAGTTAGTGTATAAATAGAGAGTGTGTCACTCTCATTTTACACATTCTATTCTCTCACTCACACTTGGGAGAGTGGCGCACTTGTGGAGGAGGATGCTGTGCTACTAGGAGAATATTATCTCTTGTATTCTGGTTGTATCATTGCTCTATCTATCTCTGAGGAAGTTATTGGGGTTTTTCACCTTTATGGTTTTCCCCAAGTAAAATCTGTGTCTCTTGTGTGCTTGCATTATTGTGTCCATGATTGATATGCTGTAGATTTGCTGTACATGTTGTTCTCTCATTTAAGATCCTAGATCAGATTGAAGTAAATTCTGAAAATTTAACACAACAAAAGTAACTTTGGTTTCAATATATAAGGGTGGTCCCTGACTTATTATCCTCATGAAAATAAAACCACATCAGGTGCCAAGATAATGCTCTGATACCACTGTAATGTCCATTTTTTCATTTTTATTAAAATAGTGAAATTTTCAACTTTTTTCCCTAGTTCGACCTTTGACTAGTTTTGAGGTCTAGGACTCCAAATTGCTCCAAATGCTCCCAAATATTCAGATAAGGTGTATGAATGATATTAGGAATTGATTATGATGTTCAGGGATGATTTAGGACCATCAAAATACTTCTGCAAACCCCTTTAATATTTTGGCCAAGATATGAGTTTTTACTAGCAATTTGGGGTTCAAATCCCCCCAGGGTAAATGCTGAATATGGCTCTCCAAAAGCTTCCAAAACCACTCAAATTTCTGAATAGAAGTAGAGGATGTTTAAGGGACAATATTAAGGTCTCATATACATCCTTATTCAGTTTGTGAAGTCTGTTATAACCCTCTCCCAACAGCTACAAAATCACTAGTTTCGACCTTGGGGGAAATGGCATTAAATCTTCTTCAAATGGTATAAAACTGAGCAAGATGACTCCAAATGCCTAAGTACTGGACATGAAAATTGTGCAGTTCATTAATGAAATTCCATTAATAATAAATACATCAGATAAATTCTCTTCCATTCAAATTCATCAATATTTCATTGCTATACATCAAGATAGTGGGGAAATGGCATCATTTGTTTATTAAAAATCAGTTTTACATAATTCCAATTGGATTTTTGACCTGGTACATTTATGAGTGTGAAGAAAAGAGAATATACATATTATCAAAAAATAAATGGGGCATTAGAAGCTCCCCCAAAGAGAACAATAGCTCACCAAAAGCGCCCTTCCTCAAGGATCAAGAATATGCAAAGAAAACTGGAAATGGTTGGAGGAATGAGCTGCACTAAAAGAAACCACGAGTTGTCCTGTAGATTACACTTGCAAATAATGACTCCATTAAATCTCCAAATGAAAGGTTTGAATGTCCTTTCCAATTACCAACTAGGATGGGAATCTTTCACCCTCAAAATTGGTGCTAAGGCAAGTAGAGTTGCAATCCACTAGCTCTCCTCTCCCAAATGCAAAATGAAAATTCTAAAAAATATCAAAAGCTATTATTATTCCTCATGACACCCTTTTATTAACTTCATGAGGCCTCCTAAGGTCGAATTTCCCTTCATGGGCTTCCTCCAACTCATCTTTGTGGTTTAGTAACTCATATGACACTTGTCTTGCCTCTGCATGCTCCAAATATTTCCCCAAGTAGAATGGCTGCCTCTAACTCCCTAATGAGCCCTCTTTATGGCTATATTTAGCCCTGACATGTTAGATTTTTCATAGTATGCAATCAGGTCTGAATATGTCATAGAATCTTTATCATTGGTTGTCATAGAGTATAGGGAATCTCCTTTCAAGTGGCACACATTGTCTTCCTAACCTATTCCTCTCCCTGTGGGAATTACTCCTCTTCACCAATTCGACTTCCTTAGCTCATGAACTTCCATATGAAACCTCAACATCCTACAAATACATTTCCTTACCCATATATTTGAATTGGATGAAGTGCATGCCAAGTGTGTGGAGGGAATCTAGCCACCTAAGGACTCCATAAGCCTCCAATTGTCTTCATGACCCAATGACACATTATTTTCTCAACATTTATTATTTGTGTGACCCATTTTAATTTGAATATGGTAAACTAAAGTTATTTTGGGTCCTATAGCTCCTTCACTCCAACTTTTAATGCTTCCACCCCCAACCAAGGAAACTAGTAATTTTCCTCCTTGGCAATTATTTGACCCTTAACATCAATTTGACAAACTCTCATGAATATGGCCAATGGGCTTAGGCCATTGTGACCCAATGAAAAATTTGGGACATTACAATAAGGCACTACCTCGACACACGAGGCTCGATCTTGACACACAAGATTGACCTGGAGAATGACTCAAGATGCTGTAAATTTAACATTTATGAACTATAGAACATAGTTTTATGTCATATCTAATGGAATCTTTCCTAGTGCAGATTCATATAAAAAAGAGGGATTCTTGATATTATAATTGGATGATTTTTTCATTACTCTGAAAGCCTCCAAATCCTCCACCTGGACAAAATAAGTGTCTAGAAGTTTAGACCAGGATAATAGTACTCTTAAACTCAAAACAAAAATATATCGACAAGAGGAAAATGCATTCGAATTCTTGGAGTTATGTGTGGGAAGATTCCATACAGGAATATGGTCAACCAAAAGTGGAAATGATGCTTTGGCCTTGCTTCATAAATTTCTTGGGAAAAGAAAAAAAATATGGATAAATTTAAGTTTGTTTGCTTTAATAATAAATGTGATAATGATAATTAGGGTAAATATGTCAAAAAATTGGAAACATTTTGGAGTGTGTTTGGAAAATATTTCTCTGAGACAAACACGACGATGCTTGTTATGAAATGTGAGGAGAAACAAGGGAAGCATTTTGAAAATTGCATATGTGTGAACCCTTATAAATCCCCTAAGGATGACACTAACTTGTTAACATGATTATGGTATCTTTGTAAAATAGAATCAACATCTGATATAATGAAATTTTTTCTCCTCTTTTCAGGATAAAATGATTGTGTAACATGAAACTTTAAACATTTTAATATAATTTTCTAAGCTAATGTTATTGACTTTTTTTGTGTTGAGAAAGGTCATCATGATTAATTATTTTTTGTTAAATGGTTTATATATGCTACTGTTTGAATTTTATATTTGTAATGTATTGGTAATTTCTTGTGCCTACTTATTTAATTTGAATACTTATTTAAATTTTGTCTTAATATTGTAGCTATATTTTTAGTTTGGTCATTTTGTATTCTTGTAATTATATTTTTAGTCATGGTTTTTATATGCAGTCGAAACATCCACTCAAAAGAAATTGTTGGTATTGGGAGTAGAGGGTCTGTTGTTTGGAGTTTGACTCATTGGTGGAAAAAGAGGCGTCGATAGACATCCATATTTCGTGCATGGATACTACCATTATTATGCAAGAAATTTTACTCATGATATCATGTTGAATCAAACCCAGTCGACAGGGGTTCCCATCACTGTCGACACCAACCCACCGCGATCTCCTTGAGCACCAGCCCAGACAGGTTTTACCCTATCCAGCAACACCTGCGGAGCAGATGAGGTCTCACCCGAGGCGATCAAGGGAGAGTGGACGGAACCATGTTTCCGCCGAATGAAGGAAGATGATTGCGGCAACAATTACTTAACTTATCGCAGCATTCAAAGCAGATCTATGCATTCAATATTAACATCATTCGTATTCATAGCATCATTCAACATAAACATTCATCGCGACAAGTATATCGTTAAAGTATTAACTGCATCAAAAAATCATTGTAACATGCATTAACATAAAAGGTGCACAGGGAATTTCAACAAAGAGTTCCGTCATGTCATATTACTTCAGAAAAACCCTGATACAACATCTCTGCAAAACCAGATCTCAACAATATCTCTTTATCTCACATACAGATTCAAAGATGCGCATAAACAACATCCAAAAATTGTTCCCCGATCGATCCAAAGTTATCCAACACATATGACTCTTTGACTATAAATAGGCTTCCGCCTTTACAATGCTTGTCCACTTACTAACAACTTCCTAACCGACTTTTGGACAAATGACCCCAAAATCTAACTCACACGGTCCAAATGACCCAAAAACCCGCCTATTGCGGTATAATTAACTCAAAATTACATCTCATATGGTCCAATGACCCAAAAACCCGCATTCTGCGATACAAGCGACTCAAAAATACATAAAATAGTCTATCCTTCTGCCTTCCGCGACCTCTTCTAACGTGTCACAGCATCGGCGATGCTGCCTTACCAAACCGCCTGCCAACATATCGTCAATATTGCATGAGAGAATTTCAACATCGCTCTGTGGTTTACTTTTTTGGATTTCATGGAAATAAGGAAGTTGAAGAATAAATTCGATTGGTTCAAAGTTGAAAATTTCATATTTATTTAGGGATGCCAGCAATGTATACATACTAAGTACTTTTCACATACATATGATTATAGTGGTGGAGTACAACATGTTTACAAGAAGAAGTTTAATGATGTACTTATCCTATATAGAGAAAGATATGCAAATTCAAACATCTTGTTTATCGATGAAGTTCAATACCATTTGGAATACAATAGTGAAGAGAACCGTTTAATAATGCCATCAAGTTGGATATTTGATGGTTTGGTTGAGAGAGATAAAAATGTGAAAACAATGTTTTGTTCTCTTTTAAATCACCTTGGGCATCGTCGAAACATGAATCGCTAGTTGAAAACATTCAAATTTAGATGACAAAATTAAGGAGGATTGCAATATATTTTGATCTAGTAGCAAATGTAACTGTAGATATGAAATTGACAAACAATATTCTTGGAAATATTTGCATGAGACTTCCCTTTATTTTTTTTATTTTTGTTTTTAAAAAAACTATGAATTAAACTATTTAAGTGATGACATATTTCAGAAAATCCATATCACATTGATGTACGCCATAACCTAGTTTATAATGGAATATCCACTAAATAGGTGTATCAGGGGAAATGATCAGTCGGTCGTTTCCTTTGTCATTAATTGGATATCAGTAAAAAAAATAAGGAAAGAAGGATCGACCTATCTTTTCCTTTGTCATTAAAGTGATTATCAAGAACTAGGAAATAAAATAAGGATCAGTTGACACTCCCCAAGGAAAACCTATATGGTTTCCTTTGTCATTAAGTATACATTGTCTCCAACCATGCTTACGTATACATAGAGTCCTCCTCCTCCAATGTTGTATCGTCTAGGAGACCAAATATGTTTTAGGAGTGTCGACGATCCTTCTTTCATCATAAGGTTGACATGGAAGTGTCAGACAACAATGTAAGGTGTATCTAGAGAAAGGATCGGTTGAGCTTTTCCTTTGCCATTAAGTGGATATCAGGAAACCAGAAAAGGAAAGAAGGAATGACTGATATTTTTCCTTTGTCATTAAGTGATTATCAGGAAATTATGAAATAAATAAGGATTAGCCAAAAGTCCCCAAGGAAAACATATATTGTTTCATTTGTCATTAAGTATAGGTCATATCCAACCACGCTTATGTATATGCACAAATACGTCCTCCCCCAATGTTGTATCGTCCAGGAAATCAGATATGTTTTAGGAGTGTCATCTAATTCTTCTTTCACCATAAGGTTAACATGACAGTGTCAGACAACAGTGTAGGGTGTATTCGGGGAAAGGATCAGATGATATTTTCTTTTTTCATTAAGAGGATATCAAGAAACCATACAAGGAAAGAAGGATCAGACAATATTTTCCTTTGTCATTAAGTGATCATCAAGAAACCAAGATATAAAATAAGGATCGACTGACACTCCCCAAGGAAAACATATAAGGTGTACTTTTTCATTAAGTATATGCTGTTTCCAACCATGCTTTTGTATACACCAAGCTATCCTCCTCCAATGTTTTATCATTGAGGAAACTAGATGTGTTTCAAAAGTGTCAATAGATACTTATTTTACTGTAAGCTTGACATGGCAGTGTCAAACAACACTTGGCTTTCATAGTACTCCTAGAGAATTTCAACAAAATGGGTTGGACAACACATCTTTCATGGTGGTGTGGATAACTCTTTTTATAATTTGGATATTTTGTAGTTCTGTTACAATGATGGATCCACCGAAGAGATCGTTTCTGAGACAATATCAGTCGTTTCTTATTTTGTTATTCTATATATTGTCTTTGCATGTATAGTACAATACAACACACACCTAAACATGCTCCTCCAATATTATGTTTTCCCAAAAACATAAAATGTTTTCGAAGTCTCCTCCAATCCTTCCTTCATCGTTGAGTTATTGTAGAATGGTCATACAACATCTTCATGATATTCCACAGTTGATTTAGTTGAAATTTTGTTTATTTACATGAAATTGCTTTTATTAAATTTTATTTTTTATACAAATATGAATGAAATTGTTTAAGTGTTGACATTTTTAGAAAATCCCTTTCATATTGGTAGTATATATATTCTTTATTTTTCATGTTAAATATGTGTTAATGAATTAGAGTTTGTTTTATGGTTTTTGCATATAGATACAAGTTTATTACATAAACGGTTGATAATATTCAATTTAAATAAGACCTACATGTTATTAATAAGACCTACATTATCAAACATGTTAGAGTACATAAATGTATACATCATTGCAAGAAAAAAGGTTTATTTTATACATCCAGGGTTAAAGGGTTTTCTTAAACTATGTATTACTATTTTTGAGATTGGTTTATGGACATATGCATAAACCAGAAATGTGAATGAATTTTCACCAGGATTTTTACACAAAACTGAATTGAAAAAAGAGCAATTTAAAGTCATACTAACATAAGATCACTGTGACGACAAACCACAAAATGGCCATGTTGGACATGGAAATCCAAATGTATATCTCAAACCTTTAAATAATGCTTGGAAGATCTTAAACTATGCTTATGATGCTAGTAACACAGTGATTGTGGACAATTTGGAAGAAAAACCTGTTTGTAAAGATGAAAGGAACTACATAATTGCAAAGAGCTATAATTGTGACGATGAGATTGACACATAATTGTTATGTCTTTTTTTCTACGCCTTGACAATTTTAACAATGTAAGGTCTATTGTGAAAAATATGAAATTAGTTTATTGATAATGTGCTATGATTTTTTATCTTCGTAGTCTTCTCTATGTGTGGCATTGTTATCTAGCTATGTTTTATTCTTTGAAGGGTATTTTTAGTGATTTTTTTACCAACATTTAAAGTTCTAAATAGTATGTTATTAAATCGGATTGAAAATTTATATATTGGGGTTTCTAAAATTAGAAAAATTAAATTCTAAAAATGCCAGTCTTGGTTTGGAAAGTGCAAAACCCAATTCAAAACATGCCAATATTGGGTGCAAATACTGCCAAAATCAATTCCAAAAGTGTCAATATTGGGAGCAAAAAGTGCAAAATGCAGTTCAAAAAGTGCCAATTTCAAACCCAAAAATATAGTTTTCAAACCTAATATTGGCACCTTTTGAACTCCATATTGGCACTTTTTAACTTTGTAAAAGATGTTTTTGGACTTTAGAAAGGATTTTTTTGAAATTTTTTCGAAGAGGCTTGGACTGGAATATGTCTATATTTAATGAAATGGGTTTTCTAGACTAAGTATTTACTCAACTTGCTCAAAGTAGTCAACACTCAGTTGAACTCAGCTAGATTCTTTAGTACTCATATTAACTCTTACAAGCTTGGAAGATCTCATATAAACTCTAATGAACTGTAAAACTTGGCTAAAGTTGTGTAATCCCACCATCGAACTTTTGTTGGTATCAAACCAACCTATTACTAGTCATTAGTCGATGTAATACCCTGACTCCTAAAATTTGACACTTTGATATTCTAGTTTGACAATTTTTTTCCATGTAATAGTTTTACATTCAATCTAATGAGAGCACAAGTCCAAGGCTCCACAATATAGAGCTGAAAATATTGTGTTGGAATCCAAGTTGAATGACTCACGGGAAACGACTCAAGAAGTACTTGAAAAAATTGAAGATGGTGGACACTTGTGGGATTTTGAAAAGGGAAATTTGGAAAGCAATGTTGCAGAGCTACAAACAAAGCTTGAGTTAGTGTCTCGTGAGAGGGGATTATTGAGCAATAAAAATCGAGTGCTAAGCACTGAAGCAGAGTCCTTGAAGGAAAGGCTCAATTGAATAAATATAATGCTAAACTAGCTCACTTGGAACATGAAAGGGACCAAAACGAAAGGTTTCTACTTCAATGTAGAACATAAAAGATTGATTTGCAATATGAGTTAAATGAATTCAAGGAAAGGACTCAATAATTGCTTAGATAATGTAATATACAAAATATATAAAATATTAAATAATAATAAACATATAAACTTATATATAATAATTAATCATTAATCCTTGGAAGGGACACATTCTTTCGAATGGTCACCATAAGTGCCCTTAGATTTTCTATATATATGGCACTCATTGTATTCATATTATCATTCAGTCATATATTTTACTCAATATATTCTTGTTCATATTATGGATTATTTTATATTCCAAATATTTTGGTAACTTATGTGTGAACGAACTTTGTTCATCACATTTGGTATCAGATCCATTCTTTTCGACTGACCTATGGTTTATTTTTGCTCATGCCATATATATTTTGGAGGCTCATGGCCCATTTCTAATCTTGGGTTATGTCTAATATATTTTTAAAAAAGAAGAAGAAGAGAAATATAGAAACCAACACTTGGTTTTATCAAGAAACCAACTCATGGTTTTTATAAAGAGATGATTGAAGGTAATTAATACCCTTTTCTTTTTTAGGAAGCTTACATAAGTTTGAATTCAAATTTATAGAAATATTATAAATAATATTTATTATTATTGTTAATAATTATTATTATTACAATATTTTAACTATTAATATTATATAATAATAAAATTATTATTTATAATAATAGTTATTATTTATAATAATAGTTATTATTTATTATTAATAGTTATATATTTATAGAATTTCAATTATTTTCTAAAATAAAAAGAAAGAAGAAAAGGTGTCAAAGGAATATTTAACGATTATATTGGGTTTTTTTTGCACTTTTATGTCCATTTATTATCGAAGAAAAGAAGAGAACTAGAAGTCACAAACTATGGAAATTATATATCCAGAAATGCAGTAACTACAAGCAGTATTGGGTGAGTTAGAACATTATAAAGCAATCAACAGACAAGTACAGTTTGAGATAGAAAATAATATTTTTTTAAGGGGTTAACAGAGAAGGAGAATCGTCACCTAAAAGAAAGTATTAAGGAATTAATCACACAATTTAGAAGTTAAAAAGTGATGACAACTTACTAGAACAAAATAAAGAAATCTCTCGCATAAAAAATAAAAATCGAAATAATGTTTCCCTTCCAATATATAATAATTAATTATTATGTATAACCTTATATATTTATTATTATTTAATATTTAATATTTTTTTTTATTACATATTAATTGAAGAAGACCGTTGTTTGTGGGTTGCTTACAAGAATAATCCAGAAGGCATGGTTGCAAAGATGCAAACAAACTTGATTTGATGGCCAGTGAAAGTAGATGAATGACCTAGAAAAATCCAAATCTATTCATTAATGCATAATCATTGAATTCCCAGTTTAATGTGTTGAAACTCGAATGAAATGTGTCCAAGGGAACAACTAAGGAATTAATTGAAAATTTTTGGCATTTGTGGGATGAGAAAAAGAAAACTTTGGAGGAAACTCTTGCAAAGTTGCAAAAAAACCATGAGTTGATGGCTAAAGAAAGGGGAACTTTCCAGGTCATTCATCTACTTTCAAACAACAACAGTCTAATTGCGGAATTTTAAAAATACTTGATTCTCATACAAGAAAATAAATATTGATGGTGTCATAAACCGTGTTTCACTCACTTTATTCAATTGTGCATTATGAACCTGCAGAAAAAATTCATAGCCTTAAAATCATATCATTATGTAAAAACAAATATTTCCAAAGTTTGCCCAACCAAAAAACTCTTAGTATAAATAGAAATGGAAATATTCTTAAAGGATACTCACATTAAGTATTTAGAGGTTTTCATTTTCTTGTTTCGGAAGGAGCTTTTCATTGAACTACTCGATGAAATCAACCTTATTTTTGTGATGAAACATATGATTAAAGGATTTAAAAATAGTACCATCTTTTTTATGAATAAGATCTTCAGAGGAACATGACCAATAGTTCTCTCAAATATTATTAACATTATACTTGAACTGCTAATGATGCAAGTTCGGTTAGTATTTCACTCATTATGATTTATAATTACTGCATCAAGCATCACAATTTATATAAAACATTTCTATAAATTCATATAATATAACTTCTCACCTAATCTTGATCTCTTGAACTTTTTCATAAAATATTGAATACAACATTGTATAATTATTCAAATCAAAAACTTTGTAGATGTTGTCAGCCAAAGGAACACAAAAATAAACATTAAGACAATAAAGAGACAAAAAAAACTAACCCAAATAAATTGCTTAGATCACCAATAAACTTACCCATCTTGAGCAGAATAAGTGACTATTTTTCCATTCACATCATCAAACACTACAATACCTATCCATTTCAATTACTCTAACTCAAATAATGTAAAGCATGCATTAGGTTTGCCCCTTCTTATATACCCACTATTAACAAAAACGTTCAAATTAAATTAACTAAGATTTATACCATTAGAGGAATTTTGAGGTAAAAAATGGGTCTCAAAACAAAAATTGTACCATCAAAATTCACTTTATAAGAACCAATAAGATTCGAGATGATGATGTCAAACATGGGGGTAAAATTTGTAAATAAATTTGGAGGGAAAAAGAAAAAAATACGTTATCTTATTGTATTTTCGACATATCTCCTTATCGATTTACCCAAATTTCAAGTTTTGGGATCTGTTGGATGCAAAATTAAAATCTACATCCAACGCATACCCAAACTGCATATTTTTTAGGCACCCACATTACATAAAATGAAAAATTCAATAAAAACGTATTTTATGTATTAAAATGCGCTTTTTATTGAATTTTTCGGTTTTCATGCCATGGGTGCCTCAAAAGTATGCCATCTGGGTATGCTTTGGATGCAAAATTAAATCACACATCCAAAGATTGCCCAAACTTGAAATTTGGGTAAACTGATAAGGAGATGTGTCAAAATACAATAAGAAAAAATAGCTTTTATTTTGCCCCTTCGAAACTTGGAACTCTTATTTTATTATTTCCCTTAGGAGGCCCATTTTAGACCTCAAAACTCCCCTAATGCATATAAACTAGAAAAATACATTAATTCTTTCCAACACCTACATAGAGTTACATTTTTTTCTTCTTGATATAAACTAGAAAATTAATATGGATAATCAACCAACATTAACATAAAGTTTAACACGGAAAATGTTGAATATCAAGAATGAACATACTCAATGGCATTGTTATGCATTTTAGGAAGTTGAAGTTATTTGAAGCATAAACTAATAGTGTGATAAGGGACTCGTTATTATTGTTATAAAACAGGATGTGAATCACATAGAAGGTAGATGAATAAAGCTTATGAAGTAAAGGTAGATTCTTTCAGAAGGTTGGGTTTGGATCCAACAAGATCAATAATTTCATAAGAGGTGATCCCCAAGTAACAACAAAAATATTTTAATTTCCAAATCTCCTACACAAGGGGAAAATGGTAATTGGCAGTCTAATTTAGTAAAAGTACCTAGCTAAATGGTTTAGGGGAAGGAGTACAATGAATTCCCAATTTGAGCTCCTAAGGCCAAAGAAGTTGGTAGTAAGTGTGATGTGTAATGTGATGTTGGGTTAGTATGATATAGTAGCTAATAGAGCATGGCTCTCCCCAATCGAAGTTACACATCACACCATATTGTTAGAATTCTTCGATCTCTTCACAGTGACAATTTTTTTTTCTCCATTAAAGCCTTATAAGTAGTCCCTAGCAAGGCTCTCCCCATAATTTCAGCAAATGCATAGAGTAGATCCTTTAAAGTGTGCATATGAGCCTCCCCACCACATAACATAAGAACCCCACTCCTTTGTTGCTCGGACCGAAGGCTCTTAGAATTTTCATTAACATAATACTAATCATAGCCGGTCTCCTCAATCGAAATATTCTAGCTTGCAACTTTTTCTCCCTCATCCTGAGGCTTCTGCTTTCTGTACCTCTTGGCATAAAAGCCCAACAATGAACAACATGGCCATGAATCCAACAATGGATCCGACAACAATTGTTTATATCTTCCCCCCACTTAGCCCTCCATGCCTCTTAACATATGGCATAATATTTTTCTCCACGGACAAGCTCATAATAATAGGACATGGAGAAGTGTTCATTACTGTGTTCAGTATCCAGGGATTGGGCAATGAGATCCTAGAGAGCCTGGGATTTCTTGAGAATGAAGAAGCATCAAACATAGCTAAAGCTACAATAGTAGACATTCTTCCATTAAGCTAGTTGTTAGAGACATTATATACTCTCATGCCAGACTAATTAAAACTAGGAACAAGAACCTACAATTAAACGATTTTTTCTCCGACTAAAGAGAATACAATATCTCAATCCCAAAGAAGGAATCAATTATTTCACTAGTCAAAAAAAAATATCTGAGAGAAAAATGATCTTCAGATGATGGATACCAAGAAGAGATTTGGGAATCGTACATGCGAACATGTTATGATCCAAAAACATGTTTTTCAAATTGTTGAGGCTTGTTAAATCGGGAATGGGACCTCTAAGCGAGTTCACCTTGAGGGTGAGGACTCACAGCTAGTCCAATTTATTCTCGTAAATGGTCCAAGTTATTCAATTTTTTCTCTACAAAAGTGCCATTGAGATTCATATATTCCACTACCGACTTCGTGAATCGACCCTCCAACATGCATTCCATGATTCCTTTCCATCTACAATAATCTATGTTAGATATCCAATTCTAGGCCAATATGTGCCTTTGATCTACAAATTTCTTGAACCTCAGAAGTGTAGAAACACCTCTTACTATTTTAACATGAACAATAGAAATAAATACAAAGTGTTGCAATAGAAAGAGTAAAACCAAGAATGCAATTCGATCAAGCCTACCCGCTCATCATTGCCTGCACCCACACCCCTCTTCAAATCCCATAATTCCCTTCTCCTATTCCTCTGATCCCATCTAAAGACCTAATACACTGCCACAAACCTCCTCAAAGTCCTAAAGAAGATACACTTCAACCCACATCTTGCCTATTTCGATCTCTAGGTCTTCTACTAGGCCACCAACAAAGAAAGCTTTAGGCACGACCACAACACCTACGAATGGATCATTAGAATCCTGGCATGATGATATCAATTCCCAAAAATGTAGAGAGTCCTCAATGACATTGCCATCTCACCCTACCCTTGCTATGAGGGTATTGTCTCATGCCCCTACCTGGAGGCTATCTATAACATTGTAGTCATTAATGTGTATTGTAGGGTTTCTAAGGTTAATGAGGCCATGATGGTATTCGAGAAAATGGATAAGTTTATTGATGGAAAGCCTCATATGGCTGCTTGTAATATCCTATTGATATTTTGATGGATTCTACAAATGACCGATGCACTTAATAGGATTTTTCTTGTTATGTGGAGAAGGTGGGGAGGGAGGCTTGGCGAAAAAATGATAACCTCAACACACTTGCATTATCCAACCTCCAACAGTTGGCACACCATTTTTTTTCAGATTTATTAATTTATTATTTTCGGGGATGCTCCAATTAATTTTTAAATAGACCTATTTACAATAAATAAAATGGGAAAAAATAATTTTTTATGGTAACTTTATACTAAAATTTAATAAAAAATTAACATGTAATATATATATATATATATATATATTCTCTCATAATGAGGTTGGAGAAGAGTTTTGGCACATGGGGATTCATGTTGGTGGTGTCGGATATGAAATCCATGTGGCCACCAATCGAAGGAGCCGGCATGCAGGATAATACATTATTATCCTAGAAAATGTGCAACATAAGTGGAGGTCATCTATGGAGGATTTTCAGCATTTGGCCATCATGGGAGAGCTTGTGGATGTTACAAGCCATAATGAACATTCTACACTTCCTAGTACTCATGTTGATTCACTAATCAATCATATTATGAAATGAGCCATTTAATGTTAATTTATGGAATCATGTGGCGGGTTTGTCATTTAGGTTGGATTTAAAGGAAGAGGAGTTTCAAATTTGTTGTTGTTTGGATCTAAATTGAATGTTCCTAGTGGTACATATACACTCAAGAACTTGGGATTAGAGTGGTAAAATTATCAATTCAATATGGGAATCGTTTGATAGGCTTGGATTGTTTAATTTGCAAGGGGGTAGCCACAATGACTTGGAGGAGCATTGTTCATTACCAAAACATTAGAGATATCAATTGAATTTTAAATTGTTTGAGATGTGTGGGTTTTTTTGCATGGAGGGAAATTCCAAAACAATCTATGAAAATGCCACCGATTACAAGAGTAGTATAAAATATCAATTGGATTTTGAATTGCTTAAGATGCAAGTAGTTTTGAATAGAAGAGGAGAAATCTAAAATTACTTGGAAATCATTACCTAGAAAACCAAAACAACGTAGAAAATTGAAGGATATAGCACTACTTTTAACATTGTGAATATTCATCTCAACAAAAAAAAAACAATATGTACTCTTCCTTTGGGCCTTTATGGGGATCATGAAGGACCATACAAATTAGCGAGTTTGCAAAAAAAATATCTTCTTAAGAGGAAATGATATAGAAAGAAGAATAAACAAGAATGGTAAGACAAACTGTGGTTAGTCCAGGATGCCATAGGTAATGTAATGGGAATGTCAATACCTTAAAATTATATATTTTGCAAATGATAATAACAATTGGAGTAAAACAAATACAAGATCTACCACCAACCTTTAATTCATTAGGAAATAAAAAACAACCCAGGTTTGATAGTACTTAAACACATCAACAAGTAAAATTCATTTCTCATAGCGCCATGATAAAATCCATATAAAGTAGCATGTTGTTGACTGCACAAGAAAATTCGGGAGAACTATATTAATTTCATTGTTTTAGATGGACACTAACTTATACAAGATTCCAATAAATCTATTTTATCATTGCATATTAATCATCTTAATCATCATCACAATTAACATATCGGGTATCTGAACACTGTATATGGATTCAAGGACCCCTTATGTCACTTGATAATGGAAAATTGCAGTTTTGACAATGAATTTTTACAATTTAATATTTTTTAACAATGTAGATGTATTCAAAGACCCCTTTCTGGCTTGTGGAAGCGTTGCATTGATGGCGCATGTTATTAACACCTTTGATCTTGAAACTTATGCTAATGCTCAGGGTGTGCTAGAATGGGAAAACACTATGACTATTGAAATTGATTCCTTGAAGAAGAATCAGACATGGGAACTTGTTCCTTGACTGAGAGAAAATAATGTTGTGAGTTGTTGATGGGTCTATAATACCAAGTTTACTTCTGATGGTGTTGTTGGAAACCACAAGGCATATCCCATCTATATATCATAAAGGATTTGAATCAATGTACAAATCCAGTACAAACCCTAGAAATGGCATCCAACACGCAAAGCCCTGAATGATAATAAACGCGTCGTAATGATTATGGATCAATTTTATAATCAAATGGAACACAAAAAAATCACACCACGTGATTCTAAAGCATTCTCATGGAAAACTAATAACCCCTTGATCCAATATCTACACTATTTAATACACACAAATCTTATTGTACAATGTTTGGAACTTCAAGTCCTCTAAATCAATATGAAAATTCAGAACACAAGGATTCTCCAAAAACACTATATTTTAAAAAGTGATCAATCTAAAAGGGTCGAAATCAAATCCTTCAAATGATCCCAAGATTTCTTGTGATTGGAGGTCATGATCGCTACTCATCAACACATCCACTTAAATTGTGTTCGGTGAACAATGATATGCCACAAGTTAAGTTCCATGAACAAGTTATCTATTGCATGTTCTCCATGCATAGTTGTAATCACCTGGTGTCTATTCCTTAAATACCTCATATCACCCACATGCTTTTAGTTAAATGGATTGTCTACCACTTCCTGTTATCCATGCATCAGATACCAATTATCCATGCATCAACTACCAATTATTTTTTATATTCTTTTCTTTATAATTGTTTATTTCGAATTTGGAATGATGCCCATAAAATCAATCTAGAAAATACACTTGTCTCATCCTCCTAAATACAGGAAAAGCATACTTTCTACTCCACCCCAAATTCTAAAATATAAACACCCATCAGTGTAATTAATATAGTCTCTTCAAATTTTAAGACCTCTAAGGACCCATCAATGCTCTCTTTCTTCCTTCCCACGTTTCTTCAACAAGAGATACTATTGTAGGTATTGAAGAATATAAACCCCAAGACACTTTAGAGAAGATAAATTTAGATCTAAGTGTGGATCATATTAATGACAGGAAGAATGTTGGTCAATTTGATTCATCAAATTCGTAACATAAATGATCAATATGGGGTGTTCATAAACTTGTGAGGTACCATGCAAAGTATATGTAGAGACAATCCTTAAAGTGCTTCAAAACCTACAATTACATTCACCAATCCACACCAGGTGTGTAAAAATTAATTCAACACAATCAACTAAAATGCATTCTAGTTTGGTAGGGACCTGAGTTACCTCCTAAGGTAGAACCATCGGGTGATCATATGTGATTCATTATGTTATTACTGACAATACTCAGTTGAGTTTCACTTTGTAGGTTTGAGAAATGCTTTAAGAACATCAATCTAAACCAAATCACACTACAAGAACCATGAAAATTCAAGATAAACACTATTCCAGCTATGGGGTAAGTTAGTTGACCCACGAGTTAACACCTTAGTGTTAATCAAGACTCTACAAGCCTCTTCTTAAGCTGATGTTGATCCAAAGATTCATGAAATACAATCCAACCATTAATCCAATTCAAATATGGAAACTCAAATTAAATGAGAATCTACACTAATGGAAATAAAATTATAAATTGAACTATACCAATTGCAATAAAACAAAGTCATAAGTTTTAAAACCAAAAGTTATAGGTTCTTGCAATGCTACAGGAAGCCACTACATGATCCTTCAGTTCTGTAGGAACTTATGTTACAAGATGGCTTGGTTTTGCAGAAGCTAAACACACTTCAACACAAACCAATTGCACACTTCATTCATATGAAAACACACATAGAAATAGAGTTTTTTGTATGATATGAAGGGGGGACTTCCTCCACTAAGAGACACACCTAACTACCTACATCAAATTTTAAAAATGTACAATCAAATATGTATCAAAATCATCTTTCCATTCATTGATTAAAAGATACAATTATGACTTATTTGTTTCCAAATAAAGGAGGTCATTTTTATTGCCAAGTTTTTTTGTTGATTGAATCACCCAAATTAATGCATTTCCCCAATTAAAATGAATTGACTATTGTCTTAGCTGAAAACATGGATCTGGACTTTGACTGAGATCCACACTTCATTGGAGGGTTGATTGGCTTTCCAAAGGGTGGATAACAATATCAACCTCATCCCTCATGAAACCCATCTCCTTGGATTTTCCGAGGATGTCTGCAACCACGTGAACACATGATTATTTAAAAATGGCCGCAACATGAATTTTGGAAAAATCCTCTTTGAAGAACCAAACAGATCTCTCAAACCGTTCATTATTTTTGAAATCTTCCTTCTTCATACTCAATTTGGCTCATCTTGAACAAAACCAATGTTTCAAATTTTGTGGATTCATCACCATTTCCTTGGAAATTGCATCAGAAATCAGTCTCTCAAAATAGTCACCTACAGGAAATCAAAAGGTAGTTATTGCCGAATTTACCTAGTGGACCTGCTACAGGATCATGCTTCCTGTAAATTCATCAACTTAAACAACTTATTTCCCATTAAATTCAAAATAAATGAAAAGAATTATGAGTTAAGGCATGAGTTTGATAACTTTAGATCATCATAGCATTTTAAGTGAAAACATAGGGAATTTGGCTAGTATATGCAAACATAGGGAATTTGGCTAGTATATGCAATATAACAACATTATTTACAAGAAAAGGAGGAAAAATGGTGGTCCATAGATACGCCAAAAATGGTTAGTTCAAAGACTCTACAAAGAGTTATTTCTATTAGTCGGTCTTATTTATATGAACTTGATTACATAGAAGTAATGGTATAGCACACCCTATATATAAATTCATGGCCCACATGTGACATGGAATAAGGGGCACTCAAATAGCTCCCCTTATCCATAAAAAAGTATCCCCATATTTGGTATGAACTATGATGGATGACAGAAGTGAATTCCAATTTATTGTTGGGAACATTGTCCTAGAACTTTGCACATGGGATTTTGGCCTAAAGGGTGGAACTATGCTTCCTAGAAAATTCACCCTTGGTGAAAATGGAGCAATTTGAGTTAACCATATCATATACCTTGATGTATAGGATGTTGAAGTCAACTTCCACCCCATCTAATTCTAAATGCTAAAGACAACGTGAGCAAGGTGCACTCAATCACATGGAGAATACAAGGATCAAATTTGAACCCTTCTTAGCCCTTCCATGGGCTTCAAACCATTTCTAGAAAGTGTTGAAGCCTCGGATGTGCTGGAAGTACCCCAGGAAACAACGTAAGGGAGATAGCCCAGCCGAAGGCTTCGAATAATCCTACGCAAGGATTACCCTATCCTCAAGCTGTTTGGTGTAGCTAACTCTAACGGATATTTGGCCTCCGTTGGCACTCTTTGAATTGGTAACTTTGCTCCTTAAAAGAGAGACTTCAAATTAAATCTGAAACTAATCCTAAATGTGATTTAAAAACAATCTACAATTAATAATTATGCAACTATTAGAATAAATTATATAGTTACAAAAATACATATTTGAACTAAAATACTAAGCTATCTAAATGCTAATTAAATTAATAACCTATCCTTGGAGCCAAAAGTTTTAAAATGGAGAGAATGGTTTAATGTTCAAAAGAATGATTGGATTGTCAATAATTTTAAAAGAATTTTTTAAATCATTAACGTCATTAGCACATCAATTATAACACGGGAAGAAAATCATTATCTCCACTATGCTAAAATTGTTTGAACATGGAATCATTTCTGCAATCATTAAACATAATCAGATTAACAAATGAACTACATAAATGCAGAAAAATGAATTTGATTATTATTCAAATGTGCACAAAAAAGAAACATCTAATTAAACACAAATGAAAATGTGAAGAATAACTACAGAAAAGAAAGGTTCATATCACCAATCAGTTTCATAAAAACATTTACAAAGCTTAAATTGATGATCAACAACCACTCAAGGCAGCGCCTCCTCAGTCTAGCTCTTCCAAGTAAAAATACACATAAAAGAGCTTAGTAGAAAAATTGCAAGCATTCTCTTCGACAGAGAATACCTCCCTCCCTCCTCCATCAAATCATAGATGCAAAGTAAATGACAGGAGAAGATAAGATCAGTTTCCCCAATTTCCGAGCTAACTAGCTGAGTTGTTCCATTTAGGAAATCTGTCCATGAGAAAAATATGGAAAATTCTGTTTTGAAAAACTAGTTGGATCTCCCAAATGAATAACTTTCTGAGGATTCTACCAAGTGGAAATCTAATAGGGCACATTCTGCACAAAACCCATGTCTCGTATTTTCCAGATTCATCTTCATCACTCCAGAAATCGCGTCCAAAGATCACTGCTTTCCACTTGGCATGTTTTGATCACTCCAAATTTATGATGTAAATTCTTCAGCTTGACTCCTCCAAATCCAAATCCACACTTGTACAATTCAAAAGATAAATTAAAACATCATTTCAAAACTAATGAAAGAAATCAAAATTAATAAAAATCCATTAGCAAACCAAAATATAATAAAAATAGATAAATCTGAAATTGACTATTCATACAAATTTTTGGGGTGGTTAAGCTATTCATTTGGATAAAATAATCTTCTCAAATCATTCATCATTCTTCCATATTTCCAACGAGCTATCTCGGTCTTGATTAAGATTTATAAATCTCAAAATATTGCTCCCGGATTAATGCTCAGTAGCCGTTGATTTCATTGTTGGGTGAATTATGGCCATCGATTTAACAATTAAATCTATTATCTCATACTAATTATTTTCCAAAAGAATAAATCCAAACAAAAATCCAAAAACAATATTCCCAACAAAATCGGAATCAAATGTCGCGAGGAAATTAGAATTTAAACAAATCAAAATTGGGAAAAACCAAAATTAAAATCCTAAGTAAAAATGAAATTACCAAAATTTATGGACCCAAAATTAAATCAAAACATAGCATAAGATAAACTTAGGGTCCAGAAAATGCGGAAATGAAAAAGCAAAAATTTGAAAAAGTGATTTCAGCAATCCGCATTCCGCATTGCGGATTGCGGAAATATTAAATTTCAATGAGAAAAACCTTGCATTGGGGATTGCGTAAATATTTTTTAAAAAATGGGAAAAATTAAACCTGAGGATTGCGGAAACGTTAAAATTTCAACAATTAAAATCAAAGGTTCCGCATCCGCAATTGGGGATTGCGGATTATGGAAAAGTTGAAATTTTAACAAAAAAATAAAATTTCCGCAATTGACAAAAATGCATAAAAATGATCGAAAAGCTTGGAAAAATGCAATTTTCTTTTTTAAATATTGAATGAAGTAAGGAAATAACAATGGATAAAATATTAAGAAAAATCTAAAAATATTTACAAAGTAAACTAAAATCCAATATTGGAAAAAATATCATTAAAACATAAAACATAGAAGTAAAAATCAAAACTATTTACAAGTTAATTCTTAAGAAAATAAATGTTGGAAACAAGCTAGGTATATAGGGAAAGAACCACTCCTATAATATAGGAGAGCTAATAGGTTCCATAAATAGATTTCTAACATAATCGTTTTCCAAGAATAGAATACCAAGAAAAGAATAATAATATTTCATTTTGAACAATAATAAATTAAAATCTTTTTAAAAATATAAATTGTATTTTCAAGATCAAATTAGCTTATTGAGAAGGAAAAACTTATCCATAATCAAACTAACTTTACATTTTTAAATATTGAACTTTAATTCCACTAATTTCCAAATAATCATAAAACAAAAGACTCATGGAAATTAGAGAAATTAGAATTCATACAAACTAAAACATGTGTGTTCTTTATTTTTCACAATATCAAATTATGTATAAACATAATATATGAATTTAATAAAATACATAAATTAAGTTAATGAAAGTCAAAGCATGACCATGAATATTTAAAATATTTCAATAAGCTTAAACTAAACATTAAAAATATTAAACTAATATAAGCAAATAACCCAAAGACTAAGTTTATTTACAATATTTACATTATGATTCTAGGCATGCAAAAGTTAAAATAAAACTCCACCAAACTCAAATATCATACTAATGCAATGTCTAAACTCATGAGAGAATAAACCATAAGATCAATCAAAATCTCAGAATGAAAGTAATAACCAGCTCTCATCTTGAATGATTAGTTTATGCAGCGAAGACCAAATCTAGGAGGGGAATGTGAAGCATAACATGGTAAGTTAACCACCAAGATCATGGAACCAACTCAAATGGATAAAAAATCAAATACAAGCTAGAGATCAATAAGAATGGAAACAATCCAAGTAATACCAGATATCTAGGAAAATAATCAAGTCAATGGTGAAGTATAAAAATGAAAATCCAAACAAACAAGAAATAAAAGTGGGAAACCCGTTTTTATTGAGAAAAATGGGATCTGTTGTGCCTACAAAAGAAATTAATTAAAAAAACACCCTTCACAATAAAGTAAAGTTTTGAAATCATTCATCATTTACGAATGACAACAAATATTATTAAAATTCAAAAGAAGGGTCACATTTTCCACAACCTATCAATGTTGTCATTCTTGAAGCTTGGTTTCTCAATGTGCATTATACCTTTATTATTATATGAGTACAACTGACAATAATGAACAAAACTCAAGGTTCAATACCCCAATATTTTCCTTTGGAATATAAAGACTAAAATAATCTCTAATCTAGTTGGATCATATTTATTATTTGGTTTGATGTACCTTGCCACAACTTTAAATCCATCTCATAGATTACAACTAGATAATCCTACTACCCACCATTTTACGTGTTACTTAATGTCATATTGGTGGGTTAAATTGAGTGTTTAAGTGTTGTGAATTACAAGCAAGAAGCCACCGAGTCAATTCATCAGGTTGGTTTCCTCTGTGAATATTGTGTATCTCATTCGATGTACAAATCAAGTTAGGTTTCCAACATTGCAACTGAATGGTTTACCCCAAATGGTTTTCCATGAAGTGCCCATAGAGTTTCCCTTGATGTGCATTCCATTGAAAAAAAGTGTCACTTAAGGAAATATTCTCGAGGAAGCTTAGATACCTTGTCTTTCTAAATCCCCAATTCAATTGTTTGGAATTGGTTTAATACCTAGAGGAGGGATGAATCAATATTAACGTAGTTATGAGTAGCTATTACCTTCTTTAACATATTAGTCTTAAATTAATATTGATATTCAATTATGCATAAATAAAACATTCATCCACATATGCACCAAGACAAAGAACAAAGAACACATATAATTTTTACATGGAAACCCAAAGGGGAGAAAACCACGAAATGTTCTTTTTTAATGAAAATATTACGTTCAAGGAAGCATCGAATTCCTGTTTTTACTAGCACAAACTAGAAGGAGGCACTGACTGTTGAAATATTGTAAATTCTAAGAATATTATATTTGTACTTTATTATTCCGGATATGTTTCATTCCTCCGTGAAGACCTTATTGTATATCCGAAGATGTTTTATTCCTCTGTGGATAATGTGGTAACTTGGGTTATTAGACTTCCCTAGTGGGGGTCGGCCCTGTATGTGTTATGTGGGTTAAAGGGTTATTAGACCACTCTAGTGGGGTCAGCCCTGTCACATTATGTAAAGTGGTTAAGTTGGGGCTGACCTAGCTTGTGTAAAAGACAAGTCAGAGTTGTGTATAAATAGAGGAGGTGTGTTCCTCATTTAACACACATTACACTCACTCGTGATTGGTGCATAGGTGAGAGAGAGATATGCTATGGAGGAGAAGGAGATCATGGTTGAGGATTACATCTTTGTATTTGCTGGTCATCTATATTGATGAAGATTTGCTGGGTTTTCTACCCCATGAGGGTTTCCCAGGATAAATCTGTGTCTCTTGTGTTTATGGTGTGCTTGTTGTTCTTTCACTTATCCTGTATATGTTATTGTTGTGAAATGGAATGTAATGTTGATATTTTATGTCTTAGCATATTGAATCTTAACATTGACCACTTGGTTTTACAGGATCCAACCTAAAGGAAGCATTGATTCCCTATGTTCTGCAACACCAACTGGAAGGAGGCTACAACCCCCTGTTCGTTGCTCCGTCCTACTGCCCAGATATACAAAATTTCCTTGCCGTACTTCTGGCATGTGCACACTTCTGATCTTCTGATTAGTTCTATTTTGCGCACCTTCTATATGCATTCGTATAGCTATCGCTTCTCTGCATACATCACTTGACTTCTCATTCCACTCAATTCTTCAATTCTGCTGGTGACTTACTTCATGTATTGTGTGATACTTCAAAATATGTTGCAGTTTGCGCCAAGGTTCACTATGTCATTTTACTACTACGCAACTACACTCACCAACTAATACTGTGCTTCAATTGATAGCTTGATGCTATGAGATTGCGAACCAGTATCAGATGGAACTACACACTTACTGAACTATGTTCGTTCGGTTTAAGTGCCACAATCTTTCAGACAATCTGCGACATGTTGTGCTATGATTCGTCCTTTCGGTTCAATGCACTTGCCTCATATCATCCTCATCATGGCGCACATACTAGATTCTGGTGTTGCTCTGTTGTCGCGCATCATATGGACTAATTTGCTTCGCACACTTTTACGTCAACCTTTCTACATAAGACAAACTTTTGTGCATCTTCTAATATACTTCAGTTTTGTCTCTACGCTTCTTTCCTAACACATCTAAGACTATCTTCGTGCTTCCTGCAATACTGTCATTCAGTCCTCATGCAATTGTGCATCCTATAATATACTGCTCTTTTATCTTCATGCAATCATCACAGATCTTACAGAATCATTATGCGCACCATCATTTATATCATTCTTTTGCATGTGTGCACTCAGCTCCTCGCTAGATCATATTGTTTTGTACCTCAATCCGTTGATGCCCCAAATATAAATATGTATCTTCTACTTAGAAGTTGGACGACATTTCCATCAAGCTTGCTTCAAATATCCAACTTGCATCCCTATTTATACATGTACTACATGGATTGCATGTCCACCAGTTGGTTGTGAAATTCCTTCTTCCTTTCTTCACGGATTATGCTTCTGCCACATGTCATGTTCTGTACCACTGATGTGTCCTTTCTTTGTGGGTTCCATGCATACATGGTCCTTGACTTGGTGGTACTTTCAATCTTGTTGTACCATCACTTGTGGTTCTTGCGCACTTGATGTATCAATGCTTTGTTTATTTTTTGCATACATGATCTTCGACTTGGTGGGACTTTGACCCTTGTGGTACCATTACTTGTGGGACTTGTGCACTTGCTATGTCATCAACTACATAATTTTTTCATATACTAACTTCAACCACTACACCCTTCTTGGAACTTGTGCACGCTTCAACAACTAAAATCTTCTTCTAATTGGTGATGATTTACGTGCTTTCAAGACTTGCATAACTGCTCAAACGTCTCTTGTTCCACACTGCTTGTGCACACTAGAATTTGTCCCATGGATTCTTTGGCTTGATTGTGAATTCTTCTACCTTCTATCCAACCAACCGTTTAGCTTGTACCTTGAAGGACTATGACTGGATGGACTTGTGATCTGTTCAAATACATGTGCCTTATGTACTTATTCAAATTGGATATACAGAATATACCCTTGGACAAACTTCTTCATACTGGATGCATCTTCTAGATATACTTCTTCATACATGCATCCATATGCTTGTGCATATACTTCTTCAAAGTGGCTTTTCAATACTTCTTCAAGATGGCATGAGAATATTGATTCCACTTGACTTCAATTGACATAAATGACTCAAACTGAATTAGTTGACATCCTCTTTGACATTAGTTGACATCAATGACAACCAAATTTTAACAATCTCCCCCTTTGGAATTGATGTCAACACCTTATGAAGTTGTGCATAATCATCTTCTCGAACTTGTATGCTTCATCTATGCTTGTCGCAATAATACCACGGTGTACATGATCCCCCTAAGTTATTTTCCAGTTTGAACCTTTGACATCTACATTTGCGCATTCTGTTGTTATTACTTTTTTTGCTTTTTGTTGCCTTTGCACATATCGCATGCTTTATGATTATCTTTCACTTCGTTGTTGCATGCTTTTGCTTCATCTTCATGCCATTTCTTTAATAATCTGCTTCATGATCTTTCACGTATTTGCTACTACATGTTCTTGCTTTAGCTGCATTACTTCTCATTTTCATGCTTTTTCTCCACAACTGTCATGCTTCTTCTTCTTTATGTTGCTTCTTTTCTAGTGTATTTAGCTTCATGTCATGTATACTTTTTAGCTTCATGCTTTTCTCCCCCTTTGGCATCAATGGAAAAGAGGAACCATTACTTGCGCAATGTTAGGTTCTTTTTTTTTTTTTTTTTTGTGCAGGCCCTTACTTACTACTCACAGGGATAAGTCCCCCTAACTTCAGGCTTCAATTTTGTTGAAATTCTAAACACACAGTTTGTCTTTACGGCTGCAATGTTTTCTTCCAATTCCTCTTCCTTAGCTACAATAGATGCTTTCGAATTTTCATTTGGAACTGATTCCATAGTTTCTAATAAATCATCAAGTGCTTCTTTGATTTCACCTTGCAGCAGGGGTAAATATTCTATAATTCTAAAGGCTTATTCCTACAGAGGTTCAATCCTATCAATTACCTTCCATTGCTATTCACGTATTATGTTTACTTGTTGCTGCTGCTTCTTACATTCACCCATCTTGCTCATCATTTTGACGAATGGAAGGATGCTCAAACTTTAAGGAATTTGTTTTTCTAAATCTTGTGTAGTTTGAAGCCTCTTATTTACTTCTTTCAACTTCTCATCTTCACGTCGACTTGTACATAATTGAACACTCTCTTCATGCAAATCTACAAATTTCAATTCCAAGGTCTTAATGTTCTCGATTGCAATGTACATTTTTTCTAATTTGCTTGCATGCTATGTTTCAACCTCTAAAGGACTCTTTCGTTGTTGTTTTGGAAAGATATCTTTTATTCTGGTCTTCAGACCTTGAATGACCTCTCCTATCTTCATTATCTTTCTTTCCGAAGAAGTGTCATCACTATTTTGGTTCTTTGGAAGAACATTATATACTTCTTCTACTTCTTTTTCCAATTTCCAAGCATCATGTTGTGCCTTCTCTAAATCATTTTTTAGAGAAGTTCTTTTTGCAACTACTTCTTTAGCTTCTTTCTCCAGTTTTGACGTCTTCTGCACAATGTTTTCTTTCTCTGTCTACAGCTTAAGACACTCATTCTGTAGGGATTCCTTTTCACTCTGAATTTTGTACCAATTTTTTGTAGTGGCTGTTATATTTTCATCCTTTGTGCAGGCCCTTACTTACTACTCACAGGGATAAGTCCCCCTAACTTCAGGCTTCAATTTTGTTGAAATTCTAAACACACAGTTTGTCTTTACGGCTGCAATGTTTTCTTCCAATTCCTCTTCCTTAGCCACAATAGATGCTTTCGAATTTTCATTTGGAACTGATTCCATAGTTTCTAATAAATCATCAAGTGCTTCTTTGATTTCAACTTGCAGCAGGGGTAAATATTCTATAATTCTAAAGGCTTATTCCTACAGAGGTTCAATCCTATCAATTACCTTCCATTGCTATTCACGTATTATGTTTACTTGTTGCTGCTGCTTCTTACATTCACCCATCTTGCTCATCATTTTGACGAATGGAAGGATGCTCAAACTTTAAGGAATTTGTTTTTCTAAATCTTGTGTAGTTTGAAGCCTCTTATTTACTTCTTTCAACTTCTCATCTTCACGTCGACTTGTACATAATTGAACACTCTCTTCATGCAAATCTACAAATTTCAATTCCAAGGTCTTAATGTTCTCGATTGCAATGTACATTTTTTCTAATTTGCTTGCATGCTATGTTTCAACCTCTAAAGGACTCTTTCGTTGTTGTTTTGGAAAGATATCTTTTATTCTGGTCTTCAGACCTTGAATGACCTCTCCTATCTTCATTATCTTTCTTTCCGAAGAAGTGTCATCACTATTTTGGTTCTTTGGAAGAACATTATATACTTCTTCTACTTCTTTTTCCAATTTCCAAGCATCATGTTGTGCCTTCTCTAAATCATTTTTTAGAGAAGTTCTTTTTGCAACTACTTCTTTAGCTTCTTTCTCCAGTTTTGACGTCTTCTGCACAATGTTTTCTTTCTCTGTCTACAGCTTAAGACACTCATTCTGTAGGGATTCCTTTTCACTCTGAATTTTGTACCAATTTTTTGTAGTGGCTATTATATTTTCATCCTTTGTGCAGGCCCTTACTTACTACTCACAGGGATAAGTCCCCCTAACTTCAGGCTTCAATTTTGTTGAAATTCTAAACACACAGTTTGTCTTTACGGCTGCAATGTTTTCTTCCAATTCCTCTTCCTTAGCCACAATAGATGCTTTCGAATTTTCATTTGGAACTGATTCCATAGTTTCTAATAAATCATCAAGTGCTTCTTTGATTTCACCTTGCAGCAGGGGTAAATATTCTATAATTCTAAAGGCTTATTCCTACAGAGGTTCAATCCTATCAATTACCTTCCATTGCTATTCACGTATTATGTTTACTTGTTGCTGCTGCTTCTTACATTCACCCATCTTGCTCATCATTTTGACGAATGGAAGGATGCTCAAACTTTAAGGAATTTGTTTTTCTAAATCTTGTGTAGTTTGAAGCCTCTTATTTACTTCTTTCAACTTCTCATCTTCACGTCGACTTGTACATAATTGAACACTCTCTTCATGCAAATCTACAAATTTCAATTCCAAGGTCTTAATGTTCTCGATTGCAATGTACATTTTTTCTAATTTGCTTGCATGCTATGTTTCAACCTCTAAAGGACTCTTTCGTTGTTGTTTTGGAAAGATATCTTTTATTCTGGTCTTCAGACCTTGAATGACCTCTCCTATCTTCATTATCTTTCTTTCCGAAGAAGTGTCATCACTATTTTGGTTCTTTGGAAGAACATTATATACTTCTTCTACTTCTTTTTCCAATTTCCAAGCATCATGTTGTGCCTTCTCTAAATCATTTTTTAGAGAAGTTCTTTTTGCAACTACTTCTTTAGCTTCTTTCTCCAGTTTTGACGTCTTCTGCACAATGTTTTCTTTCTCTGTCTACAGCTTAAGACACTCATTCTGTAGGGATTCCTTTTCACTCTGAATTTTGTACCAATTTTTTGTAGTGGCTGTTATATTTTCATCCTTTGTGCAGGCCCTTACTTACTACTCACAGGGATAAGTCCCCCTAACTTCAGGCTTCAATTTTGTTGAAATTCTAAACACACAGTTTGTCTTTACGGCTGCAATGTTTTCTTCCAATTCCTCTTCCTTAGCCACAATAGATGCTTTCGAATTTTCATTTGGAACTGATTCCATAGTTTCTAATAAATCATCAAGTGCTTCTTTGATTTCAACTTGCAGCAGGGGTAAATATTCTATAATTCTAAAGGCTTATTCCTACAGAGGTTCAATCCTATCAATTACCTTCCATTGCTATTCACGTATTATGTTTACTTGTTGCTGCTGCTTCTTACATTCACCCATCTTGCTCATCATTTTGACGAATGGAAGGATGCTCAAACTTTAAGGAATTTGTTTTTCTAAATCTTGTGTAGTTTGAAGCCTCTTATTTACTTCTTTCAACTTCTCATCTTCACGTCGACTTGTACATAATTGAACACTCTCTTCATGCAAATCTACAAATTTCAATTCCAAGGTCTTAATGTTCTCGATTGCAATGTACATTTTTTCTAATTTGCTTGCATGCTATGTTTCAACCTCTAAAGGACTCTTTCGTTGTTGTTTTGGAAAGATATCTTTTATTCTGGTCTTCAGACCTTGAATGACCTCTCCTATCTTCATTATCTTTCTTTCCGAAGAAGTGTCATCACTATTTTGGTTCTTTGGAAGAACATTATATACTTCTTCTACTTCTTTTTCCAATTTCCAAGCATCATGTTGTGCCTTCTCTAAATCATTTTTTAGAGAAGTTCTTTTTGCAACTACTTCTTTAGCTTCTTTCTCCAGTTTTGACGTCTTCTGCACAATGTTTTCTTTCTCTGTCTACAGCTTAAGACACTCATTCTGTAGGGATTCCTTTTCACTCTGAATTTTGTACCAATTTTTTGTAGTGGCTGTTATATTTTCATCCTTTGTGCAGGCCCTTACTTACTACTCACAGGGATAAGTCCCCCTAACTTCAGGCTTCAATTTTGTTGAAATTCTAAACACACAGTTTGTCTTTACGGCTGCAATGTTTTCTTCCAATTCCTCTTCCTTAGCCACAATAGATGCTTTCGAATTTTCATTTGGAACTGATTCCATAGTTTCTAATAAATCATCAAGTGCTTCTTTGATTTCACCTTGCAGCAGGGGTAAATATTCTATAATTCTAAAGGCTTATTCCTACAGAGGTTCAATCCTATCAATTACCTTCCATTGCTATTCACGTATTATGTTTACTTGTTGCTGCTGCTTCTTACATTCACCCATCTTGCTCATCATTTTGACGAATGGAAGGATGCTCAAACTTTAAGGAATTTGTTTTTCTAAATCTTGTGTAGTTTGAAGCCTCTTATTTACTTCTTTCAACTTCTCATCTTCACGTCGACTTGTACATAATTGAACACTCTCTTCATGCAAATCTACAAATTTCAATTCCAAGGTCTTAATGTTCTCGATTGCAATGTACATTTTTTCTAATTTGCTTGCATGCTATGTTTCAACCTCTAAAGGACTCTTTCGTTGTTGTTTTGGAAAGATATCTTTTATTCTGGTCTTCAGACCTTGAATGACCTCTCCTATCTTCATTATCTTTCTTTCCGAAGAAGTGTCATCACTATTTTGGTTCTTTGGAAGAACATTATATACTTCTTCTACTTCTTTTTCCAATTTCCAAGCATCATGTTGTGCCTTCTCTAAATCATTTTTTAGAGAAGTTCTTTTTGCAACTACTTCTTTAGCTTCTTTCTCCAGTTTTGACGTCTTCTGCACAATGTTTTCTTTCTCTGTCTACAGCTTAAGACACTCATTCTGTAGGGATTCCTTTTCACTCTGAATTTTGTACCAATTTTTTGTAGTGGCTGTTATATTTTCATCCTTTGTGCAGGCCCTTACTTACTACTCACAGGGATAAGTCCCCCTAACTTCAGGCTTCAATTTTGTTGAAATTCTAAACACACAGTTTGTCTTTACGGCTGCAATGTTTTCTTCCAATTCCTCTTCCTTAGCCACAATAGATGCTTTCGAATTTTCATTTGGAACTGATTCCATAGTTTCTAATAAATCATCAAGTGCTTCTTTGATTTCACCTTGCAGCAGGGGTAAATATTCTATAATTCTAAAGGCTTATTCCTACAGAGGTTCAATCCTATCAATTACCTTCCATTGCTATTCACGTATTATGTTTACTTGTTGCTGCTGCTTCTTACATTCACCCATCTTGCTCATCATTTTGACGAATGGAAGGATGCTCAAACTTTAAGGAATTTGTTTTTCTAAATCTTGTGTAGTTTGAAGCCTCTTATTTACTTCTTTCAACTTCTCATCTTCACGTCGACTTGTACATAATTGAACACTCTCTTCATGCAAATCTACAAATTTCAATTCCAAGGTCTTAATGTTCTCGATTGCAATGTACATTTTTTCTAATTTGCTTGCATGCTATGTTTCAACCTCTAAAGGACTCTTTCGTTGTTGTTTTGGAAAGATATCTTTTATTCTGGTCTTCAGACCTTGAATGACCTCTCCTATCTTCATTATCTTTCTTTCCGAAGAAGTGTCATCACTATTTTGGTTCTTTGGAAGAACATTATATACTTCTTCTACTTCTTTTTCCAATTTCCAAGCATCATGTTGTGCCTTCTCTAAATCATTTTTTAGAGAAGTTCTTTTTGCAACTACTTCTTTAGCTTCTTTCTCCAGTTTTGACGTCTTCTGCACAATGTTTTCTTTCTCTGTCTACAGCTTAAGACACTCATTCTGTAGGGATTCCTTTTCACTCTGAATTTTGTACCAATTTTTTGTAGTGGCTGTTATATTTTCATCCTTTGTGCAGGCCCTTACTTACTACTCACAGGGATAAGTCCCCCTAACTTCAGGCTTCAATTTTGTTGAAATTCTAAACACACAGTTTGTCTTTACGGCTGCAATGTTTTCTTCCAATTCCTCTTCCTTAGCCACAATAGATGCTTTCGAATTTTCATTTGGAACTGATTCCATAGTTTCTAATAAATCATCAAGTGCTTCTTTGATTTCACCTTGCAGCAGGGGTAAATATTCTATAATTCTAAAGGCTTATTCCTACAGAGGTTCAATCCTATCAATTACCTTCCATTGCTATTCACGTATTATGTTTACTTGTTGCTGCTGCTTCTTACATTCACCCATCTTGCTCATCATTTTGACGAATGGAAGGATGCTCAAACTTTAAGGAATTTGTTTTTCTAAATCTTGTGTAGTTTGAAGCCTCTTATTTACTTCTTTCAACTTCTCATCTTCACGTCGACTTGTACATAATTGAACACTCTCTTCATGCAAATCTACAAATTTCAATTCCAAGGTCTTAATGTTCTCGATTGCAATGTACATTTTTTCTAATTTGCTTGCATGCTATGTTTCAACCTCTAAAGGACTCTTTCGTTGTTGTTTTGGAAAGATATCTTTTATTCTGGTCTTCAGACCTTGAATGACCTCTCCTATCTTCATTATCTTTCTTTCCGAAGAAGTGTCATCACTATTTTGGTTCTTTGGAAGAACATTATATACTTCTTCTACTTCTTTTTCCAATTTCCAAGCATCATGTTGTGCCTTCTCTAAATCATTTTTTAGAGAAGTTCTTTTTGCAACTACTTCTTTAGCTTCTTTCTCCAGTTTTGACGTCTTCTGCACAATGTTTTCTTTCTCTGTCTACAGCTTAAGACACTCATTCTGTAGGGATTCCTTTTCACTCTGAATTTTGTACCAATTTTTTGTAGTGGCTGTTATATTTTCATCCTTTGTGCAGGCCCTTACTTACTACTCACAGGGATAAGTCCCCCTAACTTCAGGCTTCAATTTTGTTGAAATTCTAAACACACAGTTTGTCTTTACGGCTGCAATGTTTTCTTCCAATTCCTCTTCCTTAGCCACAATAGATGCTTTCGAATTTTCATTTGGAACTGATTCCATAGTTTCTAATAAATCATCAAGTGCTTCTTTGATTTCACCTTGCAGCAGGGGTAAATATTCTATAATTCTAAAGGCTTATTCCTACAGAGGTTCAATCCTATCAATTACCTTCCATTGCTATTCACGTATTATGTTTACTTGTTGCTGCTGCTTCTTACATTCACCCATCTTGCTCATCATTTTGACGAATGGAAGGATGCTCAAACTTTAAGGAATTTGTTTTTCTAAATCTTGTGTAGTTTGAAGCCTCTTATTTACTTCTTTCAACTTCTCATCTTCACGTCGACTTGTACATAATTGAACACTCTCTTCATGCAAATCTACAAATTTCAATTCCAAGGTCTTAATGTTCTCGATTGCAATGTACATTTTTTCTAATTTGCTTGCATGCTATGTTTCAACCTCTAAAGGACTCTTTCGTTGTTGTTTTGGAAAGATATCTTTTATTCTGGTCTTCAGACCTTGAATGACCTCTCCTATCTTCATTATCTTTCTTTCCGAAGAAGTGTCATCACTATTTTGGTTCTTTGGAAGAACATTATATACTTCTTCTACTTCTTTTTCCAATTTCCAAGCATCATGTTGTGCCTTCTCTAAATCATTTTTTAGAGAAGTTCTTTTTGCAACTACTTCTTTAGCTTCTTTCTCCAGTTTTGACGTCTTCTGCACAATGTTTTCTTTCTCTGTCTACAGCTTAAGACACTCATTCTGTAGGGATTCCTTTTCACTCTGAATTTTGTACCAATTTTTTGTAGTGGCTGTTATATTTTCATCCTTTGTGCAGGCCCTTACTTACTACTCACAGGGATAAGTCCCCCTAACTTCAGGCTTCAATTTTGTTGAAATTCTAAACACACAGTTTGTCTTTACGGCTGCAATGTTTTCTTCCAATTCCTCTTCCTTAGCCACAATAGATGCTTTCGAATTTTCATTTGGAACTGATTCCATAGTTTCTAATAAATCATCAAGTGCTTCTTTGATTTCACCTTGCAGCAGGGGTAAATATTCTATAATTCTAAAGGCTTATTCCTACAGAGGTTCAATCCTATCAATTACCTTCCATTGCTATTCACGTATTATGTTTACTTGTTGCTGCTGCTTCTTACATTCACCCATCTTGCTCATCATTTTGACGAATGGAAGGATGCTCAAACTTTAAGGAATTTGTTTTTCTAAATCTTGTGTAGTTTGAAGCCTCTTATTTACTTCTTTCAACTTCTCATCTTCACGTCGACTTGTACATAATTGAACACTCTCTTCATGCAAATCTACAAATTTCAATTCCAAGGTCTTAATGTTCTCGATTGCAATGTACATTTTTTCTAATTTGCTTGCATGCTATGTTTCAACCTCTAAAGGACTCTTTCGTTGTTGTTTTGGAAAGATATCTTTTATTCTGGTCTTCAGACCTTGAATGACCTCTCCTATCTTCATTATCTTTCTTTCCGAAGAAGTGTCATCACTATTTTGGTTCTTTGGAAGAACATTATATACTTCTTCTACTTCTTTTTCCAATTTCCAAGCATCATGTTGTGCCTTCTCTAAATCATTTTTTAGAGAAGTTCTTTTTGCAACTACTTCTTTAGCTTCTTTCTCCAGTTTTGACGTCTTCTGCACAATGTTTTCTTTCTCTGTCTACAGCTTAAGACACTCATTCTGTAGGGATTCCTTTTCACTCTGAATTTTGTACCAATTTTTTGTAGTGGCTGTTATATTTTCATCCTTTGTGCAGGCCCTTACTTACTACTCACAGGGATAAGTCCCCCTAACTTCAGGCTTCAATTTTGTTGAAATTCTAAACACACAGTTTGTCTTTACGGCTGCAATGTTTTCTTCCAATTCCTCTTCCTTAGCCACAATAGATGCTTTCGAATTTTCATTTGGAACTGATTCCATAGTTTCTAATAAATCATCAAGTGCTTCTTTGATTTCACCTTGCAGCAGGGGTAAATATTCTATAATTCTAAAGGCTTATTCCTACAGAGGTTCAATCCTATCAATTACCTTCCATTGCTATTCACGTATTATGTTTACTTGTTGCTGCTGCTTCTTACATTCACCCATCTTGCTCATCATTTTGACGAATGGAAGGATGCTCAAACTTTAAGGAATTTGTTTTTCTAAATCTTGTGTAGTTTGAAGCCTCTTATTTACTTCTTTCAACTTCTCATCTTCACGTCGACTTGTACATAATTGAACACTCTCTTCATGCAAATCTACAAATTTCAATTCCAAGGTCTTAATGTTCTCGATTGCAATGTACATTTTTTCTAATTTGCTTGCATGCTATGTTTCAACCTCTAAAGGACTCTTTCGTTGTTGTTTTGGAAAGATATCTTTTATTCTGGTCTTCAGACCTTGAATGACCTCTCCTATCTTCATTATCTTTCTTTCCGAAGAAGTGTCATCACTATTTTGGTTCTTTGGAAGAACATTATATACTTCTTCTACTTCTTTTTCCAATTTCCAAGCATCATGTTGTGCCTTCTCTAAATCATTTTTTAGAGAAGTTCTTTTTGCAACTACTTCTTTAGCTTCTTTCTCCAGTTTTGACGTCTTCTGCACAATGTTTTCTTTCTCTGTCTACAGCTTAAGACACTCATTCTGTAGGGATTCCTTTTCACTCTGAATTTTGTACCAATTTTTTGTAGTGGCTGTTATATTTTCATCCTTTGTGCAGGCCCTTACTTACTACTCACAGGGATAAGTCCCCCTAACTTCAGGCTTCAATTTTGTTGAAATTCTAAACACACAGTTTGTCTTTACGGCTGCAATGTTTTCTTCCAATTCCTCTTCCTTAGCCACAATAGATGCTTTCGAATTTTCATTTGGAACTGATTCCATAGTTTCTAATAAATCATCAAGTGCTTCTTTGATTTCACCTTGCAGCAGGGGTAAATATTCTATAATTCTAAAGGCTTATTCCTACAGAGGTTCAATCCTATCAATTACCTTCCATTGCTATTCACGTATTATGTTTACTTGTTGCTGCTGCTTCTTACATTCACCCATCTTGCTCATCATTTTGACGAATGGAAGGATGCTCAAACTTTAAGGAATTTGTTTTTCTAAATCTTGTGTAGTTTGAAGCCTCTTATTTACTTCTTTCAACTTCTCATCTTCACGTCGACTTGTACATAATTGAACACTCTCTTCATGCAAATCTACAAATTTCAATTCCAAGGTCTTAATGTTCTCGATTGCAATGTACATTTTTTCTAATTTGCTTGCATGCTATGTTTCAACCTCTAAAGGACTCTTTCGTTGTTGTTTTGGAAAGATATCTTTTATTCTGGTCTTCAGACCTTGAATGACCTCTCCTATCTTCATTATCTTTCTTTCCGAAGAAGTGTCATCACTATTTTGGTTCTTTGGAAGAACATTATATACTTCTTCTACTTCTTTTTCCAATTTCCAAGCATCATGTTGTGCCTTCTCTAAATCATTTTTTAGAGAAGTTCTTTTTGCAACTACTTCTTTAGCTTCTTTCTCCAGTTTTGACGTCTTCTGCACAATGTTTTCTTTCTCTGTCTACAGCTTAAGACACTCATTCTGTAGGGATTCCTTTTCACTCTGAATTTTTGTACCAATTTTTTGTAGTGGCTGTTATATTTTCATCCTTTGTGCAGGCCCTTACTTACTACTCACAGGGATAAGTCCCCCTAACTTCAGGCTTCAATTTTGTTGAAATTCTAAACACACAGTTTGTCTTTACGGCTGCAATGTTTTCTTCCAATTCCTCTTCCTTAGCCACAATAGATGCTTTCGAATTTTCATTTGGAACTGATTCCATAGTTTCTAATAAATCATCAAGTTCTTCTTTGATTTCACCTTGCAGCAGGGGTAAATATTCTATAATTCTAAAGGCTTATTCCTACAGAGGTTCAATCCTATCAATTACCTTCCATTGCTATTCACGTATTATGTTTACTTGTTGCTGCTGCTTCTTACATTCACCCATCTTGCTCATCATTTTGACGAATGGAAGGATGCTCAAACTTTAAGGAATTTGTTTTTCTAAATCTTGTGTAGTTTGAAGCCTCTTATTTACTTCTTTCAACTTCTCATCTTCACGTCGACTTGTACATAATTGAACACTCTCTTCATGCAAATCTACAAATTTCAATTCCAAGGTCTTAATGTTCTCGATTGCAATGTACATTTTTTCTAATTTGCTTGCATGCTATGTTTCAACCTCTAAAGGACTCTTTCGTTGTTGTTTTGGAAAGATATCTTTTATTCTGGTCTTCAGACCTTGAATGACCTCTCCTATCTTCATTATCTTTCTTTCCGAAGAAGTGTCATCACTATTTTGGTTCTTTGGAAGAACATTATATACTTCTTCTACTTCTTTTTCCAATTTCCAAGCATCATGTTGTGCCTTCTCTAAATCATTTTTTAGAGAAGTTCTTTTTGCAACTACTTCTTTAGCTTCTTTCTCCAGTTTTGACGTCTTCTGCACAATCTTTTCTTTCTCTGTCTACAGCTTAAGACACTCATTCTGTAGGGATTCCTTTTCACTCTGAATTTTGTACCAATTTTTTGTAGTGGCTGTTATATTTTCATCCTTTGTGCAGGCCCTTACTTACTACTCACAGGGATAAGTCCCCCTAACTTCAGGCTTCAATTTTGTTGAAATTCTAAACACACAATTTGTCTTTACGGCTGCAATGTTTTCTTCCAATTCCTCTTCCTTAGCCACAATAGATGCTTTCGAATTTTCATTTGGAACTGATTCCATAGTTTCTAATAAATCATCAAGTGCTTCTTTGATTTCACCTTGCAGCAGGGGTAAATATTCTATAATTCTAAAGGCTTATTCCTACAGAGGTTCAATCCTATCAATTACCTTCCATTGCTATTCACGTATTATGTTTACTTGTTGCTGCTGCTTCTTACATTCACCCATCTTGCTCATCATTTTGACGAATGGAAGGATGCTCAAACTTTAAGGAATTTGTTTTTCTAAATCTTGTGTAGTTTGAAGCCTCTTATTTACTTCTTTCAACTTCTCATCTTCACGTCGACTTGTACATAATTGAACACTCTCTTCATGCAAATCTACAAATTTCAATTCCAAGGTCTTAATGTTCTCGATTGCAATGTACATTTTTTCTAATTTGCTTGCATGCTATGTTTCAACCTCTAAAGGACTCTTTCGTTGTTGTTTTGGAAAGATATCTTTTATTCTGGTCTTCAGACCTTGAATGACCTCTCCTATCTTCATTATCTTTCTTTCCGAAGAAGTGTCATCACTATTTTGGTTCTTTGGAAGAACATTATATACTTCTTCTACTTCTTTTTCCAATTTCCAAGCATCATGTTGTGCCTTCTCTAAATCATTTTTTAGAGAAGTTCTTTTTGCAACTACTTCTTTAGCTTCTTTCTCCAGTTTTGACGTCTTCTGCACAATGTTTTCTTTCTCTGTCTACAGCTTAAGACACTCATTCTGTAGGGATTCCTTTTCACTCTGAATTTTGTACCAATTTTTTGTAGTGGCTGTTATATTTTCATCCTTTGTGCAGGCCCTTACTTACTACTCACAGGGATAAGTCCCCCTAACTTCAGGCTTCAATTTTGTTGAAATTCTAAACACACAGTTTGTCTTTACGGCTGCAATGTTTTCTTCCAATTCCTCTTCCTTAGCCACAATAGATGCTTTCGAATTTTCATTTGGAACTGATTCCATAGTTTCTAATAAATCATCAAGTGCTTCTTTGATTTCACCTTGCAGCAGGGGTAAATATTCTATAATTCTAAAGGCTTATTCCTACAGAGGTTCAATCCTATCAATTACCTTCCATTGCTATTCACGTATTATGTTTACTTGTTGCTGCTGCTTCTTACATTCACCCATCTTGCTCATCATTTTGACGAATGGAAGGATGCTCAAACTTTAAGGAATTTGTTTTTCTAAATCTTGTGTAGTTTGAAGCCTCTTATTTACTTCTTTCAACTTCTCATCTTCACGTCGACTTGTACATAATTGAACACTCTCTTCATGCAAATCTACAAATTTCAATTCCAAGGTCTTAATGTTCTCGATTGCAATGTACATTTTTTCTAATTTGCTTGCATGCTATGTTTCAACCTCTAAAGGACTCTTTCGTTGTTGTTTTGGAAAGATATCTTTTATTCTGGTCTTCAGACCTTGAATGACCTCTCCTATCTTCATTATCTTTCTTTCCGAAGAAGTGTCATCACTATTTTGGTTCTTTGGAAGAACATTATATACTTCTTCTACTTCTTTTTCCAATTTCCAAGCATCATGTTGTGCCTTCTCTAAATCATTTTTTAGAGAAGTTCTTTTTGCAACTACTTCTTTAGCTTCTTTCTCCAGTTTTGACGTCTTCTGCACAATGTTTTCTTTCTCTGTCTACAGCTTAAGACACTCATTCTGTAGGGATTCCTTTTCACTCTGAATTTTGTACCAATTTTTTGTAGTGGCTGTTATATTTTCATCCTTTGTGCAGGCCCTTACTTACTACTCACAGGGATAAGTCCCCCTAACTTCAGGCTTCAATTTTGTTGAAATTCTAAACACACAGTTTGTCTTTACGGCTGCAATGTTTTCTTCCAATTCCTCTTCCTTAGCCACAATAGATGCTTTCGAATTTTCATTTGGAACTGATTCCATAGTTTCTAATAAATCATCAAGTGCTTCTTTGATTTCACCTTGCAGCAGGGGTAAATATTCTATAATTCTAAAGGCTTATTCCTACAGAGGTTCAATCCTATCAATTACCTTCCATTGCTATTCACGTATTATGTTTACTTGTTGCTGCTGCTTCTTACATTCACCCATCTTGCTCATCATTTTGACGAATGGAAGGATGCTCAAACTTTAAGGAATTTGTTTTTCTAAATCTTGTGTAGTTTGAAGCCTCTTATTTACTTCTTTCAACTTCTCATCTTCACGTCGACTTGTACATAATTGAACACTCTCTTCATGCAAATCTACAAATTTCAATTCCAAGGTCTTAATGTTCTCGATTGCAATGTACATTTTTTCTAATTTGCTTGCATGCTATGTTTCAACCTCTAAAGGACTCTTTCGTTGTTGTTTTGGAAAGATATCTTTTATTCTGGTCTTCAGACCTTGAATGACCTCTCCTATCTTCATTATCTTTCTTTCCGAAGAAGTGTCATCACTATTTTGGTTCTTTGGAAGAACATTATATACTTCTTCTACTTCTTTTTCCAATTTCCAAGCATCATGTTGTGCCTTCTCTAAATCATTTTTTAGAGAAGTTCTTTTTGCAACTACTTCTTTAGCTTCTTTCTCCAGTTTTGACGTCTTCTGCACAATGTTTTCTTTCTCTGTCTACAGCTTAAGACACTCATTCTGTAGGGATTCCTTTTCACTCTGAATTTTGTACCAATTTTTTGTAGTGGCTGTTATATTTTCATCCTTTAGTTCAATATGATCTAGCATCCTAACTGAGAGAACAACATGTACAACATATCAAACACAAGAGACAAGAGACACAAAGCATTTCACTGGGGAACACCTTAAAGGTGAAAAACCCTGCAACTTCCTCAGATATAGAATAATCACCAATACAAAGATCACAAATATGAAACCCCAAAAGATAGATGTCTCCAACAGCTACTCCTCCTCCACTTGTGCGCACTCCTCTCTGTCAACTATGCGAGTGAGATGTATGAGTGAATGATAAAATAGAGTGGTGCAACCTCTCTATTTATACTTTAACTTGACCTACCTTTTACCCTAACAAGGCCGACTCCTTAAGGTAGTCTAATAACCCTTCCACTTAACTCATACTGGGCCGACCCCTCTAAGGTGGTCTAATAACCCATCAAATATAAGTTACGACACTTACAATATAACTTGCGACACTTGTAAATACAATTGACGACACTTCCGATTGGAGGAATAGGACATCTCCGTCAGGGATACAATAAAGTACAAATGTAATACATACAATATACAAGTGAATATATTCCGAAGTTACAAATACATCAACACTCCCTCTTAACTAGGAAGGTATTCTCTTGACACAGGTCATCAATACATATAGGCACAAGTCTTCAATATTAGAGTTGGATCATCGTCACTGGATCACTGGAGCGTTATTGTCACTGCTACTGTACTCGTCATCTCGATCACTGGTGCTATCTCTCAATTCCTCTCGTCATAGAAAGTTCTATAGAGCCAACCCTTTTTCATGTTGGATGTAGGCCTAGACTCCATGTAGGTCTTCATCATCTCTATGAGTGGCCCATCCGGTGGAATCTCAGGACTGATTATGTGCATCTGCAAAACCTGAAAAGAGCATCCTAGGACTAATTACAAGCTACCAGTCAACCTGCAAGATCTCCCAGGACTGATTACATGTGACCAAGCAAAACCTCGAAAGCGCATCCCAGGACTAATTACGAGCTTACTACTCAACCTATAGGATATCCCAGGGAGCGATTGTATGCGAAAAATCAAAACCTCGAAAGAGCATCCCAGGACTGATTACGAGCTTACTTCTCAACCTATAGGATCTCCTAGGGAGCGATTTAATGCGAAGAAACAAAACCTCGAAAGAGCATCCAAGGACTGATTACGAGCTTACTGATCAACCTATAGGATCTCCCAGGGAGCGATTATATGCGAACAAGCAAAAACTTGAAAGAGCATCCCAGGACTGATTGCGAGCTTACTGCTCAACCTATAGGATCTCCCAGGGAGCGATTATATGCAAACAAGAAAAACCTCGAAAGAGCATCCTGGGATTGATTGCAAGCTTACTACTCAACCTATAGGATCTCCGAGGGAGCGATTATATGCTACTACACAACCTGCAAGATATCCACGGCCACGAAGCATCATCCGGATGCTCATGATCATACGGATCATCCTCACATGCAACATCATACAGATGCTCATGATCATACAGATTGTACGGAACATCATACAGATGTTCATGATCATACGGATCATCATCATATAGAGCATCATATGGATGGTCATGATTATACAGATCATAAGGAACATCATACGAATGTTCATGACAGAGCATCGTCCGGATGCTTATCACACAGCACTTACACCCACAGCCATGGGGAGGACCCACCTACCACAATGCTTGGAAGGGCTCTTGCATCTGTGTCCCGTGACTTTCTCACTAGTACAAAATGAGAGATAAGTGACTAAGCGACTAAAAAAGTTAGTCACCATAGTTTTTTTAAGGGATAAATGACTAAAATTGAGCAATTTTAAGTAAGCCAACTAAAAACAACTAAGATAAATGACTAATTTAGTCATGGGATAAAATATACAACTAGATAACAAGTGACTAAAATAAAAATGACTAACATAAATGATTAATTTAGTCACGAGAATATAAATATGACTAGCTAACAACAATTAAGAATAAGAATTAGTCATTTATGTTAGTCACTTTTAGTTGTGTCACACCAACAATGGAAAATTAGAATTTTGATAAAGAATTTTTACAATTTATTAAATTTTAACAATCCAGATGGATTCAAAGACCTTGACCCTTTTTATGGGGGTCTCTGAATCCATCTACAGTGTTAAAATTTAGTAAATCGTAACATTGTAGATATATTTAGAGACCCAGGTGATGTTAATTATGTCACTCAACAATGGAAAATTGCAATTTTGACAATGAATTGTGTTGGCTGCTTTTTAGACAGACCTGGGTTTTCAGGATGCGCAGCAACAAACACCCCTTGGCGCACTGGCCCTTTCGAAAACGGGCTGCGCAGCAGCTCGAAGTCTCACCCGAAGTGGCTATGGGGGGGCTAAGGAATCAGGTTTCCTTAACCTAGGTGGTGTGGAGACTACAGCCTTCTCCCTTCTCGTCTTGCAGGTAACCTCAAAGCAGAGCGTCCTACTCTTCCCCAGGTCTCGCAGCACTACAGCGCGGGAACTCTCTCTTCCCAGCCTAGCTGCGCGGTAGATCCTCGCCTGCGCACGAGGCGGTTACCCGCTACGTCCGATACACTATGTATCGTCTCTGCCCTTGCGCCACGGCGTAGCAACCCACACCTTAAGCGCTGTGACGACAGTGTTCTCACAGACCCCTTCGACAATGCACAAGTACGCTTTGAAGGAAGCTTCGAGGATTTACTCTACATACTCATTCATAAAGATAACGAAACATTCATGGAAACATAGACAGTAAAGCAAAGAAATGCAATCACATAAAGCATCACCACAACAACCAGAATTATGTAGTTCACCTCCAGGAGGGAATCCACGTCCACAGGACTGTTTATATTATATTTAGATGGGGCTAACACAGTTCTGCTACACACACAGCTGCAGCCTTAGATCTTTCTGGGAAACTCCACGCACACAGTTGGGAGCCCTTCTCTTAGATCTATTCTCTTCTTCTACAGGGATTACAATGACAAAGACATACAATTACATTCTCCTCAGTCCTCTTGCGACTGATCGATACATACAATGGCCTTTACGCTAAGCGGTCTCTTGCGAGATCGCGACCTTCTTACATACATACAATGATCCTTAACGGCTTTACAATATACATCAATACAAAAGACTCAGACATCAGCTTAGACTGTCTGTGTAACCTTCTAACCTTCTAACCTTCCCAATTACACATATATATAGGTGGCCCTGAGGGTCGCACCTTTACAAAACTATGGGCCTTTCCCAACAGTGATCCCCAAAAACCCTAACCACTGACACGGCTAGGTGTACTATAGGCGCCTCTTGCAGTCACGTTGCAGCTTCCTGCAGACTCCGCGATTTTCGGCGCAGATCACGGGTATGGGCGCCGCTTCATCGTTCTTTGCTCCTTGTCCTTCGCCTTCAATGCTTCGGCCCGTTGCTCTTCCTTGGTCCGAGCAACCATAACTCCTGTACTTTGCCTTAATGAGGGTAGCTGAGCCCTCTTCCGCTGCTTCATTTATTGTGGTGGTTGAGCTTTCTACTCGGCCACCTTATTTACTCTTTCCCTTGACGTGCACGCGAGCTCCGCGATTTTTGGCCCGCAATCTGCGGTGAGCTCGTCCATCTGGCGCCGTACCGCGCACTATTCATTTCTGCCCAAAAATGGTGCTTTTCCTCAAAATTAGCACTTTTCCTTCAAAACTTAGTGCTTTTTCCCCAAAATTGGCAGCTTTGCCATAGCTACGGCCTATGCTCCAACAAATTGTTACGATTTATTAAATTTTAACACTGCATATGGATTCAGAGACCACCTAAGGTGGTCTCTGAATCCATCTGCACTGTTAAAATTTAACAAATTGTAAAAAGAATTTGTCAAAATTGTAATTTTCACTACCGGATTCCATCAAATAATTTGGAGCATATTAATATAATATAATTATTAATATGTGCTATATATAGTTGTTTTTTTTGTATAAAGTAAGTACCCACAAGGATTTGAACTTGTGACCTTCCATTTACAACCTTTTCTTTTTGCTTGAATCTCCCTGACATGCAGGGAGTGGCCTGCGGTCTGAGAAACCACAACTGAGGGGCATTTAAGCCATCAAAATCACCGAGGATCGCACCCGGCCTGGAGCATACCAGGATCAACTTGATTGGGATTTTGGGTGTCGCCTCCCAACTAAGTCACTCCTAAGGGGAATTGAACTCGGGTCGCCTTGCTGACGAGACCCACACCTTAACCGAGTGAGCTAGCAAGATATTTTATCTCAATTACTCATTATAATTTGCTCTATCCCCATGGGCGATGTGATATAGTTGTTTTAATATAATATAATTATAGTTATAATATAGCATATGTAACATTAATATAATATAATTATATTATATTAATATTAACATTTAAAAACAAAATATAATATACTTATTCCACTTTATATATATTTCCATTTGTAAATATTAATATAGATTATATACAATAGTTGAAAAATGGGTAATTAGTGACTACACGGCCCAAAAAATTAGTCACAACAAGTATTTCCTTCATTTGACATGTATAAGTGTTATCGTTTTATGAAATCGCGTGAACATGAAGTTGTAAATGCTAACCTCAAATATTTTTATGATTTTGGACAATGAGCACATTGATTTTTGGGTTTATCCTTCATTTGACACATCATGATTATTGTCACCATAAAATGTCCTACAAATATAGTAAGCATGTTAAATATACACCATTTATTTAATGTCTTCAATTTATGTTAGTCTCACAACCAACTGGCCATAGTATTAAGTGAGACCAGTTATAACCAAAATGTGCATGCTTTGTTTAATTTGGAAGTGAAATTTATATAATTTAATGAAAAATGTTTGCATCATATAGTTTGACACTATTTATAGCATTTCATACATTTACACAAGATTCTTCAATCTTTGATATATCCTAATTCAAATTGTACATGCAAAATTCACTAGTTCAAGGAACAAATTGTCTAGCCTATGTTGCATTATCTTTCAAACTAGAAAATCCACCAAACAAGGTAGAGAATCCATGTTAATATAAGTGATTCTAAGAATTTTTTGCAGATTTCCAACCAAATTCCAAACAAAACAAGCCAACAAATATGTTATTTAAAAAAAATGCGCAATAGACTACAACATAATAGAATTACCCCTCAACTACAAAATATGTCCCTAACTACTTAGATTCAATATTATTAATCATTTTAGCGCTTCCACCCCCTCCCAATTTTTTAGGAATCATAGTAACACATGTCAAAAACATCACCCTTAAAAAAAGAGTTTATACTAATACTATCAACCCAAGAAGTTCATCAAATTTCATTCAATGAATATATGCTCTGATATGATGGACAACCATGAAAAATCTCAGACACTAGGAATCTTTGAACATCGTTATCAAGATGTTACAACTATTCTCCCAAATCAAGGCTCTCGCATTCATTTTTAATATTTCAAATGCAAGTTTATAATTCAATGTTCCAGATTGAAAGAAAATATGTATGTATGAATTCATGATTGAATAATTAGGGTATGGTACCAATTTTTAATACAAATACAAGTTTATAATTCAATGTTCCAAATTGGAAGAAAATATATATGTATCAATTCATGATTGAATGATCAATACATTGATGAGTGACATTGGCATTTATATATGTTGGGAATAGTATTTAAAATTGGAGGTAAGGAAAATGGTCAAATAATAAAAGGAGGGAAAATGAGGGAAAATAAATAAAAAAAGAGTAAAATAGGGAAAACATAACAAAAAAGAAGGAAAATAATTTAAAAAAAGAGTAAAATAGGGAAAAATGGGAGGGAAAATAGGTAATTTAAATATGTGGCTATCATCCTACAAACTATGGGTCATTCGACAACCTTGCATACTCACTCCAAAGACCACTATGATTGCATTACCATCCTTCTACGGCTTCTCATGGCACATGAATTCATATATCAACAAGTTTGAAGGTATCGTTTCTTGGACACAAAAGCATTATCAATAAATAAGCTATGTCGCAAAATGATTTGACATTGTTTGAACTTCTGTCTGCTCTTCATATTATATCCATCTTGGGTTGTGGATCTGTTTTTAATAGCACATGGTAACTTGATAAACCTCCACCGATTGAGCATTAATGCAGATATTTAGTGAGATATGGTGGACAAATAGAAGATTGTCCATGAGGTTTCCACTTGGCATCCGATCGTCGACTACTTGGGTTCTTGGGATGTACGTCAATTCCTCGTGATGTATGTCACTCCAAGCCCTTTTTACAATCACTATGTCACCCATTCGCCCATATCAAGGCTCTCGTATCCATTTTTAATATGTCAAATGCAAGTTTATAATTCAATGTTCCAAATTGAAAGAAAATATGTATGTATAAATTCGTGATTGGATAATTAGGCTCTAGTACCAATTTTTAATACAAATACAAGTTAATACAATGTTTCAAAGTGGAAGAAAATATTCATGTACAAATTCATGATTGAATGATTATTACATTGATGAGTGACTTTGGCATTTATATGTTGGGCATAGTATTTCAAATTGAAGGTTGGTAAAAAGGTCATGTCCTCTAACATATGCGTTTTATTTTTGATATTTTCCATAGCAAATGGAATATAAACAATGAAATGGAAAAAGTGTGATGGTCTGGTTGGGACAATAGAGGGCTTAGAGAATAATGTAAGATCTGCAACTATTTAAAAAACTAAGGTGGATGCCATAAGGTTTCCAATTGATGGAGGTGTGCGAAATAGAGTGGAGTTGCTATATCCGGATCTTCAGGTCCTAAACAATTTAGCTCAAAAGTACTCCTCTCAAAAATATTTGGCCTTCCGTTAGCTTCCAGCTCGAGTGCAAAATGTGTCATATCTCTTGGTCTTGGAAAGGTCAGAACTTCCGTTCTTTCCTTTGCTCATGTGCATACAAGTCAAATGTTTATCCCACTCTGCATTTCAATCCAAATTTCCACATCCTTTTGATAAAGTGGGGACACTTTATACTAAATAGTCGTTATGGGCTACAGGGATCGATCCTGGGAATTGGAATCCTGCTTATGCTTCCCTCGACTAAAGAAATAAATAAATATCAAGTGCTTCCGAAGGAGAGAACCCTATTCCCCTCTCGCATTTAGAGTGTTGTCGGTTTTTTAGATTTGAACAAGGGTTCCACTGTTTCACTATTATATACCCTCACCAATGGAGTTATTTAAAATAGACGGGGTAAAATAATATATCTTTCCATTGAAAAGGATGCTCCGAAATTGTTCAATGAGATAGAATTGAAGGAAGTGTCGGAAATTTTGCTCGAGGAGCCATTCAATGGAGTTACAAGAATTTTACGTTTCACGGACAAATACCTAATTATCAGATATTTTAAAGGATGCGATCGTATTTTACAGTTATGCATGAGGTGAAGATACCAGGAGAGGGAAAACAAGTGCATTCCCACATGATAGGGGCAGGATATGAACCTCAGACAAACTTGAGAATGCATGTGAAATGTTTGACAAAATGTCTAAACGGAATACTTTTTTTTGATCAGCCCATATGTCAGCCATGTTAAGTTGCAGGTTGCATACAAACTGTTGACAAAATTCCTGAACTAGATGCGGGAACAACGGTCAAAGATCTCAATCCAGGAACAGAGGCAGAGCCTTCCTATCTACAAGTTGAAGAAGGAATTGATTCAGGCAGTGAATGCAAACCCAGTTTTGGTTGTCATTGGAGAGATTGGATCCGGAAAGACGACTCAAGTAACCCAATATTTGGAAGTGGAAGGCTACACTACTAGAGGTAATATTGGTTGTACCCAACCTGGTAGATTGGTAGCTATGTCTGTAGCAAAAAAGAATAGCTAAGGAATTCAGATGTTGTCTAGCGGAGGAGGTTGGGTAGGCCATTCGTTTTGAGGATTGGACTGGGCCAAGACTATAATCAAGTACATGACCGATGGTATGTATGCCAAGTATGGGAATATAGCAGATTCTCGCTTGGTATCTAGAAAACACCCAAATGAAATGTTATCTCATGCATTGCAATGATTGTATGTAAATTCCAAACAATTGATGTACACACCAAGTGTTTCACAGAATGTCTGAGAGAAACGTTGTGGCATGGACTTCTTTGATTGTGGGATATGTTCAGATGGACTTGAAGAGGAATCTCTAGAATTTTTTGTCAAATGCATCCTAAATCTATAAAACCCTTTGCGGTCACCATTGCGGGTGCTCTACCAGATTTTGCGCAGCTAATGGCTCTGCGACAGGGTAAGGAGATGCACGATGCTTTATTGAAATTTGGATTTGAGATGGATGATTATGTTTTGTGTTCTCAAATCTATTGTGCTATTGGTGGTTCCACCAACTAATGTAAGGAACTCGTAATCTTACCATCTTTTTTGGATGCAATAAGAACAATCATTGATATATCCGAGATAATATTTAGCACAATCATATGTGGAATGTACTCTGTTTTTTTGTACATTTTGATAGGTAATTGTTGGTATATTTAAGCTTTATGTTATTTATTAACCCTGGTTTTCATTCCTTTCGATATATATGAATCATGTAGCAAAGTAACTTTTGTCTCAGCTGTACCCAATCAATTTAGTTGTGTTGTGTGTTGTTTGGAGTGAAATGGAAACATATTGTTCTAATAAATTTTAGATTGTAGAAAGTATTCTTCCTTTGCACTTGGTATGGAATGGTATGGTTTCTAGTTCTATATCCTCATGTTCTTACATGGACAATTCAGAGATGTATAAATGAGTCATTGAGGCATTGTATAGGTTCTCTTTGTTTTTTAGTTCATACATTTCACTGAGTCTTTGTTGTTCCTTCTGAGTTTGGCTAACTCCCTATATTCTGGTTTTCTTTGACTGCTGGGAATGAGTGTTATTATTGTGGCACATCACTTGGTTGGTATAATAAAAGTGGAGCTATAAGTCCAAGATCTTTTCCTGCCTGTGTTTCAAGAAAGCTGTGCAAAAACATCCACAGAATCCAATGCTGGGTCGCCATGAGATCATAAATGGACAGGTGACAATAATAAAAATATTATTGGATAGGGCTTTTGTGTTTTTTTGCTGATCATCTTGTCATTCTCACTTCTCAGGATACATTTCTGCAGTGGTTAATTTGAAACTGAAGATTTTTAACTTGCTAGTATTTGATTTTATGTGATGGAACAGGCAGGTAAATATACATGGATGACATACCAGGAAGTTTACAATGTGGTTCTCAAAATTGGATCTGCTATTCGGAGCTGTGGTCTTGGGCCAGTAAGTGATTTATTCTTTGTTGGAATTTCCTGCAGATTTGTATTAATGCTAAGAAAATCTGAATTCTAAAGATTATGAGCTATGAAGAAAACATCAGATTTTTACTTAGTTAGATCCACCTTAAAAGATATTCAATGATTAAGTACGAGCAGATCTAGAAATGAAATCTAGCTAAGCTTTTCTTTTGTAAGTGTAGATTTCACTTAGAATAGAAACAAATAATTATTTTTCTTGTAGATGGATAGTTGTAGAGAGAGTTTAGTGCCAAAGAAGGTAGGGCAATGGAGTCAATAAGGACTCACCGAGAGGGCCTTGCTTCAAAAGATCATCGAGAGAAAAGATTTCTCCAGGCTAGCCTCAATCTAATCTATTTGATGTGTTGGAGAAAATGTGCACAAGATCACAAGGGGAGAGAATAGATCTCTCCTTTATTTCAAAAATGGGTGCACTCTACAAAGTAGACATTAATATTGCATAATCCGAATGAAGACAGTTATGCAAAAAGAACTTTCTTCCTAGCACAATAACAAAGAAAACTATGATAGCAACTAACATACCATATTCCTATTCCAATTGGGGTAGTAATCCCTTTCAATGGCCAAGCAAATAGGAAAGAAATGACAATGCTGTTGTAAATGTTACCTCCAACTTAGAAGCATGAAGCGAGAGACAAGCCACACATACACAAGTAGATCCAAGATGTCCTCCAAAGCCTTTTGATTGATATTCCAATGATGCTCTCAAAAGAGAATGATTACAAGAGCCAATGACCAAAGCAACAACCACAAACCATAAACCATAAACAACCACCATCACATCCAATAGTTTATTACAACAAGTTTGGCTTTATAAGAAAAGAAGCCATCAATACAACAATAAAATCTATTCTAATGCACAGGAGAGAGCTTATTCATCTCCTACATATCTACTCTATCATATGAAAACATGAGCATGCTAAGTAAAGTCATATATCCAATGTATCGACCTCAAGATTTCATCAATACCAAAGCCTCTTCCCTTGTGATTGGTCATGAACCAAAAGAAGGCAACATCAATCATCATATACAAACATGCTCCGATCTCCATCAGGAGATCATGAGCATGTACAATATCATCAATGATCAAACATTTAACTTGCATGGCAAGTCTTCTCACAAGCTTCTTCTATCCAAGATTGGACAGGGCTTGTATAAACATCATCAACATGAGGGGTGCCAACCTGCAAAATCATCAACAATATCCTAAAGAGAGAGCTTTAGGCTCCTCCATCGTCACAATATTTTCAGCTTAGCATGAAGAAAAATGTCTGAACATGGAAATGGAATTTTGCCTCAAGTTGCATTGCTGGAAATGACTGATTTGTTTATCTTGTTGTACAACATTTCCATAATGCAAAAACAAATTTCTGTGTGCAAAACTAGATGAAATTTCCAAACTTTGAGATGGTGAAGAGGGCTGGAGAAAATCTGCAACAAAACTTTCTTGTGCTTTTTCATTTCCTGTTAAATGTATAGCATCACGAGTCATTGCCACCGAGTGAAACGAGGTGCTCTGCATCCCAGTATGGGGGAGATGTTGTAACGTGATGTAACGTTTGTAACAAAATAACAAAATAACGTTTGTAACAAAATAATTAAAAAAATTCATTGCACCCAAGTGAAATGAGGTGCTCTACAGCCCAGTATGGGGGAGATGTTGTAACATGATGTAACGTTTGTAACAAAATAATTAAAAAATAATTAAAAAAATTCATTGCACCGAGTGAAACAAGGTGCTCTACAGCCTAGTATGGGGGAGATGTTGTAACGTGATGTAACGTTTGTAACAAAATAACAAAATAACGTTTGTAACAAAATAATTAAAAAAATTCATCTCGGCTCATAAAATAAAAAATTATGGAAAGTATTTAAAAAAAAAAATCCATGTTGGTTCATAAAATAAAATGTTATGAAAAGTAATTAAAAAATAGATGTTCGTTTATTTTATATTATGACAGGCTTACAAAAGCTACTTTCTTTTAGCTGAATTCTTTTGAATTGTTGTAGAGGATTATGATTGTTTCAAGATGTCTAGAGCACTTTCCTTATAAATTCTGCTCTCTTGAGAAAGCCAACAAATCACTTATAGAATCTATAGATGGTTTCCATACCACAGGCACAAGTGCAATAACAAATAATTGAGGCATATAAAGCCAATCACTCCAAATTTCTTAAAACATATAATACACATGATATATATCAAAAGAGGAAGAAATTATATGAATGTCCATAAGTGGTCAGGAAAACAGCACAGAGTGGCAGTCTACACGAGCAAAGAATCTTATCCTTGTCTTATACAAGAATGTTCCACAAAATGATATATAATTTCCACAAAATTGGATAGTATTAAATTTTTAAAAATAGTTAATTCTTTAGAGCAGTTTTACCAAGCTGTGAATTTAATTTGTGAGCAATTTGTGAACAGTGAAAGATATAGGGGCCATTTTGGAGATAGATTTTTCATCTCTAAGAGTTCAAACTGCATACCTTTCTTCTCAGTGAGTCTTCCTTCCAAGGACATTCAAAATCTGAACAGGTCACCTGAATGTCTATTGAGGAGGAGGAACCATGGAAAGGGAAAACCTGGATGAAACTCTTCACAAAAGTCATTCAAGTTTAGCTTACCGCTATAGGCAATTGTGGAGCCAACTGCCCCCATTAGCTTTCAATACTGATTGTTTTGAGTCGATACTTTAGTTTGACATATGAAATTTTTTCTTATACTTAGTACAAGCCCTACAGCCTCTGTTAACCAATGCAGTATGAATGCTTGCAGCCTTTTGAGTTAAAATCAATTTAGAACAATTAGTTTGGAGACATTGGATACTCAGAGATTATCTTAAGAGAAATGAACTTAATTTGAGGCATATTGCACCCCATACGAGGTTATGGTAAACCTTATTCAGTATCAAAAGGCTATGGAACTTTATGCTTTATAATAACCTATATTCAACACCACTATGGAAAATCACTACATCAGGAATCTCTGTTTTCAGGTGAATCATATCCTGCAAATCCACTGTTGAAAAAGAATTGTACAGGTAGACTTCACTAGGGGCAGCAGTGGGCTGAAAAAAAATGCTACTGTGTCTTGTAGATGAGACCAGGCATGAGTCCTAGGTTCTTTTGACTACATTCCACCAAGTTTCCAGTACGTGGGGGCACATAACCAGTAGAGTGGAAACCTCCCAAAAAAATAATTCAGGGCATGCCAGGGTACAACAGGGGGTTTTGAACATGGCGAACACTATTCAGCCTGCTGCAGGCCATTTATAATGCGGTTGCAGTGGGCGTGTTGATCGTTGGATCTTAAGTAGCTTAAGATCCAACGATCAACACACCCACTGCAGCCGCATTAAATGACCTGCAGCAGGGCTGAATAGTGTTCGCCTTTGAACATAGTGGACTTTACCCCAGTTATATAAAAATATATTAATCACTAAAATTTCAAGTTTTAAAAAGAACATTGTGATTGAACATTGAAGTTTGAACAATGAAAACCATGAAAGAAATAACATGATAACCTCACCATTCACAATTCAACTTAATAGAATATGAAATGATTTAGGGTTTGTAACAGCTTAATAGATGGTAGGAGGTTTGTTGGGATCCATTAGGAAAGGGCGAGACAAACTCTTTCATTTTAAAAGAAAACAAGAGATTTAGAGAACATTCCTTAGAGAAAGGTAGATTGCAAATTTGCATCACATTGTGAGCTGTGAAAGATTTGAGATTATTAGTTTGGAAGAGGTGTTTTCAAATGGGAATGGAATACTTTCCTGCATCTCACTTAAGATCTCTTTTGCCAATGATTTTTTCCCTGTTTATGACTGCGTAATGACTTTAACATCTATTTCTCAATTATCTTGTCTTGGGTGAAACACTGGCCAGTCTATCACAGAAGTTGCACAATTACTTCAGGCCACAAATTAAAAAATGTTCATTCGATGGGCATATAGGATTGAGAATGACCAAGTCAATAAAGATCATAGATTCCCTCATAATGAGCCTGTATTGGACCTTAGATACATTGCTTCCTGGTTCTACAAGTAATTTAGGACTCTAACAGTAAATCTCTTTTAAAAGAGGAGGTTCATACTCTCACAATAATCATATATACCCTCTTCTATGATCTTGTACAAGCTGACACTTCACCCTCTACATGGCAAAAATTGGTCCGAGAAAGGCACATGCTCAACATGATCACCTCTATTTCTTCATATGTCCATTCTCACATTACCGTCACAAAATACTTTTAGTTGCACATTGTACCTTTCTCCTGTTAAATGGTTCAGTCAGGGATCCATGTGACCATTGATTATCCATGCGACTTTTTTAGACAGGCCTTCAGAAACCATTGATAGATTGCCTAGTGATTTACAACTTTATTACTTTGTAATCTTACTTTTCCATTCTTGATTTTGCTGTAGTTTATAGGCATAGATTAGATTAACCTACACACTCCCATGTAGTTTGCATGCTGATGTAAATTTCTAGTCCTACTTTCCATGGACAGTAATAGTAAGACATTTTTATTGTCTTTCTTGGTACCCCCTGAGATCTCCTTTCAATAGAGTACATTTAGAATGGCATCAAAGCTAGATTCCACTTTGTGTTTCATGTAGTAGATCAACTGTTTGACAATCTCACCCCTGTTTTTAGTTAGAACAAGCCCTTAAAACTGGGACAGATCTGCTACAACACGAGTGCCAATGTTGGTGTCTCAATGATGTTTCTATACATTCAAGAATCAAGACAGAAAATATTGCTATTGTCTTTTCTTTGTGGCACTGTTAATGTTTTAGATTCTGTGCTATGGCAAAGGTGAGTTTTCTCTGACTTGTGTTTCTTAAAACTTCTACTTTCAGGGAGGGCCGTTGTGGTATTTATGGAGCAAATTGCTCTGAATGGATTATGAGCATGGAGGTATTGTGTTATCTTAGTATAACTTTAAGCATATTTAGTTATGGTTGCATTTTCAAAAATCATTAATGAATGCAAGCATAAATCTGAATATAACATCACATAATGGATTCTGATTGAGAAATAGTTTGCATCTGATGATTCTGATCCATGTGGTAATTAGTTGCAATATGTCCAACTCCTTACTGACATCAATGTTTTGAATTATTTTACAGGCTTGTAATGGCCATGGAATCTATTGCGTTCCTTTGTATGATACTCTTGGTATGTACATTTCTTCAAGCATATTGATGATGCTAGTCTCACAGTAATTTTCATCACTGCCCTGGGGGTGTTTTACAAACTATTATTCCATTAAATATTTCTAGGTATCAGTGTAATTCTAGTTTGGTTTATGCTCTTATCAGGCATTAATAACTGTGATAAAATTTGTTTGGAACACTTGATCTGCTGCCACAAGGCAATAAATGTATTAGAGAACACAGTTAATGTTCGCAGAGACATTAGTACAAACAGGTTACCATGAGTTACAGGATCAATTACAACTGGGTTACTATCAGGTTACCACTGATAATTTTCGTCATCTGATTGTCACCTAACTATTATTGGACCACTTAAAGGATGATAAGCTTCATAAATTAGAACATTATTTTATTGGTTATCTATGATAGTTATGTCAATGGTTAGGAAGTAGTTGTATTTTCAAACATAGATAAGATAAGATATGTTAATTTAGTTAATTTCCACAAATGATCAAGTGATAGGTCAATGGAGACTAGATATTACAATCGGCGTCCACTAAACAGTTCATGCCTAGAGCTAAAATGTTATTAATATTTAGGAGATATAATTAACATTAAAAGAAACCTAAGTTGCACGAAACTTGAAAACAGTTATGGCTTTGGAAATGGGAACTTTGTGGAAATATGACCCCCCCCATATGAGTACATCTTCTGTGTTGTTTCTATGTAAAGACCTATATGAATAGATGTTTTGTGCTTTCCTTGAGTTCGTTTTCAATTGTTGCATAAAAAGAACCATCTAAATAAATATTTCTTTCAATTTGTTGTAGGTTTGGATGCTGTTGAGTTTGTCATTCGTCATGCTGAGGTCTCAATTGCCTTTGTCCAAGTGGCAAAGATTCCTGCGGTATGTCATAAATTCATAATTGACATTTCGATGGATTGCATGTATAATAAGATGATTAATTTTTCCAAGACCCTTGTACTCGTATGCTTTCCACAGAGAAGGCTGAGATGCAAGGTTAATGTACAGTGTAGAAAACCAAATATTCTCATTTTTCCCTCTTGTATACTTCGGGAAGAACTAGGGGGGAGATAGTATTTCTGTAGCATGAAACAAATGCACATATAGCTCCATGTATGACAGTTCGTTATTTCCTAGCAATATAATATTTTTTGCACTCAATGTTATATTTGTAGTATCAATGTGCAATAGAGTATTGTAAATAATAAAGAGCAATGGCCTGAGTTTTATATGGAGAAATAACTTGGTTATAACCTCACTAATTATGAATGCCATTATCATCACATAATTGAGATGGTACGTGCCATATCAGGTCTTATGGATATGCTCATTTACAATGAGATTAGGGATCACATCATGTATTTGTGCCATGATAATAAGGAACATCATCATATTACCATCATGATCATTGTCATCACAACACCATCATTAAAATACATCATCGTATGAGATATAAGATCTGAAAATTTGTAAAGTGTTTCCCAAGAGGGACTATTTTTGTTTTTTTTCCATCATCATTGCTTGTAGGTTTATTATGGCGATATCTTGGTGTTTGAACATTGAATGCTGAAAATTTTGAACCATGGGAGGCTGTATCGGTGAACCTGCATTTGTCATATCATTAAGAGAACATGTATCTGCAACATGAGGAGTAAAAGCTGCATGACAAAACACAACTCTACGAATAGAAACATCTGAAGTAGAATCCACATTAATTTCATTATCAAATATGCAAGATCCATATAATGAGGTTGCTCTCTAACTATAACAAGAGCTACCAATTCTTGTTCAAATTTATCAAGCATGCCTCCTTTGTATCCCATTACCTTCAATAATTTAGAAACAATACCCCTTACATTCTTTTAAAATAAACCAAACAAATCAACATCTAGCCACAAACAACTAATCTAGTTTCACTGACCTTTCCTCAATGCACATAATACTCAAGATTCTGTGTTGGTGAGAGTGTACAAACATCATTCTCATAATCTGTCTTCTATGTCATGATGCAACAAAATATTAAGGGGTGGATCTACTTCAAATGAGATTTGGACACATGTGGAACAATGCGATCCAAGAAAAACAAGTGACCCAAATGCTAATATGTGTCCTCAAATAGTACTCTGGGTTAACACAAATTAGCTAAACAAGTTGCACCTTCTCATGCCAAAATAGGAGTGACGAACTATCATGCAATAAGTTCATAGAGAATTTCCTCAGTGGCGCTTGCGCTCTGCTTTGATCAACCATGACTTCCTTGATCTCTAGTTTCTCTTTGATATCATACCTGCAGCCTCCCCCTGTCCTTGACGTCAATGATAATATTTCCAACAAAATAGCCACAAATTGTATGAGAGTTGAATGTTGTCACCTAATAGCTTCAAGAAGTGAGAAACAGTCTTCAAATATTCAGATGCCATCCATATGGGATCATCTATTAAGTTATTGAAACACCAAAAACTTGATTTTAGGGTTGTTTCCATAGTAAGTTACCTCCTACTATGCTCATCACAGGATCATATTTGGATATGATTCTCCTTTGCTGCTGTTTGAAGGTTGAAACATCCATAGACTTGCCCAGAATCACTCATATTTGTTGCTTGCTATTTTTTTATTATCCTTAGTACATGCCCAGTTGAGGTATATTGCTTCTTTCATCCATAAGCTTTCCCATATATGTTGAATTGATGCACAAACTTGCCCAAAATGTGCCCATATTTGTAGAAGGTATTGTTTGTTTCCTAAAACTAGGCTGGAACGTGCACATGAATGCTCAGAAATGGCCCAAAAGTACTTCAAAGTTCATTCTACTGATTTATCCCTGGTTTTACCATAGAATTGCCTCTTATAATGACCAAATATGAATATGAAGTGGTTTTCTACTTGTTATGATCCCTACGATGATCATGAAAGTGCCCAAATTTGATGTTTAGTCCTCCTATTGTTGTTAGGGTGCTACAAAATGTTAGCATTGTCTCTAAAATTAGCACAAGATGTTTGGTTGCTAATTTAATAATCTAAATATGTGCAGCCGAAAGGGGCAGCTATTGTTGATGTATATGTAACTTCGGAATGTATTTCATCTGTGTATTATATATATATTTATTGTACCCTTATAAGAATGTGTTATTCCTCTATAAGGAAGTGTCGTCATGTGGATTGACAAGTGTCGCAAGTGTGTGTACTTGCTGATGGGTTATTAGACCACCATATGGGTCAGCCCTAATTAATACATAATATAATGTGGATGTATCTAAGTAGACAAGTCGGCCCCAGTAGGTCACTGGGCAAAAAGGTGAGTATAAATAGAGATAGGAGATCTCTATTTTACTCACTCGGAAAAGTAACTCACTCTCTCTCTGAAAAGTGGCGTACTAGTGAGGAGGAGGAGGATCATCTGCTAGGAGACTATCTCAGTGTTATTTGGTTGTATTTTGGTTGAGCCATTGCTCTCTCTATCTCTGAGGAAGTTGTGGGGTTTTTCACCTTAGGGTTTTCCCCACGGAAACTCTGTGTCTCTTGTCTCTATGCTTTTGATTATTGTGATGCTTGTGATGTTTGTCATATTATGATTGTCATGCATTGATATACTGTAGATGTTATTCTCTCAGGAAAGATCCTATAGTATTGTGATTTAATACTAAAAATTCAACAGCTATATCCAATCATGTGATACAGTATGCACTCACTAGCGGTTTGTGGTATCTTCACTCTTTTGTGGTTAAAATTTATTTGCTGTCTTGCATAAAGAAAGTGGTTTCACTTGCTAAAGTTGATGTCGTACTTTATGATGGGTATACTTATTTGCCTTTTGCACAATGTTGCAGGTTTCTAGAGAGAGCATTAAACTTTACACTGCAATTAACGATGCCACCATCAACCTTGTTGACAAGGTAGGAAATGTTATGGTTTAAATGTTTAATTAGCATCACATCTTAATTATAATTGATCTATAGCTCTGATAACTGCAATTGTCTACTTGCAGTTCTTTGAAATGCCAACGCCATGATGCTATTAAGGCACTTGATATCTATAGGCGATCTGGTAAACATGTATGGTTGGAAATTTCCTATTCCAAAAGTGTTCTAATTGATGTCTTTAGTTTCAAACCATGTCAAAACAGTCCCATATACCTCCTACTATTTTGTTCTCTAGGATGATTGTGATCCAACATTACTTTTTTTAAAAGCATTTTCTTCAGTGGCATTCCCTCTGAACATATTTGAAGTGTTAATTTTATCATCATTACCTTCTCTCGCTATATACACCTACCATTCCTATTCTTTTCTAGCATGTTTAATTTAAAGAAACAAATTTTCTAGCATCATTTCTGAAATGTGGAATGAATATCACTTTGTGTCATTCGTGACGAATAAAATAACTTTATTGCAATTATTTGTTCCACTGGCATGGTATGCTGAAAAATTATCAGAGTTCTAACGAAGTTTGCAAAGGTCTTGACCTTGGACGTGGATTTTAAATTTCCTACACTTGAACAAGTACAGAGAATTTGTGAACTTTGTTATCATGTTCAGTGCAACTTTTTAGTGTAATGGCATGTAGCTAGTCATTACAGATGTGCATGGTTCTATGTGATACTTACTTTGGTTCTTGTGAATCAAATTATTGAATGAACAGCACCAACATCATTCATTTCTGCAATGGAAGAGTATGTTAAAGATGCCCCAAGATCATCATCCGTCCGTAGAGAGTTGGTATGAACATCTATCCTTAAGAGAGTATATAGTATTATAGTGTTTTGAGGACGCCCAAATTGCATTTTGTTTGTTATTTACAAAGTTCTAGTAGGTACAAATGAATAGCAGCAAACCTGCTACTGTACAAATGAAAGGGTAGCCTGTTGTTCAAAAAAGTGGCTGTTGCTCATAAGACAATTCCTAGAATAATTTTTACTGCAACTGGTTTTGAAGAAGTGAAGTTGAAGATAATTGTATGTATTTTGGATCTCAGACAGGCAAACGTCTCTAGCTGTCGAGATATCAACAATTGATAGACAATTAAAACAAATTTATTGTAAGTTGGATCTTGTATTCTTTTCTGTCTGTGAAGGGAAGCAACTTGTTTTTGTTCCTGATAATTTGTACAGCCATGGGTTATTGTACTCATGCGTAGTTTGTAAGATCATTTTTCTTTGAATTTTCATCATTGTCACAGTTGAACTGCTATATCTTAGAATTCTTTTACTACTTGAAGCATTTTTCTTGAATATGTTTGACATTCATTTTGTTCCCATGCAAAATTTGTTTGAATATCATCATTGTCAAGCAATACCAACTTCTTAAAGGGTGCTAGCTCAATAGTAGAGCACCTGCCTAATTATAGGCAGGAGATTGGTGGATCGATTCCTCCGTACCCTATCATAAATTAGTGACTAAGAAAACGACTAAATTCACATATATACGACTATTAGTAGCTAATTTCCAGTATCTTATAGCGCGACTAACATTTAGTTGTATTAGGCTTAGTCATTAACATGTTATCATCTAGTAGTTTATTTAGTTGTATATTTGGTCATTAATTGTGACAATCAATGACTAAATTAGTGACTAAATCAGTGAGTATCAATGACTAAATCAATGACTATCAATGACTAAATCAATGACTAATAAGTCAACCGATTAATGACTAGTGAAATATGACTAGAGATAAGATAGTGGAAATCAGATACTATTAGTCACCGACTCAAAAATAATCGTTTATAGTCGAATTTTAGTCATTAATTTCCCATTTTGTACTAGTGTCTCCTGGAAGTATCTTTGATTTAAAGAACACCAAGCCTCTCTCTGAAGTACTCGAACTTCACCCTGGCTAGTGGCTTGGTCAACACATCTTCTATCTGCTCATTCGTCGCAACATACAGGAGCTTCACTGCTCCTCTCTGCACCATATCCCTGATATAGTGATACTTGATCTCGATATGCTTCGACTTGTCATGGAACACCGGGTTCTCGGACAACTTCACACAACTCTGGTTGTCATAGAAGATACAAGTAGCATGCAACTAGAGATCAAATAAATCTAACATTAGCTTCCTTAGCCGTACTGCTTCACAACTAGCCGAAAAAGTTACGACATACTCTGCTTTGGATGTACTCAGTGCTATGCAGGACTGCTTCCTACTAAACCAAGAGATCACCCCTGATCCCATACTGAAGCAGCACCCCGAAGTGCTCTTCCTATCTGCATCACTACCTGCCCAATCTGAATCAATATAACCCTCTAGGTTAACCTTTTGATTCGCATCATACTTGATCCCATAATCAACCATACACTTCAGGTACCTTAGAATATGCTTTGCAACAATCAAGTGAACATGTCTAGGATCCGTTAGGAATTGGCTCAATGTGTTCATAGCAAAGCAAATATCTGGTCTTGTGTTCTTCAGGTACATTAAGGACCCAATCATCTGACGATATATCATGGCATAAATAGACTCCGATGAAGCATCACTCAATAGCTTCAGGTTCAATGCCATAGATGTGGCCATGGCCTTGCGGTCCATCATCCCGAACCGCTTCAGGATCTCTTCTGCATACTTCCCTTGTCTAAGGAAGATTCCATGTCTAGAAAGTAATGCATCATACCCAAGTCCTTCATCTCGAACTCGGCAACAAGCTTCCTCTTCATATCAGCAATCAAACCATTCTCACCTGCCACAAATAGGTCATCTACATACAGTAGGAGTATCACTAGATTTCCTTCCTCAACCTTGTAGTAAAGGTTGGAATCCGCTTTACTCTTAGTAAAGCCCAAACTAGTTAGGAAGCTGTCAATCCTGTCGTACCATGTCCTCGGTGCTTGTTTCAAACCGTACAAGGCTTTCTTCAACTTGCACACATGTGAGTCCTTGTCATGTGTCTCAAAACCGAGTGGCTGCTCCACATACATTTCCTCTTCGATTACACCATTCAATAAATCTGTCTTGACATCCTGTTGGTAGGCAGTTTGGTAAAGTGCTATCGTAGCATCTCCGATGCTGCGACAAGACAGAAGATGGCGCGAAAGGAGACAAGCGGAAGATTACTTTATGCATTTCAGGGTCACTTGTATCGCGGATTGCGGGATTTGGGTCGTTTGGACCACATATTATGTACTGTTGAGTTAGTTATACCACAGAATATGGGTTTTTGGTCGTTTTTGGACTAGGTCAGTTAGATATTGAGTCATTTGTCCATAGTGTCAGTTAACAAGTTGTTAGAAAGTGGACAAGAGTTGTAAGGAAGAATCCTATATATAGATAAGAATTGTAAGTGTTAGATCATCAATTGAGAGTATCATGGAATGCTGGAGATAGTATGCGAAGCTCTGTTGTTGTTTGTATGTCTTCCGGGTATGTTTTGCCATCAAGAGTCATTGTAGAGATCTAGTTTTTGCAGAGACATTGTATCTGGGTTGACAATGATAATATGGTGAAGCTATTTTGGTACAATCTCCATGTTTAATCTGTTCAGTTATGGTAATGCGATGTTGCAATAATGTCATGCTTATGCAATGTGATACTTGTTTTACAATTACTGTTGTTGCAATGATTAATGTCTTGGTTGAATATTGCTTTAATACAATGTCCAATGCTTAGAAATATCTGTCCCAGTTATGCAATAAGTTTAAGTATTACAGTCGCAACCATCCTCCTTCATTTGGCAGAAACATGGTTCCATCTACTCTTCCTGGATGCCTCGGGTGAGACCTCATCTGCTCTGCAGGTGTTGTTGGGCGGGATAAAATCTGTCCGAGCCGGTGGCCAGGGAGACCGCGGTATGTTTCGACAGTGAGTGGAACCCCTGTCGACTGGCGTTGCGCTAACAAATGGTTCTATTACCGGGACTGTGTATGAAGTAAAAGGAGGATATGTTGTGGCACCCGATGAAACCGAAGATCCAAGAATGGTTTGATCAGAAGTTGCAGGAATTCGCTGAAGAGGAAAGTCGGAACACTCGATTGATAGTAGGACAGTGGGTAGATAGATACATTCACGATGGACCACACAAATGGTTCTTTTGTGAGTTCTTGGTCCTGTCGTTCAAATGGTTGGCGAAGTTGACATTCTAGAAGAGGAACTTCCAAGGTGGTGAACCGACGACCTAGACCCCCGAATTGATTCAGGAACTGCAGGAAGTTGATAATAAAACATTGCGGGCTGTCGAAGTGTGGTTCGATAGCATCCTACAGGGCTATATCACAGAGTTCGCGGTTGATACTCAGAAGTTCTATAGTGAAGCCGAAAGATATTTTTTCCATAGACCTCGGGGCAGGTTTTTATTGTCGCTTCAGCTGTTGATCAAGATGCTTATTTGTGAAAAGGGTATATTGAAGATACATCTTGATCAATAGATAACCTGGTGGGCGGAGGCCATGGGTACCACGACAGTTGGGGGCAGTACATGGAATGTTAAGGGGTAGATGGGTTCAAGTCATGATGAGACTGTGAGTGAAGGCGAGGAAGAAAGTGGTCTTACGAGGAGATGATCAAGGTTTCGACAGGAAAAGAGGGAGAGGACGGGAGAAGGTCCTGCTATGGTCGAATCGCAAGATCGTGAAGGAAGACCACACGGAATGAAGAGACCTCACAGCCCTGATAAGGACAACTAGGCTACACCGAGGATAGAGATAGGACCAAACCCCAACACCAATGTACCCACACCTTCGCTCACTATCTCTCAGATAGCAAGAAATACCATTTCGACACCGCCAAGTTCGTCAATCCCATAGAAGTTAATTGGTAGTAGTACAGCAAAAGGAGGAAGGAAGCCCAGAATGGCGGGCGATGATGCTAAGTTACCATTGTTCCACAGGGGCGGGACAGACATCCCAGAACAATATTGGTTTTTGTGTGAAGCGGTCTGGACCATAAAACAGATCACCGATGCTGCTGCTAAAAAAGGACAGTTAGCGATGATTCGGCGAGGTCGCGCGTTAGATTGGTTTATGAAGTTCGTTCTAGTCCCTACAGGAGCCCCAGAGAATTTGTTGGATGAGATTCGGGATGGGCTGATTGCTGAATTTAGAAAGCCCAAGTCTGAGGCTCAATATATTACAGAATTGAAAGAAATTAAGCAGTATCCCAATGAGACTGTATGGGATTTCGACCAGCGATTCAAGACACTGATGGCAAAGGTTAGTTTTGATATGAGCACCGTCCAACATAAAGAATGGTTCATTGCGGCACTGCTACCACATATTTGGCTACCATTGATGCAACAAAACATTTCGACGCCTAGTGAAGCTCTGGATATTGCAATGCAATTGGAGGCGTCGCCGATTGGAGAAACTGCAGCCGGGATGTCGCAAATACAAACACAGCTCGCTAACTTAACTATACAGCTGCAAGATTTGAAAAAGGGCAAGGAGAAGCGCGAAGATGTCTGGTGTACGCGATGTCGAGGAGAAGGGCATACGAAAGACAATTGCCTGGACTTTCGCAATTATTTGGTTTTAGGAGTGCCAAATCCATTGAATGGTGGTAGCATGCCGTGGTGTCGCGTCTGCCAGGTGTATGGGCACAACCATAACAATTGCCCATATATGCAGAAAATGGTCACCACCCCGAAGAATCTTTATTGTACATTCTGCAAATCGGTGGGTCACGATGACAAGGATTGCCGTGCATATGGGTTGCTACAAGAAAGAATGTGTGATGTGTTCTATGTAAAGGACAACCAGCGTGTCGTACAACATCCGCAACCGCAAGTAGCCCAGCCGCTACCTCAACCGCATATGCAGTTTGTACCGCAGCAGTAGCAACCTCCAAAGTTCATGACGCAATATGCTCCAATGCAGATGGCTTCGTAGTAGCCACAATATGTACAACAACCGCAGTATGCACAACAAGGGCAAGGAATGCAGCCGTCACCAATGCAACAACAATTTAATCAACCGCAATACCAGTAGTAGGGAGGATTATGGGGAGGATACCGAGGAGGCCGTGGTGGTGGATTTGATCGTGGAGGAGGACAAGGTGGTCGTGGACCTATTCAATGTTATCACTGTGCGGTATGGGGACACTATCAGTGATACTGCCCACTACTGCAGAACCAGTGTACGTTCTGCTTTGTTAACGATCACACAGTTGAGAATTGTCCACAGTTGATTGTGCGATGGCAAGCAGGATATAATCCCCAGTTGCAGACCCAGCCCCAGGCACAGCAGCCTGCCTAGAACTAAGTGCAGCAACCAGTGCAGAACCAGAATATGTGGCAGAATCAGAATCAGAATGTGAACCCACCCGGGAACTCGTTGTTGAACCAGACCCAAGGTGTAAACATCGCGACAATTTCTGCAGAGCCAAGATCGCAAGATGCTTCTGTTGCTGTGGTCACTCACGGAGGAAAGACAACTGGAGAGAACAATTCAATGATTAGGTTAGCTGGACAAAAGAAGGTATCATTTGACATTGATGAGGAGCGGGAGAAGTTTCTTCAAACACGATGTGCACTAGAAAATGACCAAGGTAAAGCTGTTGTGTATGACATGCCCTCTACTTTTGATGCTACTTCGGAGGTCGGCCTGTCACAACGGTCCAGCACATTTCGATCATTTTTGGAACAATGTTTGTCCCTGGCAAGATATCCCGATGCTCTCGCTGTGATTGAAGCCTTGTTGCGACGACCGGCTCAGGACCGACAAGAGCTCGCGGTTAATTCCCTGCAATGACGGAAGATGGGTAAGGAGATGCGGATGAATATTCAAATTGGCGACTATGATGTTGATTCAATTATTCTGGACCTTGGTTCGGATGTCAACATTTTGACCAAGCAGGCTTGGCAGAAGATGGGGAGCCCCCCATTGAGCTGGTCTCCTGTACAGCTCCGGTTAGCTAATCATGCTAAGGTGACACCAATTGAGAGAGTTCCACGAATGGTGGTAGACATTGAGGGAATGAAAACATATGTTGACTTTGATGTAATAGAAGTAGTCGAGGGAGGAAGCTCTTATCCAGCATTACCGGGGATCGGAAGGGCTAATGATAGAGGAGTTGTAATCAACTTCAAGCGACGGATGATGACTTTCAAAAATCACGATCTCAGAGTTATCGCCTCGTTGGATCCGGCTGAAGGACGCTGCTACATAGAGCCAGTGAAGGACGACGATCCCAGCGGATGGGACCATGCATTCAATATTTCTAAATATTATATCCATCTGACTGCCAATGGCGAGTTGGGATGGCACATCGATAGCTCTGCATCTTCTGACTCTGATGATGCGCTCGAATATTGGCAGAACCACTTGCACGAGGTATCGCTCCGTAAGTGCGGGTTGGTCACACAGTCATTATGCCGTATCGCAACTCAAACAGTTACACTACCAACATATGAAGGGCTGCCTGACTTATCTAACTTTTTGACGGAGTTTGAAGAAAGAGTTTCTGAACCTCAGCGATTGTTGGCGTTGAATAAAGCATTGAAGGCTGCTCTAACACGCTGGTGGGAAAGACACAAGGCATCAATTGATGGATGGTCGAAATGCAGAAGATTGCTGATGGTACGTTTTGGCGATATCGAGGTCTAGCCCAATAGGAAGTATGATGGTCGGGACGACCCTGGTGGTCATTTGATGGAGTGTCAGCAGTTATGGGTATCGCGACCAAAAGATGAGTGGGTCCATGCTTTTATCCATACTTTGGATGAGATGCCACACTCATGCTATACTGCAGCTGAGTTGCGAGGGGAAATTTCTACTTGGTTGGAGCTCATCGTGTGTTTTACCCATACATTTAGTTTTGTGGATGCCGATCCCGAGGTCAATATTGCATTACAGCTCATTCGTGATGTAATTCTGCAGGTTGTCCCGGTGACCTATCCTGCGGATCCGCATACGCATTGCCAGATGTAGTCTCTCATGGAATGCTTCAATATCAATGGTGGGCCAGAAGATGTTGATGATCCGCGGAATGTGAATATCCTGGAATCCGAAGGAAGTCGTGTTGTGGTACCACCTGATGCGCAAAGCGATCCTATCAGTCAGCCGTTGAAGATCCGCAAGATTAACATTGGGACAGAGGACACTCCGAAGTTCGCAAATGTTGGGGATTACTAGGATGATGAGTTGATAAGCAAGGTCACTGATATGCTCCACAAGTTTCAAGATGTATTTTCGACAAAGTTTTCCGACATGAAGGGGATCCTAGGCGACTTAGGGGAAATGAACATTCCATTAAAACCAGATGCTAAACCGATTAAGCAATGAACCTATCGGCTAAATCCGCGACATATGGAGAGGGTCAAGGTAGAATTGGATCGCATGCTAGACGCTGGTATCATTGAACCGGTCGAAGAGTCGGGATGGATTAGTCCTATGGTGGTACAAGATAAGAAGACTAGCAAGGTGCGCATTTGCGTCGACCTCAGGAAGCTAAATGATGCATGTTTGCATGATCCATTCCCAACCCTGTTTACCGACGAAGTGCTTGAAGGTGTGGGTGGCTAGGAGATGTACTCTTTCAGAGATGGGTTCTCTAGCTACCATAAGATCCGCATTGCCAAAGAAGACCGCCATAAGATAACTTTTGTTACTGAATGGAGCTGCTTTTAGTACACCGTGATGCCGTTTGGCTTGAAGAATGCACCTGCAATATTTTCGCGGGTTGTCGTTGCTACATTCAAAGATTTCATTCAGAAGTTTTTATAGGTCTACATGGACGATTGGACGGTCTATGGGTTGGTCCGTGATCATCTGGAGAATCTGCGGTTGATGCTAGAGCGATGCCGACAACACCAAATATCGCTGAACTTAAAGAAGTGTATCTTTTGTGCACCGTTTGGGATATTGCTAGGCCATATTGTGTGTAAGCAAGGGTTGTTGGTCGATCCGGCTAAGATTGCGCTCATTTTGAGCTTGCAACTGTCGACCACTATTAAGCAGTTGCGGGCGACTTTGGGGCATACTGGGTACTATCGTAAATTCATCAGGGGATATGTAGCGATTACTGCCCCTATGGAGAAATTGCTGAAGAAGGATGCGCTATTTCAGTGGACCCCAGAATGTCACGACAGCTTTGACACACTGAAGGCGAAGATGGCGTCAGCACCGATATTGGTATTTCCGGACTGGAGTAAGGAATTCCATGTTCATGTTGATGCCTCATCAATCACGCTGGGAGTAGTATTGGCCCAGCCCGGAGAAGGGGATCTTGATCACCCCTTTGCTTTTGCCAGTCGTAAGTTGTCATTTGCAGAAAGAAGCTACACTACTACGGAGAGGGAAGGTCTGGCAATGGTCTATGCACTGTAGAAGTTCAGACACTATTTGTTGGGTGGGCACTTTAAGATGTTTACTGACCATTCTGCATTGAAATACTTGGTCAATAAGCTTGTGTTGGGGGGGAAGATATGTCGGTGGCTACTTCTTTTTCAGGAGTTCGATTTTGAAGTCATTGTGAAGCCCGACCGGTTGAATGCCGGTCCTGATCATCTCTCCCGGATCGATACAGGAGAGGAGCCAACCAACATTCAAGATGGTTTATCGGATGCTCAACTATTTCGGGTTGAGGTTGCAGATGGCTACTTTCTGGAAATCATTTAGTTTCTGACAACAGGTACTGCACTAGATGAGTTCACCACCAGTATGAAGAAGCAGTTGGTAGTCAAGGCTGCAGACTTCCAGCTAATCGCAGGAGAGTTATACAAAATGGGTGTCGATGAACTATTGCGAAGGTGTGTCTTGCCGCATGAGCAAGCGTAGATATTAGCAGAAGCGCATGGAGGAGTAGCTGGATGACACTATGGCGGTCGGGCGACTGCTAGGAAAGTGCTGCGTGCTGGGCTGTGGTGGCCCACACTACATACTAATGCGACAGACTATGCACTGTTCTGTGATGTCTGTTAGCGAACTGGCAAACCATCCCGACGCGATGAGATGCTACTCATGCCTCAGTTGACATTGCAGCCGTTCGACAAATGGGTAGTGGATTTTGTAGGACTGATCAATCCACCAGGGAAGTGCATGGGTGCGTGCTACATAATCACAGCGACAGAGTATTTGACTCGATAGGCAGAGGTGGCACCAGTCGTTGATTGTTCCGTAGCAACGGCGGCATGATTTTTGTTTGATAACATCATCACTCGTTTCGGCTGCCCCAAGATACTGCTGAGTGACCAGGGCAGACACTTTCTCAATCGCACCATCAGCGCATTGACGGAGGAATTGCAAATACAGCACAAGAAGAGTACACCATATCATCTGCAAGCAAATGGTATGGTGGAAGCCTTCAACAAGGTATTGCAGCATGCGTTGACAAAGGTGTGCAATACGAACCGCGATGACTAGGATATGAAAATCCCAGCAGTATTGTGGGCCTATCGCACCACATGTAAACGACTGACAGGGAAAACACCATTCAGGTTAGTATATGGACAAGACACAATTATGCCCATGGAGTATATTGTCCCGAGTTTGCGCATCGCGGCTGCAACAAGCCTGGACAATGCAGCAGCACTAGATGAACGTCTAGAGCAGTTGGTGAAGTTGGAGGAAGATCCTTTCATCACTGGGTTCCACCAGGGGGTAGAGAAGGATCGCCAGAAGGCATGGCATGATCGATACACCAAAAACAAACAGTTTCAGCAGGGTGACTTGGTGTTGTTGTATGACAGCAAGTTTATGAAACATCCAGGGAAGTTGCAGATGCATTGGCTTGGTCTGTATCGCATAAGTAGTATTACTTCTGGGGGCGCGGTTCAGCTGCAGCAGCTGGATGGGGTGATGCTCCAAAAAATGGTGAATGGTCATAGGTTGAATCCCTATCAGTCAGGCTTGGAACAGCGTGATTCCTGAGTTGCATCGGGAAAAAAAAAGAGAGGTAGATTGATTGGTGGTAGGATGGCGCACCGCCGGAGAAATAAATGCGCAAGCAGGAGGGCTTCTGCCGCAAGTTTGGAGTGGTTTGCGACAAGTAGTAGCATTGCGCTTGGGTCACATCCGAAATCATTACGTAGATGGGACCTTTCCCTTTCTTGACGGACATGAACGTTCGTCGCTTTCGATTTTGTCAGAAGAACGCACGTTTGAAATCAGGGATACATCAAGGCAGCATGGCCGATGGCAACTGGAAGGATGGTTTGCATGGGTGGCATGAGGCATCCACCACAGTGGCATGGCCACAGAGATGCTTCACACGTTTTCGCATGTAGGGAACCATGCGGAAGTACGTTTCCTCCGAAGTCAGGTTGATCGTCACACGGAACAATGAAATATTATGATTACCCTGGAATGCGAGCAGGTGGTGCAACAGATTGCCGAGGCAGACGAGTGTCTGAATGAGATGTATAAATATAGGACTTGAGGAGAATAAGAACACATAGGTTGCTTCAGTTAAGAGAGGTTATGTTCCGAGACGCTCAGGCATTTTGCTAAGTTAGGAATTCCAAGGAGGTTGTGGAAATGATCCATTTTATTTTGCATGGTAGCACACCAGGTGCATTGAGGGCTCGAACCACGAGTGTCCATGGGCGGTTGGAGCAAGCTACGCCTCAGACAATTCAGGGTTACCAACATGAAGTCTCATCCGAGATGTCTAAGCAGTTGGTGATGGTTCGAAGTCTCGTGGTCCCTGCGACCACACAAGAGGGGGGGTCGTCGGCCCCAAGTCCCTGTAACGTATGCTTATTGGTGTGAAACAGATGTGCCAGAACTGCTGGCCTGTTTTACACCCTGGCTTTGCTTGCAAAATTCCTCTCCATCTCCAATGGGTCTCTTGAGATTGGAGGATGAGTTTGCAAAGCCTGCAACAGTCAGCTGGGAAGAATCCACTCTTGGGTAAGAAGTACATGACAGTGAGCAGATGATCAGTGTACCAGAAGAAGCAGAACAACACCACGCGATCCAGACAACAAGAACAGTGGCAGCACTCGAGTTCCGCCCTAGTAGAGTAAAGACCACCGAATTCATTATATCCAGTTGACGTGGCTTGAGGGCGAGCCACAAGATTGTGTTGGGGGCCTGTTGGCAGGCGGTTTGGTAAAGTGTTATCGTAGCATCTCCGATGCTGCGACAAGAAAGAAGATGGCGCGGAAGGCAACAAGTGGAGGATTACTTTATGCATTTGGGGGTCACTTGTACCGCGGATTGTGGGTTTTGGGTCGTTTGGACCACATATTATGTACTGTTGAGTCAGTTATACCACAAAATGCGGGTTTTTGGTCGTTTTTGGACTAGGTCAGTCAGATATTGAGTCATTTGTCCATAGTGCCGGTTAACAACTTGTCAGAAAGTGGACAAAAGTTGTAAGGCAGAAGCCTATATATAGATAATAATTGTAAGTGTTAGATCATCAATTGAGAGCATCATGGAATGCTGGAGATATTATGCGAAGATCTGTTGTTGGTTGTAAGACTTCCGGGTATGTTTTGACGTCAAGAGTCATTGCAGAGATCTAGTTTTTGCAGAGACATTGTATTTGGGTCGACAATGATAATATGATGAAGCTATTTTGGTACAATCTCTGTGTTTAATCTGTTCAATTATGGTAATGTGATTTTGCAATAATGTCATGCTTCTGTAATGTGATACTTGTTTTAAATTTACTGTTGTTGCAATGATGAATGTCTTGGTTGAATATTGCTTTAATACCATGTCCAATGCTTAGAAATCTCTGTCCCATTTATGCAATAAGTTTAAGTATTACAGCCGCAACCATCCTCCTTCATTCGGCGGAAACATGGTTCCGTCTGCTCTTCCTAGATGCCTCGGGTGAGACCTCACTGCTCTGCAGGTGTTGCTGGGTGGGATAAAACCTGTCCGGGCCGGTGGCTAGGGAGACCACGGTATGTGTCGACAGTGAGTGGAACCCCTGTCGACTGGCGTTGTGCTAACACATCCATTTGGTGTATCTTCCACTTCATCACTGTAGCCAGAGCAAGTATTGTTCTGATGGAAGTGTATCTGACTACAGGTGCAAAATTTTCTTCATAATCTATCCCTTCTTTCTGGGAGAAGCCACGAGACACAAACCTTGCCTTTTATTTCTCTATGCTTCTATCTGCAGCATGCTTCATCTTGTAGATCCATTTGGGAGTCATTACAGACTTCCTTCCTAGTCTCTGGACCACATCCCAGACATCATTCTTCATGATCGATTGGTACTCCTCGATCATGGCATCCTTCCATTACTGCATCCCTGATCCTTGGAATTTCAGATCCTTCAATATCTTCAATAGGTAGTTTTCTTGAACTTCGTCACTGGAACAAATGTCGTTGTCCTTCTTTTGTAGGTGATTGTACACGATATTTCCTACAAGTCAAATTCAATTGCATGATTAGAAACTTCTCATAGTTTTCAGAACAAAATTTTACACATAAGAACATATGTCATATAGTCATGCAATTATCTTAGCCAATGCTTCAATACAACGTTATCCATATCCCGTATTCATACGGTAACTTTCTAGATGCCTTCCATCTCTACGAGAACATTGTTAAGAGTGTGCACTACTCCCAACATGTCAGCAAAGAGGTTTCATTCTAGATAAGTAGAAATGGAATGTTGTATAGTACCATAGGCCACTTACCTATTACTATATTAGTAGTATCTTGTTCATTAATGCAACTTTTCTAAAATGCATAATATACATCCTATATCTAGGGACATAATTATGTACATGACTGAACAACATCATTTAAGTAATCATATATACAGGAAATAACAATTCAAATACTTATCTTTGTTTGATTGTTGGGTGGACTCCCTCTCAATATTTGCTTCCTTACAGGAACTATTGGAGTCTCTTATAGTGTGCACCTTAACCAATGCTGAAAATGGATGAGAGGTTCTTCCATAGATTATTTGTCTTCCGGAGTCCAACTCTGGAGTAGCTTCTTCTTCATTACATTACATATTCTTCATCACTTGAAGAATCTTCATTGTCTTCTCTGGTTCTCTTCCTTGGAGGTTCATCATCCTCTGCAGTGTGAGCATGATGTCTTTTCATGTTCTTCTTCTTCTTATGGGAGCTGCTTTTGTTCCTGGGACAATCTCTGGAATAGTGTCCCTTCTCATCACAAGTATAACATCGAATGTGAGAAATATCTCTCATGGATCCTCCAAAGTTCTCCCTTTGATTCTAGTGGTGGTATTTGTGATGAGGATGCTCCCTCTTGTGGTTATTCTTCCTGGTGTGTGCTGTGAGATCCTGGTCTTCATTATCCATCTTTTCTTCTCGAGAAACAATTTGAGCTTCTTCCTGTGAGCATTCCTCCCACAACCTACTGAATGTGATGAGCTTCTTCCTAGCACAAATTCCTTGAATGAAGGAATCTCATGACCTATGAAGACCATTCAAGGAGGTCATCACAATTTCACCATTCTCTATATCTTCTCCCACAAATTCAAGTTGTTCTTTTATCTGAAAGACCCTTGTAAAGTAGCACTGCATGGTCTCTGCATTTTGTATCTTGACATTCTTCAATTGATTCCTCAAAGTCATCTTACGATTTATGTTCTTTCCTTCAAACAGCTTGGTCAAGGAATCAAACATCTCCTTGGGTGTCTCTAGAGAAGACACGTGGTAGAATTTGCAATGATCCTCTTGGCCTTGACCAAGTCTTTCTTATGTAAGGCCTTAGCCTCATCTCCCTTTGGAATTGGAACCTCTTCACTTATGTAGGTGTCCAATTCATTCTCTTCTAGGATTAACCCAATCCTATACTTCAATGCTCGGAATTTATCAGCCCCTTCAAGATTATCCTCAAGCTTGGTATGGTGAGACATATTTTAAAGAGTACTTCAAATGGAAATAGAAAATTTGTATGTCTTACCACTTTGATTTGCTGAAACTGGATCTAGAGCTGGCTAGGGTTTGACAGAGAAACCCTAAATATCCAAACTTGGAATTTCAAACTTCTGTTTGGATAGGGAGATGCTTTTGATTGAGGTGAGAAAGCTGGTGTGCTCAGATTTTGAAAACTCCAAAAATTGACCCTCCAAAAATGACCTACGAATTTCGGATCTACAACTTCTGTCAAAATCTGGTTTTCTGGTTCAAAAGTCAAATTAGGGTTTGACCTTCCCGGAGATTCACCCAACCAAAAAGTTTGATCTTAGTCTCTAAATTTCGATTTTGTTGAGGAGAGCAATCCTATGCTGAGAGGGCTCCAAAATTCTACTTCTGTCAAAAGCCCTAATTTCCTACAGCAGTGACAAGCCAAAATGAAAATGCTCAGAATCCAATTCTGTTTTGACAGAAAGATATGCCATATTGTTTCTGGTGCATCTCTGAAATTTCAGATCCTTAGGGTCTAAAACGTTGGCCTGTGGTACACTAACCTATCATCTTTCCAACCCCACAGATCTGTGCTTCAATGGATTCTCCATTCGAGAGATATGCTAAGTGTCGCAACATGGCCGATTTATGGGATAAAACATCATAGCGAACTTGTATGGAGTCCCACGTGTCATTGTTTCAACTTCGGCCTCTGAAACTTGGACCTGTGAAACTACAGTCTGTTCCCTAACTGTCATTTTTTACAGAATTCCATTTGGATCTTCCTATCTCGATATATGACCTTTGTGCCTAGGTCACCTGTTTAGGTCTGCATTTTGAAGAGGCCAAAACCCTAACTTGTACGGATCATATCTCACAAAGTACAACGAATTTGAGGCTGAAATTGTTATAAAGGGTACATCCGTGTCTGATATTTGTCCTGTAAAAATTTCAGATCTTGAACCTTCACCAAAACGGATTTATAGCGAAATTTCCACGATGACTAGTTTTTACTAAACCAATCCCTAGCTTCCAATTTGTTGTAAGTGCAACAAGTGTCGTAAATGCCATACAATGCCTTGCTTCAGGCTAGCTATGATACCATGTTATATTTTCATCATTTAATTCAATATGATCTAGGATCTTAACTGAGAGAACAACATGTACAACATATCAAACACAGGAGACAAGAGACATAAAGCATTTCACTGGGGAAAACCATAAAGGTGAAAAACCTCGCAACTTCCTCAGAGATAGAATAAGCACCAATACAAAGATCACAAAGATGAAACCCCAAAAGATAGATGTCTCCAGTAGCTACTCCTCCTCCACTTGTGTGCACTCCTCTCTCTCAACTATGCGAGTGAGATGTGTGAGTGAATGAGCAAATAGAGTGGTGCAACCACTCTATTTATACTTTAACTTGACTTGCCTTTTACCCTAACTAGGACGACTCCTTAAGGGAGTCTAATAACCCTTCCACTTAACTCATACTGAGCCGACCCCTCTAAGGTGGTCTAATAACCCATCAAATATAAGTTACGACACTTACAATATAACTTGCGACACTTGTAAATACAAATGACGACACTTCCAATCGGAGGAATAAGACATCTTCGTTGGGGATACAATAAAGTAAAATGTAATACATACAATATACAAGTGAATATCTTCCGAAGTTACAAATACATCAAAAGTGGCTTCATGTCTCCATCTAATGTCTTGTGCAACATATGTATGAAGTGCATGTAATTCATTTACATATAAGAGTGATAAGGTCAATTCTATATGGCTTACCGGATTTTGTATCTTCTGAGTAGGAAGTCACAAAATTGTAGATGAGATCTTCAATTTCTAGTGTGGCAATGTATCCTTCGTTGCGCACTTGGGTGTGGATACGAACCACTTGGGTGTGCTTCTGGATGAGTTTCATTATTCTTCTCCTCTCTGGCGCATTGTATTTTCTTCTTTAAGTCTGCAAAATTCTCTTCCATCTTCAACACGATTTCTACATGTTGGGTTGCAATTTCTTCAAACTCTTCTTTTGTAGCCACATTTTCTATGAATTCTTCTATTGTAGTTTTGATCTCTATTCCAATTTGTTGAATGTCATATCCAGTTAGTGTGCATACCAGAGAAGGATTGGATGATTTTCTTTTCTTCTATATTGATCCTTCTAGATGAGTAGTCTCTTTTCAGTGGGTGCAGAATATTGTGTAGGTTTGAGAGGGATCTGAGTATTGCCAGTTTATTCCACTATGGGAACTGCATTACTTGTCTGATTTTGTTGTGCAAACTCTTCTTCTTCTGTTAGTGGAACCCTCCTTTCATCATCCCACTCTTGTGCTATATCGTTTTCCATATAGATAAACATGGTGGGAAACCACTATTTGCTAGGGTCCCTTTTGGCTTGAAGATAGATGTGATGCATCCCAATCTTGAAGCATATGAACAATTTGTATGCTTCAACTATTTAAGGCTGTATACGTAGAGTATCTCAAAGAATGAATCTGTTTTCTTCATAGTAAATAGAGAAATTGAGATCTTTCAGCACTTGTGTGCATGCAGTGGTAGAGAACCACATATTCATATATCTTGCAGCCAAAAAGGGCCTCTTGTTTCTATCAAAGAATTGACCTCCTTCCAGTTCTTTCCATCTAGTGAATGCAATGCATATCAATAACCAGGTGTAATGAAATGGATTACCCTTTTCCTGAGATTCTACGCAAGCATCAAGGAACTCATTTAGCATGAATGTTGACCAGTTCATCTATATGCACTTCACACATTTTTCCTTTGCTGCAATGACTACGGTTGAAACTTGATCCCGACAACTCTTCCAGAATAGCATGCATGCAAGAACTTGATCTGTGAATCTTACGACTTCATCCTTTATCTACACAACTGAGAAACCTTTGCTTGCACATTGAGTCTCGTATTTTCAATGGCCATCTTCCCAAGAGTTATTTCCTATTTTCTACCAAAACGAAGATTCACATACTCTCTGACAGAGGGTAGACCAGTGATTGATTCGATCATTTCAATAACAATAGAGATTTCCCTATTAAGCCATAGATATCCCCCATGAAGTTTTGATAGCAATAGTTTTCCACACATATTTACATATGGGGTTCTTCCAAAGTAAGGAACTTCCAGCAAGTTCAATATTCCTAATTTTGACAACCCAACTACCCATTCTTCGAGCTCCATTTCAGTTGGTAGCTTAGGATATGACCTCTCCTCCATTCTCTCTGACCAGTTCCGAGAAATTTTAATGTCGGTAATATCATAGTTAGCAAATACGAACTTGTCCAGTTATCCATGTAATTTTTATTCAACAATCACGCCTTCAGAGTTATTTTGATCTTGTAGTTCCATATCTTCTACTTCAGGTAGGGTAAGAAATGGATCATCATGTTTTTGGGATGGAATATACTCACGATACACCTTTGCATGTTTTGAAGACGACCCACCTTTGTATTTTGCAGAGCTTCCCCTCCTGTTTGATTTGCTTGCCTCCTAGGGGCCATAGCTTCCAAACTTCAACACTTCACACATTGATTACTCTGCAACAACTGTTCTCAATGAACACGAGGGTTCTTACAAGAGATATTCAGGATTTATGTGAAGTTAAAGCTTCCTGTCTTTAATTTAGTCACTGAAAATTTTCCGGTATCCTTGAAACTCTAGTTGATCTTGTTTGAATTCAATTAACCACTTTCCATCATTAATGTTGTTGTTGTTTGAGCATTTATTACCGTTCGTGCCATTGCTCCATTAATAATTAAAGCTATCCTTCTATCCCAGTTCTTTTTTATGCACAAATACTTTACTATGATGTTCCCAACTGTCAATGAGTTAGTCTTATATTGGAGTGGAGAAGGATTGGTCTCCCAATTTCTCCACCTTTTCAAAGTCTGAATCACTATTTGTTGTCTTCTTTCTCCAGATCATCCTGCATTGTTCTTTTCCTTGGTTTTTAGAAGCACTACATCTATTAATGAATTGGAATTTCTCACCTTCTATCTATTGATGTATTTGTAAATTCGGAAGATATGTATATTGTATGTATTACATTTGTACTTTATTACATCCCCAGCGGAGATGTATTATTCCTCCGGTTGGAAGTGTCGTCATTTGTATTTGCAAGTGTCGCAAGTTACATTGTAAGTGTCGTAACTTATATTTGATGGGTTATTATACCACCTTGGTGGGGTTGGACTTGTATGAGTTGAAGGGTTATTAGACCACCCTAGTGGGGTCAGCCTAGTGATAAGTGGTAATGGGTTATTAGACTCTCTTAAGGGAGGTTGACCCAATTAGAGTTAAAGGCAGGTCAAGTGATTGTATAAATAGAGAGTGTGACTCTCTCATTCTATTCATTCACTCACTCATCCAACTCGCATAGTTGAGAGAGAGGAGTGCGCAAAAGTGGAGGAGGAGTAGCTGCTGGTGACATCTATATTTTGGTGTTTGATCTTTGTATTGGTACTCATTCTATCTCTGAGGAAGTTGCGGGGTTTTTCACCTTCTTGGTTTTCCTCGGTGAAATGCTTTGTGTCTCTTGTCTCTTGTGTTTGATATGTTGTACATGTTGTTCTCTCAGTTAAGATCCTAGATCATATTAAATTAAATGATGAAAAACTAACATGGTATCAGATTTAGCTTGAAGGAAGGCATTGTATGGCATTTACGACACTTGTTGCACTTGTGACAAATTGGAAGCTAGGGATTGATATAATAAAAACTAGTCATCGTGGAACTTTCGCTATAAATTGGTTTTGGAGAAGGTTCAATATCTGAAACGTTTACAAGCCGAAGATGAAATGCTCATGTACCTTTTGTCCGAAGATCAGCCTCATATTCGTTGTACTTTGTGATATATGATTCGTACAAGTTAGGATTTATGCCTCTTTCAGAATGCATCCCTAAACAGGTGACCTAGGCACAGAGGTCATATCTCGGGTTAGGAAGCTCCAAATGGAATTCTATAAAAAGTTTCAGTTAGGGAACGAACTGTATTTTCATAGGTGCGAGATTCAGAGGCCGAAGTTGAAACAATGACATGTGGTACTCCATACAAGTTCGCTATGTTGTTTCATACCATAAATAGGTCATGTTGCGACACTTAGCATATCTCTCTCATAGAGAATCCATTTGAGTTCAAATATATGGGGTTGGAAAGATGATAGGTCATTCTACCATGGGCCAAAGTTTCAGACCTCGAGGATCCGAATTTTCAGAGATGCACCAGAAACAATATGGCATATATTTATGTCAAAACAAAATTGAATTCTGAGCATTCTCATTTTTGGCTTGTCACTACTGCGGGAAATTAGGGCTTTTGAAAGAAGTGTAATTTTTGAATGCTCTCACCACAGGATTTCTCTCCTTAGAAAAATCAAAATTTACAGACCAGGATCGAAGTTTTTGGTTGGGTAGAACCCCAGGATCTATCAAACCCTAGTTCGGATTTTGGACGAGAAAACCAGAAAACTAGAAAACCAGAATTTGACAGAAGTTGCAAATTTGAAACTCGCAAGTCACTTTTGAGGGGTCAATTTTTGGATTTTTCAAAATATGAGCACACCCGCTTGCTTTCCTCAGTCAAATACATCTCCCTGTCCAGACAGAAGTTTGAAATTCCAAGTTTGGATTTTTAGGGTTTCTCTGTCAAACCCTAGCCAGCTCCAGATCCAGTTTCAGCAAATCAAAGTGTATAGGATTGGGTTAATCCTAGAAGAGAATGAATTGGAAACCTACATAAGTGAAGAAGTTCCAGTTCCAGAGGGAGATGAGGCTAAGGCCTTACATAAGAATACTACAAGCAATCTTGACATGTATGACTTGAGGAGATACAGGTATGTTTTGAAATTTGTTCATGATTAAGTTTATGATATGTTTGTCTTCATATTATTGAGTTTAGTACAATCTTGATTAATTTTAGATTTGTCTTATCACCTTAGTAAAAGTATGAATGCATGTTAATGATAGAATACATTCATTGATTAGGGTTATGACACTTATGATTGTACTAATGCGCTGTGGTGTTGTATGAGGATGATGTGGTCCGCTAACATGAAAGGTACATCAAGAAAGACAAATCAAGTTCTAGATCAAGAACATATGACCATGGTGACATGAATACAAAGACTCATCCATAGCCATTGATCACATAGAGGATCTACTTACGAGGTATGCATAATTTGGTTCTACAATGCTTAACTTATGAGATATGCAGGTCACTAGCACAAGGTCTCTAAATCATTGAAGAAAACAAAGAAGTCATTGTTTGGATATGTTAGACATAACTTGCAAACATGATAATCCAGGTATGTTTTTCTTATATCAAGTTAGAATCATACCTTATGTTAGGATCTCATATAAGTATACGTTTGTATGATTGATAATGATTATTCATGAAGTTATAAGTTTGAGTAATCATGGGTTTATGCATATTATGCTTCTTAGTTTGATTAATGATATGAAAAAATAGAAGAGTCCTATGGTCAAATAAGAATATGCATGAGTAAAAGAAGTACTTCCTGAAACCTTGAATACTAACGCTTGTGATAAATTACCTGTGTATGAAATGATCATGACCATACATATTTAGAATCATAATGTTTTGATAGTATTGAGATTATACTAATGCATGTATGATTATGTATGCGATCTTGAGGATGACACAATGATGACACTAGTGCACACTTAAGAATGCATAGTGGTCCAGGATGGATATTATAAGTTCAAAGACAGATAATCCAGGAAGCAAAGATCAAGAGGGAGCACACTGCAATAGTTCCTGCAAGGAAGCAAAGATTAAGAGGGAGCACACTCCAGTAATTCCTGTAAGGAAGCAAAGATTGAGAGGGAGTCCACCCAACAAGCAAACAAAGATAAGTATTTGAATTGTCATTTCTTATTACTTAAATGATGTTTTTCAGTCATGTACATACTTATGTTCCTAGATTTAGGATGTATATTATGCATATTAGAAAAGGTTCATTAAGGAACAAGATACTACTAATATACAAATAATGGGTAAATGGCCTATGGTACTGTACAACATTCCATTGCTACTTATCTAGAATGAAACCTCTTTGCTGACATGTTGGGAGTTGTGCACACTCTTAACAATGTTCTGGTAGAGATGCATCTAGAAATTTACGGGATATGGATAAATGTTGTATTGAAGCATTGGCTAAGATAATTGCATGACTGTATGACATATGTCTTTATGTGTAAGAATTTGTTCCAAAATCTATAAGATGTTTCTAATCATGCAATTGCACTTGTCTTGTAGGAAAGACCGTGTACCATCACCTACAATAGAGACTTGTTTCGAAGAACAAGCGATGAAGACTCAACAAATCCAGAAAACTACCTATTGAAGATAATGAAGAATCTGAAGTTCCCAGGATCCGGGATACAGTAATGGAAGGATGCCATGATCGAGGAGTACCAGTTGATCATGAAGAATGATGTCTGGGATGTGATCCCGAGACCAGCAGGGAAGTCTGTTGTGACTTCCAAGTGGATCTACAAGATCAAGCATGCTGCAGATGGTAGCATAGAGAAATACAAGGCAAGGTTTGTGGCTCGTGGCTTCTCCCAGAAAGAAGGGATAGACTATGAAGAAACTTTTGCACCTATAGCCATATACACTTCCATCAGAACAGTACTTGCTCTGGCTGTAGTGATGAAGTGGAAGATACACCAGATGGATGTCAAGACAGATTTCTTGAATGGTGTAGTTGAAGAGGTAGTGTATGTGGAGCAGCCACTCGGTTTTGAGACACATGACAGGGAGTCATATGTGTGCAAGTTAAAGAAATCCTGGTATGGCTTGAAACAAGCACACAGGACATGGCACGATAGGATAGACAACTTGCTGACTAGTTTGGGATTTACCAAGAGTAAAGAGGATTCCAACCTTTACTATAAGGTTAAGGAAGGCAATTCCGTGATACTCCTACTATATGTGGATGACTTGTTTGTGATAGGTTGATTGTCGACACGAAGAGGAAGCTTGCTATCGAATTCGAGATGAAGGACTTGGGTATGATGCATTACTTTCTAGGTATGGAGGTGTGGCAGAGTGCATATGGAATCTTCCTTGGACAAGGGAAGTATGCAGTAGAGATCGTAAAGAGATTCGGGATGATGGACTGCAAGTCCATGGCCACACCTATGGCATCGAATCTGAATCTATTGAGTGATGCTTCATCAGAGTCGGTTGATGCCATGATGTATCGTCAGATGATTGGATCCTTGATGTACCTAATGAACACGAGACCAGATATTTGCTTTGCAGTGAACACATTGAGCCAGTTCCCGACGGATCCTAGACATGTTCACCTGATTGCTGTAAACCATATTCCGAGGTACCTGAAGGGTACAGTTGATTATGGACACAAGTATGATGTGAATCAAAAGTTTAACCTAGAGGGTTATGTTGATTCATATTGGGAAGGTAGTGCTATATATAGGAAGAGCACTTCGGGGTGCTGCTTCAGTCTACGATTAGGTGTGATCTCTTGGTTTAGGAAGAAGCAGTCCTGCGTAGCACTGAGTATAGCTGAAGCAGAGTATGTCGCAGCTTGTTTGGCTAGTTGTGATGTAGTATGGCTAAGGAAGCTACTGTCTGATTTGTTTGATCTCCAGTTGGATGCTACTTGTATCTTTTGTGACAACCAGAGTTGTGTGAAGTTGTCAGATAACCTGGTGTTCCATGACAAGTCGAATCACATCGAGATCAAGTATCACTATATCAGGGATATGGTGCAGAGAGGAGCAGTGAAGCTCCTATATGTTGCGATGGACGAGCAGATTGCCAATGTTCGAGTACTTCAGAGAGAGGCTTGATATTCTTCATATAGAAGATACTTCGAGGAGGAAGTGATGGGACAAATTTGCAGGAACCATTCCAAGCATGGTGGTAGGAGGATCCTTCCCATGGCTGTGGATGTGAGTGTTGTGTGATGAGCATCAAGATAATGCTCCAAATGATGATGATCAGGATGATCATGCGATGATGATATGAATCAAGATGATGCTATATATGATGATGATTAGGATGATCATGTGATGATGATGTGCATCAGGATGATGCACTGTATGATGATGATCAGTATGATCATGAGCATCAGGATGATGCTCTGTGTGAGGATGATCAGGTTGATCATGAGTATTAGGATGATACTTCGAGGCCGGGGATATGTGGTAGGTTGTGCAGTAGCATATAATAGCTCCCTGGGAGATCCGATAGGTTTAGCAGTAAGCTCGTAATCAGTCCTGGGATGCTCTTTCAAGGTTTTGCGAGGTAAGCATGTAATCAGTCCTGGAGATCCGATAGGTTTTTCTAGGCACGTAAAAGTCCCGGGATGCTCTTTAGAGATCTTGCATGTCGCAAGACACTCTTTTAAGGTTTTGTGGGGACCACATGTAATTAGTCTTGGAGATCCGATAGGTTGAGCAGTAAGCTCGTAATCAGTCCTGGGATGCTCTTTAGAGATCTTGTAGGTCGCAAGACACTCTTTACCGTTTTGTGGAGGTCACATGTAATAGCTCCCTGGGAGATCCGATAGGTTGAGCAGTAAGCTCGTAATTGGTCCTGGGATGCTTTTTCGAGGTTTTGTTGATGCACGTAATCAGCCCTGAGGATTCCACAGGATGGCCAACTCGCAGAGATTATGAAGACCTATAGGAGGCTAGGCCTACATCCAGCATGAAAAAGGGCTGGCTCTGTAGAACTTCCTATGACGAGAATAATTGAGAGATAGCACCAATGATCGAGATGACGAGTACAACAGTAGTGACGAAGATACTCCAGTGATCTAGTGATGATGATCTAGTTCCAATATTGAAGACTTGTGCCTATATGTATTGATGACCCGTGTCAAGGGAATACCTTCCTAGTTAAGAGGGAGTGTTGATGTATTTGTAACTTCAGAAGATATTCACTTGTATATTGTATGTATTGCATTTGTACTTTATCGTATCCTCAACGGAGATGTATTATTCGTCTGGTTGGAAGTGTCGTCATTTGTATTTGCAAGTGTTGCAAGTTACATTGTAAGTGTCGTAACTTATACTTGATGGGTTATTAGACCACCTTGGAGGGGTCGACCCTGTATGATTTAAAGGGTTATTAGACCACCGTAGTGGGGTTGGCACAGTGACAAGTAGTAATGGGTTATTAGACTCTCCTAAGGGAGGTCGGCCCAGTTAGAGTTAAAGGAAATTCAAGTCATTGTATAAATCGAGAGTGTGACTCTCTCATTCTATTCATTCACTCACTCATCCAACTCACATAGTTGAGAGAGAGGAGTGCGCAAAAGTGGAGGAGGAGTAGCTGCTGGAGACATCTATCTTTTGGGGTTTGATCTTTGTATCGGTGCTCATTCTATCTCTAAGGAAGTTGCGAGGTTTTTCACCTTCTTGGTTTTCCCCGGTGAAATGCTTTGTGTCTCTTGTCTCTTGTGTTTGATATGCTGTACATGTTGTTCTCTCAGTTAATATCCTAGATCATATTGAATTAAATGATGAAAAACTAACACTATCTTCTTCCAACGTTTTACAGTCGTTCCTAACTTCCCACAGTCTTGAGCATTATGACCAATTTTGTTACACTTGTAACATATAATGTTGTCACATCATTTTCCAATACGTCCATTCATTGTGCATTTCCAGTATTGAATAGGTCTGTGCATGGTCGTCTTATTTGGATGCAAAACCATCCCTTTTCCTTGATCAATATTCTTGAAGTCATGTTTATAGCCTATACCATCTTTGTCGAGAGGTGATCTTTGCTTGCTGAGAATATCATCCAATAATTTTGTGCTTTTGAAAAATCTTTCATTTGTTCTGGATTGATCCTACATCCTTTCAATTTCTTTTTATTTTTCTCATAGTTGGACATTAGAGAGATTTTGAGGTCAAAAAATGGCCTCCTAAGAGATGTAGTACAAAAATATGAGATATATTAAAATATTATGAATTTGGGATTTTATGGGGTAGGTATATATGACAAGTCACCCCCCACACTATTTTCTATGCACAATATAAATAACCATGGTTGAGTTGCTTTTCAAAATTCACTAGAAATAAAATTAATAAAATAAGTCTACATTGATGTGACTAAGATTCATAGTAAATTCCCAAAAACTTATTGTCCTTTAGCATTTATTTGTCTTGAACTTGCAAATGAAATTAAATAATAAAAAATATTTTTAAGAGCTATTTTTTTAATTTTATGTTGACTTTTTATATTTAGTAATTTTCTCATGAATTTAATAGAATGTAATTTAATTGAGAATTTATTTACATGTAAAATGTTAATAATATTATCATAATCCACATTGCATTATTATTATTATTTATTAGTTTGACATTATGTTATTAAATAGAATGGAGTGAATGTATAATTTAAAATTAAAAACATAAAAATGATAATATGTTATTTTATAAAAAAATGTGAAAGGACTTTCTTTATGAATTAAGAGTACTTCACTTGAAAATGACAATAATGTTATTTTATGAGAAAGTGTGAAAATACATTCATTATGAGTACTTTACTTGAAAATGACAATAATATTATTTTATGAAAAGACTATCATTATGAGTACTTTACTTTATGACTTAAAAGTACTTACACCACTACCTTGGTTAACTATGTGTTTTCATCCACCATAAAAAATTTGACAAATAAGCATTCTTAACTCATGCAATGCCACCTCACCAAGGGGGATGATGTCATCTACTAGAATGTGATTGGTTGTTTTTTATAGTACATTTTCTTTGTTTTGAGGCCATTTTTTGACCTCAAAATTTCTCTAATGATCATTTGTTCATCAAGCATCTTTTCATACTGTAAATTCTTCTTAGTTATCTCCAGTTGTCTTGCTTGAAGCCGAATTTGATCATCACATTGCTTTTGAATTTGTTCGTTTAGTGCCAGGAATTCTTCTTTTTCCTCTGTAGCTTCTTCCATTTTTTTCCTCAGTAGAGAGATCTCCTTTTCAAGTTTCTAATTTTCTGCAACTGATTTCTTCAGATTGCTTTCCAAAGTATCATTCCTTATTCTTACATTTTGACAGGTTTCGTCCATTTCTTGTAACTGGCTGGTGAAAGCTGCTTCCAATTCCTTTGACTCTTCTTATTTCTTCTTCAAGATGTTCAAGGTGCATACCCTCACCCTTTCAGGAATGTTCCTTAATATAAGGTAAAACCTATTTACGGGTGAAGAAAGAAATAAAATTTCACTCACTCTAGTAGGTTTGGGTATGTGTTTAATAGTGACCTATTTAAGATTTAAGCGTATTCTAATTGCTTAATTATGCCATGATACAGGATAAACATGGAAATGACACGAGCAGTTCATGGACGAGGTCGGGCGACGACAATACCTGAACATAATGCGATGACACCATCGCCAGAGACCGTTCTAATATTGTGTTCTCTGGAGGAAATAAATGACACACTCAGGGGAATTCAAAGGGGAAGTGTTATTTCAGAGGTAGAAGTGGAGGCCCCGCCACTAAGGGAAGGAAATACCAAAGTAACATTGAACATGGTGTAAAGACCTCCTCATCAGGATATCACGAGGGAGCTTTAGAAAATACGGCTTCCAGAGTTTTCAGGGGGTTTTGTAGGGATACGAGAAAATGCATGGTTGGAGGGGATGACCAGGTATTTAACATTGTAGGAATACACCTCCATATCCAAATCCAAAATATCCATATTTCAATTGAAGGACAATGCTTTGAATTGGTCGGGACACCAAGAAAGACAATTGCACCTTAACCTAGACACTATTCCATGGGAGCTATTTGTGGATAAGTTTAGAGGGAATTACGTTCCTGCCTCCTACTAGGAAGAATATGAAGGATCCATTCATGTGAAGAACCTGCAACAATTAATTAATGAAAATACACGAGATAGCAGAAATAACAGAACTCAGAATCGCTTTTATTGATCGCATGCCACTTCGAGGGTGAAACCTCCTTTGAGCAAGATCAATACAAATAACTTCACGGTACCTTCATTGGTCTCAACACAAACTTATATACTAAGTCTAGGCACCAATACCATGTGTCAATACAAACCATGGACCAATACAAACTATGGATCAACAATTACTACGGGACGACTTACAAAGCATATGCATCCAACAACAATAAGACAAACTATGGATCAACAAATACTACGGGACAACTTACAAAGCATATGCATCCAACAACAATATACTAACAAAGTAAATAGAAGGGTTGACATGGGTTCCTAAAATCCCCTCTCCCTTAGAAAAATCTTTGTCCTCAAAGCTTTAGATGCGGAAATTGATGCAGAATCTAAAGGAGTGGTGCCCCTGTGGCATCCTCGGGTTGCATTCCAGGCCACTGACGCCTTCTGAGTTTCAGGGAGGGTTTCTTGGAAGGCTGTAGATGAAGAAGAACCATATCAGCTGCGTGAAAAGTGCACTCATAACAATGCTGATCGGCTTGTTGTTTCAGTCGAATTCTTGCCATGTGAAGGTTGTCTTGCAGAATGAGAAGAATATGATCGCGGTTTCGAAGAACCGAGTCAATTTCCTTAACTGGGGAGCTGCTGAGGGTGTATGGAAGAAGAATTGGTGGTGCATGTCCATAGATTACTTCATATGGTGTCCTTTTAGATGTGGTATTGTACCACTGGAGCGCTTCTAGGAAATCCATTGAAATAGTTGTCCAAATCTGTGTAGGGATGGGCAAGGGTTCGAGCAGTCCCAAAAGGAGTGCCGTTTCACCCTTGTTGACCTGGAAAGTATCACAGTTAGCCACCATATGTTGAATTGTCATTTTCAATCCCTACCAAAAGAAGTTACATTGTTCCCATCATACATTTTGAGGAACCCAGAGTGCCGTGCTGATGAAGAACCATGGAGTTCATAGAAGAGATAGCCATGTTGAACAGAGTGCAACCAATTTGGAACAAGCAGAGAAATAGTTGTAAGAGAAACTGGGTCATCAAATGTGCGAGAAGGAGCATCTGCTACCATATTGTCCTTACCCTGATTGTAAGTGATCGCATAGGCATAACCCATGAGTTGGATAACCCATATCAGGTGTGCTGGGGAGGAGACCCATTGTTCCAAGAAATTTTCTAGACTCTGGAGATTAGTCTTGATGCAGAAATAATTCCCTAATAGGTATGGCTGCCACTTCTGTACTGCATGCAAAATAGCGATCATTTCCTGCTGAGATGTAGATGTGGCTAAATTCATACCGGAAAGGTCTCTTGAAGACGATAATCCCACTGGTTCAGCAAGGACACCTGCATATCTATCCAAGGAAGTAGGGGAGACCGTTAATGGGTGCATCTGAATGGAATGGAGTTGAGCGATGACACCATGTGAATTCTTCTTAAGGATCTTTTCCAGGCGATGTGAATTGATGATGTGGAGAGACCCCTGTTGTAAGCCGTTAAATTTGTGTTGTTTCCCATTGACTAAAAATTGCATCCAAAGTTCAGCAAAATCCCATAATATGGGGCCAAGTGTGCATAACCATTGAATGCCCAAAACCACATCACATCCGCCTAGGGACAAGGAAAACATGTCAGAGCGCAGGTTATAATCTTCCAGAGAGATACGCACATTGTGACACTTCCCCTTGCAAGGTAAGGTGCCCCCATTGGAAACTATGACTTCAAAGTTGGAGCAAGGATGGACAAAACAATCAGCATGTTTGGCGATCTGAGGGTCAATGAAGTTATGAGTGCTACCAGAATCAATGAGTATTGTAAGAGTATGCTTCTTGAAGTAACCCCTAACTCACATTGTTTGGAAGGTGGTGACGATGGAAAAAGCATGGAGAGATATCTTGGGTTGTTCATCCTGAGATGGGGGGTCAATATGCGGCTTCTGAATGTCGACCTGATCATCCATTGTATCTGGATTTGCTTCACCAATTGTAGAGGCAGGCGGAGAATCCATATCCAAGAGATAGAGCTTTTGTTGAACACATCTATGTCCCCGAGTGAATTTCTCATCACAATTATAACAAAGCCCTTTTTCTCTACGTGCTTGCATCTTTGTTTCAGACAAATGCTTGATAGGATTTGGTCGAGGAGCTGGCGGGATGGGAGGTCATTGAGAACCCATATTTCGAAAGGGAACAAAAGTGGGTTTGGAGCGTTGTTGGGCTGCAATTTTGTCCTTTTCCAACTTAGCCAACCCTAAGACTTCCATCATTGTGTTGGGATAGAACATTTTAACCTCTGACCGGATTTCATCCTTAAGACCACTGATACACCAACTCCTATAGAATTCATCAGACAATCCTTCTGTGTGATTGGCTAGCTTCTCAAATTTAGTCTGATACTCTCTCACAGTGCCACTTTGAAGAAGTTTAGTGAGTGCTCTGGTGAAGTCATCAAAAGCACTAGGACCAAATCGTTGCAAAAGGAGTTGGCAAAAATCTGTCAATTTTGGCTCGTCATGAGCCTTGATATACCAACGGTACCATTGAAGGGATTCCTGTTCCAAATGAAAGGATGCAAGTGGAACTTTTTGGACATCAAAAGTATTATGCATATTGAAATATTGTTCTACACGATAGATCCATCCAGACAGATTAGTACCATTGAAGCAAGGAAATTCGAGCTTCAAACCACGAAAATTGCTAGAAGAAGAGAACCCATTGGCTGTAGAAGATTCTTGCTGTCGGTTATTGGTCATGGTTGAATGTTGAAGATGGAGGATGAGAATTTTTTCATCCAGATCTTAGAGTTTGGTTTGGATGGTTGCAAGTGCTTCCTCCATGGTTTTTGCTCCTGCGCGGGTGACAACCATAATCAGGAGTTTTTTTTTTTTTTTGGGGGGGGGAATGGATAGAAAAACACAAACAAAAGCTTATTTAGTAAAGGGAAATTTGGATTTGGGAAAAACTTAGAGGGGTAATAGGGGTTGACCAGGTTGTGGACACTTTCTGATGGATAGGGAAGCAAAAAAATGGGGATTTCAGAAGCGGTGTGAAAAAATGAGAAAATTTGTCAAAGAGGGACAAAGAAACAGAAATAGGAAATGAACACAGTGGCAAAATTTGGAGGTGAGTGGGTGAAAATTAAAGAAGTTATGGAAAACCCTAAAAATAGACAAATGTGGGATTTCTGGATTTGGGAAGTGGAATTTGGGATAGGGTCCTCAGGAATGAAATATGCAGAATGGTATTGCAGGGGTGTCAATGAAGTTTCAGGGAAAACAGAGCTAAAACAAGGGAGATATGATGAAGCGGCTTTCAGAATGGATAGGAAACAGCGGGATATGGAACGACTTAGAATGGATTGGAAACGGCTGGATCTTAAACGAATTTTAGAATGGATATGCGACAGTACGGAAGTGACTGGCAACAGATGGATCTGCAATGACGCGGAAGTGATCAGCAACAGTTCAACTGAAAATAGATATAGACCCCAGGTATGTTCGAATTCCTATCGATTCACGGGATTCACTTGGCCACCAATGCTGTCTAACAGCTTGTGTATTGGGGTAGTACCCCTCACTCCACGGCTCAGGTAAAACTGATAACCGCTTTGCCACAAACAACAGCTTTTGGTTTACCCCACGGGTGGGAACAAGTCAATCAGGTAGAGGTCATTGCCCTTTTCTCTGGCAGGTCCTCTCAATGGGCCAGCTACTTTGGGGTTCCTGTGGTACTCCTCACAATAAGTTTTAGGGCTTATGCCTAAGTACTTCCCACAGTTAAGCGGATAGAGATTATTCCCAGATCTGAAGCTGCAATAGATGCAAATATTTTTTAATGCAGAAATTTCACCTAGCAAGCCCAAGAAAGTGCTCTGATACGAGATGTGAAGAACTTGCAACAATTAATTAATGAAAATGCACGAGATAGCAGAAATAACAGAACTCAGAATCGTTTTTATTGATCGTAGGCCACTTCGAGGGGGCAACCTCCTTTGAGCAAGCTCAGTACAAATAACTTCACGGTACCTTCATTGGTCTCAACACAAAATTATATACTAAGTCTAGGCGCCAATACCATGGGTCAATACCATATGTCAATACAAACCATGGGCCAATACAAACTATGGATCAACAAATACTATGGGATGACTGACAAAGCATATGCGTCCAACAACAATAAGACAAACTATGGATCAACAAATACTACAGGACGACTTACAAAGCATATGCGTCCAACAACAAGATACTAACAAAGTAAATAGAAGGGTTGACATGGGTTCCTAAGACTTCATGCCTTGGTACAAAGGAATATATCCGTGGAGTATTATGAGGAAAGATTCATGGAACTAGTTAAGTATGTCCCCTACTTGGACAATGAGGAAACTGGGAAGGGGAAGGCATTAATTATGGTGGATGAGGGTAGTAATGGTAAGGGAAGAGTTGGTAGGAAGGAGAATAAGGCAAAGAACGGAATTTGGGGGAAATGATCTTTAATCGGAGGAGGAGGAAGAAGAAATTGTGAAAAGGGGAGAAGTTATAGAGAGGCAAGAAATTTCAAGGGAAGCACTGGTTGGGCTTGTACTCAGTTTGGGCTCATGGGTCCAAGAAGAAATTCTTGGATCTAGGTGGTCGACGAGACTACTCCAGCTGGCAGGGTGGAAAACTGGTTCTGTAGGTTGATTATTCTAATGGTTTGGGATTTTCTCTTACAAGTATTTCATTAACATTATTTAAATTTATATTATGTTATCTAAGTTAGAATTTGAAGAAACCTACTCTACTACTATGTTGTTAGAATGTTAGAATATGCTACCAGTAAGAATTTTGATTATGGATTTTGATACATACCTATACTTAAACAGAATTATCTGCTTGTTTTCCTACCTGCACATAAAATTTAAACAAAAACCTAGTGAGACATTGAAACAAATTATCCAGAACTGAGAAAATATTTTAGAAATAATATTGTTTAATGGGGTCCATAGAGGGTCCTTACACATTTAGACATTTATTTAGTCATTGATTGTTGTGAAGTGGTAATTTATTTAGTCATTAATTTATGTTAAGTGGTCATTTATTTAGTCATTGATTGTTGTTTATTGGTCATTTATTTAGTTATTGATTGTTTTTTAGTGGTTATTTATTTAGTCATTGATTGTTGTTAAATGGTCATGTATTTAGTCATTGATTTATGTTAACTGGTCATTTAATTAGTCAATGGTTTATATAGATAGGGCACGGAGGAATCGAATCACCAACCTCCTTCCTATAAGGCAGTTTCTCTTCCATTGAGTTACCGCCCTTAAATAGAATCAAAGTTCACACCGAATCAAAATTCACACTAAAAATGTATCACAAACTCTTACAAACATTAACGCACTATTATTCCAACTGTAACATGAAACATATCACAAACTCTTAAAAACATTAATGGAACAATCGCAAAGGGTATCTATATGATATATAAGTGTGGTCTCTCGAAGTCAATAGTTTTGATGTTTCATTTTGTCATACTTTAGAAACTTGGTCGATTTGGATTTGAAAACATTGTATGCTTGTTAAATTTAAAATCAAAGCATTATGGATGATCTAATATCCCACATATTGTTGAAACTAAAATTTGGATAAATAATTCCAAGAAATTGGAAAAATAATGATAAGGAAGAGAGTAAAAAAAAACTTTCTATATAAGAAAATTTTGTCGAAGTATATAGATAAAATCATACAACCAAAACTGCAACAAAAATGTGTAACAAAAAATGCATTCATAAAAATAAATATTCATGAAAATTTTGATTCAAATACATTCACATGTAACTTCAAATAACTAAGAGGCAGCATAGATTCAAGTTCTACTAATGATCTGCATCAAATACGATATCATTATATTTTTTTTAATTTAACTAGGGGAATCGGCACAACCGCCCGCAAGCATGGGACACGGGTAAGCCCAAGTGTGATTTGAACTCGTGACCTCTATTTACAACATGTGAATTCATATCAAGAGAATCGCCAATGACCTACACCCGTGTGGGCGATATCATTAGATATTAATTGATGCCAAAAATATCAATTTAATATAACATAAAAAGAGATATTTATGAAACGAAATGTGTACAAATAATTTTTTCTGCACAATTTGGGAAATACACTTGTCTCATCCTCGTGTAATCTAGGAAAAAAATAGGGCCTATTCCACCCCAAATTATAATATATAAACCCCTATTTTTTATTTGTTTAATAACTATTATAAAATAAAAATTAAATCAAAACAACAAACTATACAAAGATACATAAAATTTATATACAAAATTCAAACAAGCTTATTATGATATATATATATATATATATATAGATATAATGCAAAGGTTCAATGTAGTAGATTCTATATACAAGCCTTAAACATCCCTTTGTAGTAGTCCCTAGTCGCTTCCAAGTTGAACTGCATTGAGACGTCCTTTGTAGTAGTCCCTAGTCGCTTCCAAGTTGAACTGCATCGAGACATCCTTGCCATTATTCCAATGTGAGAAATCCATCTGAAATATCTACATGCACTAAGTGAAATCAATAAGAAATAAGTATAGTAACTTTTGAGTCTCGTTAGTGGCTATAAAAAGAGATAATCTCCTTTATTTAAAAAGGATTGAATCCAACTAGTGTCCATTCAAATTCTGTAGAGTGTTCAAGCTGGAGTCTCCTCCATGCTCACTTGGTTGTGTCGTTTAGCCACCTTCTTCCACCCTACTTAAGCTTGAACTTCAAGGCATGAAATCTCTACATCTGCTAAGTGAAATGAGAAATCAACATGTCCAAATTTAATAGTTATCCTTGGAGTTAAAGTCGTAGTGTTGAAATGTAATATGAATTAAAACTTGGAATTTAATTAGCTAGCAATGAAAATCAATAGTGGTAATAAAAATAATTCCCACGCCAATCACGAGCTGCAAATTAAAAATATAATCCTAATATTAAATCCAATTGATCAATTTTCAATCTATTTTACAAAAAATATTTGTCAAGACCATGGATTTTATAGTGAAAATAAATGATTTGGGGACAAATACCTGTATTTTGGATTCCCTTGAAGGAAACAAGATGAGCAAATTTTGTATGGGAAACCCAAGGTGGTTGATCTGCTATAGATAAGAGAAAATAATCCAAAATATTTTGTATTTTTGGGTAAAACTCACTAGGAAGGGCGTTGAAGCTTGAAGACATGCTGTTGGTGGAAAAACCGATGGCGAGAGAGTGGAGAGAGATTTTAAATCAACCAACAAAGGCTGACAACTGAGATATGGGTAGGAAGGCAGGAATAATTTCTCTTCAAGGAAAAAGCGATGGCAAGCAAGCATGAACTCCAATAAGAAGATATAATGGAAGTGCAAAGGGTTTAACTCGACACTGCAAACAAAGGTTATCTTCGAAAAAACATATCTTCGATTCGGTAAGAGGAGGAACGGGGAGAGCCATTGAGTCCTTAGAGGAAGCAACTGACACCCTTTTTATTTCATAAGCGTTTCATTTTAACTCTGATATACCTGGAAACCCTAAATTTGTCAGCATTTTCCAAAAATTAATTGCTAAAAAGATAAAATAATGCAGCAAATAAAGTTTTGAATAACAATGAGACTAGAATCTTGTTAAAATTAAACACAATGAGACTGGAATCTTGTTAAAATACAACAAAAAAACTTATGGCATAGATTGTCTATGATCTAATTGTTGTCTCTGATCTGTCGAAATTGGTGCTTGGAAATCACAATGAATCAAAACTACTGCAGTAGAAATCTCTGCTCCATTTCCGAGCCACCCACTTTTCATTTGTGCTTTTTGGTCATTTTTTCTCGAAATCTTAGGGTTGGACGACCTACCCACACCTCCTTTCTTTTTGTTTTTTCGGTTCAGAATTGATGTTTTAGCTCGCTTATGAATGTGTTCATTTTCATAGCTAATGCTGGTCTGCATTTAAATATGACATTAGAGAGAGAACCATCACTTTAAATCCGGGTGACCGGTGCGATTAGTGTTGGCCCATTTTGGAATAATACGTATAGAAGTACGGGACCAAGTGAGGCACAAACATTCGGTTAGACAATAGCCCTCCATTGCCAAATGGTCATTTCCAGTCATCCAAGATTCATACCTAGGAGGTCCCAATTACAAGTGGCCAATAGATAGCCGCCCTTTTTCAATATCCCAAATACCATGCCCATCATTTCACACCGGACCAACAAATATTCCACTGCATACCTAGATGAAAAAATGGCCACATGGATGGAGTTTCTCCTTCTATTGGAGTCCTATCAGTAATGTAATTCCTATAGATTCAAAAAGGAGCTATAATTCAGTTAGAGTTTCCCTTTTAAACCCTCTTTTCATTTATTTTCCGCTTATTCTCTTTTCTCTATTTTGTCTTATTTTTATTTATTCCCCCCTCTTTTAATAAGAATATCTGAATATATTATATTATATTAACAAGAATATATTACATATAGGAATTCAATATTATATTATATTAATATTATGGCTTAAATAGGCAACTGTCGTAGGGACGTATATAGCCAAGGGGGGATTTTCAACTTTCCACTAGTATAAAATGAGAGATAGTGACCAAGTGACCAAAACATTTGGTCACCATAGTTTTTTTCAAGGGATAAATGACTAAAATTGAGAAATTGTAAATGAGCTAACTAAAAATGACAAAGATAAATGACCAATATGGTCATGGGATAAGAACTAAACTTAAAATGACCAAGATAAATGACCAATTTGGTCAGAGGATAAGAACTAAACTAAAAGTGACCACATAAAAATTGGTCATTTATTTGGTCATTTTTAGTTGTCACTCTGACAATGGAAATTAATTACAATTTTGACAATGAATTTGTATAATTTACTAAATTTTAACACTGCAGATGGATTCAGAGACCCTCTTTCTAGGGGGTCTCTAAATCCATCTGCAGTGTTAAAATTTCGTAAATTGTAGACTCTGTCATGTGTCATAGCTTAGCAATTTAATTGACACCAAAATGTTAGTGTTACATCTGATCATGACGACGTCCTAGCGAGACACAGTTCAAACGATTCATCGAACATGTTCATCTCCCATTTGGGGGGTGAACCACGTAAACTACTAATGAACCTGTTAAATGCAATATCATGTACCTATGGGAGATCAAATGCAAAAAGAAGAGGGGAAACCAAGGTAAAACAGGGTTTGGAGGAGCTCGATGTGTTTTCATAATTAGGGGTGATAATGGCAACCATGTATGCAATTGTTAACACGAAATCGCTATGGGATGGATATTATGGGAAAAATTCATTGGAATTTAGCTATTATGTAGGGTACTTTTGAGCTGATTTGCACCAAGTTGCTCCATTTGAGTAATTTTTTGGAGGGTTAAAGTTCATAACCCTCAAAGTTGCATGTTTAGAGACATAAAGTCTAGGTATATAAAATTTAATTTCCTTCCAAACATGAAATCAGTTACCATATATTTGTGTGGCCTATGGATTTAACCTTGATAGTAAATCTCACTGAGTAGCTTAAAAAATGTGGCTCCCATCTCTCGCTTCCCTCAAGACCGAACTCACATAATACAAAATTCTCAACCCTCTCAATTTGAAAAGGCGGAAAAGGGGCTGACTTTACTTTATGAGTGATTTGGAAGCTTTACCTTTAGGAGGATAGAGTTCCACACCCAATCCATGATATGAGCCTAGGCATGATCAACATAGTCAAGGATTTATTCTATCTGGAAATTACAACTACTACAATACTATTAGGAATATTTACCCTGGAATACTTACCAACTAATCATTTAGGATTGAGCTTGTTACCAACCTTTCTTATCATTTGTGGATAAGCTCTTCTTCCCAACTTTATTGTAGTTTCAAGGTAAAAAGTCTTTATTCTCCTACTAAGCGATGACAATATCCTCAGGTAAACTCAATTAAATAGATGAATTTGTACCCTCCTTCTCATCTCAACATGCTAAATGAGAGTGCTATGTGGGTTGATGATGCAGAGAATGGAATTGAGAATTTACAGTATATAATTACACTAGACGAAGCTATACGTTTTAAGGATGAAATAGAAGATGACTTGATCAAAGGATTTCTTAGCAATCCCAGTCATCCCCTTGCCAATATTTCAATTCATAAACATTGTTATGCTCACCTTGGATTCTGGGGATACTGTGAGTGTGCACAAAGTTGAGGGACCTTTTAGATGCAATGGGTAAATGCGAAACACATGAGAATTGTGTAAATAAAAAATGATCGCGCGTTATGTAAAACTAGGTATGGCGGGCTCCGAACCTGCCATATCATTTAACATGTAGGATAGGATCACATAACGCTCGAGCGTTATGGTGATCACAATAACGCTCGAGCGTTATGGTGATTACCATAATGCTCGAGCGTTATGATTAATATAACAAAAAAAAAACAATGCCATGGTTAATATAACAAAAAAAAACAGTGCCATGGTTAATATAACAAAAAAAAAACAGTGCCATGATTAATATAACAAAAAAAATACCGCGGCACTGTTTATTTTTTTTGTTATACTAACCATAGATCACCATAACGCTCGAGCATTATTGTGATCACCATAACGCTCGAGCGTTATGGTTAATATAACAAAAATAAATAAATAGTGCCATGGTTAATATAACAAAAAAACATACCGCGGCACTGTTTATTTTTTTTGTTATATTAACCATAGATCACCATAATGCTCGAGCGTTATGGTTAATATAACAAAAATAAATACTGCGGGACTATGTTATATTAACCATAACGCGGCACTATTTATTTTTTTGGTTATATTAACCATAACGCTTGAGCGTTATGGTTAATATAACAAAAAAAAAACAGTGTTGCGGGCCGCAACACTGTTTTACCCATTGAGCTACCCAAACGTGAACGCTCAAGTGATTTCGGCTTCCCAAAATGCATTAGAGAACCTCAACCGAGGAGATTTGGAGGCTCAACAATCCCAAATTCATCTTGCAAGAACGATTGGAAAGGTAAGCATATAAATCGTTGCCTCATCTCGTCATTAAGTTTATAAATTGTTATGTTGCCCTAATCTAAAAATATTTGTAAATTAAATGCCAAAACTTAAAATTTTAAAATTTTAATGAATTTTACATACACCCTGTTAGACACAATGGCTCACTGATCACATTAATCATCATTGTCACCTAAAAATATTTGTAAATCAAATCCCAAAACTTAAAATTTTAATGAATTTTACATCCACCCTATTAGACACAATGGCTCACTAATCACATCAATGATCATTGTCACCCAACATATTTGTCTATAACATCATTCTGTCCATACATATCATCAACATCTTAGTTTGTACACCAGCAGCACATCAGCATACTGTAGCCCCAATTAATCCAAATATAAGGGTTAAACTCTAATTTCTATTGTTGCTCCATAAACACCTCATAAATTATAAATATATACATGTATATATTTATTTAGACTTTATTTTTCCCACCTAAACGTGGTCTTCATACCCACATCATCACCATTTTCTTTTGCTTCTAGCATGCTTGCACTAGCTTGTAACTCATGCCCACAAGGGCCATATTTATGCCTTTGAACATGCCTACAGCTAGGCCTTCTTCAATTGCTCGCATGGGGTTATTTGCCATGCCTCCAGGATGCCCACAGCTTCCACAAACATGTCCAAATATGCACCTTCAAGATACTCGCATGTCACCTTGTCCACATGCTCGCATTTCCATCAACTTCATTTCTGGAGGCCCGTAGATGCCATAAGGGATGCCCGCAATCTCCTTGCCAAGTGTCAACTTCAAGCTTCTTTGTTCACTTCATGCTTCTTTGTTCATGTAACTTGTTATCTCCAAGTCATCCTTGTCTAGGGTATTAGGACCAACTCCAAATGACCATAGTATGGGTCATTTGGCTCATTAGGTGTGCCAATTCCCATCACCTTGTCTTTTGTCTTGTGTTTTCCAAGTCCTTGTCAAGTCACCTTGTCTTTTCCAAGTCCTTGTCAAGTCAGCTTGTTTGCTTGTCGTCATGCCATTTACACCTTTGTCATTAATGTTGTCATCAATGACAATCCTATTCACAAGATAATTCTGTCAGCTACAACTCACTGGGATGCATCAACACCCCAACAACCATAGATTTACAAATGATATTTCAGACTCTTCTTAAGTCTGCAGATTACATACATCATCAACCAGAAGCTCTTGTTTGTTTCCAAAGCACTTCATCATTCTCATCAAGCACTCATCATTCAATATAACTTCATTCTGTCCATCAACAAATATCACCAATTAGATCACATCTTCATTATGTCATCATTATTCATGTCATATCAGTTTGCTTCCATATCTCCATTCATACACTTTACACTGTCCATATGCACATCACAAGATTATGCCCATATCATTAGTCATCTCTTCATCATTCTACCAGCATGTCTTCATTTTGTCCATCAATAGGCTGCCTCAGTTTAACTAATAAAAATACATATCTTTGCCACATCATCATGGTCTTTATGCCCACATGGTCTCCACCCTTATGCCCTTAATGACCCATAATGTATGCCTGCAATGGTCATATGAAATGATATTTATGTTTGTAATGTATGCCTGAGATGATATTTATGTTTGTAATGTATTCGTTCTTGCACAAAGTTTGTACATTTTTCATTTTTGAGAGATGTCATTATAGCACATGTATACGTTTCTAATGATTTTTATTTTTATTTTTTGTTTGCATTGACAACCATGGATGCCCACACTGACATCCAAAGAGAGATTCAGAGGCTCAGAGAAATTCGAGCCTCAATTACTATTTTTGATGAGAGGCATGTTATGCTTGCATCCAATTTGGATGCAATGATAGAGACCTTTAGTAGGTCTAATGGTGCTTTGCAAGATATTGCCACATTTAGAGAAAGAAAGAGGCAACAATATGCGGATGGACTTAGCTACAAAGAAGTCAAGAAGTTAAAAATCTCAAAAGAACAAATATTTTCCCTGTTTAGAAATCCACGGGATGGGGAAGTCCCTAATGCAAAAAAAAGGTACATTTCTATCGAGTGGTGTACATATCAACCATTCATAGATAACTGGATGGACCGATGGTACATGGTGTTTGATGCACCACCACACAACAACAAGGAAATGCCTTTGTATTTTTTGAGAAAGATGTATGCAGAGTTTGTGCTGGGGAAGCATGTTAACTATTTTGATATCTTGGAGTACCAAGGTATTGGGATGGGGATGCCTTAGCAACGTCCCAATGCGAGGCACATAGATCCCGATCACCCAGTAGCTCCACCTCGTAGGAAGCTACCCAAGCCAGATGTGCCGCCTGCACATCAATTAGTGCCAGAGGCAGAAGAGTCATTCCTACTGTTGGCATAGGCGGTTGTTCGCCATAGCACGTATCTTCATGGTATGGACCAGGTAGGGCCATCAGAGCCACCATCCATGGGTGGAGTAGAGCCGCCACCTGTTGGTGGGGTAGATCCACCACCTCCCGGTGGGGTAGAGCCACCACCTTCCAGTGGTCGGGGAGCATCTAGTAGTGGCACTGCACCTACACAGCATGAGCATAACCATTAGCCCCACCCATGCACAGTATGCGGCCATCCTTGCTTTGGTCCTGTCCAAACAGATGATACCTTTACTGGGTATTTCACACAGGTAAGTAAGTGGTTAACAATTTAGTGTCATTTTTAAATTATTTTTCCTTACTATACACATATATATAGATTGCTAATATTTTTAATAGTTTTAAAACTTGTAGTTACTACAAGAAGGGCACGGGGTTGAATACCTTAGCACTGATGATGCAGAGCATAGTCCAAAGGCCCATGCACCAGCACCGCATGATGATGATGATGATGATGTTGCCATACTTTCAGTGACAACAACTCACAATGAGGTAACTATTTCAACATGACATTATTTTAATACACGAGTAGATCCAGTTAACAATTTAGTGTCATTTGTAAATTATTTTTCCTTACTATACACATATATAGATTGCTAATATTTTTAATGATTTTAAAACTTGTAGTTAATACAAGAAGGGCACGGGGTTGAAGACCTTTGCACTGATGATGTAGAGCATAGTCCAAAGGCCCATGCACCAGCACCGCATGATGATGATGATGATGTTTCCATACTTTCAGTGACAACAACTCACAATGAGGTAACTATTTCAACATGACATTATTTTAATACATGAGTAAATCCAGTAAACAATTTAGTGTCATTTGTAAATTATTTTTCCTTACTATACACATATATATATTGTTAATATTTTTAATGATTTTAAAACTTGTAGTTTCCACAAGAAGGGCATGAAGGCCAAGAGGCTCATGCAGTAGAACCTTCTGAGTTACAAGATGTTGTCATATCTTCAGCGACAACATCTCATGCCGAGGTAACTATTTCAACATGACATTATTTCAACACATGCTATTTTTTTATGATATGTTACTTAATCAATGCTACACGATCTAATATTTACAATTTTCTAAATTGTAGGTTGTAGGTCCCCATCAGATGGAAATGATTTTATCTAGTGAGCTCCCCCCAGTGGGAATACAATCGATAGCGTGCCCACAGAGACACAATGGACAATAGATCGTTTCTTAGAATTGATTGATGTATACAGTACATTGGTATATATTTCATCATTTTTAGTTTGTTAATACATGTTATTTCATTGACCAATGCATTTCTAACTACGTCAGTATTGGTGATTGTACCCACCAGCAGATATACGCTCGAGACTGTCAGTAGTTCGATCTCCCTGTAGTCCCAATGTGCAAAACGGACAAGTGTACAAGAGAGGCTCCACTCCTGGAAAGAATGTGGATGTCCTCTATAGCAGACACACGAGAGATCCATCTACCCATGACCTAACAAAGGTCATTGATGCTGCAGTCAGTGCCGCATCTAAAATAGCCATGAGTCATACGGAGGTAACTATTTGGACAAATCACAATGCATAGTATTTAACCATGCTACTATATTGTTTATTCATGCACGTCTAACTATTTATCCATTTGGTGATTGTAGCCATTAGTGCCAGAAGTGCCTGGCCCCTCTGCTCAATCCATGGTTCTGACCGGGTCTCCTCTTGCGGTGAGATGTTCATTAATGACCAAGTTTTTTTATTCAATTTACCCAAACACATTGATCAATGTTGAATTGTTGAATTCATTGAGATATGATCTTTTATTTGCAGAGCACAACTATAGAGATGCCTTCCATGAACACACTGCTCACATCTATACCCCATGAGGACTTGGTGAGTGTTTGTCATAAATAATTTGGCCATAAGTTAATTTTTTAAGTTTGTTGATGGTATGGTATTAGTGAAGTTATTTGATAAAAATAATGATTTTTTTTGCAGACTTCTGAGATTCCGAGCGATCCCAGGGAGATGGTCGATAAAGGAAAGTCGGGGAAAAACAAGAGAAAGATTGATTTTGATGTTGCATAGTCTTGGATAGATGTATTTTGACATACATGTACACATTGTTGTACTTAGGGATACATGTACATTGACAGGCCATTTGAGGGCCGACTAATTTCCCATATTTTGTATTACAAACATTCGACTATCAATATATTCCATATTTTCTCTTGAGTTTCAACTTGTGCTTGTGATGATTCATCTCTTCCACAAATTGATAAATTCTGCTATTGAAATTTATAAAATTACATTTCAAGCAATATTTATTCTCTTACATTTATTGCATTGATCAAGTAACATCTCACCATTGTGTTATGAAAACATTATCTTAATGGAAAAAACTAATAATATCTTTCAACAGTTCAATGAACTTAGCACATGCATGCTAATTTGATATCTAATTTAAAATTGTGTTTTTTGTCAACTCCAAGGGTTCATACCCATTGATCATGATTATGGTTGCAAGGAAAATATGTTGCAAGGGAAATACCTATGTCATAATAGTAACATGCTACGCATACCATCAATGTAATCCTATGACATTTCCAGACAGTAAGAGGAAGTCCAATAGATGCTACACATTTCATCAATGCTACTGTATTTCATCAAACTATACGTACATGAGCATCTATACAGTTCGATTGAATGGCAAGGAATGCATAACTAAAGTGTAATAAAATTCATTGGGCCTTCATGTACATATGGTCAAATATATGTAACAAATATACCCTAGTTTGTTAAAATATGCTAACCAATAGCTGGTCATGAATTCACTCTCATAATATCGTTGAAGATATAAACCCTATCCTTACAAAACCCTAGTATGTAAGACCCTAGTTTGTGCTTTACCTCTTTCATATGTCCATTTTCCACCTGTCATAATGCAAAAGTAATGGTGGTGGTGATGAAGATGACGATGATGATGATTACAAAACTTGTGCAATCTATCAAGTTGTACCAATTCTATGCAATTTATGAATCTATCAAGCTATCAATGTATGGCTGCAATAGTCAAAATATTAATGTCAATACTCAATGAGACCACAGAACAAAATCATAGCATACATGTACACCACATACCTATAAAATAATACACAATAAAACAAGCAAACCACGTACCATATTACCTACCTATGGTCATTCGACTAGACCATTAGGATCACCTCGAATACCAATGGTTTGTTGTAACCTCTCGTGCTCGGAATAAGGGAATAAGTATCATCCCTTTGATGAGTTCTTCCTTGGCATTGTTTGTAGCTAGAGGTTTGTGCCAATATCTAAGTGTGTATAATGGTATACAATCCCACCTGGTCTATAATCTTCATATGTATACCCTTTTCTATTTGTTGAGTGGGAAACCTGGTTCAAATATTCTCCCTTTATAACCATCGACCCAATCGGAAAATCAACTCCCTTAGAGTCCTGCAATGGGACATTTGGGGTTTTCTTCCCCTCTAAGAAACGTGCCAGCCAATAGTCAGTGCACCATGCATTGCGTCTTGGAGAAACCACTATGTATATGTGACCTGGAGAAAATATAGTTCCAACGTTTTAGTCAACTAATTAGACACAACTAGTTGTCAAAAATATACACAGCTAATTAGACACAACTAGTTGTCAAAAATATAAAAATATTAATCGAACCTGGTTGTACGAGATCTGATATGTGGTCATAGTCTGGTGAAATACTTGATTGGTCCTCCTCCAACTGGGATAATTCTATAGCTATCCGTCGACCAATGGGGAGTGATACACGGTCCTAGCTGTCAACCCAATCCATGGATTCACATTCATCCCATTCACCACTACTGCATGGAGAACAAAAACATGATAGTTTCCTTGTCCACATTTCAAGTATAGTATTGTCCAACGTTCTAACAGAATGAAATGCACGAGTTCCTTGGATGGTCTTGCACTCATATAACTGTGAATGATCTACATCCACCACCTCCCAAAAATATCTAACCACATGTACTTTCCTGGTTGAGTGATCTTTTTGCCTTCTTGATCACTCCCCCATGACTGAAGCACACCATTGAACGATGGTTTTTGTTGATGTATATGTAACTTCAGAATGTATTTCATCTATGTATTTCATATATATTTATTGTACCCTTATTAGAGATGTGTTATTCCTCTATAAGGAAGTGTCGTCATGTGGATTGAAAAGTGTCGCAAGTGTGTGTACTTGCCGATGGGTTATTAGACCACCATGTGTGGGGTCGGACCTGAAATATATATTATATTGTGGATGTACCTAGCTAGACAAGTCGGCCCCATAAGGTCACTGGGAAAACAGGTTAGTATAAATAGAGATCAGGAGATCTCTATTTAGATCATTCCGAAAGTCATCTCTCTCTCACTCAGAAAGCGACGCACTAGTGATGAGGAGGATCATCTGGTTCTAGGAGACTATCTCAAGTGTATTTTGGTTGTACTTTGGTTGAGCCATTGCTCTCTCTATCTCTGAGGATGTTGTGGGGTTTTTCACCTTAGGGTTTTCCCCACGGAAACTCTGTGTCTCTTGTCTCTCATGCTTTTGATTCTTGTGATGCTTGTGATGCTTATTATGATTGTTATGCATTGATACACTGTATATGTTATTCTCTCAGTGAAGATCCTAGAGTATTGTGAATTAATGCTCAAAATTTAACATGGTATCAGAGCTAACCTGAGAAGAAGACATTTTGGAGTGACGAAAACTTGAGTTTCTTGTTTATTGGGTTTCTCTCCACATATTTTGGAAAAGCAGTATAGTAGATTGACTCTACTCATCAAGGAGAATCTATCTGTCCAATTAGAATTCAATTCTGAGCATTTTCAGATTTGGCCCTAAAAATTAGGGTTTCCACCAAAATAGGCATTTCTGAAATCTGAAGACATAGCTCGAAGCTCCTTGCAAAAATCGAAGTTTAGAACTTTGGATCAATATTTTTGGCTGGGTAGATCTCCGGGAAACTCAAACCCTAATTCAGGGCTCTCCCTAGTGAACCGGGAGGACAAAAAGGCAAATCTGAAGGGTAAAGCTTTGCTGATCTCAAATTATGAATACACCAGGCTGATCAGCTCATCAAAGCGCATCTTTCTATCCTTTCAAAAAATTGAAATTCACATTTTGAATTTTTAGGGTTTTTTCGACAAACCCTAATCCGGGACCACATCTAGTTTTTAGCATTTCAAGTGGTAAGACCTAAATCTTTTTTATTTCCATTTGAAGTACTCTTTAAGATGTCTCACCACACCAAGCTTGAGGATAAGCTTGAAGGAGCTGATAACTTCCGAGCTTGGAAGTATAGGATTGGGTTAATCCTGGAAAAGAATGAGTTGGACTCATATGTAAAAGAAGACATCTCTATCCCAGAGGATGAAGAGGCTAAGGTATTGCATAAGAAGAACTTGGTCAAGGCAAAGAGAATCATTGCTAATTCTGTCAAAGACCATCTCATACCCCATGTGTCTTCTCTAAAGACACCCAAGGAGATGTTTGACTCTTTGACCAAGCTATTTGAAGGGAAGAACATAAATCAGAAGATGACCCTGCGGAACCAATTGAAAGGAGTAAAGTTTCAGAATGGAGAAACCATTCAATCTTATTTTTCAAGGGTCTCCTAGATCAAGGAAGAACTAGAAGCAGTGGATGAAATGGTGGAGAATGGTGAAGTGGTGATGACCACTCTAAATGGCCTACCCAGGTCATGGGATTCCTTTATTCAAGGAATTTGTGCAAGGAAGAAGTTGATCTCCTTCAATAGATTGCGGGAAGAATGCTCTCAAGAAGAAGCTAGGCTTGTGGCCCGAGAAGAAAAGATGGGAAATGAAGATCAAGCTCTCACAACACATGCCAGGAAAGGCAAGTCCAAGAAGGAATCATCTCATAACAGGAGATTCTCACACCACCATTATCATAAAGATAAGAAAGATCTCAGATGCTTCAATTGCAATGAGAAGGGACACTTTGCTTCAGATTGTCCCAAGAAGAAGAAAGACAACAACAACAACTTCAATAAGAAGAAGAAGAATAACAAAAGAAGATATCATGCTCATGCTGCCGAAGATTATGAACCCCCAAAGAAGAAGGCTAGGGCAGAAAGTGATAGTGATGATGACTCATCAAGTGAAGAAGAATATGTTCTAATTTCTGCTCTCACAGGTACTATCTCCCATGGTTGTAATGATTGGTTGATTGATAGTGGGGCTTCCAAACACATGACTGGGTTTAAGGAATCTTTTGTGAATCTATCTGAACATGAATCACCCCATAAGGTGAAACTTGGGGATGACTATCAATACCGAATCAAGGGAAGTGGTGAAGCCTCCTACAACCTAGATTCTGGAAAATCTTTGAAGATGAAAGAAGTCCTTTATGTACTTGGGCTCAAGAAGAACTTACTGTCCATCTCTGCATTGGATGCAAAAGGTATGAGGGTTGCATTTGTGGATGGCCAAGTCCTAATGTGGCCAAAGGGAAAGAACATAGATGATGCAGTAGTGATTGGAGAGCGAGAGGGAGGTTTGTATAAATTGAAGGGACAACCTGAACATGCCATGGTACATGAATCCATGGAGCCAAGTGAACTTTGGCATAGAAGACTTGCTCATATGCACTATAGGGCACTTCCAATTGCAAGCAAGGCTGTAGAGGGTCTTCCTGAGATCAAGACCAAACATGAAGGTGTTTGCAAAGGATGTGCAAAAGGTAAGAACATTAAGAAGGCTTTCCCAAGCAGTGAAAGCAAGGAAAAAGACATCCTGGAAATCATCCACTCAGATGTATGTGGTCCTATGTCATCCAGTTCTCTGAGTGGGTATGTTTACTATGTCTCATTTATTGATGACTTCTCCAGGAAGACTTGGGTATACTTCTTGAAGAGCAAAGATGAGGTGTTTCATAAATTCAAGGAATTCAAAATCTTGATGGAGAATCAAACTGACAAGAATATCAAAACATTCAGATCCGACAATGGTGGAGAATTCACCTTAGGTGACTTCAAGAAGCTTTGTAGTGATTCAGGGATTAAGAGGGAGTTGACTGCTCCTTATAATCCTCAACAAAATGGAGTTGTAGAAAGGAAGAACAAAACAATCATGGAAGCAGCAAGGGCAATGCTGCATGACCAGGATCTACCTATGCATCTATGGGTAGAAGCAGCTAGAACAGCTGTATATGTGCAGAACAGAACACCCCACAAGATATTGGATAACAAGACACCAAAAGAGGTCTTTTCTGGTAAGAAACCTGAAGTCAGCCATCTCAGAATATTTGGTTGTCTAGTATACACTCATGTCCCAAAGGAAAAGAGGACTAAACTAGATCCTTCAGGAAAGAAGGGTATCTTTGTGGGTTACAGTGAAAGCTCGAAGGCTTACAGAATATACTTTCCAGGGTTCAAGAAGATTGATGTCAGCAGGGATGTAACATTTGATGAAAATTCAGCATTCATCAAATCAAGGAAGGCACCTATCGAAGTTTATGAAGAACGTAAGGAAACTAGATTTTAAGACACTACCATGACTCAAGCAGTTCCAGAAGTTGTTTGTGAGTTTGAAGATCCGCAAGAACCTGTAGATCTACCCCGTGAGGATAACTCTCACAAGAGGAAACCTACATGGGATAGAGAGCTCATTCAAGATGCAGAAAGATTTGGCATTACAAAAGAAGAACATAGAGAAAAGAAGAGAACCAGATCACATACCAACTATGTTGCTTTACTCTGTGACATTATGAACAAAGCCTTCCAGTTATGAAGAAGCAGCGGAAATGAAAGAATGGAAGGATGCCATGGTTGAGGAATACCAATCAATAATGAAGAATGATGTTTGGGATGTTGTAACAAGACCTAAAGAGAAGTCTGTTGTGACTTCTAAATGGATCTACAAAATCAAGCATGCTGCAGATGGCAGTGTAGAAAAATACAAAGCAAGATTCGTATCTTGTGCCTTCTCTTAGAAAGAAGGGAATAGATTATGAAGAAAATTTTGCACCTGTAGCTAGGTATACTTCCATCAGAACAGTACTTGCCCTGGTTGCAACGATGAAATGGAAAATACACTAGATGGATGTCAAGACTGCTTTCTTGAATGGTGTAGTTGAAGAGGAAGTATATGTAGAGCAGCCACTCGGTTTCGAAATACATGATAGGGAGTCATATGTGTGCAGATTGAAGAAAGCCTTGTATGGCTTGAAACAAACTCCCAGAAATTGGTATGGTAGGATGGACAGTTTCCTATCTAGTTTGGGATTTACCAAGAGCAAAGCGGATTCCAACCTTTACTACAAGGTTGAGGAAGGGAATCCTGTGATTCTACTCCTGTATGTGGCTGAGTTATTTGTAACAGGAGATGACAGATTGATTGCAGATATGAAGAGGAAGCTTGCTGCTGAGTTCGATATGAAAGATTTGGGAATGATGCATTATTTCCTAGGTATGGAGGTGTGGCAGAGTATAGGTGGGATCTTCCTTGGTCAAGGGAAGTACACAGTAGATATCCTGAAGAGATTCGGGATGATGGATTGAAAGGCCATGGCCACACCTATGGCATCGAATCTAAAGCTTCTATGTGATACTTCATCTGATCCAGTTGATATGTCTATGTATCGTTAGATGATTGGGTCCTTGATGTACCTGATGAACACGAGACCAGATATTTGCTTTGCTGTGAACACATTGAGTCAGTTTCTGATGGATTCGAGGAGTGTTCACCTAGTTGCTGTAAAGCATGTTCTGAGGTACCTGAAGGGTACAATGGATTATGGGCTAAAGTATGAAGCGAATCAAAAGTTTAACCTGCGGGGTTATGTTGATTCAGATTGGGCTAGTAGTGCTGCAGATAGGAAGAGCACATCTGGGTGCTGCTTCAATATGGGATCAGGTGTGATCTCTTGGTTTAGCAGGAAGCAGTCCTATGTAGCATTGAGTACAGCTGAGGCAGAGTATGTTGCATCCTGTTCAGCTAGTTGTGAGGCAGTATGGCTACAGAAGCTACTGTCTGAATTATTTGATCTCCCGTTAGATGCTACTGGTATCTTCTGTGATAACCAAAGTTGTGTGAAGTTGTCCAAGAACCCAGTGTTTCATGATAGGTCGAAACACATAGAGATCAAATATCACTATATCAGGGATATGGTGCAGAGAGGAGCTATGAAGCTCCTGTATGTTGCGATGGACGAGCAGATTGCAGATGTACTGACGAAGCCACTAGCCAGGGTGAAGTTCGAGTACTTCAGAGAGAGGATTGGTGTTCTTCGGATTGATGATACTTCGAGGAAGAAGTGATGGACACATTTGATGAAGCCATTCCAAGCATGTTGGAAGGAGGATCCTTCACATGGCTATGGATGTAAGCGCTAGATGATGAGCATCAGGATGATGTTCTGGTTTCTGCTTTGGATGATCAGTTGGATCATTTATATGTATATGTATGTACGCATCATGTTGGATGCTGGATATGATCAGTTGGATCATTTATATGTATGTACGCATCATGTTGGATGCTGGATATGATCAGTTGGATCATTTATATGTATGTACGCATCATGTTGGATGCTGGATATGATCAGTTGGATCATTTATATGTATGTACGCATCATGTTGGATGCTGGATATGATTGGTTGGATCATGTGTATGTATTTTGTATAAGCATCATGTTGGATGCTTGGACCATGTATCTGTATATGTATCAGGTGGATACATTGTATGATCAAGTAGATCATGTATGTTGATATGTATCATGTATTTGTATTTGTATCAGGTGGATACACTATATGATCAGGTGGATCATGTATGATGATATGTATCAGGTAGATACTTGGTATGCATCAGGTAGATGCGTTGTATGATCAGGATGATCATGGATGACGAGCTTCAGGATGTTGCTCAAGATGACATGTAGTAGGATGTTGCAGTGATGATGATTAGGATGATCATTTGTATATTAGGATGATGTATGGTGAGTATCAGGTTGATACTCTGTGGCCGTGGAACAGGTTGTGCAGATAAGCATGTAATTTGTGCCCTGGGAGATTTGCAGATAGTCTTTCGAGGTTTTGCCTATGGCATGTAATTTGTACCCTGGGATATTTGGCAAATGCTCTTTTGAGGTTTTTCTTGGGAGGACATATAATTTGTGCCCTGGGAGATCTGCATATAGTCTTTCGAGGTTTTGCTTATGGCATGTAATTTGTGCCCTGGGATATCTGGCAGATGCTCTTTTGAGGTTTTGTCCTATGGCATGTAATTTGTGCCCTGGGAGATCTGATAGGTTGAGCCGTGTGCTCGTAATCAGTCCTGAGATGCTCTTTCGAGGTTTTTCCATGACCACATGTAATTTGTGCCCTGGGAGATCCGATAGGTTGAGCCTTGTGCTCATAATCAGTCCTGGGATGCTCTTTCGAGGTTTTGTGGTGACCACATGTAATTTGTGCCCTGGGAGATCCGATAAGTTGAGCCTTGTGCTCGTAATCAGTCCTGGGATTCTCTTTCGAGGTTTTGTGGTGGGGTCACATGTAATAAGTCCTAGAGATCTGGACAGGTTGAAAAAGGCCTCAGATGCTCTTTAGGGTTCTTGCTAGTCAAGAGACTCTTTTAAGGTTTTGTGACGCATGTAATAAGTCCTGAGATTTCCACAGTATGGCCAGTGATGATGAAGACCTGCAGGTGGTGGGCCTACATCCAGTATGAAAAAGGATTGGCTTTGTAGAACTTCCTATGACGAGTAGAGTCAGATATTGGTTGAGATAGTAGCAGCAGTGACGATGATGACGACGATGCATCGATGACGATGATCCCGAGAAGAAGACTTGTCTAGCAGATCTGTGTCGAGAAATACCTTCCTAGTTAAGAGGGAGTGTTGATGTATATGTAACTTCAGAATGTATTTCATCTATGTATTTCATATATATTTATTGTACCCTTATTAGAGATGTGTTATTCCTCTATAAGGAAGTGTCGTCATGTGGATTGACAAGTGTTGCAAGTGTGTGTACTTTCCGATGGGTCATTAGACCACCATGTGTGGGGTCAGCGTTGAAATATATATTATATTGTGGATGTACCTAGCTAGACAAGTCGGCCCCATAAGGTCACTGGGCAAACAGGTTAGTATAAATAGAGATCAAGAGATCTCTATTTAGATCATTCGGAAAGTCATTTCTCTCTCTCACTCAAAAAGTGGCGCACTAGTGAGGAGGAGGATCATCTGCTTCTAGGAGACTATCTCAAGTGTATTTTGGTTGTACTTTGGTTGAGCCATTGCTCTCTCTATCTTTGAGGAAGTTGTGGGGTTTTTCACCTTAGGGTTTTCCCCACGGAAACTTTGTGTCTCTTGTCTCTCATGCTTTTGATTCTTGTGATGCTTGTGATGCTTATTGTGATTGTTATGCATTGATATACTGTATATGTTATTCTCTTAGTGAAGATCCTAGAGTATTGTGAATTAATGCTCAAAATTTAACAATTTTTGCATTTCGGATGATAGTTCCATCTGTGAACTTCATTTCTTTCCTGCGTAATGCAGTCTTTATGCATGCACCTGCTCCATCGTGTTCACCTTTTCCATGTCCAGTCTCAAAATAGTTCCACATATGTGGCACCTTGTGCCTTTTGTGGAGCATACACAACCATTGGAAGACAAGAATTTTTTAGTTGCCCTGCACAACCGTCAGACCAAATCCAATGCTGTTCCATCCGTATATTGTTATCCTTCAAGTGATTGTAGAAGATTTGAAAGCTGTGTTGTACAAAATCCAAGTCGTGACGCCTGTCATCACTTATGTAGAAGTGATACTCCTTCAATATAACCCTGTTGTCTTCAGTACTATCTGCCCCATGTCTATAGGTGATATGGACCATTAGGCTGACCTGGTCCGAGTGATAGTATTGACTATGAATCTCATTTTGCGGTTGAAGAGTGTAGTTTTCCGCAAAATCGACCACTGACAGGATAGTCCCGATAGGAAATGTATCCCTACATGTTCTAAACTGTTCATCTTGCCAACGAGCCACATGCACATGCTTTACATATTGTTGTGTCTTTTCAAAGAATTCCTCCATGAAGTCGCAAACCCATACCTGGTATATCAACAATAAAGACATTATATCAATAGATTGTTACATATGAAACTGCAATTTGAAGAAAAAATAGTATCCAATAGCTCATTACCAACCTGAGAAGTGACCAATTGTATTTTTTTTCTTTCATTCCCTCCATCAATATCATACGTGACATCTTTGAATGACTGCAAGTTCACCTCCTGCCTCCCAAGTTCATGCTCATCGGTCACATGTATGCATTTTTCCAATAATGTGAATCCACCACACCTTGGGCATGTCCCATCTATGCATGTTTTTTGATAAAATGTGCAATCGTTTGGCTTGCTACACAAAATGCTATGAATAAAGTCTCTAGATGGAATCGGTGGTAATGCAGCTGAGCATTCCTGCACAAGAGTGTTATGCAATACATGAAAAATATATGTATATGTGTCATAATAGTAACCATACTCAATGTGGTATCAACAACAACATGTGTTACGAATTGTGTTTATTTTAACATACAATGGTTTGCATTTTTCAAATGATCTTTGGCCCAAGTCAAGTTTGTTATGTTCATTCCTAAATCTCTCATATAATTATGTTTGTGTCAGATCAAGAAAATGTTTAATGTGTGGTTCACGATCCTTTGAACCCCCTCTCAATTTTAATACATCTTTTTGGTTGGAAGAAGGTCTAGTGTTGTCATGCCAAAAAGCTTGCACTAATCCCTTTACCGCATCAATGAGCTTCATATCAGAGCATGGCAACCTGCCAATGAAGGCCCAAACATCTATTTGACCGGTTTGAAGTTGTTCTCTTCTAACACAATACCTACGAAGTGTCTTCATATTCAAATTAACAATTTTGGATGTAGGTTTAAGAAAACAAAGTGCCCTAGTGAGTTTGTTAATGATTGATTGTGACAACACACGAAGAGCCACATTGCGATCCTTTGAGCGAGATTTCTTTCCAATTGTACTAAATGCATCTACTAAACTTTTAACAATATGAGAAATTGGTTCTAACTTTTTGGCCATCTTTATCCCTAATGTTCTTCTAACAACAGTCATATGCCTAGATTTCAACAATGATAAAAATAATTTGCACTTGTCCCCATCACATTTAGAATAAAAAAAGTTATCAAGTATTTGTCGAGTTTGATAATCAATAGAACGTGTAGACAACGTACCTTCAAGTGAACTAATGAGAGTTTCATCAACCTGTATACGTCTCGGAGTTCTTCGGCATGCAGTTGCTAATGGAGGTAAGGGTGTTGGAACTAGAGCATGTACACCATCACTAGGACGCTCTGGCATTTCCATAGGAGCCCCTTGTCTTTCATTCTCTTGGACAGTCTCCATAATATTTGCTTCTTCCATTGTCAATCCTCCACTCAATGCCTCTCTAACTTCGTCGCTTGTATAACCACTACCCAACAAGTCATTCACTACCATATTTTGAGGTTGACTTGATGTGGGAATTGAAACATCACCCGATGAGCACCTACATCTTACTTCTTCACTAGTGCCATGGTGTGCTTGTTCATCAAATGTTGTTGAAATTGAGGGCCCCTCTAGTGAATTTCTTCGTATTTCTTGAGGTGGATGGGTAGGAACAACCATGGCATCATCTACGGTTGGAATTGGATGAGTTTCCATGGAATGCGTTCGATTCCACATGTCCAATCTTTTCTTTTCTCTAACTTATTCCATGGTTTCTTGAGGCTTCTCTTTCCTTGCCGATTTCCTTTTTCAATTGCGTGAATTCCCCATGACCACGATGAGCAATACTACGAAAATAGATCCTAGAGATGTGCTCAATTATTCAAATATCCAAATTATTTCTCAACTATGAATATAGGTTCTTCAAGCTTGCTCAATTTTCAATATAGACACTTCCTCAATTGTGAATATAGATGAATATCAATCTTACTCAAATGTGAAAGTAAATTTTCTACCTCACTTGTGAATATAGAAAATTCTTCATTTGTGAATATAGAAATTTCAAGCTTGCTCAATAGGGAATGTAGATTCTTCTTCAACTGTGTTCATATAGATTCATCAAACTTGCTTGACATTGTTAATATAGAATCACCTTGAAGCTTGAAATTGTGACTGTAGAATCCTCTTGAAGCTTGAATTTGTGAATGTAGAATCCCCTTGAAGCTTGGTAATTGTGAATGTGGAATCCTCAATTCCAAATTCCAGCTGTAGAATCCTCTTCAAACTTGTTGATTGTGAACATGGAGTTTCTTGAGCTTCCTCCAATGCTTTGACTGTTAATTTTGAAGTGTCGTGCTGTATGGGAGACGGGAAGGCGGGAGGAGAAAACGCAGAACGCAGGAGGATACAAGTATTTTTGCACAGACATAACGCGCTAGCGTTATGTACACACAAAATGCGCACGCGTTTCTTGAATATTAAAAAAAAACTAGGTATTTAATATGTTTGGTGCACGGCTAAATAATGTACCTAGTTGCACAAAACGTGTGCGCGTTTTTGTATTCATAAACGCGCTAGCGTTATTTAAATAATCAAAAAACCGTATTCAATAGTTTGTTTAATAGTTTCTATGGGTTGGGGGGTTAAATAGGGATTTGGTGTTAGCGGTTTAGGGATTAGAGATGGGGGGTGGTTAGGTAGGGGTAAGGGGATAGGAGGGGGTGTAGTTAGGGGTAAGGGGATGGGAGGGGGGTTAGCGAGGGGGAGAGAGAGAGAGAGACTGATAGAGGGGGTTAGTGATGGTTAGGGGGGGAAGGAGTGAGAGAGAAAGCGAGAGAGGAGAGGGTGTTGGTTGTAGGGACTGCGAAAGAGAGATGCAAGGCGTGGTTAGATGTAGGTGGAGGTGTAGGGAAGAGAGAGAGACTGAGCGAGCCCGGGTTAGTAAGGGCTAGGGAGAGGAGGGGGTTTTGGCTAGGGGGAGTAGCAGATGATCAAGACAACGATGATGAAGATGAAGACGATGATGAGGATGATTATCATGATGAGGATGATGATCATGATGATGATGAATATCATGATGATGATGATGATGATGATGATGATGAAGATGATGATGAATATGATGACAAGGATGATGAGGATGAAGATGATGCTGCTGCTGCTGATGATGATGATGATGACAATGATGATGTTGAAGATGGTGATGAGGATGATGATGATGATGAAATTGATGATGATGATGATGATGATGATGGTGATGATAAAGAAGAGGATGATGGTGATGATGATCAATACACAATCATGATGAAGATGGTGATGATAAAGAAGAGGGTGGCGATCATGATGATGATGATGGTGATGATAAAGAAGAGGGTGGCAATCATGATGATGATGATCAATCATCAATCATGATGAAGATGAAGGTGGTGATGAGGATGATGATGATGGTGATGATGATGAATATGACGACGAGGATGATGATGACGATGACGATGATTCTATGGTGATCATAAAGAAGAGGATGATGACGATGATGAATCAATCATGATGAAGATGAAGATGGTGATGAGGATGGTGATGAGGATGATGATGATGAAGATGACGATGGATATGACGATGAGGATGATGAGGATGATGAGGATGATGATGATGATGATGGTGATGATGGTGATCATAAAGAAGAGGATGATGACGATGATCAATCGTCAATCATGATGAAGATGAAGATGGTGATGAGGATGATGATGATGATGATGATGATGATGATGAAGATGATGATGAATATGACAATGAGGATGATGAGGATGATTATGATGACGACGGTGATGATGGTGATCATAAAGAAGAGGATGATGATGATGATGATCAATCATCAATCATGATGAAGATGGTGGTGAGGATGATGATGATAATGGAGATGATGACGACGACGACGACGACGATGATGATGATGATGATGATGATGATGATGATGGTGATGATAAAGAAGAGGATGATGATGATGAAGATGATGATGAATATGACGATTAGGATGACGAGGATGATGGTGATGAAGATGATGATGATGGTGGTGATGATAAAGAAGAGGATGATGATGATGATCAATCATCAATCATGATGAAGATGAAGACGGTGATGAGGATGATGATGATGATGATGAAGATAATGATGAATATGACGACGATGATGACGATGACGATGATGATGATGATCATAAAGAAGAAGATGATGATGATGACCAATCATCAATCATGATGAAGATGGTGGTGAGGATGATGATGATGATGAAGATGATGATGGAGATGACGACGATGATGAGGATAATGATGATAATGATAATGATGATGATGGAGATGACGACGATGATGAGGATGATGATGATGATGATGACAACGACGACGATGATGATGGTGATGATAGAGAAGAGGATGGTGATGATGAAGATGATGATGGATATGATGATGAGGATGATGAAGATGATGGTGATGAAGATGATGATGATGATGATGATGATGATGATGATGATGATGATGATGATCAAGAAGAGGATGATGATGATGACGACGACGATGATGATGATGATCAATAACCAATCATGATGAAGATGGTGATGAGGATGATGATGGTGATGATAAAGAAGAGGAAGGCGATGATGATGATGACGATGATCAATCATCAATCATGATGAAGATGAAGATGGTGATGAGGATGATGATGATGATGATGATGATGATGAATATGACGACGAGGATGATGAGGATGATGATGATGATGATGATGGTGATGATGAGGAAGAGGATGATGATGCTTCCATTGCTCATGATGATGACGATGATGATGATGATGATGATGATGATGATGATGAATCAATCATGATGAAGATGGTGATGAGGATGTGTTGATGCCCCAAGAATCGCAACATCAAGCAGAAAGGGATTCTCCCCGATGGGAAATCCCAATTAGATCTCTCACCGTTTGGTGTGGGGAATCCGTCCAGTTAACGGTTCCGCCTACCGTAAGATTTAAAGTTTCCTATTCATTATACCGGTTGCGGCCCGGTCCACTATTTATGTATTTTATGTTAAAGATGAAATGCACGTGCCCTAAGCTAATTTAATCTAAATGCAAAGCTGAAACAAATCTTTATCTAAAACTGAAATCAATCTAATTTATCCTTGCAAGGAGCAAACTGTAAATCTGAGTAATGTGCTGAAAGAAAACATCTAAAGATCAACAGGTAGCCATTAAATCATACAGATGCATCTACAGTAGGATTTAAAAGACATTAAAAGATAGCTCCTAATCTAAAAGCAATACATCCCATTACTCATTTGAGAGAGATATCATTGTACAGGAAAATAGAGAATGATTCATTGCACAGAAATAATTCATAGCAACAAAGAAAGATCTCACTATAATATGTGAATGATACAAGAGTAGTCTAGTAAGCATCCAACACACAATTCCAGGCAAAATGTCGTCTCCAGGCTTTCATTAGGCAAAAAATGAGTTCCTTATACATGCAGAGAAGTAGTTCACGTACAATACAAGAAGTGTATTTTCACCTGCCAAAAGTCCTTTACACTATTCACTATTCATCTGTTTATAAGTTTACAAAATGCCTCTAGGGATGCCACCTGGCCTTTTACAATTGTCTTTAAATACTTTACAAAAAATAAAACAATTCGTGGCTTCTTTCTCATAACAAAAAAGGATAGCTGTCCTTGTGACTCCATGCTCTAACCATCGGGACAAAGAGAAATAGACAAAAACAAAACAACGCATTATGAATAGCGCATTTATCCTTGGGGTGGCGCCTCTATTGGTGATAATGTGCCTGTGTTGGCTACTACTGTTGATGCCGCCTTCTTCTCTTCTTCTGCTATATAACTGAACCATACACCAATGTCTCTTACAACCACATTTGCTGGGGAGGGGAGCAGGATCTTCTGTGAAGTCACATGCTTACCAAGCTATGCTTCAATACTCTGAATTTATGCTATTGTTTCTTGGTGGATCTCCTTGAGCATATGATTGTGTACCGATGATAGCCCAATGTAGTGATGAAGATCATCGGTGGCCAACACATCAATTTTCTTTACATACTCCATTTGAACGCCCAACTCGTCCCTTAAATCTGATAGACGTTGCTCTTTGCTCGAAAATTCATCCAGGGTTGGAGGAAAAATAATCTTGCACTTTTCATGCACTTCATGAATCTTTTGATACAAGCTATTACCTTTCCCCATCGTTCCCTAGATCTTAGCCATTAGCTTGGCGCCGCAATTCCTGCAAAAATCCATGAGGGCTACATCTTCCTTAAAACTGTCCACAGATTTGAATGGGAGGTGCTTAGGGAAATATGCCTTCCCTTCTCTCCACTCCATCTGGCTCAAAATGTTTTCTTTTACCCGAGTGTACTTTCCTTTAATCCTAACGGCTTGGGAATTAAATTCCTTCATCCTATCTAGCATGGTCTTGAGTTTGCAAACCTCTTCATCAATCAGTTCTTGTGTGGCATGCATTTGTCTCAAGATGTCACAGGACTGCTCATGAAAATGAGACATATCCATCGATCTGCTTTTTGCTTGCTCTAGCTGCTCAACCATTGACAGTTTATCTACCTCCAAATGAAAACTCTAGCTTCGAAATCATTCTTTTCTGCCTCTAGTACCATCATTTGGATTGCCAGGTGCTCCTTTTCTTCTTCCAGATGTCAATACTTATCCGACAATTCTTTGTGGTTAGCAGATAAGTGATTATATTTGTTCACCACAAGGTCCCTGTAGGGTTGCTCGTTAGACACAGTATGTTGCAGCATACGAGCTCTCCTCTTTGTTGACTCGAACTCTTTAACCATGTCGATTACATTGTCCTTGGTTGCTTTTGCTGTTGCCACGACGGATGATGCCATGGCCACGGGAGCCTTATTTGTATTTTGCATAACCGTGGTTTCTCGTTGGGTGACAATATCTGAATGGAAAGGTCTCTTTAGCCTTGTTTCTGAATTTAGGACCACAGACTTTCTCTTCTTATAATATACAAATTTATCCCATCGGGACACAGTATGATCTTCGGATGGGGTGAAAGGGATGATTGGGAGATCTCTTATATGGACGTCTGCCTCAGTGGGTGGGGTCTGTACCACCTGAGATGAGTCTATTTCCATATCTTGTGTGCTAGAACCACCTGCTTGGGTATCTTCACTGGCCTTAATTTCCTCTTTGGATTGAAGACGCCCCTCTTCTTCCTCAGATTTCTGCTGATTTTCAATTACCTCCCTCTGCTCTTCTTCTTGAGCTTCATGCAGCTTCCTGCTGCAACCTTGCTTCTTTAGCTTCCTGCTGCAACCTTGCTTCTTGGAGCTTCATAGATTCTTCCTGCTCCTTTTTCAATTTATCGGCACTGATTTTCAGGATTCTATCCACCTCCTCTTTCAACCTTTGTTCTTCACGGGTTAGGGCCTCAGTCGCTTCCCTTTCTTTCTGCAGGTTGGCTTCTCGGGCTATGGTAGAGCTAGAGCTAGCTCCACCGCTGTGACGAGAAATTTGTAATTCAGTCATATTACTAATTCCCCTGAATACTTCTTATTCGGCATCATAGTAATGGGCATACTCAAAATGAGCATACAACTCCTTGCAATGTTCCGCAACTTTGTTCCGTCTGTCATTTCTATGAAAGATTGCCTCACCGAAGTGAAAAGCTCTTAACTCCTGAATGAACTCTTCGGCTGCTACAACCCCTGAGAACTTATAGGCTCCTATACAGAAAGGTAAAGGAGGGAAGGAAGCCTTATGTTGCTTATTAAGAACTCCTCCTACTCCATCAAGGAAAACTTGTCTGACTGCTTCTTTCAGGACTATGTAATCAGTGGCATATCTTGGTAAGATGTATGGTGGCTTAGTACCTCCAAACATTCTTATATAGGTACCTTCTTCCGAGAAGTAGAAATCTCCATAATTTTCCATGACTTCCATGGCATTCTCCGACAAGCAATTGGGTTATTCATTGAACATCTGCTCATATAGGGGCATAATGAATTCTTCACATATGAGCTTATAGTGCATTTTGTAATTTTGAGCCCATAGTATTTTATAAGTAGTGTATACCGGGGTGTTGGACTGATCCCATGAGCAACCTAACCTGGGGAAAGGGAGCTTTGCCAGGATGCAATCAATGAGGTATGAAGACATGTAAAACTCTGAATTTTTCAGGGCCAAACCTTCTTTAGCTGCGGCCACAGTGGATGCCAAACTATCTGAGAGGATAGTAGCCCAATCAAAAACAGTTCCATTAAATGCTATGTAGTGGATTATGGGGGCCCATTGTATCCTATATACAGTTCGATCAGGCATGCCGAAAATTCTGCTTAACATAAGGGCAATCAACCTAAAGGGAGGTCTCAGGCTCTGAACGCCATTCTCATCATTGTCCCTCTTCCTTAGTTGTTTACCTGTGATTCACAGCTTTTTAACCATTTCAAAATTATTCACCTGTCCCAACCATGCATCGTTCAACACCTGTTGGGGACGTGAGAATTTGTAGGCTGTTGCAATATAAGCTATATGGAATGAAGCAAATGCCTCTCCCATGCTATCCTGCAACACTCTTGTTTGTGGGTTGGCATGTTCCAATATCCACTCGATTACTTCTGAGCAAGGGAATAGCTCAAGGCGAGTAGAAGCCATGGATATGCCAGAGGTCCTGATGTTTAGGTAGATTTGTTCTTCTTCTAAGAGCACGTCTAGAATATCTTGGTCTCTGATCATCTAGTAAATATCTCCCCACCAAACCTCGGGAGGGATGCCTGTGGTGCACTTAGTGTCTTGAAAGAGAGTTTCAGTCCTTGGCTCTACTAGCTCTAGTTCCATCATTTTAGCTTTCTTTCTGCTACCTTTTGGCATTGTAGCTTATCTCTGTCAAGCAACCATATGTGAATGAACATGAGATTACACATAATTATGCAGAACAGAGCAAGGCCAGAAAGACACAGGGCTTAGCATGATAACGTATAATCTACAATGCTGTATGTTGGGGAAAGAAACAAAAATGCAAATCGCTCAAGAAACACACACTAAGGCCACCTAATTTGAATGTTTTAGGGAGGCGATGCCGAGTTAGGACCTTTTTGAGCGGGTACATGGGCGCGGCTACAGGTTCGCATTAGCCAAATGAGAACATTTTGCTGGCTTAACCGGATTGGGAGACCTATGGCGTTGAAGTGGCCGTAAAGTTTACAATTGCAGGTAACTTAGAAAAATAAAAAACAAAAAATGGTATGCTATGAGTGCCCACAAGCCATGCAATTTACAAAATGAAGACAACCCGAGAAAGTTTCGACGCAAAGCTACGACAATAACAATGGTAGAACCACCTACCTGGAAACGAAACAATGGTATGATGGTGTTGGCGCGACAAAAAATGAGTTGAGCTGGAGCAAATAAATTCACGCAGTTTCCAAACGGCATTCTCCAAATCAAATTCCACCAATAGAAAAACAAAAACCCCCACCACCCTTATATACAAATTGATACGTGTGGGAATTTAATGGGTAGGTGATGAATTTAAAACGGAGTTAAACATATGTACGGTGGGGTCATTTCAACACGCTTGGCATTTAAGCGTAACCATCAAAACCGAAGGACTTGTGAGTTTCGTCCGCAATTGTGGCAAGAACTCGTGAGTTTCGCCCGCAGTTGCGGCAAGAACTTGTGAGTTCCTTCCGAAGCGCAGGAAACTTGACATTTTAATGCGACATATGCTTGTTGCGGGAAAGAAGAGAGAGTTAATTCGCCATTACGGAAAGACTCAGTTGGTCCGTCGTTGCCGGTGAAGAAGACGAGTTCTTTCAAGATTTTGGGCGACCCTTTTGAGTTTTTCGAGAAGTACAAGGTTGAGGGACTTGGCAAGGAGGCGCCCGTTGCGAAAAAAATTTATGAGTTCCTTTCGTCGTTGCGGGAGAGAATTTTAAGTTCTTCTGATGTTTCAAAAACATGTAAGTGCTTCCGCCGTTTCGGGTGAAACACCTGAGTTCTTCCACCGTTGCGGGTGAACATCTCAAGTTCTTCTGAAGTATCGAATAAACGTAAGTGCTTCCGCCGTTTCGAGAGAACATCTCGAGTGATTTCGCCGTTTCGGGAGAAAAACTTGAGTTTTGACTTAGAAGAAAAACTTTAACTCGAAAAAATATTTCTCACTTGAAACAAAAAAAAACTAAGTTCAGAAAAATTTTCAAAGGAGACTTAACTCTTTAAGCAGACTTTCTAGGAAAAGAAAAGGAGGGGCCCCAATATCTCCAAAAGTTTTTGGGGGGATGTTGCTGCAACAATAGGATGATGATGGTGATGATAAAGAAGAGGATGGAGATGATGATGATTAATCATCAATCATGATGAAGATGAAGTTGGTGATGAGGATGATGAGGATGGTGATGATGATGAATGTGACGACGAAGATGATGAGGATGATGATGATGCTGATGAAGATGATGATGATGATGACGATGACGATGATGATGTTGAAGATGGCGATGAGGATGATGATGATGATGATGATGATGAAGATGGAGATGACGATGACGATGAGGATGATGATGATGATGAAGATGGAGATGACGACGAAAATGATGATGATGATGATGATGATGATGATGATGGTGATCATAAAGAAGAGGATGATGATGATGATGGCCAATCATCAATCATGATGTAGATGGTGGTGAGGATGATGATGAGGATGAAGATGATGATGGAGATGACGAGGATGATGATGACCATCATCATCATTGTCATCTTCATCATCATCATCATCATCATCATCATAATCATCATCATGTAGTGGTAGGGGAAGGGGGATTACGAGAGAGAGAGAGGGGGGAGAGAGAGAGAGAGAGGGAGAGAGAGAGAGGTGTAGAAGCAAGGAAGAGAGAGTGAGAGAGGGGGGTTTAGTTAGGGGTAAGGGGCTAGGATGGGGGTTAGCGAGGGGGAGAGAGAGAGAGAGACTGAGAAGGCGTTAGTAATGGTTGAGGTGGGGGGGAGGAGAGAGAGAGAGAGAGAGAGAGAGAGAGAGAGAGAGAGAGAGGAGAGGGTGTTGGTTGTAGGGACTGTGAAAGAGAGATGGAAGGTGTGGTTAGAGGTAGGTGGAGGTGTAGGGAAGAGAGAGAGACTAAGAGAGCTCGAGTTAGTAAGGGCTAGGGAGAGGAGGGGGTTTTGGCCTATGGGGAGTAATAGGGAGATAGAAAGAGTAATATGGTTAGGAATGGTGGAGAGGTTAGGGAGAGGGAGAGGGGGTTTACAGAGAGAGAGAGAGAGAGAGAGAGAGAAAGAGAGGTGTAAAACCATAGAAGAGAGAGTACATCATCATCATCGTCATCGTCATCTCCATATTCATCATCATCATCATCATCCTCATCGTCGTCGTCATCTCCATATTCATCATCATCATCATCCTCATCGTCATCTTCATCATTTTCATCATCATCGTTGTGGTCATCATCACCATCATCTTCATCGTCATCATCATCATCATCTGCATCGTCCTCCTCCTCCTCCTCATCTTCATCATCATCTGCATCATCATCATCATCATCATCATCATCATCATCATCACCATATTCATCATCATCATCATCTTCATCATGATATTCATCATTATCATCATCATCATCATCATCATCACCATCATCATCTTCATACTCTTCATCACCGTCATCATCTTCATCTTCATCACCATCATCATCTTCATATTCATCATCCTCATTATCGTTATCTTTATCTCACCCAATCTAACACTTCAAAACATAAATTTGTGAAGATTATAACGCGCGCGCATTATTTAATCCCATAACGCGCGCGCGTTATGTACACACATAACGCTAGCGCGTTGCTTATAACATTGAGCGCCAAAACACTAAAATCTGAATTTAAATATAACGCACACACGTTATTTGAATTTAAACATAATGCGTGCGCGTTCTTGAGCGCCTAATCACCCGCTCCTCCCACACCCGCGTGTCAGCCACTGTCCTATGTGGCTGGTTCGGACTTACCAAACCTATGCTAAGGAATTTTTAGACCATAGCTAATTTGACATTTTCAATATTTTTCTGAGTATGCCTATTTTCCACCGCTCTTTATAGCATGACACACCTGACCATTAGTGACGAAATTTTAGGGATAGATAGAATTTTTTATGTAGATTTCAAATATGTAATTTTTTTTTAAAAATATTGAGATTTTCTATTTATTTCCTAATTTTCTTGTGTCTTCATTCTATTGGTAAAAAAACGTACTGTTAGTGTTTATTCCGTAACTTTTTCATTTCACAACCATTTAAAAAAAAACTTGTATGCTGCACTAGAGGACACAGACCTCTACATGCTGTAAAAAATCCAAGTCAAAATAACTACATTAAGACCTTCAAAGGTGTTAGGAACCTGTGTCAACCCTTCTCTTTACTATGTTAGTATATTGTTGTTGGACGCATATGCTTTGTAAGTCGTCCCGTAGTACTTGTTGATCCGTAGTTTATATTAGCCCATAGTATTGACTCATAGTATTGGATGCATATGCTTTGTAAGTCGTCCTGTAGTATTATATGTCCCATGGTTTTGACTCATAGTATTGGGCATAGACTTAGTATATAAGTGTGTGTTGAGGTCATTGAAGGCACCGTGAAGTTAATTGTATTGAGCTTGCTCAAAGGAGGTTGCCCCCTCGAAGTGGCCCGTGATCAATATAAAAGTGATTCTATTCTATTATTTATGATATCTCATGTATTTGCATTAATTAATTATTGCAGGTTCATCACATCTGGTATCAGAGCACTTTCCTTGGCACAAGTGGGAAATTTTTTTTCTTTTTTTGGGCGGCGACTTTCAGATCAATTTCTGAAACTTTATGCACAAAATCAGAAGAAACCGATTGCATATCTGAATTCCTCTTTCAAAAATACGCAGTTTCAAAAAACAAATCATCTCATTTGGAGTTCTAAAAGTGGAGATATCGTGGATTTAAAATCAGCAATTTTTCAGAATTTCGATGACGGCCGCGGAAATTGCGGCGAGAAAATCTTTTGACCGAGTGCCCAGATTTCTATTCCGCTTTCATGGGTAGAAGCAGAGTGGTTATTCCAGTTCCGGAAACATGCTATAATAGCGATTCTGAGCAATATAGATCCGGTTTTTGAACATTGGGTGGAATTTCTGCCCAAATTTTTTCTGTTGCAGGTTCGGATCTGGGAATAATCCCTATCCGCTTAACTGTGGGAAGTACTTGGGAATAAGCCCTAAAACTCATTGTGAGGAGTACCACAGGAACCCCAAAGTAGCTGGCCATTGAGAGGACCTGCCAAGTGAAAAGGGCAACGACCCCTACCTGATTGACTAGTTCCCACCCGTGAGGTAAACCAAGAGCTGTCGTTTGTGGCCAAGCGGTTATCAGTTTTACCTGAGCCGTGGAGTGAGGGGTACTGCCCCAATACGCAAGCCGTCAGACAGCATTGGTGGCCGAGTGAATCCCTTGAACCGATAGGAAGCCGCACATACCTGGGGTCCATATCTATTTTCAGTTGCCCAGAACTGTTGTCGGTCAGTTCCGCACCGTTGCAGATCCATCTGTTGCCGATCACTGCTGTGCCGTTTCAGATCCATTTTGCAAGCCGTTCCAGATCCAGCCGTTCGGCGTTGTTCCAGATTCCTTCCAAGCCGTAGCCGCTCCAGTCTGTAAAAAAAAAAAAAAAAAAACTAGTTATGGTTGTCACCCTTGCAGGAGCAAACACCATGGAGGAAGCACTTGCAGCCATCCAAACCAAACTCCAAGATCTGGATGAAAAATTTCTCAGCCTCCATCTTCAGCATGCAGCCATGAACAATAACCGACAGCCAGAATCTTTTGCAGCCACCAGGTTCTCTTCTTCCAACAATTTTCGTGGGTCGAAGCTTGATTTTCCTCGCTTCAATGGTACTGATCCGACTGGATGGATATACCGAGCAGAACAATATTTCAGTCTACATAATACTTTTGATATCCAGAAAGTTCCACTTGCATCCTTTCATTTGGAACAGGAAGCCCTTCAATGGTACCGTTGGTACATCAAAGCTCATCCCGAGCCAAACTGGACAGATTTTTGCCAACTCATTTTGCCACGATTTGGCCCTAGTGCTTTTGATGATTTCACAGGAGCACTCACTAAACTTCACCAAATTGGCACAGTGAGAGAGTATCAAACAAAATTTGAGAAATTGGCCAACCACACAGAAGGATTGTCTGATGAATTCTACAGGAGTTGTTTTATAAGTGGTTTCAAGGATGAAATTCGCTCAGAGGTCAAAATGTTTTGTCCCAACACAATGATGGAAGTCCTAGGGTTGGCTAAGTTGGCCGAGGACAAGATTGCAGCTCAACAACGCTCCAAACCCACCTTTGTTCCCTTCAGAAATATGGGTTCCCAACGACCTCCCATCATGCCTGCTCCTCAACCAACTCATATCAAGCATTTGTCTGAAATAGAAATGCAGGCACGCCGAGAAAAAGGGCTTTGCTATAATTGTGATGAGAAATTCACTCGGGGACATAGATGTGTTCAACAAAAGCTCTATATCTTGGATGTGGATTCTCCGCCTGCCTTAAAACTTGGTGAAGAAGCTACAGATACAGTAGATGATCCGGTCGACATGCAACACCCGCCTGTTGACACCCCATCTCAGGACGACCCACCCGAGATCTCTCTCCATGCTGTAACCGGTGTCACCACCCCACAAACAATGCGGGTCAGGGGATACTTCAAGAAGCTCCCTCTTACCATACTCATTGATTCTGGTAGCACTCATAACTTCATTGACCCTCGAATTGCCAAACAGGCTGATTGTTTTGTCCATCCTTGCTCCAACTTTGAAGTCATGGTTGCCAATGGGGGCACCTTACCTTGCAAGGGGAAGTGTCACAATGTGCGTATCTCTATGGAAGATTATAACCTACACTCCGACATGTTTGCCTTGTCCTTAGGCGGATGTGATGTGGTTTTGGGCATTCAATGGTTACGCACACTTGGCCCCATCTTATGGGATTTTGCTGAACTTTGAATGCAGTTTAAAGTCAATGGGGCACAACACAAATTTCGGGGCTTACAACCAGGGTCTCTCTGCATCATCAGTTCACATCGCCTGGAAAAAATCCTTAAGAAGAATTCACATGGTGTCATCGCTCAGCTCAATTCCATTCAGATGCACCCATCAACAGTCTCCACTACTTCCTTGGATAGATATGTAGGTATCTTTGCTGAACCAATGAGCTTGCTGCCTTCAAGAGACCTTTCCGGTAAGAATGTAACCACATCTACCTCTCAGCAGGAAATGATGGCTATTTTGCATGCAGTACAGAAGTGGCAGCCATACCTATTAGGCAATTCTTTCTGCATCAAGACTGATCTCCCGAGTCTGGAAAATTTTCTGGAACAATGGGTCTCCTCCCCAACACACCTGCAATGGGTTATCCAACTCATGGGTTATCCCTATGTGATCACTTACAAGAAGGGTAAGGACAATATGGTGGAAGATGCTCCTTCTCGCACAATTGATGACCCAGTTTCTCTTACAGCTCTTTCTCTGCTTGTTCCAAATTGGTTGCCATATGTTCAACAGGGCCATCTCTTCTATGATCTTCATGCTTCTTCATCAACAGGGCACTCTGGGTTCTGCAAAATGTATGACCAGGAACAATGTAACTTCTTTTGGCTGGGAATAAAAATGACAATTCAACAGATGGTGGCTAACGATGATACTTTCCAAGTCAACAAGGGGGAACCGACACTCCTTTCGGGATTGATCAAACCCTTGCCCATCACTACACAGCTTTGGCCAACTATTTCTATGGATTTCCTAGCAGCACTCTGGTGGTTCAATACCACATCTCAAAGGACACCATATGAAGCAGTCTATGGACAAACACCGCAAGTTCTTCTTCCATACACCCTTAGCAGCTCCCCAGTTCAGGAAATTGACTCGGTTCTTGGAAACCGCGATCAGATTCTTCTCATTCTGCAGGACAATCTTCACATGGCCAGAATTCGCCTGAAACAACAAGCCGATTAGCACCGTTCTGAGCGCATTTTCCATGCAGCTGACAGGGTTCTTCTTCATCTACAGCCTTCCAAGCAATCCTCCTTGACACTCCAAAGGCGTCAATGGCCCGAAATGCAAACCAAGGATGCTACCGGGGAACCACTCCTTCAGAGTCTGCAGCAATTTCTCCAACCAAAGCTTTGAGGACAAAGCTTTTTCTAAGGGAGAGGGGATGTTAGGAACCTGTGTCAACCCTTCTCTTTACTATGTTAGTATATTGTTGTTGGACGCATATGCTTTGTAAGTCGTCCCGTAGTACTTGTTGATCCGTAGTTTATATTAGCCCATAGTATTGACCCATAGTATTGGATGCATATGCTTTGTAAGTCGTCCTGTAGTATTATATGTCCCATGGTTTTGACTCATAGTATTGGGCATAGACTTAGTATATAAGTGTGTGTTGAGGTCATTGAAGGCACCGTGAAGTTAATTGTATTGAGCTTGCTCAAAGGAGGTTGCCCCCTCGAAGTGGCCCGTGATCAATATAAAAGTGATTCTATTCTATTATTTCTGATATCTCGTGTATTTGTATTAATTAATTATTGCAGGTTCATCACAAAAGGCTGCACCAACATTTGACGTACCGTTCTCGAGGTTTGCTCACTTACATAATTAAAAAAAAATTAAAAATTAAACATTTAATTTTGGAAAAATAGCACTGCACTAGTGCTATGGGTTCTATATATGTCTATCGATTTTTGTATCCCGAAACCGTCATTTAGGCATTGAAAGGCTGCACCCACAAAAACATATACCTTATCATTTGCCAAAAAAATAAAAAGTGACTATTAGAAAACATGAAACTTTACATACCTATGCAAATTTTCAATACATAAAAGTTATATATTCAGAAACGTGATTCAATTTCCTACATTTCATCGTTTTTACTCAATGCAAGATATATTGCGTAAGTATCTCAAAAAATCCAAGTAAGTTGAGGGATGCCTGATTTTTCAGTTTCTATTGCATCTAATGCGCCAAAAGTGACCCTCATTAGCTTGCACATGCAGTACTCTTTTGTACCCAATGCATGCATTCCCAGTTGTGATATGGAAAAACCCACTAGCATTCCTATTTAAATAGATCCTGGGAAAACCTTGAACATCAACCCACAAATAATGGTGGATTCATCTCTTGCATGACCAGAGATGAATCTATTATTTCTAGTCACACAAGAGATGAATTGATGTTCCTCACACATTTTCATTTCCTTGGATATGGATCTTAGCCAAGTTCCATTGATTTGCTTGGTTTTCCTTGAAAAAATACTTGATTCTACTTCTTTATGTTCTCCACTTAATGATATGTGTATTCAGTACCATCCTCTGTAACCCATACAACTCTTTCGTTTTATTTATTTGCATCATAATGCCACCGAATATTCGACCATTAGTTTCATTACTATGCTTATTATTTGGGATAGTTCATTGCATTAGACTGAAGGACTCTTTAAGAGGTCCATAACTCATTCTTGAATCTCAACAAAATAAAATATGTGTTAGTGCATTCTAGTGAGTGAGAGAAACTTTCTATCCACTATTCCAACTTTGTATTATTGCAATTAGCACGTCCTTAGTGCACCAATGAAATCACCTATTTAGAGATGTCTTCCCTTCAACCAAGTATTTATGGTATAGGGATAATGACATTTTCTATTGTTGGCCCTATGTCTTGAATCCATTATATGCTTTTCTATTAGTGTGGATAGAATTGAATGTTTGATGTATTGTTCATGGTTAGGTTATTGTTTTGTTACTAGTTTAATTATTCGAAGGATTTAGGGTTACCGTTCTCTTGTTCGATGTTCTATCCTATTTCTCCTTGAGGGTGAACTTTGTATTTTATAGAGAAGCTTTCAATTTTTAAAACATGACCATAATTCTCCCCATCATATTTTGTCATTCTGATTATGCCATTCATAATTATAATTTAATGTCATTCATAAACATTAAGGTAATGGTCACTTGATTGGAATTCCATAAAAAATGGTGGAGAAGGCCATGATAACAAATATTATCTTCTAGCATATTTCCTTTCCTTATATATCAAGTTTCATCTCATATTTCCTTTCCTCATCTTATCATGTGCATCTATTCATCCTGAAAGGAGATAGACTTTATTCATCGTTAAATGAGATAGAGAAATTGCTTATGTGACACATAACAACTCAAACTAGTTAGCTTTGAATATTAAGAGAATCTTGGCTCAACTTTCCTTAAAAACCCTAATATTTGTTAATGCTTTCGCCTATTATTTATTAACTAAATGATATGTGAGGTAATGATATTGTGCTTGAATTTTCTTGCTCACCAATAAAATGGTAATCTCACATTAATATGTTCGTTCGAACCGACCTGAGGCATTGTATCCTACTTTTCTCCTTTTAAACAAAATCATCACAATAAGCCTCTAAAATAATATTTGTTGACTATAGGAACTAAAATATTTTTATTAAAATTAATAATATAATTGACAAGAAGTTGTAGATAGGCTCTCTCACTATTGAAAGGCCTCAAATAAGAGTTGAAAATATGATTCAAAGGGAACCTCGGTCCCTTGCAGAAATTCAATCAACAGAAAAGAAACACATAGACAAAGGCACAACAGGCTCACAATTTCCCAGCGAAGGTTCTACAATTCCTATATAAAGTGCTCAAGGGCACATGAATTCCAACTCACAAACACATTATAATTAAACATAGACATAGAGGAGAATTTCTATGTTTAACTGACTAAATTGGCCTTTCCCTAAACTTCGAAATTGCTTCACAGTTAAAAAGATTCAAAGACTTCACTAAACGTTTAAAGGCCTCAATGGGTGTTGGATCTCATATAATTGTTCTAGTACTAACTCAGGTTCTGCGTAGCTCAGAGACCCAACAATACCCCTTTTTCATCGGCCCTTTCGGAAATAGTCTGTGAACAGACTGAGGTCTCACCCAAGGTGAAGCTATGGGGTGGATACATAAGCAATTTTCTGTAACCCGGTGATGTGCTGTTAGAGAATGGGACAACTGGGCATAGTTATACTTCCTTCGCACCCACTTTGAATACCACAATGCACTTTGGATTTTGCACTAGTGGTATTTATCCACACTATACTGCAACAACACACTTCAGACTGCGCTTGCAGGCAGTCACACTCACTGCATGATGCACTGAGTAGTGTTACTTCTCACTTACTTGAGGATAAGTAGTTTACCATGTTATAACAATGCAACTAACTATGTACTTCGCTATTCTAACAATACGGACTTCATTGAATAACTGTTAGTTCTTCAACTGCACAACTATCATTCTAACCAGACAAATTCGCATTTAGCATATTCAACACAACTTTAGAATGTTCATGTATGTATTTACACTTAACATATTCAGTTATGTGGGTCCAATACTTAACATATTATCCTCATCATCCATACAAGTGAAAATACATATAAAAGGATGAACATACATAACATGAAATAATCACACCAATGCAATAACACAACTCAGGTATTTACATGGTTCACCCCTCGGATGGGAGATACTTCCACGGGAACTTTTGTTTCTATTGATGGGAAGGGTTAATAGCTCTGGTATGTGCACACAACTACAGAATCTTCTCTACAATAGGTCCCTATGCACACAGCTACATATCCTTTCTCTCTCAGATATCTCTTAGCATAGATCTTACAATGAGTTCTTCAATGTCTATTCTTTCCTAACAAGATCCAACCCTTCCCTTTGCAAAATTTCCCCTTTTATAAACTGTGCACAAAGGTCACATCTTTACAATAACTATGGGCCGAAACCCCATAGTACCCTTAACCCCCCAAAGCGGTGCGGTTACCCCGCTAACCATGCTTTTCCATAACTTCTCAGCTACTTCGCTCGTCCTTGGTCGTCCTTTGCGCCGCTTCCTGGCTCTGAAGTCCTTCTGACAACCACTTTCTCTGACTACGCGGAGCTGACACTAATATGGTGTGTCCTTTGCACTTTCCGTCTCATCAACATTGTTCTTGTAGTTGTCAGGTCATCGCTTCTTCCTTAACTGCTCCAACTACCCTTGTCGTCCTTTATCCTTCTGCCTTTACTAAGGAAGTAGGCCCCTTTCTTGCATATTCACATTGCTCCATACCCTGCTCCTAGGAATTGCGGTGTCACTTCTCCCCAAAATAGGCCAGTACTAGGCCTCACCGAGTTTGTATTTCTGCCTCAAAAATGCTGCACTTGAGCTACGCTTCAATAAAATTGCGCCAATCCTGGACTTTGCTTCACCAGCTGCGCTTACTTGAACTTCGCTTTACCAAAACTGTTTCAACTTGCACCTCTCCCAACAAGCCCCTAACACTTACTCTTGGATCGTACCTAACCCACTTTCCTTCGACTGCGCGTCCCCTGGGTGACTCAACCTTTCAGTGAAGTCCTGAAGAGTTGCACTTAGCTTTGCAACTATTTCCTTTGTTTCCTGCTCAAACTCCTTGACAGTTTCCAACATCTCCTATGAGATGGCTTCATGAGCATGCTCATTTAATGTATCCTCTATTGCATAAAGTTATTTCAACTTATCTTCAATATGCTCTGATAGAGTGAGCGCTTCTTCTTGCATTGGTTGTAGCTTTGCTGAAGTGTCAGCCTCTTTTTCCCTCAATGCATTCACCTCTTTCTGCAACTCCATGGTCTCTGCAAATTTCTGAATCTTCTTCCTTGGAATCAAAGTCTTCATAGCTGTCTGCACCTAATCCAACTCTTGTTGTCACTGTTGTAGATCTTCTTGTATATGCTGCAATTTAGGATCTTCCTGCAATGTAACACATACCTTGATATCTTCATCAAGCAGCTCCTGACATCGCATCACTTCCGCAATGATGTTCTCTACTGACATCCTCAACTCTTTGCTTCTAGCTTCTTTGAATTCCTAAGGAGTGCCTGGTTGCTGCTTCAACTCGAGAGTAGCAATATTCTTTTTATATGCTATATCCATATCCGCCATCTCTGCCTTAAGATTGTCAACTGCAACACCAATCTTAAGTATCGTATCCTCTACCTCAGGTTCTTCTTCGCACTCAGGTATCTTCGCACATATTGTTGCGACCGTGTTGGCACGGGGTTAGACCGCATGAAGTGCGGAAGCCGACAACAACGAAGAAGGACCATTCGCAAAAGAAAGGACTATTCACGGAGAATAAGGAACCAAAGAAAGTGCAAGATTGGATTAATTAGTTAGAAAGGGTCATTTGGACCATTTTGTAACCGCCATAATTGCCTATAAATAGGACTATGATTGTAAGACTAAGGGAATCCTAGAATGAGATCATAAGTGATCGATAGATGTGCGGATGAACTGTGTAATGTTTTGATTTGTTTTTGGCAATTTTGTATGGATCCATGATAAGTTGTTTTGAACTATTTCTGCGAAGGCTATATCGCAGGTTTTGATGAGTTAATGCATGAAGATGTTCGAATATGTTTCTTTTATCTCTGTTTATGTCGAATGATGAATACTGTGTCATGCTTGAATGTTGTTTCTGATTGATGTGATCGCTAATGTTAATCTATTAATGAAAATGACAATTATATATTGAATATGAGAATGATGAATGTATGTTTGAATTGTGAAGTATGATCCAAAGATAAATATCTGGTTTTGGTAGTGATAGAGTGAGAATAGATGCATGTCATTTCCCCACCGTGGAAACCTAGTTCCTGCAGCCCCCCTAACCATCTCGGGTGAGACTGCACTCGCTTCGCGAGTGTTGTTGGAAAGGGTAAAACCTTCTTGGGCCGGTGCTTAAGGGTGTTTGGTTGGTGTTTGTTGACGACAGTGCGAAGTGAACCCTTGTCGACAGAACTGTGTCAACATACCATTTCTTTGAGTCTGCAATGTTTCTCCTGAGCAGTAGGTATTTCTCTGCTTTTTTCTACAGATTCACCCTTCAGCTCCTAGTATTTTTCCTCCAACTGTAGGTGCTAGTTATATACAGTTATGTCTCTATCCCAAATTTATTCCACGACCTGTAGATGCAAATTGTGTAACTCTTCAAGAGGAAGCATGCCGACATTGATATCTAGGTGCTCCAACCTCTTCGCACCTTCATCTACTTCATAGATTGGGAATATGATATTCATTGGAAAAATCCTCACCAAGTGAAGTCTCATCGTCAAGGCAGGTGTCTTTCTCTTTCTTTAGCTTGACTCGCCTGACTTTCCCTCAGAGTCGAATTCTCGTACCAAGTCCTGTTGGAATTGTTCTATCTTCGCGACAATGCTTTTCAATTCTGATAGGTTCTGGATGAGGTTTTCCTGGACCTCTTCGCTTTTTATTTCCTGTAGAGTGAGTGTTTCTTCTAAATGATTGCTGACTCATGTTGCGATGCTTTCCTAGTCATTTGCATGCAACTGCGCTTCTCCCAGTGGTTTGTTTTCTTTATGTTTCTTCTGGTGCCCTTTCTCCAGCACTTCGATTTCAGGGTCCTTCCTCTTTTCTCCAGACTGCGCCTCTGTAGTGCCTTTCTGACTTGTTTCTTGGCCTATCTCTTTGGCTTGTGTGATGGTTGTTTCTTTCCCGTTCTGTGGATCTTTAGCTTTGCTTTCGTCTGATGTGGTGTTGATCTCTACCGGTGATTCAACCTTCCATTCCTTCGGCCAATATTCCATAATCAGCTCAATTTTCGGTGAATCCAGCTAGTAGAATCCTTTGAACCACTTTGGGTTCTGTTTCTCATCCCTTGGATGAATGTATATGAAGTGAAGGTCATCTTTAAAAAGGAGCCTTCTGATATGCGCAGTCATTACATCCTTCGTAATGCGTGGAGTGCGCTTAATAACATCGCACAGTTTCTCGTAGTGGGTGAGCATATGCTCATTATTCAGTTGTTGTCTATCTGGCTTCGCATTTTCCCAAATATTTTCATATATGGTTCCTCGACAATCTCCCAACATAACTAGAATATACTAGCCGTAGAGTGGCTCTTTCCAGCCTATAAATGCGATCAGCACCAGCAACCAACTATAATGGAAAGAGATTCCTCTTTCCCGAGTCTCCTGGACATCATCCAAGAACTCATTTAACAAGTAGCTAGACTAGTTGTATGGAGTACCATCCTTAACTTTCGCAGCTAAGGACAATACAGTTACCGACACCTATGACGATCTACATTTTCGCAAACATTTCCCTGCCAACAACTGGAGTGTGAAGCACGTGGCTTGATCCTTGATCCACACTATAATATACCCATGAATTCCTTTCTACAAGCTCAAATCTTCCTTCATGTGCTTTGCGAGATCCTTATCTTTGGTTTTTCCCACAAACTCCGCTACGGGATCAACACCTCACCTACTGAGACGTGTGATTTTGTGAATGAGGTCGATGTTGATATCAATCCTTTGGTCTATCCATAGATAGACCTGGTGTGTGCATGATATAAAAGTTTGCACCACCACAGTGAGCTCAAGACTTCGCTCAAAGTGCGAAATGTGGAGAAGGTTTAGCAACCCTGATGGTACTAGCGCTGTGAGCCAATCCTGCACACAGAGTGTAGACTGTTCTGTGAGCTCATCAGTATTCGACACATGTATTGGTCAGGATGAAACTCTAGATACTTAGGCTGCTCTGGGTCTTTCGCTTCTAATAGATCATGATCTGAGAACTTGCAATCCAGAATCTTGCCAAGCAAATTCTCACAGATGTGCACATGGCTCAAGATCGGTGGCAGTAGATTCTCATACTAAGCATTCCTCATGAGCTTAACAAGCGATGCGTCCTTTCTTCGTGGAGGTATGTATTCGGGTGTTACGTGGATTGACTTATCACGAGGAAGTTCCTACGGAGGGTTCTTCTTCATACTTCCCTCCTTCGGCTTCTCTGGTTCTTTGGATAGTCCCTTATCTTTCCGTCGAGTTTCGAATTTTTGGACAGGTGAGCTTCTCGATGAGGCGCCTCTTTATGGAACATATTTCTTCGAGGGAGTTCTCATTAGTCCCTCGATCCCAGTATTCTTAAACTCTCTCACTACCTCATCTAGATTCGACTGCTCAAATATTCACTTGCAAATCACTCGTGCTCTTGCTGGTAAAAATTGAAAATTCACTTGCGGTAAAAATGAAAAAATCATGGTAAAGCCGGAGAATATGCACTTAGCACTATTTATAGGTGTAGTTAACCTTGAGGCGTGCCCACAAATGGATATATTGGCATTAAATGCCATATCCATTGGCCAAATATCATTGAGATCTTGGTCGTTTCCTTCAATGAATGTGCCCGAACGACCAAATTTTCCTTAAATGCAGAAATCGTTGGTTCCTGAAAACACTGTATAACGGCTACTTTTCTGACTGACATTTTAATGGCTAGTTTTCCTTGAATTCGCTAGTGGTCATGTCAAGTGTGAGGTTCACTATGCATTCTTCTATGCTGACTTTTAACTTCGCAGCGTGAACCCTCTCTGCTAGTGGATCCGTGAGTTGCGAGGCTCACTGCGCATTTCCTTTTCTTTGATTTTAACTTCGTAGCGCGAGCCTTCGCTTACTTCTCAAATTGGTTTAATATGTGTGCTTTCTTCAGAGCACAGCTTCCTTTTGCGTGAAAAACTTCGCATCTAGCCAAAATTGTGTGTAGACTCTTTATTCTTTAATTCTTAGTGTCCAAATTAAACTACACATGACACTTAGAATCTTCTTGCAGTGCTTAAGTGATGAATGGAGGGGTAGGACTATCCTTATAAGGATTTAGTATACTCCCATTCACAAGTTCTCTTAAATTTTCTCCAACTAGCGTGGCTAACTGAACTGGGCCAGTGCTAGTGACATGCTTAACAGTATATGGTCCTAGCTAGTGAATTTTAAACTTTCCAGGAAATTTCATGAACTTGCTATCATAGAGGAGGACAAGGTATCCTACCTGGAATAATTTATACTTGATGTGCTTATCATGCCATTCTTTTTCTATGTATTTCTGCACTTGTTGGTGAAAGCCTGTAATAAAGCGATCTTCTTCCATCCAACTAAGTGTAGTAGCATTTCTTCCATTATCTCTCCATCAGCCATGTCTGTGAATGTTGCAATTCTCAAGCTTGGTAGTATGTATTCCATGGGCATGACAACTTCCTTTCCATATTCTAATTTGAAGGGTGTTTAGCCTGTCAACTTCTTACAAGTCGTTCTATATGCCCAAAACACCGCTGGTATTTGCAGATCCCAATCATCCCTTTTTGTATTGCATACCTTGGTTAGTGCATTTTCCAATACTTTTTTTAATGCTTCAACAATGCCATTAGCTTGTGGATGATATGGTGTGCTCTTCTGATGGTAGACCTGGAATTCTTCGATCAAAGATTCAATAGTTTTGTTCAGGAAGTGTGTTCCTTGATCACTCATTAGGATTCTTGGGCATCCAAACCTTGTCAATATGTTCTCAAATATGAACTACACGGCAGTGGCTGCACTACAGTCCTTCACTGGTTTTGCTTCTTCCCATTTTGTTATATATTATGTAGCTGTGATGTTATAAATTGAACCAGTTCATTTTCCTGGTGGGTTAATAGGTCCCACAAAATCAATATCCCATTTATCAAATGCTTGCAATGTTAGTTGTGGCATCAATGGCATCTCATCTCTACGAGATGGCTTCCCTGTCCTTTGGAAAACATTGCAACTTGGTAGTGTTCCTTTGAATCCTTGTGTAATGTAGGCCACCAAAGTCCTGCTCTTAAAATTTTATGTGCAGTAGCTCTTCCTGCGTAGTGTCCTACAGATACTCCTGAGTGTGTTTCAGCAAGTATCATAGGTTTCTCATGTTCCATCACACATCTTTGCGGTACTTCATCAGGTCCTAACTTGTATAATTGGCCTGCAATTATGGTAAAGTCAACTACTCTTACCACTAATTGCTTCTTCTGCTGCATAGTTAACTCTATAGGTGCTAGAACTGTAGTCAAGAAGTCTACAACGTCTTTATAGTAGTCATTTTCTGTATGAATAGCAAACAACTGTGCATCTAGTAAACTATCTTCCAAGTTACTAGTCTAGTCTTCGCCTGACTCAATTCTAGAAAGATGGTCAGGTCTTGAATTCAACCTTCCTAGCTTCACAATGATTTCAAAATCACACTCTTGAAACAACAATAACCATTTGCATATTCTTCTTCCTAACATTGGTTTGTTGACCAAGTACTTCAAAGCTGAATGGTCAGTAAACATGCAGAAATGTGAACCTATCAGATAGTATCTAAAATTCTACAATTCATATACCATAGCTAGGCCTTCTCTTTCTGTCGTGGTATAGTTCTTTTCCGCTAAAGATAACTGTCTGCTTAAAAATGCGATGGGGTGATCAATACCTCCCTTGCCTAGCTGAGCTAGTACAATGCCCAGTGCTATAGATGAAGCATCTACATGCACATGGAATGGCTTACTCCAGTCCGAAAAGACTAGAATAGGCGTAGTAACCATTCTCTCTTTTAATGTATCCAATCCATTCTGACATTATTCAGTCCAAACATAGTCTGCTTCTTTCTTTAGTAACTTTTCCATAGGTGTGGTTATTTGTGCATAACCTTTGATGAACTTCCTGTAGTATCCTGTATGCCCTAGTGTGGTACGTAGTTGATTCACTGAGTTAGGCGCTGGTAGGTTCACAATAACTGTGATTTTTTTTCGGATCAACCATCAGTCCTTGCTTACATACAATGTGTTCCAATAGGATTCCATAAGGAACACAGAATATGATTTTCTTTAGATTCAAGGAAATTTGATGCTCCCTACACTTCGCTAACATCATTCTAAAGTTTGCGTAATGGTTTGTCAGTGATCCAAATACTGTCCAATCATCAAAATACACTTCTAGGAATTTATGTATAAAGTATTTAAATGAAGCAACAACTATGGAAAAGATAGAAGGTGCATTTTTCAAACCAAAGGGAATAACTGTGTACTTATATGATCCTCATTCAGTAGCAAATGTTGTTTTATGCCTGTCTTCTGTAGCAATTCTGATCTGATGATATCCATTGAATCCATCAGTGAATGAGTATGATTTGTTTCTATTGGGCGTGGACTAAGTTAATACAATTTTGGACAAGTCAATTTTGGGAGTTGTGAAGTTATAGCACAACGAAGCATCGGCAAAGTAGAAGAGCCAGCACTGTGAAGTTACTGTACTGCGAAGAAACAACATTGTGAAGTTCCAGCTCTGCGAAGATCCAGCATGGCAGAGTTTTGGATGGAAAATGGTAAAGGTTCTGGTGAGATCGGTTGGCGATCTATTTTGGTTAAGATACTCCGAGATTCCCAAGAGGTGGGTAAGGAGTGGTGGAAAAGGAAAGCAACCGGCCACACGAGCAAAGGTAGCACTACGTGAACCGGGAGCAAAAAGCTGTTAGAGAAGGAATGATGGGATGAAAGCGACCCATCGACATGCGTTCAACAAAGGGGCTGAAAGCAACTTGACCACGCGCAGTCAGAAGGTCAGAAGCCAGAGACAACGCAGAAGGATGGCCACAATGGTGAAGTCTCTATCATAGCCTAACATATCTTGTTAGCGGGGTAACCACACCATTTCAGGTACCTTAGGGTTTGCTTAGCCCGCCATGATTGTAACAGATGTGACCTAAGGGAACGATCTATATAAAGGGAAATTTTGTAAGGGAAAGGGTTGATTTTGTATGGGATTATTGTTGAATATTGATCTCTGTTGAGAGACTATTGTAAATAGGCTCTACCGTTGTGTGCACAGAAACCCATCGAAGAAGAGAAGAGAGTCTGTAGCTGAGTGTGTACACTGGAACTGTTGAACTCTTACAATTTATAATAAAAAAACAGTTCATGTGGACGTAGCTCCCATCCTGGAGGTGAACCACATTAAATCCTTGTGTTATGTGATTAAATGTGTGCTTGCTTTGGTAAATGGTTAAGTTCTTCTTATGAGTATATTTATCTTTGCTTTCTTTTGTATTCTCTAGAATAATCAATGATAGAAATAACATGCTAAGTGTTGAATTCATATGAGTGAATGTTGAATACGGAAGTACTTCTAAACATGATGAACGCATAAGTTAAATGGGTAAACACTTAAGTTAGTGAAGTCTGTATAGTGTGATTCCCTGAGTGCAGCACTGGAAGTGCGCAGTTGCATTATAGTTCAACATATTGTATAAGCTGCAAGGTTTACGGCCTAAACACTTATCGAATGCATAATTTACACTAAGTAAAGATCGCTGATAATGTGTGATTTTTAAAGAGGTAGTGCAGACTCCCGCTGCATTGCCCTGTTGTCAAATAACCGTTCTTAAACGCGCAGCTCCTCTGTGCACGATAGCATAAGATTTAGCTGCGAAGAGGTGGAACTCCGCGCAGTCCCCCATTTCATTGAAGCATGCATCACCTGGTTGTGGAAGCCTGATTCTGCAACCTCCCCATAACTTAGCCTCGGGTGAGACCTCAGTTTGCTCATAGACTGTTGCCGAAAGGGCTGGTGAAAAGGGGTTTTGTTGGTTCCTTGAACCACGAAGAACCTGGGTCTATCTTGAAAAGGTAAAGAACAATATATTGATCCAACAAATGGTCCCATTTCCGTGCTTGAACTAGTGATGAGCACCAAAAATTGGAATCCAGAGAAAACAAAAAATATGGAATTGGGTGGACAAGACAGAAAGGGAGTTTGCAAGAAAAGAGAATAGGCATCCATGTTTCTCTGACATAAAGTGGTTGCAGAGATACCTGTGGGCAGACATTTATGAAATTTTCTTTGCATGTTTCAGCAATGACCTATACGATTGGTTTTCAAGGTTATCAGAACGCAAAAATTGCTTCCAAGAAGGAGTACCTACCGAGTGGATCCCAGAGCTCATTCAAAGACTTAAAGCAGTAGATAGTCCAATCTCGCGAGCAGTCGACTTTTGGGTTGACAGTATCCTATAGGGATACGTTACAGAGTTCGCTGTGGACACCCTGAAGTCCTACAACATAGAAGAGGTAGAGTTCTTCAAAGGATTCAGAGGTAAGTATCTGAACAATCTGAGTTTATATATCAAAATTCTTTTAGCAGAGAAAGGTGTTTTAAGAATGCAGTAAGATACCTAGTTGCTTTGAGTATGTAATGTTCAAATCTGACGACAATGATAGAGAAGAACATATTAATACACTAAGAAGTGGTAAAATATATAAGTCCAGTGCATAAAAGAGGCCTAATGAACATGAACTACGCATATACATTGAGTTCCAAGTTGAGACTGATAGGAAGATAGCACCTCTATCATCTACCTATCAGCCTATCACCCCACATAATTCGCTAGTTGAGAATATTGCACCTGCTAACCCTCAAAACATCAGTAGTAGTAACACCACAGGAGTGAGTGCTCAGAACATTCCACGTAGTAGTATCCCTAACACCGCACATAACACTGCGCAGAACACTGAACCTCCCAGAAGGAGAATGACAGACGATATAAAACTTCCAATATTTAAAGGAATGGGTCTAGAAGACCCTGAACAACATTGGTTTCTATGTGAAGTCGTGTGGAACATCAAGCAAGTCCAGGATGATGTTGTTAAGCAAGAAAAACTCATCACTACACTCGGGGATAGAGCCTTGAAGTGGTTTATGAAGTATTCTGCTGGACAAAATAGAACTCTAGTGGATATCAAGGCCTCCCTCTTAAGAGAATTCAAGAAACCTAAGTCTGAGTCACAATGTATCACATAATTAAAAGATATTAAGCAGAAAACGACTGAGTCTGTATGGGAATTTGACCAGAAATTCATAACATTTTTAGACCAAGTAAGCTTTGACATCGCACTGCAACATCACCAAGAGTGGTTCATCGACATATTGTTGCCACACATTAGACTACCTATGATGCAACAGAAGGTTGCTTCACAAGAAAAGGCCCTAGAGATCGCGATGAAACTAGAGGCTTTGTCGATAGGAGAGACTAGCCAAGGCATGGTCTAGATCCAGAACCAGCTAGCAACCTTGATGTTACAATTACAAGACATTAAGAAGGGAAAAGAAACCAAAGAAGAAGTCTAGTGTACAAGATGCAAGGGAGAAGGGAACCCGAAAGAACATTGTCCCCTGTTTCAAGAGTACCTCGACAGTGGAGCACCGAAACCACTGAATCAGTAGCAGGGATTTTTACTGAGGATTAAGTAAAAATCCTCAGTTGGATGTCCTCTGCATTGACAAATTTCACACCCAAGAATTTGTACTGCACATTCTATAAATTAGTTGGCCATAATGATACCAACTGCAGAGCATACGAACTCATGATAGAAAGGAAGCACGATGTTTACAGAGTTCAGGAAGAAACACCATAGCACAATGATAACAAACAGTATGATTAGGGCACATATAGAGGTCGTGGTGGATTCAGAGGAAGAGGTAGAAATACCAGACAAGGACAAGGAAGAGGAATAGGTCAAATGATCTATTATAACTACGCTCAGCCTGGTCATCTATCCAAAGATTGTACTAATCACTGTACTACATGTAAATACTATAAATATTTTGACCATGTTATTGAGGCATGCCCAATATTGCAATAAAAGATGCAAGAAAGAATACAAGAAGGGCATAACCCCAATGTTCAGATGATCACAGTAGAGAAAAGAACAAGAGATCCAAACATTAATGTCGTGACATGAAGTGGTGTTACAACAGGAAGATATAAAGAACCAGAACCTTCGACTTTCGAAGACCACCAAGCTAAGTAGACACCTACTGAAGGGGTCTGGATAAGAAAAGCAACTGGGAAAGCACCTGCTTTCAATCTGGAAAGAAATAAAGAAGTCTTCGCAGAAGCAAGGGAGACCTTCAAAGAATTAGAGCCTGTAACACCAAGAATTAAATTGCGAAGTGAAACAACGCATATGAAGGATATGCCACCAGCATATGATAAAACATGTACCACAGCAGAAACAGGGACTTCTGTTGTGCAGTTCCTACAGAGATGTATGAAGTTACTAAAGAGCGAAGATGCCTTATCTGAATTTCAAAACTTACTAAATCACTATGAACAATGCAGTTACACATGTATTGTTCATAGCGCAGCTCACCATATAAAAATTCATAAGAGAACAAGCCGAGAAATGAGGCTAAGTGCGCAGATTGGAGACTATGAAATGGACCAGATCATCCTTGACTTGGGATCAGAAGTGAATGTCTTGACCAAGCATACATGGGAACAGATGGGGAAACCAAGGTTATCATGGTCACCTATCTAGTTGAGACTAGCCAATTAGCAGAAAATTATTCCATTCGGAAGACTCTCGAATGTACCTGTGAACATCGATGGAGTAAGAAGTTCAGTAGATTTTGAGGTTATTGAGATCATCGACGACAGTAACCCATATCCAACATTATTGGGGATAGACTGGGCGATGGATAACCTCGTGATTATCAATTTGAAGAGAAAAAAGATGATATTTGAAGGGGCGGATATTAGGGTCATCGCACCCTTGGACCCTTCAGAAGGACCAAGATACAGTGAACTGATCCAAGAATAATGTAGAGCAAAAGACCTTGATTGCATCTACAAGGTGACAACAAACCATGCCGACTACATCAATCCTACAGTTGATGGAATGTTGAGTTGGTGCTGCGACAACTCTTGCATATCAGACTCTGACGTAGGATTGGAGAATTGGAAAAGTAGAATGCATGAAGTATTTTCCAGGAGATGTGCGTAGATCGTAAAAGCACTATGCTAGGTTGGAACAGAGGTAAGTCCAATCCCTACCTATGATGGTTTAAGTAGCATTCAGTCATTTTTTCAAGAATATACTTTAATTCCATATGAATATAAGTTGTCAGCATTAGATTCATCACTGCGCGCTACACCTGCTAGATGGTGGGCCGTGCATAAGGATAGTCTAGAAACATGGGAACAATGCAAGCACATGATGGAACTCAGATTCACAGAGAAAGATAGGCTAACAATAATAAAGTATAATGGACAAACGAATCCAAGAGATCACATAGAGACTTGTTCAAAGGCATGGACAAACAGACTGCAAACAGAATGGGTCCACCTTTTTATGCACACATTAGAGAAGATTCCAAAGAACTGGTATACAGACACAAAGCTTCACAGAGGAACAACAGATTGGTCTATTATGACTATGAACTTCCAAAGAAATTTCAGCTTTGACACTAGTACAAAATGAGAGATAAGTGACCAAGCGACCAAAAAATTTGGTCACCATAGTTTTTAAAGGGATAAATGACCAAAATTGAGAAATTTTAAGTGAGCTAACTAAAAATGACCAATTTGGTCACGGGATAAGAACTAAACTAAAAATGACCAAGATAAATGACCAATTTGGTCAAGGGATAATAACTAAACTAAAAATGACCACATAACAATTGGTCATTTTTAGTTGTGTCACTCCAACAATGGAAAATTACAATTTTGAAAATGAATTTGTACAATTTACTAAATTTTAACACTGCAGGTGGATTCAAAATTTAGTAGGGGGTCTCTGAATCCACCTGCAGTGTTATAATTTAGTAAATTGTAACATTGTAGATGGATTCAAAGACACGAGCTAGTATTGAAGTTATTACATGATGCCATAGGCGAACTTGCTAAATTTTTTTCAATTAGAATATCATTTCATCTGTACTGTACGTACTCACATATTCCAGTTCAATTAGCTACCCCTACAGATAAGGAAAGCGACACCTGGTGCCCAGAGTTCGATGCGGGGAAATATAAGGGCTTCTTAATTAAGGTCGAGGCTCTAGAAGCTTCGCAAGGTATTGTGAAATTTGTTGAGTACTGTTTATCAAACTTCATATATATACTATGTTAGGATTATTATATATATTTACTTGAAGCCATGTTTGTCAAACTTCATAATTCAATACTTATTATTTTTGGACTCCTTCAACAAATTATCAAAAAATAATTCTATATTATAAGAGGAATTCATAAGAATACATTCAAATATTTAAAAATTATAATGAACATATTTTTAAGAAATAAAAGCTAATTAAATGATTTTGAAATTTAAAATAATAAAAATGCTTTTAGATATTGAGTATTTTTGTTATTTTCAAAATAATATTAATATATATAATAAAAAGATGAGATTTTTGTTATCTTCAAAATATTAATATAATGAGAAGATGATGTAAATGATAATTTTAAAATTCAAAATAATAAAAGCACTTTTAAATATGGAGTTTTTAAAAATGTTTAAATAATTTTGTTTTCTTATTTTTAAAATATATACAGATAGAGAATACAAGCATTAATGATTAATTAAAAAACCTACATAGCAATCTCTTATTTTACCCCATTAACTCTAACTTTTATAAATAAAAAACCATTTAGGGACACAATCATGTACTACATTAGAAGATAGGGCGACTGAAATAGGAACAAGTGCAAGGTTGCTAGGTGTGACGTTTGAAAGGTGACCATGACAAGTTGGAGTCTTTCAGTCAATGGGGTGACTTGGTGGTGGAAATTGGTTGAAGAAGCTTTAGGGATTATAAGTGTGGAAATGTGTTTAAGAATAGGTGGTAGAATTAAGCACTTAATTTTAACAAGAACATGAAGGTGCACTTTCATTAGCATAAGTGCGATGTTGAATTAGTTACTCGACCTTGCCTTAGTCATGAAGGACAAAGACGTATATTGAAGTCTGAGACGTAATTTGATCTTGGTACAATTGCAGGAAAAAAATTTGGTAGTGGCATAGTGTAAAGGTTAATGAAGCAGGTTCCACCATAAATGGATGAAGTGCTTGTTTATTGAAGACAATTTTGAACAATGAAATATTAATTAGATGAATCAAGTGGGTTTTTGAAGGCTTTATTGAGACAAAAATAGCCTTAAGTGGTGGAGATTAATGTACGTAAGACATTTTGTTTTTTTCCTTTGGAAATTATGGGCATCCCTTTAGTCTTCGTGTAGGTCGATGAGGCAAATTGGAATGATTTGGATATTGCTCACCTTAGCCATGTGCAATATGTAGACAATATCCCTTTGAGGTGAGCCATATTGATGCATGAATATGTGCTTGCCTAATGGAATAAAACATGATATTAATGAAGGTAAATGTAGGAGGTAGTGAACAATCTAAGATATTGAATGATCATGAAGTAACAATTCCCTTGGTGTCTTATGGTGGAAATTGAGGTATAGGGGGATGCCTTATCTAAGAGGAAGATGTCCTAATTAGTAAATAACACATGGACATAGTGAAGTTTGGGTGAATTCGTTGTGGTGACAATTTTAGATAATAAGGGTGTGATGTTGTGCATACTTGTTGTAGTAGTGAAGGCCATCTTAGTGAGGTGCATTAGTGAAAAGCTCTTTTGAAGAAAATTTCCTTAGTGGTAAGTTCCTTGGTGAAGCATGCTTGGCATATATATTTTTGGTAAAAGTGCCTTATGGAGAATGCCTTGGTGGTTGAATGACAACCTTCCACTAGTAGCACGACTCATGATTTGTATGGGAAAAATATGGAGTGACTTGCCAATGAGTGACATGGTGACAACAACAAATTCATTTGCAAAATGCTACATGTAATAATGGAACAACATGAAAATGAAGTGAAGTAGTTTTGTTCTAGTGGCATCCTATGGATTCAGCGTAACAAGATGGAAAAGGTGAAAAGAAGCTAACATAATTTCTACTTGTTGTGGCCACAACAGATCCCATGCTTAGCTGAAGCACGTGAACCCCATTTTGAATAAACACAAAGGTATTTTGGTGAGTGTACTCTGCAAATATGAGATTTTGAGTTTTCACTTGTTTAGTTCTCTCACCCATACTTTTGTCCTATGTGCTTTTCTCTTTCTGGATGATCTCTACCTATTTGGTTTGTCAATTTCTTCAAAATTTGAGTATTTTACCCTTTTCTTCCATCAACCCGAAACCCGACAACTAGGAGACCCGAAACCCGAAACCCTCAACCCGCACTTTTGGGTTGCGGGGTGTTTGTTTTACAGATTTGGAATTTAAGTTCCCGCGACCCGCGACCTGACAGTTGTGGGTTGCGGGATTTGTTGCTCTGTTTTTGAGTTTAGGAAACCCGAAACCCGCAACCCGACGGTTGCGGGTTGTGGGATTTCACTTTTCGAGCTTTAGTTTTCATCAACCCGAAACCTGCAACCCGACAGTTGCGGGCTTCGGGTTTTTCCCTTTGTAAATAATTTTGGGAAATTAACATTCCGAAACCTGAAACCCGAAAACCCGCAATTGCGGGTTTCGGCTTTCGAGCTATGCCTTTTTATTTTTGTTGCGTGCTCCCGAAATCCGCAATCTGCAATTGTTGGGTTTCGGCTTTCGGGAAGTCGTTTTTGGTTTACCAGTGTGTCGTTCCCGAAACCCTAAACCCGCAATTGCGGCTTTCAGCTTTCGGGAACTCTTTTTCCACCTTTGACGTTTGCGCGACTCCGCAACCCGCAACCCGCAATTGTAGGGTTATGGCTTTCGGGATCCTTTAATAATTTTTGTGAATAAGCTTTTCGCGCGACCCCGCATCTCGCTTCGGTTAATCTCAGCTGTCCAATTGTTTTCATCCTACGGTCATCTTTTAATCTGGTAAATTCAATAAATAGGGTTTTTCTATTTTATTTTTACTATTTTTACTTTTGAAGAATTACTCCGTCGCACTGTTGTTTTTACCGTGGATTGCGTAGCAGGCGTCGTTTTTTCTGTTTGTTCGCTATTTTGGGTAAGCTCACTGTCATCCTTATACTACCAGTCTGCAATATTTGCTATTTTTGGATTGATTTTGATTTTAATTTTCTCACTGATCATAAATTGCAAGCTCTTTCGCCATGTCAAAAGGTACACGTTCTAAAATGCCACTCAGATATCCCCTAGTCAAAGACCCTAATTTTGGTTTTCTCTCCAACACCAGTGAGCGAGTCACTGAGACATACCAGTTAGATTGGTAAATATATACACCATTTTTGATAATGATGACCTTTCCCATATTGAGAATGATAGGCCAGTGTATGAGAGAATTAGGGCTTCCCAAATTCATGTTATTGCTGCGCGCCCTGCTATCTTGCCTTACGCAGATGCTGTAAAATGGATAATTGAGAATGCCAGTGTTAAAGACCATTGTTTTAACGATAGCACAGGGTGCCAATTAACACATTTTCGCCCAGAGGTTTTTGTCTGAGCTTTTTCTCTGAAACCACATGTGCAAACTCTCTCCCCTGATTTCATACAGTTGTCCAAAACCCGTTTTAACTTTAACGAGATGATAAGGTCATGGATGCTTAAGCCGAACGCTTTTGTGCCTAAGGCTGATAACCTCTATCCCATTATTTGGTTTAAGGAACCCTACTCTTTACTGGAAGCCATGCTCTACAGGCTTTTTGGTCTACCGAATTGTTCTCTTTTCAAAGCAGAATGGGCACCTATAACACATCATGTGCTACTCACGAGTGAGTCTTTCCCATGGGCCTCTATCCTATTGGTTGAACTGAAGAATGCCATTCATGAATATCAAAAGGATCCAGCTCATAAGAAACCACCCTTTTTCCTGTCTGCATATGTCCTTGATGTTTTTTGCTCAGAGTTCCAGTACCCTAACTTGGGTTGGAATTGGACCCATTCGGATCCTCCTGTGCACATTTATCATTCGACACTATGGGAAGAGATTTTTTCACCTTTGTTATATGACATTTGTGACCACTTCATGGGCACCATCTATTTCAATATTTTCAGGGAGCAGCCACCTGCATTCTCAAAAAATGCTAAGACTTTCATCAACACTATGGGTGATTGGTATCTAGGTGAGTAATTTTCATACATCAGGATCTGGGGAAGTGACACAGTGCACTTGCTTCCCAGGATTGTCCCGGATAGGATGGTAATACAGGAAGTTTCTTTTCAAACTGTCACTGATGGCATGTATAAGAAGCTCAGAGGTCCCAGGAAGAAAGGTTGGCCTAAGTTTCCTCTCAATATTGGCCAGCTGGTTATCCCAACTTCAACTTGGTCTACAGTTCTAGGTGACCAGATAGCTTCCTTGAGATTAGGTACTGCCCCGAAAAGGAAACATGACTCCAAGAAGTTCCTGGATGCACACCTCAAGCAAGTACATATGAAAATAGATTATGCACATGAGTTAGTTCCAGATGACTTCATATACCAAGGGGTGGAGACATTCTCACAGGTCCTAGCTAGAGAAAAAGACTTACAAGAACAACAAGAAATTTTAAAATACTAGAATGAACTTAAGTTTGGAGTTATGAGTTACAGGGCCATGCAGCTGAATATCATTGAACAAGCAAGAAGAGACAGAGAAGAGAAAGAAGCTCAGAAGGCCAATACTCCTCTCATGATTACATTCCCTGATGGAAACAAAGGTAAAGCTCCTCTAGGGGAACACTCTCAAGAGAAAGCTAGTGAAGAAGCTAAAATGATGCTACAGTCAGCTCGTGAATCCCAACAATAGATGGTACAATTGTCATCGATGTTAAAAAATCAATTGCTAGAACCTCCTAAGCTCGCAGTCGACATTCAACCACCAATTACGTCAAATGCTCAAATCTCCACTAAAGAAACTCAAGAAGATGATGATCTGGTCATAACTCAGGCTAGCCCTGCTAAGAGGCAGAAAGTCTTGCCTTCCTCCTCACAGGTTTCTACAGTTGACATAATAGACTATGATGAAGAAGTGGTCCCACCTCCTCCGGTACCAGTAACAGAAGAAGTCATTGAAGATCCTAAGACTGTCACTGAACTGTTGGATAGCATTGATATGGATCAGTCCTTCCCTGAGAAATCAGTGTTGGAATTTAATGCTACTCCTCGCATTGCATCATCAGCATTTACACTGCCATCTCTCCAACTAGCGTCTACTATGCCTTTGGGGGAAACACTTCCTGTTTCTTTATCACTCTTGTTCAACACCCTCAATGACATCACTATCCCATCACCCGAATATTTAGTCCCTGTACCAATTCCACTGTTTATTACTGCAGAAGTTCAGCCTTCGGCCGTCCCTCTGCAGTTACCCATAGTCAATTTATCAACAACCACTACTTATGTATCTTCCAATATTTCCTCACCATCTTCACCCACCAAAGTCCATAGCAACTTCCACTTCCAGAAGCTAATGTTGATACTTAGGTTCCATTATCTGAAGCCTTTATCTCAATCCCTTCCCCAGATCCAGCTGTTTCAGTTCCTCAAGCTATCATTACATCTTCGGTTACTACTCAAGTTACCATACCTATTCCTACCACTGTTATTACCCAAACACCTTCACTGATCTCAATGGTTAGTGTCACTTCTACTTCCGCATAGTCAATGGTTGAATACATAGATGAAGCTATAGTTCCCCTTGGGAATTATTTCTATAGCAAGGATGATAAGACAGTGATAAGAAATACCAGGAAAAGAGGTCAAGGTCAAGATGGTTTGGAAGCACCTGAACCAGTTCAAGTAATATGGGATCCCAGGAGCAATAATCCAAGAATTGAAGTAGCAGCAGCCTTAGGAGCTTTTGCGAATGCTAATTGGGATTTTGGTCAAGGTTTGGATAAGGAAGTTGACCTCAGGGATGAAGAGATCAAAAACCTGAAAGAGGAATTGGCCGAAGCTAAGAAACAACATTCTACTGATGTGGCTGACCTCAGGAAAACTTGGGCGAGTAAGTTGCAAGACCTAGAGCAAAAGAATGCCACTCTTCTCACTGAACTCAGTCTCTCACAATCTCAACATTCCATTGATGTTGAAAAAATAGCTTCCTTGGAAAAGCAGGTTGAGGATGCAACTGCAAGTGCATCCTCCTCAAGTTTTCTCATGTTTATACCCTGTGATTTTAAGAATTTGGCCCTCAAGGTGAATCAGGACCATCATAAGCTTTTGGAGAAAGTATACATTACTTTGGATGAAATTAGGGAAAACTTCATTAATTTTTCCAAGATGTCCTCCACCCTTGAAGAACAAAAGGAGAAGAGACTCCGAGCTTTTAAGGCTCAAGAGGAAATCAATGAATGGCAGGGGTATGTTAAGAATGCACCAATGGATATCCCAATCCTCAGCAGTTTCCAGTTTAAAAAGTTCAAAGCCTCTCTAAATACTAGGTTTGATTATAATGAAACAACTGAAGAGACTATTAATAAATCAAAAGATATCTGCACCAGGCGATGGTATGCGGTTGACAACATTATGCATGTTTTGGGCTTACCATTAATGACCCCTATCCTAGAAGCTTTACTGCCAAAATGTAGACTTGAAGAGCTTGAAAGCAGGCGTGAAGAGTTTGCACAGAAGATTCGGGATCTTGAACAAGTCAGCATTCAGTATGTGGATGATCTGGTTAGAGAACCGGTAGTCATGGAAGGCAAGATTCATATGTATCTTCGCACTTGGCACAAGCTGGCGAAACATGACATGGAGAATAATGTGTGCAATGTTCAGTTAGCTTTAGAATCTGTCACTTTCTCAAATATAGACGAGTTGTTAGACATATATGAGAAATGGCAGGATTTCTTGGATTTGTAGTTTGATCCGATTTTGTAAATTCTGTTTTCTAGGGATCTCTATTTTTGGGACTCTGTTGTAATTATTTAAAGAAGGATACCTCTTGTAGTTAGGGGTTGGTAATTTTGGAGTTGTAAGTCAACAGAAGACTGGACCAAGGATACTCTGTTAAGCAGAGCTTTTTGTAATTTCTGTAGAAGACCTCTTCATACAGTAAAGTTATCTTTTAATCTATCTTTTGATATTCCTTAAATTTCTTTGAGAGTTTTCTGATTTATACTTCAAATTGTCATCTATTATGTATCTGATCTTTTTGCTAAACATATTTTAATGCACAAATTTGTTGTATCGATTTATCTATATGAATGGTTTATGTTCCAAAGTGCTTCATTGATTTTTTTCAATATAAGTACTTTCATGTTTTATTTCTGCAAATGATTCGGTGCATATGAATTCAAATAATCATTGTTAATTTTTCAATTAGCAAAGTGATTACAGACTGGATCTTGAATGAGCCTGAATACTTGAAAGATTGTCATTTGATTTTCATTAATTGATGATAGTTTAAGTTAACAAGTAACACAACTAAAGACATTTTGTTTAAGCTATTCAATTACTTGTTTAATCACGTCTCAAGACCAATCTACACATAAAATAAGCTTTCATTTTAGAATAGGATTAACTTAGTTTAGTTTCCCTTTTCTAAAATAGGTTAGGTTAGCTTAGCATCACTATATCCACACCTTGATTTTCCATGACTGGAAAACTGACATTATAGGTCAACTCATCTACTCTTAGAGTGCCAGTGGAGGCCTAATATCCGTGGGGGATCACCACACCAAACAGGTTGGGGAAAGGACTTCCCTTGCAGAGGGTCTTTCAAAGCCTTTCAACTTGGGTTTTCTTCCTCTGTTGAGTGTCTTGGAACATTCCAGCATCTTTTGAATCTAACCTGCACAACCGAGGCATCAACACTACTATAATATAAGATTTTTTTTTTTCACAACATGACTTTTAATAGATGAATTAGAATGAATTCAACCTAATAGTAGTTTAAAGTATGTTTTGAGAATCTTCCTATCCGAAACTTGTCTGGCGATTATTTCTCTACAGCTTAAGAGACAATCTTCACTCCAATGGATGCTTTATTAAGGCTAGTTTATTCTATGGACCAAGCAAGGAAAAAGAACCTATCGAACCTATTAGATGGGGAAATTCAGTACTAAAAGGTGGTATGTGTCTATTTGGATCACGAGCATGAACCCAGTCTATCAATATGGTAAATTCAATACACAAAGGTAGCCTATGAAGGGTATGAAGGGAACCACCAGCCCAACCAAGTCCAGCAGGTCCAACAGAAAGAGGAGAGGCTCATAATGTAACCTTTTACCTTAACCTTAAGCTTAGAATGAAGTCAACCTAATAATAATTTAAAATATGTTTTGGGGAGTAGAGAGTAAAAAAAACACAAATAACAAAAACATATAGAATAAAAAAATATTAAAAAAAATCAACTATCAATGTTCTTTATGAAATAATATATATTATTTTAAATAAAAACAAAATAAAATATATTTTAAATAAAATAAAAAACAATGGTCTATCAAATGCTATTTATAGAACAAAATATATTATTTTAAATAAAAAACAAAACAAAATATATTTAAATAAAAAAAAATGTTATTTATGAAATAATATATATTGTTGTAAATAAAAAACATTTTAAAATAAAAAACAAAACAAAACAAAATAAAATAACAAAAAAAAAAACAAAATCATCAAAGGTAAAGGGCATGTCTTAACCCATGGCTCTGTCCAAAGCGCATGGCTCTGTCCAAAACCCCACCCCAGCTTGGTCTACCTGCGATGCTGAGAACGCCACCACCACGCATGGTTTAACCCATGGCTCTGTCCAAAACCCCACCCCAGCCTCAGCTTGGTCTATCCGCGATGCCGGAGAACGTGACCACGACCACGACCACCCAGGGATTCAGGGCACTACCACATTTGGCTCAAGGATTCAGGAAACCATCACATTTGGCTCAATTAGCGCCAAATTTTTGGTAGCTTGGTCCATACCCACGAACGCGACCACCAAGGGATGCATTCAGGGCAATCGTGACCTAGATTTTACACCACCGCACAGGTCAATTGGCCCCAAATTTTTGGTTTTTGCGAGAGGAGAGGGGTTTTGGTATGAGAAGGAACATTAAGGGCGGTAGTGACCTGGATTTTACACCACCGCGCAACTCAATTGGTTCCAAATTTTTGGTTTTTGCGAGAGGAGAGGGGTTTGGGTCTGAGAAGGCACATTCAGGGCAGTCATGACTTGGATTTTACACCACCGCACAGATCAATTGGCGCCAATATTGAATTGAGGTCCATCCCCATTACCCCCAATACCAACAGGGGTATCCTCTGTCTCTAATCTCAGAGGAGTTTCTTCTATTTCTCCCCATGTAATGAATGGAGACTCGTCCACTCCAGGAGCTGTTCGGATATCCACATCATTATTTTCAGGACCTTGCATGCAATTAGGGTTTGCATGTAAACTCTAGGGTTTGCATGCATTTTGCATGCATCCTAGTCACCAGGTTGATGCCTCCAGCACCTTATCCACTTCATTCTAGCACCCGGGAGCTCCTTCCATCATATTTTTATCCCTCCTAGTCAGGAAGGCACGCACTTCTCACCTACTGCCAAAGAAGGGCACACTTCTTCACCTACCACTTCAGTTCCACTTTAGTTACACTCAGTTAGCTCCGATTCTCCTTGATTTGAGGCTAGTTTCACTACTGACTGACTATTTCACTCTGTTGGACCTCCAGATTGACTAGATGACTTGTTCTGACTTCAGTTAAGCCTCCCATGCGCCCTCCTCTGAGCCTCCTTCCCTATATCAGTGATACAAACTTCATTTACACTTGTTACACTCAGTTAGACTCAGATTGACAACTGGATGAATGGTTCTTGTGCATTGATGACCACCACTGATTGATGATGAGGACTCCTAGTTGGAGCCAAGCTACACCATTCAGTAATTCAAATGACCTCCTTAGTCAATTCGAATTGCTCAATCATTGTTACTGTATTGTATTGTAATTATTCACCCTCGTTGGGATATTGAGCACTGATGCATGTTTTGCACAGTTTTACACCATTTTTCTGAGTTTCATCTATTGTGATTGATTTACTTGTTCATTAGATTTGTTGTGACTAATTTTACATGGTATCAGTGCCACTGTAGGGACAAGATCTCTTTTATACAAGTGTTCTACAAGGAGATTTGAGTGAATTTACTCAAAATTACAAAAGTTTTGGCATGAAAGATCTCAAGAGCATTCGCTCCCGTACATGCAAAGCATAAAAATACTTCCAATACCACTCCAGAAGCTTGAGTTTCCAATAAATCCTAGATTTGATACATTGGACCCATTCAACATTGCTTGATTTGCAATCCCAGGTGTGATGCAACTCTAAAAGGGTGGATTGTTCGGCCTCACTGTTCTTGTATTGATTGTGATTTGTAGGTTATTGTCTCCTCCAATTGCATTCACTACCTTGCTCTTTGAAAGACTTTCTACATCAAAGTGCACTCGCTCGTAGCAACGGAATACTCTTCTTCAAAGCCTATCCTCACTCCCTTCAACTATTTTGATTGGAAAGAAGATATGGAGATCATGTTACGTTCAAAAGGATACTATAGAGTCACAGTTGGCCTCAAATTGGAACCAAGCACATTGTCAGAAAGAACAAAACACTACAACAAGCTTGATGAAGCTTATGGTTTTCTTTGCCTATCTATTTCCAAAGATCTTCACTTCCATCTCAATGGATTGAAGACTCCAAAAGAAATATGGGAGCAACTTGAAACACTTTTTGGCAAGTAGGACGAGCTTAAGGCTTTTCAATTAGAGAATGAATTGATTGCTCTTAGTCTTGAGAATTTCAAGACCATCAATGAGTTTTTCACAAAATTCAAGCACTTGAATTTGCAGTTGAAGAATAGTGGAGTTATCAAAGAGGATAAGCAATTGATCCTCTCTATTCTCACCAAGCTTGGTAAAGACTATTCGGTATTTGTCTCTACTTTGAATTCCAGTTGGCTAACTACCCCGAATTGGAAGATGCCTACCTTGAATGCCTTCATTGAGTCCGTCACAAAAGAGCATGATAAGTTGATTCAAATGGGCTCCATAAAATCCAAATATTCAGCCCTATTTGTTCAAGGACCCAAGAATTTGAATGGTAAAGGAACGAAAAAGAAAGAGAAGCCCAAATTCGAACCTCACAAGCAAAGAGAGAAAGGCAAGCAGACAGATGCACCATCCAGTTCGAAATTCAAGCAAAAGGGCAAAGAGGGTAAGGAAAAATCTAAATGTACTTATTGCAACTATGGATTTCATCCCAAAATTTCATGCATGAAGAAGACTATAGATCAAATGGCCCTCCTTTTGGAAAAGAATAACATAACTCTTCCTGACGGTGCAAGGAAGAAGGATAGGAATGATGATCATGAAAGAGGACAAGCACTCATGGCAATTGTTTCGAATCCCACTACTCTTTTGATAGATTCGGGTTCCTCGAATCATATGGCTACAAATATTGATTCTTTTTCTTCATTCAATCCAAACAGCTTCATCCCCATCCATTTGGGAGATGACTCAAAAATTTCTTCAAAGGGAAAAGGTACAATCCATGTAGATCATGGAAGCTTTCAGAATGTTCTCTATGTGCCTTCCTTGGATTCAAATCTTCTTTTTGTGTATAAAATGACACACACTGGTGAACCGAAGCAAGTTACATTCAGCCCTAATATAGTTGAAATTTATGATATCAAAAGTGGAAGACTTATTGCAGTCGGAAAGGCGAACCACACTGCAAAATGCTATGAGTTTTCACACTTTATTCTGCTTGCAAAGCCCACTACTCTTCGTACACATTGTAATGAGGTTAGTAGTATTTGGAATGAAATATTTGGACATCTTAATTATAAGTATTTTCTGCTGTTATCAAACAAATCCATGGTAGATGGTCTTCCACAACTCCGTTCCTCGAAGGGAATATGCACCAGTTGCATTATTGGGAAGCACCCCGAGCACAGGTTCGACCGCGGAAAAGCTAACAGAGCTTCTACAGTTTTGGGGTTGATACATTCTAATATCAGTGGTCCACTGCCCAATATGTCATTAAATGGTTCAAGGTATGTTTTGACATTTATTGATGATCTTTCCCGCTTTACATGGGTATTTTTTCTCAAAAACAAGTTAGAAGTGCTTGGAAAATTCAATGATTTTAAGGCTTCTGTTGAGACCGCCACTGAGAGAAAGATCAAAGCTCTTAGATCTGATAATGGTGGAGAATATATCAAGGCCGAGTTGCTGCAACTTTCTGCCGAAAGCGGAATTCAGATCCAACATATAGTTCCCTACACACCCCAGCAGAACGGTGTAGCGGAAAGGAAAAATCGGTCACTGAAAGAGATGGCTACTTGCATGATTGAATCAAAAGGTTTGGCTGCAAATATTTGGGCTGAAGCAATCAATGTTTCTGCATACATTCAGAACCGAGTTCCACATTAATCCGTGAAAGGTATGACTCATTTCGAAGCATTCTTTGGTCACAAACCGGATGTGTCAAATTTGAGAGTTTTTGGCTCTACTGCATGGGCTAGAATTCCTTCCAAGAAGAGACGAGCTTTGGATCCACAAAGTATTGAGTTCATACTGATAATATATGGGGAAGAATCAAAGGCATATAAACTCATGGATATCATATCCAAAAAGATATTCATAGAGCGCAGTGTGCAATTTGAAGAACCGCTTCAAGAATTGCAACTAGTTGAGGAAGAAACTATCGTTTCACCGCCTTCATCAGAAGAAGATTCGAGCAACGATAATGAAAGTATTGGTTCTGATATTTCTGATATTTTAGCAGCACATGATGATCATGACATATCAGGTTTGGAATCCGACCATTATGATTCTCCTCAGTTACCAAAGTGGGCCCAAAACACTCTTCAATCTGCTGGTTTGAACATTGGAAATCCTGCTGATCCAAGACGAATAAGAGCAGACTTTCAAAGAGCAGGTATGGCTCTTTCTATTTCTGATCCATTACTTCCTGAGATTTTTTATTTGATAACTGGCTCAAATCCCACAACATACTATCATGCCCACCGAGATCCAAGATGGCAAAGTGCCATGGATGAAGAGTATAGTTCTCTTCAAAAGAACAATACATGGGAGCTAGTTTCTCTTCCACCAGGAAGAAAATTAGTCCAATGTAAATGGGTCTACCACACGAAAGTTGCTGCTGATGGCTCTATCAGAAAATAAAAATCAATTTTGGTGGCAAACGGTTTCTCCCAAGTCCAAGGAGTGGACTACACTGAGACCTTTGCACTGGTTGTAAAGATGGATTCCATCCGCCTTGTTTTGGCAATTTCCGCATCCAAGCATTGGGAAGTGCACCACATGTATGTGAAGAGTGATTTTCTACATGGAGATCTTGCTGAAGAGGTATATATGAAGAAGCCAGAAGGTTATACATCAGATCCATCATTAGTTTGCAGATAGAAGAAATCTTTGTATGGGTTAAAACAGGCCCCAAGAGCTTGGTATGCAAAGATGGACTCCTTCCTTCTTTCTCAGAATTTCAAAAGATGCAAATCTGATCCGAATGTGTACCTAAAACATGTTAAAGGTAATTTTTTGGTTATTTTACTTTATGTTGATGATATTCTCATTACTGGTAGCACTCTTACTTCAATAAACAAGCTAAAAACTGCCTTAAATCTAGCTTTTGACATGAGTGATTTGGGCTTGCTGAGTCACTTTTTGGGCTTGGAGATAGCTCAAAATTTTGATGGGATCATTATATATCAGCAAAAATATGATTTTGACCTATTATTGAAGTTTAATATAGCTGAATGTAAGGCAGCGCCATTCCCATTCCTCTCAGGAATCAGTTTTGAGGAGGGAAATTCTACACTGCTTACAGATTGCACTATGTATCGACAATTGATTGGTTCACTACTATACTTGACACACTCTAGGCCTGGTATATCTTATGCCGTGAGTGCCATATCAAGGTATATGCAGCAGCCACATGAGCTTCATTGGTGGGAAGCCAAGCGGATCTTGTAGTATGTGCAAGGTACGAAACATTTTGGGATACATTATGCTACAGATTCTGAGCTAGATTTCATTGGTTTTACTGATTCAGATTGGGAAGGTGATAACATAGATCGGAAGTCCACTTCCGGATATGTTTTCATGACTGGACATGGGCCTATTTGCTGGTCAAGCAAAAATCAGGTACCCATTGCACTTTCTTCAGCAGAGGTAGAGTATCGAGGGGTAGTCAATGCATGCATTCAGGCAGTTTGGTTGCAGGGTATTCTTTCCGAGATTGGTTTTGGTGGCACTACTTTTACCGTCCTCTTTTGTGACAATCAAAGTGCTATCAAGATATCCACAGATCCAGTTTAGCGGCAGAGGACCAAACACATTGAGATTCATATGCACTACATTCGAGAGTTGGTGCATGATCGCACCATCATTTTGCAATATTTCCCTACCGATGAGCAAATTGCAAACATATTCACCAAGAGCTTCACTGAGAAGAAGTTCTCTTACCTCCGTTCACTATTGGGGGTGAGTTCCATCATGGTGGAGACAGATTGATCCATTATTATGTTTTAGCTTGAGGGGGCGCATTCTTCCCACTGGGTTTTCCCTCTTTCCTCACTTAACTTATTTTCAACATTTTTTTTGGATTATTGTATTAGGGTGACCTTTGGTCCTAGTAACCAGGGCCCTACATTATTTTTTTGCTCATCATAGTCTAGCTTGAGGGGGGGTGTTTGGATATCCACATCATCATTTTCAGGACCTTGCATGCAATTAGGGTTTGCATGCATCGCAGTCACCAGGTTGATGCCTCCAGCACCTTATCCACTTAATTCTAGCACCCGGGAGCTCCTTCCATCAGATTTTTAGCCCTCCTAGTCAGGAAGGCGCCCACTTCTCACCTACTGCCAGAGAAGGGTGTACTTCTTCACCTACCACTTCAGTTCCACTTTAGTTACACTCATTTAGCTCTAATTCTCCTTGATTTGAGGTTAGTTTCACTCCTGACTGACTATTTCACTCCATTGGACCTCCAGATTGACTAGATGACTTTTCTAACTTTAGTTAATCCTCCCATGTGCCCTCCACTGAGCCTCCTTCCCTATATCAGTGATGCACACTTCAATTACACTTGTTACACTCAGTTAGACTCAGATTGACACCTGGATGACTGGTTCTTATGCATTGATAACCACCACTGATTGATGATGAGGACTCCTAGTTGGAGCCAAGCTACACCATTCAGCAATTCGAATGAACTCCTTAGTCAATTCGAATTGCTTAGTCATTGTTACTGTATTGTATTGTAATTATTTACCCTCATTGGGATATTGAGCACTGATGCATGTTTTGCACAATTTTACACCATTTTTCCGAGTTTCATATATTGTGATTGATTTACGTGTTTATTATATCTGCTGTGACTAATTTTACAGGAACCGGCTATGGAGTTCGAACATAACTGTAACCTAATGTGCCTTATTTGGATCATCCTTAATTGAATTCCCTAATAGTAACTAGGGGGTTTTACGGAGATCCTCCAAATCATATCTTTTCTTTTCCCTCTCCGTATCCCGCTTCGCAAAAGGCCAAGATACTAGTGTTCCACCTGCAACAGGAGTGTAGAGTATCGCCACAGTGTCTTCTTCTTTGGTCTTGGAATCAAGCACCTTTCATGGAAACGCGTATTCTTTGTATCGACCACTTTTGTTAATGCCTTGACTCTGTCTTCCCTTTCCACCTTCGTCAGCGGTGCTTCCTCTCGATTCGCTGAATCATACATAAGAAGATTCTTAGCTTAATATTTCCAATTAACCAATGTGCTCTCAGGCTGCCCTGAGGTACCAAAACCATCATTTATCCTATCATTCTCATCGGCAATCCTCTCTTCTGGTTGTGATTCGACATCATGCAAGTAGTGGTACTTTTCCCTCGTATTCTTGTTCATTTTGTCAATAATCTTTGAAAACTCTCATTATCCTCACTAGTATGGCGCTTCAAAAACACATCCAGAGACATGGAAGTATCGATCGGCAACTCGTTGTCTGAATCGCGAACCGGGTCTAGGCCCAGAGGCTGTTGGCTGGGAGACCTCATCGATCTCACTGACAATGGTGCGGGAGAAGGGACAACAAGAGATGCAGGGGTTCCAAAGGGATCCACAACAGACAATGCTGGCATGAAAAGGGCTCGATCCTGGCCTTCCCTCCCTCACCTCCTCTCAATAATATTCAATTGGGCATCAAGTATTTGTAATGGATTGTTGCTGCGGCTGGCTTCGAGCCAATCCAGGTGGTCATGGAGCTTGGGAAAATCGTGGAAAAAATCCCTTTCAATCATCTTCTCAAGAGCTGCAATGTATGTGTCTTCGTCTAGTACAGTTTCGAGAATTTTCCTCTTCTTGGGAGCCGGAGGGCCCATGAGCAAACCCCTCCTTCCATCATCATAGCATTTGTTAAGACCTGAGGGTGTAGGTGCAGGTGAGGGTGAGGGCGAGGGAAATATGTGACGGGGGGAATTTCCTAGAGATGACAACATTTTTCCTTCGCAAAGGATTCAATCCAACCGAGAATTTTACAGATAAAATTCGGAAGAAAATAACCTGTGTATTTTCAATTTCTCTTGCCGAAAAGCTTCAATCCAAATCAGGAATTTTTTTGATAAAAAACAATAGAAGTGTGCTAAAAAAATACCTTGTGATTTCATTTTTTTCTAATCTGCTGAATGTCTTCGATCCAGTATCAAAGTGAACCACTATCCTGATAAATATTATGGAGAACTAACTACAGAATGCGAATAGGAAGGCAAAGGATCCTTGTTTCTGTCATGACTGGTGAGATGTGTCCATTGTATATTCGAAATTTGATCTATTTGTCCAAGAGGGGCCATGGGAGGATGGCTAGTGCCTTGAGGTTGTCCAATCATGCTTCCCCTTGGATGCTGTTGCATATTACAGGTGACCACATTGAAAACTCTCCTTATGTGGAAAGTGACATTTATTATGTCTTCTTGATAGGAAGATGGTGATAAAAAGATAGAATTCAAACCTAGATTTCTCATGGAGCACGACAGAGATGTATTTCTCTAAAGTTGACATTCATAGTGTTTTGGTTCATTTTTACTTGTTTTATTTTGAAATTCTATCCTTTCCATGTCTCTGTTACTTCTGTGTGCATTCTTCTTGGTTTACCTCCTAAACATGCTTCAAAACTAAAGTGGCATTGTTTTGTAGGTTGGGGTTGTTGTGGTTGGATTTTACTAGTTTATGAATTACTACAAAATTCAGTATATTTCAGATCCTTTTTAGTATGCCTGTTAATATTATGAAAGTTGAAAAAGTATACTCTAGTGTATTTCAATTCCCATGTAGTCTTATGTTATACAATATTTTGTTATGCTTTTAGGCCTACCATAATCTTTTAATGGTTTTCTCCTCAGAAACGAACATTTCCCCCAACTAGGGAAATTTTTAGGGGCGAAATTTCGCCAATTGGCTATTTTTTGGGCCTTTTTTCAAAAAATAAATTCGTTATTTGGTCATTTTTAGTCTCTAATATTGCCTATATTTACATAAAATATGTTTTTTTATCATAATATTCGCCAAAATTTACAAGTTTCAGTAGTAGATTGTATGTTTCATATTTAATGTTCGCCTACCAATCTATATTTATGTTTTTTTCAATCCAAAATAATCGCCCAGAATACTACACTTGAGCATATTTTTATCTTCCTTAAAAGATACCCTGCCCCCAACCATATGTTTTTTTTTATTTCTTGCTTATATCACACCTATATTTTTTGTTTCCTGACAAAAATGGCTTTTTGATGTACTTATTTGTCAGTGTGCTTACATATAATTGAAATTGCACTCCTAATTTCTAGCATCTTTTACTTGAGGTTGCATGTTTTCCACTGCTAAATGCCATTAAGGAACTGTTGTTGCTGCAACATCCTTCCCCAAAATTTTGAAGATATTCGGGGCCCCTCCTTCTACACGGTTTGTAATAAGTGTTTTCCTTGTCTTTCAGACTGTTTTTTCTCTCTAACTTGGCAAAATTTCAACACTTGCTTCCCAAAAGTTTTCTCATTTTTTTTTCTCTCAGGAAAAGTCACCTTGGACTCTTCGACGCATTTTTTATCTATAAATCTTCCGCCTTCAGTGCAAGTGTCAATCATAAGATTGTTGCCCTTTAGCGCATTTTTTTTATCCATAAATCTTCCGCCTTCGGCGCAAGTGTCAAGCATAAGTCGGTCGCCTTTGGCACAAATCTTAAGCTTAACTCTGCCTCTTCGGTGGTAATCTTAACTATAATTCGACCTTTTGTTTTGGGGCTCTCTTGCCCAACCTTTAAGCTTAAACTGCCTGCTAAAGAGCACTTTGGAGCAGGATTTGTCCTTAAGATCGCCAACTCAAAGAATCTTCTAAGTCTTTTGGCTCATTGGCGCAGTTCCCATTAGCGCACATTTTGTGACTAAAACTTGCGCCAAAGGCGCTAAGCTTATCCATATAGCTCTCACTTCCATAGCCGCGCCTCGTCTTTCCTCGAAGTCTAATTTTGGCGCAAGTATTAAATTTACGTTCACCGCTTAGCGCAAAACTTAATGTTACAATTGCCGCCTTGGCGCTGAACTTAAACTTACGCTTGCAGCATTATCATCGCAAACCTTAATCCTTTGATCGGTGCTTTGGCACAAGTCTTAAATTTACACTCGTCGCTTAGCACAAAACCTAATGTTACACCCACCACCTTAGCGCGGAGCTTAATCTTGCGATCGCCGCTTTGGGCGCGAAGACTTATTTAAAGCCAACTTTGTCATGTTTTCTTTTACAAATATGTAGGAAGCTTTGCAATTTTTGCTAATTTCTGCATACTCCTTATTTGTATTGCCTCGCTCACTGCAGGTTTGTTATGCTTAGAAGGTCTGCAAGGAAGAAGGAGCAACAAAAGGAAAATCAGATCTACACAGGTATGAGATTGCATCAAAGGAAACAATATCTGTTCGGAGCAAAATTATCTTGAGAGAGCCCAGTCAATGGGCCACCCATATCCAAAGTGTTGATGGCACAACAACCACAAGCGGGCCAGTTAGTGAGGATGAGTTGGCAAGTCAACAAAAGGAAGCCAAATAAACAGATAAATCAGCAGAATTCTTATTTGTCTTAATGTGAGGAATAGCTGAAATTCCTTTATTGTATAAATGCTTTAAGAGACAGCTGACCCTTATTCTGTCTTATATGGAAGGCTTGCCATGAGTCTGTGAATTCGTAGTTGTGCACTAAAGGACAAATTAGAAGGTTCTAGAGTTTAGGGCACACCTATCAACTCAAGGAGTAGATTGTAAATTTATAAATAGAAGATCAGAAGAGAAGGAAAGGACTTTTGGCAGGTGAAAGGACGTTTCTATCTTGTATATGAACTATTTCTGCTACACGAATAAGGAAGTCGTTTTGGGCCTGTGGAATCCTACACAACACTTTGCTTGGAGTCTTGTTGGATAATTGCTGAACTATTTTTGCATCTTTCCTACATTTCCTGTGAGATCTTTCCTGGATATTGTGAATTAATTTTCTGCTATGAATGGTTTCATTTCCTTTGCAAAATTTCTGTGTTAAATGGGTGATAGAATGCTTATCTTTATCTAATCTATCTTGGATAATCTTTATTTCTGCTGTAAATGCTCCTTTCAATTTAACAGCTATCTGTGAAGTTCTTGGGTGTATTTTTAGTTTATTACTCATTCTTTAAATTTGATCCTTATAAGGATAGGATAATTTAGATTTAAACTAGGTTAGCATAGATTTGTTTACCACATGCATTTAATTTAGGGCACATGCATATCATATTAAATACAAAATATATAACCGGTGGATTGGGCCGCAACCAGTAAAATAAACAAATCTTTAAATCTCACACGGTATTCGGAACCGTTAACCGGACGGATTCCCCACACCAAACGGTGAATTATCTAATTGGGCTTGCTTTTCGGGGAGAATCCTTTGCTGATTGATGCTGCAATTTTCGAGGCATCAACAGGAACTAGCCCCATTCGAGCTGTATTAGGTGACATTATGCAACAGGCACTGATAGACTTTATACTATATAGTCATGTCTCCTAGATGATGGACACAAAATAAGATATTGGGTTCTATATGAAAGACAGAGCATCTGGTGTATGGTTGTAGCTTCATGGTGCAGCAGCTCATTTTTCTTCCTAATTGTGCTGAACCAATACTTGGTGTAGAAGACTATGATGTATCTTATTTATCATAATTTATTGGCCAACATTTAGTGTGCTTGTTGGTTTTCAAACACAGGCCAAAGATGTCTTGCAGCATCAACTTTTGTGATTTTGGATATGTATGCACATAGTTGTCTCTCTGGCTGGTGGCACTCATTTGCTGGACATCAGCACAATATTTATTCATTCATTCATCTGAATGTCATTCCGATAAGTATGCATCTATGTCCTTGGGATCTTGGGTTGATTAGTTGATTCTATGTTAGCATGCATGATCCATTCTTTGTGGGTATTTTCTATTTAAAATTTCATGGTACTGAACTGGTCAATGTCTTTGGCTGTTTAAACTGCTACCCTTTTATAGGTTCTCTATAAATCTATTCAATGTTGTATTTTCTATGGAAGCAATCCATAAATATATCAAACTAGTCAGCTTATCAAATATTGGAGATTTATAACACTATTCTTCTTTCTATTTGTTAAAAGTTTTTAAGTTCTCCATGCTTGATAATTATTTCTGAAGGATTACAGGATGGTATACATTCATGTCAGATCAATGTTTTAATATAGCAGTTTCGTTTCCAAAATCTATGCAAAGTTAGGAACAATCTCATTCCTTTCAACAAACTGGCATGCAAGAATGTGTTACTTTTGCATTGTGGCATCTTCTTGTTTTTCCTAGTTTGACATACAATAATTCCAATGCACTATTGTTTCTGTGGTGCTGCATTCAATTTAAAAATTACCTTAAAAATCAAAGTATTTGTTTGTTATGTTTCTAAACCTCCAATAATTTTCCCACCATTACTTGACCTATTTGGTGTTTATATTATATAAAGGGTTAATTTATAGGTAGTTTCCAGAGACTCTTGCATACCAAATATACACTAATGTTTCATATCTTGAATGCATAAGCTACCCTTTTGGCTAATGCCTCATGAATCCCCTGATGAAGAGTACTTAGAACATTTTAAAATTATGGTACCCTGACATGAATACCTTCTCATATTTTCACCAACTTTTATATGTTGTAAAACGTATTTTCTGAGAGTTCTCAAATTATTATGAAACTAGGCTGGTAATCACAGGTATGCAACACTATGTATTCGAGAAAACTGAGGATGCCTTTTCATCGCTACCAATTGCGATGCTGTTGGTCATTTTACTGATGCACAAGAAAGGGCAGGTACATTTATTTGCCTTCCTCTTCTTGTAGTTAGGTTAGGATTTTGAACTTTGTTTAAGAACTCTTACTAATTCAATAATGCTCCCATGTGATATTGAATAGTTAGATTTTTGAGATTTAAGAAGAGCTCCATTTCCAAGATGGTCATTTTCAGATACTGTACTGGTTTGTTTGAGCATGGATGAAGAAACTTACATTCTATAATTTAGGTCTCAATTAACATTTTCTAGCATGAGAAGTAGAAGAACTCGTGACTTTCACTTATTGTGGTAGAGATAGCTTTTCTAGTATGATCTTTGCATAAAGGTTTCCATGCAAAAACTACATCAGAAGCCCAACCCAAAATCCAAACAAAAATATGGGGAAATTCATCTCTTCCTTTGCCCCAACCTAGTCAACCTCAACCTCAACCCACTCATGAAGGAGTTAAGGATATTGATCTTGTAATTGACCTTGAAGGAATATTGGGGAAAATCAATGTTCTTGTTCCTCTCAGAGAATTGATTAAAGTGCCATCAGAAAGTGAGAAGGCTAACAATTTCTTCAATCCTGATTGGAGTGAAGAGCTCAAAAATGACCCTCCCATCAATTTCCAAAGGAAAATCATGTAAGATTGGTGATGTGTATATTTTAGATAATAAAGAGGGATATAGAAACCTTTGGAAGGGAAATTTATTGTCTGTGGATGATTAGAAATAACAGCCAGTCACATGCAGACTATTTCCTCCTAAAAACAACATTGGAGGGGTGTATTTAGCTGAGTTATCAACTGTTCCAAGGGAAATTGTTGATTATTTAGGAAACATTAGCTATAGTTGGGGTTCAGATAAATTTTTCCTATCGAAATAAAAAACTAGTAGCGACTTGGAATTTTGTTCTTGACAGCTTCTGATTTAGAGGATGGGGATTTTGGGTTGAAACTCTGGAATTGGATAATCTGAAAAAATGATAAACATCAAGGATATGGTTGGAAGTGGCCTATTGTTAAGATTCAATATGCTAAGACAAAAAATATCATCATTTCATTTTATTTCACAACAATAGCATATACAGGATCACTGAAGAAACAACAAGCACAACATAAATACAAGAGACACAGATTTATCCTGGGAAACCCTCATGGGGCAAAAAATCCAGCAAAGCTTCCTCAATATAGATGATCAACAATATACAAAGATGCAAACCAAAGACATGATCTCCTCCTCCTCCATAGCAGAACTCTCTCTCACAAGTGCGCTACATTCCGAGTGAGGGAAGTGTGTCAAATGAGGAACACACCTCCTCTATATATACACATCTCTGACTTGTACTTTATATTAAATAGGTTGGCCCCAACTTTACCAATGGGTTAAACACCCCATTAAAACTGACTAGGCCGACCCCACTAGGGTGGTCTAATAACCCTTTGACCCACATAACACATACAGGGCTGACCCCCACTAGGGAAGTCTAATAACCCAAGTTACCACATTCCGATGGAGGAATAAACATCTCCGAATATACAATAAGATCTTAATGGAGGAATGAAACATCTCAGGAATAATAAAGTACAAATATAATATTCTTAGAAGTTACAATATCTCAACACTCCCCCTTAACGAGAAGGATATTATAACAACATTTACAGGAGCAAGGAGTCATCAACATGATACATCTATAAATCATTGGAAGCTTTCTCAACATCATCAGTAACTCAACCAGTTATTGGAATATCTTCAATATTGGAGCATCAACATTTGAATCCTCACGATCATCATCATCGTCATCACACGATCATCAGCATCATCATCACATGATCATCAGCATTGTTATCACATGATCATCAGCATTGTCATCACACGATCATTAGAATTGTCATCACACGATCATCAACATCGTCATCACACGATCATCAACATCTTCATAACATCATCTCGATCTATAGCATCTAGATCATCATGATCTACAGCATCTGGATCATCTCAATCTACAACATCTGGATCATCACGATCTACAGCATCTGGATCATCATCATCTAGATCAACACGATCAACAACATCATCATCTAGATCATCAGTATTAGTATCCACACCAATACAAGTATACACATCATCAATACAAGTATACATACAATTATCCTCATCAATACATATCATCAATACAAGTATCAGTACATCAATACAAGTATCCTCATCAATACAAGTATACATAATAGCAGCATACCCTGCAACACACACGATCATATTACAAGATGATCAATCCTGCTCTCTTTAGGACATAGGTCCATGGATGATACAATCCAGATCAAGTTCCAGGATGATCAATCCTTATCACTTTAAGACAAGTCTAATGTCTCGGGATGATTGAATCCCAATCATGTACCTTTTGAATTGAGGTCCAGGGACGATCCAGTCCTATCATGTACCTTTTGAACCGAGGTCCAGGGACAATCCAGTCCTATCATTCAATTCAAGGGACCAAAGTCTGGGGATGATCTAATCCCCATTCTTGGAGACATCTTATCTATGGATCAATTCAAGGGACCGAAGTCTGGGAACAATCCAATCCCCATTCTCGGAGACATCTTGTCTACGGCTCAATTCAAGGGACCAAAGTCCAAGGACGATCCAATCCCCATTCTCGGAGACATCATGTCTATGATTCAATTCAAGGGACTGAAGTCCGGGGACGATCCAATCCCCATTCTCAGAGACATCATGTCTACGGCTCAATTCAAGGGACCGAAGTCCGGGGATGATCCAATCCCCACATGTCCACTAAGGACTTCATTTTCGGAGACATCATGTCTACGGTTCAATTCAAGGGACCGAAGTTCGGGGATGATCCAATCCCCACATGTCCACTAAGGACTTCATTTTCGAAGACATCATGTATACGGTTCAATTCAAGGGATCGAAGTCTAGGGTTGATCCAATCCCCACATGTCCACTAAGGAATTCATTTTTGGAGACACATGTCTACGGATCAATTCAAGGGACCGAAGTCCTGAGACGATACAATCCCCACCTATCCACTAAGGACTTCATTCTCGAAGACATATGTCTACGGCTCACTTTAGGGCTGAATTCTTGGGATGATCCAATCCTCACATGTCCACTAAGGACTTCATTCTCGGAGACACATGTCTATGGATCAATTTAGAACATGTGTTCAAGGATGATGCAATCCCTCTTCTTTCTCAGAGGCATATGTCTACGGATCCTTTTAGAACATATGTTCAAGGATGGTGCAATCCCCTCATCAACTTAGACCCTATCTAAGGAGCATCCACCAACTTCTCTGTCCGAATCACCAATATAGCTATCCACATCATCGACCTCACTATCGATGCAGGCAATCTCATCATAAGTGATCACATCTCCCCCTTTTGAGGAGGGTCCTACCAAGCTTGTCTCGGAAAATACTCAAACTTTACTTGAGGTAGAGGTTTGGTTAGTATATCGGTAACTTGTTCACTTGAGGTAGAGGTTTGGTTAGTATATAGGTTACTTGTTCTCTTGCGGTAGAGGTTTGGTTAGTACATCAAAAACTTGTTACAAATTCAAACTTTATAGTTCCTTTCTGCACCATATCTTGTATATAGAAATGTCAGATCTCTATGTGCTTTGACTTATCATGGAACACTGGATTTCTCTGCCATCTTGATACAACTCTGTCTGTCACATAGGATTACAGTTGGGTCTATCTTTAAGTCAAACAATCCTGAAGCCATACCGCTTCACAACTAGCAGAGAAAGCAGCCATATATTTCGCTTGTGCTGAGAGCCACACTAGACTGCTTCCTACTAAACCATGAGATCATGGCTGATCCCAGATAATAACATACTCTCGATCTGTTATTCCTATCTGATACAATTTCTACCCAATCAATATCTGTGTAGCCATCTGAAGTCATGATCTCTAAGATAACATGGATCAAAGTCTATCGTATCCTTTAGGTACCTCATCACATGTTTTGCAACTATCAGGTGAACACATCTAGTTTCCACTAGATACTGACTCAAGGTGTTCACAGCAAGGCATATATCTGGCCTGGTATTTGTTAGATACATCAATGACCCAATAATATGTCTGTACAGAGTCACATCAACTAACTCTGAGGAGTTATCAGCTAACAACTTCAAGTTGGAACCCATGAGAGTGGCCATGGCTTCACATTCCAACATATCAATTCTTCTCAATATTTCCACAGCATACTTTCCTGGGATGAGAAAGATTCCTTCTGAGCCTTGCCATACTTCCAGACCTAGGAAGTAAGAGATCTTTCATTTTCATTTCTGTAGCCATCTTCTTCTTGCTTTCCATGATCTGTTTCTCATTCCCTGTCAGAAAGAGATCATCCTCATACAATAATGGTATGATAGGTTCATCATCCATAACCTTAAGGTAAGGGTTAGGATCAGCTTTACTTCTGGTAAAGCCCAAGCTTTGTCAAGAAGCTGTCAATTCTCCCTCTGTGACTGAACATCATTCACACTCTGCATTGAGTGATCTTCTGTATATCTATCTGTGCCATCTCTCATCAGATGGGTCTACTGATATGAGCCTTAATATCATTCGAACTCTGTGGTGAGTTCCTTCTTGCATCTATTTCATCTGTGTATAGAAACCATATTCAACCTTGTAGCAAAGGTTGAGATCCACATCACTCATGGTGATTATTATCAAACCTGGGTACCCATACAGAACCTGATTCACACTTCTTCTTTAATTACACCATTAAGAGAATGGTCTTATCTAGCCACTTGGAGCAAACATCTCGTCATGATTCTCTTCCTCTTTCTAAGAGAATCTTCTAGCCACAAGCCTTGCTATAGTATGTTTGATTTGTAAGTCTTCTTGTTGAACATCCATCACTAGTTCAGCGTTCATCATTCTTCATGATCTTTCCTACAAATCAAGATTAAGTACATGATTAGTAATGCTTCATAATCATCAAATCATGTTGACATGATAACCTATTATGCATACATATATCATTTACATAGTTATGCAACTATCTTGAACAATACTTTGGCACAACACTTTTCCATATCCTGTATGCATACAATGGCTATCTAGCTGCCTTCCATCTCTACCAGAACATACTATCGAGAGTGTGCACAACTCTCAGCATGTCAGCAAAGAGGTTTCATCCTAGACAAGCAACAATGGAATGTTTGTCAAATTTACCAATCATATGCATATTAGTAGTGTACTGTTCAATGCTATATGAATGTTTACATTCAACATGATATATTCTAGGAATACAAATATGTATACAACTTTTACAAGCAATGTCATTTACTATTTCAAATAACAGCTCAAATACTTATCTTTTATGTTTGTGTGGTTTCCTCCCGCTTGATATTCTATATGTCTTTTGATCTTCTATTCATTCTGTATCACTATGCATGCTCAAGTGTGCGCTAGTGTCATACTCATGATCTCATACACAAACATACATTCCTTAGTATATTCTCAATACTATCAAAACATTATAATTCTAAATAATCTTGAATATGTATAGTCATGATCATAGATAATAAACATTAGTATTCAGGGTTTCAGGGAAGTCTTCTTTTACTCATGCATATTCTTGTTTGATCATAGTACTCTTTTGGTTAGTTAAATCATCAATCAAGATAAGAGACATAATATGCATAAACCCTTCATTACTAACTTTATGAATAAGCATAACCAATCATACCAAGTATACTTATATAAGGGATCCTAACACAAGGTAAGATTCTAACTTGGCATAGGAAAACATACCTGGATTAGTATACCTGCTTAGTTATGTCTAACATACCTAATAGATATCTTCTTTGTTCTCTTCAATGATTTAGAGATCCTGTGCTGGAACCTGCATATCTCATAGGTTTCAGCATAATAGAACAAAGTCATACATACCTCGTAAGTAGAACTTCAATGTGATCAAAGATTATGGAGGAGTCTTTGTCTTCATGTTGTCATGGTCATAGAACTTGATTTGTCTTTCGTGATGTACTTGTATCTTCATCAACCTCATACATCACCACAATGCATTAGTACAATCATATAACCCTAATCAATGAATGTCTTCTATCATTCACATTCATACTTTTATTAGGGTGCTAAGACAATTCTAACATTAATCAAGATTGTACTAATACATAATATGAAGACAAACATATTATAAACTTAATCAAGAATCAGATTTCAAGACATACCTGTATCTCCTTAAGTCATACCTGTCGAGACTTCTTGTAGTCTCCTTATGTAAGGCTTTAGCCTCATCTCCCCCCGAAACTGGATCTAGAGCTTGATTAGGGTTTGTCAGAGAAACCCTAAAAATTCAAATTTTGACTTTCACACTTCTGAATGTATGGAAGGATGTGTCTTGCTAAGCTGATCAAACTAGCATACTTCAATTTTGAAATCTCCAAAATTTGACCCCTCAAAATTGCCTTCGAAACTTCTGGATCTTCTAGACAGGATCCTGAACTAGGGTTTGATGAATCCCACCCTTTTGCCCACTCAAAAGGTTTGATCCAAGGATCTAAACTCTTATGTTTCTGAGGAGCTTCCAGCCATGGTTACAGACTTAAAAAATTCCAACTTTTGTTGAAGCCCTAATTTTCCACCTTTCTGATCAAAATCCCGAACTGGGGTTTGATCAAGCTCAGTCTTCTACCCAACCAAAAAATTCAATCTTGGTCTCTAAATTTCAATTTTCTTGAGAAGTATTCAGCCGTGGACTCTGATTCCAAAAATTCCAACTTTCTCCAAAACCCTAAATTCCAGAAGCCATGAATGAATGTGCTCCGAAAATAATTCTGTTTTGACAAAAATATGTACCTGATTGTTTCTGCTATAACTATGAACTTTTCGATCTACAGGGTCTGAAAAAATTTTCTGTGGTACCCTGACCTGTCATATTTCCATCCCGATAGGTTTGACCTCATTTGTATTTTCTGAGAGAGAGTTATGCCAAGTGTCGCAACGTGAACTGTTTATGGGATAAAACAGGAGAGAAAACTTGTATGGCATGCCATGTGTCACTGGTTCAACTTCATCCTCTGAGAAAGTTTTTTGAGATAGTACATTCTATGTAATACCTGTAATTTTCTAGTAAATATCATTTGGATCTTCCTAGACCAAGTTATGACCTTTTTTCCTAGGTCACCTGATTATGACAAAGATCTGGAAGAGGCCGAAACCCTAACTTGTACTGATCATAACTCACAAAGTACAACGAATCTGAGGGTGTCCTTTGGAAACAAGGTACCTAGGGATGTTATCGATGACCTACAAAGGTTTCAGATCCTGAACCTTCTCCAAAATAGATTTATAGCGAAAGTTCCACGATGACTGGTTTTTGCTATACAAAAACCTAACCTTCAAATTGTCGCAAGTGAAGCAAGTGTCGTAAGTGCCATACATTGCCTTCCTTCAGGTTAGCTCTGATACCATGTTAAGATTCAATATGATAAGATAGAAAATATCATCATTTCATTTAATTTCACAACAATAGCATATACAGAATCACTGAAGAAACAACAAGCACAACATAAATACAAGAGACACAGATTTATCCTGGGAAACCCTCATGGGGTAGAAAACCCAACAAAGCTTCCTCAATATAGATGATCACCAATATAAAAAGATGCAAACCAAAGACATGATCTCCTCCTCCTGCATATTAGACCTCTCATTCACAAGTGTGCTACATTCCGAGTGAGGGAAGTGTGTCAAATGAGGAACACACCTCCTCTATATATACACATCTCCGACTTGTACTTTATATTAACTAGGTCGGCCCCAACTTTACCAATGGGTTAAAAACCCCATTACAACTGACTAGGCCGACCCCACTAGGGTGGTCTAATAACCCTTTGACCCACATAACACATACAAGGCCGACCCCCACTAGGGAAGTCTAATAACCCAAGTTACCACATTCCGACGGAGGATAAACATCTCCGGATATACAATAAGATATTCACGGAGGAATGAAACATCTCCGGAATAATAAAGTACAAATATAATATTCTTAGAAGTTACAATATCTCAACACCTATCACAAGATTTCATCTCATCATACAGTCTGGGTACAACTGTTTTAGGTTTGGTGTTTTGGCATCCTAGAGGAGATATTGTTAGGAAAAATATTGAACATTCTTTAGAAAGGAACTCATATACAACATGGATATGACATTCTTTACACGCTGAATGTGGCCAATGATGACCCAAGGAAGGAATAAGAAGTGTTTTAGATCTGATACAAGTGACCTTGTCTCAGTCTGATTTTAAGAATTTTGAAATAAATGTATCAACAAAACCTGAAAAGGCAGTGAGTAGTGATGTTATTTGGGAGAAAGCAACTTTTGCTTTAAATGATGCTCTTGAAGACAAGGGGTGGGATTATTCTGTTGATGAAGGAGGTGGTGCATTTTATGGTCCAAAGATTGATCTTAAGGTTGAATATGCACTAGGAAGAAAGTGGCAGTTGTCAGTCAAAATATATCATCATAATAGCTGACATTAATTTGTCAACCCGGGGAGGTAAGCTTATGAGATGCAAACACTATTTGTGCAGGATTTGGAGAGGAAAGATACTCTAACTCCCACTTTAATCAAACCATGAAAAAACCTCTTCTTAATTTGCTTATCAAACTGAATTCCAATTCAACCAACATCGCCGTGACTGAAATTTGCAAGAAACAAAACCAGGCTTAACTTATTGTATGGTTTATCTTCTCATAATTGTATGATAAAAAGGAGTATTGAATTCATTAATATATATATATATATATATATATATTCATAGTATTCTCCTTAATAGAGATCTTCCCAATGCTTGAATCATTATCCCTTTTTAAGAAAATAATACCCGAGACCTGGATGTTCCACTTTACAGGACAATACTTGGAGTGAAGAAATTTACAACTACTCAGATCAAATTATCACCAAAATCTGAATAAAACTTCTTCAAAGATTAAACCACACCTCTAAAGAGAAAACTGGGCTCACTGCTATCTAATTTAGATGTGCACATCCTCCTAAAATCTTAAAACTATTAACACAGAAAATGATGAAACTTCTTCTTCCACACCTCACAATAATACCGAAAGAAAATTACTTCTTTATCTGAAAAATGCTTGAACTATCACACCAACATAGCACCTATTTATCTTCGGAATGAAATCAACCAACTCATAAAGATACACTACTGCCACACTCAATTTGTTTACTCAAAATTAACTACTCCACATCTCAAATGAATAGAAAGCATAACAAAATGATTCTCAACTTGCTGCTACAAAAAATTAAACTCATACCAAATAACTGAATCCTGCAAAAAACAAATTATCATGATCTAATATGCAAACATGCCTGAGCTAGGGGTCCTTCCAGACTCAGGATGCACACATAATTCTTTCAATACTACAACAAAATCATGAGAAGAATCTTTTATTGGATAAGTAAATTCAGTAGATAGAGTTGTTTTACAACCAGCCAAAATTCTAAGTATGTTCTGCATTACATCGTATCCTCTTTTTTATATGAACCCTCCCTAAAATCAGAGGATCGATAAAAAAAATAGATCATTTACCAGAACCATATTCTCCTATTTTCCTGGGATTACAAACTATTTATAGGAAGAATTAATATAATCGTTACATGATTCCATGACAGAAGGCATGGAATCATGCTATCACTCCATATAGACCTGAAGTATCAACCAAAATTAGGACTCCCTTCCACGATGCTAGGAATCTGTTCTGAGGGGATAAGATCAATATAAGACCTCCAACAAGCATGATCCAAGTGGCAAAAGGAATCCTTGAATGATGGAAAGGATCAAACCAATGAACCACCTTCCATGTTTTTTGCCCACCTATTCCTGTAGTCGGAGTGCTCTGGTTGACTACCAGAATGTCAAAACATATGATTTAATTGTCATAGTGTCCAAAATTATACTACTTCCAATTGATAAAGTAGAATCCTTTGAAATCACTTGCATGGATTCCAAAATCATGTTGCAAACGTTAGCCAAGACAAGCAATCTTCATTCTATTTGTTTACTAAAACACAAGAAATACAACTTAAAAGATTTCATTAATCACCTGTGGTTAATTGAAGGCAATTAGGCAATAACATAGATATTTGGGGTTAAACATTTGGAAAAATTGTGGTAAATATAGGAGCACTTAGGCAAATTGATGTAAAAAAGAGACAAAAATTGAAGACCAACAACAGTGTTAGGCAGTTCAGGTAGATTTCAATCTACCTCAGTGATTTGATCTATTTTATATTGATTCAAGCTCAGAGAAAAAACTATCCACCATGAATCAAATGGACATCCTAGGGATCTATTAAAAGGTTCTTTGGCATATTGATAGAGTACTATGATGGTGACTTTACTTTGTGGTTGTCTCCAGTACAAGCACGTTGTTTACCTATAACATACACTCAGAAGGTAGTGCCAAAGAAATTAGAGAAAAATCCATTTCTAATGGATGAGACTGATGGTCACTAGAGTAAAGTTGTAATCAAAAGGTACTCATCTGGGAGGGGGCAGTCAAATATGGTTACGTTGACTAGTTTAACTTAATCACTAAATAAGACCTCCCATCATGAGAAGAAATCAGACCATTTGTCAAAATTCTCAACTCAATTGGGAGCACTAAATTTGATTGGTTTTGCTGATGGTGAAGCATTTGCGTTAACATACTCAGGGAGCAAACTTTCACCTCATACATTTGTTATAAGGATAAAGCACCTTCCTACAATACACTCCAACAAGAAACAATTAACTGGCATATTCTAGAAAAGAAGAATACGGATACTAATGGAATGTGTGTGAACTACAACCAGAAAAGAGTGTTTTATAGCTAAAAACTGAAAAGTCATTAAAACATTATGAAGAAATATCAAGCGTGAGGAGGTTGTGAAAAAACATGTCTCAAAGGAATAGAGAGCAAGAGCTGAGGGTTTTGCTAAATGGCACGTACAGTTCACTACACAAATAGAGGTGACACCCATAAAAGAACATGTTTAAGCTAAACGTAGACTGCATTGCTATTTCCAAACTGACGCACCTATTGGTTAATAAGGGACACGTGTAAGGGAAGACTCCATCTTATTGGACAAGTGTTGAGTATGGTAATACATGCATATATTTGGCAATCTAGTTCTGCCTTTTCTTTAAGATAAATCTAATTTTGTGTTCCTTTGTAGATATTGCTTCACCATTCTATCATGTTTTTGTTGGTTTTTGAGATGGTTTGCAGTGGCTGATATCCTTTTCCCCATATTATAACTGATTTGGGTTTTATTCACTAAATTCCTTGCCCACAGATGTGGAGAAATGAATCTTCTCTTCTTTTATGTCCATCGGCTGACCTGATTTTATCATCCCCTCATTTTTTGTTGTAATCTTTCATTTTAAGGCTTTCACTGGTATGTTATAAGGTCAATTTTTTAAACTGAAACTAATGTCTAATATTTGCATACAGGTCAACCCATCATTTTCTTTTACCAAAGTAGAGGTTGAATACTTAACGAACCACATTCAAAATGGGGGCATAGAGGTTGTTGAGGTAAGCATTTACCATTTGTCTATTAATTTGTATAAAGCAGAAGGGATTCTAGAGTTCCTATCATCTTGTAATATTTCAACTACTTATTCTCCGTCTGCCACAATTGATGGTGAATATCTACTGAGTAATCGATGTCTATATGTATTTCCTTCTGCTATTTTCTCTAATTCATATTGCTTAATGTTGAACCCAAGCAAAAGCTGGAACAGGATCGATGAATTTGTCAATGGTGGTTACAATCATTGTTTTTTGATTGATTTTTCATGATTTCTTCTCTGTGATTCTTCTCAGTTCTCAGAGGCAATCTATATGTTGAATCCAGGCATTTGTAGCAGCTAAATTTGTTGATGCTTGTCTCCATGGTCTGTGGCGTGATGCTAGTGTTGTACAGTGTGCTCTTGTTGCATCAGAGGTATATAATGATCATGGAGATAATAAAGATTTGCTTCAAAATATTTGACTCTTAATGCTATTTCTTGTTTGATGATTATTGACATTTGTATAAATTGCAATGCTGATGATAATAGGTAATTGAACTACCATTTTTTGCTTCAAAAGTAAGACTAGGTCGTGCTGGTGTTGAAGAAGTTTTCCCTTTAGTACCATTGAGTGCATATGAAAGGTCAGTGAATACCAAATGAAAATGATTTTATATGCAGGCACTGGTACATCTAATTATATTTTCAACATCTAATTTGAAAAAGAATATTATTTTTGGGATGTGTTTGTCTTGGAAGATCTAGGTTAGAGAAGTTGAAGAAGGAATTACTAGCAAGCATTGAAAAAGGAATTTCATCTGTTGGACAGTAACTGCATACTGGTCTAAGACTATATACACAAGTTGGATTTTAGATGATTGTTAGTCAGTACTTTGGTTTTCCAAGTTTTCTGTTTTAACTTATTTTACATATTATTGAAATACAAAGCAGAGGATACAATGTTATCTTCTTCAATTTAGACCAACATGTCTTTTGTATTGGACAAGGTCTTAGATCAATTTGGACACTGCTAACAAATTTTTTCATTTGCAACTGAGATTAGAATAAATATAAGCACTTTTAAGATTACATTTTTGTTATGTAATTATATTGGATGTTATGAATATTGAAATTGGAATTTGTTAGTCTTGGTCTTTAATTTTGTTGTATGGCCATCACAAGATAGCTAAATGAAATCCATACTAATCAAATTGTGATATTTTGTTGCCAGACATCACTCATCTCAAACTGTTGATGTTAAATGTGGACTGCAGAAATATTGACGAATTTCACCATAATTGATTATGATATTGTCGCTTTTGGTCATGGTTCATTGATCAAAGAAAATTATACAATTCATTTGGATGGTTGTATGTTTTTGTATCTCAATAAATTTGCAGTTTGACAATTGTCTTATTGATTGTGGATATTCTGTCACAAGGGCTAGAGTGTCATTGGAAATTGTTCCTATCTTATCAGGTTTTAGTAACTGGAAATTAGAGATCACTGAGATTGTTTGGTCCAGTTATTTCTTAGATGAAAAAGGGATTAGTATGGGTATATTAGATATATCAACATATATTAGCACTGAAAATTATGCTGAAATAAATTGCAGAACTTGACTTATGGCTAAAGAGTCTTTGTTATTCAAAGATGGAATTCTATATATTGTATAATAACTAAACATGTCAACTTCCATTGAAGTAACAATGACTGTACTATGGCGACCTCAAGCACTACCAAAAATGAAGTGGAAGAATGGCCAAAAACAATAGTCCTTAGCCTGTTGCAGTAGTTGAGTTCAACACTTTTTATTCTTCAAATTTGGCAAGATGGTGTTAACTGTTGGAAATTTTATTCTCATATCAATCCATAAGGAATTCTGTTTAAAAGTGCTAGCTCAATGGTAGAGCACCTTCCTTATAGGCAGGAGGTTGGTGGTTTGACTCCTCCGTGCCCTATTTATATTCTAAAACCACTAAAAAGAGATAAATGACTAAACAGATGACCAAAATTTGCATATAAATGACCACCAGTACAACATGAGAGATAAGTGACCAAACAAATGACCAAAATATGCATATAGATGACCACTTTTGAGTTGGCGATCGCTGGTCATTTATCACGTGACAAAAAATGTGGTCATTAATTGTGATAATTAATGACCAAATATATGACCAAATATACGACCAAATATATGACCACAAGATAAGCTATAAATGACCAAGCTAAATATGACCACATTTTTGGTCGCGTGATATATGGCCACTAATTTGTTACCTGTGGTCATTTATATGCGGATTTTGGTCGTTTTTTTGGTTACTTATCTCTCATTTTGTACTAGTGTGAAGATGACTGTCCAAACATAAATGATGCTCTGCAGATTATCAACGAAAGAATATTTAGAGACGAATGCCCAAGTATAACTGAGGCATTAAAGGTCAACAAAGAGAAGATATTTAATGTGTTGGCTTATCAAATGCTGACCAGAGGTTTTATGAAGACCCAGGTTCTGTGCGGTTACCTTAAACCAACAAAACCCCTTCGCACCGACCCTTTTGGCAACATCCTGCAAGTAGGATGAGGTCTCACCCGAGGTGTTTCTAATGGAGCACTGCAGACTCAGATGTCCATAGTGAATGATGAGTTGATGACTGTGACGAAGTTTGCGGCAGCGCATCGGCTGTTTGCTGCGCGGGTCAGGCTGCGCGGTGATGGTCAACACCGCGGCCCGCACCACTATCTTTTTCCTTACTGCGAGACTTAATACTACACTGCGAGCACCACTGCTTGACTTCCTACACTTGGACTATTTGCAAAATGCTTAAAACAATGAGTTGAGTATCACTCATCTACTTAGTCATACACTCAAATGACTTACTACTTAATGCTCATTCACACACTTAGAATGTTACTATTTTAAGCATAACCCTCAGGTGCGAACTAACGGTTATACATTCGTCGACTGCAACCATTTAAGTACGTGAACAACTTTCCCATGCTCAAGCAGATGATAGATTTACTGTCCCTAGAAGAAAAGCTGATATTAACCATACACCCATTCATGCAGACTTAACATATCATTCCATACTCCCTTGATGGAAAATGCATATAAAAGCCTTCTCATAACAGACTGTAAGCAAATATCCAGACATTCAACTACAGAAACAGATAACTATAAATGCAAACGCATAAACATTCAGTCTCACAACACACTATTTAACGTGGTTCACTCCCCCGGGTGGGAAGCTACATCCACAAGAACTGTGTTTGATATTTCTTTTAAGGAAGGGTTCACAGTTCTTAGCCACGCACTCAGCTACGACTCTCTTCTTGCTTAGATAGGTCTTTGCGCACTCAATTGCAGAGCCTTTACAATCTATTCTCGATTCAAAAGATATTACAATACAATATCCAACAGTAAACAACCCTTAACCAATGACCAACCCAACCTATACAAAAATGGTCTTCTTAAATAGATCACGCTCGAAGGTCGTGTCTTTACAACATTGAAGATCGAAACCCTTAGGGTTTCCAAACCACTACGGTACCTATGAACCGTCATGCTGGCTTTTGATAGCGATCCTACTGTCATGGCAGTCCTCCATGCCTTAGACCGACTGCTTTTAGCCTTCCTGTTGTGCGCACACCAATAGGTCATCCACTTCGAGCCGTCCTTCCACTGACTGACTCGTGCGACTGGCTCAGCTCCCAGTCGCTTTCTCTGCAGGCCATCCATCCCTTAACGGCCACATACGACTGGCTCAGCTCCCAATTGCTTTCCTTCTGCCATTTTCCTCTTAACAATCACGTACTTTGCTGCTCTCCAAACTGTCACTTTCCCGACCCATCTTCTGCTTAACAGTCTCATACAGTTGGCCGCCTTACCGATCTGTTTATGCCTGCAACTCAGCATCTTTTCAGCAGTCTTACCAAAAATAGACCATCGCTGGTCCATCAATTCTATCCGGCCATCCTCCGTCCAGTACACAACTTTACTGGCTCCACGTGGCCTACTACCTTCGTAGCACTGATACTGCGCCGCGTTGATCTTCACTGCATCCTTCAAAACATGGTACTGCGCACATCTTCGCAGCACTCTTGATACTTAGGAAAAATCCAGTATTCTGAACTGCACACAGCTCAGGTCCCTTCAGCATAAAAAATGTCACCAAAAATGGCCCTGTTGGGCTAGGCCCAACATAATGGCAGGCCAGAGACTATGAACCAACAACCAGAATGGGAAAGATAGATAGAATACGCCCTTGAATTTTATAACCTCTCCGTAGATGAAGAAGATGAGGAGGAGAGCGATGATGAGGATCCAAGCAATATCCATATACCTGAGTCAGCGGGTGCGCGTGATGTAGAGGGACCTCCATTGGAAATTCCAGACCTCAGCGGCCCTGAAAAAACAAGAAAAGTTAACATTGGCACAAGTGAAGAACCAAAGCTCCCATCCATTGGGGATTACTGGGATGAAGAAACGACCGCGCAGATTGTAGACCTTCTGCATGAGTATTAGGATTTGTTTCCAACAAAGTTGTCCAAAATGAAAGGCATTTTGGGAGACTTGGGAGTCATGAAGATACCTCTCAAGCTAGGCACGGAGCCCATCAAGCAGAGGCCTTATAGAATAAATCCCAGATACAAGGAAAGAGTGAAGGCAGAGCTCGATAAGATGCTCGATGCAGGGATCATTGAGCCAGTAGAAGAATTAGAATGGATAAGCCCTATGGTTATCCAGGATAAAAAGAAAAAAGGGGAAATTAGAATCTGTGTGGACTTGAGGAAGCTCAATGATGCTTCGCTATACGACCCATTTCCTACTCCATTTACAGATGAAGTACTAGACAACGTGGGAGGAAATGAGGCCTACTCATTCACTGATGGATTATCTGGATACCATCAAATTAGAATCGACTCAGCAGACAAACATAAGACTACATTTTCTACTGAATGGGGCTCATATCAGTATACAGTTATGCCATTTGGTTTGATGAATGCACCTGCTATATTTTCCAGAGTTGTTGTGGCTGCATTCAAGGATTTTATTCATAAGTTCCTAGAGGTATACTTTGATGATTGGACTGTATTTGGTTTACTAAAGAACCATTATGAAAACCTCAGAATTATGTTAGCTAAGTGTATACAACATCAAATTTCCTTGAACTTGAAAAAAAGTGTTTTCTGCGTACCCTATGGTATACTACTAGGACACATTGTGTGTAAGCAAGGTCTGATGGTTGATCCTGTGAAGATTGCAGTCATTGTGAATTTACCGGAACCAAATTTAGTAAAGTATCTTCGCACTACAATGGGACATATAGGATATTACATAAATTTCATCACCGGTTATGCGCAGATAACCGCGGAGATGGATAAACTTCTAAAGAAAGAAGCGAACTTCGTATGGAGTGAAGAATGCCAGATAGGATTGGATACATTAAAAGAGAAAATGGTAACTGCACCTATTCTAGTTTTTCCAGATTGGAATAAACCATTTCATGTACATGTTGATGCTTCATCTATAGCGTTGGGCATTGTGCTCGCTCAACCAGGTGAAGGGGGCATTGATCACCCCAATGCATTTTCAAGCAGAAAGTTGTCTTTAGTCGAGAATAATTACACAACCACAAAAAAAGAGGTTTTAACTATGGTGTACGCACTGCAGAAATTCAGGCACTATTTGCTAGGTACGCACTTCTCCATGCACACTGACCATTCAGCTCTAAAGTAATTGGTCAATAATCCAGTGTTAAGGGGGATAATATGCAAATGGTTACTACTCTTTCAATAGTATGACTTTGAAATTATTGTTAAACTAGGAAGACTGAACCTAGGACCTGACCATCTCTCAAGGATTGAGTCAAGCAAACAACCCACAAATCTTGAAGACAATCTGCCTGACGTGCAATTATTTTCCATACAAATCACAGATGATTATTACAAAGACATTGTAGAATTTTTGACTACAGGATTGGCACACACAAAGTTTACTATGCACCAGAAGAAGTAGATGGCAGTCAGAGCAGCAGACTTCACTGTCATCGCAGGACAAGTATACAAGTTAGGACCCGATGAAGTGTTGTGCCGATGCATTTTAGAACATGAAAATCCATTTATATTGGTTGAGGAAAATTCAAGTGTGTCTGGAGGTCACTATGCAGGAAGAGCAACTGCGCAGACGATATTAAGAGCAGGACTATGGTGGCCTACCTTCCACAAAGACTCAAAAGAACATTGTCGAAGTTGCAATGTGTGCCAAAGGACTGGGAAGCCATCGCGAAGAGACGAAATTCCATTAAGACCGCAATTGACTTTACAATCATTTGGCAAGTGGAAAATTTATTTTGTGGGACCTATTAACCCACCAAGGAAGAGGACTGGTGCGAGATATATTATCACCACTACAGATTATCTCACCAGATGGGCAGAAGCTAAACTAGTCAAGGACTGTAGCGCAGTTATTGCCGCGCAGTTCATCTTTGAGAATATCCTTACCAGATTTGGATGCCCAAAAATATTAATGAGTGATCAAGGAACTCACTTCCTGAACAAAACCATTGAAGCATTGATTGAATAATTTCAGATATATCTTCAGAGGAGTACACCTTACCATCCACAAGCCAATGGAACTATCGAAGCATTTAACAAAGTGTTGGAAAATGCACTGACCAAAGTATGTAACACAAACAGAGACGATTGGAATCTGCGCATACTAGCTGTCTTATGGGCATATAGGAAAACTTGTAAGAAACTGACAGGACACACACCATTCATGCTGGCCTATGGACAGGAAGTTGTGATGCCTATGGAGTATATTGTACCAAGCTTAAGGATTGCAGCATTCACAGACATGGTAGATGAAGAGACATTGCAATAAATACTTCTACACTTGGTTGGTTGGAGGAAGATCTCTTCATTGTAGGCTTTCACCAACAAGTGCAAAAGGACAGAGAAAAAGCATGGCATGATCGCCATATGAATAACAAATTCTTCTAGGTAGGAGATCTTGTCCTCTTGTATGATAGTAAGTTCATGAAATTTCCTGGCAAATTTAAAATGCATTGGCTTGGGCCATATATTGTTATGCATGTTACTAATGGTGGCATAGCTTAGTTAGCCACGTTATCCGGAGACAACTTACCAAGTCTAGTTAATGGAAGTAGACTTAAACCCTACAGGGATAGTCGTACTTCGCAGAACCCTCAGTAATCAGAAGAGAAGGAAATTTCTAAGTGTTAAGTACAGTTGAAATTGGGCACTAGAAATTGAGGAAAGTCTGTACACAGTTTTGGTCCGATACGCACAATTCGATGGAAAGGATGCATCTACAATGCAACACTAGTAGAGAAGTGAAGCTGTGCAAAAAAAAAAAAGATGAAGATCAAAAGTAGCACGAAGGACGCATAGTTCAGTCAGAGGAAAATACAACACCGCGTAGTTCACCATGCTGGGAGTGGTGACAACCCATCCACACAGTTCGATGCAACACACCAATATAGCCGTTGGAGCAGACAAGTGACCGTTATACAGTGTTTTGGAAACTATCCATTTTGGTAATTAAGGAGGAATCCCCCGTTGAAGGCGTAGTTAAGGCAGGAAAGTACACAGATTTTGCTGATATTTTTCCGAATGGTCATAGCTTTTAATGCTGACCTAACCATTAAGGGACATGGGTAAGGATTCCAGTGCCTGTAAATACCACAGTTTATACAGTGATTCAGTTACCAAGATTTTCAAGCTTAATTATTACATAGAATTGATAGACTTTCTTGAGCTCATATTCGCACTGTAAGTGAATGTCTGAAGAGTCTACTCTAGACAAAGTGCTGCACGAATTCGAACAAGTTGGGGCCAAAGGGTTGATGAAAACACCTGCCAAGAAGTCTGTTCCAGAAAAAGGCCAGGGATATGGCTGTTCACTACGCCACCCTACAACAACGCATCACAAGGGAAAGGAGCCTATAGTTGAAACATCAAAGCCAAAAATAATAGGGCCTAAGAAACCAAACACCCCACTAGCAGATATAGAGCTTCCCATATACTTAAGAACAACCTATATCTCTTTGCGAGCACCAGATGCACCAGCCATGAAGCTTTCTAGAAACACCAAGTATGAGATACCGCTTCCACTGATGTCCAGTCATGTCAAAACACGGGAAAAATTGTTAGGAAAGATCGCAAACTGTAAGTTTGAAGATTATGACTTGCCGCAACAACTCAAGGAACCGGACAAGCCCAAGTACCCTTAGTTTCAATCAGATAGATACATGTGCCAGAAAATGGACATGAAGAACAATCCACTGTTGGTAGCACAGAGTTGGCTTTCCAAAGTCGTGGACTCGGGCCTTTTGAACCTGCTGCGGATCCCACACTTCGATAGGAGTCCTAAACTCAACACGGTGGTGCGCACTCTGATATCGCACACACACCAAGGCTACATGTGGATGGACATGAATGTTGATCTCACCATAGACTTGATCCATAGGATCACGGGACTAAGTAAGCGAGGTGATGACCCTAAAAAGTTCTCTACGGGAAAAACAAGGGACAAAGAGATCGCAGCGCAGATGAAGGAGGAATTCAACATTCCCAAAGGAAAATGAGGTTTCATCACAGAAGACCTAAAAGATGATGCCATGTAGTTTGTAGTAGAACTGCTCAGAGGAAAATTCTTGCGGAAGGCAAGACCAACAGAAGTACCAAGCAGAGCAATTCACCTCGCTGCGAAGACAGGGTAGGGAGTAAGGTTTAATTGGTCTCAGTATTTGCTAAACGAGTTCCTGGATGATGTCCGCGACACTCAAATCAATGGCACCGCCTTCCACTACAATTGGCTAATGGTGTTGATCACCTTTGTAGGTTGGAAGGAATCGAAGCATTATGTCGGTCTTTCCTCTCTCATCTAGGATTGCTGAGGACCCAGATATGCAAATCTCTGGGCAACTCTGAAGACAGACCAACAACATGCCTCAAATGAAGTATTCCTCACATATTTTGAATAGTTGTGCGATGTCATCATTCACACACCACGCATCTCAAAGGAGGTAACGACAAAATATATTCGCACTTTCAATTTTAAAGATGACATGCATTTAATTTATATTTCACCAAAGGCACAGAAAAGAATCCAGAATGGTTCGTAGTGAACTATCACTTGGACGAAGCAAGTATTGATTTGATCATGAAGGAGTGGTTATATGAATGGAAGGTCGAAGGGCCAATGGTCATCGACTCGAACTCAGATGAAAATACTGCGACCCCGACAAAGATCACTGAATAAACTGGTGAAGAGCAAGATAAAGGAGCTGACAAAACTCAGAGGGTACTAGGAGAAAAAAGCAAGGAGCCAGAAAGCTTGGTACCAAAGAAAGGGTTGAAAAAGAAACAAAAATCCACAAAGAAGCCATCCGAAGTGCAGTTGCATGATGATTATTATGAGATCATCTCGGGTAGGGTCAGTGCATATCTGGAAGACGTGCATGCCCTAAAAGACATGAAAAACGAAGAGATTCAAGTAAGTCTAAAGAAACTCTTACAACCTTTCAAATCATAGCAGTGAAGATGGAACAAGTCCAGAAAGACTTGGTTCGTGATTATGACTCAAAAGGGAGATCCGGTGCCACACCTTAGCAAAAAAATCCCTTGGCTCTAACCATGGCACTGTGAGTGCACATCATCCGCATGGACCCGCTAAGTATAATTTTTCGAAGTGATGCATTAGCCGAAGGTACGAAGAACCTACCACATGTGGATATTGATATCGCCATGTTACTGCTAGAAGGCCTACATAATCTGCACCTGCAGGATGTGGAGGAAATCCATGAGAGAGATATGGTGATTGTGAGCCAACACTAGAATCTAGTAGAAAATTATAAATAGTCGTAGGAAGAAAGTGAGAAGAAGGACAAGGAGCTTGAAAGTTCGCATGAACGACACCGAAGAATAAAGCAAATTGTTGCTTCGGTCTGTGCAGAGATACCGGAGTGATGAGTAGCCAGAGCTCACAGCTACAATCCTTAAGATTGGCTCTGCGGTCAACAATCTTAAAGCTAAAATGGTCGACATGGGGATAGACTACAAAGAAAAGCTTGCCACCTTGGAAGCACAGAATCTCCGGAAGACACCACCAGATCAAACAGAAATTAGAATAGCAGAAGTGAAAGTTGCCACAGAAAATATCTCCAGTGAAATAGCTAAGTGCCAGAACTTGCTGGATGAAGCAACCAGAGTTTGGACCACACTCCAAGAGGACCTACAACTGCTGCAGGTCCAAACCAGTGTACGGAAAACACAAGTAGACATAGATGCTCTAAATGCACAGATGAAGACCCTGTCGGCAAAGGAGCTACTCCTAGGATTTGCGTAGGTTAAGTAACTAAAGAAGGAACTTCTAGTTTTGAGAGAAAGGGAGGATGAAACCTCGACAAAGACACAACCCCTACAGGAAGAAGCTCTTGCAATCTCGCAAAATATTGAATAGAAATTATAGGAACTCTGCGCATCGGAGATAACGGTACAAGAACAGGCTGCGGAAGACTTGTCACTAGAAGTGTTGGAAACCGTCAAGGAAATTGAGAAAGAATCTAAAGACACAGTTGTGAAGCTAAGCGCAACTTATGTGGAATTTGCTGCAAAGATAGCTCAGCAAGGAGAAGAAAATCCCACTGAAGCTACTGAGATTGGCTCAGGGACGAGCCACATGTACGTGTTAGGGTCTATTGGGTGTGTCCTAAGTTAAGACAATTTTGGACAAGTCAGTTTTGGGAGCTCCGAAGTTACAACGCAGTGAAGCATCGACAAAGTAGAAGAGCTAGCGCTGTGAGGTTACTGCGCTGTGGAGAAATAGTGTCACGAAGTGCTAGCTCTGCGAAGATCCAGAATGGTAGAGTTTTGGATGGAAAATGGTAAAGGTTCCAGTGAGATCGATCGACGATCTATTTTGGTTAAGATACTCTGATATTCCCAAGAGGCGGGTAAGGAGTGGTAGAGAAGGAAAGCGATCGACCACACGAGCAAAGGAATCACTACGTGGATTGGGTGCACAAAGCCGTTAGAGAAGGAACAATAGGATTAAAGCGACCCGTTGACATGTGTTCAACAAAGGGGCTGAAAGCGACGTGACCACATGCAGTTAGAAGATGACAGAAGCCAGAGACAGCGCAGAAGGATGGCCACGACGGTGAAGTCTCTATCATAGCCTAACAGATCTAGTTAGCGGGGTAAGCGCACCATTTTGGGTACCTTAGGGTTTGCTTAAACCGCCATGATTGTAACATACGTGACCTAAGGGGACGATCTATATAAAGGGAAATTTTGTAAGGGAAAGGGTTGATTTTGTATGGGATTATTGTTTAATACTGATCTCTGTTGAGAGACTATTGTAAAGAGGCTCTGCAGCTATGTGCGCAGAGACCCATCGAAGAAGAGAAGAGAGTTTGCAGCTAAGTGCACAAACTGGAACTGTTGAACCCTTCCTATTTATAATAAAACAACAGTTCCTATGGACATAGATCCCATCCTGGGGGTGAACCACATTAAATCCTTGTTTTATGTGACTACATGTGTGCTTTCTTTGGTAAATGGTTAAGTTCTACTTATGAGTATATGTATCTTTGCTTTCTTGTGTATTCTCCAGAAGAATGAATGATAGAAATAACAGGCTAAGTGTTGAATTCATATGAGTGAATGTTGAAATAGGAAGTACTTCTGAACATGATGAATGCATAAGTGAAATGGATAAACACTTAAGTCAGCAAAGTCTGTATAGTGTGATTTCCTGAGCGGAGAACCGGAAGTGCGCAGTTGCATTATAGTTCATCGTATTGTATAAGTTGCAAGGTTTACAGTCTAAACACTTATTGAATGCATAATTTACACTAAGTAAAGATCGTTGATAATGTGTGATTGTTAAAGAGGTAGCGCAGACTCCCGTTGTGTTTCCCTGTTGTCAAAGAATCGTTCCCAACTGCATAGCTCCTGTGTGCACGATAGCATAAGATTTAGCTGCGAAGAGGTGGAACTCCGCGCAGTCCCCCATTCCACTGAAGTGCGCATCACCTAGTTTTGGAATCCTGATTCTGCAACCTCCCCATAACTTTGCCTCAGGTGAGACCTCAGTCTGCTCGCAGACTGCTGCCGAAAGGGCCGGTGAAAAAGGGTTTTGTTGTTTCCCTGAACCGCAAAGAACCTGGGTCTATCTTGGAAAGTTAAAGAAAAATATATTGAGCCAACAGTTATCTAGTACTTCATCTGTAAATGGAGTAGGAAATGGGTCATGCAGCGAAGCATCATTTAACTTTCTGAGATATACGCATATCTTGATTTCTCCTTTAGCTTTCTTATCTTGGATAACCATGGGACTTATCCATTTTGATTCTTCTACTAGCTCAATAATTCCTGCATCAAGCATCTTATCAATCTTTGATTTTACTCTTTCTTTGTATCTGGGATTCAATCTATAGTGTCTTTTCTTGATAGGCTTCGCATCTAGCTTGAGAGCTATTTTCATAACTCCCAAGTCACCTAGAATGCCTTTCATTTCAGAGAACTTGGTAGGAAATAGATCTTGATATTTGTGCAGTAGGTCTGCTATATGTCCTATTGTTTCTACATCCCAGTAGTCTCCTATAGAAGCGAACTTCGGTTCCTTCTCAGTACCAATATTGATCTTTCTAGTCTTCACAGGACTACTGAGTTCTAGAATTTCTAAATCGGGTCCCTCAACTTTGCATTCTTCTTCGGGCTCTGGTATGTTTATATCACACAGATATTCTTTTTCGTTCCCATCTAATGCAACATTATAACATCCCAAGGCATGTTCTGACTGTTTTTCCCATTACGGTTGTTCAAATATTGGCAACGGGGTATCATCGAATACCTTCTTTTTAATGATCTGTAAAGCCTCACTAATACTTGGACAATCATCCTCAAAATTGAAAGTCAGTAATCAATATGTGCCAATCTCCTATGCCTCTGCGAAATTCAGCTTTTGTGTACCAGTTCTTTGGAATTTTTTCTAATGTGTGTATAAACCTGTGCACCCATTCTTGCTTAGGTGTATGTATCCAAGCTTTCAAACACAACTCTATGTGGTCTCTAGGGTCAGTATGTCCATTATATTTTACTTTTACCATCTCGGTTTGTTCTGTAAATCTAATTTGCAACATGTGCTTACATTATTCCCATGTATTGAAGTTTTTTTTTATGTGTAGCCCACCATCTAGCAGGTGCAACGTGCAGTTCTATCTCTAGAGCAACTAAATTATGCTATGCTGGAACTGAAACTACATATTCATGAAAGAATGCATGTACATTTCCAAGACCATTATAAGCAGGGATTTGGTTTACCTCTGTTCCAATCCATCGTAGTGACTTTGTGATCTGCGCACATCATTATGCTGAGACTTCATTCATTCCGCTCTACCAATTATCCATTCCTGCATCTGTATCTGATATGCAGGAACTTTCACATCTCCATCTCAATGTTCCATCATCGGTAGGTTTGATGTAGTCTTCCTGATTCACTGTCATCTTGTAGATCTGATCAAGTTCTTGAGCTCTGCATTCTTCTCTTACTAGTTCAGTATATCTAGGTCCTTGTGTAGGGTGTAAAGGTGCAATGAATCTGAAATATGATCCTTCAAATATCATCTTTTTTTTCTTGAGATGGATGATCGCAAGGTTATCAATTGCCCAGTCAATACCTAATAATGCAAGATAAGGATTGTTGTCATATATAATCTCAATAAATTCAAAGTATGCTTTACTTCACACTCCATCAATGTCAACAAGGACATCAGATAGTCTCCCAAAAGGTATGACCTTTCATTGATTGGCTAACCTCAACTATATCGGTGACCATGATAACTTCGGTTTTCCCATCTGTTCACATGTCTTCTTTGTCAATACATTCACTTCTGATCCTAAGTCAAGAATGATCTGGTCCATTTCAAAGTCTTCGATCCGTGCATTTAATCTCATCTCTCTTCTGGTCCTTCTATTATTCTTGATATCGTGAACTGCTCTATGTGCTTCGCTTACGGCACTACGCTACTCGTAATGACTGAATAGCCTTTGTATCTTTGCTAAGGCATTTCCATGCTTTAACAAATTCATGCAGCTCTGTAGGAACTGCACAATGAGACTTATGGGTTTTGTTTCAATCTGTGATCCATCATATGAAATTGGCATATCCACAACAGGCGCTGATTCACTTCGCAACTGGACTCTCGGGGTCACAGGTTCTGAACTTTGTAAGACTTTTTTGGTCTCCACGAAGGCTTCTTTTTCTTTGTTAAGGTTGAAGGCAGGCATATTTTCAGCCACTTTTCTTATCCAATCCCATTCAGTAGGTTTCTGTTGTGTGGTGAGGTCCTCAGAAGTCTAAGATTCAGTTCGCTGATATCCACTTATCGTAGCTCTGCTTCGTGTCACAACATGGATCTTGTGATCTTTGTTTCATTCTTCAAATTTCGTCATCTGTACATTCTGATTCTACGCTTCTGGTATTTTCTCTTGCATTTTTTTTGCAACATAGAACACGCCTCAATGACGTGGTCAAATGAATTACAATATTTACAGGTAGTACAAGCGTTCTGACAATCCCTTGTTAGATGTCCTGGTTGAGCATAGTTATAGCATAAACTCTGACCTCTTCCTTGTTTTCGAGTGTTGCGTCCTCTTCCTCTGAATCCACCACATCCTTTGTATGTGCCTTGATCATACTACGCATTTTCATTAGTTTTTTGTGTTTCTTCTTGAACTCTATAAACATCATGTTTTCTTTCTATCATGGGACCATACGCTCTACATTTACTATCATTATGGCCAACTGACTTATAGAATGTACAGTATAGGATTTTAGGTGTCTGCACATATTTCTGAAGTAGGTAACAGTCTTCTGGGCGATGTCTTCTGCATCAAAAAATTTCACACCATGGACCTTGTCGTTGATTCAATGGGTTTGGTGCTCCACTAGCGATGTAATCTTGATATATAGGGCAATGTTCCTTGGAATGTCCTTCTCCCTTACACTTTGTACACCAAACCTCTTCTCTGGTTTCTTTTCCTTTCTTGATGTCTTGCAACTGTAACGTCAAGTTTGCTAGATGGGTTTGTATTTTTACCATCCCTATGCTAGTTTCTCCTATGGGTGAAGCCTCTATCTTCATCGCAATTTCTAATGCCTCTATTTGCGATGCTACTTTTTGTTGCATGAGTGGTATCCTGATATGGGGCAACAACGTGGCTATTAACCATTCCTGATGTTGTTGCGGTGCTATGTCGAAACTCACTTGATCTAATAGTGCTTTAAATTTTTGATCAAACTCCCATATAGTCTCATTGTGATATTTTACAGGATAGATCACACAGCTAGAGTAAATATCACTAATATCACTCAAGAATTGCATAGAAGAAGAAGAAGAAGAATTGAATCAGTAATCACTCAAAAACTCAGAAATGGAAAAATCTACACTATAATCATACATCAGCTGTAAAATGGCACTGTGAAACTGAATAATAACTCAATACAATCAAATGAATTTGAATACACCTAATCTAATTCAAATTCTCCTCAATGTGTGGCTTGGATAGCATTGGAGAAATCACCCAATCAGTGGTAGTAGTCACAAATAGTCAAATATCAGTCAAATGAGTCTAACTGAGTCTAACTAGTGCATGTGGCACAAATATAGGGAAGGGACTCCAATGTGGGTGCATGAGAAGCTACCAGTAGTCAGTAGATATGAACTAGTATTTGTAGGTGTCTATCTAAGTGCTTCAATTAGTTAATTGAGCAATCAATCCTCAAATCAAGGAACTGATCCACTAATCACGGAACTAATAGATGTAAGTCCTAAATAGGTGGAAGAGGGCTCATTTTTACTCCATTGATGGAAAAAAGGGTGCATATGTGGATAGGAGGGATATAACTGAGCAAAAATGGGCTCGTGGGGCTAAAAAACTGGGGACTAGGTGCTGGGAGACTACCATATTAATGACTAGATGCATGCATGCAAAGCACACAAATATAAAAATAATGGTGAAAATATTCCAACACCCCCCCCTGCAAGCCAAACTATGAGGAAGTAACTAAAAATTGGTAGGGCCCTAGTAACTAAGACAAAGGTCACCCTGTACAACAATTTAAATAAATAAATTGAGGAAAGAGGGAAAGCCCAGTGGGAATAAAGCCCCCCCTCAATATAGACTGTAGAAGGTAATCAATCATGTATATCACTCACCCTGAAAGGTAAGTGGACTTATCCATCGAAGAAAGATCTATCGACAAGAAATGGATCAGTAATGTGAGAATTAGGATGAAACCTTCCATTTTGAAAATCAGATCTAGTTCTCCTCGAATCAAGTGGATCTCCAACAAGATCTACGACATATATAAGAGTAGTGGTTTCCCATATAGGAAGAGGAGGATCATCAGGTGCAATATCATCAAGTTCTTGTGGATCTGGATATCCCATTCGCTCATCTTCACTGTCAGGTGCTAGATATTCAGGTTCTTGTGGATCTGGATCTAGCATTTTCTCAAAAAGAGTTATCTTCCCCTTGGGAAGAAGTGGATCATGCTCCAAAAACATGTTCTTGAGTTCTCCAACAATGGATGCAAGCAAATCTGGAGGCTTCTTGAACTTGCTCTTCCTACCAAGCATGGTGAGAACAAATCCAAAAATATGAAGATCCTTATGGAGCATGTGATTCAAACCAGCTGAGGTAGAATCAACTCCATCAATTTGTATGTATTTCCTTGATATCTCCTTTGAATCGAAATAGGTGAGATCATAACCAAATGAACTAATACATGATGGTGGTGGCTTGGACTTCAAATCAGATCCAAGAATTGATATATGGCTTCTTATGATCTCGTTTGAACCAGTAGGGGTGAGATCAAAACCAAAATCACAAGGATATGCATGAGACTTGAACCCAAGCGAATGATTGTGTCTTCCAACTTCGGTGAAACTATGAAAACATGTGCCAATGACCAAATAGGATTTCATAGGAAGCATTTGATCAAGGAGGAGGAATTCATCACCTCCAAAATCTAATTTTACCTCCAAAATACTCAGTAGGTTGAATCATCTTGCACATCAATGGGATCATGGGAAGTAGATATTTTGAAAGCCTCTTCAACTTCTAGAGTAGTAGCTGACATCTCTTGCTCAGAATTCGAATCAGAATATGCATCAACTCCATCAGTTGTGTTACTTTCATGCCATAGTCTACTCTCTTCATTTGCATGTGTGTGAAGAGTAGATTGTTTGGAGAGTGGTAGAAAGTGAGAGAACTCGTAGAGTTTCAACTTGTGGTTTACAACACCTTTTGCTATGGTAGATCTTGATACCATGTCTTGTATTTAGACTTCATCTTGAACAACTACATCATGAGAGATGATAGAGGCTGAATCATGAATAGAGAGAGCACTGGAGGCAGTATTACTGAGCTTGTTCTCCAAATGGATAACATCATCCTCTTCCTTCTTCTTTCCAAATAATATGTCCAATCTATTCCAGGTATCACTTGGATGTTCAACAGTATTAATGAGGTACCTCAATTTGGAAATCATAGCAACACATATTGTTGTTGAGGCTTTGTCACAATCATCTAGCCAATCTTCTTCCTCTTCATAGGAAGAAAAATATCTCTTAACACCAATACACATATCGAAAAGACCATATCTATTCAAGTATGTTGTCATCCTTGGTTTCCACTCATCATAGACCAGTGGAAAGAGAGAAGGAACTGTTTTTATATCCATGGAAGTTGTTGCAGAATTCGAATCTACTACTGCAACTACAGAAAACATCGAAATTGCTGCAACTACAGAAAACATCGAAATTGTTGCAACTGCAGAAAAATTCGAAATTGCTACAACTGCAGGAAACTGCTGCAACTGTAGAGAAATTCAAATAACCTGTAAAAACAATGGAGATCCATATTAGTGTTGAATTTGAATGATGGAATAAAGCTGTAAAACAAATGAAATTGTTGATGGATATTTGTTGCAAATTCGAATGAACACTGCCTTAGGACAATGAGAAAATGTGACTAGATCCGTCACACCTGTCTAGAGCTCACTAGATTGCTCCAGTGAATTCAAGACAATTGCACCAGGAATTGCTGTGGAAATCCAGAGGCTTCTGGTGCTCAATGAAAATAGCTGCTCAATGAATTGCTGCAACTGTTGTTGTTGAAATTTGAATAGTTGGCTCCAGCTTTGATACCATGTGATATTTTATAGGATAGATCACAAAGCTAGAGTAAATCTCACTAATCTCATTCAAGAATTGCAGAGAAGAAGAAGAAGAAGAATTGAATCAGTAATCACTCATAAAGTCAGAAATGGTAAAATGTTGGTCGCAACATTGTTCTATAGGTTTTCCAATGTAGACCCAGGTACTTCGCGGTACAAGATACCAACAAAAACCCTATTCACCAGCCCTTTCGAAAACAGACTTAAAGCAGCTTGAGGTCTCACCCAAGGCGAAGTTGGAGGGGGTGGTTGCAGAAGCAGGTTTCCACAACCTCGTGATGCAAGTGTTTCAGCTTGTGAATGCGCAGCGTGGTGATAGAATGCGCGCCGCAGTCAATGACTGCGCGAAGTCTTCTACTCCGTGTCGAGTATCTTCAGGAACAAAGATATTTGCACCCTCAGCGCGTTCACAAGCTGTGTAGTGGGTTATGAGATATGATCACTTCTATTCAACTTTATTCGATAATCCTTAATCATTCATCATTACTTAGCTTGATAGCTTAATAAACATTATAACTTATGCAAATATGTGAGATGCGCAGTGTTGTGTGTTTGATATCGCGATTCAACTCTAACCAATCGTTGTGTGGTTATCTCATAGATCCATTCAATTGAGAAATTATAGGTTCTTTACTGTAAATATTCCTCCATAGATGAACTACTAGCATCTCATTCCATCCTTTCCATGGTGAACACAGATATCAGTAAACATATAACAGACAATAGTAACTTCATGCATACACTGTAAGTAAATTAGATCACAAATTAATGATAATCATACACAGCAATCACATGACACAATGTTTTAACATAGTTCACCCCCCCGGATGGGAAGCTACGTCCACAAGAACTGTTGTTTATTATCTTAGGAAAGGGTACAACAGTTCTTCATCTGTGCACTCAGCTGCAGATGCTCTTCTCTTTCTCTCTCTCAAAATTAGGTCTCTGCGCACTCAGCTGCAGAGCCTTTACAATGCTTCAATCTGATAGATCTAACAATATTCAATACTAATAAAAAAAACAAAGAGTTAACCCTTTCCTTTACAAAATTTCCTTATTTATAGATCAAGACCTGTAGGTCATGTCTTTACATTTTCGACAGCCAAACCCTTAAGTTTACAAAACTATCACGGTTTTCGCAAAACTGAACTACTGGTATTTGGAAGTGGATCTTCGTTACGCACACGCCAATAGGTTACTTTTGTCGAGCTGTTCCTTCTTTCACAGCCTTAGATGACTAGTTCGAGTAGTAGTAGTCTTCTATTTGTTGTGATTAGTCACCTACCTCCGATCTGCACCTACCCACCGCTTGGTAGTTATCGACGATCTTTGCCAAAAATAGGTCTTCTGTGACCTAACCAAAATAACTGCCTTCATTTGTCCATGCTCTGCTTAGCTGGATCTCCATCGATGTGGCACATTGTGGCACTGTACTCCTCGCAACACCAACCTCGTAGCTCTTTCGACACTATGCTGCGTGCAACATCGTATCATACCAAATTTATCCCAAAATTGTTCAAACTTAAATGCGCTTAGCTCCACAGTTCTCAAAATTCTTCCTGTTAAAAAATGCCCCCTCTGGGCCAGGCGCAACAGGTCCCTAACACTTACATGTGGCTCTCCCTTCAAGCCACTTGCAACTCCTTGAAGGTGTTCCTCCGATTGTGGGCTAATCTTCACATCGAACTCGTTGAATGTTTCCATCAGCTTTTCTACCGTGGTCTTCGTATCTTGTTCAATTTGCCCAACTATTTCTATCATCTCAAGTGTTATCTCATGGCCGATCTGGCCTTCCACCTGCTCTTGGTTCTGGTTCAGTTCCTTTAACTTATCTTCGATCTCTTGCGAGATCATGCCAGCTTCCTCTAATAATGGCTGCGACTTATCACCCATTTCTGTTTCCTTCTCACGCAATGCTTTAACTTCCTTCTTTAGGTTATTGATTTCTCTGTATTTGAGGAGTTTCTCTCTAGCTGTTAGCGCCTTAACCTTCTCACCCATCTTTTTTAGTGATTCTTGTTTTTCTTTCACTTCCTTCCTTACTTCCAGTAATTGTTGGTCTTCTTCGAGGGCGTTAAATGCCTTCAATGCTGCTTCCAGTAGACTCTGGCACTTAGTTACTTCAGTAGCAATATTCTGTGCCTCCCTGTCTTAACTACAGTTCATTTGGTGGAGTCTGTGGATTGATCTGTGTTTTAGGGCAGCAATTTTAGACTCATGGAGAATCTCCATGTCTTCCTTCTCATTCTTAAGACTATTAACCAAATCGCCAATCTTTACAATAGTATCTACTGGTTCTATTTGTATTTCAAATTCATCTATATTATCTGCAACCACAGTGATTGTGGTCTCCAATCTCAGTTGATGATATATTTCATCCTGTAATTGCATAGTACTCTGTGAGCTATCTTCCTCAAGTTTCTTGTTAGATGCTTGCAACTCTACCTGTCCTTTCAGTGCTTCTATGGTTCTGTCATGCATTTCTTTGCGGACTTGTGTCTGGAAGTAATGTAGTCCTGGCAATGGTATCTTTGCAAGATCAAGCTCCACGCGCTCTAAATTCTTTGTATCTAGCATTGCTAGATCAGGTAATGGCAATCTTATAGATAGTGGTTGTAAATGGACAACACGGGACCTTGAGGGAACCATGATTTGCTACTGTGAAGTTCCCGCAGATCCTTTTTCAGCTATTGTCTCATGGTGCAAGGGTAATCTTCTGCTTACTTCATCAAATTTTTGGGATATCCCTTGCAGTGTAGTCAAGTTCTGGTTTAAGCTGTCTTGAATTTCCTTTTCCTTCTTCTCTTTGTCTGTCGAAAGTTCCTCCATTTGTTCAGTGACCTTCGCGGCGATCATTAAGTAGTCATCTTCGTGAAGCATTGTGTCTAATTGGTCTTTATGTGATTTTTGCTTCTTCCTTTTTTCCTTGTGCCTCGAAGAACTCCCACTGTCCTTCCTTTTGATTGACTCTTTATCTTCTACTTATATGGGACAGGGGATAGGTTTATCTTCATCAGAATCACTTTGGATATCCACGACCTCAACTCAGAATTCAGCTGGCCATTCTTTCATAATATTCTCAATATCTTCCTCGTACATATGGCAATTTCCTAGGTACCAATCAGCATTCTTCATTTGCGCTTTAGCTGAAATGGAGATGCATTTCATTGCAGCATAAAAATTGATAATGTGGATATATTTGCTTGTTACTTGCTTTAGTATGCAAGGTGTAAGCATGATGGCCCCACGTAGCTGGTCATAATATGTATAGAAGACTAGTGCTGTCTTGTGCTATCTGTCGGGATTCAAATTTGCCCATAGATTCTGAAAGCGAGCACCTCTGCAGTCCAAAGTGTCAGTGATTACTCTCACATAATGCTTCGGCTCCCTCCATCCCAGGAAGGCGATCAAGACGATTAGCCAGGTGAAGTGGAAGTATCCACCATTGATTTGCGTATCATTCAGTTCCTCTAGGAACTCATTTAGTAGAAATTGACACCAATTGAATTCTTCTCCCTTGGCGGCTACAGCGCCAAGTAGTACTGTGCCCGCATTGACTTCTAGCGGTTTGCATTTTCTTAAAATCTTACCTGCTAACAGATGTGTGACAAATTTTATTGCCTGATCCTTTATGTCGTCTGTCTGGAAGCCTTGCTTCCCTTTTACAACAGACTGTGTTTGCTTCATTAATGCAACTACCTCTTTATCCTTTGTTTTTCCCTGAAAGAACTTCCTTGGGTCTTCTCCCCTTTTGCTCAATCTAGTTATCCGATGGATTAAGTCGATTGTCAAGTCGATATTCTAGTCCATCCATAAATATCCCTGGTGGATGCGAGCCATAAGAGTTTGCACCACAGCGTTGAGCTCCGGTGATTTGTTGAAATGTGGGAGTCTGAGCAGGTTGAGAAGCCTTGAATTGACTACTCCGGACAACCAAATTTTGACAACCAAAGTCAGTTCTCCCCTTGCAGTCTTCTTCCAGCACATGTATTTGTTGAGCTAGAACTATGGGAACCTTGGTTCAGTGGGCTTGTCCTTTTGCATTGCTAGGAAATCATAGTCCTCCCATTTACATTTTGGAAACTTTCCCAATATATTTTTGTCCACCTCAACATGTTTTGATATCGGCGAGAGTGGTATCTCATACTTTGGACTCTTGAGTAGTTTAATGGCCGGTGCATCCACTGCATGCAGCGAGATATAGTCCGGTGTCATAGTTAGAGATATCTCTTTATCTGCAATGGGTTTATTTGGTCCTACCGAACTTGTATGCGGTAGCTTTGATCTCGGCACTATTGGATTTTTTCCTTTGTCTTGCATTGAGGGGCCATGTCTTGGTGATCTCCTTGGATCTTGCTCTGATTCTGTGATGAATTTCTTGCTTAGGGTTCTCACTAATTCGTTAATTCCTCCGTGTTTGAACAACTTCACAATCTCTTCGACCATGAACTCTTTGTCAACAAAGGACCTCTGTGTCATTCGCTTGCACACTTACTCAGCTAATTAGTGGATAACTTATAGTCTAAACTCAGAAAACGGTATTTGCAAGAATTTCTAAGAGCTTTGGTAACGCCCGTGAGTCTAACTGCTGCATTATATATAGCCGTGGTTGATCCCTCTCCACGCCCCTTAACGGTTAGATAAGCATTAAATGCAGTATATGTTAGCCAATTTCTAGAAGATTATTCGGTCACTTCCGTCATAAAGTTGTTCAGAATGGCTATCTATTCTTTAAATGCTCGAGCGGTCGGTTGGAAAGTACTGTATAACGGCTATATTTTCGACCAACACTGTAACGGCTAACATTGTAATGGCTATTTTTGGGAGCTCTGCATCGAACAACGTGGTATGTTGTTTTTAGTTCTACGGAGTTACTTCACGGTGTCTGATTTGTTTCTTTCCTCAGTGTTGCATTTTGAGTGGCACAACAGCTCAAAATATTATTATTATTATTATTTTTATTTTTATTTTTTTCACGCAGCTTCAATAATGCTGCGGTGTACATAGATCTATCTTTACAAGTTTTGTGTACAGATTGTTCATATTGCCCAATTCCAACTTTACTTGGCACTTAGAAACTTTTCCTTTCTTGTGATCATTCTGGATGCTATGAAGCAGGACTATCGTGGTAAAGCTTTAGTTTGCTTCCATTTATCAAATTCGGTAATGTATCACTGGCTAAAGTAGCTAACTGGACTACGCCACCGTTAGTAACATCTATTACAGTATATGGTCCCAGCCAATGCATTTTAAATTTCCCTGGAAACTTCATGCAATTACTATCATATAGGAGGACTAGGTCACCTACCTGAAAAGACTTATTCTTGATGTGGTGATCATGCCATGCTTTCTCACGCTCTTTTTGTACTTGTTGGTGGAAGCCTGCGATGAAGCGATCCTCTTCCAAACCAGCCAAGTGTAATAGCCTTTCTTCCAGTACTGCGGGATCTGCCATCCCTGTAAATGTAGTTATTCTCAAGCTGGGTATAATATATTCCATTGGCATTATTGCTTCTTGTCCGTAAGCCAATCTGAAAGGTGTATGTCCAGTTAATTTCTTGCATGTCGTTCTGTATGCCCATAATACAAATTGAATGTGTAGGTCCCAGTCATCGCGGTTTACGTTGCATATCTTGGTTAACGCATTCTCAAGTACTTTATTGAATGCTTCAACAGTTCCATTCACTTGTGGGTGATAAGGTGTACTACGCTGATGATGGATGTAGAACTCTTCAATTAAAGCTTCAATAGTTTTGTTCAGGAAATGAGTACCCTGATCACTCATCAAAATTCAGGCATCTAAATCGTGTAAGGATGTTCTCAAAGATAAACTGCACGGCTATAGCTATGCTACAGTCTTTGACTGGATTTGCTTATGCCCATCTGGTGAGGTAGTTAGTTGCAGTGATAATGTAACTCGCACCAGTTCTTTTTCCCAGTGGGTTAATGGGTCCCATGAAATCGATTGCCCATTTGTCGAATGCCTGCAAGGTCAGTTGAGGGTTCAACGAAATTTTATCTCTTCTTGACGGTTTCCCTATCCTCTGACAGACATTGCAATTCTGGCAATTTTCTTTGGAGTCCTTATGAATCGTAGGCCACCATATCCCTACGTGCAATATCTTCTGCACAGTTTCCCTTCCTGTATAATGGCCTCCTGTGACTCCTGAATGCGCATCAGCTAATATAAATGGCTTCTCATGTTCTAATACACATCTTCGCAGCACTTCATCGGGTCCTAACTTGTAGATTTGTCCTGTGATAATGGTGAAGTCTACGGCTCGCACTATCAATTGCTTCTTTTGCTGGGTAGTGAATTCAGTAGGTACGAACCCAGTAGTTAGAAGGTCAATGATATCCTGATAATAATCATCGAAAACCTGTATAGCAAACAATTGGGCATCGGGCAGATTATCTTCTAGATTCATTGGTTCTTCTCCTGACTCGATCCTTGATAGATGATCAGGGCCTAAATTTAATCTTCCTGGTTTGACTATTATTTCAAAATCGTACTCTTGGAAGAGTAAGAGCCATCTGCAAATTCACCCCCTGACACTAGCTTATTGACCAGGTATTTTAATGTAGATTGGTTAGTAAACATTGAGAAGTGCACACCAAGCAAATAGTGTCTGAATTTCTGTAGTGCATATACCATTGCAAGTCCTTCCCTTTCAATAGTGTTATATTTTTTCTCAGTAGATGACAGCTTTCTGCTCGAAAATGAAATGGGATGATCAATTCCTCCTTCTCCTGGCTACGCAAGAACAATACCCAATGCTATACATGAAGCATCAACATGTATGTGAAATGGATTTTCCTAGTTTGGAAAAACTAGGATCGACGCAGTGACCATTTTCTCTTTCAATGTGTCGAATCCTTTCTCACAGTCCTCATTCCAAATGAACGGTGCATACTTTTTTAAAAGTTTCTCCATTGCTGCGGTTATCTGTGCATACCCATTTATGAATTTCCTGTAGTATCCGGTATGACCTAGTGTAATGCGCAATTGCTTAACTGAATTTGGTGTAGGAAAGTTTACAATAACTGTTATCTTCACAGGATCAACCATCAACCCTTGCTTAGACACGATATGTCCCAGCAGAAACCCATAAGGAACACAGAAAATACATTTCTTCAAATTCAATGAAATCTGATGCTGTCTACATTTTTCTAGCATCATCCTGAGGTTCGCAGCATGGTTCTTTAGTAACCCAAAAATGGTCCAATCATCAAAGTATACTTCTAAAAATTTGTGTATGAATTCTTTAAACGCTGCGATCACGACTCTTGAAAATATGGCTGGTGCATTCTTCAAACCAAAAGGCATCATTGTATACTGGAATGACCCCCATTCTGTTGCAAAATTGGTTTTGTGCCTATCGGCTGGATCAATTCTAATCTGATGGTATCCAGAAAACCCATCAGTAAAAGAGTATGCTTCGTTACCTCCCACATTATCAAGTACTTTGTCGGTAAAAGGAGTAGGAAATGGGTCATGTATTGAAGCATCATTTAGCTTTCTAAGATCAACACAGGTCCTGATTTCACCATTTGTTTTCTTGTCTTGGACGACCATTGGGCTTATCCATTCAAATTCTTTAACCGGCTCAATAATTCCTGCATCGAGTATCTTATCGAGTTCTGCTTTAACCCGTTCTTTATAGCGTAGATTCAGTCTATATGGCCTTTGTTTAATAGGTTTCGCTCCTGGCTTAAGAGGAATTCTCATCACTCCTAAGTCTCCCAGGATGCCTTTCATCTTTGTGAACTTCGTTGGGAATAATTCCTGATATTCTTGTAATATAGCTGCGATCTCCGCAACTGTGTCATCATCCCAGTAGTCTCCCATTGCTGCGAACTTCGGCTCTTCAGGGGTGCTGATGTTCACTTTCTTTGTTTTAACCAGTCCACTCATATTTCGAATTTCTAGTGGAGGTCCTTCTACCTCGCGTACTCCTTCTAATTCTGGGATTTTTATGTTGCGTGGGTCCTAAGCGTCGCTATCTTCAACTTCTTTAGCTATGTTGTAGTAGCCTAAAGCCTGCTCTATCTGTTTTGACCAATTTGGTTGTAGACTCGCAAGTACATTGTCTGTGTCAAATAACTCTTCCAGTGTTATGTTTTCCTCCTTGCGATGTGGGATAAATATCTTTTGCTTGATCAGTTGTAGCGCGTCATGTATAGTTGGATGGTCATCTTGAAAACTAAAATCCTTCTGGAAGGTCGCAGTAAGGATGGACCAATCTACGGTTCCTATGCGCATCTCCTCCTATAGGTACCATTTTTTTGGAATAGGCTCCTCCAACGTATGCACAAAGAAATATACCCATTCTGTCTGTGGTCTTTCCTTCCAAGCTTGTACACAAGCTGCGATATGATCTCCTGGATCCATCTGACCATTATATTTCTCAAATGGTAGTGTGACTTTATCAACAAATCTAATCTGTAGTTTTATTTTGCACTAGTCCCAAGTTGTCATTGTCTTTTTATGTGTATCCCACCATCTGGCAGGTGTTTCTCTGAGTGCCATGCCTAATGCTAAGATGCGATGTTCATCTGCAACTACTGCACTATATTCTTAGATAAATGAATAGATGTTAGTTGTACCATCATAAGTGGGGATTCGACTTACCTGCTTTCCAATCCAGTGGAGTGACTTTGTAATTGTTGCGCATTTCCTGGCAGATACTTCATGCATTCTGTGTTGCCAATTTTCTAATCTTGCCTTTGAGTCTGAGATGCAAGAACTATCGCAGCGCCAGCTGAGCGTTCCATCCGCAGTAAGATGAATATAATCCGCATCATTTGTTGTCATTTGCTAGATACAGTCGAGGTCTTGAGCTCTATACTCTTCTTGAATAGGTTCAACATATCGCTCCCCCTGCAAAGGATCCAATGGTGCGATGACCTTTATGTCGTTGCCTTCAAATATCATTTTCATTTTCTTCAGATTGATGACGGTGGAGTTCCTCATTTCCCAATCGATGCCTAGCAGTGCTAGATAAGGATTGCTATCATCCACAATTTCAATTACTTCGAAGTCTGCATAACTTCGCACTCCATCAATGTCGACAATAGTATTGGTTAACCTTCCTAGAGGTATAACTATGCCTTGATTAGCCATTCTTAACTGTATAGGTGACCACTTTAACTTTGGTTTTACCATCTCTTGCCATGTCTGCTTGGTTAATACATTCACTTCAGATCTGAGATCAAGAATGATCTCGTCCATCTCCTAGTCTCCTATCTGTGCAGTGAACCGCATTTCCCTACCGGTTCTTTTGGGACTCCTAATGTTATGTACTGCGCCATGTGCTATTCCTTTCTTACTGCATGATTCGTACTGATTTATTAGTTTTTCAAATTCCATAAGAGTATCTTTGTTTTTTAATAACTTGATGCAACTGTGTAGAAACTACGCAACAAAAATAGATGTATCTGGTGCAACACGTGTCTGATCATATGCCAATGGCGTGTCTTCTATTTGTGGTTCTTAACTTCGCAGCGAGATCCTTGGTGAAATAGGTTATTGTTGTTTAAACATGCCCGCGCTTCTTTAAATATTTCCTTTTTTTTGTATGTTTAATGGAGGTGCTTTCCCAAGAGCTTTTCTTATCCCTACTGTTTCTCCAGGGTTCTTCTTAGGACCAGTTGTTCCAGAAGTCGAGGCTTCTGTGGTGTTGTATTTTCCTGTATCAGCGCCACTTTGCGTTACTGCGTTGACACTCTGACATGTAGGTCTGTTCTCTAATGCGATCAACTGGATGTTAGGATTCACTGTTTCTGTTCTTCTCTGCTTCTGCATTTCTACCTCAAGCATGGGGCAGTCTTCAATCACATGATCAAATGATTTACAGTAGTTGCATGTGGTGCATGGATTAGTACATTCTCTTAATACATGACCTGGCTAGCCACAGTTATAGCATATTACATGGCCTCGTCCTCTTCCTTGATTTTGACCAGTATTTCTTCCTCTCCCGCGATATCCACCACCTCGGCCTCTATATGCTCCTTGATCATAGTGGGTGTTCTCTTGATTTGGATGATTTTCCTCTTGGATGCAGTACATTCCAGCACCTCGCATTGCTTCCATATCTCTCTTTCTTTCATTCATCTATTCATAAGCACGACAGTTGGACTCATCATGTCCAACTGACTTACATAAATTATAGTATAATTTTTTAGGTGTCTTTACAAAGTTTTGTATCAGGTAGCAGTCCTCAGGTCTGTGTCCTCTGCTTCTACAAATTTCACACCATGGTGCCTGGTTTTGATTCATATTTATTGGGTTTGGTGTGCCACTGTTAAGATATTCTTGAAATAAGGGGCAATGTTCCCTAGTGTGGCCCTCTCATTTTCATCCTGTGCACCAAACTTCATGTCTTTGTTCATGTCTCTGCTCCTTTCCATTCTTCATACCTTGTAATTCTAGTGTCAAGGTAGCCAATTGGTTCTAGATATGTATCATCCCAGAACTACTTTCTCCAATTGGTGAAGCTTCCAACTTCATTGTGATCTTCAAGGCTTCAGCTTGAGATACAACCTTCTGTTGCATTAGTGGTTGTCTGATATGGGGCAACAGCACAGCAGTGAACCATTCTTGATGCTGTTGCAGAGCTATAACAAAGCTCACTTGGTCCAACAATGTTTTGAATTTTTGGACGGATTCCCAGATCGATTCAATAGGTTTCTGCTTGATTCCTTCAACTCTGTTATGCACTGTGATTCTGATTTGGGTTTCTTAAACTTTGCTGCAATCGCGGTTTTGATCTCTGCTAGAGTTCTCGGTTGTGCTTGAGAATACTTCATAAACTAGTGCAACGCTCTGTCTCTAAAAGTAGTTATGAGCTGCGCTCTCTTTATAGCATCATATGTCACTTGCTTAACACTCCACATGGCTTCGCATAGAGACTAGTGCTGATCAAGGTCTTCCTGACCCATTCCTTTGAATATTGGAAGTTTTATATCGTTATCTGTCATTCTCCTTCCGGATTGTGTATTGTTCTGGAACTGATTCCCTGTAACAAAAGTAGACACAGGCTGTTGGATTATCCTAGGGATAGTATTCTGTGGGATAGTATGAGTCGTAGGGCTGTGAGCACTCGCTCCTACGATGTTACTAGTATTACTAATATGTGGATGGGCTGCGCAACACTTGCAGCGAGTGGGTTCTGGACTGATTGTTTCTGAGGTATAATACACTGGATTGTGGCTGATAATTGAGTGTTTGTATTATTGAGATCACATGGAATTTCGGTATCTATACGATTTCTAGATGGTGTGGCTTTCTTCTCATTAGTAGGCTTGTATCTCTTTCCACTTCTCAAAGTATGGTTTTCTTTGTCAGAATCAATGTATGTGTTCTCTACCATGACAGATTTAGAACTATTGTTGCATTCTTAAAACACCTTTCTCAGCTAAAAGCATTTTAATGTATAGACTGAGGTTTTTTAGGAACTTACCTCTGAATCCTTTGAAAAAGTATGCTTCAGCTTGGCTGTAGGACTTTAGCGTATCTACAGCAAATTCGGTCACAAATCCTTCTAGTATATTATCAACCCAGAAGTCAACTGCTCGTGACAGTGGGTTGTTGATTGCTTTGAGATGTTCAGTAAGCTCCAGACTCCACTCTGTAGGTATTTCGCGTTGGGAACAATTCTTTCTTTCTGCTAAGCGGGATATCCACTCATGTAGCTCATTTGGAAACGAAGCCCAAAAAATTTCGTGGATGTCCCTCCACAAGTATCTGTTCAACCACTGTACGTCAGATAGATGCAGATGCCTGTTTTATTTCTTTGCAAAGTCTCTTTCGATCTTATCGCACCAAGTCCATATCTCTTTCTGTTCTGGATGCCAACTGTCAGACATTACTTTTCTGAATACACTATCACATCACTAGTCTTAGCGCGGCAACAGAACCATTTGTTGGTCGCAGAACTATTCTAGAGGTTTTCCAATGTAGACCTAGGTACTTCGCAGTACAAGATACCAACAAAACCCCTATTCACCGGCCCTTTCGACAACAGACTTCAAGCAGCCTGAGGTCTCACCCGAGGCAAAGTTGGAGGGGGTGGTTGCAGAAGCAGGTTTCCACATCCTTGTGATGCGAGTGTTTCAGCTTGTGAATCCACATCGTGGTGATAGAATGTGCACTGCGGTCAATGACTGCGCGAAGTCTTCTACTCCACGTCGAGTATCTTCAGGAACAAAGATATTTGCACCCTCAGCGCGTCCGCAAGCCGTGCAGTGGGTTATGAGATCTGATCACTTCTATTAACCTTTATTCGATAATCCTTAATCATTCATCATTACTTAGCTTGATAGCTTGATAAACATTATAACTTATGCAAATATGTGAGATGCGCAGTGCTCTATGTTTGATATTGCGATTCAACTCTAACCAATCGTTGTGTGGTTATCTCATATATCCATTCAATTGAGAACTTATAGGTGCTTTACTATTAATATTCCTGCATACATGAACTACTAGCATCTCGTTCCGTCCTTTCCACGGTGAACACAGATATCAGTAAACATATAACAGACAATAGTAACTTCATGCATGCACTGTAAGTAAATTAGATCACAAATTAATGATAATCATACACAACAATCACATGACACAATGGTTTAATGTGGTTCACCCCCCCGGATGGGAAGCTATGTCCACAAGAACTATTGTTTATTATCTTAGGAAAGGGTACAATAGTTCTTCTTCTGCGCACTCAGCTGCAGATGCTCTTCTCTTTCTCTCTCTCAAAATTAGGTCTCTGCGCACTCAGCTGCAGAGCCTTTACAATGCTTCAATCTGACAGATCTAACAATATTCAATACTAATCAACAAAATGAAGAGTTAACCCTTTCCTTTACAAAATTGCCTTATTTATAGATCAAGACCCGTAGGTCATGTCTTTACATTTTTTACGGTCAAACCCTTAGGTTTACAAAACTATCATGATTTTCCCAAAACCAAACTACTGGTATCTGGAAGTGGATCTTCTGTTACGTGTGCGTCAATAGGTTACTTCCGCCGAGCTGTTCCTTCTTTCACGGCCTTAGATGACTGGTTCGAGTAGTAGCAGTCTTCTGTTTGTTGTGATTGGTCACCTACCTCTGATCTACACCTACCCACTACTTGGTAGTTATCGATGATCTTTGCCAAAAATAGGTCTTCTGTGACCTAACCAAAATAACTGCCTTCATCCGTCCATGCTCTGCTTAGCTGGATCTCCGTCGACATGGCACATCGTGGCGATGTACTCTTCGCAGCACCGACCTCACAGCTCCTTCGACACTGTGCTACGCACAACTTCGCAGCATACCAAATTTATCCTAAAATTGTTCAAACTTAACTGCGCTTAGCTCCACAGTTCTCAAAATTCTTCCTGTTAAAAAATGCCCCATCTGGGCCAGGCCCAACATAAAATTTGTAGTATAATCATACATCAGTTGTAAGATGGCACTGTCAAACTGAATAATAACTCAATACAATCAAATGAATTTGAATACACCTAAGTTCATTTGAATTCTCCTTAATGTGTGGCTTGGATAGCATTGGAGAAATCACCCAATTAGTGGTAGTAGTCATAAATAGTCAAATATCAGTCAAATGAGTCTAACTGAGTCTAACTGGTGCATGTGGCACAAATATAGGGAAGGAGACTCCAATGTGGGTGCATGAGGAGCTTCCAGTAGTCACTACAGCTGAACTAGTCTCTGTAGGTTTCTATCTAAGTGCTTTAGTCAGTTAAATGAGCAATCAATCCTCAAATCAAGGAATTGATCCACTAATCATGGAACTGACTGATGTAACTGCTAAATAGGTGGAAGAGGGCTCATTTTTACTCCAATGATGGAAACAAGGGCACATATGTGGCTAGGAGGGCTAGACATGAGCAGAAACAGGCTCCTGGGGATGTAAAACTGGGGAGTAGGTGCTGGGAGACTACCATATTGATGACTGGATGCATGCATGTAGAATGAATGCAAAGCATGCATATATAAAAAATGATGGTGAGAATATTCCAACACTCATTAGGATTTTGTTTGATTTCTTTTAGCTCTGTAATGCACTGAGATTTCGACTTTGGTTTCTTGAACTCTCTTATCAGCGCAGTTTTGGTATCTACTAGTGTTTTGTTATGTCCAACAGAATACTTCATGAACTGTGTTAGTGCTCTATCTCTAAATGTGGTAACTAAATGATCTTGTCTTATAGCTTCGTCCTGGACTTGCTTAACATTCCACACAGCTTCACAAAGAAACCAATGTTGTTCTGGGTCTTTTAGACCAGTTCCTGTGAAAATAGGTAGCTTAATGTTATATGCCATTCTTCTTCTCGGAGGCATAGTGTTCTTTGTCGAAGAAGGTATACCACGACTTGATTGATTCTGAGTATTAACTCCCGCGGTGTTATTACTACTGGTGTTCTATGAACTAGTAGTATTTCTTTCATCAACTGGAGGTTTCTGTGAAGTGATAGGATGATAGGTAGTTGTTCTAGGCTCGGATTCACTATCAGACTCGACCTAGTATGACTGCCTGTCACCTTCTAACTCAGTTTCTAGGCATATGCGAGGTTCAACTTCATGAGACCTCTCTCTAGTGCTAGGCTTATATCTTTTTCCACTTCGTAATGTATAAGTATGTTCCTCAGTGTCACTATCTGTGTTATTGAACATTACAGACTGAAATCTCTTGGAGTTCTATTTCACTCTCAAAACACTTTATTTTGCTAACAACATTTTAATGTATAAACTGAGATTTTTCAGGTACTTAACTCTGAATCCTTTGAAGAAATCTCTTTATGCTGTGTTGTAAGACTTCAACATGTCCACAACAAACTCTGTAATGTAGCCTTCTAGTACATTATCCACCCAAAAGTCTACTGCTCTTGAAATTGGGCTATCAACCTCTTTAAGCCTATGAATCAGTTCTGGAGTCCACTCTGTAGGTTCTCCTCCCTGAAAACAATATTTGCATTCTGCAAGTCTTGATATCCACTCATGTACCTTGTTACCGAAAAATGCGAAGAAGATTTCGTGTATGCCAGAAAATAGGTATTTCTCCAACCAATCTTCCGTAGATAAGCGTGGATTTCCGTTTTCTTTCTCTGCAAAATCATTTTATGTCTTAGTCACCCATATCCATATATCTGTCTTCTTAGGATTCCAGTTATCAAAACACATCACCAGTTCAAGCACGGAAATGGAACCATTTGTTGGCTCTCATATACTTGTTCTAGTACTGTCCCGAGTTTTGTGTAGTTCAGCGACCCAACAATACCCCCTTTTCACTAGCACTTTCGGCAATAGTCTGCATACAAACTGAGGTATCACCCGAGGTGAAGCTATGGGATGGCTATAGAAGTAACTTTATGTAACCCGGTGATGCGCGGCTAGAGAATGGGACAACTGGGCGGAGTTATACTTCCTTTGCACCCACTTCGAATACCACAGAGACTTTGGACTGTGCACTAGCGGTATCTATCCACGTTGTACTGCAACATCGCACTTCGGACTGCGCTTCCAAATAGTCACACTCACTACAGGATTCACTGAGTAGTGTTACTTCTCACTTACTTGAGGCTAAGTAGTTTACCATGTTATAACACTGCAACGAATTGTGTACTTCGCTATTCTAACAATACAGAATTCGCTGAATAACTGTTAGTTCTTCAAATGCACAACTATCATTGTAACCATACAACTTCGCATTTAGCATATTCAACGCAACTTTAGAATGTTCATGTATGTCCCTAAAATTAACATATTCAGCTATGTGGGTCCAGCACTTAACATATTGTCCTCATCATCCATACAAGTGAAAATACGTATAAAAACATGAACACACATAACATGAAATAATCACACCAATGCAATCACAAAAATCAAGTATTTACGTGGTTCCCCCCTTGGATGGGAGCTACGTCCACGGGAGCTGTTATTTCTATTGATGGGAAGGGTTAACAGTTTTGGTCTGCACACACAGCTATAGACTCTTCTCTACAATAGGTCCTTGTGTACACAGCTGTAGATCCTTTCTCTCTCAAAGATCTCTTAGCATAGATATTACAATGAGTTCTTCAATGTCTATTTTTTCCTAACAAGATCTAATCCTTCCCTTTTCAAAATTTATCCTTTTATAGACGGTGCCCAAAGGTCACATCTTTACAATAAATATGGGTTGAAACCCCATAGTACCCTTAACCACCCAAAACGGCGTGGTTACCCCGCTAACCATGCTTTGCCATAAATTCTCAGCTACTTCGCTCATCCTTGGTTGTCCTCTGCGTCACTTCCTGGATCTGACGTCCTTCTGATAGCCGCTTTCTTTGACTATGCGACGCTGACACTGACATGGTGCATCCTCTACACTTCTTGTCTCATCAACGATGTTCCTGCAGTTGTCAGGTCGCTGCTTCTTCCTTAACTGCTCCAACTACCCTTGTCTTCCTTTGTCCTTCTACCTTTACTAAGGGGGCAGGCCCCTTTCCACCATCTTCATGTGTAACGTCCCCTCTCGTAGACCCAATGCAAGGAAGGGAATATGATACCAATATCTGGGATTTTACATAAACTCAACCCATTCATTAGATTCATACAATTAAAAACAAAAAGTGTGTAGATGCAAATCAAGCAAGTATGCACAACGGAATTAAAACATCATACACACACAATTCATGTTCATCCAACATATCAAAATAATCATCAAATTAAACATTGCATAAGTAAATACACATCAGATACTTATCTTCATTTCGCAATTGTCCAAAGCAACTAGCTATGTCGCTGCAACGTTCCACCCAACCATAGGTCTCTGCCCAGCCTGTATCCCTTCAAAACTCAGAGACCACCACCAAGATGGGCATGATTTCTACAAGGAAGGGGGCACTCAAGCTCATACTCAGCCAAAGCAATGGATACCCATACCCATACCCCAACATACTCGTTACACACACATCAAAACACAATCATTGGGAATGGAGAATACATTTTAACAATGGGATTTAGAAACCAGATGGCCATGGGTTTTCCCCAAATCGTGGGAACTTAAAAAACGGATCGGGAGAGGGAAATTCGACCATAGGGAAGAAAACGATGTCTCCCACAGATATACAAGCATTGAGTGGGCCAAAACAGCCTCTATAGACCCCAAATCAATTTCCCCTCCCTTCCCATGGTTCGGCAGCATGAAAATGCCCTTCTCCTAGCTAGGAAACAAAGAAAAACCAGAAAAAAATGGCTGAAAAATGCCCAGGTAGCTCCAAACTCGTGAGGGAGAGAAAACTGATTGATGAGTAATGGTTTGGGGAGCAATTCATGGCTCTTTTCTTGTCCAAGAAGAAAAACACGATTTTCCATGAAGGGTGGCTTTCCCATACCCGAATTTGGACAGCCATACCTCCCATTCCCCAAGGCATTAACTATGTCAACCAACTCTTGGGAGAAATGAATGATTGGGTACAAAACTCAACCTGGGTAGTTGAGGGTTCATCGGTTCTCACATTGACATTTGGCTTGACTTGATTGGCTTAAAGGTTTGAATGTTTTCCCTCCCAATTCCTTGTAAAATAATGCTCCCATCTCTTCTTGCATTGCATAGCTAGCTGTGGGTATTTTATTAAAATGCATATTTACATGATATTTGCAATTCCAGTGTGCCTAGCTAGCACGTAAACCATATGCATCACTAAATCGATGGCGGGGCCTTGGCCTTGAGCTCCTCACCATGATTTTATAGCAATATCACATCATTTACATTTGAATGCAATGGGGTCAAAATGGGGACATTACATCGCGTTGCTCCATACTCTGCTCCCGGGAATTGCGGAGTCACTTCTCCCCAAAATAGGCTAGTACTAGGCCTCACCGAATTCGTACTTTTTCCTCAAAACTGCTTCACTTGAGCTACTCTTCAACAAAACTGCGCCAATCCTGGGCTTCGCTTCACCAACTGCGCTTACTTGAACTTCGCTTTACCAAAACTTATGTCAACTTGGGCCTTGACTAACAATGGGAATTCATAATTAAAACTAGGACTAAGTTCCAAACCTCTTCTTCACCTACTAAATTTTTTTTCCCACTTGGTAGCGCTCTCACCTAAACTTACAATATTAAGAAATTTCGTTCAAAAACAAATACAATTTACCTCTACATTTTCTACCAAGTAGTTGTCTTTTCCTCATCTTCGGCCCTCTTTATAATAATCAGATTTATTTCCATTCGAGCATTGATGGATATATCATGATTGAATTGTTAGTTTTTGTTTTTGTGGAATACAGATCTATTTCTGTTTTTGTTCTACTGATTTCTATGTATAAATTTTAGAGCATATGGTGAATATAGCTGTCAAATCAACTCTACGAAAGAGGAAATAATGGTGGATTCATCTCTTGCATGACCATGTGTCTCCATTACAAAAATAATGGTGGATTTATCTCTTGCGTGACCAGAAAGGTGTTTTGTTTATCATCAAGTGCTTTGTACAGTGTGTCACCACCATAAATAGAACAATATGATTTTGAGGACTACTTGGTAGGAGGATCCAATATTGGCATATTACCCATCAATTCCACATGCACCAGCTAATCACTCTTGTTATACCCAGATCCGAGGGCTAATTTGACTTTATTATCCATAAGAGCATTTATAATACCGACCAATTTTGATGACAATGATTAGGAAATTCAATTGTTAATTATTGAATTTTTTTCGTCATTGTTATTGACAAAACTTTTGATGTAATTATGTTATCTTATCTCAGGCAATACATGGTTCAAAATGTAGTTATGTAACACTCTTAGGTAATTAAATACACTTTCTGGAATTATCTGACACCCAAAAGTGTAAGAATGAATCCAACAAATATTATATAAACGTTTTGAAGGAAATACAAGAATATTCCGCATATATTATCATTATATTTTTTGTGACTTGTAAATTTTGAGATTTATTTTTGTGATGTTTATATGCTGAAACATCTAACATACTGGTTGTCTCTTCTATGTAACTGGTCCATGATCAAATCCATAGGATGTATTCATCTCAATGGTCATGCGATGGTCCTATGAACCCCATACAACATGTGGTATAGCAGGTCCCATATCCATCATTACTGGATATCAATAACAACTTCCTTGGTTTGCTGATTCTCCTTGCATGTGAATTGCAATAGAGCATCGATCTCAACACCTTCCTGTAGCTACTGTTTTTGTTTATGCCTAGTCTGTTTTCATATTAAACATTAATTATTTTCAACTCTAATACATTTCACATGTAAATGAAGAGCTTGTGCACTGATCCTATTTTATTCTAATTTAGTCATAAGATGTTACCATGCCAACCATAAAATATCTAATGTCTATTTTCATGCAATTCACAAATATGCAGTTGAAGCATATTTTATATGGTTTTTTGTTGGCTCTTCTTGCATGTGAATTACAAGAGAGCATCAATATCAACACCATCTTGTAGTTGCTTGTTCCCTTTATGCCCAGTTTTTTTTCATATTAAAGATAAATTAATTTTGATCTCTAATAAGATTTACATATAAATGAAGATCTTGTGCAGTGATCATATTTTAATTTTACTCTAATTCACAATGACAAGATGTTAACCATGTCAATCGGTAAATATTTGCAGTCTATTTTAGTGCAAAATCAATAAATAAGTGACAAAAACTCATGAAACAATGTACTAGTAGTCTGATTCTTTAGGGATATGCAAAGAAGACATGCGTGTGTATATAATCTATATGGTTCTTCTTTTCATTACGTTCATGCCTTATGCATAGCTCTGAGTTCAGTTTTGGTTTCCAAAATTAAGAATTAATTAATCTTCTTGTTTTTCCTAATGTGATTGTAACAATATTTGTAAACTCTGCATGATATATAAGATATAAGCAGTGAAGTGCTCAACATAAAATATAAGTATTAAATTCTTATTGCTCTACTTGCATATATAAAAGAGGCTTCAAATTTCAATTACCAATGGTTGTTCTTTAATATAGGAGTGCAGCTGATTTTCGAGGGCCGCTTCTGCCATCTGTTGCAGAGATATGTTCAGATTTTGATCATACCAAAGATGTAAAGCCTCCTTTGCTAAAACTATTCTGTAATTTATGGTTTTATATTGTGATGTTTGGTTTAGCTCCACCTATCTAGACAAACCAACCATCTTCGAAGTTGCTTTCTACACCCATGAATAGATTAGGGAGCATGAGTGTTATGGCTCTTCAAGCAGTGGAAGGACTATATGTGGAATGTGCAATGGTCATCGACAGTCCAGAAAATCACCCAGGGAACACTACTACTTGTAAGATAAATTCATTGCCAACATGGTTTTTCTAATTGCATTCTATAAAATATGAAAATTTTAATTATATTTTTTTGTCACACGGATGCCAAATTGAGAAAAATTATAGCCATCTGTTGAAAGATGTTGGCTGCCAAATTTTTTTCTAATTTGTTTCTATTTACTTATGTTAGCTTTTTAGAGGCTTGTTGAGCAAGCTTTTCATTTATATTATTTTCCAGTTAGGGAGTTCCGTGAAAAGGATGGGAGATGAGTTGGAGCTCAATTCACTTCATAATCCTGGAAGCCGTTGAGGTAGTGGGAATGGAAAGGATACAATATCTCAATGTGCGACCCTTTCAGCAGCTCTAGGGGGGCAGGTTGAGATAACATCAATGGGAACAATTTCAGGTAGAATTTCACTTTCATCTTTTTGGGAAACTTTAAGCCAATTGTTTGTGTTTTATAGCTCTAAACATTACATGGATATATGTCATATTTAATGTTGCATTGCCAATTTCTATTCTTTAATCATGGAAATAAATCATTATATGGATATATGCCATATTTAATGTTGCATTGCCAATTTCTATTCTTTAATCATGGAAATAAATCATTATAGTATTTAATATTTGATTTAGATTATGACTTGTGTGCATTCATAAACATGTGTCAAGGGAACTTATCTAAGGGAACTTATCTGCTAGTAGTGTCATTCTTGGAAATTGTTTTCTTTAGCTGCAATGATGGCATTCTTAATAGTGATTCAAGTGAGTCTCAACACATAAATGCTTTTAGTTTCGTTTTTAAATACCTTGCAACTCCAAATCTCATTCCAACTTTCTATCAATGTCTCACTACCATTGTTCACAGGGCCTTTGAGGCAGCTATATCCTGGCTGGTACTCTCTTTTCTCTACTAAATAGATTTTTAATTGTCATATTTTTCTTGCATCCTAGACAGTTTATAAGTTTTAATGCTGGAAGAAACTAGATGCCCCAAACACTGATAAATACAATATGACATGGTATGTACTATCCTATGGTCCATCAAAAAATGATTTTATATAGGAAATTTGTGTCTGATGATTATTGTTAATAATCTGAATTTTCGAGTAGACATTTGTTTCTGTAAGTTTTATGGTGAGATAACATATATATTATTTGAGATTTCAATGTTGATTTGTTTTAGATGAAAAATGTTCTTTTAAATGTTCATATCTATATTTATAACCATGGAGAGTATTTATATACACATATTCAACTACTTGGGACATGTATGTGCATGCATGCATATTCTCTATTCCTTAACCACAATTCAAGGCTTTCGTTCACCATATACTCGTATACCAACAAATTTATCTTCCAAATGAGAAATACCCAAGAAGTGGCACTAAATTCATGTGCTTTAATTTCCCCAAGGTTTCCATCTTTGCTAGGAATTCTCCGTGTCCTTGAGTCTTGGCTTGGCCACATTTATGCTGAGAGGTGGTTCCTTGGATTTGTTGACGAGAAAGCAAATATTTGGCTCAATGGTTGCATTGAATTTGTTTCCATTTTTTAATTCTGAAAGAGTTTCATGTCTTACTATTTTCCATATGAGTACGAATAGTATTAAGCTTAATAGAGCAATAATGCTTCCAATTGATATTCCTATAACCACCCAAATGTTCAACAAACAGGAATTTTCTGTATTTCTAGATTCACATTTCATACCCAATGTCCTTCCGTATAGACCTTTGTTTCCCAATAAAGAAAACCTTGTGAAATTCCCACACACTCCACCTTTAGGTAGACCTTTGTTTCCCAATAAAGAAAACCTTGTGAAATTCCCACACACTCCACCTTTGGGATTTGGACCTTCCAGTGAATTTTCTAAAAGGTTGAAGAAGCATAGACTTAAGTATATCCAAACTTCATAACCTAATACACAAACACATGAATATTGACACGCGAAGTCTAGAATGAATCAGATACGGGAAATGTAAATATATACATCGGTGGAACTGAATCCTGATACTTATCTGTGCTATATCACATTTAACATAAGACAGAATTAACAATAACCTTGATTCTACCGAATGATAGAACTAGGAACTGAATGCAATCAAGATGTACTGAACATTGGGACATTTTAGTTCTATGCCTTGTGATTGGCCTGCATGTGATCAAAACCAAATATTTTCAATTAGTTGGACTAAGTGGCATATAGATTTGGCCAATGTCATTCATGTTTCTGATATCGCTACCAAATCTTGTTCGGTATTTCAAATGAACTTCATGTTTCTGATAGCCCTGCCAGATCTTTCCCATTATGCAGGATCGCATCGCAATCAAACATTCATTCAAACATTCATATTAAAGCCAGCACATTGATCTTTCATACATAATTTGCCAATTATTCCCATCAGCACGAAAGCAATAGCAATGAGGCACACGATCAATATGATGATGAACATTATATCTTCAGAATACAGATTACAGACGCACAGGTGGATCGGCTTCGGACAGCGAAGCTCGTCACCACATCTCACTGCCTTGACACAATGTTATGGGCCCTTTTAGATTTGGCTACTTCCCGAAGGCATGTAGTTACTCTCAGGCTCCTGGGATTCCCATAATATGCCAACTAGCAGACCCTTACAGACTCTTTATACAGAATCGAGACCTTGGCTTTCTGATGCAGTGTTATACCATTACAGGCAACCTGCAGAGCATATTACCTCGGCTCTCACACACCTACAGACCTGTCGAGCGGACTACTTGCTCAGACGACTCCTAGACTTGCAGAGCGGACTACTTGCTCATGCGACTTCTAGACTTGCAGAGCGGACTACTTGCTCATGCGACTCGCTCTAAATCAAATGAACCCAAGGCCTTTCTTTTATAGCATTACAACCGGTAAGCCGGTACCCAAAAACTTACACTAGACAGTCAAAAGTAAGATTCCGGGGCATGATGGGGACTACCACCATGTTATCTCGTCCCTTAGAGGCAGTGCCATGTGGGGACCCGGCGAATCTTATCCGACAAACTCAAGACTCGGACTGACTGAAAGACATAAAGTAAAAGCTATTGGCCGACAAAACTGGGCCATTTATTACATCAGTCAAATTACAAAGCATCTCGGTACAAAAAAGCAGACCGAGGAATCCAAAGAAAGCTTTCGGCTACTATGGCCGACAAAACAAAGTGGGTTGGCCCACCAACGGCTTCCACTAAATATGTACAAGAGCATGATCACGGACCAAAGAATCTTCATTCCCGTAAGATACGGAAAAATCATGGAGTATCATATCCTGATCCGCATACGCACACTGTCGTGTCACCAGGTCCAGGTACCCCGCCACAAACACAGTCAAGGCAACCTTGAGCATTTAGTTCTTCTTCAAGTTCTCGCCTTGCCAATTCTTCTTCTATATAATTTGGCTGGGATTCAGTATACTGCCAATAGTCATAATGATTATTTGGGAATTCTTCATTCATATCTGGATATAAAAGTTCTCCGAAGCATTGTTCTACATCTGACCCACGGAGATATTCATTAGCACCATAGACAAATTCGGAGGCGAATTGTGATTCAACCCTATAGTTTAGAGGTAGGGTTCTTCTATGGACTTTAGTATCCAGTCTCTTGCCATCTTTATCCCTTTTGATAAACTTCTGGGTGACTGTTACACAGTGTTCTAATGGAGTGTATCTACCTCCATGATGTCTCAGTTTAAACTTAAACCACTGATGAACCTGGTCAGCGGCTTGCATATCAGCCTCAAGATGAAGAATAAAATTAGCTTTACGATCTACCCAGGCGTTTCTTGGGCAGAATTTTTCCAGAAATATTTGAGTCCAACCGGACCATTTTCTGTGCTTTAAATTAGCAGGATCAGCACAAATAATTATTGCTGTCTGCTCTCTGCAAAACTGAAGAATCAAGTTGTAAGAAGTCCATGTCAAATCTCCTGAGCCGAGATCGACATACCAAATTTCTCCTTCAGCTTCCATGTTCTGGTCAATCCAGACTTCTTCACATCGAGCTAATTTTTCTCTGGCATTCTGTAAACCTCTGAAAGCACCCTTTTCCCATCTTTCGAGAATCTTTAACTTGCAGGGATTCTCTTGAATTTGCTTAATCAGAGTGAGGCTTAAAAACTTTTCTGCATCCTTGACATCAGCATAATCTAACAGTTGCTGACGTTCTTCCTGAGAAATATCCTTATCCCAAGGAGCCAAAAATAAGGATTCTGGAGGAGCTCTGAGAGCTTCTTCTTCTTCTTGGAATGGAGCTTTGCCACTTTTATAATTCACCATATTATCACTCATGTATCTTTTATTATGTCCTGGACCAGAACCAGAACCACTTGCATCATTAGCAGAAAACATATTCAGACTTGGAGAAGAAACCTGTACATTCTCACGAGTCAACATGTCAGCAAGACAATTTAAGTAACCTGGCTTATACACAATGTCATAGTCAAAATTACTGAGCCAGATAAACCATTTTAAAATTCTGCTACTATTTTCTGCCATTAAACTTTCATTCTTAAAGATACCGGGCATAATCTTTAAATCTGTTCTAACAATGAAATGAACAGGTTTTAAGTACAGAATGAAATGGTTGACAGTTTTCTTGACTGCAAGTATTTCTTTATGGCTACTTGGATAATTTAGTTCAGCTCCTTTAAATGAACCAGATGCATAGCCACAGATTCTTGCTTGGCTATTTATTTCTTCAATTAGAACACCTCCCCATGTGGTGTTAGACGCATCTGTTTCAACTATCAAATTTCCCTTTCCTTGGGGAAGAGACAAAGCTGGAAGATGCTTAACTTTTTCTTTTATTCGCTGGACAGCTAAAGTCATCTCATCAGACCATGGAACAGGATTTTTCTTTAGCCTTTTCTGCAAACAATGAATATCTGCGGCTTGACCTTTATAAAAGGGCCTGATATAATTTAAGCATCCTAAGAATCTTTGTAACTGGGTTTTCTCAATAATTTTGTCAGGAAAGTGATCAAATGATTGGAGCACATGCTGCTGCAAAACTACCTGACCTGCTTTGATATGGAGACCCAGAAATTCTATTTCTGTCTTACCAATTTCCATTTTGCTTGCTGATAAGACCAAACCATGCTGGTAGACTAAATCATAAAACTGCTGCAAATGCTTTAAATGTTCTTGGAGATTTTTAGAACATATGAGAATATCATCAATAAAAACAGCTAACCATGGTATATCTCTAAAGATATCTTCCATTCGCTTCTGAAACTCAGAAGGAGCATTATTGATACCAAATGGTAGCACTTTCCACTGATACTGTCCATGAGGAACTACAAATGCAGTTTTGAATCTGTCTTTCTTCTCTATCCCAATTTGGTAAAAACCAGATTTTAAATCAAATTTACTAAAAACAGTACAACCATTGATTTTCTGCAAAAGACTAGCTTTATCAGGCAAAGGATACCTGATCTTTTGGAGAACTGCATTAAGAGGTTTAAAATTGACAACCAACCTTGGTTTACCTCTTTTCTGTTCACTGTGCTTGTTTACAACAAAGGCTCGACAAGCCCAAGGGCTTTTAGATGGTTCAATTAAACCTTTATCCAAGAGCTCTTTAATTTCTTTAGAACAGAATTCTCTTTCACTAGGACTCATTAGTCTTGCAGATGCTTTCATTGGTTTTATCTGCTGAAGTGGATCAAATGGAAGAGAGACAAAATATTTTTCCCTTGTCCAGAAGGCATTTGGACTTTCAGAACAACAATCCTTTTTCAGCCTTTCAGAAATACCCTCTAGATATTTATCAGCATTGAGTTGGGCGAAAGATATACATCTTTCCATTTTATTAAGAGAGGCTGTTGACACGGCCTTTTGTTTTGGAGGAGAAGCTTGACATCTAGGGGAATAGGAATAACTTAGTGGAATAGTTACAGATTGGTCATCAACTGTACAAGTGAATGTCATCTTCTTAGTATCCATTGAAAAAGGACTAACTGACACTAAAAATTCAGAACCTAATACACAATCTTCTTTAGTTTCTTCAAACCGAAAAAGAGATAAAGAACAAAACTTTGACCCTATAGACACTGGAAAATCCTTTACTTTACCAGACAGATAAACTGGTGATCCTTGGATTGCAGATCCATATTCTTTTGTTTTCTCCCAATAAAACTCAGGAATAGCATTTCCTCTAGCCAAGTTAAACTGGCATCCGGAATCAATTAAACACTGTATTGGGTAAGATTTAAACTCAGAAGGGCAAAAAGTTAGAGTAGTAAATAGTTTAGGACCTGATACAGCTCCTAGAAGACTTACACTCTGGGATCTTGGTGAAGGTGAATGGTCAGGGGTTTTTTCAGGATATTCTTCTTCTGGGATGTCATCCTCCTTAGTTCCACAAACCCTTTCAATTTCATTGGACAATTCATCTTCTGAAGACTGATCTTTTTCTAGCAAAACAATTGCTAAAGAATTCTTTATTTCATCAGCTTCTTTCACCAATTTTCTTATTTCCTCCTGCTTAGCTTTCAGCTTATTTCTCAGCAATCTTTCTCTGTCTGATCTGTGCTGTTGTCTATCTTTATGGCCGCTAGGATACTCTCTGTACAGTTCTGCAGGATTAAAATTTAAATCAACTGATTTTCCTTTATCTTTTTCTATTGACTGTAACTGGGCTTGTAGAGACTTTTTCTCATTTCTAAGCTCAGTTCTTTCCTGATGTCTATAGATAGGAATAGAAGACAATTCAAGATCAATTGCTGCTAATCTCTTCTCAATCTGTACAGGAGAGATTATTCTTGAAAACATATATAAATTAAAATCAAACTCAGGAAGATCAGTATATACAGAGGCTGTCTCACACCCCCCTAAATGTGGTTCCGAGTCAGAATCAGAAGAGGAAGAATCGGGAGCACATTTAGCAAGTTGAATATCAGAATCTGAGGAAGAATCCTCAGAGGCATCAGAATCAGAATCAGGGAGATAGATAACCTCACCAGAAGGTGGAAAATCAGTACTAACTTTATACAAATCCCACCAGAAGGGATCAAGTGTGGAACACACTCCTGCACGCTTTGGCCTAGATTTCCTTTTTGGACATTTGGATGCCCAATGTCCTTTACTGCCACATATGAAACAAGTATCGCCTTTGCCTTTTTCAGATCTTCTTTTCACAAATCTTTTATACTTATGCCTTTTCTTAAAATGCTTGGATTTGTGTTTGTAGGGCTTATCTAAATGGAATCTACCTTTAGAAGTGAAATACTTCTTTTTCTTTTTCTTGCAATGACAACTTTCAGTTCCTAGATGTCCCCTGTTATGGGCTCCACAGCCCCAATCAGGCATTTTAGCTACTTCTTTACAGAAAGAAGCAGAGAACATTTGTTGATGCCTTTTAAAATCTTTATCTACTCTTTTCTGTAAACAATGTTCTTGCCATGTTTCCAGAATATAATGATGGAGTTGTGCTAAAGACAAAGATCTCAAAGGAATATTTCTATCTTTTAATGCCTTTTCAACAGCATCTGGAACATGTCCAGGGAAACTTCTTAAATAATGTTTTAGATAAGCTTCATTGCCAGATTTTCCTGAAGAGATCAATAATTTCTGCATATAACAGAAATAAGCTTCTGCCTTATTCAAATCACACAAACGTGCAGACATATATAAAGAAGCTAAATGATCAAAATCTTCATGTGCTTCAGGACCATAAAATTCTCGACTAAGGGCAGATATTATTTGTTCATCTGAATCATTTGCTGCAAGCATTTCATTTCTGGCTTCTTGTGGCAACCAACGCCACCATTCATATGCTAAACCAGAAAGACCTGCAACTAACTGTGCACCTAACATTTGGGCAGTAACATTATGATCTTGTTGCTTTTTATAAATCAACCAATGTGTAAGCAACTGGAGAGCATTCTTGATTTCTTCCCTAGATTGACATTGAATATTTAAAACTGGTTGTTCAGGCATCTGAGAAATCAAGTTATTTAAATTGTTTATGCCAAAGCTATGAATTCTTGGAGCTTCAGAAACTCCTGTGGCATCAGGCATATGAGTATCATAATCCTCATTGTGAGGTTGTGATCCTATTCTCATTCTGTTTGAGGATTCTGCCGCCATCATATGAACATCTCCAACATATTTTTCATCCAGCACAGGATTAAATGTCTTAAATTCTTTTATCCAGTCCATTATGTTTTCTTTTTCAGCTGCACTAGCACCAAAATCCCATTCTGGTCTATTATCTTCTGCATCTACAAGACCAAATGAAACGGATTTGGCATGACCTTTTCGAGCTAACTGTAAAACTTGTTCAGGAACAACATATTGTTTCTTTTTTAATTCCTGAGTTCTAGATGTTAACTGAGACAGAACATCTAATCTAGCTTCTAACTTGTCAGAAGCTACTTTTACAGCTTTCTCTATTTCAGTTGTATCATGCAAAATATGATCAACTAAAGCTAGTTTAGCAATAACCAATTCAAGCTTTTTTCCTTGTTCAGCACAGTTTGCTTTCAATAACTGGATATCATGGGCCATATCATCAAGATTAGAAGCAGTACACTGTAATTGTGAATTTGTCCAATTTGCTAATTTTATTTCATCAGATGAATTCTGATCTGTAGCAACTGCTTTTGTGGAAATAAATTCTTTCTTACTTAACCCATCAGAAGAATATTGTCTGAATGCTGTTTCAGGGAGATTGCGGCCAGGGTGAAAGGATCTTTGGCCATGAGCATTAACAGATTCAGATTCTGCTCGTACTCTAGGTAAGGATGAAAACATATAGAGGCTAGGATACTCCTGCGAGGTTTGACGTTTCTCTTTTTGAATGATTTTTTGTTTTATTTTTTGACAAGCAGTACAGTCAGAATGCTGACCTTTATGTTCTAAATTATTTTGTACAGGATTATCTACAATAGGATCTTCTAAAGAGCTTTTACTCAACTGATTTGATAAGGCTTGCCTTCTGGCAGCATCATAACTTGAAGTTGAAGCGGATCTAATCAGAGGAGCTTTAAATCTCGGGATCGGTTCAGGATGTGGAGATCTGAAAGAGGATGTTCCTTCATCAAAGACAAGAGGTTTAGGGGATAATACAGCTTTTAATCGTTCTTGATGCCGAAGTTCAGAGTACTTCATTTCCCATGACTGTGGATATGAAATGCCAGTCCAATTGAAAGTAATGGGAGTTGCATTTTTAGACCTGGACTTTGGTGTTTCCACCACGCTGCAGTCTGCAGGACTCTGACTGATCTTGGATCTAAGTTGCGGTAAAGTATCATTCCCAAACCGGACACAGACACCACCCTTAAGTTGAATAATTTTGGAACCATTCAACATATTAAATCCCTTGGGTAAAATATAAGCTTTCAGAAGATTATAGATATGTGGGTCATCTAAACTAACAGAAAAACGAGGATATACAGTACCAAACGCGGGACCATCATGAAGCGGTGCAGTAAAACCACCTATGACAGCGTCAGAAAACTGGTTATGACGAGTATCTACAATAACACAAATAGATGAAACAGGTAAACGGGGTCTGACTAGTGGACCTAAGCCTAACTTAACAGCACCAAAGTGTGCATATTTAAAGTGTTGTTCTTTAGCCCAATCAATCTGAGATTTATCTAAGAGAGGTATATGAATAGGCTCTTGATCATCTGTGAAAGATATATCAATATTTGAAACTTTGATTTGAGTTGCAGTATGAAAATTCCACCAATTTAATCTGTAGACTTCTTTTGGCAAAATCTTTGGTAACTCCCAATCTGCAGTTGGATTTGTATCTGATATAGTGATGTAAGAAGAATTCTCACTATCTGATGTAGAAGGTTGAAAGGAACCAGTCCTTCTATCTGCAAGTGTTACTTCAATATCATTACCTGACTGACACTCTAAACTTGCTAGCGGAACAGCATCCATTGTGGGATCCATGGTTTGAAGAAGTGAGGGCTAGCTTCTACGCTGCGGGCAATTCTGTAGACTTACTCCCCTATCCCTGGGCCTTACTGCTACTCTAACATCCGCACTACGCTTACACTTCTATGTTCCCACAATCACTCAGCAATCATTTTCATTGCCTACTGAATACATGTTTTAAGAGTGTTCTGAAATAAAAGCAGGTATATTCAGCACAGAGTCACACATGCATCATATAAACAGAGAAGGTTTATCGAAATACCAGATACTTGAGAGTTCACCAAACAGTAGTAGTCACTGGCTCTGATACCATTTGGTATCAATAATGCTCCTTCTGAGTTTCAGAAGCGAATGGAAGATATCTTTAGAGATATACCATGGTTAGCTGTTTTTATTGATGATATTCTCATATGTTCTAAAAATCTCCAAGAACATTTAAAGCATTTGCAGCAGTTTTATGATTTAGTCTACCAGGTAGACTAAAGCTAGTCTACCTGGCTCTGATACCATTATGCAAGATCGCATCGCAATCAAACATTCATTCAAACATTCATATTAAAGCCAGCACATTGATCTTTCATACATAATTTGCCAATTATTCCCATCAGCACGAAAGCAATAGCAATGAGGCACACGATCAATATGATGATGAACATTATATCTTCAGAATACAGATTACAGACGCACAGGTGGATCGGCTTCGGACAGCGAAGCTCGTCACCACATCTCACTGCCTTGACACAATGTTATGGGCCCTTTTAGATTTGGCTACTTCCCGAAGGCATGTAGTTACTCTCAGGCTCCTGGGATTCCCATAATATGCCAACTAGCAGACCCTTACAGACTCTTTATACAGAATCGAGACCTTGGCTTTCTGATGCAGTGTTATACCATTACAGGCAACCTGCAGAGCATATTACCTCGGCTCTCACACACCTACAGACCTGTCGAGCGGACTACTTGCTCAGACGACTCCTAGACTTGCAGAGCGGACTACTTGCTCATGCGACTTCTAGACTTGCAGAGCGGACTACTTGCTCATGCGACTCGCTCTCAATCAAATGAACCCAAGGCCTTTCTTTTATAGCATTACAACCGGTAAGCCGGTACCCAAAAACTTACACTAGACAGTCAAAAGTAAGATTCCGGGGCATGATGGGGACTACCACCATGTTATCTCGTCCCTTAGAGGCAGTGCCATGTGGGGACCCGGCGAATCTTATCCGACAAACTCAAGACTCGGACTGACTGAAAGACATAAAGTAAAAGCTATTGGCCGACAAAACTGGGCCATTTATTACATCAGTCAAATTACAAAGCATCTCGGTACAAAAAAGCAGACCGAGGAATCCAAAGAAAGCTTTCGGCTACTATGGCCGACAAAACAAAGTGGGTTGGCCCACCAACGGCTTCCACTAAATATGTACAAGAGCATGATCACGGACCAAAGAATCTTCATTCCCGTAAGATACGGAAAAATCATGGAGTATCATATCCTGATCCGCATACGCACACTGTCGTGTCACCAGGTCCAGGTACCCCGCCACAAACACAGTCAAGGCAACCTTGAGCATTTAGTTCTTCTTCAAGTTCTCGCCTTGCCAATTCTTCTTCTATATAATTTGGCTGGGATTCAGTATACTGCCAATAGTCATACTGATTATTTGGGAATTCTTCATTCATATCTGGATATAAAAGTTCTCCGAAGCATTGTTCTACATCTGACCCACGGAGATATTCATTAGCACCATAGACAAATTCGGAGGCGAATTGTGATTCAACCCTATAGTTTAGAGGTAGGGTTCTTCTATGGACTTTAGTATCCAGTCTCTTGCCATCTTTATCCCTTTTGATAAACTTCTGGGTGACTGTTACACAGTGTTCTAATGGAGTGTATCTACTTCCATGATGTCTCAGTTTAAACTTAAACCACTGATGAACCTGGTCAGCGGCTTGCATATCAGCCTCAAGATGAAGAATAAAATTAGCTTTACGATCTACCCAGGCGTTTCTTGGGCAGAATTTTTCCAGAAATATTTGAGTCCAACCGGACCATTTTCTGTGCTTTAAATTAGCAGGATCAGCACAAATAATTATTGCTGTCTGCTCTCTGCAAAACTGAAGAATCAAGTTGTAAGAAGTCCATGTCAAATCTCCTGAGCCGAGATCGACATACCAAATTTCTCCTTCAGCTTCCATGTTCTGGTCAATCCAGACTTCTTCACATCGAGCTAATTTTTCTCTGGCATTCTGTAAACCTCTGAAAGCACCCTTTTCCCATCTTTCGAGAATCTTTAACTTGCAGGGATTCTCTTGAATTTGCTTAATCAGAGTGAGGCTTAAAAACTTTTCTGCATCCTTGACATCAGCATAATCTAACAGTTGCTGACGTTCTTCCTGAGAAATATCCTTATCCCAAGGAGCCAAAAATAAGGATTCTGGAGGAGCTCTGAGAGCTTCTTCTTCTTCTTGGAATGGAGCTTTGCCACTTTTATAATTCACCATATTATCACTCATGTATCTTTTATTATGTCCTGGACTAGAACCAGAACCACTTGCATCATTAGCAGAAAACATATTCAGACTTGGAGAAGAAACCTGTACATTCTCACGAGTCAACATGTCAGCAAGACAATTTAAGTAACCTGGCTTATACACAATGTCATAGTCAAAATTACTGAGCCAGATAAACCATTTTAAAATTCTGCTACTATTTTCTGCCATTAAACTTTCATTCTTAAAGATACCGGGCATAATCTTTAAATCTGTTCTAACAATGAAATGAACAGGTTTTAAGTACAGAATGAAATGGTTGACAGTTTTCTTGACTGCAAGTATTTCTTTATGGCTACTTGGATAATTTAGTTCAGCTCCTTTAAATGAACCAGATGCATAGCCACAGATTCTTGCTTGGCTATTTATTTCTTCAATTAGAACACCTCCCCATGTGGTGTTAGACGCATCTGTTTCAACTATCAAATTTCCCTTTCCTTGGGGAAGAGACAAAGCTGGAAGATGCTTAACTTTTTCTTTTATTCGCTGGACAGCTAAAGTCATCTCATCAGACCATGGAACAGGATTTTTCTTTAGCCTTTTCTGCAAACAATGAATATCTGCGGCTTGACCTTTATAAAAGGGCCTGATATAATTTAAGCATCCTAAGAATCTTTGTAACTGGGTTTTCTCAATAATTTTGTCAGGAAAGTGATCAAATGATTGGAGCACATGCTGCTGCAAAACTACCTGACCTGCTTTGATATGGAGACCCAGAAATTCTATTTCTGTCTTACCAATTTCCATTTTGCTTGCTGATAAGACCAAACCATGCTGGTAGACTAAATCATAAAACTGCTGCAAATGCTTTAAATGTTCTTGGAGATTTTTAGAACATATGAGAATATCATCAATAAAAACAGCTAACCATGGTATATCTCTAAAGATATCTTCCATTCGCTTCTGAAACTCAGAAGGAGCATTATTGATACCAAATGGTAGCACTTTCCACTGATACTGTCCATGAGGAACTACAAATGCAGTTTTGAATCTGTCTTTCTTCTCTATCCCAATTTGGTAAAAACCAGATTTTAAATCAAATTTACTAAAAACAGTACAACCATTGATTTTCTGCAAAAGACTAGCTTTATCAGGCAAAGGATACCTGATCTTTTGGAGAACTGCATTAAGAGGTTTAAAATTGACAACCAACCTTGGTTTACCTCTTTTCTGTTCACTGTGCTTGTTTACAACAAAGGCTCGACAAGCCCAAGGGCTTTTAGATGGTTCAATTAAACCTTTATCCAAGAGCTCTTTAATTTCTTTAGAACAGAATTCTCTTTCACTAGGACTCATTAGTCTTGCAGATGCTTTCATTGGTTTTATCTGCTGAAGTGGATCAAATGGAAGAGAGACAAAATATTTTTCCCTTGTCCAGAAAGCATTTGGACTTTCAGAACAACAATCCTTTTTCAGCCTTTCAGAAATACCCTCTAGATATTTATCAGCATTGAGTTGGGCGAAAGATATACATCTTTCCATTTTATTAAGAGAGGCTGTTGACACGGCCTTTTGTTTTGGAGGAGAAGCTTGACATCTAGGGGAATAGGAATAACTTAGTGGAATAGTTACAGATTGGTCATCAACTGTACAAGTGAATGTCATCTTCTTAGTATCCATTGAAAAAGGACTAACTGACACTAAAAATTCAGAACCTAATACACAATCTTCTTTAGTTTCTTCAAACCGAAAAAGAGATAAAGAACAAAACTTTGACCCTATAGACACTGGAAAATCCTTTACTTTACCAGACAGATAAACTGGTGATCCTTGGATTGCAGATCCATATTCTTTTGTTTTCTCCCAATAAAACTCAGGAATAGCATTTCCTCTAGCCAAGTTAAACTGGCATCCGGAATCAATTAAACACTGTATTGGGTAAGATTTAAACTCAGAAGGGCAAAAAGTTAGAGTAGTAAATAGTTTAGGACCTGATACAGCTCCTAGAAGACTTACACTCTAGGATCTTGGTGAAGGTGAATGGTCAGGGGTTTTTTCAGGATATTCTTCTTCTGGGATGTCATCCTCCTTAGTTCCACAAACCCTTTCAATTTCATTGGACAATTCATCTTCTGAAGACTGATCTTTTTCTAGCAAAACAATTGCTAAAGAATTCTTTATTTCATCAGCTTCTTTCACCAATTTTCTTATTTCCTCCTGCTTAGCTTTCAGCTTATTTCTCAGCAATCTTTCTCTGTCTGATCTGTGCTGTTGTCTATCTTTATGGCCGCTTGGATACTCTCTGTACAGTTCTGCAGGATTAAAATTTAAATCAACTGATTTTCCTTTATCTTTTTCTATTGACTGTAACTGGGCTTGTAGAGACTTTTTCTCATTTCTAAGCTCAGTTCTTTCCTGATGTCTATAGATAGGAATAGAAGACAATTCAAGATCAATTGCTGCTAATCTCTTCTCAATCTGTACAGGAGAGATTATTCTTGAAAACATATATAAATTAAAATCAAACTCAGGAAGATCAGTATATACAGAGGCTGTCTCACACCCCCCTAAATGTGGTTCCGAGTCAGAATCAGAAGAGGAAGAATCGGGAGCACATTTAGCAAGTTGAATATCAGAATCTGAGGAAGAATCCTCAGAGGCATCAGAATCAGAATCAGGGAGATAGATAACCTCACCAGAAGGTGGAAAATCAGTACTAACTTTATACAAATCCCACCAGAAGGGATCAAGTGTGGAACACACTCCTGCACGCTTTGGCCTAGATTTCCTTTTTGGACATTTGGATGCCCAATGTCCTTTACTGCCACATATGAAACAAGTATCGCCTTTGCCTTTTTCAGATCTTCTTTTCACAAATCTTTTATACTTATGCTTTTTCTTAAAATGCTTGGATTTGTGTTTGTAGGGCTTATCTAAATGATATCTACCTTCAGAAGTGAAATACTTCTTTTTCTTTTTCTTGCAATGACAACTTTCAGTTCCTAGATGTCCCCTGTTATGGGCTCCACAGCCCCAATCAGGCATTTTAGCTACTTCTTTACAGAAAGAAGCAGAGAACATTTGTTGATGCCTTTTAAAATCTTTATCTACTCTTTTCTGTAAACAATGTTCTTGCCATGTTTCCAGAATATAATGATGGAGTTGTGCTAAAGACAAAGATCTCAAAGGAATATTTCTATCTTTTAATGCCTTTTCAACAGCATCTGGAACATGTCCAGGGAAACTTCTTAAATAATGTTTTAGATAAGCTTCATTGCCAGATTTTCCTGAAGAGATCAATAATTTCTGCATATAACAGAAATAAGCTTCTGCCTTATTCAAATCACACAAACGTGCAGACATATATAAAGAAGCTAAATGATCAAAATCTTCATGTGCTTCAGGACCATAAAATTCTCGACTAAGGGCAGATATTATTTGTTCATCTGAATCATTTGCTGCAAGCATTTCATTTCTGGCTTCTTGTGGCAACCAACGCCACCATTCATATGCTAAACCAGAAAGACCTGCAACTAACTGTGCACCTAACATTTGGGCAGTAACATTATGATCTTGTTGCTTTTTATAAATCAACCAATGTGTAAGCAACTGGAGAGCATTCTTGATTTCTTCCCTAGATTGACATTGAATATTTAAAACTGGTTGTTCAGGCATCTGAGAAATCAAGTTATTTAAATTGTTTATGCCAAAGCTATGAATTCTTGGAGCTTCAGAAACTCCTGTGGCATCAGGCATATGAGTATCATAATCCTCATTGAGAGGTTGTGATCCTATTCTCATTCTGTTTGAGGATTCTGCCGCCATCATATGAACATCTCCAACATATTTTTCATCCAGCACAGGATTAAATGTCTTAAATTCTTTTATCCAGTCCATTATGTTTTCTTTTTCAGCTGCACTAGCACCAAAATCCCATTCTGGTCTATTATCTTCTGCATCTACAAGACCAAATGAAACGGATTTGGCATGACCTTTTCGAGCTAACTGTAAAACATGTATTCAGTAGGCAATGAAAATGATTGCTGAGTGATTGTGGGAACATAGAAGTGTAAGCGTAGTGCGGATGTTAGAGTAGCAGTAAGGCCCAGGGATAGGGGAGTAAGTCTACAGAATTGCCCGCAGCGTAGAAGCTAGCCCTCACTTCTTCAAACCATGGATCCCACAATGGATGCTGTTCCGCTAGCAAGTTTAGAGTGTCAGTCAGGTAATGATATTGAAGTAACACTTGCAGATAGAAGGACTGGTTCCTTTCAACCTTCTACATCAGATAGTGAGAATTCTTCTTACATCACTATATCAGATACAAATCCAACTGCAGATTGGGAGTTACCAAAGATTTTGCCAAAAGAAGTCTACAGATTAAATTGGTGGAATTTTCATACTGCAACTCAAATCAGTTGAGTAAAAGCTCTTTAGAAGATCCTATTGTAGATAATCATGTACAAAATAATTTAGAACATAAAGGTCAGCATTCTGACTGTACTGCTTGTCAAAAAATAAAACAAAAAATCATTCAAAAAGAGAAACGTCAAACCTCGCAGGAGTATCCTAGCCTCTATATGTTTTCATCCTTACCTAGAGTACGAGCAGAATCTGAATCTGTTAATGCTCATGGCCAAAGATCCTTTCACCCTGGCCGCAATCTCCCTGAAACAACATTCAGACAATATTCTTCTGATGGGTTAAGTAAGAAAGAATTTATTTCCACAAAAGCAGTTGCTACAGATCAGAATTCATCTGATGAAATAAAATTAGCAAATTGGACAAATTCACAATTACAGTGTACTGCTTCTAATCTTGATGATATGGCCCATGATATCCAGTTATTGAAAGCAAACTGTGCTGAACAAGGAAAAAAGCTTGAATTGGTTATTGCTAAACTAGCTTTAGTTGATCATATTTTGCATGATACAACTGAAATAGAGAAAGCTGTAAAAGTAGCTTCTGACAAGTTAGAAGCTAGATTAGATGTTCTGTCTCAGTTAACATCTAGAACTCAGGAATTAAAAAAGAAACAATATGTTGTGCAGGATCGCATCGCAATCAAACATTCATTCAAACATTCATATTAAAGCCAGCACATTGATCTTTCATACATAATTTGCCAATTATTCCCATCAGCACGAAAGCAATAGCAATGAGGCACACGATCAATATGATGATGAACATTATATCTTCAGAATACAGATTACAGACGCACAGGTGGATCGGCTTCGGACAGCGAAGCTCGTCACCACATCTCACTGCCTTGACACAATGTTATGGGCCCTTTTAGATTTGGCTACTTCCCGAAGGCATGTAGTTACTCTCAGGCTCCTGGGATTCCCATAATATGCCAACTAGCAGACCCTTACAGACTCTTTATACAGAATCGAGACCTTGGCTTTCTGATGCAGTGTTATACCATTACAGGCAACCTGCAGAGCATATTACCTCGGCTCTCACACACCTACAGACCTGTCGAGCGGACTACTTGCTCAGACGACTCCTAGACTTGCAGAGCGGACTACTTGCTCATGCGACTTCTAGACTTGCAGAGCGGACTACTTGCTCATGCGACTTGCTCACAATCAAATGAACCCAAGGCCTTTCTTTTATAGCATTACAACCGGTAAGCCGGTACCCAAAAACTTACACTAGACAGTCAAAAGTAAGATTCCGGGGCATGATGGGGACTACCACCATGTTATCTCGTCCCTTAGAGGCAGTGCCATGTGGGGACCCGGCGAATCTTATCCGACAAACTCAAGACTCGGACTGACTGAAAGACATAAAGTAAAAGCTATTGGCCGACAAAACTGGGCCATTTATTACATCAGTCAAATTACAAAGCATCTCGGTACAAAAAAGCAGACCGAGGAATCCAAAGAAAGCTTTCGGCTACTATGGCCGACAAAACAAAGTGGGTTGGCCCACCAACGGCTTCCACTAAATATGTACAAGAGCATGATCACGGACCAAAGAATCTTCATTCCCGTAAGATACGGAAAAATCATGGAGTATCATATCCTGATCCGCATACGCACACTGTCGTGTCACCAGGTCCAGGTACCCCGCCACAAACACAGTCAAGGCAACCTTGAGCATTTAGTTCTTCTTCAAGTTCTCGCCTTGCCAATTCTTCTTCTATATAATTTGGCTGGGATTCAGTATACTGCCAATAGTCATACTGATTATTTGGGAATTCTTCATTCATATCTGGATATAAAAGTTCTCCGAAGCATTGTTCTACATCTGACCCACGGAGATATTCATTAGCACCATAGACAAATTCGGAGGCGAATTGTGATTCAACCCTATAGTTTAGAGGTAGGGTTCTTCTATGGACTTTAGTATCCAGTCTCTTGCCATCTTTATCCCTTTTGATAAACTTCTGGGTGACTGTTACACAGTGTTCTAATGGAGTGTATCTACCTCCATGATGTCTCAGTTTAAACTTAAACCACTGATGAACCTGGTCAGCGGCTTGCATATCAGCCTCAAGATGAAGAATAAAATTAGCTTTACGATCTACCCAGGCGTTTCTTGGGCAGAATTTTTCCAGAAATATTTGAGTCCAACCGGACCATTTTCTGTGCTTTAAATTAGCAGGATCAGCACAAATAATTATTGCTGTCTGCTCTCTGCAAAACTGAAGAATCAAGTTGTAAGAAGTCCATGTCAAATCTCCTGAGCCGAGATCGACATACCAAATTTCTCCTTCAGCTTCCATGTTCTGGTCAATCCAGACTTCTTCACATCGAGCTAATTTTTCTCTGGCATTCTGTAAACCTCTGAAAGCACCCTTTTCCCATCTTTCGAGAATCTTTAACTTGCAGGGATTCTCTTGAATTTGCTTAATCAGAGTGAGGCTTAAAAACTTTTCTGCATCCTTGACATCAGCATAATCTAACAGTTGCTGACGTTCTTCCTGAGAAATATCCTTATCCCAAGGAGCCAAAAATAAGGATTCTGGAGGAGCTCTGAGAGCTTCTTCTTCTTCTTGGAATGGAGCTTTGCCACTTTTATAATTCACCATATTATCACTCATGTATCTTTTATTATGTCCTGGACCAGAACCAGAACCACTTGCATCATTAGCAGAAAACATATTCAGACTTGGAGAAGAAACCTGTACATTCTCACGAGTCAACATGTCAGCAAGACAATTTAAGTAACCTGGCTTATACACAATGTCATAGTCAAAATTACTGAGCCAGATAAACCATTTTAAAATTCTGCTACTATTTTCTGCCATTAAACTTTCATTCTTAAAGATACCAGGCATAATCTTTAAATCTGTTCTAACAATGAAATGAACAGGTTTTAAGTACAGAATGAAATGGTTGACAGTTTTCTTGACTGCAAGTATTTCTTTATGGCTACTTGGATAATTTAGTTCAGCTCCTTTAAATGAACCAGATGCATAGCCACAGATTCTTGCTTGGCTATTTATTTCTTCAATTAGAACACCTCCCCATGTGGTGTTAGACGCATCTGTTTCAACTATCAAATTTCCCTTTCCTTGGGGAAGAGACAAAGCTGGAAGATGCTTAACTTTTTCTTTTATTCGCTGGACAGCTAAAGTCATCTCATCAGACCATGGAACAGGATTTTTCTTTAGCCTTTTCTGCAAACAATGAATATCTGCGGCTTGACCTTTATAAAAGGGCCTGATATAATTTAAGCATCCTAAGAATCTTTGTAACTGGGTTTTCTCAATAATTTTGTCAGGAAAGTGATCAAATGATTGGAGCACATGCTGCTGCAAAACTACCTGACCTGCTTTGATATGGAGACCCAGAAATTCTATTTCTGTCTTACCAATTTCCATTTTGCTTGCTGATAAGACCAAACCATGCTGGTAGACTAAATCATAAAACTGCTGCAAATGCTTTAAATGTTCTTGGAGATTTTTAGAACATATGAGAATATCATCAATAAAAACAGCTAACCATGGTATATCTCTAAAGATATCTTCCATTCGCTTCTGAAACTCAGAAGGAGCATTATTGATACCAAATGGTAGCACTTTCCACTGACACTGTCCATGAGGAACTACAAATGCAGTTTTGAATCTGTCTTTCTTCTCTATCCCAATTTGGTAAAAACCAGATTTTAAATCAAATTTACTAAAAACAGTACAACCATTGATTTTCTGCAAAAGACTAGCTTTATCAGGCAAAGGATACCTGATCTTTTGGAGAACTGCATTAAGAGGTTTAAAATTGACAACCAACCTTGGTTTACCTCTTTTCTGTTCACTGTGCTTGTTTACAACAAAGGCTCGACAAGCCCAAGGGCTTTTAGATGGTTCAATTAAACCTTTATCCAAGAGCTCTTTAATTTCTTTAGAACAGAATTCTCTTTCACTAGGACTCATTAGTCTTGCAGATGCTTTCATTGGTTTTATCTGCTGAAGTGGATCAAATGGAAGAGAGACAAAATATTTTTCCCTTGTCCAGAAAGCATTTGGACTTTCAGAACAACAATCCTTTTTCAGCCTTTCAGAAATACCCTCTAGATATTTATCAGCATTGAGTTGGGCGAAAGATATACATCTTTCCATTTTATTAAGAGAGGCTGTTGACACGGCCTTTTGTTTTGGAGGAGAAGCTTGACATCTAGGGGAATAGGAATAACTTAGTGGAATAGTTACAGATTGGTCATCAACTGTACAAGTGAATGTCATCTTCTTAGTATCCATTGAAAAAGGACTAACTGACACTAAAAATTCAGAACCTAATACACAATCTTCTTTAGTTTCTTCAAACCGAAAAAGAGATAAAGAACAAAACTTTGACCCTATAGACACTGGAAAATCCTTTACTTTACCAGACAGATAAACTGGTGATCCTTGGATTGCAGATCCATATTCTTTTGTTTTCTCCCAATAAAACTCAGGAATAGCATTTCCTCTAGCCAAGTTAAACTGGCATCCGGAATCAATTAAACACTGTATTGGGTAAGATTTAAACTCAGAAGGGCAAAAAGTTAGAGTAGTAAATAGTTTAGGACCTGATACAGCTCCTAGAAGACTTACACTCTGGGATCTTGGTGAAGGTGAATGGTCAGGGGTTTTTTCAGGATATTCTTCTTCTGGGATGTCATCCTCCTTAGTTCCACAAACCCTTTCAATTTCATTGGACAATTCATCTTCTGAAGACTGATCTTTTTCTAGCAAAACAATTGCTAAAGAATTCTTTATTTCATCAGCTTCTTTCACCAATTTTCTTATTTCCTCCTGCTTAGCTTTCAGCTTATTTCTCAGCAATCTTTCTCTGTCTGATCTGTGCTGTTGTCTATCTTTATGGCCGCTTGGATACTCTCTGTACAGTTCTGCAGGATTAAAATTTAAATCAACTGATTTTCCTTTATCTTTTTCTATTGACTGTAACTGGGCTTGTAGAGACTTTTTCTCATTTCTAAGCTCAGTTCTTTCCTGATGTCTATAGATAGGAATAGAAGACAATTCAAGATCAATTGCTGCTAATCTCTTCTCAATCTGTACAGGAGAGATTATTCTTGAAAACATATATAAATTAAAATCAAACTCAGGAAGATCAGTATATACAGAGGCTGTCTCACACCCCCCTAAATGTGGTTCCGAGTCAGAATCAGAAGAGGAAGAATCGGGAGCACATTTAGCAAGTTGAATATCAGAATCTGAGGAAGAATCCTCAGAGGCATCAGAATCAGAATCAGGGAGATAGATAACCTCACCAGAAGGTGGAAAATCAGTACTAACTTTATACAAATCCCACCAGAAGGGATCAAGTGTGGAACACACTCCTGCACGCTTTGGCCTAGATTTCCTTTTTGGACATTTGGATGCCCAATGTCCTTTACTGCCACATATGAAACAAGTATCGCCTTTGCCTTTTTCAGATCTTCTTTTCACAAATCTTTTATACTTATGCTTTTTCTTAAAATGCTTGGATTTGTGTTTGTAGGGCTTATCTAAATGATATCTACCTTCAGAAGTGAAATACTTCTTTTTCTTTTTCTTGCAATGACAACTTTCAGTTCCTAGATGTCCCCTGTTATGGGCTCCACAGCCCCAATCAGGCATTTTAGCTACTTCTTTACAGAAAGAAGCAGAGAACATTTGTTGATGCCTTTTAAAATCTTTATCTACTCTTTTCTGTAAACAATGTTCTTGCCATGTTTCCAGAATATAATGATGGAGTTGTGCTAAAGACAAAGATCTCAAAGGAATATTTCTATCTTTTAATGCCTTTTCAACAGCATCTGGAACATGTCCAGGGAAACTTCTTAAATAATGTTTTAGATAAGCTTCATTGCCAGATTTTCCTGAAGAGATCAATAATTTCTGCATATAACAGAAATAAGCTTCTGCCTTATTCAAATCACACAAACGTGCAGACATATATAAAGAAGCTAAATGATCAAAATCTTCATGTGCTTCAGGACCATAAAATTCTCGACTAAGGGCAGATATTATTTGTTCATCTGAATCATTTGCTGCAAGCATTTCATTTCTGGCTTCTTGTGGCAACCAACGCCACCATTCATATGCTAAACCAGAAAGACCTGCAACTAACTGTGCACCTAACATTTGGGCAGTAACATTATGATCTTGTTGCTTTTTATAAATCAACCAATGTGTAAGCAACTGGAGAGCATTCTTGATTTCTTCCCTAGATTGACATTGAATATTTAAAACTGGTTGTTCAGGCATCTGAGAAATCAAGTTATTTAAATTGTTTATGCCAAAGCTATGAATTCTTGGAGCTTCAGAAACTCCTGTGGCATCAGGCATATGAGTATCATAATCCTCATTGTGAGGTTGTGATCCTATTCTCATTCTGTTTGAGGATTCTGCCGCCATCATATGAACATCTCCAACATATTTTTCATCCAGCACAGGATTAAATGTCTTAAATTCTTTTATCCAGTCCATTATGTTTTCTTTTTTCAGCTGCACTAGCACCAAAATCCCATTCTGGTCTATTATCTTCTGCATCTACAAGACCAAATGAAACGGATTTGGCATGACCTTTTCGAGCTAACTGTAAAACTTGTTCAGGAACAACATATTGTTTCTTTTTTAATTCCTGAGTTCTAGATGTTAACTGAGACAGAACATCTAATCTAGCTTCTAACTTGTCAGAAGCTACTTTTACAGCTTTCTCTATTTCAGTTGTATCATGCAAAATATGATCAACTAAAGCTAGTTTAGCAATAACCAATTCAAGCTTTTTTCCTTGTTCAGCACAGTTTGCTTTCAATAACTGGATATCATGGGCCATATCATCAAGATTAGAAGCAGTACACTGTAATTGTGAATTTGTCCAATTTGCTAATTTTATTTCATCAGATGAATTCTGATCTGTAGCAACTGCTTTTGTGGAAATAAATTCTTTCTTACTTAACCCATCAGAAGAATATTGTCTGAATGCTGTTTCAGGGAGATTGCGGCCAGGGTGAAAGGATCTTTGGCCATGAGCATTAACAGATTCAGATTTTGCTCGTACTCTAGGTAAGGATGAAAACATATAGAGGCTAGGATACTCCTGCGAGGTTTGACGTTTCTCTTTTTGAATGATTTTTTGTTTTATTTTTTGACAAGCAGTACAGTCAGAATGCTGACCTTTATGTTCTAAATTATTTTGTACAGGATTATCTACAATAGGATCTTCTAAAGAGCTTTTACTCAACTGATTTGATAAGGCTTGCCTTCTGGCAGCATCATAACTTGAAGTTGAAGCGGATCTAATCAGAGGAGCTTTAAATCTCGGGATCGGTTCAGGATGTGGAGATCTGAAAGAGGATGTTCCTTCATCAAAGACAAGAGGTTTAGGGGATAATACAGCTTTTAATCGTTCTTGATGCCGAAGTTCAGAGTACTTCATTTCCCATGACTGTGGATATGAAATGCCAGTCCAATTGAAAGTAATGGGAGTTGCATTTTTAGACCTGGACTTTGGTGTTTCCACCACGCTGCAGTCTGCAGGACTCTGACTGATCTTGGATCTAAGTTGCGGTAAAGTATCATTCCCAAACCGGACACAGACACCACCCTTAAGTTGAATAATTTTGGAACCATTCAACATATTAAATCCCTTGGGTAAAATATAAGCTTTCAGAAGATTATAGATATGTGGGTCATCTAAACTAACAGAAAAACGAGGATATACAGTACCAAACGCGGGACCATCATGAAGCGGTGCAGTAAAACCACCTATGACAGCGTCAGAAAACTGGTTATGACGAGTATCTACAATAACACAAATAGATGAAACAGGTAAACGGGGTCTGACTAGTGGACCTAAGCCTAACTTAACAGCACCAAAGTGTGCATATTTAAAGTGTTGTTCTTTAGCCCAATCAATCTGAGATTTATCTAAGAGAGGTATATGAATAGGCTCTTGATCATCTGTGAAAGATATATCAATATTTGAAACTTTGATTTGAGTTGCAGTATGAAAATTCCACCAATTTAATCTGTAGACTTCCTTTGGCAAAATCTTTGGTAACTCCCAATCTGCAGTTGGATTTGTATCTGATATAGTGATGTAGGAAGAATTCTCACTATCTGATGTAGAAGGTTGAAAGGAACCAGTCCTTCTATCTGCAAGTGTTACTTCAATATCATTACCTGACTGACACTCTAAACTTGCTAGCGGAACAGCATCCATTGTGGGATCCATGGTTTGAAGAAGTGAGGGCTAGCTTCTACGCTGCGGGCAATTCTGTAGACTTACTCCCCTATCCCTGGGCCTTACTGCTACTCTAACATCCGCACTACGCTTACACTTCTATGTTCCCACAATCACTCAGCAATCATTTTCATTGCCTACTGAATACATGTTTTAAGAGTGTTCTGAAATAAAAGCAGGTATATTCAGCACAGAGTCACACATGCATCATATAAACAGAGAAGGTTTATCGAAATACCAGATACTTGAGAGTTCACCAAACAGTAGTAGTCACTGGCTCTGATACCATTATGCAGGATCGCATCGCAATCAAACATTCATTCAAACATTATTTAAGAAGTTTCCCTGGACATGTTCCAGATGCCCAAAGTCCAGGTCTAAAAATGCAACTCCCATTACTTTCAATTGGACTGGCATTTCATATCCACAGTCATGGGAAATGAAGTACTCTGAACTTCGGCATCAAGAACGATTAAAAGCTGTATTATCCCCTAAACCTCTTGTCTTTGATGAAGGAACATCCTCTTTCAGATCTCCACATCCTGAACCGATCCCGAGATTTAAAGCTCCTCTGATTAGATCCGCTTCAACTTCAAGTTATGATGCTGCCAGAAGGCAAGCCTTATCAAATCAGTTGAGTAAAAGCTCTTTAGAAGATCCTATTGTAGATAATCCTGTACAAAATAATTTAGAACATAAAGGTCAGCATTCTGACTGTACTGCTCATCAAAAAAAAAAAAAAAAAAAAAAAAAAAAAAAAAAAAAAAGAGATAAAGAACAAAACTTTGACCCTATAGACACTGGAAAATCCTTTACTTTACCAGACATCATGGGCCATATCATCAAGATTAGAAGCAGTACACTGTAATTGTGAATTTGTCCAATTTGCTAATTTTATTTCATCAGATAAATTCTGATCTGTAGCAACTGCTTTTGTGGAAATAAATTCTTTCTTACTTAACCCATCAGAAGAATATTGTCTGAATGCTGTTTCAGGGAGATTGCGGCCAGGGTGAAAGGATCTTTGGCCATGAGCATTAACAGATTCAGATTCTGCTCGTACTCTAGGTAAGGATGAAAACATATAGAGGCTAGGATACTCCTGCGAGGTTTGACGTTTCTCTTTTTGAATGATTTTTTGTTTTATTTTTTGACAAGCAGTACAGTCAGAATGCTGACCTTTATGTTCTAAATTATTTTGTACAGGATTATCTACAATAGGATCTTCTAAAGAGCTTTTACTCAACTGATTTGATAAGGCTTGCCTTCTGGCAGCATCATAACTTGAAGTTGAAGCGGATCTAATCAGAGGAGCTTTAAATCTCGGGATCGGTTCAGGATGTGGAGATCTGAAAGAGGATGTTCCTTCATCAAAGACAAGAGGTTTAGGGGATAATACAGCTTTTAATCGTTCTTGATGCCGAAGTTCAGAGTACTTCATTTCCCATGACTGTGGATATGAAATGCCAGTCCAATTGAAAGTAATGGGAGTTGCATTTTTAGACCTGGACTTTGGTGTTTCCACCACGCTGCAGTCTGCAGGACTCTGACTGATCTTGGATCTAAGTTGCGGTAAAGTATCATTCCCAAACCGGACACAGACACCACCCTTAAGTTGAATAATTTTGGAACCATTCAACATATTAAATCCCTTGGGTAAAATATAAGCTTTCAGAAGATTATAGATATGTGGGTCATTTAAACTAACAGAAAAACGAGGATATACAGTACCAAACGCGGGACCATCATGAAGCGGTGCAGTAAAACCACCTATGACAGCGTCAGAAAACTGGTTATGACGAGTATCTACAATAACACAAATAGATGAAACAGGTAAACGGGGTCTGACTAGTGGACCTAAGCCTAACTTAACAGCACCAAAGTGTGCATATTTAAAGTGTTGTTCTTTAGCCCAATCAATCTGAGATTTATCTAAGAGAGGTATATGAATAGGCTCTTGATCATCTGTGAAAGATATATCAATATTTGAAACTTTGATTTGAGTTGCAGTATGAAAATTCCACCAATTTAATCTGTAGACTTCTTTTGGCAAAATCTTTGGTAACTCCCAATCTGCAGTTGGATTTGTATCTGATATAGTGATGTAAGAAGAATTCTCACTATCTGATGTAGAAGGTTGAAAGGAACCAGTCCTTCTATCTGCAAGTGTTACTTCAATATCATTACCTGACTGACACTCTAAACTTGCTAGCGGAACAGCATCCATTGTGGGATCCATGGTTTGAAGAAGTGAGGGCTAGCTTCTACGCTGCGGGCAATTCTGTAGACTTACTCCCCTATCCCTGGGCCTTACTGCTACTCTAACATCCGCACTACGCTTACACTTCTATGTTCCCACAATCACTCAGCAATCATTTTCATTGCCTACTGAATACATGTTTTAAGAGTGTTCTGAAATAAAAGCAGGTATATTCAGCACAGAGTCACACATGCATCATATAAACAGAGAAGGTTTATCGAAATACCAGATACTTGAGAGTTCACCAAACAGTAGTAGTCACTGGCTCTGATACCATTATTGAAAGCAAACTGTGCTGAACAAGGAAAAAAGCTTGAATTGGTTATTGCTAAACTAGCTTTAGTTGATCATATTTTGCATGATACAACTGAAATAGAGAAAGCTGTAAAAGTAGCTTCTGACAAGTTAGAAGCTAGATTAGATGTTCTGTCTCAGTTAACATCTAGAACTCAGGAATTAAAAAAGAAACAATATGTTGTTCCTGAACAAGTTTTACAGTTAGCTCGAAAAGGTCATGCCAAATCCGTTTCATTTGGTCTTGTAGATGCAGAAGATAATAGACCAGAATGGGATTTTGGTGCTAGTGCAGCTGAAAAAGAAAACATAATGGACTGGATAAAAGAATTTAAGACATTTAATCCTGTGCTGGATGAAAAATATGTTGGAGATGTTCATATGATGGCGGCAGAATCCTCAAACAGAATGAGAATAGGATCACAACCTCACAATGAGGATTATGATACTCATATGCCTGATGCCACAGGAGTTTCTGAAGCTCCAAGAATTCATAGCTTTGGCATAAACAATTTAAATAACTTGATTTCTCAGATGCCTGAACAACCAGTTTTAAATATTCAATGTCAATCTAGGGAAGAAATCAAGAATGCTCTCCAGTTGCTTACACATTGGTTGATTTATAAAAAGCAACAAGATCATAATGTTACTGCCCAAATGTTAGGTGCACAGTTAGTTGCAGGTCTTTCTGGTTTAGCATATGAATGGTGGCGTTGGTTGCCACAAGAAGCCAGAAATGAAATGCTTGCAGCAAATGATTCAGATGAACAAATAATATCTGCCCTTAGTCGAGAATTTTATGGTCCTGAAGCACATGAAGATTTTGATCATTTAGCTTCTTTATATATGTCTGCACGTTTGTGTGATTTGAATAAGGCAGAAGCTTATTTCTGTTATATGCAGAAATTATTGATCTCTTCAGGAAAATCTGGCAATGAAGCTTATCTAAAACATTATTTAAGAAGTTTCCCTGGACATGTTCCAGATGCTGTTGAAAAGGCATTAAAAGATAGAAATATTCCTTTGAGATCTTTGTCTTTAGCACAACTCCATCATTATATTCTGGAAACATGGCAAGAACATTGTTTACAGAAAAGAGTAGATAAAGATTTTAAAAGGCATCAACAAATGTTCTCTGCTTCTTTCTGTAAAGAAGTAGCTAAAATGCCTGATTGGGGCTGTGGAGCCCATAACAGGGGACATCTAGGAACTGAAAGTTGTCATTGCAAGAAAAAGAAAAAGAAGTATTTCACTTCTGAAGGTAGATATCATTTAGATAAGCCCTACAAACACAAATCCAAGCATTTTAAGAAAAAGCATAAGTATAAAAGATTTGTGAAAAGAAGATATGAAAAAGGCAAAGGCGATACTTGTTTCATATGTGGCAGTAAAGGACATTGGGCATCCAAATGTCCAAAAAGGAAATCTAGGCCAAAGCGTGCAGGAGTGTGTTCCACACTTGATCCCTTCTGGTGGGATTTGTATAAAGTTAGTACTGATTTTCCACCTTCTGGTGAGGTTATCTATCTCCCTGATTCTGATTCTGATGCCTCTGAGGATTCTTCCTCAGATTCTGATATTCAACTTGCTAAATGTGCTCCCGATTCTTCCTCTTCTGATTCTGACTCGGAACCACATTTAGGGGGGTGTGAGACAGCCTCTGTATATACTGATCTTCCTGAGTTTGATTTTAATTTATATATGTTTTCAAGAATAATCTCTCCTGTACAGATTGAGAAGAGATTAGCAGCAATTGATCTTGAATTGTCTTCTATTCCTATCTATAGACATCAGGAAAGAACTGAGCTTAGAAATGAGAAAAAGTCTCTACAAGCCCAGTTACAGTCAATAGAAAAAGATAAAGGAAAATCAGTTGATTTAAATTTTAATCCTGCAGAACTGTACAGAGAGTATCCAAGCGGCCATAAAGATAGACAACAGCACAGATCAGACAGAGAAAGATTGCTGAGAAATAAGCTGAAAGCTAAGCAGGAGGAAATAAGAAAATTGGTGAAAGAAGCTGATGAAATAAAGAATTCTTTAGCAATTGTTTTGCTAGAAAAAGATCAGTCTTCAGAAGATGAATTGTCCAATGAAATTGAAAGGGTTTGTGGAACTAAGGAGGATGACATCCCAGAAGAAGAATATCCTGAAAAAACCCCTGACCATTCACCTTCACCAAGATCCCAGAGTGTAAGTCTTCTAGGAGCTGTATCAGGTCCTAAACTATTTACTACTCTAACTTTTTGCCCTTCTGAGTTTAAATCTTACCCAATACAGTGTTTAATTGATTCCGGATGCCAGTTTAACTTGGCTAGAGGAAATGCTATTCCTGAGTTTTATTGGGAGAAAACAAAAGAATATGGATCTGCAATCCAAGGATCACCAGTTTATCTGTCTGGTAAAGTAAAGGATTTTCCAGTGTCTATAGGGTCAAAGTTTTGTTCTTTATCTCTTTTTCGGTTTGAAGAAACTAAAGAAGATTGTGTATTAGGTTCTGAATTTTTAGTGTCAGTTAGTCCTTTTTCAATGGATACTAAGAAGATGACATTCACTTGTACAGTTGATGACCAATCTGTCACTATTCCACTAAGTTATTCCTATTCCCCTAGATGTCAAGCTTCTCCTCCAAAACAAAAGGCCGTGTCAACAGCCTCTCTTAATAAAATGGAAAGATGTATATCTTTCGCCCAACTCAATGCTGATAAATATCTAGAGGGTATTTCTGAAAGGCTGAAAAAGGATTGTTGTTCTGAAAGTCCAAATGCTTTCTGGACAAGGGAAAAATATTTTGTCTCTCTTCCATTTGATCCACTTCAGCAGATAAAACCAATGAAAGCATCTGCAAGACTAATGAGTCCTAGTGAAAGAGAATTCTGTTCTAAAGAAATTAAAGAGCTCTTGGATAAAGGTTTAATTGAACCATCTAAAAGCCCTTGGGCTTGTCGAGCCTTTGTTGTAAACAAGCACAGTGAACAGAAAAGAGGTAAACCAAGGTTGGTTGTCAATTTTAAACCTCTTAATGCAGTTCTCCAAAAGATCAGGTATCCTTTGCCTGATAAAGCTAGTCTTTTGCAGAAAATCAATGGTTGTACTGTTTTTAGTAAATTTGATTTAAAATCTGGTTTTTACCAAATTGGGATAGAGAAGAAAGACAGATTCAAAACTGCATTTGTAGTTCCTCATGGACAATATCAGTGGAAAGTGCTACCATTTGGTATCAATAATGCTCCTTCTGAGTTTCAGAAGCGAATGGAAGATATCTTTAGAGATATACCATGGTTAGCTGTTTTTATTGATGATATTCTCATATGTTCTAAAAATCTCCAAGAACATTTAAAGCATTTGCAGCAGTTTTATGATTTAGTCTACCAGCATGGTTTGGTCTTATCAGCAAGCAAAATGGAAATTGGTAAGACAGAAATAGAATTTCTGGGTCTCCATATCAAAGCAGGTCAGGTAGTTTTGCAGCAGCATGTGCTCCAATCATTTGATCACTTTCCTGACAAAATTATTGAGAAAACCCAGTTACAAAGATTCTTAGGATGCTTAAATTATATCAGGCCCTTTTATAAAGGTCAAGCCGCAGATATTCATTGTTTGCAGAAAAGGCTAAAGAAAAATCCTGTTCCATGGTCTGATGAGATGACTTTAGCTGTCCAGCGAATAAAAGAAAAAGTTAAGCATCTTCCAGCTTTGTCTCTTCCCCAAGGAAAGGGAAATTTGATAGTTGAAACAGATGCGTCTAACACCACATGGGGAGGTGTTCTAATTGAAGAAATAAATAGCCAAGCAAGAATCTGTGGCTATGCATCTGGTTCATTTAAAGGAGCTGAACTAAATTATCCAAGTAGCCATAAAGAAATACTTGCAGTCAAGAAAACTGTCAACCATTTCATTCTGTACTTAAAACCTGTTCATTTCATTGTTAGAACAGATTTAAAGATTATGCCCGGTATCTTTAAGAATGAAAGTTTAATGGCAGAAAATAGTAGCAGAATTTTAAAATGGTTTATCTGGCTCAGTAATTTTGACTATGACATTGTGTATAAGCCAGGTTACTTAAATTGTCTTGCTGACATGTTGACTCGTGAGAATGTACAGGTTTCTTCTCCAAGTCTGAATATGTTTTCTGCTAATGATGCAAGTGGTTCTGGTTCTGGTCCAGGACATAATAAAAGATACATGAGTGATAATATGGTGAATTATAAAAGTGGCAAAGCTCCATTCCAAGAAGAAGAAGAAGCTCTCAGAGCTCCTCCAGAATCCTTATTTTTGGCTCCTTGGGATAAGGATATTTCTCAGGAAGAACGTCAGCAACTGTTAGATTATGCTGATGTCAAGGATGCAGAAAAGTTTTTAAGCCTCACTCTGATTAAGCAAATTCAAGAGAATCCCTGCAAGTTAAAGATTCTCGAAAGATGGGAAAAGGGTGCTTTCAGAGGTTTACAGAATGCCAGAGAAAAATTAGCTCGATGTGAAGAAGTCTGGATTGACCAGAACATGGAAGCTGAAGGAGAAATTTGGTATGTCGATCTCGGCTCAGGAGATTTGACATGGACTTCTTACAACTTGATTCTTCAGTTTTGCAGAGAGCAGACAGCAATAATTATTTGTGCTGATCCTGCTAATTTAAAGCACAGAAAATGGTCCGGTTGGACTCAAATATTTCTGGAAAAATTCTGCCCAAGAAACGCCTGGGTAGATCGTAAAGCTAATTTTATTCTTCATCTTGAGGCTGATATGCAAGCCGCTGACCAGGTTCATCAGTGGTTTAAGTTTAAACTGAGACATCATGGAGGTAGATACACTCCATTAGAACACTGTGTAACAGTCACCCAGAAGTTTATCAAAAGGGATAAAGATGGCAAGAGACTGGATACTAAAGTCCATAGAAGAACCCTACCTCTAAACTATAGGGTTGAATCACAATTCGCCTCCGAATTTGTCTATGGTGCTAATGAATATCTCCGTGGGTCAGATGTAGAACAATGCTTCGGAGAACTTTTATATCCAGATATGAATGAAGAATTCCCAAATAATCAGTATGACTATTGGCAGTATACTGAATCCCAGCCAAATTATATAGAAGAAGAATTGGCAAGGCGAGAACTTGAAGAAGAACTAAATGCTCAAGGTTGCCTTGACTGTGTTTGTGGCGGGGTACCTGGACCTGGTGACACGACAGTGTGCGTATGCGGATCAGGATATGATACTCCATGATTTTTCCGTATCTTACGGGAATGAAGATTCTTTGGTCCGTGATCATGCTCTTGTACATATTTAGTGGAAGCCGTTGGTGGGCCAACCCACTTTGTTTTGTCGGCCATAGTAGCCGAAAGCTTTCTTTGGATTCCTCGGTCTGCTTTTTTGTACCGAGATGCTTTGTAATTTGACTGATGTAATAAATGGCCCAGTTTTGTCGGCCAATAGCTTTTACTTTATGTCTTTCAGTCAGTCCGAGTCTTGAGTTTGTCGGATAAGATTCGCCGGGTCCCCACATGGCACTGCCTCTAAGGGACGAGATAACATGGTGGTAGTCCCCATCATGCCCCGGAATCTTACTTTTGACTGTCTAGTGTAAGTTTTTGGGTACCGGCTTACCGGTTGTAATGCTATAAAAGAAAGGCCTTGGGTTCATTTGATTCAGAGCGAGTCGCATGAGCAAGTAGTCCGCTCTGCAAGTCTAGAAGTCGCATGAGCAAGTAGTCCGCTCTGCAAGTCTAGGAGTCGTCTGAGCAAGTAGTCCGCTCGACAGGTCTGTAGGTGTGTGAGAGCCGAGGTAATATGCTCTGCAGGTTGCCTGTAATGGTATAACACTGCATCAGAAAGCCAAGGTATCGATTCTGTATAAAGAGTCTGTAAGGGTCTGCTAGTTGGCATATTATGGGAATCCCAGGAGCCTGAGAGTAACTACATGCCTTCGGGAAGTAGCCAAATCTAAAAGGGCCCATAACATTGTGTCAAGGCAGTGAGATGTGGTGACGAGCTTCGCTGTCCGAAGCCGATCCACCTGTGCGTCTGTAATCTGTATTCTGAAGATATAATGTTCATCATCATATTGATCGTGTGCCTCATTGCTATTGCTTTCGTGCTGATGGGAATAATTGGCAAATTATGTATGAAAGATCAATGTGCTGGCTTTAATATGAATGTTTGAATGAATGTTTGATTGCGATGCGATCCTGCATAATGGTATCAGAGCCAGTGACTACTACTGTTTGGTGAACTCTCAAGTATCTGGTATTTCGATAAACCTTCTCTGTTTATATGATGCATGTGTGACTCTGTGCTGAATATACCTGCTTTTATTTCAGAACACTCTTAAAACATGTATTCAGTAGGCAATGAAAATGATTGCTGAGTGATTGTGGGAACATAGAAGTGTAAGCGTAGTGCGGATGTTAGAGTAGCAGTAAGGCCCAGGGATAGGGGAGTAAGTCTACAGAATTGCCCGCAGCGTAGAAGCTAGCCCTCACTTCTTCAAACCATGGATCCCACAATGGATGCTGTTCCGCTAGCAAGTTTAGAGTGTCAGTCAGGTAATGATATTGAAGTAACACTTGCAGATAGAAGGACTGGTTCCTTTCAACCTTCTACATCAGATAGTGAGAATTCTTCTTACATCACTATATCAGATACAAATCCAACTGCAGATTGGGAGTTACCAAAGATTTTGCCAAAAGAAGTCTACAGATTAAATTGGTGGAATTTTCATACTGCAACTCAAATCAAAGTTTCAAATATTGATATATCTTTCACAGATGATCAAGAGCCTATTCATATACCTCTCTTAGATAAATCTCAGATTGATTGGGCTAAAGAACAACACTTTAAATATGCACACTTTGGTGCTGTTAAGTTAGGCTTAGGTCCACTAGTCAGACCCCGTTTACCTGTTTCATCTATTTGTGTTATTGTAGATACTCGTCATAACCAGTTTTCTGACGCTGTCATAGGTGGTTTTACTGCACCGCTTCATGATGGTCCCGCGTTTGGTACTGTATATCCTCGTTTTTCTGTTAGTTTAGATGACCCACATATCTATAATCTTCTGAAAGCTTATATTTTACCCAAGGGATTTAATATGTTGAATGGTTCCAAAATTATTCAACTTAAGGGTGGTGTCTGTGTCCGGTTTGGGAATGATACTTTACCGCAACTTAGATCCAAGATCAGTCAGAGTCCTGCAGACTGCAGCGTGGTGGAAACACCAAAGTCCAGGTCTAAAAATGCAACTCCCATTACTTTCAATTGGACTGGCATTTCATATCCACAGTCATGGGAAATGAAGTACTCTGAACTTCGGCATCAAGAACGATTAAAAGCTGTATTATCCCCTAAACCTCTTGTCTTTGATGAAGGAACATCCTCTTTCAGATCTCCACATCCTGAACCGATCCCGAGATTTAAAGCTCCTCTGATTAGATCCGCTTCAACTTCAAGTTATGATGCTGCCAGAAGGCAAGCCTTATCAAATCAGTTGAGTAAAAGCTCTTTAGAAGATCCTATTGTAGATAATCCTGTACAAAATAATTTAGAACATAAAGGTCAGCATTCTGACTGTACTGCTTGTCAAAAAATAAAACAAAAAATCATTCAAAAAGAGAAACGTCAAACCTCGCAGGAGTATCCTAGCCTCTATATGTTTTCATCCTTACCTAGAGTACGAGCAGAATCTGAATCTGTTAATGCTCATGGCCAAAGATCCTTTCACCCTGGCCGCAATCTCCCTGAAACAGCATTCAGACAATATTCTTCTGATGGGTTAAGTAAGAAAGAATTTATTTCCACAAAAGCAGTTGCTACAGATCAGAATTCATCTGATGAAATAAAATTAGCAAATTGGACAAATTCACAATTACAGTGTACTGCTTCTAATCTTGATGATATGGCCCATGATATCCAGTTATTGAAAGCAAACTGTGCTGAACAAGGAAAAAAGCTTGAATTGGTTATTGCTAAACTAGCTTTAGTTGATCATATTTTGCATGATACAACTGAAATAGAGAAAGCTGTAAAAGTAGCTTCTGACAAGTTAGAAGCTTCTTTACAGAAAGAAGCAGAGAACAATTGTTTATGCCAAAGCTATGAATTCTTGGAGCTTCAGAAACTCCTGTGGCATCAGGCATATGAGTATCATAATCCTCATTGTGAGGTTGTGATCCTATTCTCATTCTGTTTGAGGATTCTGCCGCCATCATATGAACATCTCCAACATATTTTTCATCCAGCACAGGATTAAATGTCTTAAATTCTTTTATCCAGTCCATTATGTTTTCTTTTTCAGCTGCACTAGCACCAAAATCCCATTCTGGTCTATTATCTTCTGCATCTACAAGACCAAATGAAACGGATTTGGCATGACCTTTTCGAGCTAACTGTAAAACTTGTTCAGGAACAACATATTGTTTCTTTTTTAATTCCTGAGTTCTAGATGTTAACTGAGACAGAACATCTAATCTAGCTTCTAACTTGTCAGAAGCTACTTTTACAGCTTTCTCTATTTCAGTTGTATCATGCAAAATATGATCAACTAAAGCTAGTTTAGCAATAACCAATTCAAGCTTTTTTCCTTGTTCAGCACAGTTTGCTTTCAATAACTGGATATCATGGGCCATATCATCAAGATTAGAAGCAGTACACTGTAATTGTGAATTTATGCAGGATCGCATCGCAATCAAACATTCATTCAAACATTCATATTAAAGCCAGCACATTGATCTTTCATACATAATTTGCCAATTATTCCCATCAGCACGAAAGCAATAGCAATGAGGCACACGATCAATATGATGATGAACATTATATCTTCAGAATACAGATTACAGACGCACAGGTGGATCGGCTTCGGACAGCGAAGCTCGTCACCACATCTCACTGCCTTGACACAATGTTATGGGCCCTTTTAGATTTGGCTACTTCCCGAAGGCATGTAGTTACTCTCAGGCTCCTGGGATTCCCATAATATGCCAACTAGCAGACCCTTACAGACTCTTTATACAGAATCGAGACCTTGGCTTTCTGATGCAGTGTTATACCATTACAGGCAACCTGCAGAGCATATTACCTCGGCTCTCACACACCTACAGACCTGTCGAGCGGACTACTTGCTCAGACGACTCCTAGACTTGCAGAGCGGACTACTTGCTCATGCGACTTCTAGACTTGCAGAGCGGACTACTTGCTCATGCGACTTGCTCTGAATCAAATGAACCCAAGGCCTTTCTTTTATAGCATTACAACCGGTAAGCCGGTACCCAAAAACTTACACTAGACAGTCAAAAGTAAGATTCCGGGGCATGATGGGGACTACCACCATGTTATCTCGTCCCTTAGAGGCAGTGCCATGTGGGGACCCGGCGAATCTTATCCGACAAACTCAAGACTCGGACTGACTGAAAGACATAAAGTAAAAGCTATTGGCCGACAAAACTGGGCCATTTATTACATCAGTCAAATTACAAAGCATCTCGGTACAAAAAAGCAGACCGAGGAATCCAAAGAAAGCTTTCGGCTACTATGGCCGACAAAACAAAGTGGGTTGGCCCACCAACGGCTTCCACTAAATATGTACAAGAGCATGATCACGGACCAAAGAATCTTCATTCCCGTAAGATACGGAAAAATCATGGAGTATCATATCCTGATCCGCATACGCACACTGTCGTGTCACCAGGTCCAGGTACCCCGCCACAAACACAGTCAAGGCAACCTTGAGCATTTAGTTCTTCTTCAAGTTCTCGCCTTGCCAATTCTTCTTCTATATAATTTGGCTGGGATTCAGTATACTGCCAATAGTCATACTGATTATTTGGGAATTCTTCATTCATATCTGGATATAAAAGTTCTCCGAAGCATTGTTCTACATCTGACCCACGGAGATATTCATTAGCACCATAGACAAATTCGGAGGCGAATTGTGATTCAACCCTATAGTTTAGAGGTAGGGTTCTTCTATGGACTTTAGTATCCAGTCTCTTGCCATCTTTATCCCTTTTGATAAACTTCTGGGTGACTGTTACACAGTGTTCTAATGGAGTGTATCTACCTCCATGATGTCTCAGTTTAAACTTAAACCACTGATGAACCTGGTCAGCGGCTTGCATATCAGCCTCAAGATGAAGAATAAAATTAGCTTTACGATCTACCCAGGCGTTTCTTGGGCAGAATTTTTCCAGAAATATTTGAGTCCAACCGGACCATTTTCTGTGCTTTAAATTAGCAGGATCAGCACAAATAATTATTGCTGTCTGCTCTCTGCAAAACTGAAGAATCAAGTTGTAAGAAGTCCATGTCAAATCTCCTGAGCCGAGATCGACATACCAAATTTCTCCTTCAGCTTCCATGTTCTGGTCAATCCAGACTTCTTCACATCGAGCTAATTTTTCTCTGGCATTCTGTAAACCTCTGAAAGCACCCTTTTCCCATCTTTCGAGAATCTTTAACTTGCAGGGATTCTCTTGAATTTGCTTAATCAGAGTGAGGCTTAAAAACTTTTCTGCATCCTTGACATCAGCATAATCTAACAGTTGCTGACGTTCTTCCTGAGAAATATCCTTATCCCAAGGAGCCAAAAATAAGGATTCTGGAGGAGCTCTGAGAGCTTCTTCTTCTTCTTGGAATGGAGCTTTGCCACTTTTATAATTCACCATATTATCACTCATGTATCTTTTATTATGTCCTGGACCAGAACCAGAACCACTTGCATCATTAGCAGAAAACATATTCAGACTTGGAGAAGAAACCTGTACATTCTCACGAGTCAACATGTCAGCAAGACAATTTAAGTAACCTGGCTTATACACAATGTCATAGTCAAAATTACTGAGCCAGATAAACCATTTTAAAATTCTGCTACTATTTTCTGCCATTAAACTTTCATTCTTAAAGATACCGGGCATAATCTTTAAATCTGTTCTAACAATGAAATGAACAGGTTTTAAGTACAGAATGAAATGGTTGACAGTTTTCTTGACTGCAAGTATTTCTTTATGGCTACTTGGATAATTTAGTTCAGCTCCTTTAAATGAACCAGATGCATAGCCACAGATTCTTGCTTGGCTATTTATTTCTTCAATTAGAACACCTCCCCATGTGGTGTTAGACGCATCTGTTTCAACTATCAAATTTCCCTTTCCTTGGGGAAGAGACAAAGCTGGAAGATGCTTAACTTTTTCTTTTATTCGCTGGACAGCTAAAGTCATCTCATCAGACCATGGAACAGGATTTTTCTTTAGCCTTTTCTGCAAACAATGAATATCTGCGGCTTGACCTTTATAAAAGGGCCTGATATAATTTAAGCATCCTAAGAATCTTTGTAACTGGGTTTTCTCAATAATTTTGTCAGGAAAGTGATCAAATGATTGGAGCACATGCTGCTGCAAAACTACCTGACCTGCTTTGATATGGAGACCCAGAAATTCTATTTCTGTCTTACCAATTTCCATTTTGCTTGCTGATAAGACCAAACCATGCTGGTAGACTAAATCATAAAACTGCTGCAAATGCTTTAAATGTTCTTGGAGATTTTTAGAACATATGAGAATATCATCAATAAAAACAGCTAACCATGGTATATCTCTAAAGATATCTTCCATTCGCTTCTGAAACTCAGAAGGAGCATTATTGATACCAAATGGTAGCACTTTCCACTGATACTGTCCATGAGGAACTACAAATGCAGTTTTGAATCTGTCTTTCTTCTCTATCCCAATTTGGTAAAAACCAGATTTTAAATCAAATTTACTAAAAACAGTACAACCATTGATTTTCTGCAAAAGACTAGCTTTATCAGGCAAAGGATACCTGATCTTTTGGAGAACTGCATTAAGAGGTTTAAAATTGACAACCAACCTTGGTTTACCTCTTTTCTGTTCACTGTGCTTGTTTACAACAAAGGCTCGACAAGCCCAAGGGCTTTTAGATGGTTCAATTAAACCTTTATCCAAGAGCTCTTTAATTTCTTTAGAACAGAATTCTCTTTCACTAGGACTCATTAGTCTTGCAGATGCTTTCATTGGTTTTATCTGCTGAAGTGGATCAAATGGAAGAGAGACAAAATATTTTTCCCTTGTCCAGAAAGCATTTGGACTTTCAGAACAACAATCCTTTTTCAGCCTTTCAGAAATACCCTCTAGATATTTATCAGCATTGAGTTGGGCGAAAGATATACATCTTTCCATTTTATTAAGAGAGGCTGTTGACACGGCCTTTTGTTTTGGAGGAGAAGCTTGACATCTAGGGGAATAGGAATAACTTAGTGGAATAGTTACAGATTGGTCATCAACTGTACAAGTGAATGTCATCTTCTTAGTATCCATTGAAAAAGGACTAACTGACACTAAAAATTCAGAACCTAATACACAATCTTCTTTAGTTTCTTCAAACCGAAAAAGAGATAAAGAACAAAACTTTGACCCTATAGACACTGGAAAATCCTTTACTTTACCAGACAGATAAACTGGTGATCCTTGGATTGCAGATCCATATTCTTTTGTTTTCTCCCAATAAAACTCAGGAATAGCATTTCCTCTAGCCAAGTTAAACTGGCATCCGGAATCAATTAAACACTGTATTGGGTAAGATTTAAACTCAGAAGGGCAAAAAGTTAGAGTAGTAAATAGTTTAGGACCTGATACAGCTCCTAGAAGACTTACACTCTGGGATCTTGGTGAAGGTGAATGGTCAGGGGTTTTTTCAGGATATTCTTCTTCTGGGATGTCATCCTCCTTAGTTCCACAAACCCTTTCAATTTCATTGGACAATTCATCTTCTGAAGACTGATCTTTTTCTAGCAAAACAATTGCTAAAGAATTCTTTATTTCATCAGCTTCTTTCACCAATTTTCTTATTTCCTCCTGCTTAGCTTTCAGCTTATTTCTCAGCAATCTTTCTCTGTCTGATCTGTGCTGTTGTCTATCTTTATGGCCGCTTGGATACTCTCTGTACAGTTCTGCAGGATTAAAATTTAAATCAACTGATTTTCCTTTATCTTTTTCTATTGACTGTAACTGGGCTTGTAGAGACTTTTTCTCATTTCTAAGCTCAGTTCTTTCCTGATGTCTATAGATAGGAATAGAAGACAATTCAAGATCAATTGCTGCTAATCTCTTCTCAATCTGTACAGGAGAGATTATTCTTGAAAACATATATAAATTAAAATCAAACTCAGGAAGATCAGTATATACAGAGGCTGTCTCACACCCCCCTAAATGTGGTTCCGAGTCAGAATCAGAAGAGGAAGAATCGGGAGCACATTTAGCAAGTTGAATATCAGAATCTGAGGAAGAATCCTCAGAGGCATCAGAATCAGAATCAGGGAGATAGATAACCTCACCAGAAGGTGGAAAATCAGTACTAACTTTATACAAATCCCACCAGAAGGGATCAAGTGTGGAACACACTCCTGCACGCTTTGGCCTAGATTTCCTTTTTGGACATTTGGATGCCCAATGTCCTTTACTGCCACATATGAAACAAGTATCGCCTTTGCCTTTTTCAGATCTTCTTTTCACAAATCTTTTATACTTATGCTTTTTCTTAAAATGCTTGGATTTGTGTTTGTAGGGCTTATCTAAATGATATCTACCTTCAGAAGTGAAATACTTCTTTTTCTTTTTCTTGCAATGACAACTTTCAGTTCCTAGATGTCCCCTGTTATGGGCTCCACAGCCCCAATCAGGCATTTTAGCTACTTCTTTACAGAAAGAAGCAGAGAACATTTGTTGATGCCTTTTAAAATCTTTATCTACTCTTTTCTGTAAACAATGTTCTTGCCATGTTTCCAGAATATAATGATGGAGTTGTGCTAAAGACAAAGATCTCAAAGGAATATTTCTATCTTTTAATGCCTTTTCAACAGCATCTGGAACATGTCCAGGGAAACTTCTTAAATAATGTTTTAGATAAGCTTCATTGCCAGATTTTCCTGAAGAGATCAATAATTTCTGCATATAACAGAAATAAGCTTCTGCCTTATTCAAATCACACAAACGTGCAGACATATATAAAGAAGCTAAATGATCAAAATCTTCATGTGCTTCAGGACCATAAAATTCTCGACTAAGGGCAGATATTATTTGTTCATCTGAATCATTTGCTGCAAGCATTTCATTTCTGGCTTCTTGTGGCAACCAACGCCACCATTCATATGCTAAACCAGAAAGACCTGCAACTAACTGTGCACCTAACATTTGGGCAGTAACATTATGATCTTGTTGCTTTTTATAAATCAACCAATGTGTAAGCAACTGGAGAGCATTCTTGATTTCTTCCCTAGATTGACATTGAATATTTAAAACTGGTTGTTCAGGCATCTTAGAAATCAAGTTATTTAAATTGTTTATGCCAAAGCTATGAATTCTTGGAGCTTCAGAAACTCCTGTGGCATCAGGCATATGAGTATCATAATCCTCATTGTGAGGTTGTGATCCTATTCTCATTCTGTTTGAGGATTCTGCCGCCATCATATGAACATCTCCAACATATTTTTCATCCAGCACAGGATTAAATGTCTTAAATTCTTTTATCCAGTCCATTATGTTTTCTTTTTCAGCTGCACTAGCACCAAAATCCCATTCTGGTCTATTATCTTCTGCATCTACAAGACCAAATGAAACGGATTTGGCATGACCTTTTCGAGCTAACTGTAAAACTTGTTCAGGAACAACATATTGTTTCTTTTTTAATTCCTGAGTTCTAGATGTTAACTGAGACAGAACATCTAATCTAGCTTCTAACTTGTCAGAAGCTACTTTTACAGCTTTCTCTATTTCAGTTGTATCATGCAAAATATGATCAACTAAAGCTAGTTTAGCAATAACCAATTCAAGCTTTTTTCCTTGTTCAGCACAGTTTGCTTTCAATAACTGGATATCATGGGCCATATCATCAAGATTAGAAGCAGTACACTGTAATTGTGAATTTGTCCAATTTGCTAATTTTATTTCATCAGATGAATTCTGATCTGTAGCAACTGCTTTTGTGGAAATAAATTCTTTCTTACTTAACCCATCAGAAGAATATTGTCTGAATGCTGTTTCAGGGAGATTGCGGCCAGGGTGAAAGGATCTTTGGCCATGAGCATTAACAGATTCAGATTCTGCTCGTACTCTAGGTAAGGATGAAAACATATAGAGGCTAGGATACTCCTGCGAGGTTTGACGTTTCTCTTTTTGAATGATTTTTTGTTTTATTTTTTGACAAGCAGTACAGTCAGAATGCTGACCTTTATGTTCTAAATTATTTTGTACAGGATTATCTACAATAGGATCTTCTAAAGAGCTTTTACTCAACTGATTTGATAAGGCTTGCCTTCTGGCAGCATCATAACTTGAAGTTGAAGCGGATCTAATCAGAGGAGCTTTAAATCTCGGGATCGGTTCAGGATGTGGAGATCTGAAAGAGGATGTTCCTTCATCAAAGACAAGAGGTTTAGGGGATAATACAGCTTTTAATCGTTCTTGATGCCGAAGTTCAGAGTACTTCATTTCCCATGACTGTGGATATGAAATGCCAGTCCAATTGAAAGTAATGGGAGTTGCATTTTTAGACCTGGACTTTGGTGTTTCCACCACGCTGCAGTCTGCAGGACTCTGACTGATCTTGGATCTAAGTTGCGGTAAAGTATCATTCCCAAACCGGACACAGACACCACCCTTAAGTTGAATAATTTTGGAACCATTCAACATATTAAATCCCTTGGGTAAAATATAAGCTTTCAGAAGATTATAGATATGTGGGTCATCTAAACTAACAGAAAAACGAGGATATACAGTACCAAACGCGGGACCATCATGAAGCGGTGCAGTAAAACCACCTATGACAGCGTCAGAAAACTGGTTATGACGAGTATCTACAATAACACAAATAGATGAAACAGGTAAACGGGGTCTGACTAGTGGACCTAAGCCTAACTTAACAGCACCAAAGTGTGCATATTTAAAGTGTTGTTCTTTAGCCCAATCAATCTGAGATTTATCTAAGAGAGGTATATGAATAGGCTCTTGATCATCTGTGAAAGATATATCAATATTTGAAACTTTGATTTGAGTTGCAGTATGAAAATTCCACCAATTTAATCTGTAGACTTCTTTTGGCAAAATCTTTGGTAACTCCCAATCTGCAGTTGGATTTGTATCTGATATAGTGATGTAAGAAGAATTCTCACTATCTGATGTAGAAGGTTGAAAGGAACCAGTCCTTCTATCTGCAAGTGTTACTTCAATATCATTACCTGACTGACACTCTAAACTTGCTAGCGGAACAGCATCCATTGTGGGATCCATGGTTTGAAGAAGTGAGGGCTAGCTTCTACGCTGCGGGCAATTCTGTAGACTTACTCCCCTATCCCTGGGCCTTACTGCTACTCTAACATCCGCACTACGCTTACACTTCTATGTTCCCACAATCACTCAGCAATCATTTTCATTGCCTACTGAATACATGTTTTAAGAGTGTTCTGAAATAAAAGCAGGTATATTCAGCACAGAGTCACACATGCATCATATAAACAGAGAAGGTTTATCGAAATACCAGATACTTGAGAGTTCACCAAACAGTAGTAGTCACTGGCTCTGATACCATTGCCGAAGTTCAGAGTACTTCATTTCCCATGACTGTGGATATGAAATGCCAGTCCAATTGAAAGTAATGGGAGTTGCATTTTTAGACCTGGACTTTGGTGTTTCCACCACGCTGCAGTCTGCAGGACTCTGACTGATCTTGGATCTAAGTTGCGGTAAAGTATCATTCCCAAACCGGACACAGACACCACCCTTAAGTTGAATAATTTTGGAACCATTCAACATATTAAATCCCTTGGGTAAAATATAAGCTTTCAGAAGATTATAGATATGTGGGTCATCTAAACTAACAGAAAAACGAGGATATACAGTACCAAACGCGGGACCATCATGAAGCGGTGCAGTAAAACCACCTATGACAGCGTCAGAAAACTGGTTATGACGAGTATCTACAATAACACAAATAGATGAAACAGGTAAACGGGGTCTGACTAGTGGACCTAAGCCTAACTTAACAGCACCAAAGTGTGCATATTTAAAGTGTTGTTCTTTAGCCCAATCAATCTGAGATTTATCTAAGAGAGGTATATGAATAGGCTCTTGATCATCTGTGAAAGATATATCAATATTTGAAACTTTGATTTGAGTTGCAGTATGAAAATTCCACCAATTTAATCTGTAGACTTCTTTTGGCAAAATCTTTGGTGAACTCTCAAGTATCTGGTATTTCGATAAACCTTCTCTGTTTATATGATGCATGTGTGACTCTGTGCTGAATATACCTGCTTTTATTTCAGAACACTCTTAAAACATGTATTCAGTAGGCAATGAAAATGATTGCTGAGTGATTGTGGGAACATAGAAGTGTAAGCGTAGTGCGGATGTTAGAGTAGCAGTAAGGCCCAGGGATAGGGGAGTAAGTCTACAGAATTGCCCGCAGCGTAGAAGCTAGCCCTCACTTCTTCAAACCATGGATCCCACAATGGATGCTGTTCCGCTAGCAAGTTTAGAGTGTCAGTCAGGTAATGATATTGAAGTAACACTTGCAGATAGAAGGACTGGTTCCTTTCAACCTTCTACATCAGATAGTGAGAATTCTTCTTACATCACTATATCAGATACAAATCCAACTGCAGATTGGGAGATCTTTCCCATTATTTCAATTTAAATTCAGTTCAGTGAGCAATTTGAGCAATCTTTGTCAATGATGTCTATAAATACATCTTCATATGATGTACTTGAGGCCCTACATGAGTACGTGTGTGTTGAAGAGATAATCTGGGTGTACTTGCATGCATATTTTTTTTATTGTGAATGTTGACTGGGGGTATCAACATGCCTTGCAGGAATTAGCCTTGCAGGCAGGAACAATAGCCCACTTTTTAGACAAGCCAACCACCAAACCCTCTGCACATTTTTCCATTCATAAAACATACAAGTGGTTGCACTAAAACCAATAATTTTGACCTTTGTGACATAATTTCTTCTGCATTTACTTTATCCTTTATTTTGGATTTCTTGATACATATAAGCAAATTTGTTCAAATCAGAGGAGACACATCATACCATGAAAAATAAAATAAAGAAATGCATGCCGTGATTTTTTGTAGGAAGCATGGATACCCATTTCCATCATACTCATATTCATAGCAACGGTATGTCTCAGTTGTCATATCCAGACATTGAATAACAACAAAGAGTTCATGCATCGCAGGACAATTATGGTTCTACCTATAATAATAATAACTATGACAGAGTGTTAATGTGTTGACAAGATTTATCTGATCATGCATGATCTCTGCAATAATCACAAATTGTTTTAATTCAATACAACGCAATTGATGATCGGTTTAAGATGGTTGATTGCCTGAAAAAGTGCAGGGAACTAGGATCAAGTTCTATTACTGGGTCAATAAATGTGTGCCTTGGTGTTAAATCTCATTAAATATGTGGTTGATGACAACAGGTTATACTACTGCATAATTTTCTGGATCAATTTCACTTTTTTATTTGCTGTGCTGACATTTCCCTTTGTAAATGTGGTTATATTGTGCAGAATAGTAGTATCTTTGCCTCCCATTATCAATGGTGCACATTATACAATCATTTTGGAAACAAAGACTGTCTTCATTGAATGCACAGGAACTGACTTGACTAAAGCAAAAAAAAAATTGAACACAATGGTGAGAATTTGTTGTGTTATTATTCAAAGTTTTCCATAGAAAAGGTCAACAATTTGAGGTATTTCTAGTTGATTGTTCAAGAGGATTTTCTCTACTATTGTATACAATATACATTCATCTGAATTTGATTATTGTTAATATAGTATAATTATTGGTGTGTTACAAATTGAAAATATGTTAGTATTTTATCGAAAGTATGCCATAAAGTCCAGCCTTTGTGTATTGGTTAGAAAGTAGATTATGTTCTTTGAAAAAGGAAACACCTTGAGGATAAATTAAGTAATAGACCTGTTTAGAATATCACATGAGTACATGTGTGAAGTTTGGGTTCATAAAAAAATATTCATTTCTGTTCATATAGTGTGCAGGTGACAATGTTTTCTATGTACCCTGAAAGGAAGTTTGAGGTCGAGCTAGTTGAAGTCATAAACCTTAATGAAAAATCAGTCACATATCCATATCTCTCAATTTGGAATTTGGAGATTGATTTACCTTACATCAGTAGATCGATTGGTGTTCCTTTCAAAGAAGATGAGGTGAGACTGTGAGAGTGATTTTAATTATGATTTCTGATATTATATTTTCATTCAATACTACTTTAGTTAAATATACTTGACTATTATAGAATATTCAAATAACATTTAAGATAAAATTCAGATTTGGAGGCAAGATTCAATTGCAATGCTTCTAGAATTCTATGTCATGGTTCTTAATAAATTACAGGACTTCAAGGTTACTAGCTCAATGGAAGAGCACCTGCCTTACAAGCAAGAGATTGGTAGTTCGATTCCTCCATACCCTATCTACATAAATCATTAAATATTTGCATATAAAATGGCTAAAAAAGACTAAATTAATGACAAAAAAATGAGAGATAAGAGACAAAAAAATGACCAAAATTCGCATATAAACGACCAAATGACATTTTTGGTGGCTAATTTCCGATATTTTATCACACGACCAAAAATGTGGTCATTTTTAGTTTGGTCAGTTATAGCCTATCTGTGGTCATTAATTTGGCCATATTTTTTGTCACTAATTTGGTCATTAATCGTGACAATTAATGACCAAAACTATGACCAGATTAGTGACCAAATTAATGACCGCGAGAGAACCTATATATTACCAAACTAAATATGACCACATTTTTGGTCGCATGATAAGAGACCGGAAATTAGCCACCAGTGACCGCCAAATCAAAAGTGGTAATTTATATGCAGATTTTGGTCATTTTTTGGTCACTTATCTCTCATTTTGTACTAGTGTTCTGAACTTTGACAAAGTGATAATCAAGATGGGTGATTGTAGCTTGAGAATTAATGGAGGACAATAAATTAACAATTTTTGGCTATCACGACTCAAAATACATGCACATGCCGAAACTTTGACAGATTGGTGAAAGGGCCAAACAGTGATGGGTTTCGTCAAATGAAACATGGGCATGATCGACGTGACGAGCCGAACCCAATGGTATAACAATCATGACATGATGATTATTCTATCGAGAACTGACTAAATCCATGGAACGACTCAACATGGCACATGATGACACATAATATGAAACTTGACAAGTGTGGCAAAAGGGTAATACAGAAGCACAAATAGCGAAACAAGGTATGGACATGACAAGAACATCATCCTGGAATATATGATAGTATAGATGGAATGGCCTTGTGACAAATTTTAATAGGTTATCGTTTGGATACCCATTTTCATACTAGTAATTAGCAGTGCTCCCCGAAAAAATTGTAATTGGGGATTAAAGATAGACAATAAAAACAATATATGAAGCAGATCCCATTGAAGAAGAGGGAAATTGTCGATAAAAAAAAGGAATTGATAAGTTAGAGAGAAAAAATATAAAAATGTGTAAGAACGGGCCTTGGATGAGCTTCTTCCCAAGTCTATAAGATGTGAGAGAATGCTTGAAAAAATATCCCACAAATATAAATCTTCATCTTAGTACGTGGAAAAATTATTTCTTTCTGGGTCGACCTATTCATTCATATTATCATTTCTACTTGAGCCAAATTATCTATTTGAATTATGTTTGAGCTGACTCGTGCATCAACAAATTCGCTTGGGCTGACTTTGGTTAAAGGATATAATAATTGTTATTTTTACCCCTCTAATTTTCATTTTGAACAATGGATAATTGCAATTTTGACAATAAAATTTTAAAATTTTGTAAATTTTAACATTGCAGATGGATTCAGAGACTCCTTGTAAGGGGGTCTATAAATCCATATGTAGCATTAAAATTCATGAAATTGTAATAAAATTATTACAATCTCATAAATTTTAACAATGGACATCTTATATAATTATTAACTTAGACTTGTAAAATATCCATCATAGTAGGATCTGGATAATATATATACCTCACAATTGAAATATTTAACTTACTATGCAAGAAACAAGTGCATAAGGAGTTCTCGAAAACAAATGATAAAAAACCAGTCATAAATGATAAAAAACCAGTAATATAAATGATAAAAAATTAGAGAAACAAATGATCAAATATCAGAGTTTATTAACTGTCCAACCCAACAATGAGTTGTGAATCTCCTTCTATAACAATAGGAATAATTTGAATTCCTTAGAGTCTATGACAAGTGGCTAGCTTACATTGGACCTCAATCCTCCCTAGGTTGACCAAAAGGCTCCCAAATTATCCCAAACAGGTACGAATTGTCCATGTGAATGTTGGGTGAGCATGGTAAGAAATAAATGAAGGTCACACACGTGGTGGATAAGGTTGGGTGGAATTTAGGTATCCAAGGAGTGGCTAAAACAACTAGAAAGGGGCCAAAATGACTAGATACAATGCATGGGTGCCTAAGCTAAAGATAGTTTCCTTAAAACAGGGAAACATGGCGCCTTTGCTCAGATAGTGGTAATAAATGTTGTAGGTGTCCATTAAGAGGGCACCCAATAGATATATTGACCAATTTTGGCTCATATTTTGGTGGATGAGTCATCATTTGGCCTAACTAACTTCTAACAACCTTGGATTGTACTTATTAACCTTTTTGGGACCAATTAATCACCAAAATAATGTATGAATAAGGTCCCAAGGTGTAATAATTTTCTAACAGCCCCCCATAAGCTAGACTTGTGTAGATAATAAAAAATAAGGCCTTGGCAACTAAGGCTCAAGTCACCTTTTACAACAACAATTTTTATTAGTCCATGTAACCAAGGTAAGGAGGAAAACCACATGGAAAATAAAACCTCACCTCAAAAATGGACATGTGGCATATCTGGAAAATACACCAATATTCACCATGCATAACTCACCCTAAGGATTGATCTAAGGTAAGTGAAGGTCTTCTAAATGAAACTCTTGGTGAAGATATCAACAGTTTGCTCAACATAAGGGAAATACTACAATGCAATGATATGGTCATGCACCAAGTCTCGAATGCAGTGCATGTGAATCTATATGTGCTTGGTTCTTTGTCTCTGTATTGGATCAGTGAAGATATTGATTGTTCTTTGATTATCACACCAAATGACAGTGGGTGGATCAAACACAAATCCAAACTCTCCAAGAATGCCTTGCAACCACACACATTGTGTAGCTGCATTCATTACTCCCCTGTATTTGGCCTCAGCTGAATATAAGGAGAATTGTGTGCCTCTTCTTGCTTGAACATCAAATGGGACCATGTGCAAGCATAAAAACATGACCAGAAGTAGACTTTTGATCAGAACTATCACCATCCCAATCAGAATCACTAAAACCAACTAGTTCAAGAGATGAACCAGCTGCATAGTGGATGCAAAAATGTTTGGTACCATGTACATAATGTAGGATCCTCTTGGATTCCTTCCAATGGACCTCATGAGGCTCTTGTATGTTCCTTTCAATAGCCCCAACAACATAAGACAAATTTGGTTGAGGGTGAGTGAGATACAACAAGCTCCCAACTAGTTGTGTATACAATGAACCATCAACCAATGGTGAAGAAACCTAATCAATAAGCTTAACTCCAGAAAGGAATGGGAATTTTGTAGACATACCTTCAGCCATCTTGAAATTGTGTAGCATATCTGAAGCATATCTTGCTTGATAAACATAGATCCCATCCACAAGCTGATCAATATCCAAACCCATAAATTGTTTCAACAATCCTAGATCGGTCATGGCAAATGCACTATGCAATGCAAACTTAACTGAGCCCAATTCTTTGGTGATGATACCAATGATTAAAATATCATCAACATATAGTACAATAATCAATATCAGGTCACCAACATGCTACATATAGATAGGATCAAACTTACATCTCTCAAAGCTTTGTGGCAACAAAAAATTGTCCATCTTGGCATACCAAGCTCTAGGAGCTTGCTTGAGATCATAGAGGGACTTCTTCAACCTGAAAAACAAGTTTATGATATGCAATGAAGCCTTTAGGATGCTACATATATATCTCCTCATCAATATCCTCACGAATAAATGCACTCTTCACATCCATGTGATGAACCTCCCATCGCTTGGAAGCAGCAATGGACAAAACTAGCCTGATTGAATCCATCTTTGCCACCGGTGCAAATGTCTCTATATAGTCCACTCCATGGACCTAAGAGAATCCCTTAGCCACCAAAATGGAATTATAATTCATATCAGAGCCATCAGATGCCATTTTGGTTATATAAACCCATTTACATTGCACTAGTTTCCTCTTGGGAGGAAGAGGGAGCAAATCCCATGTTTAATTGTCATGGAGGGAGTTCATCTTTTCTTGCATGGTTGTTTACCATATAGGGTATTTTTATGATTTTGAATGTGATTGAGGATCATATCCAACCATAAGGAAACACTACCATGAATATCTTGATCACAAGATGCAAAATCATTTTGAAATTGAGATCTAGTTTTCCTAGGATCTTGAGGATCTCCTGCAAGCTCACCAGCAGCTTGTATGGTTTTCTTAGCCCACTTGGGCCTTTAGAGAGGGTCATGATATGCATAAATATCATCATTTACATATTCCATATCATAATCAAAAAAATCAGAGAAAGAACCATCACTTACATCATCTCCAAGTAGGGGGTTTGAGCATTCCCCATCACCTTGTTCTGTAGCATGGATGGGCTCTACTTCTTCGAACTAGACACTTCTTTCAATGAATGTTTTGTGAGATGAGGGATAAAAGAGCTTGTATACCTTTGAATCTTCTGAATATACAACCATGATAGACTCCTTTATTTGGTGATGCAATTCCTTTCTCATCTCTCGAGGAATTCTAGCCCATGCTCTTCAACCAAACACCATGAAATGAGAAACATTGGGATTGTGGCCCATCCAAGCCTCATATGGAGTCATTCCTTCCAAGGATTTATGTGGTGCTATGTTCTGAACATATGCAGCACAATTCATGGCTTCGGCCCATATTTTAGGATAAAAAGACTTAGCCTCCATCATGCATGTGGCCATCTCCTTCAATATATAAATGCTCTATTCTTGCGCTCTTTAACACCATTTTGTTGGGGTGTGTAGGGCATAGAATGTTGAATTTGCATGCCATTCTCTTCATAGAGATGTTGCATGTCCTTATTGACATAATCCCTTCCATTATCAGTCCTCAAGACCTTCATATTCCTCCCACTAAAGTTATCCACAGAGTTTTTGAAAACTTTGAAACATTGAAAAACATCATATTTTTGCTTGAGAAAGAATAACCAATAATACCTTGAGAAATCATCAATGAAGGTAAGCGCATACTTTGAGATTCCATAGGAGGGTGTGGGAATAGGACCAATCAGATATGAATGCACTAAACCAAGAGGTTCAGATTCTCTCATTGCCTTCCCTTTCTCATACTTTTTCTCAGCATGCTTCCCAACAATGCACCCTTTGCAAGTGCCATTGGAAAATATTATTGTTGGAAGCCCTTCAACCATCTCTTCTTTGCTCAAAGCTTGAAGATATATGTAGTTGAGGTGTCCAAACCTCTCATGCCATAACTTGTTGACTTCATTACCATGTGACATAATTGCATTTGGAGAAGAGTGTATTGGAGAAAACTCACTATGGCTTGGGATAGACCACTACAGACAGCTGGCTATCATAAATTAACTCAATTCTCATAACTATGCTATTATAAATGACAATGCTAAGATAATGGAGAATGTAACCAACTTTGATCCAAACGTTTGATGTAGATCCCCATTGGAGCTTTCAATCCGTGCACTTGAATCTACAAATTAGTCTTGACAGCCAATATACAACAAGTACATATAATATATAAACGACATTACATCATCAATAGCAATGGTCCATAATATTATAAGTAAATGCAACCTAATGTAGAATAAACAACATTCACAACATTAATGGACGAGAATATGAGTATTTCTATTAATAAACAAGAAGAAGTACAATGTGATACGACCTCTTGCCGGAAACCAATCTGAACCAAGATCTGGATCAATCCACTTGTGCCTCCACCACTTCAATCCTCCATGAATGGCAAACTCAAACTATGGTAGGAGTTTGGAAGGTGAACATAAGGGGTTCACAACTACAAGGATCACTGAGTGTAGACTCAAGATAGGGCAAAAATCCACTAGAGTTCTCTTGCTCTTCTTTCTCCTCCCGTCCATAAGGCATATGTGCTCAATATATAGTCCTCCCAAAGGTAAGTGAAAGGACACATCGAGGCGTTTCTTGGGAAGATGGAGAGTCAAAGGTCACCCAATAACCACTTTTTGAGAGTAAAAAGTAATAAACTAGTGATTTTTACCATTTTACATGCTACCCGCGAGCTATAGTGATGCAACTCGCGGGTACGCCCACTGTAATGATGCAGCTAGCGTACAAGGGAAAAAATGAGGAAATAGTGTGTCTGAAGGATATAAAGTGGATCTGAGTCAGTGAAATGGATCCTGCAGGCCAAAGAATGCTGATGCTCACAAAGTGGAAGATTACATTGTAATAGATGCCCTCTAATGTGTGAGGTCAGAGACTGATGCTACAATGGCTGAAATACATTATAAAACTTAGAAGTAGAGTGATGGAAACACAAGTAGAAGGAGCAGCTCACTTGTCATAATACAATAGTGTCCCTGAATACATGTCAGTATAGTACAGCAATCTGATATAATGGCCATGAATAGGCAGTACATAATGGATATATGTCATAAGTAATGATAGCCATGATCCCTCTATAGTAAGATATGATCTCCTGCTGAAAAGGAGACAACGGGTGCAAACTGGAGGTACAAACTGTTGATATCTGAGAGGTGATATCTTAGATGTAAAGTCAAATTCATAGGCAGCATACTAAATGCCATTATCGCTTGGGGTCTTCTACACAAGTCTTCGACAGTGCAAGTCCCATCAAGTGAATAAAGGAGTTGGGGTCGAACCTGATGTGACATCGTCTGATTACCAGTCAATGATGTATACCACGAGATGACCCACCAATAATGAAAATGGGCATCAAGGCACATAGCAGAATCATCGGAGTGTGAATAAATGAGTTGAAGTCGAACACTAGGATGAATCCATCGATTAGGGGACATTGATGTATTCCCAAAACTATCGATGGCGAGAGAACCTGCCACTAATGACTGCAAGCCTCAAGGTACTCAACTGAACTCTAAGCCTGAAGTCCCGAAATAAATGGGTTGAAGTTGATGGAATGAGACTCGCTGGAAGGAGGGCATTAATGCATCCCCCATCAACCAGCGCGAGGCACCAACTATGCTGAAAGATTTGGAAGATCTCAGGTGAAACGGACTGAATCAATAAGGATGGCCGACATGTAATAGTCAAGAGATCTGAGGAGTGGCCGACTCTGGTTTCAAGACTTCCTTTGAACAAGAGCATGAGCAGATGGATAGATTCAGGCAGCATAGACTTGACATAAACTGTGCAATGCAGGAGGCATTACAAAGGGATCCATAATGACTGGAAGCTTAACCAATCGGTGGAGAAACTGAGAAACAAGTACAGCTCCTAAGGTCCAACTATAGTCCCAACTCATAGTGCATGGAGTGGAATAAATGCTCTGTTCAAAGGCAACACAACAGCTGCCAACAAGAAGTAGTAACCATAATCCCGTTCGGATTTTTGGAATATTTGATTTTTTTGATCTTTTTCATATTTGGAGAAAGCTTGAAAAATAATAAAATTGCTTATAGTACAACAAGTGAGGGAACGAGTGTCAAATAGTGAGCAGATTAGTCCCAAGCAGTGGAACATACCTATGATCAATGCAAGGAAGTGCATGCAGGATGTGGACACTCGGGGGTGTGTTCCCTCAAGGTCAAAAGGTCATCAAATTGTGAAGGACAAATGGAAGCTCTGTAAGGCTCGATAGGGAAAAGTGCTTAGGCACCAAGCTAATAATTGAGTAAGCAGGAGCCGGCACAAGGCTCAAGCAACAAGAAGGATGATACAATGCAATCACAATATGATATAAATGAGGGGAGTCCTAAGGGAGATGGCCAGCATAAGACAAAGTAGAGTATGAGTCTTTATTGCAATGTCATGGCATAACTACAAAGGACTCCCAATCCTAAGGACAAACAATGGCATGGGCGCCAGAATGCACAAAGGGGTTCTAACTAGGGTACCCATGTTCGGAAAAGCCCTACCACCACATAACGACACTTCTATACCTTGAAGTTCAACTACCAATTCTGGGAGCTACAAGCGTCCGTTCATCGAACCGTCCGGAGCAGGTTGGTAGTCTCATCCATACCTTTAATTTCATTGCATTCATTTTAGTTTTTAGCAGTGGGATTTTTAGTTTGGCCAAGCCCTAAATGGCTTCAGCTCTACCCACGGGATATTACTATGCGGGTCGCAGGTAGGGCACGATACGCACGTCAATGCACAGGTTGACCACAGGTACCCGCCCGTGTATACAAATTAGCCCACGCGTACGACTGTGAAGTTGATTTTGCAAATAAAATTGACTAAACTCTTTGTTTTTCTCACTCCAGGATGGTTCTAGAGTGGAGGGAGAGGGAGCATGACCAAGTAGATGAGGCCATGTGCAACGATGTGCAAGCACAGCAAGCATTGCAAGCATGTGGGTTGTACAAATTCTAGAGTATAGGGAGTTTGAGGGCCCAAAACCTACTACTCCGCCGCTTGATAGATTATTGGGATGTTTATGCACAGAACTTCATCGTCAATGGGTAAATCCTCACATTGGAAGTGGAAGACATCTACTTCATTACCGGTTTGTCCCGTCGAGGTGAGGTGGCCAGTCTTCGGTCTCATACTGTGGGTGGTGGGATCACCGTCCTTGATTACATAGCACAGTGTTGTCCCGCAAATACACGAGCGATGGGAAGTCAGGTACCCATCAATTCCATAGTATATCTGAGCATGAGATCATTGTGGCTACCTTAGTGCGGATAATGAGTTCCAAAGCTCTGCACCAGGCATCCAGGCCAGTGATGTTCTATGCATCACAATGCATGCATCCTATAGTATTTGATTGGTGTACCACACTACTGATGTCTATGAAGACCCAATTGACAGAATGCAAAGAAGGGAAGGAAAAAAACTTTGGGTATGGAAGTATCTTGTGCAGCTTCTTCTTTGAGAGAGTTCTGGGGCTTAGTCCGAAGGTGGATGTCCCTCCTCATAGTCTCTGTGATCCAACCTTGAATCGATGGGATGAGATATTGACATGACAGGGTGATGTCCATCTGGCATCACCATATAATGAGGAGTACTTCTGCTAGTGGGACCAACAGGTCATTGCCATAGAGGACTATCCCTATGCGGGGATAGACTTCTGCCAGGATCGGGACATGTCACTCCCACCAGACGCATCATTCAGAGACATTGGTGATTACTCTTTTTAAATTTTTTGTTATTAAATTTTTATGGATTTTTTATTATAGATGTGAATGCAAAAATATTTTTCGTGGTAGTATCACATGCTAATGGTTGACTATTTGCTCGTAGACAAGGGCCCAGTGAGATCCAATGGCTTCCCAAGACATGGTCGCCGGGGAAGGGGTGATGAGGCAGGTGATGTTATAGTAGGGCACACTCTACAGACCTTGTGGCGCAACCTATCACGGATGGTTTTTAGGGTTCCACAGATAGAGGTGGCATGGCTACCTGAGGCCATGCAGCGCCAAGTAGTGGGGGTTCCGGGTGACTGGGTGCGTTTACTGCAGTGGGTAACCAATGCATTTCATTATTTCTACGGGACATATCCTGTCGGGGCAGCAACTAGGAATCCTCGTAGGGAGTAGATATCCCAGGATCTCATTTTTGTATCGATATGTATATTTTTGAGGGCTACGGGCTCCAATTTTGTATGACACTACCATTTTTGGACATATTTATATATAAACTATGGTTCTCCGGTTCTACGATATGTGTGTATGTACAAATGTATGAATGCCTTCTTTTATTTGTGTGCTTCATTATGAATGTGATAAATGCCAATCTAATACATAGTTAGCGTATGCATCAGATATATGATTAATACTTCTTGGAACATGAATGTATGTAATTGAAACAAAATGTCTCTCCAAGAGTCTTACCCTTAGGAATTTCCGTAGTAGTGTAGGGTCTCATACACGGTACTGCCCATTGAACTGAGACATAACTAGTTGTGAATCCAGGAGGACCTCTAAAGACTGGACGCCATGTGAAATAGCATCCCGAAGTAGCTCAATGACGACACTATACTCAGCCACATTGTTAGATGTAGAACCAAGACAAGCACCTCCTGAGGACACAACTAGGTGGTCAGGTGAGAAAATAACCCAGGCAGCAGAAGCAAGCTGCTGCGTATGCCGGCTAGCACCATCCGCAAAACCTAAGAATGTAGGAGATCCCGCTAACATCTGTCAATCAAACAGAAGCTAATCAGCAGACCCGAAAACCAAAAAGCAAGCTAAACTATGTACAGAAACAACTATACAATAGTATACAAAGGTATTAGCCTGAACCAGAGGTTCAAGCGTAATACCGCTTGAGATAGAGCCCATTTCTAGGCTCCTTCAAGACAGTCCCCTCACAGTCTTCTAATTCATAGGCTCCTTTTTCCAGGACACGCCTCACGATGTAAGGACCGTGCCACATGGGATTGAACTTGCCTTCCCCGAGGGGTTCTTTAGCTTGGTCATATAAGAGGACCAAGTCACCTTCAACATACTGTTGGGGACGGACAAACCTATCATACTGAACCTTGACACGATGTTTGTTGGCATCTATGGCCATAGCGGCATCTCGACGTTGCTCGTCAAGTTGCTCAAGGTGGATTAAACATTTCTCAATACCTGTCGTATCAGGGAGGAGCTCTATGGCCAATTTAAGTGAAGGGATTTCACATTCAATCGGTAAAAGTGATTCCACACCGTGAACTAGCTGGAATGGTGAGAATCTGGTGGCAGTCTTGACTGCGGTTCGATATGCCCACAAAGCAGGATATAACATGATGTGCCAATTGTTCTTGCTTTGTTGGATGGTACGTTGGAGAATGGTCTTCAAAGACTTATTAACTGCGTCAACTTGACCATTCGCTTGGGGATAGTAGGAAGATGAGTGTTCTCTACGAAACCCAAGTTTGAGAGACAAATCCTCCATCATCTTGTTTTGAAAGTGACTTCCATGGTCAGTGACAATCTCTTTTGGGATACCGAAATGAGTGATAATTTGATTGAACACGAAATGGGCTACAATAGCACTGTCGGCTTTTACGGTAGGCATGGCCTCAGCCCATTTGGAAAAATAGTCCATGGCCACTATGATATGGTGATGCCTCCTAGCCAAAGCTGGTTTGCAATCCATGAAGTCCACCCCCCACTTAGTGAAGGGACTGATGGTGACGACTAGATGAAGGGGCGCTGGATGTGAGTGTATATTCCAAATATCACCTTGGAACGTTTAACAAATCAACTATTTGTAACATCTCCAAAATTTCATCAAAAATTAAAATTTTCTAAGTAGTTAAATTGCAATTAATTACTGTGCGGAAAGTATATGTGTGAACGTTTATCTCTTTATTAATTGAGAGTATTTATAATTTAAATTGTATCATCATTTATAACACATTGAACGTTTGGTTATTACGTACAATATTTTAATTCAAAGACTAATAAATAATGTAATTATGTCAACATTTAGTTTCTCAGGAATCAATGCTTACTGTCTTAAAGTCATAGTCTTTCTCTTGTTGTTAACATTGATATCTAACTTAGATTGATGGAAAGGGTGGCACCTCTTCACAGTGTTAACACAATCCTTAAAGATTGAAGGCCAAAAGTAACCAGCTCGCATAATATGCTCGGCTCTAGTAAGCATGGATAAGTGACCGCCACACGCCCCTGCATGGCAATCATTAAGCACCCGCTCTGCTTCTTCGTGAGTTAAGCAACGACGGAGAATAGAATCCTTTCCTCGGCGATACAAAGTGTCACCGACGATGGTATAGTCTTTAGCATGATGTTTCACACGTCGTCGCTTGTCTCGTGAATAATGCAGAGGAAACTTCAAAGTTTGGAGATATACAATGACATCCCCATACCAAGGGTCTTCGGACGAGATAAGAAATAATTGCTCATCCACAAAGGAATATTCATGAATGACATCCTCATCAAGTCTCGGGAGGTTCGACATAAGCTCAACAAACACCAATGATTTCACCGAAGCAAAATCGAGATCGAACTCTTGAAGGATCACAATCCATTTATTATACTTCCCCCCTATAAGGCGTCATGATAGCACGAACTGAAATGGATTGATGTGAGCTACAACTGTGGTTGTTCTAAGAAAAATGTAATGTCATAACCGCTGGACTGCATGGACAGTCACAAGCGCCAGCTTTTCCACGTGAGTATATCTTAGCTCAGCGTCTACTAGATTTCGACTGAGGTAATAGATAACATGCTCGATGAGCGCATCATCAACCTGAACCAAGACCATGCCAATTGTCTCTTGAGACGTGGCCACATAAAGGATAAAATCTCATGTGAAGTCTGGTGGACTAAGCACAGGGGACGATACCAAATCTTTCTTAAGGGCATCGAAAGATTGTTGGGCTCGCTCATCCCAGATAAAAGGTGTGTCTTTCTTCAATAAGCATGCGGAACCTTTGGTAAGACTAGCATAATTGACTACAAATCGACGTAGAAAAGTAGCTCTCCCTTGGAGGCTTTGAAGTTGTAACAAGTTGAGCGGAGGAGGCAACCGAAGTATTGCCTCAACTTTAAGAGGATCAACTCTAATACCCTCTTTCGAAACTATGAAGCCTAAAAGGTGACCAGTCCTTACAGCAAAGATGCATTTATTAGGATTCCATCAAATTTTGTAGTGTATACATCATTCGAGAATCATATGGAGGTGCTTGGGGTGGTCTGCACTCTTGCGAGAATGGCCAACAAGATCATCCAAGAAAACCTCCATAATCTTCTTAAGATCGTGAAAGGCATAGGTCATAGCACGCTGAAATGTAGCTCCGACGTTCTTAAGGCTGAAGGGCATTTTTCGATATGCAAACATTCCCAATGGACAAATGAATGTCGTTTTATGTTGGTCCTCGGGTTTGATTTGAATCTGGTCATATCCGGAAAAGCCGTCCATGAACGAAAAAATCTCACTTTCGGTGCAAGCATCCAAGATTTGATCTATGAATGGTGTGGGGAAGTTGTCTTTTGGACATGCACGGTTCAAATCTCTAAAATCGGTGCATACACGGATTGTCCCCTGCTTCTTATCCATAGGAATGGGATTTGACACCCATTCGGTAAGGGGAATGAGGTAGATGAAACCAGCTTTGAGCAATTTCTCCACCTCTACCTTGATGGCGACTGCTTTCCTAGGGTCACAACATGTAAGCGTTGTCGAACCGGTTTAGCATTAGGATACATTCTAATCTCATGTTCAACAATGCGGGGGTCTATTCCTTGCATCTCCTCATATGACCAGGTGAAAGCTTCCCGGAGTTTTGTAAACAATTCAGTGTAAATAGCAATCTCCTCAGGAGTGCAATCGTCACCAATGTAGACATTCTCCACCTTTCCGGGAGTATGAGAGATGTTGATCGACATGGTTGGGGAAATATTGGCCATATTCCCCTTCGCAAAAACATCATGCGACTCCAAAAGAGCCACAGGGTGACCAACCATCTCTGCTAGAGTCATCCTTAACTCTTCTTGTTCGGCGAGCTTGAGGTTGGGAAGGAAATAAGAGCGATGGTGCATATCCTCCCAAGGCCTCTCACTACCACACATGGCCTCCATAATAGCTTCATCAGAAGGAAAAGTATCATCAAGGCAATCGTGTGAACAAGATGAGTTGGCTGTCCAAACTGGTAGCGTAACGAGATCTTCCTCGATTGTCTAAGAAGAAGAGAGATCCGTCTCTGCAGTGGCTTGTTGAATATGATGGTAATCAAGCTCAGCTACACACAGTGGCATAGACATCCCAATATGCGTATGTTTTCAGACATGGAGCTGGTGGACGGTAAAGTCCATGGATCATCAAAATAGAAAGTTCGGAACTACATATTATGCGAAGGAGGAGACACATCGTCGGTAATGGTTCCAATCAAATTCACAGGTGCGGAAAAATCATAAGTTCCCATCAATGAAGGGTACATTCCAACACCCATGTTCCCCATTTCCGGCTGAGAATGAGTAACCTGCGGGACTATGGATCCCGTGGATGCTGTCGAAGAGGAGTTAACGAAATCTAGCTGATCGATGGTCACAATCTTTCCTTCATGAGGAAAGCAGATAACTCTGAATACAGTGGACGCGACATCTTTCATAGCATACATCCAATTCCAACCCAGTAAAAGGTTGTATTCAATAGGTGTATCAACCACCTCGACTTCAATAGGCACATATTTACCTCCCAAGCAAACAACAAGGGAAGGGATAGTTCCATGCAGCTTAAATGACCAATCGTTGAATGCAGTGAGCGTGGTTCTAGACGCGAGTAGAGGAGGAGAGCCTAGAGCTTTCCAACAAGTTAATGACATTACTGACATAGAAGCACCTTCGTCAACCATTGTACGTTTGACAAAACTCTGAAGGCACACCACTTGGATTTGAAAAGCCACATGGTAAGGTAAGCGAGGTTGAACATCAGTAGTATCGAACTTGATAACACTAGGACTTCCCCCATCCTGAACTCCTAACGCACTCAAAAGGGCATGCTTCTAAGAAGGACAGGCCTGCAAAACTTCAAGAGCCGACATGGCACACGGAGTTTGGCCCAAATATTCTACAATGGAGTAGTTCTGGGTGGCTCGAGCATTAGGATTATGCGTAGAGCGCTTGAGAACACCTTTCGATATCCGTGGCATATTAGAGGGCTTCTCGATATGAAAGGAATTGTTAGGAGGAGGGGGAGGCTCACTCCCCATATTAGGTTGTGGTGCACCATAATCGCGTTGACGAGTAGCAACACTAACCTCTGATTGAACCATGTTCATACATCCATAACCACCAGTATTGGAAGAAGATGTTTCCATCTCAGTAGGTCCATAACCAGTGGTGGGAGCATGCGAAGCCATGTTTTGATGATGAGGAAGTGGATCCTTTAACACAGATGGGCTCTGTGCCAAATGCTTCGATGCTTCTTTGATTCGAGGACATAAGTGAGTAAGATGGTCTTCCCCACATAGCTTGCAAGGAAACTTCACCTTACACCTAGGTTTACGGTCCTCACCAGCATTTCCGTCTTCCCAAGGAGGGTTGGAATTCTCTTTACAAGGGGTATTGCGATTGCTATTATTGTTATTCCCATTGTTTCCACCCATACGATTGTTTCTCCCCTTTTTCTTACCACCATATTGCTGCTTACCTGACGGTTTCGTTGATTGCACAATGTGTACATCAGACAACAGGGTGGAAGTGGACAAGGTGTGAACCTGTCCGGGAGTAGACTGGTTTAGCGACAAATTTTGCATTTGATTAGATACCAAGTCTATAGGGTGAGTGCTTGCGGATCCCACGATGCCATCAGCATCCAGTCCAGGAACTGACGTGGGCTCATGTCGTGTTCTCGGTGCGTCAGGAATAATGTCATATAAAATGCCAGACTGAGAGTATAGTAGGTCTAACTATTGGACTTTCAAGATGGCTTGTTCCTCAGTCACAATGCCGGACATCGAAACATCCTTAGCAATGTATGGGAGTAGAGACTTGAGGAACCATTCCAATAGAAATTCTGGAGGAATGTTTGCTTTTACTAACCTCTTCCACCGACACCACTCTTGAACGTGGTAAGAAATATGTGTGGCTTTGTTTTGACGGAAAGTAGACAAAAGTTCAGTACCGGTATCATAACAAACCGGAAACTAGAAATGGTCCAAGAAAACCAAAGCAATCTCATTGAATCCCCTATAGGTGTTCCCATGCAACTCTACATACCACTTCGCAGCTACCTCCGTGAGGGTGCGCTAAAATAGTTTCAATCTAATGGAATTGTGATTTAATGAGTTGGAGGAGCACCACAGGTGAAACATTGTGACATGATCACCTGGATCCTCACCACCTTTCACCTCAAACTTAGGAATGTCTAAAGGGATCTTGGTAGGGACCGGGGGCCAATTGGGGTCGTGACACACCGGATCATTCGTGAGCTTCGAAAGATCTGGAAGATTCAAACGTGCAAGGAATGGGAGATGCGACTGGAAATCTTGATTATAAGCTCCCATAAAATGTTGGTTGAACGAAACTGAATTATAAGATGGACCAAAAGCTTGACCATGAGGATTAAACTGCTGATAATGAGGACCTGACGGACCATAAGCTTGACCATGGCCATAGGGTTGATAACCTCCTCCTGCCTGACCCATATGAGAGTAAGCAGGTATATAAGTGTTTTGGGCACTGTATTGAGGTGGTTTGAACTGGTGGCCAGCACTGACTGTGTTGTAGTAAGGGTTTCCACCATAAGTATGGGGCATATACGTACTATTCGTAGTGGGAACCGAGTTGTAATGACCATAATGGTGAGGTATGTTCCCACCCCCAGCATTAGGATTAGCATGAGAAGTCGTGTGGTGAACCAAAGCATGAGAAGTATCCCCAACCCCAACGTTGGCGGTACTAGTAGCAGGAATGGTCGCATTCTGACCATGTAGATAAGATATATTCCCACCTCCTACATTGGCATTACTAGTGGCAGCAGTGGACGCAAAAGTATGTGGTATATGTCCACCCCCATGGTTAGGAGGAGCATTAACATTCGCAAAAGTGGTCCTGGGTTGACGGGTAGTGATATGTGTGTTAGGTGGTGGATGGCGAGTCGTGTTTCAAATAGTGTTCCTATTAGGTTGGATAGCCCTAGGAGGCGGTCGTCTTCCAACATTAGCATTGTTAGGACGAATGCGATCGGTCCCCATACTATGTGTGTGAGTGGACAACGTGGTGCCCCCAGTGAGGGTATTACCCCCAGTGGGTGCAGTGTTGCTAACACCATGAACGGTGCCAACATGGCTACCAAAAGTAGTGGAAGGATCAATTTTGGTGTAATCTGGCATACCATATGAGAATGCGGTAGGGTTGACCGTAGGGCCTATATCATCATGGACCTTTGGAATCCCGTATAAATAATTATGTGGATACAAAGGATCGAACGGGTCGTCCTCGGGTGGATCTTGACCAAACAAACTAGGTTGGGTCTCAGGTGGATCAACTCCCCATGCCTCATGAGGCGTAGGGGTGTCAGAAGTGTACTCAAATCTACCTGATGGACTAGTAGGGATTTCTCCCGTGTCAGAGTGTGCAACGGTCATGAAGTCTTGGACATATGTCTCGTAAGAATCCGAAGACTCATAGGGATCCCGCCGGCATCCCTGAGCAACACGGCATGAAAGCTCGGCGGGTTGTAAACCGACCAATCGATGGGATCGATAGAGAGTCGGACTCCGCGTCACGATATCTCCGGAGAGAATGTAAAATCAAAACGTCCCCTAAAGGCCAACTATCGATCAAAAATAGTAAATCAAAAGCACACACCTAGAGAAACTACAGCCAAGAGCAGACAAACAGAGTGGCTAAATGAACTCCTGACACTAGAGCTAGTATGTCTTTCCTAGGAGAGGCTTGAGACTCCCAAACTATAGCCGGAGGTAACATAATCAGTTATAGAGACACCTAGGCTTCACTGCGTGCAAAGGGCCGTAACCCTCGGCAACAAACAACTGTGCTATCCAATCCCTATCTGAATCAGGACACAAACAACATAACCACTGCACGTACCCTATGCGATACCTAGGTAAGGCAACTATGGTCACCGCAATATAACCAATGCTCAGGGGGACAGTCGCAGGTGGGATCCGTCGTATGGGAAGGGTAGCTAAGCCCTAAACTCAATGAGGGTCAAATCCTCCAAGAGTCCCCAGATACGAACAAATCCTGGAAATATCTCCCACGTTCAGTCGATATCATAGGGATATCTCCTCAACCAACCTCCCGTGACGTCATGCTTAACTCTGGTTTGAGTAGAGCTTCCTTAGAACACCGATATATACCATGGATTCCTCCACTCCCTGGTCAGACACCTAATGTTTCATCTAGTAGTCTTGGATTGTTAACTCACAATGATCTATTCCAAGACTCTAAACCTATGCAAGCTGGTGTACCCTATAAATAAAATCGGTCTAATCAATTTTAAGATTAAGCGTTAATTTTAGTGGTTGTGGTTACTCAAGGGATATGGTTGTGAAACTAGTGATGTGTATGACTCAATAGTATGCAACATCATCAAATCCTAGACTCATCTATCCAATAAAACAATGTCACTAGCATGCAAAATCAACCCAACAGTTTCGAAATAAAAATGCAATCCTTTTATATTTTCTACGCACAGGCAGAACCTAAATGAAGGCAGCAAGCACTCAATGCAAGATGCACTACATGAAAGTAATTTTTTTTTGTATTTTCTCTTATAAGCAAAAAAGAAATTGCAAAACTATATGTATTTTTTTGTATTTTTCAATATAAGAAAATGAAAAATGCAAGCAAAATCCTACTATCTAGTCACTGATATGCCAAGGAGATCACTAAGACAACCCGACAGATACCAAATAGTAAGACTCAGCCACAGGAATGAGCTCAAAAGGAAAAAACCAACAAGGCTAAATCCAAGGATGGGTAAAAAAACCAACAAGGCTCAACCAAGAGAAAAGAAGAGTTCTGGTCACAACCAAGGCATGGAACAGTAAAGAAACAGGCCAACAAAGACTTAGTATCAACCAAAACCAACCCAACAACAACCAAAGGTCATAAAACAACCAAAGCTGGAGTTATATGCTACTGTCGAAGGAATACATGCGGGTACCCGAGAGCAGCAAAGTAAACAGAGGCGAGTATGCACGGGCAGAGCAAAGCTAGCCTGCGGGTGAGGAAAGGAAAATGGGCAAATAAAGAGTCCAATGGCTCAGAAAAAAAAGTTTTCTATAGTATATCTCAATGGCCAATCAATGACACAGAGCTTCGACAAACAACAACTCTAATTATGGACTAATGCTCAAAAATCCCCAAACATGGATGTGTTCCCCAATAGAGTCGCCATTTCTGTATTGGAGAAAACTCACTATGGCTTGGGGTAGACCACTACAGACAGCTGACTACCAAAAATTGACTCAATTCTCATAACTATGCTATTATAAATGACAATGATAAGATAATGGAGAATGTAACCAACCGTTTGATGTAGATCCCCGTTGGAGCTTTCAATCTGTGCACTTGAATCTGGAAATTAGTCTTGACAACCAATATACAAGTACATATAATATATAAATGACATTACATCATCAATAGTAATGGTCCATGATATTATAAGTAAATGCAACCCAATGTAGAATAAACAAAATTCACAACATTAATGGACGAGAATATGAGTATTTCTATTAATAAATAAGAAGAAGTACAATGTGATACAACCTCTTGCCGGCTACCAATCTAAACCAAGATCTGGATCAATCCACTTGTGCCTCCACCACTTCAATCCTCCATGAATGGAAAACTCAAACTATGGTAGGAGTTTGGAAGGTGAACATAAGGGGTTCACAACTACAAGGATTAATGAGTGTAGACTCAAGATAGGGAAAAAATCCACTAGAGTTCTCTTGCTCTTCTTTCTCTTCTCATCCATAAGCCATATGTGCTCAATATGTAGTCCTCCCAAAGGTAAGTGAAAGGACACATCGAGGTGTTTATTGGGAAGATGGAGAGTCAAAGGTCACCCAATAACCGCTTTTTGGGAGTAAAAAGTAATAAACTAGCGATTTTTACCATTTTACATGCTACCCATGGGCTATAGTGATGCAACTCGCAGGTACGCCCGCTGTAATGATGCAACTAGCATACAAGGGAAAAAAATGAGGAAATACTGTGTCTGAAGGATATAAAGTGGATCTGAGTCAGTGAAATGGATCCTGTAGGCCAAAGAATGCTGATGCTTACAAGGTGGAAGATTACGTTGTAACAAAGAGTACTCAAGAAAATGAGAGAACTTGTACATTCTTGAATCATGGTCTACAACACCCACTGCTACAACTTTTGTAGTGGAGATTTATAATATCTCCACATCATCTTGAGTAGATATCACTCTCTTGGTCGAACCAGTGTGGGTCATTTGGTACGCAGAGAGTAATTTTTTCTGCAAGATCTGGTACATACAATACATTATTGAAGTACCCATTTTCTTGTGAGATTTTCCCAATGCCTCTAGCTGGGATTTCTGAGTCATATCCCACGAGAATGGAAGAACCACTGTATGGAGAAAGAGTAGAGAATGAATCTCTTGAAGAATCCATGTGCATTGAGGCACTTGAATCAATGATGAAGGAAGAGGACACTGAGGTACTAGCCATCAATGCATGGAACCTCTCCTTGTCTTCATAAACACTATCCTTCTTCTTCGAACTTTCTGGAAGAGGTATGTTGTTTTTCTGTCGGAGATGGGTCATCATGTCAATGGTGTTATTCATGCATGAACTCTCATGGTTCCAACCATTTTGATAGTAGGTGCATTTTTTTCTTCTCCTTCTTCTTTCCCTTGTCTTTGATAGGATTTGAACCCCCATCAGAATATTTGGGATTCTCCTTGTCTTTCTTCTTCTCCTGTAGTTTCGAACCCTTGGGATTTTTCTTTCCTCTTGCTTGTCTCGAATATCCAACAACAAGAACTTGATCTTTTTGCTTAATGGAACCCATCAAGACCAACTTATCTTGATCTTGAGTTATCATCTCCATGAAATCATCCAAAGATGTCATCTTCCAATTGCGAACTGTAAGCTTGGTGGAGTGAAATGTAGAGACAAAGACTGAATAATCAAGACCCAACTTCAAAATGATGGACAAAACCAATTGTTATTCCTTCTTGTCAATGCCACACTGTTTGATTTGCAATACCAAGCTCTTGAACTTGGTGAAAAAATCCTAGATGGATTCGAATTTGCTTGGGATCAGTAAGATTAGCTCATTTTCAAGTTGATGGCCCCTCATCTCATCCGTCTTCCCAAAAAAAGACTCAAGCTTGAGCCATACTTCATTTGGTGTAGCTAGACTTTCAACATGAAATAGGAGATCTCTTGAAATACTAAGACAAAGCATTCCAAATTCTTCATCCATTCTATTAAAAAAATTGGATTTCTCTACAGCAGAGTTTGGCTCAACCTCACTTCCCATGGTGATTCTAAAGAGACCCTTGGATCTCAGCTGGATAACCATTTCGGCCTTCCAATCAAAATAGTTGAATGGTGTGAGTAGATTTACATGATTTTGTTCCATCTTCTACTGCTTGCGCACTTGGTGACAATGGTGCACTTTGTACCTACAGTAAAAACTGCCAACACTCAAGAGGGCATCTACACTAACAGATTCGAACCCTGCTTGATAGAAGGCACATTCGGGAGAGAATCACATCCTACGTAGAATCGAATGCATTTCTCCAATGGCTTCAAGGAAATGTACCCTGGGATTTATGTGGTTTCTCCACTGGTTCTAGTGCACTTCTAAAACAGTGTTTTGGTTCAAATAGAAGCTCCAAGAGCTCTGATACCATGTAAAATATCTATCATAGTAGGATCTAGCTACTATATATACCTCATAATTAAAATATTTAACTTACTATGCAAGAAACAAGTGCATTAGGAATTCTGGAAAACAAATGATCAAAAACTAGTCATAAATGATAAAAAACTAGTAATATAAATGATAAAAAACTAGTAATATAAATGATAAAAAACCAGAGAAACAAATGATCAAATATCAGAATTTATTAACTATCCAACCCAACAATGAGTTGTGAACCTCCTTATATAACAATAGGAAGAATTCAAATTACTTAGAGGCTATGACAAGTGGCTAGCTTACATTGGACCTCAATCCCCCTAGGTTGACCAAAAGGCTCCCAAATTATCCCAAACAGGTACGAATTGTCCATGTGAACATTAGCTGAGCATGGTAAGACATAAATGAAGGTCACACATGTGGCGGATAAGGTTGGGTGGAAGTTAGGTATCGAAGGAGTGGCTAAAATAGCTAGAAAGGGGCCAAAATGACTAGATACAATGGATGGGCTCCTAAGTCAAAGAAATTTTCCTTAAAACATGGAAACAGGGCTCCTTTTCTCAGATAGTGGTAATAAATGTTGGAGTTGGCCATTAAGAGGGCGCCCAACAGCTATATTGACCAATTTTGGCCCATATTTTGGAGGATGAGTCATCATTTGGCCTAACTAACTTCTAACAACCTTCTAACAACCTTAGATTGTAATTATTAACCTGTCTTGGACCAATAAATGACCAAAATAATGTATGACTAAGGTCCTAAGGTGTAATAATGTTCTAACAAGACTGTCTAGTCATATTTTTTTATCGCGTGACTAAATTAGTCATATTTTTTATCCCATGAGTAAATTAGTCATTTATTTTAGTCATTTTTAGTTGTGATCACTTAAAATTGATCAAATGTGGTCATATTTCACTTAAAAACACTATGGTGACCAATGTTTTTGGTAGTTTAGTCATTTATTTCACTTGGTGACCATATTTTTTGGTCACCTGGTAATTTATCACCCATTTTTCTACTAGTGTTCTATGATAGTATGTCATTCATGTTCAAGAGTACATCGGCAGATTATGTCATCTGGACCCAGCTTGTATAAGTATCCATTGATTAAGGTATTGGGATTTTCCTTCATTGCTAACATTTTTTTCTTTCTCTCTGAAGTCCCTTCTGGAGCTTGTCCATCTTCTAGATACTGGGCTATCTCTTCCACATTTGTCGGCATGGCTTTGTCTCTAAATAAGTGCACGTTGATGGTTCATCATCGATGATAAAGGATTCTTCTCCAGTCTATATCCTTGAAAGGCGATTTGGTCTAATGTTCGTCTTCCTTGGTCGGACTATTATTTCAAATTTTAACTCCTGGAATAAGAGTAGCCATCAACATATTCGACCATGGTTAGCATATTTTTTACGATATATGTCATGTCCCAAAATTACAGTGTTTTTTTTAAATTTAAATAAAATTGACTTTGTTGCATCACGACGATTTTATTGTAAATGATTCTTTTGAAAATAAATCCTTTGCACATGATTCATAAGATATTTATGTCATTAAAATAACTATTTGTCTTTTTAGAAATTATTGGCAGAACCCATACATTCTACATATACTCTTTATCTGTCCATTTATTGTTTATGCAAGACTGTTATTTTGTTTGTCTATTTATATAAAATTGTCAATTTGTTCTTTTAAGGTCCTCATCTTAGACCTGCTAATCAAGAAAACAAGGCCTACAACATAAGTTGAGGCTTACTTAGCATGGCGTCTAATATAATTTTCATTTATCATCTCTTGAAGGTTTCTCATATTGATTTTGTCATGCCACAAAGTTCAAAAATTGATTTATTATTCTTAGATCTTGGTCTAAGATCATAGTATGGTGAGCAACTTTAATATGGACTTACTTTTCTTAATAATTAATTTTTCATTCTATTATATATATATATATATATATATATATATGTATGTATGTATGTATGTATGTATGTATGTATGTATATTCAATGGAACACATCGTGGGAAACCCTCAGGTACTTCCCCTCATTTCGAGGATGGTACCCAAGGTAAGCAACTGGCCTTCATTACGGGGTCTAAAACGGTAGGGACATCAAGTGAGGCCCTGCATAGCCACCGGAGGATTTGACCTCGAGACCTTATGCTTACAATTACAACACTCAACCACTTGAGCTAACCCACCGGGCTAGGGTTCAAATATATATAAACATGTTCCTATGCTATTAAATTACCATATTCCACCCATATTCTATGGTATTCGAGCACATAGTCTATGGTCTAAACCGTTCTTTACATTCATTCCAAGATAGTTAACATGGTTGTATGTATTTAAATCATTTCATTAAATTCCATGAGGATCGAGCTCCTCATATTTTTCAACTACCATATTAATTATTGTTATGCTATGCCAATGTTACAAGGGTGGGAATCGTTGGCAACATAAAAACCTCAAGGGTCACCGCATGTATGTCCTCACTGAAGAACTTGCCATATATCTACATACTAGCAGTGTAGTTAAGGCTCCGAGATAGGCATTTAGCTACTCATATTTGGTTTTATTTATGGTTTCAGTGGTTATTCTTTCATTCTAATTTCGAGGGAGAAGGAGAGTGCCTATATTTGCTTCGACTTCTCTATTGAATTTTGTTCACTTGGTGGAGTATTCGTGTATTCAATATAAACATAGCTCCAGAATTTCTAGTCTAGTTCCAGTAACTTATGGATATTTCAGTAAGTTTATCTCTAGTTCATTCAGGGTTTATGCAGTGTGCCCATAAGACCCTTTTTAATTCCACTCAAGGTTCGATTAAGATTGGTGGTGTCTTGTTACCTTGTCGTTGACACAAGGTATTTTCTTGAAAATATCAGTATTATACAATTTTATCACATTTGGTTTGTTTCAGAACTTCTCATATGTTTATATACATTATTATTTGTTTGTAGGAAAGGTATTCAAGGATCATGTCATGGAATCCCTTATGGGAAATAAGACTTGTGCATTGCTCTACACGTAAGCCCTCACTTTCTCATGGTATGGTGTTTCTTGGAGAGGAGGGTCTAAACCCTATTCTATTGATATGGAGCGACACTCCTTTTGTTCTAATTCTCTATACAATTTTCATAGTGAAGAGGTGAGACCACATCGTTCCTTCATTATGGATAGAGGTTGATTAATATATTTCCTTTTGACTTATCCTGTACAGGGATTGGTGATTGGAATTTACAATTCCTTTCTTTGTTTGCCAAGATGTTAATGGAATACCGTTTTTGCAGTGATGCCATAACTGTTTGTTGCATATATAAAATTAACTCTATATGATGGTAATTGAAAAATTATTGGTATTCAGACTTGACTTGGACGTCATTATTTCCTTTCGTATATACTTTACTGAGAAATGAATGCGGGCATGCCCTTAAAGGGATCGATCCTTGGTATTTTGTTTGGATTATTGTATACATTAATCGTATATCCAATCTAGTTTCATTCAATGGATATTAACTGTATAGTTTAGCGAGTTTATTATTCAAAATTATTAATATACAACGATTAATGTGAAACTCTTGTTTATGTGTCATCTTTGTTATTCCAAATCGTGGTATAAATATTCACTCTAGAGTTTATTATTTGTTTTAAACTTAGATGCAAAGTCTTATGGCTCTTATGGACTCAACCTCGGGTTGGTGGTTTAATAATTACAAAGGGTTATGCTATTCTTGTTTATATTGTTCAATCTGTAGCCTTCTATAGGCTTGGCCCTAAGAATTATAAGTTCAATCTTAGTCTCGAGCCCTTCAGGCGTTATTCTACTTGTGTAGTATTTATGCATTCCCTCTATATTGTTCTTTGAAAACGAACTCTATGAATTTGTTGGGTATTGTAAGATTGATTTTATGGTTGATCATATGGTTTTGGTTCCAACTATGTTTGTATTTAAATGTTTTTCCCAATGGGCTTGGTGTTAATTTATAGATTAGAGCTATAGGCATGAATAGTTTGTTTTAATTCCTGTATAATAATAATTATGAATAGCGATACCACTATTTGTCAACTTACTATGATGTATAATATCTCTTTTTAATAATTTAGGGTTCTATTGTGAAATATTATGACTCTGTTTTATCTAGGGTTTTTATTCTCAAATAAAAATATACAAATTTATTCTATAAACAATAGAGTTAAACCAATAATATTAATTAACCAGGTTATAAATGTAAATTTAAATACAAATGACTTGTCATATTAAATAGATAGAATTATATTTAAGAGGGGAATAACTACCTCTGCAATTTTTTGCAAACATTTTCAGAAAGCTTGTTAATGATTTTCATGGAAAATATTTATCAGAATCCTTTCAAGAAATAATCAATATATATATATATATAATTATTAATAACAACTCTACAATTGTAAGGGTTTTACAATAACCCTATCTATTTTTTTTAGGAGATCGATAAAATAACATAATTAATTTCACTTATTGCATCAAACTCGTAATAATTAAATAAATAACTAGAAGCAAAAATATAGGATATTAAATATATGAAAACTTATTAGACTTTGAATTCCAAACCAATTGAGTGACTTCCACTTTCCTACCAGGCATAGACCATGAAATTTCTGTTGTTCATTCCACGGGTCACTCCCGAGCTAGACCAAGCACACTTGGTTAGGATAACTAGGGATTTGTTCTCTATATCTTTTAAACTACTGCAGATTAGTCACAAGGTTTTTAACCAGCTCCTTGTAAACCTTATAGTTTCAATCCCTTTCCACACAGTCCACTTCCAAGATTAACCATGTTTTCTTACATGGTTTAATGAGCGCTCACAGGATTACAACTGAACCCTCCAATGATATAGGAAACATTACTCCTGTAATGTTCACTCTCTGCAAAAACATTATTTTGAAGGATAGGATTTTGTTCAGTATTCAGGTCTCTCTCTTACTAGGAAAAAGTGTCCCCTTTTTCCCTTTTGTCTCTCTTTTTATATTTATTTTATTTTCAAAAAGTAGTTAGGGTTTTTATTTCTCTCATTTCCATTTTATTTAATATTCATTAATAACTATTTTTCCTCACTTTATTATTTTGCATCATTACTTATTTTTACATATTAATAAAAAGGTCATACCCATCCTAGTGTACTTGGTCCCTCTTTTAAGTTGTTGTCACTCAAGAAATTTGGAATATAAAATGAGATATTATTCTTATTAATATAATTTGATGCTCCAGAGTTTCCTCAACTCAACATCAATTCAAAAACACTTTTAGTCTTTCCACATTTGGTTCTCTAGAGTCATATGACTCAACATCAAATGAAAACATTTAAATAATTAACATACTTGATGCTCTATAGTCACATGACTCAACATCAAATGAAAACATTTAAATAATTAACATACTTGATGCTCTATAGTCACATGACTCAACATCAACTCAAAAATACTTTAAGTCTTAAAAAAAAGTCTTATTTGCAAAGGGGTTTTAAACTCAGGATATCACAAAATATTTTAGCACTTGATGGTCACTATAGAAGATAAAAGGGTTAGCTAAGAAATAATGTCTATACTTTTGTAATGCAAAGATCATGCCCAACCCTTCGTGTTCCACCATGGTGTAATTTCTCTCTGTTTTATTGAGATTTCGACTGGAATAAGCATTAGGATAGTCCATATTGTCGTCACCTGGTCGGGTTAGGATAGCTTCGACTACAATTTAAGAAACGTCGATGTGGATGTGGAATTTAACCAACCAATTCGAGAATTGGAGTATAGGAGCTTCAATGAGTTTTCGTTTGAGGAGCTCGAAGGATGTTGTGCACTCCCATGTCCATATAAATTGTTCATTTGCTTTGAGGAGTTCTTCAAGTGGGTAAGTCATATCAAAGAAATATTGAATGAATTTTTGATAGTATTCCATGTGCTCCGATAGTGTTGGGCCAGGTAAAGTTTTGAGTTGTTTTGGTGTGAACAAACTTAAAGTGAAGTGTTTCGACGAAGAAGGGTAAACTCTAACGTAGTGACTAAGAATCAAGGAAGATGGGTATTTTTGAATATATCAAGGGTAGAGTCGGGTAAGTTAGTTAGGATTTTTTTTCCACATAGATTTATGAGTCGAGTAGTTGAGTAAGTGGAGTAGTGGGAGTGGGGAAGGCTGTGTGCGCCCTATAAATATGTAATAGGTTGGTATTTTGGGGGTTGGTATTTCTTCTGTCAATATTTTGGGTTGGCCTTTTTGGTATGTATGTTGAAGATAATATATACTGTGAGAAGAGAGTCGCATGTTCTGTAGGCTGTGTGTGTAGATCCATTGTGAGAGAAGGAATAAAATCTGTAAGTCATTGATTCAACATGAAGTGCTTATTTTACTACAACTCATGAATAAAGAAATCATTTATGTGGTTTAATCTCATTTGGGTTTCCACGTTATATCTGTAGTTCAATGTGTGTGAATGTTTTTATGATGTGCTATGTTACTTTGTTACATTCTACATATTGATCAATAAATGTTAATTGATAAGGAATTATGAATGACATGTATACTGCTTAGTTAATAAATATATTTTGTATCCAATTAAGTGATATGTATGGAATCTGGGTGCTCTATTGAATCCGTGTGTTCTGCCAAGGTCTAGAATGCCATGTTCAATAGGTCCTTGTCACACCCCTTCGCTACTACATAAATATGGTTATTGTAGTTCCCATAGATACCTTGGATGAGACTTCATCTGCTTCGCAAGTGATGCTGAAAGGGTTGGTGTCTTGGGGTTTGTTGGTGATTAGTTGAGTGTATCTTGGTCGAAGTAGATCTGCACCCAAAAATGGTTCCATTTCCAGGAGCGAGATCTATGTTGAAGGGGTATGTGGAATCTAACTAAGCCCAAAATTTAGGATTAGATTGATAAGAATTTGAGGGATTTTTCTTAAGATCAGAATAAAGATCCATGCCTTGATATAGAAACATGGTTAGATAAGTATGTTTTCTCAAACATCCATGAAGCTTTCTTTGGATAATTCCCTATTATATTGACTGAATGGTTGGTGATGTTAACCCTACAAAATAGGTGCTTTCAAGATGATGATCCTATGGTTTGGACACCTAAGCTAGTCCAAACCCTTAAAAGTGCTAATAATAAGATATCTTGCGCTATCAATTACTGGTTAGATAGTATACTATAGGGTTATATTACAGAGTTTGTTGTATATACCATAAAATATTACAACGTTGTTGAATGAGAGTTCTTTCTGGGACCTCAAGGTAAGTACCTGAAATCTTTAAATCTATGGATTAAAATGCTACTTTGTGAAAAAAGGATCATGAGGATGGAATCTGGCACGTAAGCCCTTTGTGCATGGTGGTTTGGGATGCCGGTAGGGGATGGTGTGGGAGTATGTTGTAAGGATTTATATGCCATGAAAACGGAAGGATACAGTGAAACAGATGAAGAGTGTGGTCTACAATGAAGTGGGAGAACATTTTTTCAAGTAAGAGAAGGAGAATTATGACAAAAGAAGAGGGTTACAATGTGACTGAAGGAAGGGACTATGAACCAATACCGCGGCTTGAAGAAGAATATTACAATAAAGAAGAGGATGAAGAAGCAGGATTCCAAACTAATTCTTAGGAATATCCTGTTGAACTAGCTCAGGAAAGACATTGCGACATACCTATGACCCTGCATGCATCTCCAGAAACTAAGGTAAGAAACACTAGTTCATCGCAATTTATACAAGCAAGTAATAGTAGTGGTAGTCAAAACAATACTTCGACTAGTAACACTACTACATGTGCTGGTCATGTAATACAAAGTCAGTTAACACCCCTCAGAAAAAGAATGGCTTGGGATGATATGAAACTACCAATTTTTCATGGGAATGGGTCAAAGGACCCAAAACAACACTGCTTTTTATGTGACACTATTTGTACTATCAAGCAAGTGCAGGATGACAATGTAAAACAAGCACAACTAATTACGACTTTTAGAGGTCATGCTTTGGATTGGTTTATGAAATTTGCAACGGTACCTACTCGAAAAACATAGAAGACCTTATCATTGATTAGATATGCATTAAAGGATGAGTTCAAAAATCCAAAATCCAAATTACAGTGTACTACTGAACTCAAACAGATCAAACAAATGAAAAATGAATCTGCTTGGGATTTTGACTAGAGGTTTAAGACATCAATGGCTCGTGTAAGCTTTCATATTACGGATGTTCAACATAAGGAATGGTTTATATATTATTTATTACCACATATTCGAGTTCCAATGATGCAACAAAATATTGTGTCGTAGACTGAAGCCCTTGAACTGGCTATGAAACTAGAAGTATCACATGTTGGAGAAATTGGAGTAGGTATGGCTCAGATCTAGTCGCAGCTAGTAAATCTATCATTGCAAATCCAAAATATCAAAAAGGGGAAGGAAAAAAGAGAAGAATTTTGGTGTACCAGGTGTAAAGAAGAGGGTCATTCTAAGGACCAATGCACAACATTCCAGGATTATATAGCTATCGGAGCTCCTAACCCATTGAACCATGGAGATGGAGTCTAGTGTAGGATCTATAAAACCAAGGGACATTGACCAAAAGAATGCTACCTATTGCAGAAGATTGTAAGTACCCCTAAAAACTTGTTATGTAAATTATGAAGATTAATTGGATATGATGAGAAGGACGGTCGAGCATATAAACTGCTCACAGAATAAACAACGAATGCTTATAGAATGAAAGGTGAGGAACAAGGTGGAGTGATTAGTGCATAATTTAATCAACAGATGGGTGGCCTCTGAGGACGAGGATGAGGAGGACTTGTTCAAGGAATATTTCAGGTAATATTTTATGATTGTGGTCATCCAGGACATTTTTCTAGAGATTTCCCGAACCCATGTTCTACATGCACATACTCTAGAGCATTGGATCACACTGTTGAATACTGCCCACAAATCATACAAAAGTGGGAAGCTAAGGGAAATCAAAATCAGAACCAAAATCAAAATGTCCAAAATATTTCAGCGGAACTGAGATAAGAGCAGCCAACCATTACTATAGTTACTAAAGGGGGTGCTGCGATAGGAGATGATAGAGAAAAATGTGTTGATCCATGTCCCCCTAGAATCAAACTTCCCATGCAGCGAACAATACCATTTCATGTCCATAAGGGAAAATAGACTTTTGTGGAAGAAATGAAGGAATTTACTATGACACATAGGGGACCTTCGACATTAGCATCAATGGTCTTCGAAAAGGTTCATGTATATGATATGCCATCCTTCTTTGAACGATAAAATACAAAGTGAAGTCCATGAAAGGTAAGTGCACTAAGAAACTTTCTAAAAATATGTCTAGACCTAGTTAAAGATGAAACTAATTTAAAGGACTTGCAGGGTTTAATTGACAAATCAAAAAAATAAATTCCTTGGGAAAGGTCTCTAAATAATTTTCAAAAGAAAGTAAGAACATGAATGGAACTACGAATTAGTGCGTAGATCGGGGACATTGAAATGAAGTTTATTTTCTAGATCTAGGGTCAAATGTGAATGTTATTACTAAACAGACATAGAAATATATGGAAAAACCTAACTTGGTATGGTCACCAGTCCAGTTAAGATTAGATAATCAGCAGAAAGTAATAACATTTGGAAGAATGGTGGTTGTCAGGCTATCGAAATAAATGGACTGCGAAGCTATGCTGATTTCAAATTTATAGAGATAGTAGATGATACCAACCCATACCTTTCATTGCTTGGTATCGATTGGGCGATTGAGAATTGGACTATCATAAATATGAAGAAAAGGCTGATGACATTTCAAGGAGGAGATATCAAAGTTGTTGCACCTTTGGATCATTTTGAGGGTCCAAGGTATGTCAAACTTGTCCGAGAGGAATATAATGTTGAAGACTTAGAAAATATCTATAAAGTCACTTCGAGAATGTATGATTATGTCAATCTGACAAAGGATGGTACCCTGACTTGGTGATGTGTTAGTTCATATTCGTCAGACTAAGGGGAAACATTGGAAAATTGGCAGAATAGGCTACATGAAGTATCTATAAGGAGGTGTTCGTATGTTACAAAATCAATTCATTGGGTTGGAAACGAGGTATGTGATCTACCTACTTACAAAGGGTTTCCAAATTTAGAAATTTTTATTTCTAATTTTGAAATCAAGGTACCTAAACAACATAGAATACTAGCTCTAGATGTGGCATTGAAATCTACTACAAAAGGATGGTGGGATACCCATAAGGAAAAGATATAGGGTTGGTCACAATGTAAAAAGTTGTTAGAAGTGATATTTGGAGAAGGATTATATTACAGTAGAGAAAAGTATACTAGGCTAACTATTCTTGCAGATCACTTGGCATCATGTACAAAAGAATGGGAACATGTACCTAAATAAGAGTGGATCCATATGTTTATACATACCTTGAATACTATAGGGAAAATTTAGTATACAACTTTGGAACTGTGACACGACACAACAGAATGGGATGACATGGACATGAATTTTAGGAGATGTTTATTTATGGAGATGAGAACCTATCAGTGGATGCATATTTATAGATAATTAAGGCCAAACTTTATGAAGAAGTATCTATGCAGTTATCTAATTTTCCATAGTGGACTACAACACTTGAGAAAGTAATGGAGTGTTACAACATTATTGGGGATCTGGATGATGATCCAAGAGATTCGCATATCCAAGAAATAGAAGGAAGCCGAGATCTGTAGGGTCCTGAAGTCACATCGGATAAATATTTTTACCCGTTGAAGACAAAGAAGGTAAATATTGGTTCAAGTGAAAATCCTAAATTTGCTAATATTGGGAACTACTGGGATGATGAGACTATAGGTAAGCTTACTATCCTACTCCATGAAAATCAATATTTATTTCCAACTAAGTTTTCATAAATGAAAGGTATTGTTGGTGATCTAGGAAAGATGAAAATCCCACTGAAGACTGATGAGAGACCGATTAAATAGTTCCCTTATAGATTGAACACAAAATATAAGGAAAATTTAAGAGCAAATCTTGACAGAATGCTAGATGCGGTAATTATTGAGCTTGTCGAAGATTCTAAATGGATTAGTCTTATGGCGGTCCAAGATAAAAAATACTAGTGAAATACAAATTTTTGTAGATCCGAGGAAGTTGAATGATGCTTGTCTGCATGACCCATTCCCAACACCTTTTACAGATCAAGTATTAGAGAATTTGGTTGGCTAGGAGGCTTACTCATTGACAGATGAATTTTATGGATATCATCAAATCAAAATTTCTATGGAGGATCAACATAAAACCACGTTTGTGATTGAATGGGGTTTCTATTAGTATACAGTGGGGCCTTTCGGTATAAAGAATGCACCAACTATTTTTCCCGAGTCATGGTTGTAGCATTTAAGGATTTCATACATAAGTTTCTCGATGTATACTTCGATGACTAGACAAGCTATGGATTGTTGAAGAACCATATTGAGAACCTTAGGTTGATTTTGGATTGCTGAAGATAGTACCATATATCACTAAATTTGAAGAAGTGTATTTTTTGTGCTCCATTTTTTATATTGTTGGGTCATGTGGTTTGTAAACAGGGTCTACTGATGGATCCTATGAAGATCACCATTATAGTAGATTCACTATCACCAACATCAGTTTTAAAATTAAGAACAACTTTGGTTCATATAGGATATTACAGGAAATTTATCAAAGAGTATGCATAGATTGCAACACCAATGGAGAAGCTATTGAAGAAGGATACTAAGTTTCAGTGGAATCAAGAACATCAAAAAAGCCTTGACTCATTGAAATAAAATATGGTAATGACGCCTATTTTAGTGTTTCTTGATTGGAGAAAAGAGTTTTATGTTCATGTTGATGCTTCATCAATTGCATTGGGTGCAGTTTTGGCTCAACCAGGTGAGGGATCCATTGATCATCCTATTGCATTTTCAAGTAGGATGTTATCCACTTCATAAAGGAATTATACTACGACAGAAAGATAAAGATTAGCTATGGTTTATGCATTACATAAATTCAGGCATTATCTATTTTGGGGTCACTTTAAAATGCTCATTGATCACTATGCTTTGAGGTACTTGGTCAAAAAGCTAGTGTTGGGGGGAAGAATCTGCAGATGGCTCCTATTATGCCAGGAGTATGATTTTGAGATTATAATTAAACTGGGAAGGCTAAATGCATGATCTGATCATTTTTCAAGGTTAGAAACAGGGAAAGAACATGTTAACTTGGATGACAACCTCCTAGATGCGCAACTGTTTTTGGTAAGAATGGTGGATGAATATTTCGAAGAAATTGTAATTTTTTTAACCACAAGTATGGCATCCATAGGATTATCTGTTAATAAAAAGAATCATTTGGTTTTCAAAGAAACAAATTATCAACTAATTGCATGTCAGTTATATAAGTTGGGACCATATGAAGTGTTATGAAGCATGAGCGACCCATGATTTTTGTTGAATCTCATAAAGTTGTTGCAGGAGGACACTCTGCAGGAAAGGCTATGGATCGAAAGATACTGCAAGTAGAGATGTGGTGGCCTACACTCCATAAATATGCTAATGAATATTATCGATCTTGTGATGTCTGTAGAGAACAAGGAAACCATCAAGGAAGGATGAGATGTTGCTAGTACCATAGGTGAGTTGCAATATTTTAATATATGGGTTGTTGAATTTGTGAGACCAATCAACCCACCTGCGAAGAGATCAAGAGCAAGTTACATTATTATTGCGATAGATTATTTGACTAGATGGGATGAAGCTAAGCATGTGGAATATTGTACTGCTACAACTACTACGAATTTATTGTTTCAAAATGTAGTTACTCGATTTGGTTTCCCGTGAGTTCTCTTGAGTGATCAAGGATCTCATTTTCTTAACAAAAGTATTGAAGCGCTTACTCAAGAATTCCAAATTTATTGTCGAAAGAGCACTCCATACCACTCGGAAAAGTGAATGGGGTTGTCGAAGCTTTCAACAAAATAATGGAACATGCTTTAACAAAGGTCTATAATGTCAATCGCAACAATTGGGACATGAGGATCCCTGTAGTCTTATGGGAATATAGAAAAACGTGCAATAAGTTAACGAGCCAGACACCCTTCAAGCTCGTATATGGTCAAGAATTTTCTATACCAATGGACTACATTGTGCCAAGTATGATGGTTGTTGCATTCACAGGTATATTCTTGGACACTGGTGCAGTCGAGGAGAGGCTGTCGCGACTACTCCAATTGGAGGATGATAGATTTATAGCAGGATTTCAACATCAAGTCCAAAAATATAGAGACACTAACTCATATGGGTGGAAAATCCGACGGTTAGAAGAAAATCAGAAAAACTGTTGGAAGTTACATGCATTTTTTTTTAATCCCAACTTCCATTGGATGTGTGATGGACCATCGGATACTTGATGGTGTCCAGATAACAGTGTCATAAAACTGACATTTACCTTAATTATTTCTTTTTTCATATGTACAATCGAATATTTAATAGCTTTGTCATTGTTTCTATGCTTGAGACAGATTTCAAGGGCTGTAGAGTGTATTTTTTGAGGAAAAATGTCACACAAAATTCCTCAAGTAGCTAGCCAATTAGGAGACCTGGGATCTACATCAAAGGTTTCAATGGATAGAAAATGTTACTTCCCTTGTAAAATATTCAAGGGCTTGAAGATAAGGAGACTTCTAATAAAAACAGCTAAAATACATTGTAGCATGTATGCACACGTTGAAGGAAGACATGAATATCATTCATTAGTAAGTTATTAATTATATGTGTTTGTATTGCATATTTTTTTTGTAAATGTTTATAAGGAAATGCAATTTTCTCATTGATTTGTTGTGTTTGTTTCTTGATATCAGGCACGCTGGCTAATCGATATAGAATACCAACTCCTAAGTACACCTAAATCATGGATGGACAATAACCCGTTAACCCCTAAGCCATTATCTATTGACCACTTATAAACCCATAAACCATTAAGTAATACCCCTAGCCCTAACCAAGGTATTTTTAGTGATTCTAATATTATACTTAAGTATAGTATCGTAGGTGATTATTTTGTATTGAAAAACATGTATATATATAGGTAGGCAGATATTAAATATCAAACATACAATTTACTACTGAAATATGTAAATTGTGGTGAATATTATCATAAAAAAACATATTTTATGTAAATATAGGCGATATTAGATACTACAAATGACCAAATAATGAATTTATTATTTGAAAAAAAACCCGAAAAATATCCAATTGGCAAAATTTCGCCCTTAAAATTTACCCTGGCCATAACCTCTAATTATCCCATGTTAAACCCTTACCCCTAATGTTCATACCATTGACCTTGTTAAAGATACTTCCACTAAAATTATACAAACATATTAGGTGATTAGAAATGATAGAAAACACATTGTCTATGTGCCTCAAGAACTGTTACAAAAACATGAAGTATAACAATGCTATACCCAAGAATTTGATCATCATCATATACATCATCTAGGTTATAAAACTTGAATTCACCACGTATTTTATCAATTTATATACTATAGTATTCCAATATAATTGTTGACATAGGGTCTTTCGACAGGGGTTCACTATGTCGTCAACAACACCAACAACCCCTTATTCACCAGCCTAGAAAGGAGTTACCATTTCCAGCGACACCTTCAAAGCAGGTGAGGTCTCACCCAAGGCAGATAAGGGTGTTGTAGGAACCAAGCTTCCACATTAAAGAAGATATGTGCGCATTAACCAGAGATTACAACATTCACTAAACTCCACTAATCAACTATTCGCATCAAAACACATTAGCATTAACCAACAACGTGTTTTCACATAAACCAACAGAGAATATTTAAACAACCCATTATCACATCATAGCATAACACCAGAATTCACAAACGAACATCTTCATTCATTAACATCTGTGGAAAAACCCGTCACAGAAGTATTCAAAACATGATATCGCAAGTACAACCAAACTCAAAAGATCGCATTAATATTCAATCGACCGATGCCCTTAGGCTTACAAGATTGCTTTATTTATATGCTTATATCATTTTACAAAAAAAAGTCCATATGATCGACTCAACTCTTAACAATACTTATACTTTTGCAAAAAGTGGTGAAAGGTCCTTCTTCTGCTGATTGACCCTTTCGCACCTGTCGGCTTCCGCACTTCTTGCGGATCTATCTCGTGCCAACAGGCCCCCAACACAAACTTGTGGCTCATCCCAAGCCACTTCAGTTGGACACTGCTGGTTTGTTATACCGCTTTTGAAAGTCTTCATAGGTGGTTCGGATCCAGTCGACTATCTCCTTCACTGATGCGTGGATCTGTGCACTTTCCGTCACCTGCTATTCCGTTGGGTGGTCGATCACTTTTTGTCGCACTTCCTGTAGTCGCCCCTGTACCTATTTCAATTCTGGAACCATGCTTGCTATCAGTGCTTCTGCTTTTGTCTGAAGTTCATCCAAATGTGATGCTCGTTGTTGCTTTCTTTCATGGGATTTCTCAGCTTGCTGCTCCATATTCAGTAATTCCATGGTCTTTGTCATCCTGTTCATGGTGGGAATTGCTTTAAATGACCCTTTAAACATTTCTAGCTGCTCTTCATCTTCACGATGCATCTTATTTAGTTCCGCTAACTGGTCATCTTCGACCGACCTGTCCCTAAATTCTGTAAGACTTACAGCTGCCTTCTGCACAGCCTGTTCCAACTCGTGGATTTCCATCACTGCCTCATCTATCATTGTCTATCGACTCTGGACTTGTGCTGGCGGCGTGCTAGGTGTTTCCTGAGCTTGGAGTTCCACATTTTCCTTTTGGAGCTCATTCATGGAAACTCCTAACATAACAGCCTGGGATTCCGGGTCAACATCCATGTCCAGCGTTGCTGCTTCGCATGCCTTTGCTAGCACTCTTTCGAGCTTTGTTTGTTCCATCACAATTTCTTCCTTTGCATTGAGCACTCTAGTCTGGCCTGCAATGACTGCTTCCTTGTCAGCCAAGGCTTTCTCTAATTGTGTTTTCTCCTCAAGGGCTTGTACCTGTGTAGCTCGTACCACAGTATAATCATCTCGAAGCTGCTTGGCCTCTATCTCACTACATTGTAGTCGTTTCATGCAATCTACCATCTTATTGTGCATTGCAACCTCACGGTCTCGGATTTCTGCGCTTGCTGCCACTTGGACCCGATGTAGTGTCAACATTGGTAGTAGGTTGAAGTCGACCATTGTCAGGGGATCCTTTCGGAGCTCCAGGTTCAAGTTCTCATCTCCTGTAAAGAAGGCGTGTGAGTCGACTTGAACTATATGTGGTTGGTTTCCTACCTCTACCTCAAATCTGGGAGTCGATAGGTTTTGCTGGATATCGCCGTGTGGTACCTGAATGTTGATTATTGTATTGGTCACTATATTTAACAAGTCCCCTATATACTGGAAATTGTCTACGGAGTGCTTTGTAACCTTCCAACGATTGTGCTCTATGATCTGCGTAATACTATCCAATAGACTATCGGCCTATTGCGCAGTGAGGCCAGCTCTTGTACTACCGTCATTGCGGTCCATTCAGTTTTTTGTCCGTCGTTCTTCCTACTGAATGTCAAGCTCTGGTTCCGTTGGGGTGTTGGTTGTTGAGGTCCCATCGTGACTAGAGCTGAATGTTTGATCCTTTGCATCAATCTCCTGTTCCTCCTTCTGGTTGGCAGAAGCTTCATCATTCTTGGTCGACCAGATGCCTGTGCTGCTGCAATCTCCTTCGGATCTGCAGGGACATTCCATTCCTCAGGCTAGTGGGAGATGATGCTGTCAAGCTCGGCTTCAGTGAGCTTGTATTGTGTTCTCATCCATTGCTTGGTTGGATCCACGTGTGCTCGGAGGTAAATCATGTGCATCTCAACAGATAACTGGGCAATGGACTGATACTTCATTGCATCCTGCAGTGTGATCCGCGGTGTCATCCGTGCGTCCATTCGCATCCTCTCAAGCCAAACGTAGAACTGGATAACATTCTCCTGCTGGCACTCCTTATCGGTCATTGCCCACACATTTTGGTACCTTGCGCCATCGCATACTCGAGGTTCCGCGAGGTCCACCCCTTGGTAGTAATCTGGTTCCCTTCGTACTTTGAAGGCAATCAGGAGGAGTAACCACAAATATGTGAAAGGCCATCCGTTTTCCTGGGAATCATATGCTTCCTTGGTGAGTTCATGCAGCAGGAATTTAGACCATTTCAACCTTTCTGCTGCGATGCATTGTTCTGCTGCTGCGATGACCCCTAAATTGCATTGTGCCGGTCGATTTTTCCTTGTTACTTTGACCGCTAGTATTTTTGCTACAACTCGGACCGCCCGGTTTTTAATGGTGTGGATCAGGTAACCTCGGGAATCTTTCTGTACGTCATACTTTATAGCCAACTGCTCGACTACTTTCTTATCGTTATCCTTTCCTTGGAAAAATTTTGACGGGTCGGCTCCATCTTGTGGTAGGCCAGTGATTCTGGCGATGATGTCAATGGTAACTAGGATTCTCTCATGCAGCCATAGGGATCGGTCATGGAAGCATGCAAGGATTTTATTGACGCATGCGTTGACTTGTGCCAGGCGCCTAAAATGTGGTAGAAGGGTGATGCCAAGCAACCCTGATCGTGCCAATCCTTGTTCCCATTCCCTTGGTTCCTTCGTGGTTGGGCCACCCGCATGGGGGACGTCCTCGTAGGATTCTTGCATACTCTCTGAACTTAGTGTCACCTACCGAAATTCTGAAATTATTATTTTATTGGCAAAATACTTTATGTTAAATTTTAATTACAAAGTTTTGTAATTATGACCAAGTTTGGTCAAGGATGAATGTAATTACTGAATTATTATTATTTAACAGTTGAACTATCTCAACGACTTTCCAAAATTATAGTTATCAACAAAGAGAATGAAGTACAGACATACATTTTGAAAAACTATAAACCCTCGGCCAAAGACAAATATCATTACTTGGAAAATCTTCACAATTATTTTACACAGTGATCTCCATGATTTTGTTTAAACATAATTTTCCATTGCAAGAAACGAATCATGGTTTACAAAGATAAACGAGCTCTCGGCTCTTAGTTTCATACTCAACAAAAACAACCAAAAACTCAACAGAGTTCACATTCGGACCTATCAAGGTTCCAAACAACACGTAGAAGCTTCAACCTTTTCAACAAAAATCAAATGAGAACATTTTATCCTCAAAATACACAGGGTTATACCCTTGACTCTTTGCATTACGAAAATGATTGCTAAGCTCTTATCAACGACGAACTGGGCATCAAAAAGTCCAAATAAGCAACTTAAACATTTGAGGGTCACCCTCTGTACATCTTTTTGTGTCAACATAAAAACCTTAAAAACTCAACAGTCGGCCATCACCAAATAACAAGTGGAACAATTTCGACTCTCGGCAATAATAATCATTACCAAAACCAAGTCCAAAGGCACCTACGAGGTTTGAGGACCACCGGATCTTACTAGGAATTGGATGCATGCATTCATTTCCAAAACCCTTGCCAAGGAACCTCATTCGAAATCGGTGCCTGCCAAAAACACAGGAAATAAGTTTAAAACAGGAAAAGTAAGTATGAAAGCTTAAAGACACAGCAATACATCTTATGGGTGAGTGCTTATCTTTAAACTCAAAAGCTCAGAGCCCTTGTACATCACCCAGAAAAAACGACGAAGCTTGATAGCTTTGGACTGAAACCACAAATTCATTTACATAATTTTTTCTTTCACCAACTGAAGGAATCGAACTATGACTTCATCAACTGACAGAGGGATAAACCAATTACAACTTTTATAACCTTATCGTAGCTCCATGGCATACAAGTGTAAACCTGTTACTGTTAAATTCACCACCCATGGGTCTCAAGGTCAAAACCTCTAAGTTACATTCTCCAACCCTACTTTCCCGCAGCCTATCGGCCTCATCACTCAAACACCAGCGTAACAATAAAGACCAAGAACTCTCCATCAAACACTTACAACGAGATTCTAGGGTTACCAAATCAACGACCCAGATCTATTTCAATCAACGAGCAAGAAGGTGCCAGCAAGCCACTTTGGAGGTTGAGCAACCTTTGTATTTATTACCTCATAAATTTTAAACAACCACGACAATGCCAACATAGCATACCAAATATCATTACCATATCCAGCTCGGAGGAGAGTAGACGTGGAAACCATGCACATCAAGATTCACAGTTATTATATCTACCAAGTTCACGTGGGTGATATTACATGGAGTGCCAATAGCAATTTCCACTACGTGGTTTGGTCAGGACCATTAATGCATGGATAGAACGCTATTGTTACCAGGTTGCAAAGCATGCCAAGTACCGGGTATCAAACTCCCGTCAAACATCGAATTCATTACTATGTTAGTTTCTATTTATACAATACAATTGCATAGTTTCAAATTAATATTATGGCATTGTAACATTGGAGTTATGCTATGACACTTATTTTGTTTGTATCGCATTCTTTTGTGATGTTTAAGTCATGTAGGGTAAGGCTTATGCACTTGTATATTAGCCAACCCTTGTCAACCTTCATTAAGTGGAGATTATAGGTAGTTAGGAATTCTATTTATACAATTTTTAATGCTAGGTAGAAATGTAAACCATATAAAATATAAACAATATATTCTTTATATTTTACATATATTGTTTTAAATTGCGAACAATTAAAAAGAGTAGGATTATGTGTTAAGTTCTTAAGCTATCTAATACCAAATAATAGCATAAACACTATGATCAATAATTATAATTTACACCGTAGCTTTATATTGCAAAGTGTTTTGATAAACCAGTCAGTGTAAATACTATATCTATGACATACATTTTAGAATGACCTTAAGACGTGGGTAAAGTCCTTCAACATTAATGACGATAGTCATGACAATAAACTTGGTATTACAAGAAATAAATAGACGACGCCTTTTTCATAAACTTAGAAGGGTATGTGAGTCAACACTTGAACTAGTATTAGAACAAAGTGTTCATACCTACAAGTAACTTGTTTCGCAAAGAAGTTCATAACATTTTATTATTACATCGACATTGAATTGAAAAGACACATGTACTCTTAATCATGTGAACGTAGAACTTCTTACCTGCTAGCTGCACATAGAAACATTCCAAATGCCTTAGCTTTTGCAGCTAAGTAAACTCCAGGGTACCTCGTAGGACACCCTTGGACATCAAGAAAAAAAACCGTCAGTGTCTTGTCAAAAAGTAACCTATTGCATCATATTTCTAACCTTTCAGTTAACTTGAGCAATTATTGTTGTAAGCATGTTTTTAGAAGTATGATGTGTCATTGTTGTCTAAAATGTTTTTAACTTAGTAATTAAATTATGTTTAGTATGTATGACTTCTTAATCATTGCTGTCTTAAAGATGCATTTATTATTTCCACAACTGTAATTATCACATTTAATGATGTTTTTAAAAGTTTTAAATTTTTATGAAGATTCGGGATGTTACACTTAGCGAGGTCGTGGTCAGTGTATTGTAGTCTCTGCAACTTGGTGGTAATGTCCCCAATCCTCTTAACCCCTGGAGGTACTAGTGCGATTGCAATGGTGTATCTGTCATTTTTGTTAATCCGTATTGCAGGTGCCCCGGCTCGTCGAGGAGGAACATATTCTGAAATCATGGGACCATCGTATCCCTCCTGCAACGCCGTTCTTGTTCTGGGTGGATGCCTAGGTGGCTTTCTTTTGCTCCCGACCGCTATCGGGAGGTCGCGTCGCACTTCTCTTCTTCTTGTGTGGAATTGATGACATGACTTCGGGATGCTCCTGAACAATTGGTGTGGCTTGTGCTCTTTCAGTGCTGGTGCTAGACACATACACTTCCATTCGGCTTCTATAGTACTACAGTAACTGGATCTGCTTCCCCGTTTCCCTCTATATAGCAGTTGGTAATGTCTATTTATTCGAAGCCATCATTGTCGATTATCGTCGGGATTCGCCAAATCCGTCGTTTGCGCTAGATATTAACTCATGCTGTCTTGGGCTTGACGCTGTTCGGCGTGGTATAAATGCCACTTTTAGCGTCTTTAATGCTAGAGTGGACTATTATTCGTCGTGGCAGCTTCCATCTTGGGCCCATCATGTCACCCACTTTTTGTGATTTATTATGATTCGTGTGATACCTCCCTTTCCTTATTTATTATTATTATATATATATATATATATATATATTTTGACACCGCGGTAATAGGTGGTGCCGTATTGTTGACACTGTATCGCAGGGTTTGGTCTTCACACTGGAGGATGATGTTTGTGGTTGAAAATTTATTGCGATCGCATATTCATCTATTTCGAACTCATTTGCCGAGGTGTGACTGTCTTTCCTCTCTAAGGATCCTGTCAGAAATAAGTCCTGAAATTCATGCAGCAGGTCTGCTATTTTCGTAATAATTGATTCCTCCCGATGCTTTTCAACATCGGCGACATTTAGGCTGTCTGTCGATTTAATGGTTACCTTCATAATCTTTAGTGGCTGATTGTACTGTTCAATGGGTAGCTTAGGTGTTGTCCCATCGTTGTTATCATTCGGTTTGTAGCAGTTCCTCCTTATTTAGGGTGTCATGGTCCATCAGAGTTCTGATAGTTGTATTGTCGGTTATGCCTCAAAAATCTTCTTCTTACTTATCTGAAGTGCATTATGGATGAAGGGATTCTTATCTGAGAAGGAGAAAGTTTGGCTAAAGATAAGTGTTAACTGATCCCAAGAAAGTGTACCGAGTCGCAGCTCCATTGCGACATACCAAATCCGCGGTACTCCATCCAATGTATGCACGAAGGCATGCACCCACTCCTGCTCCAGTCGCTCTACCCATTGGTGCTGACAAGCCTTCACATGTTCATTTGGGTTACCCTGGCCATCGTATATTTGTCCATTCCATGTTGTGGTGTCGCTGAAACGTACCTCCAGGAGGCATCGACATAGTGGCCAATATGATATCCTTGATTTATGCGTTGCCCACCAGTGCACAGGAGTAGCCTTCAAGGCTTCCTCCAAGGCCAATAGTCTTTGTGGTTTTACTACCTTTCCCTCGAATTCTGCTAAGAAGGTGCTCAAGTTTGGTAACCCTTTGTATGTTGGTAATGCGCATTCCTCAGTAGCCACCTAATGCATGGAGTGTGTAATCCTTGCACATCTACGAAACGATACTTCGTGAAGTCGGTTTTGCCAATTTTCCAGTGCCTCATCTGAGTCTGAAGATGTTGAGCTAGGGCTGCGCCATTCCAACTCCCCTCCATCATTTGGATTGATGTAATATTTATAAATATTATATAGGATATCCCATCCTTCCCTATCTTCCTTTTTGGTAGGCTCTATGTATCGTTGTCCTTCCGAAGGATCTAGTGGTGCGACAACCCTTATTTCCCGATCTTCAAATGACATGATCTGCTTCTTGAAATTGATGATTGTCTGATTTTCCATCGCCCAGTCGATTCCCAATAGTACTAGATACGGACATGTGTTATCTACTATTTCTATAACATCGAAATCGGCATATGTTCGAAGTCCTTCAATTTCGACGGGAATTTGACACACTCGGCCAAGAGGGGTGACCTTGTTCTGGTTTGCCAATCGCAGTTGTACTGGTGACTAGGTCATTTGTGGTTTTCTTATTGTTTCCCATGTTTGTTTCGTCAAGATGTTCACGTCTGACCCTAAATCCAAAATGATGGAGTCGATATCGAACACTCCGATTTGTGTCGACATCCTCATTTCTCTACCCGTCTTCCTTTTCTTATGTATGCGATTAACCCTGGGTTCCTGACTTCCGTCCTCCTGTCGACTCAATAGCTTGGATATCTCCTCCAATGCCTCCTCATCTCGTGCTGACACTAAGCATCTCTCTAGGAAGGCTCCTAAGGTAGTGTCCTTTCTCTGCGACTTCGTCCGGTCAAACGTCGGCGGCATATCATAGATTTATTCTTGAAGAGGTATGTTCCTCATCCGTCGCAGTACCTGTTGTTGGGACTTTAGGAAGGTGTCTTTTTCTACCCCTGCGTTAAGCGTAACATTTTTATTTCCTGCTGGTCGAACAATAGGCTGTGGTCTGTCAACTCCCATTACTGCTCCTCCTCATGTTACTATTCCTAATGTCGTGGAGTGCCTCCTATCTTCTGCTGATATTTTTTGTACCGCTGGTTGGTTTTGATTCTGGTTTTGATTCAGCGGGGTCGGCAGGTTCTTCATTTTCCATTTGGCGATGAGTTGTGGGCAATCTTCTACCGCATGGTCTGTTCCGCTGCAATACGTGCATTGTGAGGCCTGATTCAGGAAATCCCTTGTGAAATGTCCTTGTTTCCCACAATTATAACATGTAGAAGGTCCTCAGCCACGTCCAGCGGTTCCCGCTCTTCCGGCGCCACCACCACGTCCTCCCTGGAATCCTCCACAAAATCCTCCGCGTGTTGGTCCGTACTGCGCCTGCTGGTACTGTGGTTGTTGATACTGCGGTTGTGGGTATTGTTGATACAGCGACTGCTGGTACTGTGGTTGCGGATATTGCGGTGCGCCATACTGTAGTTTCCCATATTGTCCTTAGTCAAATTGCGGCGTCTGCATAAAATTCGGTTGTTGTTGGGCATACTGTGGTTGCTGTAGTCCTAGTTGTTTCTCTTATCCCTTTACCATGTATGCGTCCATGTTCCATTCTTGCAACAGATCATGTGCCCTGCAATCCTTTTCATCATGCCCCACTGATCGACAGAATTTACAATTCAGATTCGTCGGTTTCGACACTATCTTCTGTACGTATATGCAGTCCTCTAGTCGATGCCCCCTGGCCTGGAAAATGGGACACCATGGTAGGCCTTCCAGGAGAAGGGGGTTCGGCGCCCCTAAATTCAAATACTACTGAAACGGTGAACAGTTATCCTTATGGTGGCCTTCCATCCTGCATTTGGTGCACCATACATCTGCACGGTTATTTTTCCCTTGCTTCATGTCCTCCAATTGGAGTGTCAACGTAGACAGTTGTGCTTGAATTTTATCCATTCCAGCCCCAGTCTCTCTGATCGGCGAAGCCTCTAGATTCATCATGATTTCTAATGCTTCGGCTTGATCCACAACTTTCTGCTGCATCAATGGTCCTATAATATGTGGTACCAACCCGACGATAAACCACTCTTTGTACTGTAGGTCGTTTATTGGAAAGCTAACTTTCACTAACAGTGTCTTGTATCTCTGATCAAACTCTCATATTGGCTCATTCGGGTATTTCCTGATCTCCTTGAGCTCAGTAATGTAATGTGCTTCCGACTTGGGTTTTTTAAATTCCTGAATCATTGCTGCTTTAATTTCTGCCAACGTTTTCCCTGGAACCTTAGTATATTTTATGAACCAGTCCAGTGCACGGCCCCGAAAGGTCATCGCCAACTGCCCCTTTTTGATGTCTTCATTTTGGACCTGCTTCACAGTCCACATTACCTCACATAAAACCCAAAACTGTTCGGGATCCTCCGTCCCACTTCCTATAAAACTCTGCATCTTTGTATCATACGCCATCACGGTGTTCTTACTATTGCTACTCACTGATGTGCTACTTTTTCCACTACACGTTGGACATCTCTGCGAATTATTTGTGGTGTTTCCTTTAGATTGATAGGTGGCATGCGGGATCAAAGGTATGTGGTAGCTTATGATCCACCCTTCTTCTAGGGTAGCCTGGTCACCGCCTTCCTCCTCGTAATAAGGGAGATCTTTCCTCTGTGGCCCTTTTACGTAGTCTTCCCTTCCGGTCCTCTCAGGGGACTCTTCCTCAGTCCTCCTCCTCTTATCAAGACGTCGAAATATCGTTCCACTTCTCAAGGTGCCACAATCTTTCTCAACTTCCCTTAGAAATTTGTTGTCTCTCATGTCCATCTACCTTGCATATTTCCTAGTGGATCCGTAACCATGTGATACCTACAACCCCTGCACACTGATTTGTCTACTCATCAGAGGTCATTTTCATCATACCCTTTTCGCACATGAACATCTTAATCCACAGGTTCAGCGACAGGACGAACCTACCCCTTGGTCCCCTAAAAAATCATCTCTCCGCGTTGCTGTAAGAAATATTGGTATCTACCATGAACTTAGTGATGTACCCCTCTAGGATACTATCGATCCAAAATTCAATAAGCCTTGATACTATATTGTTGACTGGCTTCAGCTGTCGAATTAGTTTTGGAGTCCACTGATCTGATCCGATACTCTGGTTGGTATGTTCTCTGAATGTCAACTGCGCGAGCCACTCGTGTAGTATTATTGGAAATTCAACGAAGAATATCTCGTGGATATCTGAGTATATGTGCTTTTGTAACCAACTTTCTACTATCTCTACCGGGTTCCTCCTCTCTTCTTTTGCAAACTCTTTTACTTTTTGACTGAACCACTCTTGTATCTCTGGTTTCATCAGATGCCACAGCATATCCTCTTTTTTTCTTCTTCTTAAGGTTCCAGCAACAGAACCATTTGTTGACACAAGGAATTTCGACAGGAGTTCACTCTGTCGTCAACAAAACCAACAACCACTTATTCACCGGCCTAGAAAGGAGTTACCCTTCCCAGCAACACCTGCAAAGCAGGTGAGGTCTCACCCGAGGCAGATAAGGGTGCTGCAGGAACCAAGATTCCGCAATAAAGAAGATACATGTGCATTAACCAGAGATTACAACATTCACTATAGTCCACTAATCAACTATTCGCATCAAAACACATTAGCATTAACTAACAACGTGTTTTCACATAAACCAACAGAGAAGATTTAAATAACCCATTATCGCATCATAGCATAACACCATAATTCACAACCGAACATCTTCATTCATTAACATCTATGGAAAAACCCGTCGCAGAAGTATTCAAAACATGGTATCGCAAGTACAACCAAACTCAAAAGATCGCATTAATCTTCAATCGACCGATGCCCTTAGGCTTACAAGATTGCTTTATTTATATGCTTACATCATTTTACAAAAAATGGTCCATATGACCGACTCAACTCTTAACAATACGTATACTTCCACAAAACGTGGCGAAAGGTCCTTCTTCCACCGAGTGACCCTTTCGCACCTATCGACTTCCGCACTTCCTGTGGATCTATCTCGTGCCAACAATAATGTTTAACCAATCTTCTTGGAAACAACACATCCACAATTAAATGTATCGATAAAATTGGATCTTAAGGGAATTCATTCAAAATGTACGTCTTGATTTTCTTGAAATATCCTGAAAGGTTTCGTCCAGCCATAAGGACCTTGCACTTGATCGAAGACCCAAATTAGGTAGTATATCAACTTCACTATTTAGTTCTCGAAAGACGTGTGAATGGTATTATGTCAAACAAGTGTGAATTCAATTTGATAAAATATGCAAAAGGTTGCAATACAACATTTAATGAATTAGTTGTTAATTATTCATCCATTTTATCATTAGTATCGAGTCTCCAAAACTTAGTCTTGAACACCCTTGTCCAAAGAAACCATTAGTAAAACTCTAAGTTCCATTAACCTGAACATAATTTTGGAACTAAGTTCTAAAATTGAACTATGAAAGGGAATATAATCGCCATTAGGTAATGTTTTCCTCCTCATAATTGCAATTTGTACAATAACTAGGCCCCTAATCCCATCTCTTATGCATCATTTCTTAAGTTAACATTATTTTTCAAAGCAAACAACGTATGAATAAAAAAATTCTTTTTTGAAGTCTTGACCTTCAAAACATTTAACCACCACCAATATTTAACATATTCATTCTCATAAATTTGTAAAGAATAGTAACCCGACCTAGCTGTATGCCTTGCTCTAATGTCTTATATTTCTTAGACTACTCCTTAGTGCATCCAGATGCTCCCTAATTTGTATATGACTTATCTTCAACTCAATCATATAGTAATTCTTGTAATTGACAAGTTCACCCTCTAGCTACAAAGTCAAAGTGACTCACCCTTGGACATAGAAACAATATTCCACTTTTCCAAATTATAACCAATCTCATTACTAGATTTCATCTCCATGATAACTTAAGCAATTCTTTCCATGATGAATTGTCTAGCCACTTGATCTTGGGATATTTTCCTTTTGGAAATAAGGTGGTAAGTTCCTCCTTATAAACATCCTCATACATGTACCTATTATCTTCCTCTGATACTAACTTTGAAAACAAAAAAACAAACTTAATGGTCCATGTAATTTTAGCACCCTTGAGTTCTTGATATTTCTTGTCAAAATGTTTAACCCCCCCAAATCCCTAAACTATCAACACCTTGTAAATTAAACCATGGTTTCCAACTTGGGCTAGGGAAAGTTGCCATCCACTTCAAACTTGTGCTCTCCAAGTGATATTAATAAATAATATGACATTATAATGATGAAGGAAACATATAATATCAATATGTTTCTTTTATGGTTATTGTGGCTATATATATCATAAAGTGTATCTCTTCCTACATGTCAAGAAAAGTTAAATTTTCCTATATTTGTTTCAACATGTTATTAAAAATATTGATAAATTGCAGAAGATTTGTCATTGATTAGTTGTCGTATCTTCTCTCTCATATAAGTTGTCTTTGTTTTCCTATATTATATTTTTAAACGTCAGTATCATTTAAATATTTGTTATATACACTAATATTACTTTAATTTTTGTATTTGTAAAGATTGGCCCCCCTAGGGCATTGTTGGAGGAGAAAGAGGTGCAATTTGTACAAGCACATGTTCATGAACATGGACAGAATATAGAGGATCGAGCTAATGATCCTATGGAAGAAGATAATGATGCCGATAACACATTTAAAGAATATGGGACAAATAGATGTATCCAGGAGAGATTTAATAATGTTGGAATGGATGATGATGGAAACCAATTTGATGGTTCTTATGATATACCTGTACTTTAAAGGGCTAGTGAACCTCTTTATGAAGGCTCAAAAACAAGCCTTCTCTTTTCTATATTGATGCTGGTAAACATAAAAGTTGTAAATGGTTTGTCAAACACATGTGTCACACAACTCCTAAGGTATGTAATATATTTTGTCACATTTAGTACATGACAACAAAGCTTGCCTTTTTCCCCTTGTTTTTAATGTTAGTTGATCATCATCGACTATAACATTTCAATGCAATATGTATAAGTTATATTCTTTACATTAACAAGTACTGTTTTTTTATGTTGTAGATTGTTAGGTGAATTTTTGTTACCACCGTCAAATGTTTTACCTTGCACATACCGAGATTTACATGACTTATTGAAAGATGTTGGAATGGAGGATCAAGCTATCCATGCATGTCCTAATGATGATATTATCTATTATAGAGAACATACGTCAAAAGACAAATCCCCGAAATGTGAAGAGAATAGATATCGACTTGATAAAGTAACAAAAAAGGTGCATCACAAGGTTCTTCATTATATTCCCATAATTCCACGTTTGTGGAAATTGTTCAGGCGCAAAAGCATAGCACAATTAATGGATTACCATGCAAAGAATAGAAATAAATATGGTGTTCTTTGAATTCTTGTTGATGGATCTATGTTTACAAAGATAGAGGAAAGATGGCCAAAATTTAAAGATGAACCTCGTAATCTTAGGCTTTCATTGGCAGCTGACAATGTCAATCCATTTGGAGAGCTCAGATCTATTAACTTGGTGTGTGCTGTTCTTGTTATTAACAATAACATTCCTCCATGGATGTCAATAAAGGAACACATAATGCTAGCAATGATTATTCTAGGTATTAATTTGTTTAGAATATATTTTTTTAACATGGTAACATCTCGTTTGTGTTGTTTGTTTCATAATTATGTGATATGTTTTTATGTTTATTAATATATGTTCAATTATGTTTTAACATAATGTATTACATATTTTTATTTACTCATGTATGCAGTAATTATGTATTGTATGTTCAATAAAATAGATAAATACCAGGTCAAAGATATGAATGTATATATTGATCCTCTTATCGATGAGTTACTAGAGTTATGGAGGGGTGTGACTATGTATGATATCTCTATACCAGTAAATGTTGATGTATATGTAACTTCGGAATGTATTTCGCATATATGTATATTGTATTCCTATAGATATGGTTTTATTCCTCTATAAGGAAGTGTCGTCACTTATATTGTAAGTGTCATAACTTATACTTGATGGGTTATTAGACCACCTTATTTGGGGTCGGCCCTGTATAAGTTATGTGGGTCAAAGGGTTATTAGACCACTCTATTGGGGGTCGGCCATGTGGGTCAAAGGGTTATTAGACCACCCTATTGGGGGTCGGCCCACTCAGCATTATGTTATGTGGTAAAGTTCGAGCCTACATGAGTTAGGTAAAAAGGCAAGTCAAGTCAAGTATAAATAGAGTGCGGGAGGCACTCTATTTGCTCACACTCACTTCTCACACATGCACTCAAGGAGGAGTGGCGCACTTATGGAGGAGGAGTATCTGCTGCTAGGTTATGGCTATCTCTCTTGGTTGGTTGTATCATTGCTCTATCTATCTCTGAGGAAGTTATTGGGGTTTTTCACCTTTATGGTTTTCCCCAAGTAAATCTTTGTGTCTCTTGTGTGCTTGCATTATTGTCTCCATGATTGATATGCCGTAGATATGCTGTACATGTTGTTCTCTCAGTTAAGATCCTAGATCATATTGAAGTAAATTCAGAAAATTTAACATGGTATCAGAGCTAGCCTGAAAGAAGGCATGATATGGCATGTATGACACTTGTTGCACTTACGATGCCAGGGCTTGATATAGCAAAAACCAGTCATCGTAGCACTTTCGCTATAAATCCGTTTTGGAAAAGTTTTCGGATCTGAAATTGTTACAGGCCGAAGATAAGATCTCCAGGTACCTTGTGTCCAAAGGACAACCTCTAATTCGTTGTACTTTGTGATTTATGATCTGTGCAATATAGGGTTTCTGCCTCTTCCAGATCTGAGTCAAAATCAGGTGACCTTGGGAAAAAGGTCATAACTTGGGCTAGGAAGATCCAAATGAAATTTAGTGAAAAGTGACAGGTAGTAAACAGACTGTACTATCTCAGAAAAATGTTTCAGAGGCCGAAGTTGAACTAGTGACACGTGTCACGCCGTACAAGTTCGCTCTACTGTTTTATCCCATAAACAGGTCACGTTGCGACACTTGGCATAAATCTCTCTCAGAGAATCCAATTGAGGTCAGACCTATCAGGATGGAAAGATAACAGGTCGAGCTATCTCAGAAAACTTGTTCAGAGGCCGAAGGTCAAACAGTGACACGTGGCATGCCGTACAAGTTCGCTCTCCTGTATTTTCCAAAAACAGGTCACGTTGCGACATTTGGCATAACTCTCTCTCAGAACATCCAATTGAGGTAAGACCTATCAGGATGGAAAGCTAACAGGTCAGGCTATCTCAGAAAACTTTTTCAGACCCTGTAGATCAAAAATTTCGGAGTTACATCAGAAACAATCAGGTACATATTTCTGTCAAAACAGAATTATTTTTTGGTACCTTCATTCATGGCTTCCGGAATTTAGGGCTTTGTAGAAAGTTGGAATTTTTGTAATCGGAGACCACGGCTGGATGCTACTCATCAAAATAGAAATTTAGAGACCAAGATCAGAATTTTTGGTTGGGCAGAAGGCCGGGCTTGATTAGACCCTAGTTCGGGACTTTGATCAGAAAAGTGGAAAATTAGGGCTTCTGTAAAAATGGGAATTTTTGAAATCTGTGACCACGGCTGGAAGCTCCTCAGAAAAATAGAAGCTTAGAGATTTGGATCAAACATTTTGATTGGGAAGAAGAGTGGGCTTCATCAAACCCCAGTTCAGGGTCACGTCCAGTGAATCCAGAAGTTTCAAAAGAAAAATTGAGGAGTGAAACTTTGCAGTTTTCAAATTCTGAATATACCAACTTGATCAGCTCATCAAGGCACATATTTCTATCCTGTCAGAAGTTTGAAATTCAAAGTTTGAATTTTTGGGGTTTCTCTGACAAACCCATATCCAGCTCAAGGTCCAGTTCTTGCAAATCAAGTGGATTGGGTTAATCCTAGAAGAAAATGGATTGATCACCTGCATAAGTGAAGAAGTTCCTGTCTCAGAGGGAGATGAGGCTAAGGCCTTACATAAGAAGATTACAAGCGATCTCGACAGGTATGACTCATCAAGGTATGTCTCGATATTTGTTCATGATTAAGTTTATGGTATGTTTGTCTTCATGTTATTACGGTTAGTACAATCTTGATTTTAGACTTGTCATATCACCTTAATAAAACTATGAATGCACGATAGAAAATATTCATTGATTAAGGTGTTGACACTTATGATTGTACTAATGCATTATGGTGTTGTATGAGGTTTATGTTGTCTGCTAACATAAAAGGTACACCAAGAAAGACAAATCATGTTCTACTTCAAGAACATATGATCATGGTGACATGAAGACAAGGATTCATCCATTGTCATGGATTACATAGAAGATCTACTTTCGAGGTATGTATAACTTGTTTCTACAATGGTTAACTTATGAGACATGCAGGTTACTAGCACAAGTCACTGAAGAGAACCAGAAGACATTATGCGGGTATGTTAGACATAAATAGCTAGCATGCTAATCCAGGTATGTTTTTCCTATATCAAGCTAGAATCCTACCTTGTGTTAGGATCTTATACTATTGTGTTGTTGATAATGATTATTCACGAAGAGTCATAGGTTTGAATAATCATGGTGGTATGCATATTATGTTTCTTACCATAATTGATGATATGACTAACCAGAAGAATCATGAAGGTATAGCTTTGAATAATCATAGGTTTTATCCATATTATATCTCTTATCTTGATTGATAACTCAACTAACCCGAAGAGTCATAGGTTTGAGTAATTACAGGTTTAGACATGTTATGTTTCTTATGATTTGACTAACCATAAGAATCCTACATAAACCTTGAAAGCTAATGCTTATTATTTCTGTTTGAAATGATCATGACTATACATGCTTTAGATTATTGTGTTTTTTGATAATATTAAGATTATTCTAATGAATTTTTTATTATGTATGAGACCTCGGGGATAACACAATGATGATACTAACAAGCATGCATACGGATCAAGAATGAGTATAAGTTCAAAGAAAGGTAATCCAGGAAGCAAAGATCAAGAGGGAGCACACTCCAGTTGTTCCTGCAATAAAGCAAAGGAGCACACTTCAGTAGTTTATGCAAGGATGCAGATATTCAGAGGGAGTTGACTATCTCTCTACACTCCACAACAGAAAGGTGTAGAAGAAGCTACTTCAGATTAGGACTCCAGCAGCTCCTGCAAGGAAGCAAAGACTTAGAGGGAGTCCACCCAACGAACAAACAAAGATAAGTATTTTAATTATCATTTCATGCATATTTGTTTGTTTATATAAAATTGTTTAATGATGTATATGCTCATGTTCCTAGACTTAGGATATGTATTGTGCATATTAGAATAGTTGCATTGATGAATAGTATACTACTAATATACATGGGTAAGTGGCCTATGGCACTGTACAACATTCCATTGCTACTTATCTAGAATGAAACCTCTTTGCTGACATGTTGGGAGTTGTGCACACTCTTAAACAATGTTCTGGTAGAGATTGGAAGGCATCTAGAAAGTTACGGGATATGGATAAATGTTGTATTGAAGCATTGGCTAAGATAATTGCATGATTGTATGACATATTTCTTTATGTGTAAGAATTTGTTCTGAAAATTATGAGATGTTTCTAATCATGCAATTTAACCTGTTTTGTAGGAAAGATCGTATATCTTCACCTACAAAAGCTACAACATTTGTTCCAGCAACAAAGATATCTATTAAAGATATTGAAGATCCCAGGATCTGGGATGAAGAAATGGAATGCCATGATCCGTCGATCATGAAGAATGATGTTTGGGATGTAATCCCAAGACCTGAAGGGAAGTTTGTTATGACTTCCATATGGAACTATTAGATCAAGCATGTTGCAGATGGCAGCATAGAGAAATATAAAGTGACGAAACAGAAGATACACCAGATGGATTCAAGACAGCTTTCTTGAATGGTGTAGTTGAAGAAGAAGTGTATGTGGAGCAGCCACTTGGTTCTGAGACACATGATAGGAAATCATATATGTGCAGAACTTGGTATGGTGAAGATAGATTGATTGTCGACACGCAGCGGAAGCTTACTACCGAGTTCGAGATGAAAAAACTTGGGGATGATGCACTATTTGTTTTTTGGCATGGAGGTGTGGCAGAGTGCAGAAGGAATCTTCCTTGGTCAAGGGAAGTACACAGTAGATATCCTGAAGAGATTTGGGATGATGGATTGCAAGTCCATGGCCACACCTATGGCATCGAATCTGAAGCTTCTATGTGATGCTTCATCTGAGCCAGTTAATATCACTATGTATCATCAGATGATTGGGTCCTTGATGTACCTGACGAACACAAGACCAGATATTTGCTTTGCTGTGAACACATTGAGCCAGTTCCTGACGGATCCGAGGAGTGTTCACCTAGTTGCTGTAAAGCATGTTCTGAGGTACCTGAAGGGTACAGTGGATTATGGGCTCAAGTATGAAGCAAACCAAAAGTTTAACCTACAGGGTTATGTTGATTCAGATTGGGTTGGCAGTGCTGCAGATAGGAAGAGCACATCTGGGTGTTGCTTCAGTATGGGATCAAGTGTGATCTCTTGGTTTAGCAGGAAGCAGTCCTGCGTAGCATTGAGTACAACTGAGGCAGAGTATGTTGCAGCCTGCTCAGCTAGTTGTGAGGCAGTATGGCTATGGAAGCTACTGTCTGAGCTATTTGATCTCCTGTTGGAAGCTACTGGTATCTTCTGTGATAACCAGAGTTGTGTGAAGCTTTCCGAGAACCCAGTGTTTCATGACAGGTCGAAACACATAGAGATCAAATATCACTATATCAGGGATATGGTGCAGAGAGGAGCTGTGAAGCTCCTGTATGTTGCGACGGACGAGCAGATTGCAGATGTGCTGACGAAGCCACTAGCTAGGGTGAAGTTTGAGTACTTCAGAGAGAGGCTTGGCGTTCTCCATATCGAGGACACTTCGAGGAAGAAGTGATGGACACATTTGCTGAAGCCATTCCAAGCATGTTGGAAGGAGAATCCTTCACATGGCTGTGGATGTAAGCGCTGGATGATGAGCATCAGGATGATGTTCTGGTTTCTGCTTGGATATGATCAGTTGGATCATTTTTATGTATGTATGTACGCATCATGTGGATGCTGGATATGATCAGTTGGATCATTTTATGTATGTATGTACGCATCATGTGGATGCTGGATATGATCAGTTGGATCATTTTATGTATGTATGTATGCATCATGTTGGATGCTTGGACCATGTATCTGTATATGTATCAGGTGGATACATTGTGTGATCAGGCGGATCATGTATGATGATATGTATCGGGTAGATACTTGGTATGCATCAAGTAGATGCATTAATGATCAGGATGATCATAGATGACGAGCTTCAGGATGTTGCTCCAGATGACATGCAGCAGGATGTTGCAGTGATGATCAGGATGATCATAGATGACGAGCTTCAGGATGTTGCTCCAGATGACATGCAGCAGGATGTTGCAGTGATGATCAGGATGATCATAGATGACGAGCTTCAGGATGTTGCTCCAGATGACATGCAGCAGGACGTTGCAGTGATGATGATCAGGACGATCATGAGTACATCAGGATGATGTATGTTGAGTATCAGGTTGATACTCTGTGGCCGTGGATCAGGTTGTGCAGATGAGCATGTCTGGGAGATCCTATAGGTCGGAGTTGTGTACCCGTAACACCCTGGGATGCTCTTTCGAGACATTGCTCTGGGAGGACATGTAATTTGTGCCCTGGGAGATTTCAGGTCGGAGTTGTGTACCCGTAACATCCTGAGATGCTCTTGCGAGGTTTTGTCCTATGGCATGTAATTTGGGCCCTGGGAGATTTCAGGTCGGAGTTGTGTACCCGTAACATCCTGAGATGCTCTTTCGAGGTTTTGCCATGACCACATGTAATAGCGCCCTGGGAGATTTCAGGTCGGAGTTGTGTACCCGTAACATCCTGAGATGCTCTTGCGAGGTTTTGTGGTGCACCACATGTAATTTGTGCCCTAGGAGATTTCAGGTCGGAGTTGTGTACCCGTAACATCCTGAGATGCTCTTTCGAGGTTTTGTGGTGGGGTCACATGTAATAGCGCCTTGGGAGATCCTACAGGTCGGAGTTGTGTACCCGTAACATCCTGGGATGCTCTTTCAAGGTTTTGTGACGCACGTAATAAGTCCTGAGGATTCCACAGTATGGCCAGTGATGACGAAGACCTGCAGGTGGTGGGCCTACATCCAGTATGAAAAAGGACTGGCTCTGTAGAACTTCCTATGACGAGTAGATTCAGAGATTGATTGAGATAGCAGCAGCAGTGACGATGATGATGACTCGATGACGATTATCCAGTGACGATGATCCAGAGAAGATGACTTGTGCTAGAAGAACTGTGCTGAGAAATACCTTCCTATTTAAGAGGGAGTGTTGATGTATATGTAACTTCGGAATGTATTTCGCATATATGTATATTGTATTCCTATAGAGATGGTTTTATTCCTCTATAAGGAAGTGTCGTCACTTATATTGTAAGTGTCATAACTTATACTTGATGGGTTATTAGACCACCTTATTTGGGGTCGGCCCTGTATAAGTTATGTGGGTCAAAGGGTTATTAGACCACTCTATTGGGGGTCGGCCATGTGGGTCAAAGGGTTATTAGACCACCCTATTGGGGGTCGGCCCACTCAGCATTATGTTATGTGGTAAAGTTCGAGCCTACATGAGTTAGGTAAAAAGGCAAGTCAAGTCAAGTATAAATAGAGTGCGGGAGGCACTCTATTTGCTCACACTCACTTCTCACACATGCACTCAAGGAGGAGTGGCGCACTTATGGAGGAGGAGGATCTGCTGCTAGGTTATGGCTATCTCTCTTGGTTGGTTGTATCATTGCTCTATCTATCTCTGAGGAAGTTATTGGGGTTTTTCACCTTTATGGTTTTCCCCAAGTAAATCTTTGTGTCTCTTGTGTGCTTGAATTATTGTCTCCATGATTGATATGCTGTAGATATGTTGTACATGTTGTTCTCTCAGTTAAGATCCTAGATCAGATTGAAGTAAATTCAGAAAATTTAACAGTAAATGCACAAAGGGAATTTCAATTCCATGGGATGGTTGTATGGACAATTCATGATGCCCCAGGTCTAACACATTTATGTGGTATTCTATATTAATGTTTCCCTGCACTTCAATAGTGTTCAATTTTATGAATTTTATACCATGCATGTTTTTTAAATAATTTTTTCATTATTCCTACTTAAAATTATTAATATACAAATTAATACATCTCTTGCAGGTCTTCAAAGAAATGGTAAATTGGCATGTCCAGTTTGTGGTCCTCATATGAAATCTAGTCGTTCAATAAGTTTACAAAAGGAGGTGTTTGATGAGTATAGGAACTTCCTTTCTAAGAACCACAGGTATCGGACAACTGAAAAACATATTTTCAATGGAAAGAAGAAAGCATACCAAAACCACGAATAATGACACCTTGTATATGGAAGAAGAAATATAAAATATATTTAGATCGTCAAGGTATGTATCAAATTGTCTATGTATCATATGCATGAAATGTTTGTAATATTTTATATTTTTAATGCATTTTGATCACTTTACTTATTGACAAGTGTTGTTCTAATATCTTTAAATATGCTTCGTATTTAAGGTCGTGATCAAGGAATAAATAATGAGGTGCTTCCATGAGGAATGAAATGTTATCTCGAGAAATTATACAGGATCCCCTACCATGAGCATATAGAAATTATTCATCTCTTTGATACAATGCACATCGGGAAGAATGTAACAGATACCTTATGGAGAATATAAGATGGAAGGAGAGATAAAGAAAAAATAACCAATATTTGTAATGACATTGAGGTCAATCATGCAATGCAAAGTGTGATTCCTTCAAATATCGATGTTGACGCCCAAAAAATAATCGTCCTTCCTTGGTTATTGTTATAGCAACAAAGAAAGGATGTTAAAGAGGTTATTGAGAAAATCAAATTTCTCACTGGATTTTCTTCAAACATGAAGAATATACTAACAAAGAAAGGTGAATTAGGTGGGGTGAAAACTCATGACTGGCATACTTCATTAAGGTAATTATTTTGGTGTATATATTTGTATATTGGTGAAACATCTTGTTAGTGTTTTTTTTTTCTCTGCTAATTAATTTCAGAATAAATAATGATTGATCAATTTTTTTGGTTACAGTATGTTTTACCTCTCGCTCTCCCATAAAACTTTGACAGCAATGTTAAATAAGTTATATATGATCTGGGAAAATACATGAGGTAAGCGACGATTTATATACAAAGTGGAATATGTTTATTAATTCATTGTACTACTTTTTTTACTGCATGCATGTGTTTTACTTGTAATGCAATACATACTTTTTTTTTAAACCTATGATTTTCTTTCATCATTTATAGATGGTTGTCATCTAAAGAAATAGATAAAGAAGGTATAAATTAGTGGAGGAGACAAATTCCTCGTATAATGTGTGAAATGAAAAAGTATCTACCTCTATAATTTTTCAATGCACAAGAACATTACCTCATACACCAAGTTGAGGAGATTGAAAAGTATGGACTTGTACACACAAGGTCAATGTGGATGGTTGAGAGGCACTTGAAATCACTCAAGGATTTGGTCAGACAAAGAGCACATCCAGAGGGTTTTATGGTAGAGGGATATATGGTATATCAAAATATGTTTTATATTTCTCAATATAGTCCTCAAATAGCTATAAGTATTAATGTGGATTGCATTTGGGATGTCAACTCCATCAACAAAGTTGAAGGGGAGCACCTGTTGGGGAAAGGTAGAATGAGCAAATTCAGATGTAAGTATATAGCGTATATTTATATATAATAGTACATTCAACTTATTTTTATTATGTATGTAGTACTTACTTAATTTTTAGTCATCCTTAGTAATCCATTATTAATGTGAATGTATTCCTACGAAGTACTTATATGTGAAATTTTTATTATAACACAACTGGTTCAGAGTGGGATGCAATACTTTTATACATTGCAAACAATATTGATTTGATGAAGGTATGGATTGAATGATGTAAAGAATCTAATATGGCAGGTTAACATGGGAAGGTATGTCTACATTGGTCAAAGCAGTTGAACTAGAATGGGATACAAATCTTACTCAGAGGGAAATTGATTTAGCACATGGTTTAAAAGATAAATAGGAAAGCATTTTCACCCATACAACTACTTAGTTTTTTTTAATATTATATTGATGCATATGGCCTGTTTTTTTTCTTAATTTGCATAATTTTCAAGTATAAATACATTTATGAATTTAGAATATGTTTTTTACGTGTCTGGGATATTGCAATTGAAACACCACAAGGCTATGTGGTGCGATGGCCATAAATTTCGCATCAAAAAGTTGGATGAAATGATGAAAACTTCTGATAGTGGGATAAATGCAGTATTCTAGGTTAATAATGTTTCCTCTAGGAGTAACAAACATCCCTGAGAATCTGAAAATTGATACTACGGGTATTTGGATGATATATTTGAGTGTGGCTTTAATTCCTTCAAATTAGTTATGTTCGACGTCAAATCATACAGACTACGAATTAATGAATGTGATCCTGATAGAACTGTTATTCAACATGCTAACATATTTACCATGGTTAATACAAGGAATGTTGAGCGAGGATCAGATCCCTATGTTCTTCAAAGCCAATGAGAACACATATTCTATGCATAGGTTCTAGGCCAAGTAGGTTGGTAATATGTTATTAGATATGATCCAAGAGGAAGGCTGGTAAAGTATACTGTACTGGAAAAAGATGATATTGAAGAAGAAGATGAGGTAGAGGAGCAGTTAGTTAATGTTTCAGACGAATATGTTGAAGAAGATGAAGGGTACATGGGAGAAAATGTTCCAGATGAAGAAGACATTGACGATATGTCAAACAAAGAACTTGAAGAAGATGAACCAAATGTAGCAGAGCATGGTTCAGATGATCATGATGCGATTGGAATTGATGATAGTGTTGATGATATTGTGTTGGCCAATCCTTTCAACATGAAATCCAAACCAGATGATACATACGAGGATTTGGATGAAGAATAATATTGTTGATATCAAAATGTTGAAATGTATTATTACACAAAAAATTTGTACTCATCATGATTACGAATCATCTACACTTTATCCTTGCCTAAATACCTTAAGTACTCGACCAAAATCCTTAGAAGATGAGTCATGGGGTTTTTTCCCTGAAAAAACCTTGTTTAGAGAGGCCAACGCACCTTGCCTTCTAGAAAGGCGTGTCTTTCCTGATAGACCCATCTTGCTCCATTACAAAGTGCATCACTGACGCATGTTACTAGTGTCTAGGGTGTGTTGATGCATGTATGAAGGGAAAAAAGAGAAGTTTCGAGAAGTATCTCGAAGGAGACCCTCGTGGAGGCTTATCCCTTCCATATAGCATAGATCTTACTCGCCTCCCAGCTTAGTAGGATCCCACCTCCTCCTTCTCCCTAATTCTCTCCTCTCCTCCTCATCTATTTTGGCCTATAAATGAAGCTCCTCTTCATGGGATAGGGAGGTTGAAATGAGGGTAGCCAGACGCTGTAGAATTTGAGCCAGGAATCCATTCTTCCATGTTTGGAAAATTGAGGAAAGGTTCCATTGGAAAGGATATTCAACACCAAGTCTTCATTGGTTGTAATTATTTCCTCTATTTTCATTAATACATCAATGTCTTCCTTTCCCATAAATGATGTGTAATTTCATTTATAGTAGTTCTCCTTGGTCAATTGCTTAGATGTATCATATTATCTTGTAGTCGATTGTCTTTTTCCTTTTGATTCCTTTGCAGGTAATCTCTTTATCAACAAGCAAGATTGTGAAAGCTTCAAGCCACGAGGACAACCTTCGTAAATAAGGTCTGGACTTGACTCTTTGTATTCAAGTAATTTGATAGATCCAGGGAAAGGTTTTCATTCTTGTTTTGTTGTGTTCTAGATCCGAACCATTCGGACTAGGGAGATCAGTTAGTGTCCGCACCGACTAATTTATTCGTTAAAAAAATTGGCGACTACACTGGGGATCGAATTATTTAAGTTGTAGATTTCCTTGCTTGCCTTAGTATTTATTATATCTAGCTTAATTTCCAATTGGTAGATCACATCCAATTGGTAGATCTGATTGTCTATATCCTACTGTATAATTCCATTTAAGTCTTATACCCTCAAGTCGGTTGATTGGCTTGAAAATCTTTCTTTTTTATTTTCTGGGTCGCCCAACGCACCTTACCTTCATGTACAGTGCGTCACTGTCAGCCTGACACACTTTTCCTTTGGAAAAAGTGCATTTATGTCGCACTTTTCTCTTTAGAAAACTGTGTTGATCCCCCACTGACACTCTGGTGTATTCCTGTAGCCCACGTCGACCTGTTGATTTTTGTCTTGATTTTCTGCGTAGACCTTTCATTGCCCTGTTGATTGGTTTGTGACAGGGTTGGTACAGTGTTTTATGCTTTCTACAGTTGAAGAGAAGAAAATATTTTATCTTCATCTTAGTTTAAGGAAAGAAGTTTGTTTTCACTTTATTTTTTAGATTTGAAATATTTATGAAAATTCCAAAAGAGTTCTGCTTTTAGCTAGTCTTGTTTTGGTTCAGATCTTAGTTTTACAAAAGAAAAAGAAACTACTTTTAGCTTTTGCATAGTTAGGGGTTATAAATGTTCTTTCTAGTTTGGAAATGGTGATTATATCCTTTTCTTCTTTTCATTAAAGATATACTCTCTCATTATTTGTTAAAGCAAAAAAATTTCCTTTTTGGGTGTTCTTGAGATTTGGAGCTATGGTTGTCCCCTTAGTAAAAACTAGTATTTTGCATGCATTTTTAAGCGAAATGAATTGCATTTTTTGGGGGGCCATGAATCCTGTATCCTATTGTCGTTTTGACCCATATAAAGGTTTCCAAATAATTTTTGCTTTGGTGTGGATTGGCTTGTTTCTACCATATTTGAAAAAGTTAAAATGGCATTAGCATAGGGTTGTTCACTTGGGAAAAATAACCTCTTACTCTCTCTTCAAGTAGGAATTCATTGAAAATGAAATATTTTCATTTCATTTAGATTAGTGGTGCATATTGTTTACTTTACAAGTCTACATTTCATGCATCCACTTAATTGCATAAGATAAAATCAAGCACTAGTTAAGTTAAAATCTGTAGCAACTTCAATGATAGGTTAGAGACGTGTTCTGACGTCTTAAAGCGTAGGAGCTGTCGATATTTTCCTGCACTGTATTTCGGGGCCTGTGTGGTTCTTTCACGTACTCCTTGGTATATCAAACGACCTTTCACGTGTTGATGTATCTGTAACTTTGGAATGTATTCACTTGTATTTGTATTTAATTATTGTATCTCCAACGGAGATGTTTATTCCTCCGGTTGGAGAAGTCATTATTGTACTTGGGTCATGTAAAGTCATTGAGGTCAATCCTCCCATGTAATTCAGGGCATTAGTTCCCCTAGAGTCATTTGTATTGGGGTGTTTAAGTACCCTAAAGGAGTCGTCCCAGTCAACTTTAGTTGAGGCCGACTTGTCAAGTGGTAAAGGTAAAGTGAAAGGTAAAGTATAAATAGAGAGATAGGCTCTTTATTTATTCACTCACTCACATTCACTCACTCACTCAATTCGCATAAGTGAGAGAGAGGAGGATTTATCACAAGTGTAGGATTAGGAAGCTGTTGGAGATCATCTCTTTGTTTTGGGGTTTTGTATTATTGCTCATTCTATCTATGAGGAAGTTGCAGGGTTTTCTCCTTTATGGTTTCCTCGGTGAAATGCTTTGTGTCTCTTGTCTCTTGTGTTTGTTATGATGCGCATGTTGTCAATATCTCAAATAAGATCCTATATCGTATTGAATTAAATTATGAAAAACTAGCATGGTATCATAGCTATCCTGAAGGAAGGCATTGTATGGCATTTATGACACTTGTTTCACTTGCGACAATTTGAAAGCTAGGGCTGTGTATAGAAAAACCTAGTCATCTTGGAACTTTCGCTATAAATCAATTTTGGAAAAGTTTCAGGATTTGAAACTTGGATAGGTCGAAGCTGAAATTTTCTTGTACCTTGTCTCCGAGTTTCATCCTCCACTTCATTTTACTTTCTGAGATATGATCTGTACAAGTTAGGGTTTCTGCCTCTTCCAGAATGAATCCCTAAAAAGGTGACCTAGGTAAAAGGGTCATATATCAGTTTAGGAATATCCAAATAGAATTCCGTAAAAAGTGACAGTTAGGGAACGGACTTTAGTTTCACAGGTCCGAGTTTTAGAGGCCTAAGTTGAAACAGTGACACGTGGAACTCTGTACAAGTTCGCTATGTTGTTTCATCCCTTTAACCAGTCATGTTTGGAAACTGAGAATATTTATCTGATGGAGAATCCAATGAAGCTAAAACCTATGGGGTTGGAAATATGATAGGTCAGGTTAGCGCAGTCTAAAGTGTCAGACCCTACAGATCCGAAATTTCAGATATATACTAGAAACAATACGACACATCTGAAATGGCTCAACGGAGGAAATCAAAGAAGAGGAGGAAGAAGCTCTCACTTAGGGTTTTCAGTTTTTAGGTATGGAAGGAATTGATACAATATTGGAGACACCTGATGCAACATTGGAAACTTTGAAAATGGATTTGGAATCCATTCATCATAGATATTAATCCTCCCTCAAAATGTTGTGGGAGGAAGGAGATTGAAAACTAGGGTTTCCAAGTAAGAAGAATCCCTAGCAAAGTTGGGAGACTTGTAGGGAAGAAATGAAGGAGGTTTAAGTGGCACTGATATTCTATCATCCTAGCACCATTAATCTATATAAGATGTTTACAAGTGATCTACCTTGGATGGTTAGGGTTTTACCCTTATAGAGAAGACTACAAACTATCTCAACAAGTATGACTTGAGGAGATACAAGTATGTTTTGAAATCTGTTTCATGATTAACTTTATGATATGTTTGTCTTCATATTATTGAGGTTAGTACAATCATGATTAATTTTAGATTGTCTGATCACCTTATTAAAAGTATGAATACATGTGAATAACAGAAGACATTCATTGATTAGGGTTATGACAATTATGATTGTACTAATGCACTTGTGGTGTTGTATGAGGATGATGTTGTCTGCTAACATGAAAGTTACATCAAGAAAGACAAATCCATATAACCATGATGGCATGAAGACAAAGACTCATGCATAGTCATTGATCACATAGAATCTCTACTTACAAGGTACGTATAATTTGGTTCTACAATGCTTAACTTATGAGATATGTAGGTTACTAGCACAAGGTCTCTAAATCATTGAAGAGAACAAAGAAGACATTGTTTGGGTATGTTAGACATAACTAGCAAACATGATAATCCAGGTATGTTTTCCTATATCAAGTTAGAATCCTACCTTGTGTTAGGATCTTATATAAGTATACTTTTGTATGATTGATAATTATTCATGAAGTTATAAGTTTGAGTAATCAGGGGTTTATGCATATTATGCTTCTTAGTTTGATTAATGATATGACAAACTAGAAGAGTCCTATGGTAAAATAAGAATATGCATGAGTAAAAGAAGTACTCCCTGAAACCTTGAATACTAACGCTTGTGATAAATTACCTATGTATGAAATGATCATGACCATACATGTTAATATTATAGGATTATAATGTTTTGATAGTATTGAGATTATACTAATGAATGTATGATTATGTATGAGATCTTGAGGATGACACAATGATGAAACTAGTAAGCATGCATAGTGGTCCAGGATGGATAGAAGTTCAAATACATATGATCATGATGCTATCACAAAGGGAAAATAGTGATCAAGAGGGAGCGCACTCTAGTAGTTCCTGCAAGGAAGCAAATATTGAGAGGGAGTCCACCCAACTACCAAACAAAGATAAGTATTTGAATTGTCATTTCTTGTATATATACTTAAATGATGTTGTTCAGTCATGTACATACTTATGTTCCTAGATTTAGGATGTATATTATGCATGTTAGAAAAGTTGCATTAATGAACAAGATACTACTAATATACAAGTAATGGGTAAGTGTCCTATGGTACTGTACAACACTCCATTGCTACTTATCTAGATTGAAACCCCTTTCCTGACATGTTGGAGTAGTGAACACTCTTAACAATGTTCTAGTAGAGATGGAAGGCATCTAGAAAGTTATGGGATATGGATAAATGTTGTATTGAAGCATTGGCTAAGATAATTGCATGATTGTATGACTTATGTCTTTATGCGTAATAATTTGTTATGAAAGCTATGAAATGTTTCTAATCATGCAATTGAACTTGAATTGTAGGAAAGATCATATGCCATCACCTCCAAGAGAGACTTGTTTTGAAGAACAAGCGACGAAGAATCAACATACATCAGAAAAATACCTATTGAATATATTGAAGAACCTAAAGTTCCCAGGATCAGAAATACAGTAATGGAAGAAGCGATTCCAGAAGAATATGAAAAAGTGAGATGGAAGAACCATAGGAACCTATAGATCCACCATGTGAGAAGAATTCTCACAAGAGAAAACCATCATGGGTAAGAGAGGCAATTCAGGATGCAGAGAGATATGGCGCTCCAGAAGGAATGCACAAAGAAAGCAAAAGACCGAGGCCATACTCCAGTTATGTAGCCCTGCTGTGTGACATCATTGACAAAGAAACTTCCAACTATGACGAAGCAGCTGAGAAGAAGGAATGGAAGGATGCCATGATCGAGGAGTACCAATTGATCATGGAGAATGATGTCTGGGATGTGGTCCCTAGACCAGAAGGGAATTATGTGGTGACTTCCAAGTGGATCTACAAGATCAAGCATGCTACAGATGGCAGCATAGAGAAATACAAGGAAAGATTTGTGGCATTTGGCTTCTCCCAGAAAGAAGGGATATACTATCAGGAGACATTCTCACCTGTATCCAGATACACTTCCATCAAAACAGTACTTGCTCTTGCTGCAGTGATGAAATGGAAGATACACTAGATGGATGTCAAGACAACGTTCTTGAATGGTGTAGTGGAAGAGGAAGTGTATGTGGAGCAGCCACTCGGGTTTGAGACACATAATAGGGAGACTCATGTGTGCAAACTGAAGAAATCCTTGTACGGTTTGAAAGAGGCACCTAGGACGTGATACAATGGGATAGACAACTTCTTGACTAGTTTGGGATTTACCAAGAGTAAAGCAGATTCATACCTTTACTACAAGGTTGAGGAAGGGAACTCAATGATACTCCTATTGTATGTAGATGACCTGCTTGTGACAGGTGAGGATGAGTTGATTTCCGACACAAAGAGGAATCCTGCTACCAAGTTCGAGATGAAGGACTTGGGTATGATGCACTATTTTTTAGGCATGGAAGTGTGGCAGAGTGCGGATGGAATCTTCCTTGGACAATAGAAGTATGCATTAGAGATCCTAAAGAGGTCCGGGATGATGGACTGCAAGGCCATGGCCACACCTATGGAATCGAACCTGAAGCTATTGAGTGATGCTTCATCATATTTAGTTGATTCCACGATGTATCATCAGATGATTGGGTCCTTGATGTACCTGATGAATACGAGACCATATATTTTCTTTGCTGTGAACACATTCAACTAGTTCCTAATGGATCTGAGTACTTCGCGGTGTTGCTTCAGTATGGGATCGGGTGTGCTCTCTTGCTTTAGTAGGAATCATTCCTATGTGGCATTGAGTATAGCCGAAGTAGAGTATGTCGCAGCTTGTTCAGCTAGTTGTGAGGCAGTATGGCTAAGGAAGCTATTGTCTGATTTGTTTGATCTTTAGTTGGACGTGACTTGTATATATTGCGACAACCAAAGTTGTGTGAAGTTGTCTGAGAACCCAGTGTTCCATGATAAGTCAAAGCACATTGAGATCAAGTATCACTATATCAGGGATATGGTGCAGAGAGGAGTAGTGAATCTCCACTATGGTGCGACGGATGAGAAGATAGTCGATGTAATGACCAAGCCACTGTCCAGAGTGAAGTTTGAATACTTAAGATAGAAGCTTGGTGTACTTCATATTAAGGTTCCTTCTAAGGGGAAGTGATGAGTCCAGAAGACGTAGATGCACATGGGATTTTCCGACATGGTGGCAGGTTAGTCCTCCCATGGTCGTTCATGTAGTTGTCCGGATTTTCCCACATGGTGGTAGGTTTGTCCTCCCATGGTCGTTGATGTAATTTCCGAGCTTTTCTAACATGGTGGTAGGTTCGTCCTCCCATGGTTGTTGATGTAATTGCTGAAGCTTTTTCTGACATGGTGGTACGTTCGTCCTCCCATGGTGATTGATGTAATTGTTGAGCCTTTCACAAATGGTGGCAGGTTAGTCCTCCCATGCTGGTGAGTGTAAGTGTTGTGTTATGTGCATCTGGGCTATGCTCCATTGACGATGAGATTATCTGAAGATGATGAGATGACAGTAGGTTAAATAGGTTTTGCATAGGCATATAATCAATCCTGGTATGCTCCTTTAGGATTTGCAGTGGCATATAATAAGTCCTGGAAGATCTTGCAGGTTTTGCAAGTGGCATATAATCAGTCTTGGGATGCTCCTTCAGGTTTTGTAGTGGCATATAATCAATCCTGGGAGATCTTGCAGGTTTCTCAAGTGGCATATAATCAGTCCTGGGATGCTCATTCAGGTTTTTTAGTGGCATATAATCAGTCATGGGAGATATTGCAGGTTTTGCAAGTGGCATATAATCAGTCCTGGGATGCTCCTTCAGGTTTTGCAGTGGCATATAATTAGTCCTGGCCCCGCTAGGAGATCTTGCAGGTTTTGCAAGTGTCATATAATCAATCCTGGGATGCTCCTTCATGTTTTGCAGTGGCATATAATCAATCCTGGGAGATCTTACAGGTTTTAAAGAGGCATATAATAAGTCCTGAGATGTACCTACTACATGGCTTGCTCGTAGCGATGATAAAGACCTACATGGAGGCTAGGCCTACATCCAACATGAAAAAGGGTTGTCTTTGTAGAACTTCCTATGACGAGTAGATTGGATATTGATGGTCGAGATAGTAGCAGTAGTGATGATGATGATCCAGCTTTGATGATGATCAAGTGATGAAGACTTATGCTGATGAACTATGTCAAGAGAATACCTTCCTATTTAAGAGGGAGTGTTTGTGTATTTGTAACTTCGGAATGTATTCACTTGTATATTTTATATTGTATTTGTATTTTATTATTGTACCTTTGATGGAGATGTTTATTCCTATGGTCGAAGAAGTCATTATTGTACTTGGGTCATGTAAAGTCATTGAGGTCAATCCTCCCATGTAATTTGCGGCATTAGTTCCCCTATAGTCATTTGTATTGGGGTGTTTAAGTCCCCTAAAGGAGTCGACCCAGTCAAATTTAGTTGAGGCCGACTTGTCAAGTGGTAAAGGTAAAGTATAAATACAGAGCTAGGCTCTCTATTTATTCACTCACTCACTCAATTCGCATAAGTGAGAGAGATGGGGAGTTCTCACAAGTGGAGGAGGAGGAAGCTGCTTGAGATCATCTCTTTGTTTTGGGGTTTTGTATTATTGCTCATTCTATCTCTGAGGAAGTTGTGGGGTTTTCTCCTTTATGGTTTCCCTGGTGAAATGATTTGTGTCTCTTGTCTCTTGTGTTTTTTATGTTGTGCATGTTGTTCTCTCAAATAAGATCCTAGATCATATTGAATTAAATTATGAAAAACTAACATCACGTACCTTCGGGTATATAGAAAGGTACTTCATGTACTTGATGGTATATCGAAAGGCCCCTTTCATACAGTTGTGCATTAGACAGCACTACTATGGATTTGAGATCCTACGTACCTTGCGTATATCAGGATACCCCTTTAGCATCCTAGAAATATCTGAGTAAACCTATTAGTCGTCTTATTGTTGCAATACACTGAGAACAACACTCAGAGAGATTACTACGCACGCACTGCTAGGTAGTCGGGTTATATGGTCAGGGGTATGGTCCTAATCCTCCCTGGTTAGTGCTATGAAATATTGGGCTGAGTATAACTGTTGGACCCTACAGTATATCGCAAGTTGCGACAATTTGGCAATCCTGTGATAATCTGGCTTATTTATCCATTCCTTTCACAAACTGCTTGTTGATTTTAGATTTAAGTAGTGTTTGGTTTGTGTGGTAATTTATAATTTTTTTAGAGAGTTTAGATATGGAAAAATATTCCAGGACTACCAACCAAGAGACCCATTTTCAGGGTATGTCTTTTGTTTCTCCCCCATGTGGAAGTGTTGGTCCTCCCTTCATGGCCACGTTGACCCTTCCTGGATTGACAATAGGATTACTAGTATGGTTGTTCTCCAATATGGTTATCCCAAGTGCACTGATTGTTTCGGATCACAATCCTCCCCCACTAGAATATGAACCTCATGTTGATCCTTCACCTTCTTCGTCAAATGTTGATTATGCTTCCCTTTCTTCCTCTTTTCTGTAACGCCCCCGTCAATCATCAAGTGCAAGGAAGGGAAACGTTAACAACACACGGGCTTATCGGAGACTTAGCCCCAATAATTTCTGTACATAAAATTCCTAACATTTTAAAACTTCTATATGCAAATTCGTTTCCATATAAAACACAGCGGAATGAACATGCTAACAAGCACTCAAACAGACAGTAATTGCAATCATATCAATCACAGTAGAGAATGATTCCACCTACAGAGACCCAAGCGCATTCATATGCCATGCATGGATTCTATATTAATTCATTTCATTACACATGGGCAATTTAACATATTGCAGAACACAAAATGGAACAAGTTAGAATCCATAGAACACTTATCTTGAGAATTTGACGTCCAACAACTGGCTACGTGAAGGCAACGTTCCTCCCAACCGTAGATCTCTATCCAGCATATATTCCTTCAGCTGAGAGATCTCCCCCGAGCTGGGCTGTGTATCCACTAAGGAGGACTAGCTGGGTTCATTCATAGCCATGGCTTCAGTCAAGCATCCAAACAGATAGAGGAGGGTAGTGCTAAGCCAGCGAGCTCAACCACAGAGCTACAGGCATCTCAAGTGGGCTCAACAGTCAGGCACCCACATTACCTACCACATCCAACACAAGGAAGATCCCCTTCTCTGTTACACAGTCCCTCAGGAAACTCTTCCCTCCAGTGCTCTTCAGGATGGGCATAGAAAGGTCCAGCTGCTGAACCTTGAGATCCTAGCCTTCACAGGGTTTATCAAGCACACCCAACCTCTGCATAGTCAATCCCAACTTGATTTCTCTCTGTTCTGCTCCCCAAATACTCAAATCCGTCACTCGTCTTCTGAGCTGCAAAAACTGGGTTTTCCCATTGATTTCGGGGTAGCTAATGCTCCCAAATTCGCCCCAAGGTTCATGCTAATGGATTCCCCATTGGATTTCCTTGTTCCATGCCAAATCTGGACGTTTTTGGTCTTTCAAAATCTGGGTTCTCTCAAGGTCGCGATTTTCTGATTTCCTCACTGCTGGCCCTCGTTTTTGGATGGGAATGATGCTAGATAGTTTCACAATGGACTGGGGTGAGAATCAAGAAACCTCCCATGAGGTTGAGTGACTTCTTGCCCAAGTAATCAGAGCCCATGCCCACCCATACGAATTTCAGGGCTGCCCATGCTCCATTGAAGCCATGGGCTGAAATCTCAACCACCTTCTTACAGCAGGCATTAATGTCACCTAGGGAAGTCAATGGGTTCTCATAATGACAAATGGTAGCCTAGGGTTTACTCTCATAGCCCCCCCTCACCACTCCCTAGTGGATACACGTGGCCCCTTCTCATTCGTTGCCCCCATAGCCAGTTTTTGGTATTTTATTTCCATATTAAACATTTGCATCAATTTACAATATCCCATGGCTTAATAGCACGTGGGTAACAAAATATCAAGCATGTCTAATTTAAATAAAATCCGAGCATAAACTAGCGGGGCCTTGGCCTTGAGCTCCACGCTAGGGAAACATACATCGCGTATTTACAATATTTACATTAGAGCCAATATTTCCTAAGGGTCAAAATTGGGGTATTACATTTTCCTACTGAAAACTCCGACGTTAGTAAGTAGGTGGATAAGAAGAAGAAGAAAAGGAAGGCTACGAAGAAGAACACTAAGCATAAGGTCAAATCTCTAACCTCTGACCATCATGTTGGAAACCCACTAGCCACTAATCATCATGCTGGGAGTATTGATATACCTATTTCGAATCTTTGTAAACTTAAGTTTCCTTGCATACTTTGCGAGGGGCCCCATTTTCTTAAAGATTTTCCTAGTATTCCCAAAGTCTTGAAAGTATGGTCTGTTGGCCCGGTTTTGCAACCAGGCTTAGTGCTATGGGCACCTGCTAACTAGTAGCAGCAGTTTCAATAGAAATAAAAACAATAAACTAAATAAACAATACTTTTCATGAATCTAAGCAAGAATCTAAGCAAATAATGTAAACATGTCAAAATCAAGAACAAGAAACATAAGAAATAATTTTTTGTATTGAAAAATGGGGGGGGGCAAGCAAGTGCTTGCGATATTACCTTCAATGGTGAAGGTTGATGTTGAGCAACTCCCAAGATGAGTAGCTCCAAACTCCAAGAGGTCTCCTTCTCCAAGGTTGCTTCAATGGCTAAAAGTGCTCAGGGGAGATTTCAGCAGCATAAGGATGAGATAATGGAAGGATGTGAAATGAGGAGCCCCTACCACCTTTTTATAGGTTTTGGTGGTGAGGAATACCATTTGTGGTTTTGTGGAAACCAAATGGTATTGACCAACATGGTTTAGGTACTTTTCCCTCCTTTTTCCTTTTTTGAATAAAAATAATATTTTAATTCCCTTTTTAATATTTTTGGGAATTTGGACCCTTTTTGAGGGTTTTTTATGATTTTCTTGGAAAAATAATCTTTTTTAATGGAAAAAGGGGTGTACTAAGGTCTTTTGGTGACCTTTTGTTGGTTTCGGAGGCTCAGATGGTGAAAAAGTGGACAAATGGGTCATGTGAATAGGGAAATGAGCTAGTGAGCACTTTTTGGGTGTTAACAGATTGCCCCCTGATGTGTGAGGGCAGGAGCTCATCGTATGGCCGATAGACATCATAGTTCTTTTGTCCTTTTTTCTGGGGTTTAGGGGAGAGAAGAGACCGGTTGGATACTGGAGCCACGGCCCTTGGAAGCTGCAAAAACAAAAAATATTACATGGCCTCAATATGAATGAGGTATAATCTCTGATAAAGGACGAGGCGGGCATTCCCATGCTCGTATCAAGACATATACAAAACAATTAGTCCCAAGAAGGGGGATCTAATACGTAAAGAAATATACTGGTACATCATAATGGTCCATAGGGGACATTATTGTGGGATATACTCATGATCATGGGTGATCTCAATAACTGATACACTGGAATAACTGTTGAACTGCTGAAACTGAAGGTGTCCAACATCTGTATGGACTCAATGACTGTGAGCCATGTGGAATACTGTCGCCATACGCAACCCGGATATCTATAGAAAAAATGTAACTGGTTGTATCCATAGGTAGACTCTCAAATGTGGAGGAGTCAGGAGGTATCCGGGGTCTTCGACTAATAACTGAACGGACCAATACCCTGTGCGAGTCTCAACGATGCGATCAAGGTGTTGAAGTCGAGCATGTGAGAAACAACCATTCGGAGAGGCACTGAGGATTCCTCTCGAAATGATTCGTAGGCACTCATCATAAATGGTAATGAGTCCAAGACACAGGGACCTCTAGGTCTATCCTCTGGAATCAATGTGGTTGTCGTCGACAGAGGGAGACCAGCAACTAACAAGGCAATGATGTTTCCTTGATAGGAGTACGAGGTGTAGAACTGAAGTGATGTAGTACTGATGGTAGGACTGACATACTTGTGGGGAAGGGAAATAACTGGGTCCAAAAAAAATGGGTAGAATCAAACTTCCTTTGTTCAGAGCATGATGACATGGTTGACCTGGCAGCGTAGGGAACTGACTTGTAGGTGTGGGGATCATTGCTTTGACTGAATGGTATATATTGACTCTGGGGGGGGAGGACGAGCTGATAGGTGCTGTCGAGGGATTATCAAGGTGATATACTGCAGAATACTCTGAACAAAGGCGACCAAAATGGGGAAGCTGCCATATGAGTAGATGTGATCTGTCGTGGTGCCAAGAGGCACCATTGATTTCTTCTTCGTAGTTTTAATGAGCTCCAAGAAGGGATAAAAGTGTGCTCTGAAATGGTACGATCCTGTGGATTTTGTGAGCCCAGGACGACTCATGCTCATGGTTGCTTTCATGTTTAGAGAGTCTGAAAGCGGTAAGTGGACTCTATTGGTGTTTCTTTTTAGTGAGTTTAGTCTCCAAGGCCCGAAAAAGCATAAAATGATGCGGATGGAGAACTCTTCTAGCCGATGTGACTAGAGTATACCTTTTTCGTAATTAGTCTACGAGGTCCGGAAAAGGGGTAAACTTATATCAGGTAGACGCCCTTTCAGATACGTTTAGCGAGCATGAAAGGAAGCAAGATAGCTCGGCGATCTTTTCATTGTTTTAGGAGTCAGAAAAGAGCTTAACAGAAACTCCCTAAGTGCCTTTTTCGTAAAGAGGGGTTGCTCGGCCCGAAAAAGGGATAAAATTATACCGAACAAAAATGGATTGATGAGGGCGAGGAAAGGTCTCAAGCATCGTCATATGCGCGGAAAACTGGATCCGGTGACATACGGATTGTCGAAAACGGAGAACGGCCGATGTGGCACGCAAACCGAGGTGATGGGGGGGCGTGGAAAAAATGCCCGAAAAATATAAAGGTGAGAGCGAGAAATGATCTCAAGCATCATTACGAGTGCGGAAAACTGAATCCGGCGATATAAGACACATCGAAAATGGAGAACGGCCGATGTGGCACGCAAACCGAGGTGACGAGGGGGCGTGGAAAAAACGCCCGGAGAATCTAAAGGTGAGAGCGAGAAATGATCCCAAGCATCATCACGAGCACGGAAAACTGAATCCGGCGATATAAGACATATCGAAAACGGAGAAGGGCCGATGTGGCACGCAAACCGAGGCGACGAGGGGGCATGGAAAAGATGCCCGAAAAATCTAAAGGTGAGAGCGAGAAATGATCTCAAGCATCATCACGAGCGCGGAAAACTGAATCCGGCTATATAAGGCACGTCTAAAACGGAGAACGGCCGATGTGGCACGCAAACCGAGGCCATGAGGGAGGCTAAAAAATGGTCAAAAAATGGACCTCGTGAAAACGGGAAACGGAAGGAACCTCTATGAAGTTCGCGCTGTGCTGATCCCAACGGTACCAACGGTTTGAGAAATGGACTTCGTATGACACCGCAATGGTTGTTTGAAATTTGTGGAATTTCTATAAATAGGACGTGGTGCCCAATATGACTTGTCATTGTTACGTGCGAGTTTGATAGAGCTGTCAGAGCTCTTTCTTGACTTCCGGGAGATTTCACCGTTGGTTTTCGATTTAGCGAGTTGCAGGTAACTCTATTCGCCTTAACCTTGTCAATTATGTCTTTTTTGTTTGGCGGTGGTCCCCCGAAGGCCGCGAAACTCCACGTTGACTCTCCAACATGGAACCGCGCGGGTTTCGGGGCTGAACCCGCGATGAACCGCGCGGGTTTTAGACTGACAGTCGCGATGTTCATCGCGACTGTGAGGTCGGAACCCGCGATGTTCATCGCGTGTTCATGGGTGATAGTCGCGATGTTCATCGCGACTGTCTGGACAAAACTCGCGATGTTCATCGCGGGTTTTTGCATGGATCCCGCGATGGTCATCGCGGCTTTTTGTGGAGAAGCCGCGATGGGCATCGCGGCTTTTTGTGTAAAAGCCGCGATGGGATTTTTTTTTAAATTTTTATGCTGGGGCTAAAAATTTCCTGTGTTTTCTTGGCAGGATGTTGCGGAGAGCTCAGTCCGTGTGGCGGGAGAGAGAGATTGATGCCGAGATCATGTTGAGGATTGAGACTGATGGGGGGGTGAGACAGACCCTAGCCATGAGCGGACTCTTGAAGTTCGCTCAGATTCCTCCTATCCGTTCAGTGAGGCGACTCCTGAACAAGCTCGTGCAGTGGTGGGTGCCGGCAGAGGGTGCCTTCATTATTGGTGGTGAGAGATTAGAGATTACTCTCACTGATGTATATTTTTTGACCGGTTTGCCTCGCTTGGGTGAGGTGGGTGATATTTCTCCTAGGTTGCCTCCGGGTGTGGATATGGAGGACCTCTTACAGACCTTCTGTGTGGATGACGCTGTTTTGGTAAACAACTCTATTAGTCTGAAGTTCCTACGTGAGTGGGATATGCGGGCTGTTGGTGCCTGTGTTCTGAGGATTTTGGGTGCTACTGCACCACATCGTATGTCTGGGGGGCAGACGATGATGGTGGATTCCGTTCTACGGGGTACGTATTACGCCTGGGCGCAGATGTTCTTGGCCGGTGTCCGGAGAGATCTGGACAAGGCCGTGAGAGAGGGAGGCGAGTTTTGTTACGCCTCTTTTTTATGCTGTTTTTTCTTCGAGCGGGTGCCGACCTTGCGGCCACATGTACCCGTTCGTGCTGGTCTTCCGAGCGAGCCTCGTATGATGAGGTGGGGGCAGATGATGCCCCGTGCTGGCGGTGGTATCCGTGGCTACTTCACAGAGGACTTTTATCAGCAGTGGGAGCAGATGCCTCTGGTGATCGAGGACTATCCCTACGCCGGCATGGATTACAGAGGTGACGCAGAGATGCCTCGTGCCCCAGGACAGGCGGGGGGCTTGGACGGTATGTTTTGTGTTTTATTTGATGTTGTATCATATGTTGTTTGGTTTATGATGATTTTGTTATATAGTATCTAATGGTTTACTTGCTTTGTGCAGATGTGGGTCCAGTGCCACCACCTGACTATGTGGCTCGGCAGGGGCGGGCAATGCTGGTCGCTCGTCCCCCTGTACCTGTACGTCCTCCGCATGGTGGAGGATATGCAGCTCGTGGGCGAGGGGTTGGCCCTGATGGTGACGCCATAGATGGTGTCCGACGTACCTTTGCCCGGATCCTAGCTAGGTTCCCTGAGGATGGTTGGAGGGATCTGGATCGGGATGTTTTGCAGGGATGTCTTGGTGCGCCACCTGAGTGGCAGTCGCTCCTGTTGAGGACAGCGGTGCTTGCGGCGAGGCACGGGGGTGGTGGAGGAGATGCTCCGGCAGGGCCGGCGCAGGGGAGGATACGTTTGAGGGATGATCCAGCAGGGCCAGCAGAGCGGCGAGTTCGGGGTCGTCCTGACCCGGCTGGGCCGGCGGAGGTGGAGTCGGAGGAGGAGCCGGAGGAGGAGCCCGAGGATCCTGAGGATCCAGATGAGTAGACGACATTGTACTTGCCCCCAAATGCTCATGAGCATATGGGGAAGCATTTTTTGTATGACAGATGTATTTTTTGTATATTGGGTGCTGAGGGCACTTATGACATGTTCACCATTTGATTTATATATATATGTGGATATATATTTTAGATATATTTTCGTGTATGCACGTGGATGCACATTTGTCTTTTGTATAGCCCGTGGAGGCACATGTTATGCACGTGGATGCAGTGTGTTTGTTGATTTATGTATGCCCGTGGAGGCACCTGTTATGCACATGGATGCATTATTTGGTTTGTTTGTTTTATGCCCGTGGAGGCACATGTTATGCACGTGGATGCAATATTGGTTTTTGTATATGCCCGTGGAGGCACACGTTTTGCACATGGATGCATTTTGTTTATGGATATGACATGATGTTATTGGTGTGCCAGTCGAGGATACTGTTGGCCATATTATCTGCTACACTATTGAGGTGTCTTGGGACATGTGTGAATGTAATGGATTCAAACTGTCTAACCATTTGTTTAGTGCGCAGGAATTTTCTGAAAAGACACGGATCGCGTACCTGGTAATCATTGTTGAGCTGGGAAACTAGGAGCTGTGAGTCCAAGAAAACGTTGAGGTGACGTATGCTCATCTGGAGAGCAGCGGCCAGGAGACCGGTCACGGCATCGTATTCAGCTTGATTATTGGTGGCGGCACCTAAACATACTCCATCGATGTGAATTAACTCATGTGAAGGGGAGTATATTACCCAAGCTGCGGAGGCGAGATTGGGAGACCAACGGCTTGCACCATCAGCGAAACCGATATGGCAGAGTGGAAGAGGCTCCATCTGTGGTCATGCAGAGAAAAACAAATATTTAGGTTTTTTGAAATTTTTTGTGAATCAAAAAAGATGTATGCCTATACTAAAATGGACGATGGTGTTCATGAGATTTTCTATGGGTAAAATCTTTTAAGGTACAACCCGTTGCGTGGGTTGCGCAGGGTGTTGCCTTCTGAATCGGTCAGAATGTATGCCCCCTGCCCGAGGCAGGTGTGTATGATGTAGGGGCCTTGCCACATGGACACGAATTTTCCCTTTCCGGTTTTATCATGAGCTTGATCGTAAGCAAGGACAAGGTCTCCCTCAGAAAAGGTTCTTGGGTGGACTCGTTTGTCGTAACTTAGTTTCGATCGTTGTTTAGCTGCTTCCATGTTTTGAATGGCTGTGCGCCGATCTTCATCGGCCTGCTCTAGGAGTAGTAAACGTTGCTCGATCGGGGAAGTGTCCGGTAGAAGTTCAACGGCGATGTGTAAAGCTGGGATCTGGCACTCAATAGGGAGGACAGATTCAACACCATGAACTAAATGAAAAGGGGTAAAACCGGTGGCGGTTTTGGTTGATGTGCGGTAGGCCCATAGTGCCGGGAAAAGCATGTGATGCCAATTGGACTTGTGCTTGTCGACAGTGCGTTGGAGAATGGTCTTCAATATTTTATTGATCGCTTCGACTTGGCCGTTTCCTTGGGGATAGTAAGCGGAAGAGAAATGCTGTTCGAATTTCAACATGGTTGATAACTCCTTCCAGACGGCATCTTCGAAGTGAGAGCCGTGGTCAGAGACTAACTGCTGTGGTACTCCGAAACGAGCGATAACATGGTTGAAGAAAAACCGTGCCGCAGTGTCGGCTTTGCAATTATAGGTCGGCATGGCTTCTGCCCACTTGGTGAAATAATCTACGGCCACAATGATGTGTTTGTGACCGCCGGCTGACGGGGGGTTGCATTCGAGGAAGTCTATGGCCCATTTGCAGAATGGTCCAACAGTGATGACTGGATGAAGGGGGGCAGGGGGGGTTCTTGCTTTGGGGGCAAATAGCTGGCAGTTCTGGCAATGCTTGACTGCGGTGATGCAATCAGTGAATAATGATGGCCAAAAATAACCTGCCCGAATGATTTTCTGGGCGGTAGCCATACCGGAGAAATGGCCTCCACAGGCACCGCTATGACAATCGTTAAGGACTTGTTCTGCCTCACTATGGGAAAGGCAGCGGCGTAAGATAGTATCAATGCCGCGTCGGTAAAGTACATCCCCAATCAGTAGGTATCGGGGGGCGTGGTGTCGTATGCGACGGCGGCCATCACGATCGATGTGTGGTCGGAATTTTTGCGTACGAAGGTAAGTCAATATGTCTCCATACCAAGGGTCGTCAGACGAAATAATGAAGATCTGCTCGTCGATCAGGTCCGTTTGGATCACGGGTGATGTTGAGGAGGATGGGAGGTCCGTGATGAGGTGAGCTAGCGCGAGGGCTTTGGTGCTTTTGGGATTTTTGAAAGTGAGGTCATATTCCTGGAGGATAATGACCCATTTAGCGACACGACCTTGTAGGAGCCGCCGGGTGAGGAGGTAGACCATGGGGTTGGAGTCGGCGACAACCGTGGTATGACTAAGCAAAATATAGTGTCGCAGTTTTTGTACGGAAAAGACTACAGCTAGGGCTAATATTTCCTCGTATGGGTAGCGTAGAGGTGGTCCAGACAAGGTCTGGCTAACGTAATAAATCACATGCTCTTTGTGGGAGGCATCTTCTTGGACCAAAACTCCGGAGACGGCATGTTCAGACGCCGAGACGTAAATGGTGAAGTTTTGAGAGAAATCCGGTGGGGATATCAAGGGGGCTTGTGTGAGAGCTTTCTTGAGGGCTTCGAATGCCGTGTCTGCTTGCTCATCCCAAACAAAGGGTATGTGGGTACGAAGTAAGCGTAAGAATCCATGGACTTTGGTGGCGTAATCAGGAACAAAGCGCCTAAGAAAATTGGACCGCCCTTGCAAGCTCTGAAGCTGCCGAAGCGTGCGAGGAGGGTGAAGTTCTAAGATGGCTTTGACTTTCAGGGGATCGACAGTGATTCCGTCTTGGGAAACAATGAAACCCAACAATCGGCCCGCCGGGACGCAAAAGACACACTTGTGTGGGTTCAAGCGGATTTTATACTTGCGAAAACGCAGGAAAACTTGCCGGAGGTCGTTAAGGTGGTCTGATCGTTTTCGGGAACGAGCTGTGAGGTCGTCGAGATAAACTCGCAAGATATGGATCAAGTCGTGAAAGCAATAGGTCATGGCTCGCTAGAAAGTGGCACCATCATTTTTAAGGCCAAATGGCATGACGCGGTAGGCAAAGGTGCCCCATGGGGTGGTAAAGGCAGTCTTGTACTGATCCTCCTTGCGGATGTGAATCTGGTTATATCCGGAAAACCCGTCCATGAAGGATAGGACCTCATGGCCCGCACACTCATCAATGAGTTGGTCAATGAATGGCGTGGGGAAATTGTCTTTTGGACAAGCGTGGTTTAGATCGCGGAAGTCAGTGCATACTCTAAGGGTGCCTTGCTTTTTGTTGACAGGAACGGGGTTCGACACCCAGGTGGTGTACGAAATAGGGTAGATGAACCCTGCGTTTCGTAGTTTCTCGACCTCAGCCTTAACAGCGGGGAGCTTGGCAGGGTGAATAGGTCGCTGTTTCTGACGAACAGGGGGTACTTCCGGCCATGTATCGATGTGGTGTTCAATAATGGCGGGGTCGAGACCAGGCATCTCGGTGTAGGACCAGGCAAAGACATCACGGAACTCTTGAAAGAGTTTTTTGTACGCCTGAGTTTCTGCTTGAGTGCAAGATGCGCCCAGCGAGATGAGCTCAGGTTTCCCTGGTGTTGTGGAAATGTCTATCTGTATAGTGGGGGAAATGTTTGACATGTTCCCTTCTTCAAAGGCATCCGGTGCTGCGATGGGGTCCTTTAACCAATCGACTTTGGTGGGTATGAAGTCTTTCGACTCGATCGATAGCTGGTTGGATGCGGTGGAGGTAGATGCTTCCGGGAGGAAGTACGAGCGATGATGCATATCATCCCAAGGGTAGTCGGGTGCAGTGAGTGTCTCCAAAATTTGCTCGTCAGTATTGAAGTAGTCAGACCATAAATCAAGGGGTTCTGGTTTGAAGGTTGTTGAAATCATATATATCGTATTGACTTCTTCTGACGAGGATGATGGTGGGGGGTGGATCTCCTCGATGAGGGGAGGAGATATCTCTAAGTCGGCATTGTTTAACTCGTACAACGCTGCTCTATAGTCAGGTAGATCAGGGCAATGGTGAGAGTAGTGGCCGTAAACACTGCATATAGCACAAGGATGGTTCATGCGCAGTGATTTGTCGCGAGGCTGTAGAGGTGGCTCTAATCTGACTACTGGGATGCCGATGTCATCGTCCAACATATTCATATGCTCTTGGAGTGCCGGTAAGTGTGGGCATTGATGAGTTGGATGGCCAATTTCATCGCATAATGAACATTTGGGGGGAGCTCGAAACACTGGTGGGGGTTTGACTGCCTTAGGAGGTGGTATAGCAGTGTATGGTTGTGGACCTCTGCCCCCAGTGGGTTTAGAAAGAAGAGGGGGATCCTTTGACGTCGACGCAATCGTGAGACCAGGAGGAGGTTTCATTGACGACGAAGGGATATTGAGGTTAGGAGGAGGTGTCGTTGACGACGAAGGGATTGCGACACCAGGAGGAGGCTGATTTGTGGTAACAATAGGTTGTACCGGTTGGAGGATGACGTCTGGTGTCGGTGGTTGAACGGGAGGCGGAATATACCACACGGGTAATCCCAATGTTAGCCCGGGTAGGCTAAGGGTAGCCATAACCGGGGCGCTTACTACACCCGAAGGAGGAAATAGGAAGGGGATGGTGTGGATGGGTGTAACACCAATGTGACTGGGGATCAATGGTGGTTGACCACCGGACGTTTGCATATTCTGCGAAAGAGTACAGAGGTTTGCGACTTGGGTCTCCGGTGACGGTGGTGGAATGGCCTGGAATGTAGAGGTCATTGGTGTATCCGAATAAAGTCCGGGTGCCACAGAAGACACAAAGGAGGTAACTGCACTAGAAGCGGGTTGTTCAATCATGGGAAGAACATTCTCTGGTGCTGCAGGGGCGTTGGGATCATAGTAGGTGAGTTGGTCAATTTTGACCACGCGTCCCTCGTGGGGGAACATCATGGTGCGGAAGACGGAGGAGGCGACCGCTTTCATGGCGTACATGTAACTGCGGCCAAGTAAAAGGTTATAGTCGAGCTGGGCGTTAATGACCTCTATGTCGATGAGCACAGTTTTCCCACCTAATTGGACGGGTACCTTGGGTAATAAACCTTGAGGTTGAGCTGACTGGCCGTCGTAGGCCCGCAATGCAGTGGTGGATTGCTGGAGAGCAGGGGATCCCAACTTCTGCCAAACAAAAGTGGACATAACGCATGTGGAGGCACCCTCGTCGATGATACATCGATGGATGACAAGATTCCGAATAGAAACGGAAACTTGGACTGCTATGGTAGAAGGCAGCCGTGGTTCAGATTGGTCTAAATCAAAGGTCATCAATTTCGAATCATTTGGGTCAATCGCCCCAATGGCGGAAAGTAAAGTTTTGCGCTGAGTAGGACAGGTTTTTAAGACTTCTAACGCAGACATGGCTGCAGGAGATTGAGCTAGGTCATCTACGATGTTGTAATTGGACGCAGCCCGTGCATTGGGGTTGTTGTTGATTCGGCGAAGGGGGAAGCGAGGTGCTTTCGAAGCGCCATCGAGTGGAACCTGAGGTATACGCAATGTTTGATCAGTGGGATTAGCATTAGTATCCTTTTCGGCGGGGGGGGTTTCAGCAGTCGGTCCGTATTGATTCCGACGGGTTTGGATATTGACGTCTGCGGTGGACATCATCAATAAGTGGTGGGTGCCTGAATCAAACATGGGTTGGTCAGGAGCTGTGTAAGTAATTTGTTGTGGTTGCACGTTGCCCTGTTGGGGGGCTAACGGCTGAGTGTTCACCACTCCTTGTGTTGGAAAAGGGTTTTGTAATACCAAAGGTTGTTGTGGAGGTGGTGGGGGGTTGGGTGGAGGCTGAGGAGCCGCCTGCCCTTGACGATGGGCGTCATTTGTCCATAGTTGTCGAGCTCGCTCCAGATGTGGGCAAGCGTGGGTATAGTGGCCATAGACACCGCAAATGGAACAAGGATGGTTTGTTCGTAAATTAGCGTTTTTGGGTTGCTTAGGTGGCCGATCGGGATTCTGATGAGCGGGCGCCGCGTTATTTTCTTGCGGAGGATGGGTAGGTTGTGGAGCTTGGTTACGGTTTTGATTGTTTCCACGGTTGCGTCCTCTTCCGCGGTTTGGTTGCCCACCCTGGTTGCGTTGGTTATTTTGGTATTGGGGCTGATGTTGTTGTGCGTACACATGCCCTTGAGCATTGGGGGGATTCTGAGGAGCCGCAGGTGCGGGAGCAGGTTGCGGTGGATAGTACGCAGGTGGAGCTGGAGGTGGTCCAGTTGCCTGCTGGGGTTGTTGGTACCCCTGAGCTGGTGGAGTTGTGAGGTGAGCCGGTGCAATCGGTTGTGGGTAATGCATATGCTGTTGTGGGAACTGCATGGGGGTCTGTACCGTAGGTTGAGCATAGTATGTAGGAGGTACATATGCTGATGGCGCTTGGCCATAACAATGTTGTGGACAAGAGGGTCCATGAATGTGATGGGTCTGGTTTGTTGGAGCATAAGAAGTTGTCGCTCCGGAACTGGATGTAGCCCTAGAGAGGTCTGGGGCGGGCATGGTGCTCACCATACTGAAAGGTTTTGCTTGCGGTGTAATTTGGCCAATAATGCCATCAGCGGCATGTGATGCCCCCGGTGTGTCACTGCGTGCAGAGTCACCTCGTGGGGCGTCAGGTATGATCGTGTATAGGTAACCTGACTGGGCATAGATAAGATCAAACTGTTGGGCCTTGAGGATGGCCTCCTCCTTAGACTGGGGTCTTTCAGATGCTACATCCTTCGCAATGAGAGGAAGGAGGGATTTAAGGAACCAGTCTAGGAAGATTCGGTCGTCTAATTTGATCTTGCATAGGCTCCGGCGCCGGCGCCAATCATGAATATGGTCAGTGATATGCGTGGCTGTGTTCTGTCTGCAAGACAGTAGGATTTCGACGCCCGCATCATAGCGGACTGGTAGCTGAAAGAACTGCAGGAAGGTCGAGGCAAGGGAAGTAAATGTGGCATGCGTCCCATGGGGCTGCTCGATATACCATTTGGCTGCGGAGCCAGTGAAGGTGCGTTGTAAAAGCCGTAGGCGGATTGAGTCATCCACTATGGAGTTGGAGGAACACCATAAATGGAAGGACATGATGTGATTCTGGGGGTCTTCTCCTGCCTTTCCCTCAAACTTAGGTATGTCAGAGGGAAGCTTAGTGGGCATATGGGGCCAAGCAGGATCATGTCTGATGGGGTCATTTGTGAGCCTAGCTAAATCTGGCAGGTTGAGACTTGCCATGTATGGTAGACTAGCGGATGTGGTGACCGGAACCGGGACCTGCCTAGCCATTGTGGTATGGTGTAGGGGTCCAGTAGCGCCTATAGGTATGCTAGGTATGGAGGGTATGTGCCCTCCAAAAGGTGTGGCATGATATGGGTTAGCGCTCCCAAGTGCAACTTGGGTTACACTTGGGTTAGGAATCGCACCAGGGATTCCTGGTATAGCACTGCCAAGTGCAACATGAGTTACACTTGGGTTAGGAATCGCACTGGGGATTCCTGGGATAGGGTTTGTGGAAACCGAAGGGGGTATGACCCCCATGTTGGGCATGCCCATGACAGGTGGTGGTCCTGTGCTAGGCATTCCTGAATGTGGAGTGTTACCCATATTAGGCATACCCAAGGGGGTGGTTGTTGCCGTGGATGGTACTGCCGCAGAAGGGTCTGCGGATGTCTGACCTATGGTTAATGTAAATTGTGGATCAACTGGTGTTTCAGACATATTTGTGGTTGGTGGTAACTCGGTGGGGTTTTCGGATTCTACCTCCAAATCAAAGGTGAAGTGGGGTATGTCAGAATCGGATGACCGTCTAATTGATTGACGATGTGTCGAATCAAGGGACAATGCTCTGCGTCTGTGACGTGGAGAGCCAAGTGGACTAAACTCTGGGAGTTCGCCCTGTAGACGACGAGAACGTCTAGAATTCTCAATGGTGAGAATATGTTTTGTATGTAAAAAATGTGTTTTAAATATCAGGTGGTGATATATATGTAAAAGACTCAAAACCCTAATGCAACCAAGGGTGCAAGAAGGGGAGTGAAAAAAGAAGGCTCACAGGCCAAAAAATCAATCCTCAAAAAATGCACTTATTCTAGCAGCTGTGCTACAATAAGTGGAGGAATGCAACAACTGGTCAGAATACCAACATGCAAGCGGCTCCTAGAAAAAATAGGTGTAACTAGACTCAAAAGGTGGTAAAGATCATGCAAACACCTAATCTAAAAGTATTGTGACTCAAACAGACGATATCCTCTGCAAGGTGATGAAATCCAAGTCAGACAATATGAATGTTGAGACAACGGCTAGATATCCCCCTACCGGGAGGGACACCGGGTAATCAATCCTAAAAAGACAGGCTACTAGGATACTCCGTTCATGACGCGTCGAGAAAAGGTAAATCTGCCGTTTGGTCCTTTGATCGCAATATCCCAATACAGGGATATCCCGAGAACTGCGAATGGTAGCCCTTCGGTTACTGAATGGGTTTCGGTATCCCACTCAGGCTTCCGGAACCATCCTCGCGACTTCAACCCTCCTAAGGGAGAGGCCTTCCCACAAACCGGTTGTGACCGCGCCAAAAAGTACTAAGAGATTTTAGCTCCCTAATTGGACAACTTCTATGTCTCAGATGTATGAACTGAGGGGTGTTATTGGAACACCTATCCCCCCAATACTACCTAGCTACAAGAATTCTTTTAGTGTTCCCCAAGTGGGGTTAAAAGTGTGTTCAAATTAAGGTACGTTTTAAGGCTTAGTTCAATTAAGTGATCGTGTGAGTGCACGTGAGGTGTTGTAAACTGAACTTTGAAAAAATTAAATGCTTTAAGGGAAATTTTCAAAAAATAAAGGATTTTTCGAAAATAAAAAGCAAATATTTAAGACTTTTTTCACTAAAAGGAATTAATATGCTTTTCAAAAGATAACTCAAAAAATAAAGGATTTCTTGGATTTATGAAAGCAAATGATAAACTCCTTTTTTAAAAGAAATAAATGGATTTCTTCGTTTCAAGAAAAATTGCTAAGGGCAAGATTCTAAAGAAGTAAACAAGAAAAAATTTGAATCTAGATGAAAATGCAAAATGAGTCTTTCTTTCACTTTCTTGAAAATTTTGAAAAAGATTTCTAAATATGCACTTTTAAATAGTAAAAAAATTTTCAAAGCTGTAAAATATGCAGAATGCAAATACTGTAAAAAATGTGCTATGGGCAGAAAGTACAGTAAAAAATATTTTTCAAAATCGGGATGGCCGAATGAAAAAATTTAGCCGCGCGGGTTTTGGACAAACAGCCGCGATGGGCCGCGCGGGTTTTGGCCGCACAGTCGCGATGGACCGCGCGGGTTTTGGACGCACAGTCGCGATGGACCGCGCGGGTTTTGGCCGCACAGTCGCGATGGACCGCGCGGGTTTTGGCCGCACAGTCGCGATGGACCGCGCGGGTTTTGGACGCACAGTCGCGATGGACCGCGCGGGTTTAGGCCGCACAGTCGCGATGAGCAGCGCGGGGTTTGACCGCACAGTCGCGATGAGCCGCGCGGATAAATGCAGAAAGGTCGCGATGGACCGCGCGACTGTTTGGAAAAAATCCGCGATGGACCGCGCGGAAAAAGGCAGAAAAGTCGCGATGGATTGCGCGACTGTCTGGCAAAAAGCCGCGAGGCGGAAGCCGTGCACGGAAACCGAGAAACTAACCCGAAAATTGAAAATTTTGGGCTGTTTATGGGGGCAAATCTCAGAACAGCAATGGATCTGCTGTCTAAGATGGCAGATCTATGGATCTAAAGGTTAAAAACTCATAAAAACTAAGATTTAAAGGCAAAACTAGAGATCTAAAGTTCAAACCCCAGCGGAGTCGCCAAAAACTGTTGGCCCGGTTTTGCAACCAGGCTTAGTGCTATGGGCACCTGCTAACTAGTAGCAGCAGTTTCAATAGAAATAAAAACAATAAACTAAATAAACAATACTTTTCATGAATCTAAGCAAGAATCTAAGCAAATAATGTAAACATGTCAAAATCAAGAACAAGAAACATAAGAAATAATTTTTTGTATTGAAAAATGGGGGGGGCAAGCAAGTGCTTGCGATATTACCTTCAATGGTGAAGGTTGATGTTGAGAAACTCCCAAGATGAGTAGCTCCAAACTCCAAGAGGTCTCCTTCTCCAAGGTTGCTTCAATGGCTAAAAGTGCTCAGGGGAGATTTCAGCAGCATAAGGATGAGATAATGGAAGAATGTGAAATGAGGAGCCCCTACCACCTTTTTATAGGTTTTGGTGGTGAGGAATACCATTTGTGGTTTTGTGGAAACCAAATGGTATTGACCAACATGGTTTAGGTACTTTTCCCTCCTTTTTCCTTTTTTGAATAAAAATAATATTTTAATTCCCTTTTTAATATTTTTGGGAATTTGGACCCTTTTTGAGGGTTTTTTATGATTTTCTTGGAAAAATAATCTTTTTTAATGGAAAAAGGGGGTGTACTAAGGTCTTTTGGTGACCTTTTGTTGGTTTCGGAGGCTCAGATGGTGAAAAAGTGGACAAATGGGTCATGTGAATAGGGAAATGAGCTAGTGAGCACTTTTTGGGTGTTAACATGGTCGAAATATTCGGAACATTCCGTATCGTCAGTCTATGGACATCATATTGATTATACATTGTCAACCAATGACTCTTTGGTTAAGAGTCAGAAAAGAAAAGTCAAGAATCCTTGCTTATTATGTAGGGACATGCATCACACTTACCTTTGTCCTTGCATGGATGAAGCTTCATGATTATTGGAAAGTGTTTTTATGTATCAATCACAGCCTCCAACGAGTTCTAGTAAATTTCCTCTTGACTTTCCATTGGTTGACCAAGTGGTCGATCTAGTTTCATCCTCGGTCGATCCCACTCCTCCCTTGAAGAGTGAAACATAAGTGGTTGATCTAGTTTCATCCTTGTTCGATCCCACTCCTCCCTTGAAGACTGAAACTCAAGTGGTTGATCTAGTTTCATCCTCTATTGATCCCACTCCTCCCTTGAAGAGTGAAACCCAAGTGGTCAATCTAGTTTCATCCTCGATCAATCCCACTCAGGTTCATCATGTTAATACAGATTCTACCATGCAAGATGGAACTAATCCTTCTAGTACAAGACCTCCCCAAATTAATGAGGCTTACAGTATCCAACCTTTCATTCTGAATCAATCAATTTTTATCAATTGGAACGGACTCTCTCCACCTCGCCTTCCCTCCTATCTTCCTTTTGAAATTATTGTGTAGGTTGGTCATATAGATGTACCTCATACTATAGTTTATGAAGGTGCCACAATTAGAATTTTTTCCTCAAATGCTTGGAAGGCTATGGGTTCCCTGCATCTTGTGCCCATTATTCAGAATTTGTTAGCTTTTAACAGAGGAATCAGTAAACCTCTGGGGGTTGTTCCTCAGTTTCCTATTTCATTAGGTGGAAAAATGGTACTTATTGATTTTTTGGTAGTTTCAAGTCCTTTGTATTTTAATCAGGTCATCAAACGAGATTATGTCTATGTGATGAAAGTTATCATTTCCACACTATTTCAAGTGTTCTCTTTCCCTCATGACGAACGCATTGTGACTATCGAACAACTTTTGTTTTTTAACTCTCGTCCGATTATTGATCATCCGACCTATGTCCATGTGGTATCTTACCCGCCACAGGTAAATTATGTTGCATTATATCCCATGCTTCCAACTTCCACTGAACACGAGATTCTCTTTAATTTCTCGTCTTTTTTAACGTTGGATTCGAGATTTGACATGGTTTATCTTCCTTCCAATGAGGATGTCTTAGAAGCCATGATCAAGGCTTATCCTTTGACATGTATTCCTCCTGGAGCGTCGTCCTCTTGGAAGCCATGAAGACATCATGAGTAGAGATCCCTTTCTATGTCAAGCTCGTTAAAAAATGAAACAGGTTCCCATGAGCATAGTTTTCATTCCATTTTAAGCTCATTAAAAAATGAAATGGGTTTGTTCAAGCATAGTTCTTTTATGTTTCAAGCTCATGTAAAAATGAAACAGGTCCTCTCAAGAATAGTTTACTTTCAGTTTCAAGCTTTTGTAAAAATGAAACCATTCCCAAGCATAGTTTACCTTGGGTTGCGAGCTTGTGTAAAAATGAAACCATTTCCAAGCATACTTTACCTTTGGTTTCGAGCTTGTGTAAAAATGAAACCATTTCCAAGCATACTTTACCTTTGGTTTTAAGCTTGCATAAAAATGAAACCAACTCCATGAGTAGAGTTCTTTTCCTGTGTCAAGCCCGTTAAAAAATGAAATAGATGACCATGAGCATAGTTCTTTTCCTGTGTCAATCTCATCAAAAAATGAAACAATACCCCACGAGCATTGTTCTATTCATTTTTCAAGCTCGTTAAAAAATGAAACAAACACCCTCACTTTGAATTGAGTCTTTCACTAGATTTAATATATGAACCTTCATTTCATTCACCTATGCTATTTAATCCTCTTTTTTCTTCCTCCGCTGGTGAAATTATTCCTAGTAGTAACTGCATTTTTGATTGGATGAAGAAAAAGAGTAGGCCCTCCTCCAACGATTATATTCTTGTCGACATCAGCTCATCACCCAGGAATTAGACTTAGAAACTAGTCGGTACCTTGGAGCCTGCATGCCTTAATGGCAGGTTTCCTCGCTTTCGACAGTAGGTTTACATCATTGACCTTTGATCGAATGATTCCACGAATGTTCAACTCCAAATCATTTATTCGCATTCATTGGGATGTACTAGTGATTCCTTGGGGATCACTGTCATCATTGATGGTTTCCCTCATACTTGTTAACTGTTCACATCATTGACCGGTAATCAAGTGGTGTCTACCATGTTTGACTTCAACACATTGTAATCACATGGTTAGATTCGTATCATTTCGGGAATATGTAGAAGACCCTAGGTTGTTCTGATGTCTTTTTATTACACCCAGATTGCGATGGATATGTTTAGTAGGTTCCCACACAGTGTTATGGTGGAGACCTTATTGATGTACTATCACACATATACACTCTTGTATTGGTCATGGTTGTGTTATTATCTCATCATGGATCTACACTTGTATTTTAGTAGCCATGATTGTGTTCAGTCATTCATATATGGATCCACGTTGTATTTTGGTAGCCATATCATCGGTCAGTATCAACATGGATCTGCAATGTATTGGTCGGCATCTATGTTGTGATTCGTTAGGATGATAAAATTATTGTATTGCAAAATATCCTCGCTTATTGTTGACAGATTTCCAACTAACGGTTCCTTGCCTCAATCCTTTATACTTTATACATCAAAGTATTTCACCTATCCTATTACTCTAGCTTCATAATTTGGGGGGAATTCTATTACACAGAAATTTTGTACTCATCACGATTATGAACCATGTACACTTTATCCTTTCCTAAATACCTGAAGTACTCAACCAAAATCCTTAGAAGATGAGTCATGTTAGCGTGACGCCAGTCGACAGGGGTCCCACTCACTGTCGACACATACTGCAGTCTTCCTGAGCACCGGCACGGATAGGGTTTATCCCGCCCAGCAACACCTACAGAGCAGATGAGGTCTCACCTGAGGCATCGAGGAAGAGCAGACGGAACCATGTTTCCACCGAATGGAGGAGGATTGTTGCGGCTATGATACTTAAACTTATTGTAACACAGCGAAAGATATTTTTAGGCATTCCACATAATATTAAAGTGACATTTAACCAATACATTCATCATTGCAACAACAGTAATTGTAAAGCAAGTATCGCATCAAAGAAGCATGACATTATTCGTATAGTGTAATATCACATTATCATAACTGAACAAATTGAACATAAGGATTGCACCAAAATAGCTTCATCATATTATCATTATCAACCCAAATACAATTCCTCTGCAAAATCTAGATCTCCGCAATGACTCTTGAGACCAAAACATACCCAAAAATCATACAACATCAAAGCTTAACATTCTTCTCCCGTGAATTATGTCTCTCTGCGAATTTCTTATTCTCTGCAATCGTGTCTTCAACACTTATAATTCTTATCTATATATAGGCTTTTGTCTTACAACTCTTGTCCACTTACTACCGACTTCCTAACTGACACTATCGACAAATGACCCAATATCTAACTAACTTATCCAAAAACAACCAAAAACCCGCATTCTGCGGTATAGCTGACGCACGATTACATAATATGTGGTCCAATGACCCAAAACCTGCATTTTGCGGTACAATTGACCCAAAACCCGCCTATTGTGGTATAGATGGCTCACAAAAATACATAAAATACTCGAGCCTTCTTCCTTCTGCGACTTCGTCTCACGTGTCGCAGCAAAAAAATACATAAAATACTTGAGCCTTCTTCCTTCCGTGACTTCGTCTGACGTGTTGCAGCATCGGTGATGTTGCGATTCTTCCTTATCAAACCGCCTGCCAACAGGCCCCCAACACAATCTTGTGGCTCGCCCTCGAGCCACGTCAGCGGGACATGGTGTAATCGAACTCTTCTATGGCTGAACTACATTTCTGCAACTGTTTATACTGTCTGGATCGCATGGTGTTGTCCTACTACTTCTGCTTCATTGATCATAAACTCGTTGTTATGTAATTCTCACCCCAAAGTGGGCATCCCCCGACTTGCTGTCATGTATTTCTCAAACTCATCCTCTAATCTTGAGGAATCTAGTCCAGACTGAGGAGAATTTTACGAGCAGCGCTGAGGTGCGAACTAGGCCAATGGCTCTGACACATCTATTTCGCACCAGCAAGCACAATTTACAGGGACCAGGGGGCGATGAACCCCTCTTTTGTGTGGTCGCAGGGACTGCGAGACTTCGTACCATCACCAACTTCCTAGACATCTTGGACGAAACTTCATGCTTGTAACCCCGGGGTGTCCCAGGTGAATCTTGCTCCAACCACTCATGTACACTCGTGGTTCGGGCCCTCAGCGCACCTGGTGTGCTACCACAGGAAATAAAATGGAGCATTTCCACAACCTCCTTGGAATTCCTAACTTAACAAAATGCCAGAGCCTTTCGTAGCATAACCCTTCCTAACTAAAAGAATCTCTGCGTGCGTACTCCCCTCAGGTCGTCTATTGATACAATGCACTCTGTCATCCATCTACCTCATCAAGTTGTTGCACCACCTACTTGCGCCCGAGGATAATCATAATTCGTCATCATTCCGTGTGACGATTATCCGGACGGCAGATGAATCGTACCTTTTCCTGGATTCCTTCATGCAAAAACATGTGAAGCATTTCTTTTGCCATGTCGGCATGATGGATGCTTCGTGCCAACCATGCGAACCATCCTGGCAAGTACAATCGGCCATACTGCCTCGGTGTATCCCTAAGCAAACATGCGTTCTTTTGACACAATCGAACTCGACTAATGATCATATCCGTCAAAAAGGGAAAAGTCCCATCCGCGTCATGACTTCGGATGTGACCCGATCGCAACACTCCTAGGTGTCGCAAACCACTCCAACCTTGTGGCAAAATCCTCCCTGCTTCCGCATTTCATCCATGGTGGTGCGAAATCCTACCACCAATCAATCTACCTCTTTTTTTTCCTGTTGCGACTCCGGCATCGCGGTGTTCCAAGCCCGACTGATAGGGCTTCAAGCTATGACCATTCACCAGTTTTGGGAGCATCGCCCCATCCAGATGTTGTAGCTGAACCACACCCCCTAAAGTAATATTACTGATGTGATACAGACCAAGCCAATGCATCTGCAACTTTCCTAGATGTTTCATAAACTTGCTATCGTACAACAGCACCAAGTTGCCTTGCTGAAACTGTTTTTTTTTTTAGGTGTCGATCATGCCATGCTTTTTGGCGATCCTTCTCAACCCCCTAGTGGAACCCAGCGATGAAATGATCTTCTTCCAACTGCACCAACTACTCTAGACGTTCACCTAGTGCCGCTGCATTATCCAATCCTGTTGTGGCTATGATGCCCAAACTCGAGACAATATACTCCATGGGCATAATTGCTTCTTGTCTATACACTAGCTTAAATGGTGTCTTCCCTGTGAGTCGTTTACATGTGGTGCGATAAGCCCACAATACTACTGGGATTTTGAGGTCCTAGTCATCGCGGTTCACGTTACACACCTTTGTCAGTGCATGCTCCAATACCTTATTGAAATCCTCCACCCTGCCATTCGCCTGCGAATAATAGGGTGTACTCTTGTTATGTTGTATCTGCAACTTTTCCGTCAACATGCTGATGGTGCGATTAAGAAAGTGGATGCCTTGATTGCTCAATAATATCTTAGGGCAGCCAAAGCGAGTGACAATGTGGTCAAAGAGAAACTGCACGTCTATGGCCACGGAGCAATCAATGACTGGTGCAGCTTCTGCCCATCGATTCAAATACTCTGTCACGGTGATAATATTGCGTGCACCCATGCGCTTCCCTGGTGGATTGATTGGTCCTACAAAATCCACCGCCCATTTTTTGAACGACTCTAATGTAAACTAGGGCATCAACGGCATCTCATCACGTCGGGATGGTTTTCCAGTTCGCTGACAGACATCACAGGACCACACATAGTCTGTCGCATCATTATGTAGTGTGGGCCACCATATCCCAGCACACAACACTTTCCTAGTAGTCGCCCTACCGCCATAGTGTCCTCTGGCTACTCCTCCGTGCACTTTTGCTAATATTTGCGCTTGCTCATGCAGCAAGACACATCTGTGCAATACCTCATCGGCACCCATTTTGTATAACTCTCTTGCAATTAGCTGGAAGTCTGCAGCTTTTACTACCAACTGCTTCTTTTGACTGGTGGTGAACTCGTCTGGTGCAATACTCGTGGTCAGAAACTGGATGATTTCCGCAAAGTAGCCATCTACAACCTCAACCCGAAACAATTGAGCATCTGGTAAACCATCTTCAATGTTGGTTGGCTCCTCTCTTGTATCAATCCGTGAGAGATGATCAGGACCAGCATTTCACCGGCTTGGCTTTATAATGACTTCAAAATCAAATTCCTGAAAAAGAAGTAGCCAGCGGCATATCTTTCCCCCCAAAACAGACTTATTGACTAGGTATTTCAACGCGGAATGGTCAGTGAACATTTTAAAGTGCCCACCCAACAAATAGTGCCTAAACTTCTGCAGCGCATAGACCATTTCCAGACCTTCCCGCTCAGTGGTAGTGTAATTTCTTTCTACAGAGGACAACTTCTGACTGGAAAAAGCAATAGGATGATCAAGGTTTCCTTCTCCTGGTTGAACCAATACGACACCCAATGCAATCGATGAGGCATCAACGTGGACATGGAATTCCTTACTCCAATCTAGAAATACCAATATCGGTGTCGATGCCATCTTCGCCTTCAGTGTTTCAAAGCTAGCCTGACATTCCAGGCTCCACTGGAATGTCGCATCCTTCTTCAACAACTTCTCCATAGGGGCAGTAATCGCAGCATAACCCCTGATGAACTTGCAATAATACCCCGTGTGTCCTAGAGTCTCCCACAACTGCTTAACAGTGGTCGGTGGTTGCAAACTCAAAATGAGCGCAATCTTAGCCAGATCGACCAACAACCCTTGCTTACACACAATATGGCCGAGCAATATCCCAAACGGTGCACAAAATATGCATTTCTTCATATTCAGCGATATCTGGTGCTATCTGCATCGCTTGAGCATCAACCGCAAATTCTCCAAATGATCACAGACCAAACCATAGACTGTCCAATCATCCATGTATACCTGTAAAAAGGTTTGAATGAAATCTTTAAATGCAACAACGACAACCCGCGAAAATATCGCAGGTGCGTTCTTCAAACCAAATGACATTACAGTGTATTGAAAGCAGCCCCATTCAGTAATGAAAGTTGTCTTATGGTGATCTTCTTTGGAAATGTGGATCTTATGATAGCCAGAGAACCTGTCTGTGAAGGAGTACATCTCCTAGCCACCCAGACCTTTAAGCACTTCATCAGTAAATGGAGTGGGGAATGGATCATGCGAACATGCATCATTTAGCTTCCTGAGGTCAATGCAAATGCACACTTCACCCATCTTCTTATCCTGCACCACCATAGGACTAATCCATTCTGACTCCTCAACTAGTTCAATAATACCAGCATCCAGCATGCGATCAAGTTCTTCCTTGACCCTCTCCTTGTGTCGTGGATTTAACTGATAGGGTCGCTACCAGACCGTCTTAGCATCTGGTTTTAATGGAATCTTCATCTCCCCTAAATCGTCCAAAATCCCCTTCATGTCATAAAATTTTGTTGGGAATACATCCTGAAACTCGTGGAGCATATCAGTGACCTTGCTTATCAGCTCATGATCCCAGTAATCCCTGACATTTGTGAACTTCGGAGTGTCCTATGTCTCGATGTTAATCTTGCGGATCCTCAGTGGCTGACTGATTGGGTCGCTTGGCGCATCAAGTGGTACCACAGCGTGACTTCCTTCTGACTCCAGGATATTGACATTCCGCGAATTGTTAAATTTTGAGCATTAATTCACAATAATCTAGGATCTTCACTGAGAGAATAACATATACAGTATATCAATGCATAACAATCACAATAAACATGACAAGCATCACAAGAATCAAAAGCATGAGAGACAAGAGACACAAAGTTTCTGTGGGGAAAACCCTACAACTTCCTCGGAGATAGAGAGAGCAATGGCTCAACCAAAGTACAACCAAAATACACTTGAGATAGTCTCCTAGAGTAGATGATCCTCCTCCTCACTAGTGCACCACTTTCTGAGTGAGAGAGATATGACTTTTCGAATGATCTAAATAGAGATCTCTTGATCTCTATTTATACTAACCTATTTTCCCAGTGACCTTATGGGGCCGACTTGTCTATCTAGGTACATCCACAATATAATATATATATTTTAGGGCCGACCCCCCACATGGTGGTCTAATAAACCATCGGCAAGTACACACACTTGCGACACTTTTCAATCCACATGAAGACACTTCCTTATAGAGGAATAACACATCTCTAATAAGGGTAAAATAAATATATATGAAATACATTCCAAAGTTACATATACATCAACACTCCCTCTTAACTAGGAAGGTATTTCTCGACACAGATCTGCTAGACAAGTTTTCTTCTCAGGATCATCGTCATCATCATCGTCATTGCTGTTGCTATCTCAACCAATCTTTGACTCTACTCGTCATAGGAAGTTCTACAGAGCCAGTCCTTTTTCATACTGGATGTAGGCCCACCACATGCAGGTCTTCATCATCACTTGCCATACTGTGGAAATCTCATGACTTATTACGTGCGTCACAAAACCTTAAAAGAGTCTCTTGACTAACAAGAACTCTAAAGAGCATCTGAGGCCTTTTTCATCCTGTCCAGATCTCCAGGACTTATTACATGTGACCCCACCACAAAACCTCGAAAGAGCATCCCAGGACTGATTACGAGAACAAGGCTCAACCTATCGGATCTCCCAGGGCACAAATTACATGTGGTCACCACAAAACCTCGAAAGAGCATCCCATGACTGATTACGAGCACAAGGCTCAACCTATCGGATCTCCCAGGGAAAAAATTACATGTGGTCATGGAAAAAAATTTAAAGAGCATCCCAAGACTGATTACGAGCACACAGCTCAACCTATCGGATCTCCTAGGGCACAAATTACATGCCATAAGACAAAACCTCGAAAGAGCATCTGCCAAATATCCTGGGGCACAAATTACATGCCATAGGAAAAACCTCGAAAGACTATATGTAGATCTCATAGGGCACAAATTATATGTCCTCCCAAGCAAAACCTCGAAAGAGCATTTTCCAGATATCCCAGGGTACAAATTACATGCCATAGGCAAAACCTCGAAAGACTATCTACAAATCTCCCAGGGCACAAATTACATGCTTATCTGCACAACCTGTTCCACGGCCACAGAGTATCAATTTGATACTCACCATACATCATCCTGATGTACACATGATCATCCTGATCATCATCACTGCAACATCCTGTTGCATGTCATCTGGAGCAACATCCTGAAGCTCGTCATCCATGATCATCCTGATCATACAATGCATCTACCTGATGCATACCAAGTATCTACCTGATACATATCATCATACATGATCCACCTGATCATACAGTGTATCCAACTGATACAAATACAAATACATGATACATATCACCATACATGATCCACCTGATCATACAATGTATCCACCTGATACATATACAGATACATGATCCAAGCATCCAACATGATGCATGTACAAAATACATACACATGATCCAACCGATCATATCCAGCATCCAACATGATGCGTACATACATATAAATGATCCAACTGATCATATCCAGCATCCAACATGATGCATACATACATATAAATGATCCAACTGATCATATCCGGCATCCAACATGATGCATACATACATATATAAATGATCCAACTGATCATACAAAGCATAAACCAGAACATCATCCTGATGCTCATCATCCAACACTTACATCCACAGCCATGTGAAGGATCCTCCTTCCAACATGCTTGGAATGGCTTCAGCAAATGTGTCCATCACTTCTTCCTCGAAGTGTCATCAATCTGAAGAATGCTAAGCCTCTCCCTGAAGTATTCGAACTTCACCCTGGCTAGTGGCTTCGTCAGCACATCTGCAATATGCTCATCCGTCGCAACATACAGGAGCTTCATAGCTCCTCTCTGCACCATATCCATGATATAGTAATATTTGATCTCTATGTGTTTCGACCTCTCATGAAACACTAGGTTCTCGGACAGCTTCACATAACTTTGGTTATCACAAAAGATGCCAGTAGCATCCAACGGGAGATTAAATAACTCAGACAGTAGCTTCCGTAGCCATACTGCCTCACAACTAGCTGAACAGGCTGCAACTTACTCTGTCTCAGCTATGCTCAGTGATACGCAGGACTGCTTCCTACTAAACCAAGAGATCACACCTGATCCCATACTGAAGCAGCATCCAGATGTGCTCTTCCTATCTGCAGCACTACCAGCCCAATCTGAATCAACATAACCCTGCAGGTTAAACTTTTGATTCGCTTCATACTTGAGCTCATAATCCACTGTACCCTTCAGGTACCTCATATCATGCTTTACAGCAACCAGATGAACACTCCTCAGATCTGTCAGGAACTGACTCAATGTGTTCACCGCAAAGCTAATATCTGGTCTCATGTTCGTTAGGTACATCAAGGACCCAATCATCTGACGATACGTAGAGACATCAATCAGCTCAGATGAATAATCACATAGAAGTTTCAGATTCGATGCCATAGGTGTGGCCATGATCTTGCAATCCATCATCCTGAATCTCTTCAGGATATCTACTATGTACTTCCCTTAACCAAGGAAGATCCCACCTGTACTCTGCCACACCTCCATACCTAGGAAATAATGCATCATTCCCAAATCTTTCATATCGAACTCAACATCAAGCTTCCTCTTTGTATCACACCAAGTTCTGGGAGCTTGCTACAAGCCATACAAGGCTTTCTTCAATCTGCACACATGTGACTTCCTGTCAGGTCTTGGGACTGCATCCCAAACATCATCTTCATGATCGACGGATCATGGCATTCCATTTCTTCATCCCAGATCCTGGGAACTTCAATATCTTCAATAGATATCTTTGTTGCTAGAACAAATGTTGTAGTCCTTCTTTTGTAGGTGAAGATATATGGTCTTTCCTACAAAACAAGTTAAATTGCATGATTAGAAAAATCTCATAATTTTCATAACAAATTCTTTACACATAAATAAATATGTCATGCAGTTATCTTAGCCAATGCTTCAATACAACATTTATCCATGTTCCACAACTTTCTAGATGCCTTCCAATCTCTACCAGAACATTGTTAAGAGTTTGCACTACTCCCAACATGTCAGCAAAGCAGTTTCATTCTAGATAAGTAGCACCGGAATGTTGTACAGTGCCATAGGCCACTTACCCATCTCATGCATATTAGTAGTATACTGTTCATTAATGCAATGATTCTAATATTCACAATACATCTCCTAAGTTTAGGAACATAAGCATAATATTATTTAAACAAAAATAGGCAAGAACTGATAATTGAAATACTTATCTTTGTTTGTTTGTTGGGTGGAATCCCTCTGAGTCTTTGCTTCCTGGCAGGAGCTACTAAAGTAGCTTCTTCTACACCTTTCTGTTGTGGAATGTAGGAAGATGGTCAACTCCCTCTGAAAATCTGCATCCTTGTAGGAGTTGTTGGAGTGTGCTCCCTCTTGATCTTTGCTTCCTGTATTACTTGTCCTTATATTCATCCTTGCTGACATCAATCTTCTTGAACCCTGGAAAGTATATTCTGTAAGCCTTCGAGCTTTCATTGTAACCCACAAAGATACCCTTCTTTCCTGAAGGATCTAATTTAGTCCTCTTTTCCTTTGGGACATGAGTGTATACTGGACAACCAAATATTTTGAGATGGCTGACTTCAGGTTTCTTACCAGAAAAGACCTCTTCTGGTGTCTTGTTGTCCAATATCTTGTGGGCTGTTCTGTTCTGCACATATACAGTTGTTCTAGCTGCTTCTGCCCATAGATGCATAGGTAGATCCTGGTCATGCAGCATTTCCCTTACTGCTTCCATGATTGTTCTGTTCTTCCTTTCTGTAACTCCATTCTGTTGAGAATTATAAGGAGCAGTCAACTCCCTCTTAATCCCTAAATCACTACAAAGCTTCTTGAAGTCACCTGAGGTGAATTCTCCACCATTGTCGGATCTGAATGTTTTGATCTTCTTGTCAGTTTGATTCTCCATCAAGGTTTTGAATTCCTTGAACCTATCAAACACCTCATCTTTTTTTTTCAAGAAGTATACCCAAGTATTCCTGGAGAGGTCATCAATAAATGAGACATAGTAAACATACCCACTCAGAGAACTGGATGACATAGGACCACAGACATCTTAGTGGATGATTTCCAGGATGTCTTTTGCCTTACTTTCACTGCTTGGGAAAGCCTTCTTAATGTTCTTACCTTTTTGCACATCCTTTGCAAACACCTTCATGTTTGGTCTTGATTTCAGGAAGACCCTCTACAGCCTTGCTTGCAATTGGAAGTGCCCTATAGTGCATATGAGCAAGTCTTCTATGCCAAAGTTCACTTGGCTCCATGGATTCATGTACCATGGCATGTTTAGGTTGTCCCTTCAATTTATACAACCCTCCCTCTTGCTCTCCAATCACTACTGTATCATCTATGTTCTTTCCCTTTGGCCACATTAGGACTTGGCCATCCACAAATGCAACCCTCAAATGCAGAGATGGAGAGTAAGTTCTTCTTGAGCCCAGGTACATAAAAAACTTCTTTCATCTTCAAAGATTTTCCAGAATCTAGGTTGTAGGAGGCTTCACCACTTCCTTTGATTGGGTATTGATAATCATCCCCAAGTTTCACCTTATGGGGTGACTCATGTTCAGATAGATTCACAAAAGATTCCTTAATCCCATTCATGTGTTTGGAAGCCCCACTATCAATCAACCAATCATTACGACCATGGGATATAGTACTTGTGAGAGCAGAAATTAGAACATATTCTTCTTCACTTGATGAGTCATCATCACTATCACTTTCTGCCCTAGCCTTCTTCTTTGGGGGTTCATCATCTTCAGCAGCATGAGCATGATATCTTCTTTTGTTATTCTTCTTCTTCTTATTGAAGTTGGTGTTGTTGTCTTTCTTCTTCTTGGGACAATTTGAAGCAAAGTGTCCCTTCTCATTGCAATTTAAGCATCTGAGATCTTTCTTATCTTTATGATAATGGTGGTGTGAGAATCTCCTATTATGAGATGATTCCTTCTTGGAATTTCCTTTCCTGGCATGTGTTGTGAGAGCTTGATCTTCATTTCCCATCTTTTCTTCTCGGGCCACAAGCCTAGCTTCTTCTTGAGAGCATTCTTCCTGCAATCTATTGAAGGAGATCAACTTCTTCCTTGCATAAATTCCTTGAATAAAGGAATCCCATGACCTAGGTAGGCCATTTAGAGTGGTCATCACCACTTTACCATTCTCCACCATTTCATCCACTGCTTCTAGTTGTTCCTTGATCTGGGAGACCCTTGAAAAATGAGATTGAATGGTTTCTCCATTTTGAAACTTTACTCCTTTCAATTGGTTCCGTAGGGTCATCTTCCGATTTATGTTCTTCCCTTCAAATAGCTTGGTCAAAGAGTCAAGCATCTCCTTGGGTGTCTTTAGAGAAGACACATGGGGTATGAGATGGTCTTTGATTGAATCAGCAATGATTCTCTTTTCCTTGACCAAGTTTTTCTTATGCAATACCTTAGCCTCTTCATTCTCTAGGATAGGGATGTCTTCTTTTACATATGAGTCTAACTCATTCTCTTCTAGGATTAACCCAATCCTATACTTCCAAGCTCGGAAGTTATCAACTCATTCAAGCTTATCCTCAAGCTTGGTGTGGTGAGACATCTTAAAGAGTACTTCAAATGGAAATAGAAAAGATTTATGTCTTACAACTTGAAGTGCTGAAAACTGGATCTGGTCCCGGATTAGGGTTTGTCAGAAAAACCCTAAAAATTCAAAATGTGAATTTCAATTTTCTGAAAGGATAGAAAGATGTGCCTTGATGAGCTAATCAGCCTGGTGTATTCAGAATTTGAGATCAGAAAATCCTTACCCTTTAGATTTGCCTTTTTGTCCTCCCGGGTTCACTAGGGAGAACCCTGAATTAGGGTTTGGGTTTCCCAGAGATCTACCCAGCCAAAAATCTCGATCCAAAGCTCTAAACTTTGATTTTTGTAAGGAGCTTCTAGCTATGTCTTCAGATTTCAGAAACTCCAATTTTTTTGGAAGCCCTAATGTTTAGGGCCAAATCTGAAAATGTTCAGAATTGAATTCTGATTGGACAGATAGATTCTCCTTGATGAGTAGAGTCAATCTACTATACTGCTTTTCCAAAATTTGTGGAGAGAAACCAAATAAACAAGAAACTCAAGTTTCCGTCACTGCAAAATGTCTTCTTCTCAAGTTAGCTTTGATACCATGTTAAATTTTGATCATTAATTCACAATACTCTAGGATCTTCAATGAGAGAATAACATATAAAGTATATCAATGCATAACAATCACAATAAGCATCACAAGCATCACAAGAATCAAAAGCATGAGAGACAAGAGACACAGAGTTTCCGTGGGGAAAACCCTAAGGTGAAAAACCCCACAACTTCCTCAGAGATAGAGAGAGCAATGGCTCAACCAAAGTACAACCAAAATACACTTGAGATAGTCTCCTAGAGCAGATGATCCTCCTCCTCACTAGTGCGCCACTTTCTGAGTGAGAGAGATATGACTTTCTGAATGATTTAAATAGAGATCTCCTGATCTCTATTTATACTAACCTGTTTACCCAGTGACCTTATGGAGCCGACTTGTCTAGCTAGGTACATCCACATTATAATATATATATTTCAGGTCTGACCCCACACATGGTGGTCTAATAACCCATCGGCAAGTACACACACTTGCGACACTTGTCAATCCACATGACGACACTTCCTTATAGAGGAATAACAAATCTCTAATAAGGGTACAATAAATATATATGAAATACATAGATGAAATACATTCCAAAGTTACATATACATCAACATGAATCATCACCATCTTCTAGCCCACCACTGATATTGAAACACTCCATGAGAGACTGCATTTGGCAGTGCATGTGTGGGTCCACAGGATATGCTACCGGGACAAACTGCAGAATTACATCACGGATGATCTGTAATGCATTATGAACCTCTGGATCGGCATCCGTGAAACTGAATGTATGGGTAAAACACACTGTGAGCTCCATCCAAGTAGAAATTTCCCCTCGCAACTCAACTGTAGTATACCATGAACGTGGCATCTCATCCAAAGTATGGATAAAAGCATGGACCCACTCATCTTTTGGTCGCGATACCCATAGCCATTGACATTCCATCTAGTGACCACCAGAATCGGTCTGCCCATCATACTTCCTAGTGTGGTAAACCTCAGTATCACCAAAACATACCATCATCAACCTTCGGCATTTCGACCAGCCATCAATCGATGCCTTATGTGTCGCCCACCAGTGTGCTGGAGCAGCCTTCAATGCTTCATTCAATGCCAGCGAGCGCTATGGTTTGGAAACTCATTCTTCGAACTCCATCAGAATATCAGATAAGCCAGGTAGTCCTTCATATATTGGTAGTGTAACAGTTTCAGTCATGACATGGCATAATAACTATGTGACCAACCTGCACTTACGGAGAGACACTTCGTGCAAGCGGTTTTGCCAAAATTCCAATGCACCATCAGAGTTGGAAGATGCAGAGCCGTCTCTACACCATCCCGGCTCACGGTTGGCAATCAGATGTATATAATCTTTAGAAATATTGAATGCATGATCCCATCCACTAGGATTGTTGTCCTTCACTGGCTCTATGTAGCGGCATCCTTCAGCTGGATCCAACAGGGCGATAACTCGAAGATCATGATTTTCAAAAGTCATCATCTGTTGCTTGAAGTTGATGACAGCTCCACTGTCATTATCCCATCCAATCCCCAATAGCGTGGGATAAGAGTTGTCACCTTGGACAAATTCGATGACATCAAAGTCAACATAGGTTTTCATACCCTCGATATCTACCACTAGCCGCAGAACTCGCCCAATGGGTATTACTTTCACATGGTTAGCCAATCGGAGCTGTACATGAGACCAGCTCAATGGGGGGCTTCCCATCTTCTGCCAAGCCTGCTTGGTCAAGATGTTGACATCTGAACCAAGATCTAGAATAACTGAGTCAACATCATAGTCGCCAATTTGAATATTCATCCACATCTCCTTAGCCATCTTTCGTCGTTGAAAGGAATTAACTATGAGTTCTTGTCGATCCTAGGTCGGACGTCGCAACAGGGATTCAATCGCAGCAAGAGCGTCGGTATCTTTTGCCAAGGACAAACAATGTTCCAAAAATGCTTGAAGTGTGCTGGACCGCCACGACGGGCTAACCTCCGAAGTAGCATCAAAAGAAGAGGGCATGTCATACATGACGGCTTTACCTCGATCATTCTCTAAGGCCCGTTTTGCCTGAAGAAATGTCTCCCATTCCACATCAATATCAAATGATACCTTCTTTTGTCCAGCTAACCAGATCGTTGAGATGTCTTATCCAGTTGTCTTTCCTCCTCGAGTGACCACAACAATAGAAGCATCTTGCGGTCTTGGTTCTGCAGAAATTGTCGTGATGTTTGCACCCTGTTGCTGATTCGGTGGTACGTTCCCTGGTTGATTGATATTTTGATTTATGTTCTGATTTGGCCGCGGATTCTAGTTCTGCACTGGTTGCTTTACTTGGTTCTGAGTGGGCTGCTGTGCTTGGGGTTGTGTCTGCAACTGGGGAGTGTTCCCTGCCTGCCATCGTGCAATCAACTGTGGACAATTCTCAACTATATGATCATTAACAAAGAAAAACGCACACTGGTTCTGCAATAGTAGGAAGTCTCGCTGATAATGTCCCCATACTGCATAGTGATAACATTGAATAGGTCCGCGACCACCTCATCCTCCTCCGTGACCAAATCCTCTGCCACTTCCTCCCCGGAATCCTCCCTACTTCTGGTATTGTGATTGGTTAAATTGTTGCTGCATTGGTGCCGGTTGCATCCCTTGCCCTTGTGGTGCATACTACGGTTGCTATACATATTGTGGCTGTTGTGGAGCCATATGCATCGGAGCATATTGCGGCATGAACTGCAGCAGTTGTTGTTGCTGCGGTACAAACTGCATCTACGGTTGAAGTAGCGGCTGGGCTACCTGCGGCTACGGTTGCAATTGTTGTACATCACGCTGATCTTCCTTGACGTAGAATGCATCATACATTCTTTCTTGTAGCAACCCATATGCACGGCAATCTTTGTCATCGTGACCCACCGACTTGCAAAATGTGCAATAAATATTTCTCGGGGTTGTGACCATTTACTGCATATAAGGGAAACTGTCATGATTGTGCCCATACACCTGGCAGACGCGACACCACGGCATGATTCCGCCATTCAAAGGGTTTGGCTTACCTGGCACCAAATAATTGCTGAAACCTGGGCAATTGTCCTTCGTATGCCCTTCTCCTCGGTATCGCGTACACCATACTTCATCACGCTATTCCTTACCTTTCTTCAAATCTTGCAGCTATATAGTCAAGTTAGCGAGTTGTGTCTGTATCTGCGACATCCCGGTTGCATTATATCCAATCGACGACGCCTCCAATCGCATTGCAATCTCTAGAGATTCACTGGGCATCGAGATGTTTTGTTGCATCAACGGAAGCCGAATGTGTGGTAGCAGTGCCGCAATGAACCACTCTTTATGTTGGACGACGCTCATATCAAAACTAACCTTTTCTATCAGCGTCTTGAATCACTGGTCGAACTTCCATACCATCTCATTGGGATACTGTTTAATTTCCTTCAATTCTGTAATATACTAAGCCTCAGAATTGGGCCTTCTAAATTCGGCGATCAGGCCATCCCGAATCTCATCCAGCAACTTCTCTGGGGCTCCTGTAGGGACTAGAATGAACTTCAAAAACCAATCTAATGCACGACCTCGCAGAGTTGTTGCTAACTGTCCTTTCTTAGCAGCATCATCGGTGATCTATTTTATGGTCCAGACTGCTTCACACAAAAACCAATACTGTTCTGGATTTCCTGTCGCATTCCCATGGAACAACGGTAACTTAGCATCATCGCCCTCCATTCTGGGCTTCCTTCCTCCATTCATTGTACTACTACCAATTAACTTCTATGGAATTGACGAACTTGGTGGTGTCAAAGTGGTATTTCTTGCTATCTGAGAGATAGTGAGCGGAGGTGTGGGTACGTTGGTGCCAGGGTTTGGTCCTTCCTCTATCTTGGGCGTAGCTTAGTTGTCCTTGTCAAGACTATGAGGTCACTTCGTCCCATGTGGCATTCCTTCACGGTCTTGCGGTTCGACCGTAGCAGGACCTTCTCCTGTCCTTTGCCTCTTTTCTTGTCGGAACCTCACTCCTCCCCTCGTAAGGCCACTTTCTTCCTTGGCTTCACTCACAGTCTCATCATGACCTGCACCCATCTACCCCTTACCATTCCATGTACTTCCCCCCAACGGTTGCGGTACCCACGGCCTCTGCCCACCAGGTTGTCTACTAATCAAGATGCATCTTCAATATACCCTTTTCACAAATAAGCATCTTGATCGACAGTTGAAGCGACAGTAAAAACCTGCCCTGAGGTTCACGGAAAAAATATCTTTCGGCTTTTCTATAGGACTTATGAGTATCAACCGCGAACTCCGTGATATAGCCTTCTAGGATGCTATCGAACCACACTTCGACAGCCCACGATGCTTTATTATCAACTTCCTGCAGTTCCTGAATCAATTCGGAGGTCCAGGTCATCGGTTCACCGCCTTGGAAGTTCCTCTTTTGGAAGGTCAATTTTTCCAACCACTCGAACAATAGGACCGAAAATTCACAGAATAACCATTCGTGTAGACTGTCGTGAATGTATCTACCCACCCACTGATCTACTGTCAATCGAGTGTTCCTGCTTTCCTCTTCGGCGAATTCCCGCAACTTCTGATCAAACAATTCTTGGATCTCCGGTTTCATCGGGTGCCACAACATGTTCTCCTTTCACTCCATACACGGTCCTGGCAACGGAACCATTTGTTAGCGCGATGCCAGTCGATAGGGGTCCCACTCATTGTTGACACGTACCACAGCCTTCCTGAGCACCGGCCCGGATATGGTTTATCCCGCCCAACAACACTTGCAAAGCAGATGAGGTTTCACCCAAGGCCTCCAGGAAGAGTAGACATAACCATGTTTCCGCCAAATGGAGGAGGATGGTTGCAGCTATGATACTTAAACTTATTGTAACATAGCGACAAAGATTTTTAGGCATTCCACATAATATTAAAGTGACATTTAACCAATACATTCATCATTGCAACAACAGTAATTGTAAAGCAAGTATCGCATCAAAGAAGCATGACATTATTCGATAGTGCAATATCACATTATCATAACTGAACAAATTGAACATAGGGATTGCACCAAAATAGCTTCATCATATTATCATTATCAACCCAAATACAATTCCTCTACAAAAGCTAGATCTCCGCAATGACTCTTGACACCAAAACATACCCGAAAATCATACAACATCAAAGCTTCACATTCTTCTCTTGTGAATTATGTCTCTCTGTGAATTTCTTATTCTTTGCAATCGTGTCTTCAACATTTACAATTCTTATCTATATATAGGCTTCCACCTTACAACTCTTGTCCACTTACTACCGAATTCGTAACTGACACTATGGACAAATGACCCAATATCTAACTAACTTATCCAAAAGCGACCAAAAACCCACATTCTGCAGTATAGCTGACTCACCATTACATAATATGTGGTCCAATGACCCAAAACCCGCATTCCGTGGTACAATTGACCCAAAACCCGCCAATTGCAGTACAGATGACTCAAAAAATACATAAAATACTCGAGCCTTCTTCCTTCCGCGACTTCGTCTGACGTGTCGCAGCATCGACGATGCTGCGATTCTTCCTTATCAAACCGCCTGCCAACAAGTCATGAGGTTTTTTCCCTAAAAAACCTTGTTTAGAGAGGCCAATGCACCTTTCCTTCTAGCAAGGCACGTCTTTCCTGATAGATGCACCTTGCTCCATTACAAAGTGCGTCACTGGCGCATGTTTCTAGTGTCTAGGGTGCGTCGATGCCTGTACAAAGGTAAAAAGGAGAAGTTTCAAGAAGTTTCTCGAAGGAGATGCTCGTGGAGGCTTATCCCTTCCATATAGGGTAGATCTTACTCACCTCCCAGCTTAGTAGGATCCCACCTCCTCCTTCTCCCTAATCCTCTCCTCTCCTCCTCATCTCTTTTTTCCTATAAATGAAGCTCCTCTTCATGGGATAGGGGGGTTGAAATGAGGGTAGCCAAATGCTGTAGAATTTGAGTCAGGAATCCATTTTTCCATGTTTGGAAAATTGAGGAAAGGTTCCATTGGAAAGGATCTTCAACACCAAGGCTTCATTGGTTGTAAGTATTTCCTCTATTTTCATTAATACATCAATGTCTTCCTTTCCCATAAATGATGTGTAATTTCATTTATAGTAGTTCTCCTTGGTCAATTTCTTAGATGTATCATATTATCTTGTAGTCTCTTGTCTTTGTCCTTTTGATTCTTTTGCAGTTAATCTCTTCATCAACAAGAAAGATTGTGAAAGCTTCAAGCCACAAGGGCAACCTTCGTAAATAAGGTATGGACTTGACTCTTTTTATTCATGTAATTTGATAGATCTAGGGAAAGGTTTTCATTCTTGTTTTGATTTGTTCTACATCCGAACCATTTTGACAAGGGAGATCAGTTGGTGTACGGATCAATAGATTTATCTGTTAACATGTACTAGTATGTATTTACGATTATATGTATTTAATTATGTTTTGGATTGAATTGAAATCAAACTAGCTTTATATAATATTAGTGTTTTAAATTTTTTATGCTCTTGATGTGGTATTTATAATAATAATTTAATTTTTAAATTATTATTATAAATAGAGGCACGCAGTGTTTTCTTTCTCGAACGGTGTGATTGTGGTGTTCAAAAAATGAAAAGAAAAAATATAGCTATACTATGTTGTTTCTTGAAAAAGAAGGCCATGTAGATCATCACTATAACTTAAAAGTGTATATATATATATAGATAGATAGATATAGATATATATACATATGTATATATATATACATATATATACATATATATATGTAGATGTGTGTATATATATATATATATATATATCTATCTATATATATATATAGATAGATGTATACATATGTATACATATATATACATATATATATACATATGTATACATATGTATATATATGTATAGATAGATATACATATGTAGATGTGTATATATATATCTATATCTATATATCTATATATATCTATATATATATATATATATATATATATATATATGATTACTAGGTTTAGAATATTTTTGGATGGGGTGTTAAGGATATGAATGGTGGCAATTGTCGTATGGAAGAATATAGTGGAGAGAAGATTGAGATGTAGCATATGATTTTCATTAACTAGTGAAGTAAAATGAACTTGATGGTGATTATTTGGGTGAGTGATTAGAGCTCCCATTTGGACATGACCCTTACTCATTTCTTATTTTGATGGGTAGCATCGTATTATGTCTTGTTATGGATTAGACTGTTGACATGGGAGGTTTGGTTCACTCTAAAGGACATAGATTTATTTCCTATAGAGGAAGGTAACCATATCCATGATATTCTTTGTTCAGGACATTATTAGGGTACATCCATGTAATTTGCTCTCTCTCAAATTGATTCTTAGAGTAGTAGAATGATATACACTCCACCGAAGTTAGTTTACAAGGCTCTTGACATTGACATTGGTAGGGGAAGTGGAAGACATAGAAGATGACGACCCAAATCCATTAACAATAACAAGAAGAGACATAGGAAACCTTTAGTGCAAAAACAAAGACCTATAGTGCGGTGGACATGAAAAATTTCTACCAACATCGGCATGAGGAAGATAGTAGAGAAATGAGCCTAGAGTGAAAACAAAACAGAGGCAAACTGCAAAGCATAGAATTGATGAAGATGCACATGTGGTTATCTATACTTAGGGCATTCTTAAGGCCGAGAAACTAAATATGCAAAGAGTTAGGTCTACACTTGCATATTAAAGAGTTAGGTCTACACTTGCATATTAAAGAGTTAATTGCTTATTGTATTGACAAAAATAGAATATAAGGCATCATCATGTAGACACTATAGAAACTAGACAATGCATACGATACCCTAATAACAACAAGTTAATTAGGCTAGAAGGAGAATTTGTAGATGGTGACAAGGATAAAAATGTAGACCAGGAAGTTGGCAAGAAGATGGAAGGTAGCACATCAAAGAAACCCATTGAATTGGACGTTGATGTCCATGATTGACCTCCAACCCCTCTAGCTCTTTACTCTTTGTTATGTAAAATTAAGTTTTGCATTTATATTTATGATCCTCTTGGGTTCTTCACTATTCTAAACTTTAGAGAGCTTTAAACTCTATTTTTATTACTATTAACATTTTTTTTAGAATTAATAATGCTACGTCCAAAAATACTATAATAGATGATAAATGTATTTTGTATCAATCTACTAAACAATAGACTTCTCATATGACAAAATTGATTGTAATAAATTTATATTATTATTTATCTACATATTAATTATCTTATAAAAAATTAAACAAAACATAGTAAAACATCACTTTAAAATGAATATCATTAAAAATATTTATTAAAATATATAAATAGTATTAAAAACAAATATTTAACACATTTGTAATTAAATTATGATGTTATTTTATTATTTTTAATTAAATCATATATTTATTTATATAAAATTTGTTGACAAAATTTCCTAAATAAATGTGAAACCATGTTACTTTTTTATAAATGAGTTGGATGTACATAAATATATCATATTAAAATAAATTTTGAACACGATTTTTCCTTTTAAATCATTAAATAATTGCGAAACCATTCTATACTTTTTATTAATGAGTTGGATCTACACAAATATATCATATTAAAGTCTCATGAAAGTCCATGGACAAATTGAAAGTGACATGATGGCACATGTAACAAACTGAAGGGAATTGGGAGGGATAAATACGTAGGCATTTCCCTATTTAGAAGTATAGTTATGTCAAATCAAGGTCTCAACTTTACATAGTAATAAGGGAATTATTTGACCAAGGAAAAAATAAGGGAATTATTTGTATACGATTTTATTAAAGGACTTCATGATTGATGTAAAGCATATATGAAGAGGAAATCTATAATATCTTTAATCATATGTCAATTATATATATATTCAATGAAGTGTGAGGTCCTATATGGATTGTTGGGATTGCTAAAGTATTGATGGATATAATTTGAAAATTGAAGAAATTTGTAAATATAGTAAAGTTATTATTAAAGTACCATATAAATACCCCTTCTATAGTAGGGGTTAAATTGGGACCTTTAGAAATATTATAGATAACAATGGACACCATTTATTGAGATTACCGTTGTTTATGGTTTGAGTGAAACAAGGAGAGAGAAACTTAATAAAGAGAGGGAAACCTTCAGTACAATATTGTCTAAGTGAAGAGATTTTGAGGAATCTAAAACAATATGTTGAAGGAATATTATTCTTCAGACAAAGAAGAATGAAGAATGAAGGATATAATACTGAAATGAATTTTTAATCATATTTATAAATGTCAATGAAGATCAAAGAGATGATAACAGTTCAGGTTGGAATTACCTTGTTTTAAGTAAACTATAGGAGGGATGTTGTTGAGAAAGGGTAACCAACAACAAAATGAAGGAGACTCAAGACCACTCTAAGGAATAACATTAGCACGAGGAATATGAGTTCAAAAATTAACTGTAACCTTCTAGTGTTCATGTTTTAGTTATTTATTTTATTGGTTTAGTTTTTAGCTTTTGATTGGGCTCTTCGAAAGTCTCATTTGACTCTTCAAATTCATTCTATATCCTTGCATTGTTTCATTCCAAGCCATCTCCATACCACCAATATGAGCATGTTATCCTTTCACTTGTCTTCCATGTTTTGTCATTTTTTTTCTTTCCTTCATATTCTCATCCATATGCTCCATCCTTGACTCTAGAATGCTTTCTTCCTCTTAGAAAAAACTATGTTATACACCAAAATGTTTTTGCAAATATCCTATGGAACCCATGTTAATCCATTCATGCATTTATCTAACTTGGCTTACCGTCTCCTTGATATGCACATCTTGTATTTATGCTTAAGCATTTTATAGATTCTCCAAAGAAGGGAAAAGCAAGAACCAAGTAACACATAAATTTAATCATCTTTAAGATAAAACTAGGAAGACAATATGATGTAAGGGTATTCACACAAAGACTAATTCCAAGATTGTGGAAGAATTGTGAAGGAAGGTGAAATAAAGATAAGCACACAAAAAATTGAACTGGAAATGATGAAGTGCAAGTTTGACATAATGAAAATGCAAAATGTAGTTTAAGCATAGATTTGGGAAGCACATGACATGAAGAAGAATGTGGGAAGAGAGATATGATGATTCCAATAAATGAGTGCATGGTGTGTTAGGATAATTAAAAATCCAACCTTTGTCCACCTTAGTATTATTTCCATTTTCCTAGTATTGGATGGTATTGTTGACCCCCTAGTGGTGTTTAGTTGTCATATAGGCATCATTAGCCACCTAATGCACCCTACATGCATGCATTTAGGCCATGCATGTATGCATGCATGAATTTAGGCCATCTAGAGTCAGTTCCCTACATTTTAGGAGCTAACTCAGTGATATGGTTCAGTCCACTTGATTTCATGACTGCAGTGGGGGGTTTGAGATCTGATTACCACTGATTGTCAACTAATGTGCCCTATCTAGCCTAATTTGCATGCTAAAATCACTAATTCTCCCTTCATGATCAATTAACTGACAATAGCTTCAGTTCACTGACAATCAGTTGAGTTTGGCACCATCGGGGCACTGTAGTGGGGACAATTCCTATGCTAGACTAACATGGATTCGAATTCCTCCTCAATTATCAAATTCTCTCAATTGTACTATATTATTTTACTATATGTATTAATGGAATATGGCACTAGTTTTGATGCACATCTAATTTTCTTTGCATGTTTTATTTTATTGCTCAATTCTTGTTAGATTTCACTACAATTCTTCTTCCTTGCTAATTCTTTCACTATAATATTTTCCCAGGCTCAATGATCTGTTGTGTTACAAAATTGCACATGGTATCAGAGATCAACAAAGCTGGTTTATCTTCATTTTGAGAGTTTTCTGCGGGATTTTGAGAAGTTCTCAGTGCAACAATAGTAGTTTGCATTCACTCTAATAGATGCAGATGGAGAATTTGAATGCTCCTTTGACACCAAGAATCCTAACACCCTTCAATTATCTAGATTGGAGGGAATATATGTATATTGTGTTGCACAACAAGAGTCTGTACATGGTCAGAATGGGCAAGGAAGTTGAACCTCGGGAAGTTGTTGAGAAAGAAAAGTACCTAAACAAACTAGATGAGGCTTTTGGTTTTATGTGTATTCACATTTCAAGAGACTTAATATTCCATCTTGATGGATTGAAAAACCAAAGGGAGGTCTATAAGAAGCTTGAAAATCTCTTTGGTAAGCAAGATGAGCTGAGGTCACGTTTTGGAGAATGAATTAATTTCTCTTCAACCCAGTAGTTTCAAAACCATATAACAGTTCTTTTCAAATTTCAAGTCCTTGGTTATGCATTTCAAACAATGTGGAATTGACAAGAAGGCTGATTAGCTAGTGCTATCCATCCTAAGCAATATTGGCCCTGCATTTTCAGTATTTTTCTCTACCTTCCCCTCTAGGAGATTGTCAATCCCCAATTGGAAAATGCCTTCTTTATATGCATTCACAGAATCCCTTATCCAATAACAAGACAAACTGATTCAAATGGGAGCCATGAAAGCCTCCAAGAATCAGGCTCTTATGGATGGGGAGTCAAAAAGTGTGAATGCTAAAGGGAAGCAGAAGGGAAAGGATGAGAAGTAATCTAAATCCAATCCAAAGGAGAAGCTTAATCCAATAGAAGGATCCTTCATCTCCAAGAATGATAAGCAAAATAGGTTTAAGAATACCAAGTGTACCTATTGCAACAAAGGAAACCATCCAAAGATTTCATGCATGAAGAAGAAGATAGATCAAATAACCAAAATTCTTGAATAGAACAACATTTCCCTCACAAAAGGCGCAAGGAAGACTGATTCTGGAAGTGGATAGATGACCATGAGAGATGCCATGCATTGAAGGATGGATTCTCACAATCACAAGCCTTCCTCATAGATTCCGGAGCCTCGAATCACATGGTTTCCTGCATAGAATATTTTTCTTCTCTAGATCTTATTGATGGTCCTAGCATTCACATAGGATATAATTCATAGATATCTGTTGAAGAGAAGAGAAAAATACAACTAGAGCATGGAAATTTCAAAAATGTTTTGTATCTTCCTTCCTTGGCAACAAATTTGTTATTTTTTATCAAATGACTCATACAGGTTCACTGAATAATGTTGTTTTTAGACGTGAAACAATTGATATTGCAGAGATATCTTATGGGAAGATAATAGTGAAAGGAGTTTCAAACCATGCCTCCAAGGCATATGAATTCTCTCAATTTTTTCCATACTCTCTTCCTTCTCCATTTGCACCTTATGAAGATGAGAATGATGTCTATTCTGATGATCCACATTCAGATTCTGAATATGAGGACCAAGTTGAATCAAATATTGAGATTGAGTATGAAGCTCAAGCAAATCCAAATCCAGATCCAGCACATGCTCCCAATCCAAGTTCAAAATAGTCTCATAAATTCCTCGTATCTACTAGGAATTTAGTTGGGGATCCTTATGACCATATAAGAACTAGATCTCAGTTTCAAGATGCAAACCTTGCACTATGTCATACAGATCCACTTCTCCCAGAGATGTGCTACATGATGGTAGGGTTTGATCCATAGTCCTTCAAAGAGGCTTTCCATGATCCAAGATAGCAGGATTCCATGGATGAAGAATATGAGTCACTACAGAACAACGAGACATGGGATATTGTCTCTCTTTACCTAGAGAAAGCTAGTCTAGTGCAAGTGGATCTACAAAACAATACTTGCTTCTAATGGATATACAACCAAGTACAAATATCGGTTGGTTTCCAAGGTGTACTCACAAGTTCATGGATTGGAGTACAATGATACATTCATCCCAATATCAAGAATGGATTCTCTAAGACTTTTTGTGGAAATTGCAGCTTCAAAATAGTGGGAGGTACATCAAATGGGTGTAGAGAGTTCCTTCCTACATGGTGACTTTGAAGAAGAGATCTATATGAAACAACCTGATAGGTACATAGATGATCCATCCTTGGTCTCCAGACTAAGGAAAGCATTGTATGGGCTCAAGAAATCCGCAAGGGCATGGTATGCCAAAATGGATTCCTTTTAATTGTCACGGAAGTTTGAAAGATGCAAATTTGATTGCAATGTCTACATGAAGCAGAAGGGAGGTTTCCTATTGTTGATAGTTTTGTATGTGGATGAATTTCTCATCACCAGTGGTTCATCTACTGGATTGAATAACATCAAGTATTCTTTGATCAAAGCCTTCTCCATGAGAGATATAGGGTTGTTGAATCAGTTTATTGGCTTCAAAGTAATTAAAAAATATCTAGGGATCATGGTTTCACAATATAGGTATGCATCTGACTTGCTCAAAAATTTCCACATGGGTTATTGAAAAGCAACAACTTTTCCTTTCCTATCTGACATCATATTGGAAGAAGATGGTTCTACTCCTTTGGTTGACAACACCTTGTATAGGTAGTTGATTGGTATCTTATTATACTTAACACATTCGAGACCATATCTATCTTATGTTTTTAGTGTTGTGAAAAGGTACATGCAGGAGCAACATGAGTTGAATTGGAAGGAAGCAAAGATAATCTTGCACTATGTGCAGGGTACAAAAGAGTTTGGAATTCATTATTCTGCAAGTGCTCAATTAAATCTGGTTGGTTTTACTAACTCAGAATGGGAAGGAGACAAGACTAATAGGAAATCTACTTTAGGCTACATGTTCAAGTTTGGATCATGACCAATCTATTGGTCAAGCAAGAAGTAAGAAGCAAGAAGCACTCTCTTCAACAGAAGCATAGTACAAAAGGGTTGTGAATGCAGCTATTGAGGGAGTTTGGTTACATGGTATCTTGACATAGTTTGGAATTCGCACTTCTCCTTCAGTAGATATTTTATGTGATAATCAAAGTGCCATAAATATCTCTAGTGATTCAGTTCAGAAGCATATAACCAAAAATATTGAGTTTCACATGCACCACATCAGGGAACTGTTGCACAACAGGACCATCACTGCATTACTTCACTACAAAGGAGTAGATTGCAGATATTTTTACAAAGTCTTTCAATCAGAAGATATTTGCTTATCTCAGATCTGTTTTTAGTGTGAAGTATGCTTGAGTTCCCTACTATTCATTTTTTAGGGTTTTTTTCCCATGAGGTTTTCCCCATTTCCTTAGTTTCATGGACAGTTATTTTTTATTGTTTGGGTGAGATTTGGTCTTAGTTACCAGGGCCCAGGTTGTTTAATATTGGATTAAGTGGGGAGTTAGGATAATTAATACTCCAACCTTTTTCCACCTCAGTATTATTTTTGTTTTCCTAGTATTGGATGATGTTTTTGACCCCCTAGTGGTGTTCAGTTGTAATTTAGGCCTCATTAGCCACATGATGCACCCTCCATGCATGAATTTAGGCCATGCATGCATGCATTCATGAATTTAGGCCATGCAGACTCAGTTTCCTACATTTTAGGAGCTAACTCAGTGATTTGGTTCAGTCCACCTAAGTTCATGACTGTAGTGGGGGGTTTGAGCTATGATTGGCACTAATTGTAAACTAATGCACCCTATATATACTTATCTGCATGCTAAAATCACTAATGTACCCTTCATGATTAGTTAACTGACAATAGCTTCAATTCACTAACATTCAGTTGAGTTTGGTACCATCGAAGCACTCTAGTGGGGACACATCCTATGCTAGATTGACATGGATTCCAATTCATCCTGGATAATAAAATTCTATCAATTGTACTATATTATTCTACTATACATATTAATGGAATATGACACCAGTTTTGATGCACATTTGAGTTTCTTTGCAATGTGCATGGTTGATTTTACTGCTCAATTCTTGCTAGATTTCACTACAATTCTTCTTCCTTGCTAATTATTTCACTGTGATATTTTCCCAAGCTCAATGATCTATTGTGTTACATAATTTCACATGGTGAACACAACAATCATACATGATAGTGAAACAAAGTGTTGATATCAAAACATGCATAAGAAAGGTGAACAATCAAGTGTGAAATTGAAGTACTTACAAGAAGTTGAAGTGACATGGATGTAGAGAAAGGGTTCATAACATATTAATGAGGTCATAGTATTCAAGGTCATACATTATTAGAGAGTGATTACATTAATGTTCATATTAGTTAAGGATAATAATATTAAGTGGGTTAGCGTCTGTGGGGTCATAGTGTTACATAGTAACTGTGTCAAAAATCATAGGGGTTAATGGTTATAGTGTATTGATAAGGTGAGTGTGTTTAGGGTCAATATAGTGTGTCAGGAGGTCATTACATCAATAGTCATAGGGTTTAGTACCACTCAAAGAGTATTAGGGGTTTAGTGTGTTCTAAGCCATGTAAAAGCATCATAATTTGAAAGATGTCACTTGGATGATTGAATTTGCTATGTTTGTTTGCGTAGACTTCATGAAGTTTCTCTTAGTGTTCGAGGATATGTGGTTTGAGGGGTACTGTCACGTCAATCATAGAAATTATTCCCCTAGAAAATTTCTATAGCTAATTAATGCATTCCTCGAGATTATAGTGTTGGGTATGTGTTATATTATCTGCATGTATGTGAAGGGGAGAGTGCGCCTTTCAGCGGCGCAAGTGACGATCCCTCCAGCATCGCATGCAATTTTTGGGGATTGCATGTAATTTTGGGGGATTTTTCTAAAAATATGTAATTTAATCCTAGTTAAGGGATTGGGATCTATTGAATAATCCGGGTTAACGGATTAGGGTTTTGGATGTTGTAGAATAACTATATTGTATTGTGAATGATTCATAATGAGATGATGAGAAAAATAGGAGTGGTGGATCCAAGGTTTGCTAGTTTTCCCGGTTAAGGGTTTCCATGGTAAATCTCTGTGTACTATGTGTGAATGTTGTGGTGTAATCACTGTTTTGCTTAAAAGAATATGTATGATTTGCTTATCTACACAGGTTTAAAACTTACATATAGAAGGTCAGGGATATCAAGGATAAGGAGAATCCACTTTCCTTTAAAAAATAAAAAAAATGGTTAGTTGGCTTTCACTATATAAAAATATGGATAAAGAGGTGATACAAATGTGAGAGGCTATAGTGAGCGTTCTAACCAACCTAACTGGTCATCAAGCCATATACACTGGTTAGTTAGTTATTTCCAACTTAAAAGGCTTTTAAAATGTTGTTTTGTAACAGAATAATCCCATTTGGAAAGCGGAGTAGAAAATAAATATTTTACCCGTCATAGTGATCGTTTATAAGTGTTTCATGGGCAGATCTCAGTGTGATTGATGCTAAAAATTAGAACATTCACTTTCGAAGCACATGCATAATTAGAGCAAATGTGTATTTCTCTACTGAATCGAGACTGAGCGATTGAATGAATATGATCAATTTGTGGTTGAAATGGGATGTTTCCATGGGACCATGTTCTTAAACACGTGTCATTGTCAGGTTATCATGGTCAGTTGATGCTTCTCTATAACATCTAAGGTTGAACATAAATCGTCACCATCATCCATGGTCATTGTAGCATGCATTCCCACAAATCCTAATTAACTATCGGCTAATCAGAGAGCAGTAATCGAGTGTTATTATTACCACTAGAACGCCTATATAATTGGCAATAAATAATTACAATTTTTTTAAAATAAAATAATAACAATAACTAAACCAAAAAAAATTAAGAATTAAAAAAATTATTAAAAAAAACAAATTAATATATATATCTATATATATCTATATATATATATATATATATATATATATATATATATATATATATATATATATATATATATATATAAAGAAAATAGAAATTAAACCTCACTGTACCCCCTAGTTGTATACCCTTGCTCCCATATGCGACCGATACACCCCTTCTCCCGACGGCGGATCCCCATCCATGCTCCTAGCAGCCATTCTCGGCGGCCATATTACCATCCCGTGCCCCACCTTGTATTGTCCGTCCAAACCCTGTTAGACCCTATGAAACCTTCCAAATAGACCGTGGCGTTTACGACCCCACCACATGGCTGGAGAAAATGGAGGAGAATCTAAGCATTAGAGGATATCTAGATCATGAGAAAGAAACTGTCCATCCAAATAGCATGCAGTAAAACCTACTTGACTGCCTCTTCGATTGGTTTCTCTAATTTTTACACTTCTAGAGTTGTTTTTCTGAACATAGTTGGTTTACACATGGGTTCTTTTACTGACAAATTGAGAGTTTGTTAGGACCCCTCCCTATAAACATCTCTTTATTTTTATCCAGAGATAACGAATTTATTGATCCACGCCAGACAAAGAGGGAAAGGTTGATCCCATGTTTTGAGTACTCTCCATGAATATCTAGGGCGTGATACCTACCTTCTTTGTTACTACATGGATTTCGAATGGCGTGAGCCCTATTGTCTTGTCACTGCACAGTTTCGAGCCCTTTCTCCTTGTTGTTTCATGGGTCTCCAATTTCCCCTCAAATTCTGCTCTAGAATAGAAGGGCCACTTCCCTAGTGTGTTAATTGCTAACTGTTGGATGGAGCTAGGTGAACTCTCCCATGAGAGAACCGACCCCCATCCCCGAATATGTGTGAATGTTTATATGTGACCCCATTTGAATCCTGCAATGGAAAAATATGAGACCATGTGAAACAAAATCACTTATGTTCTCTTATTTGGAATGAAAATTTTATGGATAGTATTTGATGGGTATTTTTTTTTGTATATCAAGGAAAATTCATGCTCTTAAATAATAAGTGGAGGCCATGATGGGACATGGCATGGCTGTGTGGTTTACAGTTTTTAATCACTTATCATTTTCTCTCTACATGTATCATGTGTCATGGCTAATAAATACCATTGTACTTTACATATATGAGGTTCCTGTTAACTATTCAAAGTGGTATGCATCTTTGTCTTGGGTTTCAAAGTTATTTTGTAGCATTCATCAACCTATGATTGAATTAGCAGCAAAATCGTGACTTTTGTGAGATGCTTGGAATCATAGCGCGTGGAGCCAATGAGCATTTTTCTTGGATTAAAATATTTGTATTGCTAATGAATCTTGACAATGTGAGATAATGTCTTAAAATTCTATATAACTGAGATCTTAGATGAGCTAATATAACCAAATTTAAGCAAAGCATAGTTATAAGACGTCTATAATTTTGCAAAAAAAAAATGAGCATAATTTTGGGTAATGGTAAAGTTAACATTTTGACCCAAGAAAAGGTTTATTATAATTTTTTTGGGAATTTGAACTCAAGGAAAATGTCAAAATCTGATTTTTTGATAAGCAAGTATAAAAATAAACAATTAAGATCCCTTTGTCAGCAAGATAGTTGAAACTTCATTGGTTATAAAAGAGACAAAGTTGGATTTGAAACGAGGCATGCAACTATTCAAATGAAAGCTTACTCTCTCCTCTATGAACTATAAAAACCATTCATCAATAGGAAATTGGTGAATTATATGAGAAATTGAAATTTTAACAAAGGCTAGAGGAATGAAAAGCCTCTATAGGGATACACCTTGCTTTGGTGAAAGATAAAAGACCTGCCTTTCTTTGGTGAAAAAGTTTCTTCAAAGTCTCGACATTATGGATAAACATCCTTATGATACTTGGAGTCCATAAACAAATCTAGGATTAACAACTTAACACTCAATAATATTCCAATATTAGACCTTATTTCCAACATATGCTTATTAGGTGAAATGAGTTTTATTTGATAACAGATTGTCATAATTCAGTAAATATAAGGATTTCCTTCATTTCAAAATTGTTTGATAGGAAAAGGATTGCTTTTTATCTTATGCTAACATGAGTTGGAAAGTCCTTGTGCGACCAAATTCCTCCACTTGTGATGGTTGGAATTGTTCTTGCTATGTCACCACTGATAGCATTAATGGAAAACCATGTTCCTATTCTCACGGTATTCCTTTAGAATACATGTTCTCAACACACACACACACACAAAAAATTCCAAAGAGAAGTTTATAATGACATGGACTCTGGGAAGGCTATCTTGTAATCACTAGTAGTGCATATATTTAGAAATGAAGTTGTGAATGTTATATGCATGTTTTTTCTAGTGGATGAATAAAAGTCTTGCTAACTTGTAAAAATTATTGATCTTGATTTATAATTTATATACCGTACATGTATATTATCCAAATTCATTATACCCTTCTTGGCATTGAAGGGTTTAAATGATTAAAATATCATCATTGATGGTGGTATCCAAATAGACTAGTAGCCAGTAGATTTAGAAATGAAGTTGTTGATGTTATATGCATGCTGTTTCGAGTGGATGAATACAAGTATTGGTTTTTTCAAAACAAAGACGCATTCACATATGCATATAATGGCATAAGGTATGTATTTGAAAGGATCTTATAATTATAAATATGATGACTTGCTTATTGATTGGGTGAGGTGCTTTGTTTATAAAGTATCATATGCCTTGTTGCCCAAAATTATTTAGGATGCAAAAAATATAGTCCTTACGCCTGCGTGACAACATGTTGGTATTTTTTAACATTTTTTGTGATCTAATGTTTGAAATGGTAATTTCAATTAATATTGGTTTCAATCTTAAAATTTGGTTGCAAGAGGGATATGTTCATTTTTTAAATGTAGGCCAACACACTTTCCAATATAATAATAGATTTTTTTTAGTGTTGAAGTGTTTCAAGAATGTTTCCAACAGTTAATGGGTTTGGGATATGCTATCTGGAGTTGAAAATGGAATTTGTTAGCATATTCCCCTACTTACCTTATTTACTCGAGTAACCTTTCCTCTTCACTCACACTAGTTTGTTATAATTGCTTATCTTGTGTAACTATACCAAACCACCATTCGTTTCCTTGCATTGTTGGGTGCATTATCCCAAGTGAATGTATGCATGAAACCTATCAGAACTAATAGCATATTAAATGACCAATATGAAAGAAAGCGAACAAATTTAGCACCACTAGAATTTGAAAGAAAATGTACCATGAATCATTTAAATGAACTCTAGGAATCATCTGGAATCCCAATTGATAATGGGAATATGATGAATGTTAATATTGCTCTTTATGAACGCCTTTATCATAAAATTTCCAATGATGGTTTTGAAATTTCAAATAATGCTTTACAATTTGTTTTAATGGATAAAAAATATCGTTGTATTTGGTGTTATGATGCACTTTATCTATGCATTTACAGACATGTTATTGTGGATAGCTAGAGATAGTTGATTAAAAGAACTTTATTTATATACATATTCGTCTATTATATATAAAAGATGGTGTGAAATGGATAATGGACGAGTTTTTATTATTTTGAAATTGTGTTTTAATGTACTTTAGAGGAATTTATTCATCATAAAATTTATTTTCATGTGCACATTAGTTGAGATGAAACCGTTAATTGACATAGAACCTTAGTCTCTTTCAACTTTATGAAATTCATAATATTTTATACTTGTAAATTTAAAATTAAAATATCTAAAATTATTTGGAGCAAATTCAAATGGCAGTTTATACAACGTTTTAGTTACCAACCCACCTCTTATAAAAGAGAGGAGGGGGAATTGATAAAAGAAAGATAAATTAGAGAGTGTGAATAGCATGTGTTCTTTTACTACAATACATTTAAGTTCATTCTCCTTTTCCTTTAATATCCTAACAATTCTAGCAATGGTAGGCATGCTAAAATATAAGGTTTAATAGTGGCCTTTAAAGAAGAGACACTCCCTTTTGGAGGTAACTTATGTTTCTTTGCTTCATGTATGTATTTATGTGAAATGTATTAAGGACTAATTATAATGCTCCAGGAGGTGGAATATTCCACTTACAGGTCATTTATAACTTTGCTTGACTTTTCCTTTGAGAAAGTGAGCCTGGTGTCTACTACTAAGCTTCCCTTCATCAATATTTTTTTTAATCCTTGATCAATAAATCATATAAAGTATTAGAATAAAATTCCATACCATATTCCTTGAATGACATCCAACTAGAATGAAATGAGGAGCATAAAACATCATAAGGTGTCTTCATGTTCATTATGACTAGTTCGATGAGTTTTCCATTTTTCTTTGGAAAAATTTCCCCACATTCTCCCAATTTCAAACATATTTCTTTAATACGAGCCAAATACTCCTCCATCCTTTCAAAGGAATGGGGTTCTAGAGATATCAACTCATTCTCTATCTGCATCAGTTGAATTTCATTAACCTTATTAAATAACGACTTCAACTTTTTCCAAACAACATGAGTACAGTCAATCCTACTTGTATGAAAGCAAACCTCCCTTGAAATGTAACCTCCCTTGAAATGTAGGTTTTGATGGTCCCAATAGACTCATCCTTCTTCCCATCAATGATAAAATTAGCTTGGTCATCCATCTTATTTGGAATAACTATCTTGGTATCCCACTCACATTCTAAATTTCCATAACTTGAGTGGATATTTTAGATGTTGGATTGCATCTAAAAGGTCCACCAACTTCGTGTGCTCACATAGTACCAGTTTTAAGTTTTAACCTAACACGAAATATTCGTGTTAAGAACAAAAATAATTCAATAATAACATATATCCAACAAAAATCAATATTTTTCTGATTTAAATTATTATTAAGCATGTCTTATATGTAAAATGTTATAGCTTAATGGATTACTTTAATTGGTTCAAACACATCATTTTAAAGAAACGTTTTGTGAATTATTTAGATCTCTTCATTGGAGGTTCAAATGTTATGCAACCAAGTCCCAGATATAGCATAAAAATAGCAAAAATAGACCAAACAAAAGCAATCCATGACTTAATAATAAAAAATGAGATGAATAACAATTATCTTTGAGGGAGGAACCTTCTTACACAATGTACTGAGTAATGTGCTACTACATAAGGGGGTAATGTGCTACTACATAAGGGGTAATGTGCCAATATTTAGGGCTTAACATGCCCCTCCCATTTAGACAAGTGTTGTCCTCAATGCTTGATTAGTTGTGGATGATTCTGTATGAAGGACTCATCTTCCCATGTCGAATCTTCCATTCGCAGGTTCTTCCATTTGAAGAGGTACTTAGTAATATCCCGATTATGTAGTTGTTTGGTCCTTGTTTCGGTTATTTTTTCAGGTTCCAATATGACTCTTCCTTATTCATCAAGCTTAGGAAATATTGTTTAAATTGAGATCTTGTCTCCTATTACCTTCTTTAAGCAAGCAACATGGAAAACTGGATGCACTCTTGAAGATGAAGGGAGCTCCAATTTGTAAGCCATACTACCTGATCTGAAAATATTTCAGGATCCTTTTAACCATAAAATAGCATGTAAAATTTACATGTTAATTCTTATAAATATAGCTTTAAAGATTAATTTTAAATACTCAAATCAAACACATAAGAAAATAAAACAGATATCCAAACCAAAAATTGAAGACAACAGATGATAATGGAGTTCACCCTTCTTGGGCTACGTCTATGGGCCACTTCCAATGAGAAGGTTGATACTATTAAGTATTCAAAGCTTACATATATGATTTTATGGAAACACTTCTGAGTTATGTCAGCCAAACTCAGAAACAGACTACACCATTGCGTTCCTCTCGAATTCTGAGAAAAATGAGTATAAAGTCTACTATGTTTGCCCGAGGCCTCCTCTGGCACCCAAATCGAGAAAAATCTGCCCTAAGATTGTACGGACTGTACAGATTACCACATCGATATGTGCACCCATTAATTACTGTATAGACCTCGGGAATTGTGCTTTGAACCTCCTCGATATCTATGCCAAATGTTGTCTTGGGATCTGTGCAAACCGTGGTCCCAAACCTTGGCCTTTTCGTGATTTTTTATAAGGTTTTTGGAGTGCTTTTGGGGTGAGAAAAGGAGGGCCACGCGCCCCTTTTTAACCTCTATTTACACCTTCAATTCATAAGGTGAATCCACCGCTTACCACATAACAAATGGGCTTTGTCCCAGTGGTAAGGCGGTGGATTATGGGGGCAAAGGTCTTGGGGTCAAACCTGCGGGCCTCTCCCCTTCCATTGTTACTTTGTTTGTTTGAATGGTGGTTCAGTGATATTTGTTGGACAGTGACTTGGCTTGCATGTTGGAAGTTTACTCTATCGGTTATGTGGTGAATTGGATATGTTATTGGACTCTGTGTTGGCTGGTGACTTGGATCCAATATTTACGGCCTCGGTGTTGGCCAAGGGATAGAGGGTCTAGCCCTTGATCCCTCCCTTTTTTCAAATGACATCGTTCTTCAACTTTAAATAAAATTTGAAACCTTATACTATTAAGAACCAATGCTTGGATCCCTGATATGCAGACTTGGTGGAGACACTGGTTTCCTTGGATGTCATGGGTTCGATTCCCATGGTCTCCAATAAATTTTGGTAAAACGTACATCCATTGGCCAAGAGGGTTGCCACATGGCAGACCCTTATTGGTCCACATATTTCCATGTCATCCAGAACCTGTCCATGTGGCAACCTATGGGCTTCCACGTTTCTATAATGCTGAATTTTCCATGCCATGTGGCCCCTTTTTTTCCCTTTTTTCTGAATCATTGAAACTCGATATCTTTTGCGTCCATGGCCATTTCATGCGAAATGAATGTTTCCAGAAAGCTGCTGACAAGCTATACGTGTTTGTAATATTATTTACATATTTTGAAGACTTTAATTTTGATCGATCTTGTAGATCCTCCTGGACCACCAAAAGCATGAGATTATACAAAAAACAAGTGAGGACATGATTGTCGCACTTGTCCTGTATCATTTTTCCATTCCTCTGGGAACCTATACATTTGACTCATCATAATAATAATCAACATTGCACTGAAATTTTTAAGTACATTAATCCCCTTTTCAATCAAATCTACATTCAATATTGTTGGAATCAACCATATACTGTTGATTAGTAGAAATATGAATATCAAAATTAAACATATGAAAGATATTGTACTCATATCAAGATTATGTTTTACCATAGGAACACTATAAACCATGATAGGTGCATTGTGGATAAATGACACTTGCTTTTCATGAATATGATTCTTTTCTTCCTTACATTGCATAGGCATAAGTACCAAATTCCGACTTGCATTAACAACCCTTTTTAGTTGTTGTGTAGTTCCCAATGATCTATCATTTTTCAATGAATGCTAATGTATGATATACTCAATTCATTCCTTAAACAAATGATATTGATTATGTTCTATATAGCAGATTTCCTTTCAATCATATAAGTACACAATTCCATAGATATCTAATGGAACCACATCAAGTTCAACTTCATCTACAAACTTGGATGTTATTGCAAACTTTAGATCACATTGTATTGTACTTGTAATATTTTATCTTTGCATACCCATCCTAATGGATAAGGTTTCTTGTGTTGTTTTGTTGTTAATCCCAAATGCTTAACTACTTCTTTTGAAATGATATTAGCTTGAGATACAATATCTATGAGTGTGTCAATCTTATTTTGTTTTGTAATTACCCTTATATGAAACAATGCATTCCATTTTCTATCCTTAGAACCATCATGATCTTTAGAAGTAGAAGCACATGAAGAGACAATGTTAGAATCATTACCAGCAATATCTTTAACTTTCACACCTATGATTGATATCTTTATTTCGTCCTCAAAATCTGATCCAAGGTCCTCAACAATAATTGTGGCCTTTTGCTTCCCTTTCCGATCCTTAAACCACTTCGGTTTCAACTCTGGATGTAGCTTCCAACAGTGCTCTACATCATGTCCATCTCTCTGACAATGAGAACGTGAAAGTTTTGTATCCCCTTTCTTCACTGTAGTTGTATTCTTTATTTTCCCTTCTTCCTTTCCTTCTTTCAACTTATTAGATTCAGCCAAGGAAAATTCATCATGAGTATTATTCCCTTTAGATTCAATATGTGTGTCTTGAGCACACACTTCATCTAGGCTAGTAGGATTAAACATAAGCATTGTATGACGCAAATAATTATGTAATCCTCCAATAAAATTGAGAATAGTTTCTTGAGTGTAAATAGGTATACCCAAAATCAAAGCTCTCTTTCTGAATTCCTGAGTGTATTCTTGTACATTCTAACCTTTACCTTGCCTTAAATTTTTCCAATCCATCGTGGCTTGTTGTATGTATCATAATGGATAAAATTGCTTCTTTAATGCAGCAGTAAATTCATACCAGGAAGAAATAATTTTACCTTTTTTAAGGATTCCTTCCCGTGTCTTACTCTCCCACAAAATGAGTGCAGTGCCTCCATGGAGGAAAGTAGCCAACTGGATCTTTGCACTATCATCTGCAAGATTTTGGATCTTGCAATACCCCTCAATCTATCTAATCCAATCATCCAGCTTTTCTATGATAAGTTCACCATTATATGTAGCCAAATCAAACTTAATATCAAGTTTCAAATAAGGTAAATCAGACTTAGTCTTCTCAGGTTGTTTCTTTGAATTTGAAGAAAAAGTATTGGAACTTTCAGAAGAGGAAAAAGAAGATGGAGAAGAAGGATCAGAAGGGTCTCCTCCTTTTCCCAAATTATTATCCTCTTGTTTCTCCTTCTTCATTTTCTTCTTTTCCAATCTCTCTTGATAATATGCAAACAACTTTTCTACTCTGTCTTCCATCTGATAGAAATCCTTGCGGAAAGCCTTATCATTTTCTTCTCGATAGTCTTCATCTGCCATTTTCTTTCTTCTTCTTGAACCAATTTCTAGATCAATTTCTTCAAGCTCTCCTTCATCTCTCTCAAGCCTTGCTCTTTTTAACATAATCAAACTCACAATGCAATGGTTAAGCTGCTCTGATACCAAACTTGATTTGAAAATATTTCAGGATCTTTTTAACCATAAAATAGCATGTGAAATTTGCATGTTAATTCTTACAAAGATGGATTTAAAGATGAATTTTAAATGCTCAAGTCAAACACAAGAAAATAAATCAGATATGCAAACCAGAAACTGAAGACAACATATGATAATGGAGTTCACCCTTCTTGGGCTACATCTTTGGGCCACTTCCAATGAGAAGGACGATCGTATTAAGTCTTCAAATCTTACATATATGAGTTTCTGGAAACACTTCTGAGTTCTGTCAGTCAAAATTAGAAACAGACAACACTATGAGTATGTTCCTCTCGAAATTCTGAGAAAAATGAGTATAAAGTCGACTATATTTTCTTAAGGCCTCCTCTGGCATGCAAAATTGAGAAAACTCTGCCCTGCAATTGCATGGAATGTACGGAGTCCCACCTCGGGATGCACACCCATTAATGACTGTACATACCTCGGTATTTGTGCTTTGAACCTCCTTGGGATATTTTACAAACACTGTCTTGGGATTTGTGCAAACCGTGGTCCCGAACCTTGGCCTTTTCGTGGCTTTTTATAAGGCTTTTGGAGTGGTTTTAAGGTGTGAAAAGGAGGGCCACTCGCCCCTCTTTGGCCTCTATTTAATCCTTCAATTCATAAGGTGAATCCTTCGCTTACCAAATAACAAATGGGATTTTTCCCAATGGTAAGGTGGTGGATTATGGGGGAACAAGTCTCGGGGTCAAACCCGTAGGCCTCTCCCCTTCCAGCATTACTTTGTTTGTTTGAACAGTTGTTCAGTGGTATTTGTTGGACAGTGACTTGGCTTGCGTGTTGGCAGTTTACTCCGTTGGTTATGTGGTGACTTTGCTATGTGACTGGACTATGTGTTGGCTTGTGACTTTGATCCAATCTGTATGGCCTCAGTGTTGGCCAAGGGATCGAGGGCCTAGCCCTCGATCATGCCTTTTTTTCAAACGAGATCGTTATTCAACTTTAAATAAAAGTTGAAACCTTATACTATTAAGAACCAACACTTGGATCCCTGGCTATGCAGAATTGGTGGAGATGTTGGTGGCCTTTGAGGTCATGGCTTCGATTCCCATGGTCTCCAATACCTTTTGGTAAAATGTACATCCATTGGCCAACAGGGCTGCCACATGGAAGACCCTGATGAGTCTACATAATGCCATGTCATCTAGAACTTGTCCACGTGTCACCCTATGGGGATGCCATGTGCCTATAACGCTGAATTTTCCATGCCACATGGAACCCTATGGGTGTGCCACATGGCCTTTTTCTGCCCTTTTTATATCAAATTTACGCTTTTTCCCAAATCTTTGAAACTCAATATATTTTGTGTCTAGAGGCTATTTTACGTGAAACAAGCGTTTCTAGAAAGATGCTGACAAGATCTACGCATCTGTAATCTTATTTACATCTTTTGAATAATTTAATTTTGATCAATCTTGGATATCTTCCTGTATTACTACTAATATTCTGCAACACTTTATAAGGACCATAATACTTGGGTGTTAATTTATTGTCCTTATTTAGTTGCTTGAGGGACATTTTCATGTCAGGTTGTATCCTCAGAAATATCCAATCCCCTTCTTCGAAACTCCTTTCACTCCGATGTTGATCAGCTTGTTGTTTCATATTGTTTTGTGACATGGCTAGGTTGTCCTTAAGTATCTGGAAAACTTCTTGTTGGTACTCTATGTGATCTTCCACGGCTTGAAATTTATATTTTCCCTTTAAGGGAGATGTAATCGATGCATGATGGTACCCATAAAGTGCCATAAATGGAGACATTTTTTATGATGTATGGAATGAAGTATTGTACCACCATTCTTCTAAAGATAACAATTTCACCCACCGTGTTTGTTTATAAGATGCAAAGCAATGAAGATATCCTTCCAAACATTTGTCCACTATATCAGTTTTCCCATCAGATTGAGGATGATAAGATGAACTGTGAGCCAATTGGATACCTAAATACTAAAATAATTTAGTCCAAAATTTTCCAGTGAAAATTGGATCTCTATCACATACAATAATCTTCAGATTTCCATGTAACTTATGAACTGTTTCGAGAAACGTTGCGTCTATTGTACTTGCATTAAAAGGGCGAGAGAGTGCACAAAAATGTGCATATTTCGTGTGTCTATCAACAACTACCATAATCACATTCTTTCCTTTTGACTTGGGTAGACATGTGATCAAATCCATTGAGACTTCTTCCTAGTGTTGGAAAGGTATTTCTAATAGTTGTATAATTCCTAGGGTCTTAACTATTTCCACCTTATTCTGTTGGAAAACCAAGCATTCGGCCACGAACCTTTGAACATCAGATTTAAGACCTTCCCAAAAAAAATCCTTATTGACCCTATGGTAATTTTTCAGGAATCCGGAGTGCCCACCTATAGGAGAGGTGTGTAATTCCAAGAGGACCTTTTCTTTGAGTTGGGATTCTTTGCATAAATATAAGCGATCCTTATACCATAGTGAATCATTTTTCCACACAAAAGTATCTTATACACTTGGATTGTCATGTATCTTTTCAATGAGCATCCACACAGATAGGTCATTTTTCCATTCTTCCCTTGCAGCTACTACCCAATCGGGTTGTAGAATGGAAATTGCACAAAGTAATGCCTTGAGATATTCATCTTTTCTGGAAAGCGCATCTACCACCAAATTATGTTTCCCTTTTCGATAGATGATTTCAAAGTCATATCCCAACATATTGGTTACCCATTTTTATTTCTCTTCTGAAGATAATCTATGTTCCAAGAAGTATTTAAGACTGTCATAATCTGTTTTGACCTTGAAATGACTACCTATTAGGTAAGGACACCATTTCTTAAGAGCATGTAGAATTGCCAACATTTCCTTCTCATAAATGGGCTTTTGTAAGTGCTTTCCCTTGATTGGATGACTTGTGAAAGCAAGTGGGTGTCCTTCTTGCATTAGAAAAGCACCAATGCCATTTCCTAAAGCATCACATTCCACAATAGATGTTTTTGTAAATTCTGGTGTGGCCAAAACAAGAGCTTTGCACATTGCCTCCTTAAGTTGTTCAAAATCTTGAGTTGCCTCTAGAGTCCAAGAAAATGCATCTTTATTCAATAATGTTGTTCGAGGTGCATCTATTCTTCCATAGTTCCGAAAAAAAATGCGGTAGTACCCTGTCATACCTAAGAATCCTTGAAGATTATTTAGGCTTTTGGGAATCATCCTGTCCATCATGGCTTTAATTTTATTGGAGTCTACCTTGACACCTTCCTGAGATACAATATGAACCAAATATTATACCCCCTTTACCCCAAAGAAACATTTGAAAGTTTTTTCATATAGTTGTTTCTCCTTTAGTGGTTGTAGTACCCTATCAACATGTTGAACTTGTTCTTCCCAAGACTTGCTATAGATTAGTATATCATCAAAGAATACTAGAAATTTTTTTTTAAGAAAAATCTTGAAAATGGGATTCATCAAACCTTGAAATATGGAAGGAGAATTTGTGAGACCAAATGGAATGACTAAAAGTTGATAATGACCTTCATGAATTATGAATTCTTTTTTTGGAATATCTTCCTCCTTCATTCTAATATGATGATATGGAACTAATATCCAAATTTGTGAAGAAAAATGCTCCATGTAATTCATCTAAAAATTCATCAGTGGCAGGAATGGGAAATTTATATTTAATGGTGATCTTGTTGAGATCCCTATAATCTGGACACATGTGACATGATCCATCCGGCTTGTGAACCATTGCCACTGGTGCAGACTAAGAACTTTGGCTAGGCCTAATTATGCCTACCTCTAACATTTCTTCAACCATATGCTCAACTTCACTCTTCTGTCCATAGGGGTATCTGTAAGGTCTGATGTTATGAGGAACACTTCCCGAAATTAAGTGAATAACATGATCAAAATCTCGAACAGGTGGGAGATATTTTGAAACACATTCAAATACCTTGGAATGCTTATCAATCACCTTTTGGAGATATGGGGAAATAGGATATGTATATGTTTGAACATCTAATGAGCATAATTTTGCAATTACACCTTGATGTCCCTTTTTTATCAATTTTGGCATGCCATTAGAGCTTATCACCTTACTTGGTTTCCCTGTGATACCCTTTAACTCATATTCTTTTCCTTCCCATAAAAATTTCATGAAAATCTTCTGAAAATTAAAAGCCATTGTTCCCAATGATTGTAACCATTGAACTCCTAAGATAACATTAGCACCCCCCATCGGAATAGCAATCATTGGACTATTCAATACATATTCCCCATAATGAGATTGATATTATGGAATTTTCCTGAGCAATTGATAGTTCCTCCATCTGCAATCATTACTTGAAACTCTGAAGCTGGTTATACAAAGCAATTGAGAACCTTGGCTAATTTACGGTGAATGAAATTATGAGTACTACCATAATCAATCAACACCGTTATCTTTTTCTTTTTGATATATCCTTCGATCTTTAGATTTTGAGGAGTGCTAATTACAGTTAGTGCATGACAGCATATGGTGGGAGTAATATCTTCAAAATTAGTATCTTCTATTTCTTCATCTTGAGAGGGTTCCTGTACTTTTGGTTCTTCTTGTTCATTTTCTTCCTCTACTTCACCATATATGTAAAATAGTTTATTCTCAGTGCACTTGTGTCCCTTACTATATTTTCTATCACAATTGTCACAAATCCTTTTTTTTCTCTTTTTTCCTCTAGTTGTTGTGGTGTCAACCTTGTAGGTTGTGGATGAGTTGAGACTACACTTCCTTTTTTATAGTTTTAAGTGGTATACTTCCTTGTTGCCATAATTTTGTTTTCAAATTTTCTTGCCACCCTGAATGCATGCTCGAGGGATTTAGGTTCCCAAAGGTGAACCTCATGTTGGATGTTATCCTTCAAAGTTCCAATAATGAGATCCAACAAATTATATTATGAAATATTCTTCTCTCTAAGACTTAGCTTCTAAAACTACTTGATGTGCTTTGTAACTGAGCCTTTTTGCTTTAGATTTACCAACTAGCTAAAGAAGGTGTTGTTATTTATATCCCCATAATATGCAATTAATTATTCTGTGAATATATACCATGAGATAATACAGTCCTTATTACGGTAAAAAATCCATTGGTACCATACAAATTGATCAGGCTCTAAATATAAGGATGCAATAGTTACCTTTTGCAAATTTGGTACCTGGTGTAGATCAAATAATTGCTCCACTTGGAATATCCAAGTTATTGGATCATTGCCATCAAACTTTCTCATGTCAATTTTAGGAAGTTGGGTACCCTTTGGTGACCATCCCTAATGAGTTCCATTACTAGAATCATTTCCTCTTGGAATATTCTTATTCATGGAATTTTTCTCAACATGGAAATTATATTTATCCTCCTCACTATCCTGGAACACATCATCACCTATAGGGGGAATATCCCTTGAATTTTGTATGAGATCAACAATATTGTTCAACTTCTCCTCTAAATTGAGTAAATCAGTTTTTCTCACCGAACCTTTTATATTCTCCTCCATTTTGTTAGCACTCAAATTGACCTTAAGGTTGTGGGAAAGGTCTCTTCAAGGTAACACACAAAACCAACTCTAGGAAAGAGAGATGGATTCTTTCTCTCCAGAGAGGGATCTCTCACTAATTATTTAACAAGGCCAGATATGTGAATAAAAACTAAAATCAGATTGTTGTTTGGTTGAAACAAGATAAACATTCATTGGGCAATGGAGTCAAAACAAAAAATTAGATCAAATTACAGTGTTGCTACATGGAATTTTAAAACAGAGGCAAGGTATCCATTCATTTATAGTCAAAATGCTTGGGTCTGGTGGGGAGGAAGAAATAAAGAACGGCCCATTAACATAAGCAGCTAACAAGGATAAATTCAATGTTAACTTTAGAGGAAATATTTGGTGAACATCTAAAATAATAGACAGAGCATCTGAATATGAATTATGCACTATTAAACACGCATTTCAGACATGAAGGAAAACATTATGGAAGTAATAAACTGGAAACAAATTCACATAAGAAAGGGAAATAGACTGTAACATAAACAACACATGAATCTCTACAAAAAGCCAGCTTCAATGCTGTGATTTTTATTAAAGATGATTTTCACAATACAAGGCCCAGTTCTCTCGGGTTCAACCCTTTTTCCTTTCTATTACATGTGAATATATAGATATATTCAGACCCGAGGCTCGAATCACCCTAACAAAAAGTTGTTACTACTGTGATGACACCAATACAGATATGTCCATCACCTCTAAGAATTAGTTACAACAAAATAACAAATGTTGAAAAATAGGCACAACTACCTTTACAAGAATTCCTAAACATTTACTTGCCAGTAACAGATTCTAGTAAATAGTCAAAAACCTAAGTAACTAATTCTTCAGGCTGCCATCACCACGATCTTCAGAATCTTTATGCATGTAGTGTTAGTTTGGATTTTTCCTATTTCTCCACGAGCTTCCATTGGTCAGCAGCTGGTAGATCTGATGTGGCCACTTCATTTAGCAACACTCGTAATTCTGTATGGTCTTTGTATGAATAGATCTGAAGGTGTGCACAAGCCTCTTTGAAAACCAGGACCAATTCAAACTCCCTTGTCAACCTATCTACCACTGTTTTGCCAGATAGTGATTGGGTCATGCCTGCAAAGTCTGTATAATCCATCCTGCATCCCATCAACCTGTCCTGATACTCTTTCCATGTCAACATGGTACCATCTACTTCCCAAAAGAGTGGAAGCCCCTTCTTAAATAGTGGATCAAACATATCTTTGAAGAGTTTCAATTGGTGGGCCATAATATCTATTCTGGCCTGGACTGTAGTTAACTGTTCATGTTTGTTTATCATCTTCCTGGCCCAAATGATGGTGGATAACCTTACCTTTATGCTTGATGATTTCACCTCATCCTCAGTCAAGCCATTCAAAAACTCTATGCCATTTTCAGCGCATTCTATAGGTTTCTTATTCACTTTTTCCTTCATTGTTGTTACACTCTGCTTGGCCAACTTGATGACAGCTTCCTTATCTAAAATAAAATACAGGTAGGGTCTTAATTTGCTTGCTTCAGTTATCACATCATAGCAGATTATTTGCTTTGCTTCCTGTAGTGAGGCTTGACCTGTAGCCTGCTTTATTAATTCATCATATTTAACCTACAACTCTAGGTACTTAGCTTCTCAATCTTCCTCTCCTGCTCTTCTTCTGAAAATATGCTTTCTAGATCTGTGTTTTGATTATGCAACCTTTCTAGCTCTAAGTCTATCAGAATTTCCTACACCATTGCTTGAACAATGGAGAAGTCACCGGATTCAATGGAGGAGGGGGTGACCATGTTCTCCAATTCTTTGCCTTTCTCCTGCAATTTTCCTTCCAAATCCTCAGACTTAGCTTTCCACTTCTTTTTGCTCTCCACCATAAGAGCCATATCCATATGCCACTGTTTTTCTTTCTCTTCAAACTTTAGTAACCTGGCCTTACAGTCTATTAGCTTATTTCTTAGCTCTTCTCTTTTATCCTCCATCTCCGTCAACTCAGAGGCTTCTACTAGCTGCATGGAAGGAATCTTCAATTTCTTTTTCAGTGATTGAATAGTATTGTCTTTTTCATTTAGCATCTTTTGTATACTATCCCTCTTGTCTTCCTGGCCCTTAGTAGCCACTAATTCATTCTGTAGCTTCTTGATTTGTGCCTTGTGGGATTTTTTCTCCACTCTTTCATGTCTGAGCTGATTTCCAACCTTATTCTTACTAGTTTACAGTTTTGACAGCTCTAGTGCAACCTTTCACAACTTGGCATAAATTATTTCCCTAGTCTCCTTGTGAAGGTGGATCATGTCAGGTATGGGGATTTCTTCTAAGTTCATTTTCAATTCAATGGCCTTACTCTTGGTAGCTAGGGCCAAATTCAAGGTGTTTTGAGCATGGCTCCTGATAGTAACCAAGGACACATCCTTGGTTGAGATATGTCTAACCTCTGCATATAACTTTGATTCTTCTGAATTTTCCTCTTTTTTTTTCTTTATGCTCATCCAATAATTCTTCTCTGCTCTTGCTTTGTGCAGCAGATTTAGCAGCTTCCCTATCAAACACATATTCCTTGATCTCGAAGGGAGGTAATTTGGCCTTCACCTACACAATTTGATGCCCTGGTTATTCCACTTTCTATCTCTTTGGGGATATTTATGTGCCCTCATATTCTACATCCATGGAATCAATGACTTCCACTTTGTTGGATCCTCCAGAGCCACTGGCAAGGGTATAGTTGCTCCAACTGCTGGGACTAAGCTAGAGGAGCCAGGAAGTGGGGATATGGTTGTCTGCACCAAAGAGGTGGAGTCATCCTGTACATCTACATCCATCTTCCCTTTGTTGGGATATTCGAGCCAGTTTGCAGTATCTGCCATACCTGCAATATCAAAATGCACAAATCCCTTTCTAATACTTTCCTTCCTTCTGTTGGAGATGATGTGGAGGGGATCATAGTTGATGGATGCCTTTTTTCGGAATCCCATCTCTCTTAACATACATTCAATGGCTGAAATGGAATCCTTTTTCTTGATGATGAATGGGCCTACAACACATGGGAATGCAATATTTGAGGCTTTCTTATGATCCAAAAAATGTCCAGTTTCCACTCTTAGATTTTTCCTGATGAATTCCAGAGAAAACATTCTAGGAGTTAAGAATGTTGGAAGTGCATAGGGTGAATGAGAAAACCCATAAACTATGATTGTTGTGTTGTGCTCCGAGAGAAACCAGTGACCTCATCTTCTTGTCAGGAGAAGCTTGCAATGGCTCTTTCATTTCTGCTAACACCCTGGGTAATCTCTTATGGAAGAAAACATTGTAAACCTCATACATGAGGTTGTTCATGAATTTTCAGTAGTCTGTGAGCATTTCCTTTGTGAGAAACATCTCAGGAAGCTGCAAGTTTTCTTCATTATATGACAGGAACATCCTCATCAAATATGATTGGAACCTGAAGCTCATGGTCCTGTGGAATTCCACTAGCTGAGAATGGATACTCTCAGCTAGGGACTCCTCAAATTTAATGCAGGCACACTGGACAGACTGGTCAGACTCCTCAAACTCTAATGGGCAAGTGGAAAGGACAAATAATAGGCTCATTAGGGGCTTAGTGACATACGTGTCTGTATCTAATCCTAAAAACTGGCTTAGCATGGTTATAACACACTTAGATTCTTCAGTAAAGAGATGTATTTCGACTGGGAAAGCATGGTCCTGTAATGGGACACTAGGTTGTATGCAAATCCTGTAGAAACTTTGCTTAAACTCGACTGTGGACTGTCTAAAATACTGAATTAGGTCTTCTTCCTTGTACTCTTTGGACTTTAGGTTGAATTCGTCATGGATTGACAGGACTTTTCTTATAACAGTAGGGTTGTCAGGACACGATATTTTTGAACCGGATGCATCCATAATCACCCTCTCAGGGGAGGAGTAATTGGTGGTGCACTAGTCGACGAAATCGGGAAATTTTAGGGTTTGTTCAACTGCAAAAAACTGGAAAAATGACCTATATACCTTGTGTACATATATACCCTGGTTCCTAATCAACTCTAGTCTATCCTTTACTATTTCAATGGGTCCATTAGTCAACATTGTGTCATAAACCTCAACATCCTTGTCTTCTAACAACTCTTCTATCTTCTGGTTTTCAAAACTTGGGGTTCTACTTCTCCAAGCTCGGCCATTTAAATAGTTTTGCAAGAAGATAAGAGGCCTACCTGGTTACTGACAATTGTTTCTGAGATCCTGGCTGAGTTTTCTACTTCTGCACAGTCGTCGTCTTCCGCTTTCCAATGCAACTGGACAAACAGTATCCAGATCCCCATGCAGAAGTGTTCTTGATATTATTTTCTTTCCATATCGTCCCTACAACTGTAATGGTGAAGGGGTTGTTTAAGTCGTCCATCTGCATGATTGCTCCTGCACCATTGATTTCTTTCCCTTCTTAGCTCTACAATCTTTTTCACTTCTCAGTCTTTCAAACGCTGCCTTCCTTGCACTTCATATCTGTGCATCTGCCTCCAAACGTCAATCTAGATCCTATCCGCATCCTGACCTCCCAAAGGTGCGACCCCTACTACGGTTCGTAGATTTGGAAAGTGTCGATAATCCATGCCTGTTCAATTTGCGAGTTAAACATCCACTGTTGATTCCTTTCCCTTCCAGATCTGGACCGTTGCATGATTTGAATCCTACCGCCACTTCGCAATTTCAAAAAGTTCATTTCTCCGTGCATGTCAAATCAATGAAGTACTTGACGTCCATAGATCTGTCCTCGCATCCGTTGATCTGACCTCTGACTTTCCTGCAAGATAACAATACCCTGCCAATATTCTACGATGCATCTTTCACTTGAGAACTTGCTTGTAGCTGTCGATCCCCGCTACCATAAATCTGCTCTGTCCTTTCTTGTCCACACATCACCTCGAGCTGATTTTCACATTCTAACCCCATTTGCAAAGCTACTTAGAAGTTTCGATTTTCTCCATTTAGGTCCTAGGAAAACACTTCTAATACCCCAGAAATATTCTTAGCATGCCTTCTAGATCAGATTGACTTAAGAATTTTTGGGGTTTTATTATTCATTTGCAAGGCTCTAACCCTTCTCGACAAATCAACCCAGAACTAGTGCTAACAAATGGCTCCAATTGGGGATGCTATCCTCCCTGCGAGGTATCAAAGAACCCCGTAGACCCAGTGCCTGATCCATTGGGTGGCTCCCAAACTTTAAAAAAACTCACATTACTATCTTTCACTTTTTCTGTACATAAAATACAACAAATAAAAATGGCTAGCCCACAAAATTTCTGGGCCTTCTCTTCGGGCTTCAAATCTTTGGCTCACCATCTGCACTGATTTTAAAAGAAAGAAATATATACACTTATGGTACAAGAGTTACCTGTCATCCTCAGGACAGGTAATGCTTTAGAAATCTTCCATTTACTGGGACACTTCCCAGCTGAGACTCATCCTGATGCTCCAAAATGAATTAATTTGTATCTCTATATGCTGCAATGATCTATGGACCTACCCACATATGATCAAACTTCCCTTTCTTGTCTTCTCTAGGAGCATCCCATTTCAAGACCAAACCATCAATATGGAACTGTTCTTCCTTAACCTTCCTATCGAAAGTACTCGTCATTTTCTCCTGATGTACTTGTACTTTGTCATAGGCTTTATCTCTCATCTCATTCAGTTCTATTATCTGATTTATCCTCCTCTGCATATGATTTGGTTCATCTTCATGTCCCTGCAACAATTTCATGACTGGAAATCCTAAAGATGTTGGAAAAACAACTTCAACCCCATATACTAACTAGAATGGTGACATTCCAATTACCCTTTTTGTGCTAATCCTGTCAGCCCACAAAGCATATTTCAGCTTTGTATGCCAAGCCCTTTTGTTCTCTTCTAGCAATTTCTTAATTATTCTTACCAGGATTTTGTTAGAAGACTCGGCCAATCCATTTCCTTGTGGATAGTAGGTAGTAGAATGGTTTAATATGATGTGATATTTAAGGCATAAACTTATCATCTTCTTAGATTTAAAAGTAGTTGCATTATCTGTCACAATCCTTCTGGTATGTCCAAGCCTGGCCAAAATGTTATTCTCTAAAAAATCCATGATCACAACATCAGTGACTCTCCTCCTGGGTATATCTTCAATCCACTTTTTGAAATAATCAGTTGCTATCAGAATCCATCTATGTTGACCTGAAGAATTTGGGTTGATTTCCACAATGAAATCCAACCCCCACTACTGGAAGGGTGCCTCTACTAAAATTGGGTTAAGAGGAAGTGAAATCAATTTCCTCTTACCATAAAAAATATGACATTGATGACATGTGGTAGTCTCTTTATAAACATCAGAAAACATTGCGGGCCAGTACAAACCAACTCTCAGAATTTTATTTGCTTTCACCTTCCATGAGTGGTGTCCTCCACAAACTCCTTTATGGAATTCCTTCACTGTCTGCTGAGCTTCATCCTCAAAGATTCAATTCAACAATATACCACCGAGGTCTTTCCAGTACAACTACTGATTCCTAATGCAGGACTTTGCAGCCTTTAGCTTCACAAATCTAGCTCTTGTTTTACTTAATCCTACAAAAGCTTCTAAATTTCGTAATATGTATACAATATCAGAGTACCATGGAGACATAGAAAAATATGGCCTTAGCTGTATCCCTATGTCAAGCTGGTTTGAATGACTGGTCAAGAAGTTGAGTTGTAAAGATTCACAATTAGCCTCTGTCATCATTTTGGAAAGTCCTTGTCCTTTAATCAGCTTGGTAGTCTTGATTTCAAGATCATACTCCAGCAATAAAGCAATCCACTTTTCTCTCTTCTCTTCTGGATCTGGTTGGGTAAGAATGCTCTTTACTGCATTAGTTGGGACATGTGCAACAATGTGCGAATGGAGAATGTATACTCTGAAATATTTCAAAGATTTTACCAAGGCATAGGCCTACTTTTCCATGATATCATATTTCAATTCCCCATCTCTCAACACCTTACTGAAAAATGATATAGGTTGCTCAATATTTTGATTGTTTTTCTGCAATAGGACTCTTGCTATAGTATGCTCAGATGCATAAGAGAATACTAGGAAATATCTAGTGAAGTCTGGACTTGCCAAAACTAGAGCTTTAGTGATGGCCCTTTTAATACCTTTGAAAGATTCTCTAGCATATTCTATCCAGATTATTTGACTCTCCTTTTTCAGCATGTTATTAATATTTATCAATAATTCAACAAAGCTGGGAATGAATCTCCTCAGGAAGCCTACTTGCCCAATAAATGACTGCTCTTCCTTCGTTCTCCTAGGCTCCTCAACCTTTAAGATCGCACTAATCCTTTCTAGATCAATCCTAATACCATCCTTTGAAATAATATGACCAATTAATTTAGCTTCTTCCAGTGCAAAATTAGATTTTTGGGATTCTAAATGAAATACCATATCCTTTTCTTCTGCAAAAGCGATGTCCATAGCACGTTGAAATGTAGCTCCTGCATTCATCAACCCAAAAGGAATTTTAGGATACATGAATGTACCCCACAATGTAGTAAAAGAAGTCTTCTCTTGGTCCTCTGGGGATACTTTAATCTGGTTATAGCATGAGAAACTATCCATAGTTGAAATCCTTTCAGACCCTATCACCTTCTGCAGAATGTGCTCCATCTTTGGTAATGGGTAATTGTCCTTCATAGAAACTCTGTTGATATTTCTGAAATCAATACAAAGTCTGATCTCACCATTTTTCTTTCTAACATGCACCAAGTTAGCCACCCATTTTGAAAACCTCAAAGTTACAATAATCTTAGCATTGAATAGCTTTTTGATCTCTTTTTCTATCACAGGAAACACCTTGGGGTTTACTCTTCTCAACTTTTGTCTGAAAGGATTTTCCCCAGGATTTATCGGGATGGTATGCTATATGATATCGATATCATACTCTTTCAGGTCTTCATAGCTCCAGGAAAATACATCTATGTAATTCTTCATCAAATTGACATATTCTTCCTTTTCTTTTGCAGGTAATTTCTTGGACAACTTCAAGATTCGTGGCGCTTCTTCAGTACCTAAGTTCTGGTATTCCACCATGTCATCAGTAGGTTTAACCTTTGGATTCTTAGTAGCATCATTCTGATCAAACAAATTCTCTAGGGGAATCAGTCCTCTTGGAATAAAATTTCTTTTCAACTGTATTATGTCCTTTCCTCCTAACATATTCTGCCACTCTTTCTTTTCGGCTGATTCCTCTTCAACCGACTCACCATCTTGGAGGCTTTCTAAATTTTCATTCTCTATATCAATCTGAGCATTCATAAATTCGTCAGACATCTCTAAAAATCTCTTTATTTGCATATCATCGTAAAAAACTTGCCAGTATTTGAAGTTGTCTGGTATCGAGGGTCTGTTTAAAATTTCAACTTTATACTTTTTTTGAGAATAAACAGGGGTTTTTAAACCACCAGCAATCGTAGCCAGAGAATCTGCTACTTGATTTTCAATTCTGGGTACTACTCTGATTTTATGCTCTGTGAAATAATTGCCAAGCATGTCCCAGACTTCATTCCTGTATGCTCTCATTCTGGGATGTTTGGTCTAGTAACTATCATTCACCTAATCTACCACAAGCTCTAAGTCCCCAAATACTTCTATCCTCTTTTCCCCCATATCCTTCAAATCCCGCAAACCCAACAACAGAGCCTCATACTCAGCTGCATTATTAGTACACTCAAAAGTCAATTTGTAAGATAAAGCTTTAAATTCTCTGGCTGGAGATATAATCCAAACACTTTCCCCAGCCCCATTTTTACTTAGAGACCCATCAAAGTTCATGGTCCACAACCCTTCTTCATTCTGTTTCTTCTCCAAGACTTCTTGTCTTTTTTCAAATTCCTCATCCTCCTTAAGTTCAATCTGTACAAGAAATTCAGGATCAGTGTGTGGTCCATCATTGAAAAATATAGAAGACCCCAAATCAGTATCAACAACATAAATAGGATGGTTTTCAGGTTTATCCTTACTTCTGACTACATATGCTAACATTTTCTCTCTATATAACCTCCTGTTACCTCTAAACAAAGGTATAGTGGCATATGAAAAATCCATTTGCATAGTTGCCTTTAATTTTGATTGCCAAGATCTTGATAACAACATACCAAACTTTGCAGGAATATCAGCTACTACAACATCCATCACAATGCTTTTAGTTGGAAGTTGTGTAAGAGTTACCACCATATGTTTTGTCAATCCTAGACACCTGACCTTTCTAGAATCAAGATAATGCAGGTCTTTATAGGGCCTAGTAACCTCCAATCCTAGACTTTCCACCACTATCTTTGGCATTAGATTATGAGAGGCACCGGAATCTAGCATGGCATTGTGCAAAATAATATCATGGATATTCAAACTTAGATAAAATGGGGGAACTTCTTCATCATCTATATTTCCAATTTTAGGCCCAAAGGCAATAGTGGGAGAATCATCTGTCACTTCTAATATATCTGGTTGATACTCACCTTGATTCTTGACCATTTTCGTAATCCCTTCTCTGTATTCATTATTCCTTACCAACTCATTAAAGGGGATAGAAATCTTAACCTTCGATAACTCTGACTTCAGATTGAAGGATGAAATCGATCTATCTACATCAATTGTCTTTGACTGTTTAGTTTCCTTTGGTTGTTGTTCCTTATTGTCTGGGTCCTTCTATACCATAGCATCCTTCTGCTTTTCTTTCTTTTTTTTTGAATTCTACTGAGTGTTAGAAAGCTAGTTTGGACTGGGATTTCCTTTATTTGTTATTACATCATCATTTCTTAGTTTTAACTTTCTCTAAAAATCATCAATGGCATTCTGATATCGTCTCTGATATTGTTATGATCCTCTCTGATATTGTTATGAATCTAGCTCTGAAACATGGCTATCATCTTCCTGGGTGAAAAAATTATGCTCTTCTTCAGTCAAATGTATTTCAGAATCAATATCATCAAAGTGATGAATTTGGTCATCCATTGGGTCTTCCTTCCCTTCCTCATCAACCAAATTTTCTGGAAATGGTGGTCTTATTTGTTTATCTTCAGGGTTTCTTTGGTTTCTCTGAGGAAGTGGCCTTCTAAAATTTTGATTCCTTATTTGATTTTCAGGTTTCTCTCTATTAGGTGGTTTATTATCTAGGGATAAGTTGTCCATCAATTTTTCCATATTCTTCATCATCATTTCAAACTTAACATCACTTGCAAAGGAAGAAGCAGAAGTGGTTGGTTGGTTTTCTTGTCTTCTTTTATCTACTTCTACTCTACCTTTCATCTTCCCTGAGGTCATTAACTTTGCTTCCACTTCTAAGGCATCCTTTAACATAGATGATAGGGTAGCTGACTTCCTCTCTCTCAACATACTTGAAAAGTCCCCATCAAAGGAATCTACATAATGAAGCTTGGCAGCGCCTACCAAGGGTTTAATATCAGCTGGAATGGAGTTACCTTCATAAATCTGCTATAAAACTCATGTACAGACTCAAAATTCCCTTTCTTTAAATGGTCATATTGAGATAATATTTGTAAGGGACTCTTCTTTGCCTCCCACCTATCCAAAAACAAGGTCTCAAAAGCTTCAAAGGTAAGGATAGATGCTGCTAGTAAATCCTTAAACCATCTCTTTGCCTCCCCTGAAAAACTCTGAGCAAACAATCTCATTTTCACATCATCATGATCTACTTCTTCTAGGTCGATAAAATCTTCAAATCTATCCATATGTTGTCTTGCTGTAAAATTCCCATCTCCATCATATAAAGAAATCCTCTATGAGTAATTATGAAGGAGATCATGCAAAGCAACTGGCAAAGCTAAGGGTGCAAACCTAACTGCCATTTGTCTAGGTGGATTCTATGCTACAGGAGGGTTTTGAAGAGGATTTTGAGGATTTGGAGGAGGGTTATGACCAAGGTTTGTAGTATGAGACTGAGAGGTTTGAAAATGAGGGTTACTTTCTTCAACCTTTACAGTGTTCTGCAAGTTATACCACAACAGATCTAGCAAGTATGACTCAAAACTATTTGTATCTACTTCTGTTTTCTTTAGGTATGACTACGATTTTGATCTTATAAAATACTTTCCAACATTTGTTCCTAAATCCCAATCATGCAGACCATAAGACTCTTCTTGAGATAAAAATCTTTCAGTATTAGAAGTGCCAGCTTTTTCTTTTCCACTTCGATGTCTGAGCAAACTTTCTAGGTTTTCCACACTTATTAAGATCTCAGAATTAGGGCTACCTCTTGTATGTATCCTTCTAGAGGCCAAGATGTCTTCTGAAATCTTCTCAGGAAATCAACGTGGATTCTCCAGGGCAAATGTACAACCTTCTTTGGTGCAAGAATCTCTGTTTTCCCACATAAATCCTTCTCTCCTTGAAATCTGGAACTCTTTGTCGTTTCTCCCAGGGACAATATAGCTTTCGCTCCCCGATAGTGGCGCCAATTATATTAGCACTCAAATTGACCTTAAGTTTGTGGGAAAGGTCTCTTCAAGGTAAAACACAAAACCAACTTTAGGAAAGAGAGTTGGCTTCTTTCTCTCCAGAGAGGGATCTCTCACTAATTATTTAGCAAGGCCAGATATGTGAATAAAAATTGAAATCATATTGTTGTTTGGTTGAAACAAGATAAATATTCATTGGGAAATGGAGTCAAAACAAACAATTAGATCAAATTACAGTGCTGTTGCATGGAATTTTAAAATAGAAGCAATGTAGCCATTCATTTATAGTCAAAATTATTGGGTCTAGTGGGGAGGAAGAAATAAAGAACAGTTCATTAACATGAGCATCTAACAAGGATAAATTCAATGTTAACTTTCGGGGAAATATTTGGTGAGCATCTGAAATAATAGACACAACATATGAATATGAATTCTGCACTATTAAACACTCATTTCATAAATGAAGGAAAACATTATGGAAGTAATAAGATGGAAACACATTCACATAAGAAAGGGAAAAAGACTGTAACATAAACAACACATGAATCTCTACAAAAAGCCAGCTTCAACGCTGTGATTTTTATTAAAGATGAGTTTCACAATACAAGGCCCAGTTTTCTCGAGTTCAACCCTTTTTCCTTTCTATTACATGTGAATATATAGATATATTCAGCCCTGAGGCTCGAATCACCCTAATAGAAAATTGTTACTACTGTGATGAAACCTATACAGATATGTCCGTCACCTTTGAGAATCAGTTACAACAAAATAAAAAATGTTGGCAAATAGGCTTAACTGCCTTTACAAGCCTCCCTGAACATTTACTTGCCAGTAATAGATTCTAGTAAATAGTCAAAAACCTAAGTAACTAATTCTTTAGGCTGCCATCTCCACGATCTTCAGAATCTTTATGCATGCAATGTTAGTTTTAGTTTCCATATTTCTCCACGAGCTTCCATTGGTCAGCAGCTGGCAGATCTGACGCGACCACTTCCTTTAGCAACACTCGTAATTTTGTATGGTCTTTGTATGAATATCTCCGAAGGTGTGCACAAACCTCTTTGAAAACCAGGACCAATTCAAACTCCCTTGTCAACTTATCTACCATTTTTTTTCGAGACAGTGATTGGGTCATGCCAACAAAGTCTGTATAATCCATCTTGCATCCCATCAACCTGTCCTGATACTCTTTATGTGTCAGCATCATACCATCTTCTTCCCAAAAGAGTGGAAGTCCCTTCTTAAACAGTGGATCAAACATATCTTTGAAGAGTTTCAATTGGTGGGCCATAATATCCATTTTGGCCTAGACCATAGTTAATTGTTGATGTTTGTTTATCACCTTCCTGGCCCAAATGATGGTGGATAACCTGTCCTTTATGCCTACTTCTTTCACCTCATCCTCAGTCAATCCATTCAAAAACTCTATGGCATTTTCAGCGCATTCTATAGGTTTCTTATTCACTTTTTCCTTTGTTGTTGTTACACTATGCTTGGCCAACTTGATGACAGCTTCCTTATCTAAAATAAAATCTAGGTAGGATGTTAATTTGCTTGCTTCAGTTATCACATCATCCCATATTATTTTCTTTGCTTCTTGCAGTGAGGCTTGACCTGTAGCCTGCTTTATTAATTCATCATATTTAACCTGCAACTCTAGGAACTTAGCTTCCCAAGTCTTCCTCTCCTGCTCTTCTTATGAAACTCTACTTTCCAGATCTGTGTTTTGCTTCTGCAACCTTTCTAGCTCTAAGTCTCTCAGACTTGCTTGCGCCATTGCTTGAACATGGAGAAGTGACCGGATTCAATGGAGGAGGGGGTGACCATGTTCTCCAATTCTTTGACTTTCTCTTGCAATTTTCCTTCCAAATCCTCAGACTTAGCTTTCTACTTCTTTTCGCTCTCCACCATCAGAGCCATATCCCTCTACCACTGTTTTTCTTTCTCTTCAAACTTTAGTAACCTGACCTTACAACTTGTTAGCTCATTTTTCAGATCTCGTCTTTTCTCCTCCAGCTCTATCAACTCAGAGGCTTCTACCAGCTGGGTGGAAGGAATCTTCAATTTCTTTTTCAATGACTGAATAATATTGTCTTTTTCACTCAGCAGCTTTTGTATACTAGCCCTCTTGTCTGCCTGGCCATCAATAGCCACTAATTCATTCTGCAGCTTATTGATTTGTGCCTTGTGGCATTTATTCTCCACTCTTTCCTATCTTAGCTGATTTCCAACCTTATTCTTAATGGTTTGCATTTTGGACAACCATAGTGCAGCCTTTAAAAACTTGGCATAAATTATGTCCCCAGTCTCCTTGTGAAGGTGGATCATGTAAGGTATGGATATGTCTTCTAAGTTCATCTTCAATTCAGTGGCCTTACTCTTGGTAGATAGGGCCAAATTCAAGGTGTTTTGAGCATGGCTCCTGATAGTAACCAAGGACACATCCTTGCTTGATATATGTCTAACCTCTGCATATAACTTTGATTCTTCTAGATTTTCCTCTTTGCTTTCTTTATACTCATCCAATAATTATGCTCTCCTCTTGCTTTCTGCAGCAGGTTCAGCAGCTGCCCTATCAAACACATATTCCTTGATATCGAAGGTAGGTAATTTGGCCTTCACCTCATTCTTTTTAGCTTGACCAGTCGACACCTGCACAATCTACTGCCCTGGTTCTTCCACTTTCTGTCTCTTTGGGGCTCTTTATGTGCCCTCATCTTCTACATCCATGGCATCAATGACTTCCACTTTGTTGGATCCTCCATAGCCACTGGCAAAGGGTATAGTTGCTCCAACTATTGGGACTAAGATAGAGGATGCAGGCAGTGGGGATATGGTTGTCTGCACCAAGAGAGGTGGAGTCATCCTGTACATCTACATTCATCTGCCCTTTGCTGTGATATTCCTATTAGAACATAATTTTCCACCTTGTGAGCATCAGTACTCTTTGGCCTGTAGGATCCATTTCAATGACTCAGACCCACTTTATATCCTTCAGACACTATTTTTCCCTATTTTTTCCCTTGTACGCTAGCTGCATCATTACAACGGGCGTGCCCGCGAGTTGCATCACTATAGCCCACGAGTAGCATGTAAAATGGTAAAAATCACTAGTTTATTACTTTTTACTCCCAAAAAGTGGTCATTGGGTGACCTTTGACCCTCCATCTGCCCAAGAAATGCCTCGATGTGTCCTTTCACTTACCTTTGAGAGGACTATATATTGAACACATATGGCTTATGGACCGGAGGAGAAAGAAGAGAAAGAGAACTCTAGTGGATTTTTTCCCTATCTTGAGTCTACAATCATTGATTCTTGTAGTTGTGAACCCTTATGTTCACCTTCCAAACTCCTACCATAGTTTGAGTTTTCCATTCCATGGAGGATTGAAGTGGTGGAGGCACAAGTGGACTGACCCAGATCTTGGTTCAGATTGGTTGTCGGCAAGAGGTCGTATCACATTGTACTTCTTCTTGTTTATTAATAGAAATACTCATATTCTCGTCCATTAATGTTGTGAATGTTGTTTATACTACATTGGGTTGCATTTACTTATAATATCATGGACTATTGCTATTGATGATGTAATGTTGTTTATATAGTATATATGCTTGTTATGCATTGGTTATCAAGACTAATTTGCAGATTCAAGTGCATGGATTGAAATCTCCAACGGGGATCTACATCAAATGTTTGGATCGAGGTTGGTTATATTCTTCATTATCTTAGCATTGTCATTTATATAGCATAGCATTGAGAATTGAGTTAATTTTTGGTAGTCATCTGTCTGTTGTGGTCTACCCCAAGCCATAGTGAGTTTTGTGGTTAGTTTTCACCTCAAAGTTCATCTGCTGATTCCAGGAGCTACAGGTGTCCGATCATCGAACCGTCAGGAGCAGGTTCGTAATCTCATCCCCACCTTCCATTTCAATGTTTTTATTTCAGTTTTATTGGTTAAAATTTTTGTTTGGCCATGCCTTACATCGTTATGGCACTACCCGCAGGCTATAACTATGCGGGTTGTGGGTAGGGATGGGTACGCGCAGTCAACGCACATGTTGACTGCGAGTACCCGCCTCTGTGAGCACAACTTCCCGCGGGTACGGTCGTGAAGCTAGTTTTTAAGCAAAATTGACTAAATATTTGGGTTTTTCCTTTCCAGGATGGTTCTAGAGTGGAGAGAGAGAGAACATGACCTAGTGGATGAGGCCATTCGTAACGATCTGCATCCACAACAAGCGCTACAAGCATGTGGTTTATACAAATTTTGGAGCATAGGGGGTTTGAGGGCCCAAAACCTATTGCTCCGCCATTTGATAGATTATTGGGATGTTGATGCACAGAACTGCAACCTAGACGGGCAAATACTTACACTGGAAGTGGAAGATATCTACTTCATTACAGGTTTGTCCCACCGAGGTGAGGTGGCAAGACTTCAGTCTCAAACCGTGGGTGGTGGGATCACCATCCCCGACTACATAGAGAGGTATTGTGTTCCAAATACTCGGGAAGTGGGGAGTCAGGTGCCTATCCAAGCCATAGTCAACCTGAGCATGAAGGTTGTCGTGGCAACTTTAGTGCGGATTACTGGTTCAAAAGCTCTTAACCAGGCATCGAGGCCATTTATTGTCTATGCATCACAGTGCATGCAACCTATGATATTTGACTGGTGTACTACATTACTGGGGTCCATGAAGACCCAGCTAACAGAGTGCAAGCAGGGGGATGCAAAAAACTTTGGGTATGGCAGTATTTTTTGCAGCTTCTTCTTCGAGCGGGTTCTGAGGCTCAGTCCGAGGGTTGAGGTCCCTCCTCATAGTCTCCACGACCTAGCCATGACTCAGTGGGCTGAGGTCTTGACGCGACAAGTTGGTGGCCGTTAGGAATCACCATATACAGAGGAGTTCTTTCACTGGAGGGATCGACAGGTCATAGCGATAGATGACTACCCCTATGCAAGGATAGACTTCTGGCAGGATCGAGACATGTCGCTCCCACTAGATGCAACGTTCGGAGACATCGGTGAGTACTCTTTTTAGGTTTTTTATGTATTAAATTTTTATGGATTTTTTATCATAGATGTAAATGCAAAAATATTTTTGGGGGTAGTATCATGTATTAATCTTTTACTATTTGCTCATAGACAAGGGCCCAGTGAGACCCAATGGCTTCCCGAGACATCATCACCGGGGAAGGGGTGATGAGATGGTAGGTTCTGCAGCAGAGCGGACACTACAGACTCTGCGGTCCAACATATCACGGATGAATGCCAGGGTACCACAGGTAGAGGTGGCGCAACTGCCAGAGGCTATGCAGCACCAGGTAGTGGGGATGTCGGGTAACTGGGTATGACTACTGTAGCGGATAGCAAATGGAGCACAGTACTTCTATGAGACACATCCTATCAGGGCAGCAGCTAGGCCTCCTCGTAGGAAGTAGATATCTGAGGATCTCATTTTTGTATCGATATGTATATTTTTTAGGGCTACGGGCTCCAGTTTTGTATCATGACACTACCATTTTTGGACATATTATTTATAAAAACTTTGGTTCTCCAGTTCTACTAATGTGTGTCTGTCTTCCTTTATTTGTGTGCTTCATTGTGAATGTGACAAACGCCAATCTAATACATAGTTAGCGTATGCATTAGATATATGATTAACTCTTCTTGGAACATGAATGTACGTAATTGAAACACAATGTTGCTCCAAGAGTCTTACTCTTAGGAATTTATGTAGTAGCGTAGGATCTCGCACATGGTACTGCCCATTCAACTGAGACACAAGTAGTTGTGAATCCAGGTGGACTTCTAAAGACTGGATGCCATATGAAATAGCATCCCGAAGTAGATCAATCACGACACTATACTCATCCACATTATTAGGTGTAGGACCAAGACAAGCACCTCCTGAATACACAACTAGATGGTCAGGAGAAAAAATAACCCAGGCAGCAGAAGCAAGCTGCTGTGTATGACGGCTAGAACCATCTACGAAACCTAAGAATGTAGGAGATTCCACTGGCATCTGTCAATCAAACGGAAGTGACTCAGCAGACCTGAAAACCAAAAGCAAACTAAACTATGTACAGAAATAACTGTACAATAGAATACAAAGGGCACTAGCTTGAAATAAAGGTTCAAGCGTAATACCGCTTGAGGTAGAGCCTATTCCTAGGCTCCTTCAATACATTCCCCTCATAATCCTCTAATTCATAGGCTCCTTTTTCCAGGACACGCCTCACGATGTAAGGACTGTGCCACATGGGGTTAAACTTGCCTGCCCCCACAGGTTCTTTAGCTTGGTCATATAAGAGGACCAAGTCACCTTCAGCATACTATCGGGGACGGACAGACCTATCATACTGAACCTTGACACGACGTTTGTTGGCATCTATAGCCACAATGGCGTCTCGACGTTGCTCGTCAAGTTGCTCAAGGTGGATTAAACGTTGCTCAATACCTATCGTATCAGGGAGGAGCTCTATGGCCAATTTAAGCGAAGGGATTTCGCATTCAATCGGTAAAATCGACTCCACACTGTGTACTAACTAAAATAGTGAGAACCCGGTGACAGTCTTAACTGCGGTTCAATACGCCCACAAAGTAGGATATAACATAATGTGCCAATTGTTCTTGCTTTGTTGGATTGTACGTTGGAGAATGGTCTTTAAAGAATTATTGACTACTTCAACCTAACCATTCGCTTGGGGATAGTAAGAAGATGAGTGTTCTTGACAAAACCAAAGATTGAGAGACAAATCCTCCATCATCTTGTTCTGAAAGTGACTGCCATGGTCAGTGACAATCTCTTTCAGAATACCGAACCGAGTAATAATCTGATTGAACACGAAATGGGCTGCTGTAGCACCATTGGATTTTATGGTAGGCATGGCCTCATCCCATTTGGAAAAGTAGTCCACAGCCACTATGATATGGTGATGCCCCCCAGCCGAAGTTGGTTTGCAATCCATGAAATCCACCCCCCACTTGGTGAAGGCACCGATAGTGACAACCGGATGAAGTGGCGCTGGATGCGAGCGTATATTCTGAGAAAACACCTGGAAAGGGTGGCATCTCTTCATAGCATTAATACAATCTTTAAAGATTGAAGGCCAAAAGTAACCATCTCACATAATAGGTTGGGTTGTAGCAAGCCCAGATAAGTGACTGCCACACGCCCCTGCATGGCAATCATTAAGTACCCGCTCCGCTTCTTCATGACTTAGGCAACGACATAGAATAGAATCCTTTCCTCGGTGATACAAAGTGTCACTGACGATAGCATAACCTTTAGCGTGATGTTTCACACGCCATCGCTCATCTCGTGAATAATGCAGAGAACACTTCAAAGTTTGGAGATATAAAATGACATCCCCATACCAAGGGTCCTCGGACGAGATAAGAAATAAGTGCTCATCCATAAAGGAATCTTCATGAATGACATCCGAATCAAGTCTCAGAAGGTCCGACATAAGCTCAACAAACACCAACAATTTCACTAATTTCGTCGAAGCAAAATTGAGATTGAACTCCTGAAGGATCACAATCCATTTATTGTACTTCCCCCTATAAGGCATCATGATAGCACGAACTGAAACAGATTGATATGCACGACAATTGTGGTTGTTCTAAGAAAAATATAATGTCGTAACCGCTGGACTAAATAAACAGTCGCAAGTGCCAACTTTTCCACATGAGTATATCTCAGTTCAGCGTCTACTAGATTTCGACTGAGATAATAGATGACATGCTCGAAAAGTGCATCATCAACCTAAAACAAGACCATGCCAATCGTCTCTTGAGACGCGGCCACATAAAGGATAAAATCTCGTGCGAAGTCTGGTGGACTAAGCACAGGGGCCGATACCAAAGCTTTCTTAAGGGCGTCGAAATACTGCTGGGCTCGCTCATCCCAGATAAAGGGTGTGTCTTTCTTCAATAAGCATGTGAAACCTTTGGGGGCTCTGAAGTTGTAATAAGTTGCATGGAGTAGGCAACTGAAGTATTACCTCAACTTTAAGAGGATCAACTCTAATACCCTCTTTCGAAACTATGAATCCCAGAAGGCGACCAGTCCTTACAGCAAAGATGCATTTATTAGGATTCAATCGAATCTTGTAGCGTATACATCATTCGAGAATCATGTGGAGGTGCTTGGGGTGGTCCATTCTCTTGCTAGAATGGCCGGCAAGATCATCTAAGAAAACCTCCATAATCTTTTTAAGATCGTGAAAGGCATAGGTCATGGCACACTGAAACGTAGCTCCGACGTTTTTAAGGCCGAAGGGAATTTTTCGATATGCAAACCTTTCCCAAGGACAAATGAAAGATGTCTTATGTTGGTCCTCGAGTTTGATTTGAATCTAGTTATACCCTGAAAAGCGTCCATGAATGAAAAAATCTCACTTCCCGCACAAGCATCCAAGATCTGATCGATGACTCACATGGGGAAGTTGTCTTTCGGACATGCACGGTTCAAATCTCAAAAATCAGTGCATACGCGGATCGTTCCTTGCTTCTTATCCACAGGAACGGGGTTTGACACGCATTCGGTAAGGGGAACGAGGTAGATGAAACTAGCTTTGAGCATTTTCTCCACCTCTGCCTTGATAGCGGCTTCCTTCCTAGGGTTCACAGCACGTAAGCATTGTCGAACCGGTTTAGCGTTGGGATATGTTCTAATCTCGTGTTCAATAATGCGCGGGTCTATTCCTGGCATCTCCTCATATGACCAGGCGAAAGCTTCCCGGAGTTTTATAAACAATTCAGTGTAAATAGCAGCCTCCTCGGGAGTGCAATCGTCACCGATGTAAACATTCTCGACCTTTCTAGGAGTACGAGAGATGTTGATCGATGTAGTCAGGGAAATATTATCCATATTCCCCTTCGCAAAAATATCTTGCAACCCTAAAAGACTCACAGGGTGACCAACCATCTCTGCTAGAGTCATCCTAAACTCTTCTTGTTCGGCGAGCTTGAGGTTGGGAAGGAAATAAGAGCGATGGTGCATATCCTCCCAAGGCCTCTCACTACCACACATGGCCTCCATAATAGCTTCATCTGAAGGCAAAGTATCATCAAGGTAGTCGTGTGAACAAGACGAGTTGGCTTCCCAAACTGGCAGCGTAACGGGATCTTCCTCGATTGTTTGAGAAGAAGAGAGATCCAGTTCTGCAGTGGCTTGTTGAATATGCTGGTAAGTAAGCTCAGCTACAGGCAGTGGCATAGAAATCCGGACGTGCGTAATGTCTCCAGACGTGGAACTCGTGGATGGTAAAGTCCATGGATAATTAAAATAGGAAGTCCGGAATGGCATATTGTGCAAAGGAGGAGACGCATCGTCGGAAATGGTTCCGATAAAATTCACAGGTGCAGGAAAATCATAAGTTCCCATCAATGAAGGGTACATACCAACACCCATGTTCCCAGTTGCCGGATGATAATCAGTAACCTACGGGACTATGGATCCCATGGATGTTGTGGAAGGGGGATGAACGAAATCTAGCTGATCGATGGTCACAATCTTTCCTTCGTGAGGAAAGCAGATAACTCTGAATACAGTAGACGCAACAGCCTTCATAGCGTACATCCAATTCCGACTTAGTAAAAGGTTGTAGTCGATGGGCGCATCAACCACCTCGACTTTAATAGGCATAGATTTACCTCCCAGGCAGAAAACAAGGGAAGGGATAATTCCATGCGGCTTAAATGACCGATCGTCAAATGCAGTGAGCGTGGTTCTAGACATGAGTAGAGGAGGAGAGCCGATAGCTTTCCAACAAGTTAATGACATTACTGACGTGGAAGCACCTTCATCAACCATCATATGTTTGAAAAAGTTCTGAAGGCATGCCACCTGGATTTGAAAAGCCACTTGTTAAGGTAAGCAAGCTTGAACATCAGTAGTGTCGAACTTGATAACACTAGGACTTCCCCCATCCTGAACTCCTAACACACTCAAAAGGGCATGCTTTTGAGAAGGACAGGCCTGTAAAACTTCAAGAGCCGACATGGCACACAGAGTTTGGCCCAATTTTCCATGATGGATTAGTTATGGGTGGCTCAAGCATTAGTATTATGCGTAGAGCGCTTAAGAACACCTTTCGGTATCCACGACATATTAGAGGGATTCTCGATATGCAAGGAATTGTTAGGAGGAGGGGGAAGATCACTCCCCATATTAGGTTGTGGTGCACCATAATCATATTGACGAGTAGCAACACTAACCCACGATTGAACCATATTCACACATCCATAACCACTAGTATTGGAAGAAGACGTTGCCGTTTCAGTAGGTCCTTAACCAGTGGTGGGAGCATGCGAAGCCATGTTTTGATGATGAGGAAGGGGATCCTTTAACAGCTGGGCTCTATGCCAAATGCTTCGATGCTTCTTTGATTCGAGGACATAAGTGAGTAAGATGATCTTCCCCGCGAAGCTTGCAAGGAAACTTCACCTTACGCCTAGGTTTACAGTCCTCACCAGCATTTCCACCTTCTCGAGGAGGGTTGGCATTCTCCTTACGAGCAGTATTGCGATTGTTATTATTGTTATTCCCATTGTTTCCACCCCTACGGTTGTTTCTCCCCTTTTTCTTACCACCAGGTTGCTGGTTACCTGACGGTTTTGTTGATTGCACATTGTGTACATCAGACGACGAGGTGGAAGTGGACAAGGTGTGAACCTGTCCGGGAGTAGACTGGTTTAGCGAAAATTTTTGCATTTGATTAGCCACCAAATGTACAGGGCGAGTACTTGCGAATCCCATGATGCCATCGGCATGTGGTCTAAGAACTGACTTGGGCTCATGTCGTGTTTGCGGTGCATCAGGAATGATGTCATACAAAAGGCCAGACTGAGAATATAGTAAATCCAACTGCTGGACTTTTAATATGGCTTGTTCCTTAGTCATAATACCGGACATCGAAACATCCTTGGAAATATATGGGAGTAAAGACTTGAGGAACCATTCCAATAGAAATTCTGGAGGAGTGTTGGCTTTCATTAATCTCTTCCATCGACGCCACTCTTAAACATGGTGAGAAATATGTGTGGCCTTATTCTGATGAAAGGTAGACAGAAGTTCAGTACCAATATCATAGTGAACCGGAAATTGGAAATGGTCCAAGAAAACCAAAGAAATCTCATTGAAACCCCTATAAGTGTTCCCAGGCAAATCAACATACCACTTCGCAGCTGCCTTCGTGAGGGTGCGTTGAAATAGTTGTAATCTAACGGAATCGTGATTCAATGAGTTGGAAGAGCACCAAAGGTGAAACGTTGTGACATGATCACCCGGGTCATCACCACCTTTCCCCTCAAACTTAGGAATGTCCGAAGGGAGCTTGGTAGGGACCGGGGCCAATTGGGGTCATGACACACCGGATCATTTATGAGCTTCGAAAGATCTGGAAGATTCAAACTTGCAAGGAATGGGAGCTGCGGCTGGAAAGCTTGATTATAGGCTCCCATAAAAGGTTGGTTGAATGGAACCGAATTATAAGGTGGACCAAAATCTTAACCATGAGTATTAAACTATTGATAATGAGGACCTGACGGACCATAAGCTTCACCATGGCCATAAGGTTGGTAACCTCCTCCGACCTGACCCGTATGAGAGTAAGTAGGTATATAGGTACTTTGGGCACCATATTGAGGTGGGTTGTATTGGTGGCCAGCACCGACTGTGTTGTAGTAAGGGTTGCCACCATAAGTATGGGGCATATACGTACTATTCGTAGCGGGAACCGAGTTGTAATGACCATAATGGTGAGGTATGTTCCCACCCCCATCATTAGTATTAGCATGAGAAGTCGGTTGGTGACCATAAGCATGAGATGTATTCCCAACGCCAACATGGTTGTTACTAGTAGCAGGAATGGTGGCGTTATGACCATGAGGATAAGATATATTCCCACCTCCTACATTAGTATTAATAGTAGTGGCAGTGGATGCAAAAGTATGCAGTATATGCCCACCCCTGTGGTTAGGAGGAGCATTAACATTCACGAAAGTGGTCTTGGGTTGATAGGTAGCGACATGTGTATTAGGTGGTGGATGGCAAGTCGTGTTTCGAACAGTGTTCCTATTAGGTTGGGTATCCCTAGGAGGCAGTAGTATTCCAACATTAGCATTGTTAGGAGGAATATGACCAGTCCCCATACTATGTGTGTGAGTGGACAACATAGTGCCCCCAGCGAGGGTATTGCCCCCAGTGGGTGCAGTGTTGCTAACACCATGAATGGTGCCAGCATGACTACCAAAAGCAGTGGAAGGATCAACTGTGGTGTAATTCAGCATACCATATGAGAACGCGGTAGGGTTGACCATAGCGCCTGAATCATCATGGACCTCTGGCATCCCATATAAATAATTATGTGGAAACGAAGGATTGAATGGGTTGTCCTCGGGTGGATCTGGACCAAACAAATTAGGTTAGGTCTCAAGTGGATCACCCCCCCATGCCTCACGAGGAGTAGGGGTGTCTGAAGTGTGCTCAACTCTACCGGAAGGACTCATAGGGATTTCTCCTGTGTCAGAGTGTGCAGCGGTCATGACATCTAGGACATAAGTCTCATAAGAATCTGAAGACTCGGAGGGAGCCCACTGGTGTCCTCTAGCAACGCGGCGTGAAAGTTCGACAGGCTGTAAACCAGCCAACCAACGGGATCGACGGAGAGTAGGACTCCGTGCCACGATATCTCCGGAGAGAATATAAAATCAAAATGTCCCCTAAAGGCCAACTATCGATCAAAAACAGTAGATAAAAAGCACACACCTAGAGAAAATATAGCGAAGAGCAGACAAACAGAGTGGCTAAATGAGCTCCCGACACTAGAGCCGGTATGTCTCGCCTAGGAGAGGCTTGAGGCTCCCAAACTATAGCCGGAGGTAACAGAATTAGTTATAGAGACACCCAGGATTCACTGCGTGCAAAGGGCCATTTTACATGCTACACGTGGGCTATAGTGATGCAACTCGTGGGAACGCCCGCTATAATGATGCAGCTAACATACAAGGGAAAAAATAGGGAAAAATAGTGTTTGAAGGATATAAAGTGGGTCTGAGTCAGTGAAATGGATCCTACAGGACAAAGAGTGTTGATGCTCACAAGGTGGAAAATTACGTTCTAACAGATGCCCCCTAATGTACCATTTCAGTTAGTACAGGGTGTGGAGCCGATTTTACTGATTGAATGCGAAATCCCTTCGCTTAAACTGGCCATAGAGCTCCTCCCTGATACAACAAGTATTGAGCAACATTTAATCCACCTTGAGCAACTTGACGAGCAACGTCAAGATGATGCTGTGGCTATAGATTCCAACAAACGTCGTGTCAAGGTTCAGTATGATAGGTCTGTCTGTCCTCAGCAGTATGCTGAAGGTGACTTGGTCCTCTTATATGACCAAGCTAAAGAACCCCTGGGGGAAGGCAAGTTTAACCCCATGTGGCACGGTCCTTACATCGTGAGGTGTGTCCTAGAAAAAGGAGCCTATGAATTAGAGGATTATGAGGGGAATGTCTTGAAGGAGCCTAGGAATGGGCTCTACCTCAAGTGGTATTACGCTTGAACCTTTAGTTCAAGCTAGTGCCCTTTGTATACTATTGTATAGTTATTTTTGTACATAGTTTAGTTTGATTTTGGTTTTCGGGTCTGCTGAGTCACTTCCGTTTGATTGACAGATGTCAGTGAAATCTCCTACATTCTTAGGTTTCGCGGATGGTGCTAGCCGCCATACGCAGCAGCTTGCTTCTGCTGCCTAGGTTAATTTTTCGCCTGACCATCTAGTTGTGTCTTCAGGAGGTGCTTGTCTTGGTCCTACATCTAATAATGTGGCTGAGTATAGTGTCATGATTGAGCTACTTCGGGATGCTATTTCATATGGCATCCAATCTTTAGAAGTCCGCTTGGATTCACAACTAGTTGTGTCTCAGTTGAATGTGCAATACTGTGTGTGAGATCCTACGCTACTACGGAAATTCCTAAGGGTAAGACTCTTGGAGCGACATTTTGTTTCAATTACGTAAATTCACGTTCCAAGAAGTGTTAATAATATATATGATGCATACGCTAACTATGTATTAGATTGGCATTTGTCACATTCACAATGAAGCACACAAATAAAGGAAGACAGTCACACATTAGTAGAACCGGAGAACCAAAGTTTTTATAAATAATATGTCCAAAAATGGTAGTGTCATGATACAAAACTGGAGCCCGTAGCCCTAAAAAATATACATATCGATACAAAAATGAGATCCTGAGATATCTAATCCCTATGAGGAGGCCTAGCTGCCGCCCCGACAGGATGTGTCTCATAGAAGTACTGTACTGCATTTTCTATCCGCTACAATAGTTGTACCCAATTACCCGGCACCCCCACTACCTAGTGCTACATAGCCTCTGGCAGCTCTGCCACCTATGCATGTGGTACCCTGGCAGTCATTTGTGATATGTTGGACCGCAGAGTCTGTAGTGTCCGCTCTGCTGCAGCACCTACCATCTCATCACCCCTATCACGGCAATGATGTCTCTGGAAGCCATCGGGTTTCACTGGGCCGTTGTCTTCGAGAAAACAATCAATCATTAATACATGATACTACCCCCAAAAATATTTTTGCATTTACATCCATAATAAAAAATCCATAAAAATTTAATACACAAAAAACCTAAAAAGAGTACTCACCAATGTCTCCGAACGCTGCATCTAGTGGGAACGGCATGTCTCGATCCTGCCAGAAGTCTATCCCTGCATAGGGGTAGTCATCTATCGCTATGACCTATCGATCCCACTCACCTCGATGTGTCCTTTCACTTACCTTTGAGGGGACTATATATTGAGCACATATGGCTTATGGACGGGAGGAGAAAGAAGAGCAAGAGAACTCTAGTGGATTTTTTCCCTATCTTGAGTCTACACTCATTGATCCTTGTAGTTGTGAACCCTTTATGTTCACCTTCCAAAATCTTATCATAGTTTGAGTTTTCCATTCCATGGAGGATTGAAGTGGTGGAGGCACAAGTGGATTGAGCCAGATCTTGGTTCAGATTGGTTGCCGGCAAGAGGTCGTATCACATTGTACTTCTTCTTGTTTATTAATAGAAATACTCATATTCTTGTCCATTAATGTTGTGAATGTTGTTTATTCTACATTGGGTTGCATTTACTTATAATATCGTGGACCATTGCTATTGATGATGTTAATGTCGTTTATATATTATATGCACTTGTTGTATATTGGCTATCAAGAATAATTTGTAGATTCAAGTGCACGGAGTGAAACCTCCAATGGGGATCTACATCAAACGTTTGGATCGAGGTTGGTTATATTCTTCATAGTTTTCTCCATTATATGATGTTATGGACTAATACAATGTCATGGAGTAGCGTTTTTAACCAGATTTCTTCGGTGAAAGTTGTTTCCGAACGTTTCACACCTACGGCAGGTACGTTTCACACCTGGCATATAGGTTAGATGTCATTTTAACATGCATTATGCATTTGACCTTTTGACCACTTTCATAAACCCTAGGTGTGACCCTATTTCTTAACTGACACGGAACCTTCACATTGTTATAGAAGTGTCATTATGTGGCGATAGGGCCTTTCCGAACATGGGTACCCTAGATAGAACGCCCTTTTGCATTCTGGTGCCCATGCCATTATTTGTCCTTAGGATTGGGAGTCCTTTGTAGTTACGCCATGACGTTGAGATAAAGACTCATACTCTACTTTGTCTTATGCTGGCTATCTCCCATAAGGACTCCCCTCAGTTATATCATGTTGTGATTGCATTGCATCGTCCTGCTTGCTGCTTGAGCCTTGTGCCGGCTCCCGCTTACTCAGTTGATTAGCTTGGTGCCTGAGCGCTTTTCCCTGTCGAGCCTCGCAGAGCTTCCATTTGTCCTTCACAACTTGATGACCTTTTGACCTTGAGGGAACACCCCCCGAGTGTCCATATCCCACATGCACTTCCTTGCATTGATCATAGGTATGTTCCACTGCTTGGAACTAGTCTGCTCGCTATTTGACACTCGTTCCCTCACTTGTTGTACTATAACCAATTTTATTCTTTTTCAAGCTTTCCCCAAATATGAAAAAGACCAAAAAATCAAATATTCCAAAAAGCCGGATGGGATTATGGTTACTTCTTCTGGTTGGAAGTTGTTGTGTCGCCTTTGAATAGAGCATTCATTCCACTCCATACATTATGAGTCGGGACTATAGTTGGACCTTAGGAGCTGTACTTGTTTCTCAGTTTACTCCACCAATTGGTTAAGCTTCCAGTCATTATAGAGCCCTTTGTGGTGCCTCCTGCATTATACAGTTTATATTGAGTCTATGTTGCCTAAGTCTATCCATCTGCTCATGCTCTTGTTCAAAGGAAGTCCTAAAACCAGAGTCAGCCACTCCTCATATCTCTTGACTGTTGCATGTTGGCCATCCTTATTGAGTCAGTCTGTTTCACCTGAGATCTTCCAAATCTTTTAGCGTAGTTGGTACCTTGTGCTAGTTGATGGGGGATGCCTTAATGCCCTCCTTCCAGCGAGACTCATTTCGTCGACTTCAACCCATTTATTCCAGAACTTGAGGCTTAGAGTTCGGTTGAGTACCTTGAGGCTTGCAGTCATTAGTGGCAGGTTCTCTTGCCATCGACAGTTTTGGGAATACATCAATGTCCCCTGATTGATGGATTCATCCTAGTGTTCGACTTCAACACATCTATTTACACTCTGATGATTGTGCTCTATGCCTTGATGCCCATTTTCATTATTGGTGGGTTATCTCACGTCTATTAACGATATACACCATTGACCAGTAATCAGACAATGTAACATCAAGTTCGACCCCAACTCCTTTATTCACTTGATGGGATTGGCATCGTCGAAGACTTATGTAGAAGACCCCAGGCGATAGTGGCATTCAGTATGCTACTTATGGTGATGACTTTACATTTGAGATATCACCTCTCAGATATCATCAGTTTGCACCAGTTGTTTCCTTTTCAGCAGGAGACCATATCTTACTGTAGAGGGATCATGGCTATGATCAATTATGACATGTATTCACTATGTACTTCCTATTCATGGCCATTGTATCAGATTGTTGTACTACCGACATGTATTCAGGGATACTATTGTACTATGACGAGTGAGCTGCTCCTTCCACTTGTGTCTCCATCACTCCACTTCTGAGATCTTTTTATAATGTATTTTGGCCATCGTAGCATCAGTCTCTAACCTCACACATTAGGGGGCATCTGTTACAACGTAATTTTCCACCTTGTGAGAATCAGCACTCTTTGGCTTGTAGGATCCATTTCACTGACTCATACCCACTTTATATCCTTCAGACACTATTTTTCCCTACTTTTTTCCTTGTACGCTAACTGCATCATTATAGCGGGCGTACCCACGAGTTGCATCACTATAGCCCACGGGTAGCATGTAAAATGGTAAAAATCACTAGTTTCTTACTTTTTACTCTCAAAAATCGGTCATTGGGTGACCTTTGACCCTAAACGCCTCGATGTGTCCTTTCACTTACCTTTGAGAGGACTGTATATTGAGAACATATGGCTTATGGATGGGAGGAGAAAGAAGAGCAAGAGAACTCTAGTTGATTTTTTCCCTATCTTGAGTCTACACTCATTGATCCTTGTAGTTGTGAACCCTTATGTTCACCTTCCAAACTCCTACCATAGTTTGAGTTTGCCATTCCATGGAGGATTGAAGTGGTGGAGGCACAAGTGGATTGACCCAGATCTTGGTTCAGATTGGTTGCTGACAAGAGGTCGTATCACATTGTACTTCTTCTTGTTTATTAATAGAAATACTCATATTCTCGTCCATTAATGTTGTGAATGTTGTTTATACTACATTGGGTTGCATTTACTTATAATATCATGGACTATTTCTATTCATGATGTTAATGTCGTTTATATATTATATATGCTTGTTATGCATTGGTTGTCAAGACTAATTTGCATATTCAAGTGCATGGATTGAAATCTCCAACGGGAATCTACATCAAACGTTTGGATCGAGGTTGGTTATATTCTTCATTATCCTAGCATTGTCATTTATATAGCATATCATTGAGAATTGATTTAATTTCTAGTAATCAGCTGTCTGTTGTGGTCTACCCCAAGCCATAGTGAGTTTTCTCCAAAACAATTCCAGCCAGTTGGCAGTCTCTTCCATACCTCTAGTATCAAAATGCACAAATCCCTTTCTGATACTTTCCTTCCTTCTGTTGGAGATGATGTGGTGGGGATCATAGTTGATGGATGCCTTTGTTCGGAATCCCATCTCTCTTAACATACATTCAATGGCTGAAATGGAATCCTTGCTCTTGACGATGAATGGGCCTACAGCCCATGCGAATGCAATATCTGAGGCTTTCTTATGATCCAAAAAATGTTCAGTTTCCACTCTTAGATTTTTCCTGATGAATTCCAGAGCAAACATTCTAGGAGTTAAGAATGCTAGTAGTACATAGGGTGAATGAGAAAACCCATAAACTATGATTGTTTTGTTGTGCTCCGATAGAAACCAGTCACCTATCTTATTCTCAGGAGAAGGTTGCAACATATCCTTCATTTTTGCTAACACCCTGGGAAATCTCTTCTGGAAGAAAACATTGTAAACCTCAAAAATGAGGTCATTCATGAATTTTCTATAGTCTGTGAGCAACATCGTAGGAAGCTGCAAGTTTTCTTCATTATATGACAGGAACATTCTCAGCAGATATGATTGGAACCTAAAGCTCCTGGTCCTGTGTAAGTCCACTAGCCGATAATGGATATTCTCAGCTAGGGACTCATCAAATTTAATGCAGGCACATTGGACGGACTAGTCAGACTCCTCAGACTCTAATGGCCAAGTGCTAAGGACAAATAATAGGCTCATCAGGGGCTCAGTGACATACATGTCTGTATCTAATCCTAAAACCTAGCTTAGCATTGTTATAACACACTTGGATTCTTTAGTAAAGAGATGTATTTCGACTGGGAAAGCATGGTCCTACAATGGGACACTAGGTTGTAGGAAAATCCTATAAAAAAATTTCTTAAACTCGACTATGGACTGTCTAAAATACTGAATTAGGTCTTCTTCCTTGTAGTCTTTGGACTTTAGGCTAAATTCGTTAGGGATTGACAGGGCTTTTCTTATAACAGCAATGTTGACAGGACACAAGATCTTTGAACCGTATGCATCCATAATCACCCTCTCAGGGGAGGAGTAATTGGTGGCGCACCAGTCGACGAACTCGGGACAGTTTAGGGTTTGGTCAACTGCAAAAAACTAGAAAAATGACCTGTATACCTTGTGTACATCTATACCCTGGTTCCTAATCATATCTAGTCTATCCTTTACTGTTTCAATGGGTCCATTAGTCAACATTGTATCATACACCTCAACATCCTTGTCTTCTAACAGCTCTTCTATCTTCTGGTTTTAAAAACCTGGGGGGTCTACTTCTCCAAGCTCGGCCATTTAAATAGTTTTGCAAGAAGATAAGAGGCTTACCTGGTTACTGGCAATTGTTTCTGAGATCCTGGCTGAGTTTTCTACTTCTGCACAGTCGTCGTCTTCCGCTTTCCAATGCAACTGGACAAACAGTATCCAGATCCCCATGCAGAAGTGTTCTTGATATTATTTTCTTTCCATATCGTCCCTACAACTGTAATGGTGAAGGGGTTGTTTAAGTCGTCCATATGCATGATTTCTCCTGCACCATTGATTTCTTTCCTTGCTTAGCTCTACAATCTTTCACAGTTCTCAGTCTTTCAAACACTGCCTTCCTTGCACTTCAGATCTGTGCATCCCCTTTCCACCATCGATCTAGATCCTATCCGCATCCTGACCGCCCAAAGGTGCAGCCCCTACCATGGTTCGCAGATTTGGAAAGTGTCGATAATCCGCGCATGTTCAATCCATGAACTAAACATCCACCGTTGATGCCTTTCCCCGCCAAATCTACACCATCGCATGTTGTGGAGCCTACTTCCACTTCGCCATTTCAAAAAGTTCATTTCTTCGTGCATGTCAAATCAACGAAGTACTTGACGTCCATAGATCCATCCTCACATCCATTGATCCGACCCTCGACTTGCTTGCGGGATAACAATACCCCGCCCATATTTTACCATGCATCTTTCCCTTGCGAACTTGCTTGTATCCGTCGATCTCATTGATAATAGATGAAGTAGTTTTCTAGTAGGGATTTGGATCTACAATCATCAATCTATCTTACTAAGAAGTGATGAGCTTCTTTGTCAGCAAATGAACATGATTATTACAATTTTTTTACGATCTACATTCATTCACAAAAATTCATTAAGATCTAAAGCTATTTAAGAATTAAAATCATATATGATAAGCAAACTTCAAACTCTCAAATGGAACAAACTTGAATCATTTCATATTAAAACAATGAAGAGGTACATCCTTACCATGGATCTTGGTGTGAATCCCTCCTCCATTGCCATGAGCTTTTCTTTCTCCACCCTTGCTTTCGAATAAATTGAGCTTTTATTCCTCCTTCAGAATCTCTCCAGCATGCCTTTGCTCTTCCTTTCTCCCTTTACAATGCCCCAAATGCCTTTCTTATATAGCATTGGGAAGTGTGCTCTCAAGTTTCTCTTTTCAATGTGGGATTGTCCCTTTTCATGTTTTCTGATTATTTTTGCTCAAAAACCCACTTTTCCATAGTTTTTAGGCTTTTTTACACAATTTAACATACTTTAAGTACAATTAATGCACTTTAATGCATTCATATTCACTTTTTGATGAGTGTAGCTTAGTTTCGGACCTTTGGTGAGTGGTTCATTTACTAAACTTGGTCTCTTAAGTTTCGACATTCTTCACCTAATCCTTCCATTTATGGGAGAAGTGATTAGATTAGAGAGGATTTGTCTATGAATGTTCTTGTGTTCTGTCTTCATGTTCTGGGTGCATAGTAAAAATGTGCTTCTTCTGTCATATGACTAGGGGTGTTAATTTGATTGTTAACAGATGCCCCCTAATGTGTGAGGTCCGAAGCAGAGCTAAGGGCCGAAATACATTGCTGAAATTTATACTTTGTATACTGATACTCTTTATCGTTCAAAGCAAGGATGAGGGAAGGAAAAAATCACGGGCACAGGATTGAGGATCACACATGCAAAACATAGAAATTTCTCAAATATATAATATCTTCATGAGGCGGGCATACCCATGCTCAATAGTAAACAAGCATGGCCACGAACAATACACAGTGGATCCATGTCAAAAGTAAATTTTTCAGAAGTGTAAACATGCACTTTGATGAGTGCGAGAACAAAGTCTTCATCGAACTTATGACATGGTAGTCTAATCTTGTGCACCTCGGGCAGTGCATCGATGAGTGATACAACTATTTTTCCCAAGGTCTTCAATACAAACCGATGATCGTACGAGTTTATACCATGCGAATAAATGATTTGATGTCGAGCATAATAAAACACCATCTGATTACCAGTCATTGATGTATACCGTTAACAGATGTGAAGGGACCCACCGATAATGATTATGGACTCTAAGGTACTAAGTACAAACTAGCAAGTTCGAATAGATGTTCTGAAGTCGAACACTTGTAGAATCAAATAATCAGGGGTCATTGATGTATACCCACTGTCATTTGCGAGGAAACCTACCACTAATGACTACAAGATCTAAGGTACTCTTGGGTCTCTAGATCCATGTCCTAGATGATGATTTGATGTCGATAGGAACAGATCCATCAGAATGAGGGTATTGATGCATCCCACATCAACTGATACAAAATAAAGATTAATAGTCAGATATAATTTGGTACAACTGTAAGATCCAACACTATATACTGGCACAAGGAAGGCTGACATGATTAGTCAGGAATATTTGAGGAATGGCCGACTCGGTTTGGACTTCCCTTGAACACATAACACGACATAGAATGGACACTTGGAAACATAGGACTTTGAGTAACTGACCTTAATGAAATATGCTAATGCCGGATGCATTAATGAAAGCTCCACTGGTGACGGGAAGGACAACCCATCGGTGGAGATCTGTTCAAAATACTGGTACAGTTTCCTAAGGCAAATGCAGATGGTGTACTGACAGCGGATATAATTATGTGCCATGTTCAAGGGCGACAAGGATTGAATGTTGCCTTTTTCTTCAGAGTTTATAATATGAAATGATTCAAGTCTCTCCCTTTTTGGATTTTTGTGTTTTCCAATTTTTTTTAATCTTTTTCATTTATTAGCTTGAAAAAAGAATAAAGCATGCTATGATACATTAGAGGAAACAAGTGTCGCAAGGGCATGTGCCTCAATGCCAATGGCATGGGTCAGGCCAAGGAAAAGATCTATATTGCAAACAAGGGCTAAGCTAGTTATGTACACTCTTACAGATGTTTCCTCCATGGGTATGGGTCAAATATACAGAAGCAATAGTGGATAGGAATCTTGAAACAAAAAGTGTCCGCAAAGGAAAATTCGTAACATAAGCAATAAGAAACAAAGCAGTTTGCATGGATGTTCAAGTGGATATTTTAACACATGCTTATGTGAAATGACAAAAAAATGGGATCCCACCAGGATATGGTCAGAAATGTATGAAAGAGAAATATGTGGTCTTAAACTCCAAGTCATGATGGGACTAATAGGGCTCCCGGGCCTATGAAAATAATTCAACATGGGCACCAAAATGGAAATGAGGTGCTGACTAGGGTGTCCCATGTTCGGTAGGATTTACTGTCGGAATGGTGGAAAATACAAATATGAAGGGTTGACCCACCAATTTACAACAGGTTTGACCCTATGGAAAATTTGTGTTGCAAACGGTTCAAATGCATATTCACAAAGGGATGGCCTAAACCTATATGCAAGCTTCCAAACATACCAGATCAGATCGAGGAACATGCAGATCATGCTCCTATACTTAGGTAGATTTAATCCAATTATGCTACCAGTGGCCCCACAAAAGATGTCTTAGGTGGGTGCAACCAAATTTTTACAACTTCAGGGATATCTTCATTTGATGATAAAATGTAATCCAAGAAGTCATGTGAGATGGGAGATCTCATAGCCCTAATGAGCCAGGTAACTTAATCATATTCCTCCATCAAGGGAAGATTTTGATCCAAATCTGGCGAAGCTATTTGAGTAGCTTGGTTTGAAACTTCTACGACAGATAGGGGTGATCCAAATGCTTTCCAACATTTAAATGAGATTACATGAGCCAAGGTCCCTTCATCCACTATGGTTAGACATATGTTCTTACCATGAGTCCTTACTTTAATTTGAAAAGCAACTTCGGGAAGGATCTTACATATCGAATGGTTTATGTCTGATGTGATCAAAGTCTCATCGGATGGATCAACAGTGCCAATTGTAGACAATAGCTCCTTTCTTTGCGCAGAAGGACATTGCAATACCGCCAAGGCCGACATGGCACATGGTACTTGAGCTAGGTCCTCAAGAACATTATCATTTTGAGTAGCTCGAGTGTTAGGATTATACATTGTTCTACGTAGAACACCTTTGGGGGGGTATGGTACTAAGTCTATGGCTATTTTCTCAATGTAGAGATAACCACTTGGTTGTGATTCGGATTGATCTGATGTACTAGGAGAGACATCATAAGAATCAAGTCTTGTTTGAATGTTCATCTTAGGATCACACATGAAGACATTGGCATTAGGATCATTTCCCCCTTCGGTGGGGTTGGTTGGTTTCCCCCTGGCAAGGGTATCAGTGTCAAAATAGTGGGTTGTGGTTTCCCACTGCATTGAAGCATAGTTGGTGCCTCTTTGTTCCCAGATTTATCATTTTGCTTACTCTTGTATTCCTTCTTCTTTTCCCTAAGGTCTTTGGACTCGACCATAAGGATTTCAGAATTCTGGGAAGGATTAGCACTTTGCTTACCCTTGAACTTCTTCTTCTTTCCTCTCAGGTCTATGGATGAGACTATGAGGATGTCAGAAGTGTTGTAAGGATTAGTAGGTTCCTGCATTGCCTGGCCAGCTGTGGGTTGCAAATTCTAAATAGAAACTTGTCCCGAATGTGGGGTAATCTGTTCAAGATGGGTGATAGAATCCATCATACCATTGGCACGAGGTTCATGTGGAAACCTAGTTGGATCAAACGCAAATCTTGCAGGTTGGTTTAAAAAAGATTGGCTATTTTCTAGAACCTAACCACTCCATTGCGGAATGGGGTTAATGGTTGGATTGCCCCCATGTGAGGTTAGGCCTAAACAAGATTGGTTACTTTCTAAAATCTAACCACTCCATTGATGTGGTTCTTGGGTGTGATAAGAATTCCAAGGTGGGTTTCCCTTTTGCGGAGACTAACCCCAAGAAGATTGGGTACTTCCTGAAATATGACCAATGGATGGATTGCCTCCTTGTGGAGGTGGGGCCCAAGAAGATTGGTTACTTCCTAGATACAAACCATACCATGGAGGTTGAGCTTGCTATTGAAAATAATTCCAAGGTTGATTGCCTCCTTGTGGAGGTGGAATCCAAAAAGGTTGGTTACTTCCTGAATATTGCCCAGTCCATTGTGAACTAGGTTGCATGTATGGATTGCCCCCTTGCGGAGGTATGTTCCAATGAGATTGGTTACTTGGTGGAACATTACCATTCCATTGTGGGATAGGATTAATGGGTGGATTTCCCCCTTGCAAGGGTATGTTCCAATACTCTAGGTTATTTGGTGGAACTTTACCACTCCATTGTTGGTTAGGGTTCATGAGTGGATTGCCCCCTTGCGGCGGTGGTCCCCAATTAGATTGGTTACTAGTTGGAATTGGACCACTTCATTGAATGTTTCCTTGGTTTGGATAAGCATTCCCAGGTTGATTTCCTCCTTGCGAATGTGGGCCCCAAGAAGATTGGATACTCCCTGAAACCTCCCCACTCCATGGTGGAATGGGGTTTATAAGTGGATTGCCCCTAGGCATTGTGCTAGGATAAGCCCCCGGGGTATTTCCACTAATCTGAAGAGCATAAACCCAATTGGCATAAATGTTCCATGGTTCATTGCTTCCGCCATGAATATTACCATTCCATGGTGAAGGGTTTCCCCCAAAAGTAGAATTTGGACAAGTGTTAAGCATACCAAGAGGATTTTGGTTTACTCTTTGTGTGTGTTGACCTTGATTAGCCGAACCATATGAAAAACCAATGTTTGGTAAGGAACACCCTTTAGTAGGGATTCATGTAGACGAAGTGGATGTACTTCTGAGATTAGAACCCGAAATTGTACCAACTGGCACTGAAGTGTTGGTTGAACTTGTGCTACTAACAGGTATACTAACTGTCGGGATTGATGTAGAGGCCAAATTGGAAGTATTGCTACCTCCAGCAAGTATTTGATGTTGCGATGATGTAGTCCCTTGTGCTCCTGATGAATCCATAGGGTTACTTGTTGGATTTTGCATGTCATTCAAACTTTCAGAAAGAGGTTTGATATCACCCAGTGACTCACTGATAGTAAATACAATTGGTTCTGAAAGACTCATCAAAGGAGTAATTACATGAGCATGTGTGTGATTTTTCAATGTTTCAATTTCAACTATGTCTGTATTCAGTTCGTGATGTGACGATGAATTCTCAGTGTTGATTTGATGTTGTTCTTCTCGAGTAATATTAATTGAGTTTACAATCAGTTCTGTTTCCAAGTCATTAAGATGTGGTTTTTGTATCTGTCTCTGCAATGTAGAAAGGCCTTCAATTTATGGTGACTCACCTCGTTGCCACCGTGACTGGAGGATCGGGAGAGTAGCCACTTCTACGAAGTTGATAAAAGGATGTGTTTAAAATGATAGTTTGAATCAAACAATCCTAAGGCATTCTAGACTCAAAAAATAAAAAGTGTCCACACAGTAAAAATTCCCTAGAGATTTCAAACAAGCAAACTACTTTTCCAAAGAGAAAAAGCTTAGTGAAAAGATGGATTAGAGGGCCTTCCAAAACTAGTAGTTGTTGAGGGATGCTAGGCCTCAGACAATTGCTAGCAGTGAAGGTATGAGAAATAGTTACAATAAACTTTAATCGCCAGGGGTGCAAGCATTAGTTCCTGACCAATCACCCTCCCAAGGATTAAAATTTCCAAAGTCTGTCTTAGGTATTGTAAGTGTGTCCCACTTGCAATAGCCTATGTGATATCCTGGGAATAGTCACTAAATTTACCACTTCACAATCGACGATCGGGCGAAACAGTAGTAAGTCGTGGACAACTCTCATAACCAGGAACTTTAGAAACAGTGATGTCACCCCGAGGACTTGTCACTGAACATAGAATCCCCTCGATAAGCTCATGTCCCAATAAATAATCAAAAGGGGGGAACCACCCTTTACTTATCTAGATTGACCTCGTGCTTAACGGATGTTTCAGAAATGCTTTCCTGACAGGCGTTTCATGCTACTAATGGATTTACTCTCTTTAATCAATCCTAGTTTCAAATTTTTGCATCCCGGGAGTGTTAACTCTCCAAACCTAATCTAGGGCACTAACCTAAACTTGTTGATGATATGGAAATCAAAATTTTGTCAATTTTAGATTAAGCGCCAATTTTAAGGGTAGTTTGCTTAGTTTCAGGAGTGGAAATGAAATTGGTGGTGTGTTGACTCGAAAACAGGAAAATGAACCAAACAATGCAAAATGCTCACTACTCTACCTTTCAATTCGATGAATATTCTAAATTAAGGGAGAGTTAGAGGTTCATGAGTTTCTTTCAGATATGCAAAATTTCTGGTAGTTTAGTTTTTTTTTTTTTTTTTTCTCTGAAATATGGATAATAATTGATGTTTAAAGACCAATGCAACCCAAACATATATCTCAAGTAAACATGAATCTAATTCTATTACACGGGGGATCCTTGTTTCTCATTCACAAGATCGCCATAAGGCCCAAGTGAAGAGGATACACAGAGCCCTTCAGAATGCTTATGAATTAAATTCTAAACTGTTACACGTGAGATCCACTTTCTCATTTACAAGATCGCCATAAAGCCAAAGTGAAGAGGATATGGTGGCTCGAAAACCTGTATGCAAAAATTAAATATACTGTGTTACAAGTGAGATCCACTTTCTCATTCGCAAGGTCACCATAAGGTGCGAGTGAAGAGGATACGGTGGCTCGATATAAGATGCTTTGAAAAAATTAACTCCTAAACTATTACAAGCGAGATACACTTTCTCATTCACAAGATCATCATAAGATGCGAGTGAAGATAATATGGTTCCTCATACACAATATATATCAAGAAAATTGAACCGCTAAAGGTGCAACTCTCTCTAATTGTGCATGAAAATCATGAAAATATTCCAACTCCAAAACAAAATGTAACTAATTAAAGTTTTTTTTTTTTTTTTTGGAAAGAAATTACTCTCAAACTATCTCAACATGTGATGTTCAAAGTGTGTTCTTCAAATGAAAATATATGTGGAAGGTTCTTTCAAATGTGTATGGTTCTTCTAAATGTGCATGGTTCTTCCAAATGTGTATGGTTATTCTTTGGTTTAAAGTTTCCAATCAGCAGGTGTAGGATATCTCAACATTTAAATGTATTTAAGTAGTTTTGAAACAATTCTTTTAATGTGTTGGAAGATTTGCAGCCATGTAAAAAGACATTAATTCAATCTAATATCAGTCCCTAAATATGTAAAAACAGGGATCTATTATCTAAGCAAATAGATCTATTACCAATTGAAAGAAAGATTGAAAATTGATTACAATTTGGAGCAATTTTAAAGGTGTTTGGAAGTGAATTCCAATTGTAAAGATCTTGGTCCAAATGGTATGAAACTTTCATAACTTTTCAAGAGGAGTAGAAGGCTGATCTCAAGCTGCAAATAAGGCTTTAAACAAGTGTGTAAATCTAATACAAAATAGGTCTCCAAACAGATCCAAAAGTTAAAGAGATCTCTACCAACTAGTGTAAGATGGAAAGCTTGAATTAATATGTTTGGAAGATGTGTAAACTTTGCGAAGATGTAAAGGAGATTCAAATGAAGTTAAAGATCAGTCCTATGTATGCCAAAGCAGGGATCTATGAGCTAATATGTTCTCAAGCACAAGATCTATTACAACTTGAAGAAAAAATTGAAAAGAGAAAGCAAATTTGGAGTAATTTTTAAAGTTTTTGGAAGGTCATTCCAAGGAGAGATATCTTTGATCCAAACAATGAAAAAAATTTCAAAGGTTCTTAAAAAGGAGTAATACAGTAAGTATAATCAACAAAAGGATCTTAATCTAAATAAAAAATGCAAATATGTAGTAGATCCACCACAACTTGAAAAGAAATTGAAATTTGGAGTAGATTTTAAAGTGAATGGAAGATGATTCCAAAGGTAAAGATCTAGATCCAAACAATGAAAAGCATATCAACACTTATCAAAGGAGTGATAGAATGATCATAAGAAGCCAAAGAAGCTTCTAAATAGGTCTGCAAACACATATACCAAGCCTTCAAAATAGATCCAAAACATGGCTCTCACAAACTAGTTTTAATGAGCTGCAAATTGAAAACAAAAGATGTAGATCTTTAAACCAAGAAACATGAGGAAAGGAGGGATTAAAAAAGGGTAAAGGAGGTTGTAGTTTCACCCTAGGAGGTCCCTCATACAAGACATACACTCATAAAATATGAAAGGAGCAAAGGTGAGGGGGATTGAAGTCTCCAAATAAAAATTTGAGGCCTCGTCGCAGTCTGCTAGTAGGGACAGAGCGACGTCATAGTTAGCTATGGAGGACAGTGCGACGACCCTTCAATGCACAAGAAACGAGATCTAGGATTCAATTTTGAATCATTTGCTGCATGGAAGGTGGGAGGAGGCCGGTTTGAAGCTCTTCTTGTTGGATCTAACGATCGTTAAGTGATCTTTAAGCTCAAAATTAGTATATCTAAAGGATGGAAATCACCAAAAATGAAGAAAATTCATGATATTTCAAGAAATTTCAAGCCGTGTGGTTGCCAATCTAATAATAGATGAAGTATTTTTCTAGTAGGGATTTGGATCTGTAATCATCAATCTATCTTACTAAGAAGTGGTGATCTTCTTTGTCAGCAAATGAACATGATTATTACAAGTTTCTTAATATCTACATTCATTCACACCAATTCGTTGAGATCTAAAGCAATTTGAGAATTAAAATCATACATGATAAGCAAACTTCAAACTCTCAAATGGAACAAACTTGAATCATTTCATATTAAAACAATGAAGAGGTACATCCTTACCATGTATATTGGTGTGAATCCCTCCTCCCTTGCCATGAGCTTTCCTTCCTTCACCCTTGCTTTTGAAGAAATTGAGCTTTTCTTCCTCCTTTAGAATCTCTCCAGCATGCCTTTGCTCTTCCTTTCTCCCTTTACAATGCCCCAAATGCCTTTCTTATATAGCATTGGGAAGTGTGCTCTCAAGTTTCTCTTTTCAATGTGGGATTGTCCCTTTTCATGTTTTTTTATTATTTTTGCTCAAAAACCCACTTTTCCATAGTTTTTAGGCTTTTTTACACAACTTAACATACTTTAAGTACAATTAATGCACTTTAATGCATTCATCTTCACTTTTTTATTAGTGTATCTTAGTTTCGGACCTTTGGTGAGTGGTTCATTTACTGAACTTGGTCTCTTAATTTTTTACTTTCTTCACCTAATCCTTCCATTTATGGGAAAAGTGATTAGATCAGAGAGGATTTGTCTCTGAATGTACTTGTGTTCTGTCTTCATGTTGCGGGCGCATAGTAAAAATGTGCTTCTTTTGTCACACGACTAGGGGTGTTAATTTGATTGTTAACACTCCGCTACCATATATCTGCTCTATCCATTCCTATCCACACATCACCTCGAGCATATTTTCACATTCTAACCCCATTTGCAAAGCTACTTAGAAGTTTCAATTTTCTCCATTTCGGTCCTAGGAAAACACTTCTAATAACCCATAAATTTCTTAGCATGCCTTCTAGATCATACTGGATTAAGAATTTTTGGGGTTTTATTCTTCATTTGCAAGGCTCTAACCCTTCTTGACTTATCAACCCAAAACTAGTGCTAACACATTTTATTCAACTTCTCCTCTAAATTAACTAAATCAAATTTTTTCACAGCCCCTTTAATCATATCTTCAAACTGGGACACTTGAAAAGATATGTCTTCCCTTTCATCGTAAGTCGGGGATGGATCCTCTTGTGGTTTGAGGGGAGTGTGATATTTTACACTTCCTTTTGGTGGAATTTTGAACAATATAAATAGACATCACACCCTAGTTTTCACCAAGATTATATCCTTTTACTCAAAGCTATTCAAATTTAAAATGGCATACCTTTTTCAAACCCTGATTGGAAGATTGTTTTATGGATGACTTGTAACTGATTTAATTTGAATTTTCTGCTCCTCTGGGTATGAAAATTCAACCTGATGTATCCTGATGTGTCATTTTTTCAATTCCATAGTTCTAACCTAATTCTGATGTACCAATAAGAAGTTATTGCGAATCTCTCAACACTTCTTATTTTAGGTATTTTCAAAAGAGAGAACTTGTAGGGTTTACCACGTGTCCAATATTTTGTATCTGAGGTTGAAAAACCTACCAAAGATATTGTGGTCCGTATTATTTATGATTCAATAGGTCTCACTCAATTTGGATCTTGCATACCCCAGATATGACCTTTTTCCCCAGAACACCTGTTTTAGACTAGTTTTTTTACTAGTAAAAAAACCTTGCTTTCGAGGTGAATATATCCGAACTTGTATGATATCAGGATCTAAAAATTGGAACATGGATATCTAGGCCTGTTTTGGATATGGGTTTTAAATATCATTTTATGAATCCTTGCAGAAAAAATGATAGTGAAAATTCCATGATGAATAGTTTTGAAGAATCCAGTGCCAAGGAAAGAGATATTATACCAAATGTTATGCAACTAAGTCCACAATATAGCATAAAAATAGCAGAAATAGAACAAAAGAATGTAATCCATGACTTAATAATGAAGAACTGAGATGAATAACAATCCTCTTTGAGGGAGGAACCTCCTTACACAATGTACTAAGTACATAAGGCAAGACAAGATAAAATTATGACTAAAATGAAAAGGTCTCCTTCCTATATATATGAGACAAAGGGGTACAATAACAACTAATAAACCCAAGCTGACATCGATAATATGTAATGCACAATAATAAAGGGGGTAATTTGCCACTACATAAGGGGAAATGTGCCAATATTTAGGGCTTAACATCAAATCTGGTTGAGTTCTGTTGAGATGCCCTCTTCTCCTAGCACCCCCCTTCATTATGGTAACTTACCCATCATTATGTGTTATGTGTAACCCTCACCTTAAGACATCTTAATATTAAATTATGTTTTATGTGGAACCTTTATGAGATTGTGTCTTCAATTATGATCTTGTGGTTTCTTAAATATGTTTCATGAAAGACCTTATGAAACTTGGTAACTATAACACTGATTTGATGGAGAGTTATAGGATGTACAATTGAATAGGTATTTGTCATATTTATATTCATCGAGTGAGGCAAGTTTAGGTAGAAAAGAGGAAAAGTAGACATCTAGTAGATCTAATAAGTGAAAAGAAACTAGAGGTGAAAAGATCATAATAAAGTTCAATAGAGACTTCAAATTTTTCTTGCTAAAGGGGGGTCATGTTCATATGTTGATGAGAGCATAGGCGGCATCAAGCTTCCCTTGAGGTACAAACATATAATGAAACAATGGGTACCCAAATATATTCCTCAAATAAACATTGATTTTTGTGTCAAGTAGAGGATATACCACATTGCTCCATCGTTGTTACATGGTTTGGGGATATTTTCCATGGATGGAATAAAGGTCTGTGACGGCAGATTAACTAAATTGATGTATGTCAAACTATGTTACAACTACATAGATTGGATACAAATAGTCAAATATAAAAAGAAAGTGTATGTGCAGATATGGTGTAGCTGCAAATTACATACAACTAAAATACAATGATCATAAGAAAGGAGAATCAATCTATATTGAGGGTTGTTGAAGCCTCAGATATGTAGGTTTCCGGAATGGGTTCTAAGGCTAACAACAGAGGGTGAAAACCCTGACTGAAAGGATTCAAAAGGTCCTACGCAAGAACAGTTCTATCCCCAGCCTGTTTGGTGTAGTTAAATCCCACGGATACAAAGGCCTCTGCTGGCACTTATGGGGTTTGATCCAAGAAGGATATGTCTTTGTAAGAAGGAAGATCAAAGTGTCATATTCTAGAGTGGATCTAAACCTAATACAACTCTACCTTAAAGGGAAATCTAAACTAAGTCAAATCTAATCTAAAGGGAGTGTATTGATTGTGTGCAAGGTAACTTAGTTTGAGTTCTAATAAGTCATTTCACCAATTTAACAGAAATGCAAAACTAGATCATTTACTTACTACTTCATAGTACGCTCAAGCAGTGAAAATTACTAATAATAGTTTAAAGATCAAGCATGTCCAAGATACCATGTAACTCTTATGATAATTGAAAAATTAACTTGAATTATTTGATTTAATATTTTTTGTGGATCATTTGCAGAAATAGATAAAGATTTTAATCAAAGAAATTCAATTAAAACATAAATACAAATGGATCATGAATTAAGAAAAATCCAACTCAAAGATCAATGCATTAATGATTGGATGCAAAATCAACAGTATTCATTGATAATTAAGGTGAAGAAATCAGACATCATCAAAGAAAATTGATAGCATAAACAAAGAAGATGACGAAACAAACTAACTTTGATTCATTAGTCTGCAAAAAATTACATAATCACAAGTGAAACAGTGTTTCTCCCGTCCTTCTCTGGCGATTATCTTCCCCAAAAAATACATCTCCATAAGACTTCTATCCCTTTAAATAATAATTACAAAAATGGTTACAGAGGATAGCTTTCCCATGAAAACAAGGATTCACAAAATCAGGCTATTCTAATCATATCATCGTAGAGAGTGGTTCATGCTGAATGTTCACAAAATTTTCAAAAGATGCTCATCACATAATTTCGGGAAACATCCCGTAACAAACTATGAAGGTTAACCACATACTACTAGCTGTCTGTGACGGATAGTAAGGGATCTTGAAAATATTTCTTAGAAGATTTATGATGATCAACAATGTTCTTGAAAACTGAAAAGTCAACCACTTGTTCCTCCTTCAAAGGGATTAATGGAGTGATAGGTACTTCACTGATTATAAAATCTTGGATAATAGTATTGTCTCGATCAGCTAGATTTTCAGTGATCTTCCTTCTATTCTTCTGAGGGAGATGTCTATAGATGGATTGAATCTTAGGTTCTTCTTCACTACCACTGCTTTCATCAGGAACACTTGCATCAAAAGGTGGCGACACAGGTTCTTGATATAGAAGAGGCTGAAGTTCTTTCTCTTCACAAAACCTGACCAAAGATTTATAATCTCTCTGCATATTGCTCACAAAATAATTGTCAGAAGGAAAACTTGTGAAAATTAACCAAGAATACTTCTCTCATTACAGTATGACGAACATCTGTAATTTAAAAAGAAAACAATCAAGATTCCAGGAATGGCTGAGCGTAATGAATTGGCATACTTAAAAACTTACGGTCTGAAACTTGCAATTATCATGTCTATATTGAAATAATGCAGAACATGCGTCGACAAGGATTGGATTAAGACAGGATAAGATTGCAATAATTCACATATGATTAATGTCAAATCTTAACACTTGATCAATTAAAAATTAGTTGAATCAATGATTATCAGTTCATAAGTGGCCGCAGGTGAAAATCGCAGTTTAAAAATCTGATTGCAAATAAAAAATGGTGAAGAAAAAAGGAGAACCGAAATGATTATCGAAAACAAAACAATCCAATATCAACTGCAGGATCGAGGCAAATCAATGATCAAGATTAAACATGCAAGCTTCGGAAGAAAAATGTGGGAGGTTTATTTTGCAATTATATGCATTCTTTTCCCAATCCGCAATCCGCAATTGCGGGTTGCGGGCTGCGGGAATACAAACCACACAATATGATAAAAATACCATCCCACAATCCGCAATTCGCCATTGCAGGTTGCGGGTTGTGGAAATGCAAGACACAAACACATTATTCAAACCCTATCCACAATCCACAATCTGCAGTTGCGGGTTACGGGTTGCGGAAATGAAAAGCGCACAAATAAAATTAAAAATATTTCCTGCAATCCACAATTGCGGGTTTCGGATTGCGGAAAGCAAGTATTTCACAACTGAAAAATGAATTTTCCGCAATCTACATTGCGGGTGCAGAATTGCAGAATTGCGGAAACCTATTGACCTTTTTTGGAAAAAACTGTTATTCCGCAATTCACAAAAAATACACAAAAATTAATGAAATTTTGAAAGGGAAAACCACTTAACTTAATCAAATCAAAGCAAAGCGATGAAAGCATTATAAAAAACCCCAAAATGACCAAGGAACTTGATCATTTTCTTTGCATATAAAAATATGGGTATGTTTTCTAGAAAACATGGGATCTGTTGTACCTACAAGAAATGGCGACTGGCTGGGAAGAACCAGTTATCTCTAAAAATTAAATCTGTAATTACAAGGAAGACATGTCAGCAACCTTGATATTTTAACCTATAATTTACAAAATGTTCTCATAAAACTTAATCAAAATAAAAAAGTTAGTCATATGATTGATATATCCCCTTCCAGAACCAATTAATGATGATGTTCATATGACAAAGCAGTCTTAGAAGTAAATAGAAATCCTGTACCATTATGCAGTCATGGGAAGGCAATTTATGATGAGCCTTAGAACAAACCTAGAGCCATTATGGGTTTCCAAATCTTTAATCACCTTGACTTTATTAATTATTTACTTATGTACAAACATATCACTCACAATATATACATTTCCTTTTCCTTTTCTTTTCTTCTCTTCTTTTTTTTTCTTTTCAAAACAGAATGAAAATATACAAACAAGACATTTGTTGATACAAGGCCATTGCCCTGACTTGGTGATCAGATATTGGCAACACCATTCACAGACCTGATTTGGAAATTGAACAAGGTAGCTCGGTAAAGAGACTCCGTGTCTTTTAGCTTTGACACTAAAAGCAATTACCATGGCTTGGGGACCATAAGTGGTAATTTCAGTCCAAAATAAAACCCATGATCATGGTGGGGATGGCTTGTAATAAGACCCCCCTTATCCTTATATACAACAAAGTGTCTTAGAAAGGAAAACCAAATCTATTAGTGCATAGCTTACAAGACACTACCATGGCTTGGTGACCATATGACAGCAGTGTTATACTCACCGATGTTTTGCATATCATGAATGGACCGACCCGTGATAGGATCTTCCACCTTCCAGCAATAGCTGAAAGTCATCCCCCAAGTTTGGTGGCTTGATGTGGAGATTTCATTCCACTTAAACATCTATGAACATAATGGGATGGCTTGTAATAAGACCCCCCACCTTGTAATCTATAATTATTAAAGTAAATTATGTTCAAGGTGATCATAATGGGATCCAGAATAGGTAAGGCTAACAAGGCTATGAATATATGCTTCCATTCACTAATGAAACATAAGGTAAGAAAAACTAATTGCTTCTTCAACTTCAATTAATCAAATAACACATCCATAAAGATATTTGATTAAGGTGGGAATGTATCAATCAAGGCTTTGCAAATACTGACTGTTTTACTTTCATGAAAAATATTTTCAACTACAAGCTAAGAGGAATAAAAGATGACATTGTTTACCTTAGAACTTCAGACTTAAATTATCCTAAGACATACTGATCAATAGCCTTTGCCAAAAGGTGTGGGCATTATTCAAAAATAAAACCAATGTACAAAAGAGAAATCAAAATGAAAATAAAGCAAAAAAAGCAAACAAACCACACTTTATGTACAATAAGTGAATCAACTCAATCAAACAAAATAATTTTTAAGCAATTGCACATTCACTACGTAGGGGTCTATGATATGCTCCAGTGTTTGCAACCAGGCAGTACTAGGACCAATCTTTTCTATAACAATGAATGGACCTAGCCAAAGGCGTTGGAACTTAGTGTAACCATTCTTACCTTGTGTTGTGTATCCCACTTCAACACTAAGTCCCCCACAGTAAACTCCTTGTCAGATGAGTACTTCTCGTCAAACCACCTCTTGACCAACTGCTGATGTTGATAAAGCTTGTTTTTGGACTTCTCCCTGTCTTCTTCTAGCTTGAGTAACATATCAATTCTGTGTTGGAGTGGAGAAGAATCATCCTCTTGTATGGATTGTGTTAACTACAGTGAAGGAATCATGAGGTTGGATGGCAATATGGCCTCCTTACCATAAACTAAATAGTAAGGGTAATTTGCTATGGCTGCCTTTGGGGTGACCCGGTTTTCCCAAAGAGCATTGTATAACTGGGTATGCCAATATTTATGGTGAGTAGAAACCGTCTTCTTTAAGATATTTATCAAGTTTTTGTTGGAAGACTCTGCTAGTCCATTCTTTTGTGGATAATAATTGGCAGAAAACTTCAACTTTATCCATTTTTCAAGGGCATACTGTGTAAGATCAATGGAGGAAAAATAAGATGCATTGTCAAATACTAAAAATTCAGGAGCACCAAACCTAGTGACTATTTGGATTTCAAGGAATGATATCACTTTGTTTGTGTTACATTGTCTGAGGGGGACTGCCTCTACCCATCTGGTAAAGTAGTCTGTAGTTGTCAAGATATACTTGTGCTGCAAGGAGGAAGCAGGGTTGATGGGTCCAACAAAATCTAGTCCCCATTGCTGAAATGGAAATTGAACAGTCACTGGCTGCAAAGGAAAGGCAGGTTTTTTTACTTTCCCAACACACTTCTAGAATGCTTCACATCTTCTGACATATGAATATGCATCTTTGAACAAATTAGGCCAGTAGTATCCTACCTTGAGGATCATATGTATAGTGGTATCTCCTGAGAAGTTCCCTCCCACAGGTCCTGCATGAAATTGCAAAAGAATATTATCAGTTTCTTCCTTGTCTAAACATTTGAGAAAAACACCATCATAATTCTTCCTAAATACAATGCCATATATGAATTGATATGGTGTAGATTTCAAACTTAAAGCTCTGCGTTTTTTAAAGTCAGGGGTTTCAAGAGAAAACCCATGGGTAAGGAAGAATTTAATGTCATCATACCATTCGGATGCTTGAGTTGTGATAACATTAACAATACCTGTTGTCGTACTCTCCTCTTGTTCCCACTCAATATGTTGTTTTACAGGATCATAGGATTGGGCGGTTAGCAGACACAAGCCTTGGCCTTTCACAATATTTGTTGGTCTGATCTCCAAATCGTATTCTTGCAAGGATGTCATCCAGTGGGCTCTCTTTTCCCCTAATTCTTTCTGAACTAGTACATTTCTGATGGTTGCATAAGGAACTATGAATTTATTCTGATATTTTAATAAATATGGTCTAAAATGTTTCACAGATTTATAGACCGCGTAAGCTTGTTTGTCAATCTGGGAGTAATTGAGTTCTGCTCCTTTGAAAGTGGAGCTCATGAATGAAATAGGGATCTCAGCATCATTATCATGTTTCTGTGTCAAGACAGTTTCATAGGAGAAGTCAGTAGCAAACGTGTACATAATAAAATCTTTGCTGAAATTTGGAGACATCAGAGCGAGGGCTTATTCTATGACTCTCCGGATTTCAACAAAGGCATTTCTTTGTTCTTCGGACCATTTAAACTGGGCATCTTTTTTAACCAATTACTGTAATGGCTTAACAATTTGAGAAAAATTCGGAACAAATCTACGAACAAAATTAAACTTACCAAGAAACGATTGCATGGACTTACGTGAACTAGGTAGGCCGATCTTCAAAATGGCTTCTGTGCACTCTGGATCGATAATCATGCCTTCTTTCGAAACAATAGAACCTAACAACTTACCTTCAATGACTGCAAAGATCGATTTTTTTCGGGTTCAATGAGATTCCATATCTTCTGCAGCATTCAAAAACCTATGTCAAAGCAAACAAATTTTCATGTCGTTTTTTGGAATAAAGAGTAACATCATCTAAATATACAACGACAGAATTTTGCAACAAACCCCTGAAAGATATATCCATGGCTCTCTAAAATGTAGCACCAGCATTTATCATCCCAAAAGGCATTCGACTGTAGGCAAAGGTTCCCCAAGGGGTCCTAAAAGTTGTTTTTAGTTGATCATCAAGGGAAACTAGGACTTGGTTATATCGTGAGAATCCATCAAGGAGAGAAAACATCTCAAACCCTGCTACCTTCTGTAGAATCTGCTCCATTGGTGGAATAGGGTATTTGTCCTTTTCGGAAGCTCTATTTAAGTTTATGAAATCAACGCAGAGTCTAATTTCCCCATTCTTCTTCCAAACAGGTACTAGGTTGGAAATCCATTGTGTATGCCTGATAGGAAATGTAATTCTTGCTTCCAATAGCTTCTCGAGCTCTTTCTTGACAGAGGGTTCCAGACTGGGGTGCATCTTCCTTAACCTCTGTTGATAAGGTTTTACTTCTTGTTTCATTGGTATATTATGGTGCATGATATTGGTGTCAAAATTCTTGAGTTCATCGTATGTTCATGCAAAGACATACTTGAACTCCTTGTAGAGTTTGATAAAACCCCTCTTCTCCTCAATAGAGCAATCAACCCCTAGATTGATGAAACAAGGGTTCTGTTCAATCCCTAGGTTGACTAGCTCATAATTGAGGGATGAACCCTAGGTCTTGCAGTTTGTCTTTTTCTTGAACTTATCTTGCAAATCATAAAATTTCTCCAGGTTGATAACTAATTTAGGGATAAGGTTGGAAGGATCAGACAAAGTCTTCTCATGCTCAGCCTCATCTATTGTGTCATCTTGAAAAGTGTCCTGGGATATGAGAAAGTCTAATATTTGTGGATCATCATCAAATACCTTCTAATTAGTCACATTATCAGGAATAAAATCCCTGTACATAAGTTCAATTGAAAAACATTTATGGGACAAGCCTTCTGGTGGGATCAACCTGGATGCAGTATTAGCAAGCAAATTTGCATCAAAATTCTGTGATCTTGGGACTGACTTTATATTAAATATAGAAAAAGGGTTAGTGAGATCTCTTACCAATTTTTGATAGTTAATCAATCAAGGAGACAAACAATGTATTTTATTTCTTACCTGTTTCACTATGATCTCAGAATCTCCATAGCATTTGATTACCTGTGCACCCATATCAATGGATTTCTTGAGTCCCTGGACCAGGGCCTGGACCAGGGCCTCATACTCAGTTATATTGTTGGTACATTCAAACCCGAGTCTGTAGGCAATCATAATTTTGGTCCTTTTTGGATCAATTAGGACACAACCTGCACCAGCTGCATGTTTAGATCTGGAGCCATTAAAAAATAGAGTCCATGCATTCAAATCTAACCTAAAATTTGTATTTACATTATATACATTATGGACAACAGTACCTGAGAAAGGAACAGAAGTGAGATTGACAATTTGAGACCGGTTCTGTGCATTCTCAGCTGGTGAAAAATCCGCAGGAATATCTCCAAAGAAAGTATCAAAAGTTTAATGTTCCACATGTGAGCTAAAGTATGCAGCTGACTCACTGGGATCATTCAAGTCTGTGACAATTTGCTTCAGATAAGGCTCCCTACTAATTTTAATTATGTTTGGCCTTCCGTTGTAGGGAAGCCATGGGTGAGACCAGTCAGTAGCAAAGTAGCCTTTAAGATTCTCTGACCAATCTCTGCTCAGCCACATGCCATACATTTCTGGAATGTCAACCACAATAATATCCACTGTCTGGTGGATTCTGGGGTTAGCAGATAATGTTAACAAGACATTTTTCAATTCTCCCACTACCCTTACTTTGGATCTATCCAATTGGACAATTTGCATAGGGAATGGCTCCCAAGAGGCATTTAACATTTTGGAGATAGACAGAGGCATCACATTTGATGAAGCCCCTGAATCAATCATACAATTATGGACGTTTCTATTGAAGACTTCAAAAGTAAGCAAGAAAGGAGGTGTTTTCTTACTACCTGGTTTCTGATTTCCAGTTTTAGAGTATATTTCCAAATTTTTGTTCTGAGTTTCCCTGGGGTTGTTGACAATCATACTTTTGGGTAGACTATCTCTCATTGCAGGGATTTTCAGAAGTTCGAAAAGGGAAATATTAGCGTTTACTCTTTTCAAGTCATCAATTAGATTGTATTCTATTTCAGGAATTAAAGTGTCCTTATGTGGTGGTGCTTTACCTCTGTTTGATGTGGGTGCTGAAGTGGAAGCTTCTTGTGTGGGATGCCCTTTACTCCTTGTATTGTAGGGGTGTTGGACAATGAAGAAATACTCATGCTCATCTTCCTCCTTAGCCATAGGAAGTTCTGAAAAGAAGCTAATTGTGTTTATCTATTGATCTTCTACTTTGTCTGGGCGTTTAGGATCTTCATTCTCTTATGGATTTTGATCTTGTTGATCAGGAGAATTCTGTGATTATGAAACCGGATCCTTAAATATAGAAAGGATTTCCTCGGCGTTCAATCCTTCATCAGGGTTAAGTGGAACTTGGTTTTGTGGGGGTTGGTAAGGTCTTCTGAAAGGTTGTCTATTGAACCCCCTATTATTATTCTGATTTTTTGTGTTGCTTTTCTTCAGGTCTACCATTTCATTTGAGATATTTTCGAGGAACTTCTTCATATCACTCATATGAAATGGGTCCTTTTTTTGTACTGTGGGTTTTGGAGGAGTTTGTTGCTTTCTTTTAGAGGTTGAAGGTTGATCTAATGGAACATCAGGATTATCCTTTAGGCAGAATATGTCTTTTTCAACCTGGATAGCCTCTACAAAGGATTCCTGCAAATTATCTTTTCGTGCTCTTTTTACCCACATAGCAATGGGAATAGGTAAACCCTTAACATAGTAAGGAACTAGCAATTCTTCTGCAGGGAGAAGAGTAACAGGGATTCTATTTTTCAAATATGAAAACCTTTAATTATAATGATTTACCCTCTCTTTACCTGTAATTTTCATTGAGGATAAGTCTAAAACCAAGTCTTCTCGAGTCTTATCATCTCCAAATTTCTGGATAAATAGTTTTTCGAAGTCATCCCATGAAGGAATGGATTGGGGTTGTAGGGAAACATACCATGTGGATGCTTTTCCCTCGAAGGTGTATGGGAATAACCTGCAAACTACATCTTCTTGAATGACACTCCTAAGTCTAATATCCTGCATGAAGGTTTTAATGTGATCAAGTGCAGGTTATTTGTCATCGGGATTAAACTTGGGGAGCCATTTCTCATTTTTTTTGGGCAATCTGTGTTGTTCACCAACAACAAACACAACATCCTGGTCCAGCCAGGGTCTGTTTCCACCTTCTACCATGGGTAAGTCTTTTGAATCTGAACTGGATGATGAATCACTACCAGATGATTCGTTAGATGAGGATGATGAAGATGAAGGAGGAGTTGGTGGTGGACCACCTGTGGAAATGTTTGGCTGGTCTTGCTCTGTTTCACCGAACAATATATCAAGATCGAAATCGGGAAGCAGATTGTGGCGAGGTGAATTATGTTGTTCAGGGTTTGGACGATCTAAATTTTTATTATGTAAGTTATTAGCTTGTGGATCAGTGTTCTGGTGATGGATTGTTGCTAGCCCCTGATTACGCTCTTCAGCGATCCTTCGTTGTAACCTAGCAACACTATCAGAAGAACCTTTGAGTAGTTGTTCAAGTGTAAGGGGTCCCCTAGTGGGTGATACAAAAATAATGTTTCCCCTAATTGTTTCCTGCTCTATTACAGGGGTGGCAGGAATAACAATTGGATCTTGCACTGGTTGTTCCGCAGAAGTTGATACCTGTGTATGAATACGGGTGACAATCGGTATTCTTGTTGGATGAGGTCTGTTGGTGTTTCATTTAGGCATAATTTGCACTCGGCCCTCCTTCTAGAGCCATTTGTTGAAGCCTCGGATGTGTAGGTTGCTGGAATGGGTTCTAAGGCTAAGAACAGATGGTGAAAATCCAAACTGAAAGGATTCAAAAGGTCCTACGCAATAACAGTTCTATCCCTAGCCTGTTTGGTGTAGTTAACTCCCACGGATACAAAGGCCTCCGCTCAAACTTATGGGGTTTGATCCAAGAAGGATCTATCTTCCTAAGAAGGAAGATCAAAGTGTTAGATTCTAGAGTGGATCTAAACCTAAGACAACTCTACCTTAAAGGGAAATCTAAACTAAGTCAGATCTAATCTAAAGGGAGTGTATTGATTGTGTGCAAGGTAACTTGGTTTGAGTTATAATAAGTCATTTCATCAATTTAACGGAAATGTAAAACTAGATCATTAACTTACTACTTCAAAGTACGATCAAGTAATGAAAATTACTGATAATAGTTTAAATATCAAGCATATCCAAGATTACCCTCTAACTCTTATGCTAATTGAAAAATTAACATGAATTATTTGATTTAATAGTTTCTATGAATCATTTGCAGAAATAGATAAATATTTTAATCAAAGAAATTTAATTAAAACATAAATACACATGGATCATGAATTAAAACAAATCCAACTCAAAGATCAATGCATTAATGATTGACTGCAAAATCAACAGTATTGATTGATAATTAAGGTGAAGAAATTAGACATCATCAAAGAAATTTGATAACATAAACAAAGAAGATGACGAAAGAAACTAACTTTGATTGATTGGTCTACAAAAAATTACATAATCACAAGTGAAACATCATTTCTCCAGTCCTTCTCTAGCGATTATCTTCCCCCAAAAATACCTCTCCATGAGACTTCTATCGCTTTAAATAATAATTACAGAAATGGTTGCAAAGGATAGCTTCCCCATGAAAACAAGGATTCACAAAATCAGGCTATTCTAATCATATCATTGTAGATAGTGGTTCATGCCCAATGTTCACAAAATTTTCAAAGATGCTCATCACATAATTTCGGGAAACATCCCGTAACAAACTGTGAAGGTTAACCATAGAATACTAGTTGTCTGTGACGAATAGTAAGGGAGCTTGAAAATCTTTCTTAGAAGATTTATGATGATCAACAATGTTCTCAAAAAATGAAAATTCGGCCACTTGTTCCTCCTTCAAAGGGATTAATGCAATGATAGGTACTTCATTGATTATAAAATCCTGGATAATAGTATTGTCTCGATTAGCTGGCTTTTTAGTGATCTTCCTTCTCTTCTTCTGAGGGAGTTGTATGCAGATGGATTGAATCTCAGGTTCTTCTTCACTACCGCTGCTTTCATCAGGAACACCTGCATTCAAAGGTGGCGACACAGGTTCTTGATATAGAAGAGGCTAAATTTCTTTCTCTTCACAAAAGCTGAACAAATATTTATAATCTCTCTACATATTGCTCACAAAATAATTGTCAGAAGGAAAACTTGTGAAAATTCACTAAAAATACTTCTCTCATTACAGTATGACGAACATCTGTAATTTAAAAAGAAAACAATCAAGATCTAGGAATGGCTGAGCATAATGAATTGGCATAATTAAAAACTTACGGTATGAAACTTGCAATTATCACGTCTATATTGAAATAACGCACAACATGCGTCGACAAGGATTGGATTAGGACAGGATAAGATTGCAATAATTCACGTATGATTAATGTCAAATCTTAACACTTGATCAATTAAAAATTAGTTGAATCAATGATTATCAGTTCATAATTGGCCAACCTCAGAGCAGTCCAAATATGCTCCTACGAAAGGGCTTAATGACAAAGCCATTTTTTGTCCACTGACCCAATGCAAACAATAAAGAAGCTTGCCATAAAATTAAACAATGAATCCGCTTCTTTAATTATTATACAACCACAGACACAAGAGATAATTGATAGAATTAATATCGTGCAGTTCCAAATCAAACACTATGGGGTAAGCATCATCTTTAATTATCCCATTTATTTATTTATTAATTTAATTATACTATCATAAATAAAAAAACTCTTTATTTTACAGGATTTTTTGCAGTGGTATGATCCTCATGGTGCGACTATGGGGGTTAGCATTGGTACCATCACCGTTAACATGCCAGTGAGTGGCATGCCAGTCACTCGGACCGGTACACCCCTAGGGTTGATGTTAATAGTACATTCCAATTGTGAGGAACCTCCAATAATTAATTAATGAAAATGCACGATATATCAGAAATAATAGAAAAAGGAATAGATTTATTGATCACATGCCACTTCAAGGGGGAAACCTCCTTTGAGAAATATCAATACAAATAAATCATGGATTCCTTCATTAGCCTCAACACGTACTTATATACTAAGTCTATGTGCCAATACTATGGATCAATACCATGGAACATATAATACTACGGAACGACTTACAAAGCATATGCATCCAATACTATGGATCAATACCATGGAACATATAATACTATGGGCTAATGCAAACTATGGATCAATACCATGGAACATATAATACTACGGGATGACTTACAAATCATATGCGTCCAACAACAATATACTAACAAAGTAAAGAGAAAGGGTTGACACGGGTTCCTAACATCCCCTCCCCCTTAGAAAAAGCTTTGTCCTCAAATTTTTAGATGGGGAAATTGATGTTCAATCTGAAGGAGTGGTTCCCATGTAGCATCCTCTCGCTGCATTACGTGCCACTGAATTAATACCTATATGATAGATCGAGAGAGAAGGTGATGAGTGCACCTATTGAGGATGGCCTCCGGCTACAAAAGGATGGATCCTTCATTATCCAGTTCTGGTAAAATAGTTTGTCCTCAGATGTTGGTGCCAAGAACTTTCGTCAGACAAGAGACATGAAATACTGGACGAATGTGGAAAGAAGGAGAAAGTTCCAATTTATAAGCAACAGACCCAGTATTTTGAAGAACTGTATAGGGCCCATAGAACTTTGAAGCGAGCTTATGATTCCCTTTGAGTTTCAGGGAGGATTGCTTGTAAGGCTGTAGACGAAGAAAAACCATATCACCTGCTTGAAAAGTGCGCTCAGAACAGTCCTGATCGGCTTGTTGTTTCGTTCAATTTCTTTCCATGTGAATATTGTCCTACAAAATGCGAAGAATATGATTGCAGTTTGGAAGAACCGTGTCAACTTCATGAACTAGTGAATTGTTGGGGGTGTATGGAAGAAGAATTGGTGGTGCATGACCATAGAATGCTTCATATGGAGTCATTTTAGATGCAATGTGGTAGGAGGTATTGGACCACCACTCAGCGAGAGGGAGCCACTTTTCCCACTGATGTTGTTGTTCGGAGGTGAAGCAATGAAGATAAGTTTCCAAACATTTATTGATAATTTCAATCTAACCATCTGTTTGTGGGTGATACCCTGAACTCATCTTCAGTTTGGTGCTAGTGTGGCAAAATAGTTCTGTCCAAAAATGATCGGTGAAATTTGCATTGCAATCCGAGACAATAGAAGAAGGGATTCCATGAAGACAAAAGATCTGGTCCAGAAAAATTTGTGCAACAGAAGAGGCTGTATAGGGATGGCTGAGGGAACTAAAATGACTAGGTTTAAGTGTAGGGTTAGATCTACTTTAAACATGCTATATTACTATGAAATGGTGAGTTCCAATTTTGGATATGAAACAATTAACTAAAATTTCCTAAGATCTTTAATCAACTATCAAGCATTTCTCAAGATCTAAAACGATCATGAATGCAAACTAAATGGAAGGAAAATTGAATTGTTTCATTAATATCAATGAGGAAATGACACTTACTTCTCTAACTTTCTATGCATCCATTCTCCTTTGCCATGAGCTATCCTTTCTCCACCCTTTCCTTTGATGAAGATGAGCTTTCTACTCCTTCAAATCTCTCCAGCATGCCTTTTCTCTTCCTTTTCCTCCCCTTACCATGCCCCAAATGCCTTTGTTTTATAGCATTTGGAAATGGGTTCTCAAGTTTCTATTTTCAATGTGGGACTATCCCTTCTCTTGTTTTTTTATTATTTTTGCTCAAAAATCCACTTTCCATAGTATTTTAGGATTTTTTCACAAATTCAGTATTCTCTAGCATAATTAATGCAATCTTGTGCATTTCTTCTCACTGTTGACTAATGGAGACTATATTTGAGCTTTCAATTGAGCAGTTCAATCACTGAACCTTGTCTCTTTAGGATTCTTCTTTCTTCACTCAATTGTTCCATTATGGAAGTAGTGATTAGATTAGAGAGGACTGTTCTTATATGTACTTGTCATCCGTCTTCATGTTGCAGGCGCATAGTAAAAATATGCTTCTTCCTTCACTTGGCTAAGGGTGCTAGTTTTATTGTTAACGGATGCCCCCTAATGTGTGAGGTCTGAAGCAGAGCTAAGGGCCGAAATACATTATTTTTATAATGATACTCTTCAAGATGATAGTCTTTATTGATCAAAGAAAGGATGAGAAAAGGATAATCTCATGGGTGCAGGATTCAGGATAACATCTGCAAGTCAAACATAACAATTTCTCAAATATATAATATCTTCCTGAGGCGGGCATACCCATGCTCAAGAGTAAACAAACATGTCCACGAACAATACACAATGGATCCATGTCAAAAGTAAAATTTTCAGATGTGTAAACATGCACTTTTATGAGTGCGAGAACAAGGTCTTCATTGAACTTCTGACATGGTAGTTTAGTCTTGTGCAGCTCGGGCATTGCATTGATGAGTGATACAATTTTTTTTCCCAAGGTCTTCAATGCAAATTGACGATAGTACGAGTTTATATCATGCGAATAAATGAACTGATGTTGAGCATAATAAAACACCATCTAATTATCATTCATTGATGTATAGCGTTAACAATTGCGAAGAGACCCACTGATAATGATCATGGACTCTAAGGTACTAAGTACAAACTAGCAATTTTGAATAGATGTACTTAAGTTGAACACTTATAGAATCAAATAATCAGGGGTCATTCAAGCTACCCAATATCATTTGCGACGAAACTTTCCACTAATAACTGCAAGATCCAAGCTACTCATGGGTTTCTAGATCCATTTCCTAGATGATGATTTGGTGTCGATAGGAATAGATCCATCAAAAGGATGGAATTAATGCATCCCACATCAACCGATATGAAACAAAGATCAATAGTCTGATATAATTTGGTAGAACTGTGAGATCCAACATTGTATACTGACACAAGGAAGGCCGACATGATTGGTTAGGAATATTTGATGAATGGTCGACTCTGTTTGAACTTCCCTTGAACACATAACACGACGTAGAATGGACACTTGGCAACATAGGACTTGAGTAACCGACCTTAATTAAATCTTCCAATTCCAGATGCATTAACAAAATATCCATTGGTGACAGGAAGGATAACCCATTGGTGGAGATTTGTTCAAAATACTGGTACAATTTCCTAAGGAAAATGTAGATGGTGTACTGACGACGGATACCAAATTATGTGTCATGTTCAAGGGAAACAAGGACTAATTGTTGCAATTTTCTTCAATGATATAAATGAAAAGATTCAATTCTCCCTCTTTTTGGATTTTTTTGTTTTTCAATTTTTATGCCTTTTTCATTTTATCATCTCGAAAAGGAATAAAGAATGCTATGGTACATGGGAGGGAACGAGTGTTGCATGGGCGTACTCCTGTTTTTCAAGGGCACGGGTAGGGCCAAGGAAAACATCCATATTGAAAACAAGGGTTGAGATAGTTGTGCACACTCTTACAAATGTTCCCTCCATGGGTAGGCTATCTAAAGCAGGATTATGTGTCGACGGACAGCGAAATAATACCATGTAACTAAGGTTATCCAATTTGGTATGATGGCCAAGTAGGAATGGGTCAATGAGGTTTACTTCATATAGAGTCTTGTGAAAAATGCCAAAATCATAAATCATCATGAATCATGGTCTATCTCCAACTACCTGAATCAAATAGTTTGAACTGTCAAAGTTTCCAAGTCCTGTAATCAAAACCATTTCAATACCCAACTGTTTAGTCAAAAATTGTTTCAAATGTGCATTTAATATCTAAAAATATAGCCAAAATTGAAGAATTATGCATCATCCTATCATTCAAAGGGATACGGTTATATATGTATGAATAAAAGATAAGTAAAAAATACTCATTTTTAACCACATTCCTTGTAGGTGTAGCCGATGGATGAGAAGAAGAATCTTCTTTCAGCATGTGTTTCTAGAAGTTGTGAACCTTTATTTAGTGATATGCCAGTTGTGGGTGAGTTTTAATGTCGTACTATGAAATTATGAATGGTTTCACATGTTTTTGAATTTTCCAAAAATTTTCATTGTTTTTATGAAATTTTTCGGGTTCTATCTTGAAGAAAAAGAAACAAAAAGAGAAAATTATTTACACTATTATTTTTGTTGTGTGAAAAGTTACACACTTTTTGTTTTATGATGCAAGCTAGTTTATTTTGGTTTTTACTTGTGTCCTTAAATGATATGTTCAATTAAATTGCCATGAATAATGTACATGCTTGATTTTTTTGGTATGATGTTAATGACTTAGATGCCAATCAAGTACATAGTTGGATAAGGAATTAGCCAAGCTATTCAGACTTCTAAGAACGTGAATATATTCAATGAACTCCAATTGACGTTCTAAAATATGTACTCGTAGAAAATTTCTAAACAATGTAGGATTTTGATCCTGATACTACCATTTAACTAAGATACAACTAATTCTGAGTCCAGTTTGACTATTATCCATCAGATTCCAAGGGTGATAGCCTCGACAAGAAGCTCAATGACTGCGCTATATTCTGAAACATGGTTGGTTGCAAATCCAAGAAAAATTACTCCTGAACTAAAAACTTCGTCGTTGTGAAAATCCTCACAGCAGATCTAAGAGATGATGTATACCTCACAAGAAAGTAATTTATTAAGCAAGAAAATAGAAGAAGAGTGGTCAATGCAATATAATGAGCAACAGAATAATAACACAGTAGAACTCGGATATAAGCAAAAATACTTCACACACACTAATTAATTAATCACAATATGGACAAATAAATAGTGCAATGCATGAGGATTCGAATGCCTAAGGTGGCAATTCGAATTAGCCTTCATGGAGTGATCAAAGGATCACTGGAGTGTCATCAAAGCACAACTAGTAGTCTATCTCATCATCAGTGAAGTCATCAATGCTCAAGTAACTGTCAACCATCATTCAAACTGAGTCTAAATGAGTGTGGTAGGTGTAACTGAATGAAGGAGGATCAGTGGAGGGCACATGAGGAGCTAACTAGAGTCAGAATGGGTAGTCTAGTCTCACTGGAGATCCATCGGAGTGATACAGTCAGTTGAGAATCATTCTAGCCTTAAATCAAGGAAAGAACTGATGATAACTCAATTAACTGAAGTGCAACTGAGTGGTAGGTGAGAGAGGGCGCATTAGATGCATGCAATTGCATGAAGGGGCGCACTAAGCACTAGGAGGGATAAAACGGATCTGAGAGAATATATCGGGGGTTGGCTAACTGAGGGATAGGTGCTGGACTGATGATTGGGATGCATGCAAACCCTAAATAATGCATGCAAACCCTAAAAGTGCATGCATGACTGAAAATGCAAATAATGAAAATGCTACTAGGAATAGGATGGAGTATAGGAATATCCTAACACCCCCCCCATAATCCATCCTAGGCCGTGGTAAATAAGACCAAAGGTCACCCAATACAATGAATAATAACAGTCAATAAACCGAGGAAATGGAAAAAACCTCGTGGTAAAAATACCCCCCCTCAAAATAGACTGTAAGGAACACACAAAAATAAATGCTCCAAACTCAAGCAGGTGTGATGCTTGGTCATATGTCTGGAGGTATCTTCTTCTTGGGAAGAAGTGGATCATGCTTAGAAAGCATGTGATTGTACTTGCTCTTCAGATCGAATGTGATGAGAAAAAATCCAAAAGTATGAGGATGATCCTTGAACCTGTGATTCGAATCAGCTAAGGTAGGATCAAATCTATGAATGTGCAAATAGTCTTTTGTCTTCTCCTTTGAACCATCATGGGTGAGATTATGCCAAAAAGAACCATCAAATAATAATGATTGCTTGAAATCCAAATCAGATTTAAGACTTGAAGAATAGTTTCTTGAGATCTCCTTTGAACCAGCAGGGGTGAGATAAAAACTATCATATGCATGAGAAATTATCCCAAGTAGTGATTGCTTAGAATCCAAATTAGATCCAAGACTTGAATCATGGTTTCTTGAGATCTCCTTTGAACCATAAGAGGTGAGATCAAAACCAGTAAGTGCATGAGAAATTATCCCAAGTGAATAGCCATGGTTTCTTGAGATCTCCTTTGAACCAGCAGGGATGAGATCAAAACCATGATGTGCATGAGAAATTATCCCAAGTGAATGGCAATGGCCATATTCTTCAATAACCTTCTGAAAGCATGGAATAATGATCATATAGTAGTAAATAAGAGGTGATTGCTTGAGGAGAGAGAATGCATTACCTCCAACAGTTGATTTGACCTTCAAAACATTCAATAGATCATGATGCAGACCAACAGACTCTAGTGCAAGAGAGGATTGACCTTCTACAATATCTAGAGTGTGAGCTGGCACAGAATTCGAAGTAGAAGAAATTTGGAGCATGAGTGTAGAATCTACAAGTTCTTCTTCTTTGTGGACAACTTCAATATGAGATGTGTTTGATACTGGTTCATGATCAATGAGATCATCAAGGAGGGCGAATGCATCACTTTGCTTTCTCTTGAAGGGGTTTGGACCAATTCCTTCATTCTGTCTGCCAAATATTACATCCAGGTGAGCCCATAGCTCTTTTGGTGATGAAATATTAGAGAGGTCATCTAACATGAATTGAGGCATAGAAAACATCATGGCTACAATAGCTCTTCCACCTTCATCTAACTAGTCATTCTCTTCTTCAGAGGATTTGAACTCTCTTTCAAAACAATGATCAAAGAGACCATTTTTCTTCAAATGTGCTATCATCAGTGGTTTCCATTCATCATAGTTGAATGGAAAACGAGGATCATGGTTGAATGGAGAAAGAGGATATATTTATTCTGAATACATTGAAGTTGTAGAAGACCTGCAAAAACAATAGAGAATATCTGCAACTGCTACTACTGTAAAAATGAAGAAACTGATGCACTCGAAATCTTGATAATAACCTGCAAAAAGCTCTGAGGAATGGAGATAAACAATACTCTCAACATGCTCTGATACCATGTGAAAATTCTCATAGCAGATCTAAGAGATGATGTATACCTCACAAGAAAGTAATTGATTAAGCAAGAAAATAGAAGAAGAGTGGTCAATGCAGTATAATGAGCAACATAATAATAACACAGTAGAACTTGGATAGAAGCAAAAATACTTCACACACACTAATTAATTAATCACACTATGGATAAATAAATAGTACAATGCATGAGGATTCAAATGCCTAAGGTGGCAATTCGAATTAGCCTTCATGGAGTGATCAAAGGATCACTGGAGTGTCATCAAAGCACAACTAGTAGTCTATCTCATCATCAGTGGAGTCATCAATGCTTAAGTTACTGTCAACCATCAGTCAAAATGAGTCTAACTGAGTGTGGTAGGTGTAACTGAGTGTAACTGAATGAAGGAGGCTCAGTGGAGGGCGCATGAGGATCTAATTGGAGTCAGAATGGGCAGTCTGGTCTCACTGGAGATCCATCGGAGTGATACAGTCAATCGAGAGTCAGTCTAGCCTTAAATCAAGGAAAGAACTGATGATAACTCAATTAACTGAAGTGCAATTGAGTGGTAGGTGAGAGAGGGCGCATGAGATGCATGCAATTGCATGAAGGGGCACACTAAGCACTAGGAGGGCTAAAAATGATCTGAGAGAAGCTCCCGGGGGCTGGCTAACTGAGGGCTAGGTGCTGGACTGATGACTGAGATGCATGCAAACCCTAAATAATGCATGTAAACCCTAAAAGTGCATGCATGACTGAAAATGCAAATAATGAAAATGTTGCTAGGACTAGGATGGAGTATAGGAATATCCTAACAGTAGTTAGGTGTGAAAATCACCCATGTGGTGGAAGCAATGTTCCGAGAACTACAGCTGGCACCATCTGCATATCCCAAATATGTGAAGGTTTCTTATGCCATTTTCCAAAGTGACAATCCCAAGCAAGATAAGTGTGTTCCTGAAATAACTAATGTACAAAATTTTATACAAAGAATACAACATAATACAACAAGTGTTGCAAGGCATCAGTGCCTACACGAAGTATTTCTTCAGATAGAGACCATTTGTGATCTCTGACATAGGTTCCCCATCATAATTGATTAATCGATAAGCTCCTCTATTTAACACAGTTTTGATTACAAGTGGGCCAAACCATTTTTGTACAAATTTCCCTTCTCCTATTTTGTCTTGGTTTTGGTCATAAACTAAAACCAGATCTCTTTCAGAAAAGACTTGGGGATGGGTAGACTTGTCATATTGCATTTTAACCCTTTCCTTGTGTGCTTCCACATTTAAAGAAGCTTCCCTTCTACTTTCATCAAGATAATGGTGACGGAGAATCCTTTCTTCTTCTGCAGAAGTAATAGGTAGGAGTTCGACTGCTATTATTAATGATGGGATTTCACATTCAATAGGAAACAAAGACTCCTCTCCATAAACCAATTGGAAATGAGTGAATCCGGTTGCGGTTTTAGCAATGGTATGGTAATCCCAAAGAGCGGTAAAAAACATTAAGTGCCAGTTAGTTCTGTTCTTATCAATCGTCCTATGCAACATAGTTTTCAAAACCTTGTTGATGGCTTCGACTTGTCAGTTAGCTTGAGGGTAATATGGCGAGGAAAAGTCCTGACGCAATCCTAACCTGTTGGTAATTTCATCCATAAAGGAATTCCTAAAATGACTTATGTCATCAATAGTAATCTCTTTGGGTACACCAAACCTTGCTATCACGTAATTGAATAGAAAATATGCTAGATTTTTACCCGTACAGTTGAATGTAGGCATCGCCTCAACCCACTTGGTGAAGTAGTCCACTGCTACGATGATGTAGTGGTGGCCATCAGCTAAAGGCGGGTTGCTATTCATAAAATCAATGGCCCATTTTGAAAATGGACCCACGGTTACTACAGGGTGTAATGGAGTAGGATGTGCGCACATTTTTCTTGTGTAGATTTGGAAAGGGTGACACTTTTTAACCGCATTGATGCAATGTTTGAATATTGTAGGCCAAAATTATCATGCACGCAAGATTTTCTGGGAATTTGCCAACCCAGAAAGATGACCACCACATGCCCTAGCATGTAAATCATTTAGAACTTGTACAGTTTCTCGTGTACTAAACAACGCCTTAAGATCATGTCTACTCATCGACAGTACAAAGTATCCCCTAAGATGAGGTATCTTTGTGCTTGGTGCCAAATGTGATGTCGTTCAATGCTACAAAACTGAGGATCAATCCTTTGGGTTTGGAGATATGTGATAAATGTTCCATACCAAGGATTTGATGTTGTGATGAGAAATACATGTTCATTTGCCCAAGATTCAATAGATATAGTAACCTCTTTCTCACAGGATAACTCAGACATTAGTTCAACAAATGCCAACAATTTTTTGGCTTTAGCATTTTTGAACTCGAGATCGAATTCTTGAAAAATTACTATCCATTTTGAATATTTGCCACCAATGATATGCCAGGACAGAATGTCTTTCATGGGGTTCATTTCAGCCACTATGGTCATTTTTATTGGAAGTATATAATGTCTAAGTCTTTGGACAACATGAACTACTGCCAAGGACAACTTCTCAACCTGGGAATATCTCAATTCGGGACTTGCAAGGCCCTTACTAAGATAGTAAATAACATGCTCTTGTGATGATTCATCTTCTTGTGCCAATACCATTCCTATGGTGGAACTAGATGCTGCTAAATATAGCAAAAATTCTCTATAATAGTTTGGTGGACTAAGTACCAGGGCTGAGACCAAAGATTTCTTTATTACATCAAATGAGCATTGAGCTTGGTCATTGTTATAGCTTAAAATGACTCTTCTCCATCCATGACGACACTTGCATCGCTTGGTCGCATGACGACACTTCTTGAGATCAAGTTTAGTCACACAACAGGACACTTTTGGATTAAAGGGTCATTAGGGACACTGAATATGGTTGAAATTACCTCACTCTTGGCCCATTTGATGGTTATAACCCTTAGGAACACTTTTCCAGACCAAACCACCTCCTGAAAATCATTAGAAAACCCTGTTTTTGGCCATTTTTACACAAAAACGCTGGTATCCTATGCAAGAGTAGCGTTTTTTCCCTTGAAAAACTCTACTCTACTTCATAAAAGTAGAGTTTTTTCCTGAAGCAGTCAAAATCTCGAATTTTGGTTGAAATTGAGTTAGTTGGGGAACTTCCTGATCGGTTATAACTGCTTTTCCTCTCCTTCATTGACTATATAAGGAAGGTAGAAGGGCCATGAGAAGGGACCAAGCCCATAACAATGTTATGCTGGAGGGATGGAGACCCTCATCCCACTCTCTTGTGCCTCAGTTTCTGATAAACCCTAGCACAGCTGGTTAGAGATTGGGATCCTTGGAGAACATAAGCAAGAGACCTTGAATCTAGGTTTCGTGAAGTGCCAAGCTTGAAGGAAGGTATAATTTTATGTACTTGCTTCATTCATTAATAAAGATCAGATGTTCTTCCCTTTCCGAATATGACTTACTTATGTGTGTCTCAGATTTGATTACAGTTTGTTCATACTTTGATGTCTTTTTCTGTTATGAATATCAATCTTATATATGTAGTCAAATGTATTTGAGAAAGGTATGAAGTTGTTTTGCAGGTGTGGGCATTGCGATACTAAATAGCATTGAAAAGCGAGGAAGAAGAAGGCTGGGATCAACCTTCTTAATAAGGTACTCATCTTTCTAACCTTAAATATTTTTTCTTACTAGTTGTACTTGCAAAACAATTGTATGTCTATCTTTCATACCTGAAGTTGGTAGTTTCTCCCCTGAACTATAGGTGTATTTCCCTCACAACAGACTGGTGACTCCGCTGAGGAAATCCTATCTGCTTAGGGGTATCCAAGGTCATTTCCTCAGTTATTGTTTGAAGGTCTTTGTTCATTTTATTGATTAGAATCAGTTATTAGGCTCTGTTGGACCCTCCTTGGCTCTTACAGACCCTTCCTAGCCTTTACAAACCCTTACTGGCTTAGGTGTGTGGGGTTTTAGCCCCATTTTTTCAACTTTTCCCAGAAAAACGTTGCTTTTGCTTAACACAGTAGCTTTTTTCTCCTAAAAAACGTTGCTTTTGCTTAACACAATAGCTTTTTTCTCCAAAAAAAACACTGGTTTATCTCTGCACAGTAGCTTTTTCTCCAAAAAAACACTAGTTTATCTCTGCACAGTAGCGTTTTTCTCCTGAAACTGAGTTTTTGAGTTTTGATATGTTTTCGGGGGGCTGTGGCTGCATTTTTTTGGGTCCCTGATGACCCTAGGTCTAAGTTAAACCACTATAAGTGGTCTCCTATCCTTGTATTGATCCTATGTTCATGATTTGGACCTTCTTTGATCAATTTGGGTTTGTTTGGAAATTTTTTGGCGCATGTTGACCCAAGTTGGGGGGTTGTGGACCAATTTGGTGTTTTGTACCCTAATTTGAGTCTGACTGAATGTGCTTGCTCCATTTCCACTAGATTTGAAATCTACTGAGTCTACTTGACCCTGTTTGTATCTATTTGAGTGAAATTTCTCTTTAGATTGGTTTCTTATCCTCCCTTATGCTTTTAGTTTTCTTTTTGTAGTGAAAGCTCAAGTGTCTTTGCTGTTGTTCAGGACCTTGACTGCATTGTTTATGTGCAGACCTGACTTTACCAAACCATACTTCTTTGTAGTTCATTTGCTTTTTTTGGGTCTAAAAGTAGGTTTCGTATGCTTTTCCCAATGGTTGGCATGCTTACATCAATGAGAATCTGAAAGTCATATTGGTAGCTTTTACTGTTTCAATAAGGAAGCCTGAAAGTTCTTTGCTTTTGCTTTGATCGTAGGTTACTTTCATTTCTAGTTTTTTTCTCACCTTTGAAAAGCATAAAAAAAAATTATTTATTTTCTGAGTAGAGTACCTTGCAAGTGGCTTAAAGGATTTAAGAGTGCTTTGCATCAAAAAGAAGAAATTTTCTTTTGCATACTTATTTGTTTGAGTAGCTGCATTCTTAGGTTTTGAGTTTAATTTTGTACATTTAGACTTTATTTTTACCTTTTTGCATTCGAAAAGACTAAAAATTGCATTTGCATATGCATTCTAGATTGTATCTTTGGGACTTGCATTGAAAAGAAAAGATTTGTTTAGTGGTAAACATTTCATTTCAGTAGTCTATCTCTAATTTAACCACTCTCACACACCCACTACCTTTTTGAGTAAGCAAGTAACCTTTAAAATGAACCTTAATAAAATGTACTAGTAACATTTTCTTTTCTAGGTTACACTATTCACCAACTAGTATTGGTTAGGATCTTGGGTTTAAAACACCTTAAACCACCCAAGATCACACATTACGCAAAAATCGTAGTTCGACTATCACAGGTACACCCATCTCATTCAAAACTTTCCTGGGATCTATGCAGTAGGTCTTGTGAGATCAGATTGTTGGGAATAAACCTCCTACTTTCTGTTTCGAGCATATACTAGGATCGGATCACGTTTGAGGACTCTTTTGAGTTTCGGGCTCAGTTACCCTACCTACACCTTCTGACTCGACCAAGGACTGTTCCCCCAGGAGTTTTCAGTGTGGTGGTATCCTTAGTATCTGACCATAGGATCATACACAGCTGACGGCGGAGGGTTATATCTGTTGTACCTAGGACAGACGTGGGAGGAAATCCCTTGCAGGTCTTTGGGAGGGCGGTTGGGTGATTCCAATGCTTCCACCCTTAGTCATTGTATTGTGGGCCCCGAGTAACTGTCCTTCTTCCTTCATTGATCTGTTCTGGGTCCTCTTCATCCCAGACTCTTCTCCGGAAGGAATCTGTTTGCCTGGTTTGACTTACTTAGGACCTTTTTAGTGGTGTGCTCTTTGTGCTACTTGTCTTAGTTTTCCTTAGAGAACTTCTTGCTCATTTGAGCAGGAAACTATGTCTAGCATTCCGGTGAGCGCCAATCAAGGTACCCCTGTTCCGGGGGATCCTTGTGCTGTTCCATTTATTGGAAACATTGGTACTCCCTTAATGGCTACTTTGAATCTTCCTGGATTCACTATAGGGCTACTGGTTTGGTTGTTTTCCACTCCAAATGCCTTGCATGATCCTAACGCTTCTCTTGTAATCACCTCAAATCAAGAGCATTAGAACCCTATGCCTTCTTTGCCAGTAACATATTCTCCTCCTCCTTCTACCTCATGTGGCGAAAGTAGCAATCCTAGTAACCAGCAGTCTAAAAGGAATAGACAAAGGAAGAATAGGAAGAGGATGCCAAAACAAGGGGGTAGAAACCCAGCCATTGTAAGTCATGCTGGGGGCAAGCACCCTGCCTTTGCAAATCATGCAGGGGGCACCTACCCAGCCTCTGGAGGTCATGCTGGGAGAAAAATTTTAGTCACTGAAAATCACACTGAAAGTTTGTCTTCAACCACTGTTAGTCATGTTGAGGACATGTCATTTATCACTGCTAGTCATATTAATAACAAGTCATTAGTTCCTGTGAGTCATACTGGAGACACTGAATCAGCCACTGCAAGTCATGCTGAGGGAGTTGACATTGTCGACAAACCCAATAAACAGAAGTATAAGTTCCCTTGCAAGTTTTGCGAGGGAGACCATCTCACTTAATTGTGCCTTGTACTTCCAGAAGTGCAAAAAGTGTGGTCCTTAGTTCAAAAGTCTTCTGCTTTTGAGCAGCCAACCACTGCTAGTCATGCTGGGGGCAAGATGTCAGCCAATGCTAGTCATGCTGAGAGTACTAACGTTGTAAAGGAGTCTAAACCAATAGGACAGAAACCAAATTTCCCTTGTAAACTTTGTAAGGGAGATCACCTTACTCACCGATGCCCTGCCATTCTAGAGGCACGAAGAGTGTGGTCCACATCTGAAGGAATTTCTTCTCCTGAGTTGTCTATAGATTCCCTACAGTCAGATCAACATTTGGTTGATAAAGTGGTTGAACCAATGTAATCTTTGTTCGACCCCACTCTTCCTTCGGAGAGTGAAGTGATCGAATCAATGCAATCTTCGATCGATCCCATCAGTCCTTTGGAGATTGATGCACCTGTCCCGGAAGTCTTCTACATTACCAGTTTGGATGTTCCTGAAAAAGGGGGCACTTCATCTGTGTCATGTGAACCCCTACCAAGCCCTAGGATCATTTCCTTTGATTGGAATAGTCTAGCCGAACCTCGTCTTCCTTCTTCGACACCTTTCCAGATAAAGGTTGATATCGGGAACCACACGGTTGATCGATGCATTGTAGATGAAGGAGCTTCTGTTAGTATCTTATCCGCTTATGCTTGGAGATATTAGGGTTTCCCTAATGTTATTTCAGCTATTAATTGGCCATTGAACTTCGATAGAAGACCCAGTGAACCGATCAGATTCCTCCATCAGGTACCTGTTACTTTGGGTGGAAAAATAGTCTTCGTTGATTTTATGGTTCTAAAGGACCCTGTGGACTTTGATATGTTCCTCGGGCATGATTACGTTTATGCTATGCATGTTGTGGTGTCTGCGCTCTTTCATGTGATGCATTTTCCTCATAACAAAAGCATCGTCACTATCAACCAGCTTGCATTCATTGATCCTCCTTATTACCCAACTGTAGACTAGTCAGATCCCTCGTCCTTAGGCACTACTATGTCACATGGGACTTATGTAGCATATTGTTCCTTGACTTCAACTGCTACTGAGAAGAAGTCTCTGAGTTCATTCTTACCTTCTCAGGACTTAGTCCCAGCTTTTGACCAAGTGACACCTCCATTTGAATGTTTAGATATGTGTTATATCTGGGATGATGTACTTCCTTCTGATGAAGTTTTCCTAGATTCCATAGTACAGTCTGCCATTCATTTGGATGTTGATCCAGTCGCACTTATGTCCAACCCCGATTTGACTTTAAAGTCTGATCTTCCTACTGTTGAGTCGTTGGACTCTCCTATAGATCCGCAAATTGGTGTTCCTGCCAAGTTTGATTCTGCTTCTAGAATTTTCAACTCCCATGATGATGAATTTGTTTCTACAGATTCCATCATGTCCTTCAACTTTGATCTTCATCCTGAAGTCGATCTTGTTGATTGTAAGTCCTCGGGATTGGGTACTATATAATTTTCATCTGAAAACTCTGCCTTGTTTATGCTCATTGTTGATGATAGTGAGGTTGAAAGTATTTCTACCACAGTGACTTGTATCGGGTCTTTCTTTACATATGTTTTAGATATGATCTTGGTACTAATGTTTCTTGGAGACAGGATTCTTAGCTAGATTTATCCTTGCTTACTGGTCCTTTTCGACACCTTATGCGACCATGTCAGGTATATTCGGAACCTTGCATATAGGTTTAGGCTTCCTTGCTGTTATGTTGCATTTGAACCTTTTGCCATCCGAATTTTCCATAGGGTCGAACCTGTTGGATATTGGTGTGTTATCCATCTCTTTATGCATTGTGCACCAATCCGACAACAGAGCCTACCTAACATGGGTCACCCTAGTCAACACCCTTATGCCATTTTGGTGCGTATGCTGAGTTTTCCTCATAGGCTCGGGAGCCTTTTTAGATTTACCATGACTTTGAGAAGAAGCCTCATATATTTCTTCCTCATATATTTATGGCCATCCTTGATAAGGCTCCCATATTCGTGTTCAAGTTGCATATGCATTTGTTATGATCCTGCTTTCGCTAATGAGCCTGATGCCAGCTTCCACGATTTTAGCTCGTTGTATAAGCCTCCATCTCTGATCTCATTTCCGCTAAGCCCTATATCATTTTGCCTTCGTAATTTGACACTTTTTACCTGGAGGAGACACACCCTAAGTGTCCTTATCTTGCTTGTGTTCCTTGCATTAGGCACAACTTTGTTCCATGAGCTTGGAGCTAGTTTTGCATGTCCCTGACACTCGTCTCCTCCCATATCGAGCATTTCTTCCACCGTCACTTCGAGCTCGTTAAAAACAGTAAGTAGGTTACGAGCATTCTTTCACCTTTCCTTCAAGCTCATTAACAACAGTAAGGAGGCTACGAGCATTTCTTCCACCCTCACTTTGAGATCATTAAAAACAGTGAGGCTATGAGCATTTCTTCCACCCTCACTTCAATCTCGTTAAAAATAGTAAGGAAGTTATGAGAATTTTTCTATCTCCTTTGAGCTCGTTAAGAACAGTAAGGAGGCCACAAGTTTACTTTTTCGGGCTCGTTAAAAATTTACGGAAAAGATCCCTATGGAGTTCTTTTAAGCCCTTTTCAAACTCCTTAAATAGGAAAAGTTTGCCAAGCATAGTTGTCTTTTCGGGCTCGTTAAAATAACTGAACCGACATCCACTTAGGTATAGAATTAACCCTTTTCCAGGCCTTGGTGGATAACTTATGGAAAAGGTATACTCTAGGTATACTCTTGTATGCGCTAGAAGAGTTCTTCTTCCATTATTTTACACTTTTTCGAGGGAGGAGACTAACTTTACGAAAAAGGACCTTTGGAGTTGTCTTTAGGGTTTTCAGACTCTTGAAATGTGAAAACACCAAGCGAGCATTCACCTACTCGGGATCGATGTGAAATCCACGAGATGGTTGATAGAGGACTGTTTAAGTTTTTCAACTCTATAAGCAAGAAAACACCGCCGAGCATAGACCAATCCGGGCTTGATATTAAAATCCATGGATAGGTGTATGGAGTTTTCTTCTAGGTTTTTCAGACTCCTTAAATATGAAAATACCGTCGAGCATGATTTAGTTCTTTGTCAAGCTTGTTAAAACATGAAAAAGGAAAGGGAAGGGAAGAATGTTAAAATATCTTTCAATATGATGGCAACAAGTCAACTATCTCCTTGAACAAAGCACCTGTTTTGAGTCTATCAAACAAGTTGGGTTCTAGTGTTGGCCTTAGGATAAACCTGATCTCAAAGTTCTTACTCCTCCGTTTGGTTAGTCTTCCAATCATATGGAGAATCTGTTAATGTCTCCTACATTGCAAATTTGCATCGTGGTCTCTTTATGTTAAAAGTTTCCTTAGTCACTCTTGTGTCATGCTCATTGTTCAAGGATATAACCTATGTCGGTCATTCTACAGTTTCCTTGACCTCATGCGTCGGCCATTCCTTGGTGTCAGTATGTTTCATCATGTGATCAATTCTACTCCAAATCAGCTCATACCTGTTGAGTGTCCCTCGTGTTGGATGATGGAGTATGCCTTAAGGCCTCCCTTCCAATGGACTTCTTCCCATCGACTTCAGCTCATTGTGCTATGGGAATGAAGTTTAGAGTTTCGATTAGTACCTTGGGGATTGCAGTCATTAGTGGTAGTTTCCCTCGCTATTGGATAGATGGGAATACATCAATGTCTCCTATCCGATAGATTCTTCAAGTGTTCGATGGCAAGACCATTTATTCGCACTTGCTTGGATGTACTAGGTACCTTGGGTTCCATTTTCATTATTAGTGGACACCCTCGCATTTGTTAACGGTATACATTAATGACTAGTAATCAAATGATACCTCCCATGTTTGACATCAACTCATTTATTCGCATGGATAGGTTTGTACCTTGGGTTGTTTTTTATGAATACCTTGGGATCCTCGATAGCATCACCTTATTCATGTTATCGCCCAAGTTGTGCAAGACTGAGCCACACTCTTTTTTGGCTCTTGATGAGACATAGATCCAGCTTGTTCTCTATGGCTATGTTCTCCAATTTTGGCATAGATCCACCTTGTATTTATGTGGCTATGTTTACACTTATGTTCCTCATGGATCCACGCTTGTATTCTAGTGGCCATGACATATGCATCAGCATTTGGATCATTATTGTATCTTGTTGGAGATCATGTTCCACTATTTGAACATGGACAGTTACCCCAAGGTAGAGTTTGTCTGACATTTCCTTTGCTTTCAAGTACTTCATTTGAGCCTATGATTCTTGGTTTCTCTGGTTCCTCCGCTTCCATGATTCAACTCTTTATTATTTATAATGTATTTTGGCCATCGTTTCCCTCACTCCCTCTGACCTCATACATTAGGGGGCATCTGTTATAGCTTAAAAGGACTCTTCTCCGTCTGTGACGACACTTGCATCGCTTGGTCGCATGACGACACTTCTTGAGATCAAGTTTAGTCACACAACATGACACTTGTGGATTGAAGGGTCATTAGGGACACTGAATATGGTTGAAATTACCTCACTCTTGGCCCATTTGATGGTTATAACCCTTAGGAACATTTTTCCAGACCAAACCACCTCCTGAAAATCATTAGAAAACCCTGTTTTTGACCATTTTTACACAAAAACGCTGGTATCCTACGCAAGAGTATCGTTTTTCCCTTGAAAAACTCTACTCTGCTTCATAAAAGTAGAGTTTTTTCCTGAAGCAGTCAAAATCTTGAATTTTGGTTAAAATTGAGTTAGTTGGGGAACTTCCTGATCGGTTATAACTGCTTTTCCTCTCCTTCATTGACTATATAAGGAAGGTAGAAGGGCCATGAGAAGGGACCAAGCCCATAACAATGTTATGCTGGAGGGATGGAAACCCTTATCCCCCTCTCTTGTGCCTCAGTTTATGATAAACCCTAGCACAACTGATTAGAGGTTGGGATCCTTGGAGAACAGAAGCAGGAGACCTTGAATCTAGGTTTCATGAAGTGCCAAGCTTGAAGGAAGGTATCATTTTATGTACTTGTTTCATTCATTAATAAAGATCAGATGTTCTTCTCTTTCCAAATATGACTTACTTATGTGTGTCTCAGATTTGATTACAGTTTGTTCATACTTTGATGTCTTTTTTCTGTTATGAATATCAATCTTATATATGTAGTCAAATGTATTTGAGAAAGGTATGAAGTTGTTTTGCAGGTGTGGGCATTGCGATACTGAATATCATTGAAGAGCAAGGAAGAAGAAGGCTGGGATCAACCTTCTCAATAAGGTACTCATATTTCTAACCTTAAATATCTTTGTTTACTAGTTGTACTTGCAGAACATTTGTATGTCTATCTTTCATACCTGAAGTTGGTAGTTTCTCCCCTGAACTATAGGTGTATTTCCCTCACAATAGTCATCCCATAATAATAGTGTATCCTTTTTTAGGAGATGCATGAAACCTTTAGCTCGTTCAGCAAAATCCTCGACAAATATTCTCAAGTAATTAGCTTTCCCTTGATGGCTTTGAAGTTGTGTTATTGTTTTCGGGGAAGGAAACTAAATTATTGCCTCAACCTTGATGGGATCCACCATAATCCCTTTTTTTGAAACTATGAACCCAAGTAATCTCCCAGAGTCCACACAAAACATGAATTTGTGTGGGTTCAACCTAATGTTGTATTTGCGACATCGATCAAAGACGCCTCGTAAATGTGCACTATTTTCAGCTCTCCTTTTAGATTTGGAAGCCAAGTCATCAAGATAAACCTCAACTATTTTCTTAATGTCATGAAATGAATACAACATAGCTCTTTGAAAATACGCCCTGATGTTTTTAAGGTCGAATGTCATTTTCCGAAATGAAAAAGTCTCCCAAGGGAATATGAAATTTCTTTTATGCTGGTCCCCCTCTTTTATCTGGATTTGGTTGTAACCGGAGAATCCATCCATAAATGACAACATTTTGTTCCCAGCACATTCGTCTATAATCTGATCAATGAAGGGTGTGGGATAGTTATCTTTTGGACAAGCCAAATTTACATCCCTAAAGTCAGTACAAACCCGGAGAGTTACTTTTTTTTTATTAACCAGAATAGGGTTGGATACCCATTCAGTTAAAGTAATAGGATAGATGAATCCATCTTTCAATAGTTTCTCGACCTCTACTTTGATGGAAGCCGATTTCTTAGGGTTAACCGGATGTAGCTTCTGCCGCACTGGATTGACATTGTTATAGGCTTTTATCTCATGTTTGACAATGCTGGTATCGATGCCTGGCATTTCTTCATAAGACCACGTGAACACATCGCGAAACTCTTTGAATAGAGAAGTATAATGTGTGATTTCTTTTGGAGAGCAATCTGTACCTATGTTAATGTTTTCGATGATGCCAAGCTTAATGGATATATCAATTGGGATGGTTTTAGAGATGTTTGCCAAATTTCGTTCCGAACTCACATTGTGTGTATGGACAGGGAATTTGTCATGTCCCTAATTTTGGGCTAATTCAGTGACCATGGGTAAAAGGGGACATTATTTTCCTAGGAAGATAAACGATAATTTAATCCTGTAACTATATAATAAATTTTAGCCTAAGTTCTGTTGGAGGAATTAATTTTATTAATTTAAATTAATTCCCTTACTTAATATTCCTAAAATAATTGGGCAAGTGGGCCAAGAGAGTGCCCTCGTGGAGATAAGGTTTCCAAATTGGATCTAGAGATAAGAAAAGAGAAATATGGCTAAATCAATTTGTGGATTTAGGAAAAGAACAAAAGAAGGAAAGGTGTAAGAGTTTCTAAAAGCAAGAAAATGGAAACAACCAGAAAAAGCAAAAGGAGGGCGGAGTTTCCAAAAAGGAGTCCAGTTTACAAATCAAAGAACTTTTACAAAGCAGGAAACATATGGAGACAAAGGGGGGCACAGTTTCTAAAGGAGAAAAGCTTGTAAGGAAAAATAAAGGAAAGTATGTCCACTCATGGGTGACCTATTCTCACAGGTCACCAAGCTCTTCAACTTGCTCAGCAGGTCATCATGAAGTTTATAAAATAAGCCAACCAACTCCATTTCACAACTTTTGTCATTGTGAGTTTATGAGTGAAGCATTTTAGCTTCTTAAGGTTTGGTGATGTGCCCAAGCTACTCAATGGGTGATGTGCCCCATTCTTCTATTCTAATTCTCTTATCTAATATTATATAAGGATTTTCAGCCATGGATATCTGATATGCAGGTCCATATACTCCAATACTAAGAAGAACCCAAGCTTACAAGGATTTATCATCATATAGGGTACATTCGGAGGAGACAACATTGAAGGGCCGAAATGGAGGTTTCGAGTTCAGAACTTCTGATCATTTTTCGGTTGTGATACCTATTCCATTGCGTCCAAAGGTCCATTTCCAGTAGGAAACATTTTTTGTCTCATCGAGAAAGGTGTCCAGATGACCAAGATACACCCATTTTCAACAGAGCCAAGGTTTCATGTGTAAGGAGCGCACGTGTGAAGTTCCAGTTTAGTGAATGCGCCCATGACAGCTTAGGAATCTCAGTGCACATACCACACTCTATTTCAGACCTGTTTTATATCAGAATATATCTTCAGAACAGAGATCTGTTCATTACCTCTCTTCTTCCAGTCATTCTACGGCCCTATGAGGGGATTTCCTAGTCAATAAGTCATTGTACTGAGGAGAAGCTATTAAATGAGTACAAATATGGTTTAGTCAGTAAAATTTCATCTTGTTACTATTAGTTACATTATATCAGAGCACTATAATATTTCAGAACAGAGTATTACATTTAAATAAGTCATTACTTAACTCAGAATAGAAGACTAGCTCATTGAGCATTGTTTAATGACTAGTTTCACTAAAATGACTGTCAAATTTATTCTAAATGTCAGATCTTCTTTCTGTAAGTTATAGGAGGTCATTAATATACCATAGAATCCATTTCAGTTCATACTTTAATAATTTAGAAGTATTTACCCACTGTTTGTGAATATTGAAAATAGACTAGCTCTGTCATCCCGACAGGGTCTAAAATATCCAAACCACCTCTATTATTCCCGAATCTTTTAGATTGTTGTCCATAGAATCCCTTGTGCCTATGTTACCATCATAACTCATTTTGTACCCACCCATTCTAGTAAGCATATGCTGGTGCGCCTAGGAAGCTTTGCGGTAGGCTTCAGCGGTAGCTGATGTCCGAAACATAAATGGCCCCAGTGCTTTGTGCTTAGGACTCTCCCTCTGATATTAATATTTTTTTCTGCACATTTCCCCATACAAATTGTAGAACTGAAAGTTCATCCCACCATCCTCAGATTCAGTCTCCATCCCCCTCACTAACATCCTGCTTGGTTTGAAAAGATTATTAAGAAATTTATCCAGTGAATTTTATTAAAATTTCTGAAGTTGAGTTAATATCTAGGTCAGATCCTGGCTAGGATATTACAGTGGTATCAGAGCACTTTCCTCCACCCCTGTGGAAATAAAGAAGCTCACTGATGGAAGGAAGATTGAAGATCTTCTCATAGAGTCAAAATGTGGCTCCTACCAGTCAGTGAAGAAGAAAATTTTATTTTTGAGCCATATGAAGAGGAGCCTTTAACCCCTGTTGGAAATTCTTATTTGCACAAAGTTGAACATGATTTCCTTGATGAACAAATGTTTGAAGAGAGCATAGGAAATGACCTACCTATGACTAATTGGGATTAAGAAGGAATATTCAAAAGAGGTAACCCTAAGAAATCCTATGAGTACGTCATGGATTACTCTGCCTTGAAGAAGGAGGTTCAGAAGTCCCTGACCTTTAGATACTATTGTGATTTAGAAATTCAAAGTTTGTTCAAAGACCCCTACAATAGTGATAGCAAAACAAGGATTGCACATATGTTTGATGGTGTGTGAAAAGAAGTCAAGGAAAGATATTTACCCCTAGGAGCTAAGATAGAAGGGAGGAATAAAGATGTGTCCACGCAGCCAGGAAAAATCAAGGGAGGAAACCAAGATCCACCTAGTTCTTTGGGTGGAGAAGAAGCAGGAAAAAATAAAGATGAATTTGCAGACCTAGATATGGATCCATCCCAATCTCATGGAAAAGGAATCAAGAAGGAAGTTTCATCAAAGCCACTTGCAGGGCCAAGCATTGCGAGACTATTTGGTTTTTCTTCAAGAAGGAAGTCCAAAGGTTGTGATCTAAGCACCACACAATGTGGAGAGACATCAAGTTTCTTGGAAATAAATGACCAAGAAGACCTTGCTGGTGCCCCATTACTCGAAGGAGTGGATGAAGAAGGTCAATGCACAATGGAAGATCCAACAGTCAAACATTTGATTGTTGGCAATGTGGATGGTGAAATCACTCCCAATTTCTTCATGGGTGATTTCAAGATAAATGCAGAAGATATGGGGCAGATTGATGATGGTGAGACATCTATTGGATCTGATCCAAAGGATGAGCATAAATCAGATTCACAGTCAACTCTTGAACTTCATCAGGAAGCAGAAATCAAGCACACCTCGGAGGGGTGTGAATCAGAAATTGTGGGGGAAAATCATGATGCCATAAACCTGTCTCTTCAGAAGGATAATTGTGCACATAGGCATGAATACCATTATGATTTTTGCAGGCCTTTGTTTCATCCCCATATGGAAGCCACTACTGGTGGGAGGATTGGTCTCGTTGTGTCCTCTAGTAGTTGGGTTCAAGAATCATAGGAGGTTGAATTGCAAGACGCAGAAAAGGAGGTTCACCAGCTATAACTTCTTGCCTTGATTGGACCATTGAAAATGAGTGAAGTAAAAATCAAGGAGGCACTGAAAAATCTCCATGAACTTGATGCTTTGATCTCTCACTGTTGTTGGAGAACTGCATCAATGGAGGAGCAACCATTTGTTGAATATTTTGTGCACATGTGGGAAGCAATAGGAAGCCTAAGAGGAAATTTCTCTCAGTTGCTTTCTGATAGAGATCACTTGCTGGAGCTTGTGAATATGTACTATAATGCTGCAATCAGGAATGTCGAGGATATCAGCAAGCTCACTCATATGTTGGAAACCACCCAAGATTCTCTGATTGGTACTCATGGTGCTTGTCAAGAATATGAGAATCGGATTGAGCAGTTTAATGAGAAGTTGCCAGAATCACTTTTTACCTCCCAGCTTTCACAAAGTCACAATAACATGGCTGAATTATTTCATGTTCTAAGGGAGGAACTTCATGAATTGGTGGATCATGAGCAACAGTCTATTTGGTATGTGCTTGAAGAATGTGCAGAAAAAGTGGTTGAAAAACACACACATGATTTTTTCCAGAATGAACCTGAGAGGTTCATTGAAGAATGTCCCTCTTCCAAGGAAGAGGCATATGAGTTCACCATAGATGGGTCAGCCATCAATGGAGAGGATACATCCACAACTTCAGTGGATGAAATGTTCAGAAGCATGGCTCACCATCCTTCATTCCCCACTTCACATTCAGCCACAAATATTGGGAATGAAAAATGGGTAAAAGGATTCTTCCTATTTGTGTTACATGATGAGCAGGATGATCCTAAAATTGAGGCCGATGGAATTTTCCTTAACCCACAGCAGTTGAGGAATCCCATGCATGTGTGTGCAGCCACATTTGACAAGAAGGCATCATATCTACACTTACCTTCAATGTGTGGGTCAATTGATGGAGTTTTACACCCTTGGATCAATGGCAGAGAGTTGATCCATTGGATGAAGAGGGGAGGACCTGTTGAGTTCCATAGATACCATGATACCTTTTTATTTGAGGCAAACATGAACATGGTTTATTTTGATACAACTTACTCTCTTTTGGAGCATTCTTCCATGAGAGACATGGAGGAGTGTTTAGAACAGCTTGATGAGAACCAACCAGTTGATCTTTTCCTGAGAGAACCTGAGTTGTTGCTTGAAGAGAGTCACTGTTCCATGGAGAAGAGGGATGAGATGACCCCATTTGGACCAGCCAATAATTAAGAAGTTGAGGCCATAAGTTTGGTTACTAAAATTTGCAGACACACAAAGAAGGTTCACAGTTCTTTCACACATGATCTAGATTCAGCCACATCAATGAGGAATGAACATTGGGTGAAGAATTTTTTCTGGTTGATGCCACATGTACAACAGGAGGATCATGTTCTATCCCTATGGGGGATAGATCCTATTGTAGAATAGATGGCTGATTATAACTCATATAAATCAGCAAGAAATATTTCTTATTCATTCACTGAAGGGATGGATAGAGGCATCACTGAAAAGAAGAATCTGGAAGGTAAAAGTTTCTTGTCTTTCTACAAGGAAATTGTTTTTAATTTAGCTGATTTTTCTATGATTTGCAAGAAGCACCAGAGACATATTTTTCATCCATTAGATACCTCCAGTACACATCCACATAAGGCTCGAGTGTACAAATTCATAATAAAAAATTTCATAAGCAGGAGAAATGGAGAGATTCCAACTTGGTATTGGGATCCTGGCATCCTTCAGAATGCCACACTGTTTGGAAGAATGTTGCACAATCCATGGGATCCTGGCATTCCTTGGGTTGAAAGTTTGTTCTTGATGACATTTGAGCTTTGGAAAAAGTACCACAAGCAGTGGAATCTAGACCTTCTTTTTCCTGGTGGATTTTGTTGGATGGTATTCAGATCCATGGGAGTGCCATACAAGCAATGGGATCCTGGCATTGTTTGTCTTTGGAGAGATGATTATGATCAGAGTAGTGCATCAAAAGCATGATGGACTCTTGGGATATTTTTCTTGAGGAAAAGCAATTTTGGGAAGGGAGGACTGTCATGTCCCCAATTTTGGGCTAATTCAGTGACCATGGGTAAAATGGGACATTATTTTCCTAGGAAGATAAATGATAATTTAATCCTGTAACTATATAATAAATTTTAGCCTAAGTTCTGTTGGAGGAATTAATTTTATTAATTTAAATTAATTCCTTTACATAATATTCCTAAAATAATTGGGCAAGTGGGCCAAGAGAGTGCCCTCATGGAGATAAGGTTTCCAAATTGGATCTAGAGACAAGAAAATAGAAATATGGCAAGAAAATAGAAATATGGCTAAATCAATTTGTGGATTTAGGAAAAGAACAAAAGAAGGAAAGGTGTAAGAGTTTCTAAAAGCAAGAAAATGGAAACAACCAGAAAAAGCAAAAGGAGGGCGCAGTTTTCAAAAAGGAGTCCAATTTACAAATCAAGCAATGTTTACAAAGCAGGAAACATATGGAGACAAAGGGGGGCATAGTTTCTAAAGGAGAAAAGCTTGTAAGGAAAAATAAAGGAAAGTATGTCCACTCATGGGTGACCTATTCTCACAGGTCACCAAGCTCTTCAACTTGCTCAGCAGGTCATCATGAATTTTATAAAATAATCCAACCAACTCCATTTCACAACTTTTGTCATTGTGAGTTTATGAGTGAAGCATTTTAGCTTCTCAAGGTTTGGTGATGTTCCCAAGCCAATCAATGGGTGATGTACCCAATTCTTCTATTCTACTTCTCTTCTCTAATATTATATTAGGATTTTCAGCCATGGAGATCTGATATGCAGGTCCATATACTCCAATACTAAGAAGAACCTAAGCTTACAAGGATTTATCATCATACAAGGTATATTCGGAGGAGACAACATTGAAGGGCCGAAATGGAGGTTTCGGGTTTAGCACTTTTGATCATTTTTGGGTTGTGAGACCTATTCCATTGCATCCGGAGGGCCGTTTCCAGTAGGAAACACTTTTTGTCTCATCGAAAAAGGTGTCCGGATGACCAAGATACACCCATTTTCACCAAAGCCAAGGTTTCATGTGCACGGGGTCTTCACTCAATAAACCGCTATCATAGCACGTTCGTTCGTGGCATATGAAACAATGCCCCTAATTTCACTAAATATTAGAAAATACCTTCCAATATCATTTTTTTAACTCCCTCCCATTATGCCTTCCCAATTTAAAAAACCCCTATTTTCACAAGATATTGTATGTATCAATTTTTTCATTAACATTTTTTATACCCCTTTATATTTCTACCTAGCATATTGATATGATAACCCTCTTATGACCCCACATGCATTCTACAATGCACCTTGCTTCTTTCGATGTATATTGTGGATGCACATTACTTCACCCACAATGCAATTACTCAACCACATATCATTATGATTTGCAACATTTAATGATCTAATGAAGAGATACGAGATCACTTCTTGTATGTCACTAGAGCCAATGCACATAGTACAACATTTAGATTGCATGTTACAGTTTCCCAATCACTGACTAAGCCTATTGTGGGCTAGGTATCCAAGCCCCTAGGGCCTGTAAGAAGCTCTAGGAGGCTGACTAAACCTACCAAGGCCTGTAATAGGCACGAGTGGTTGGGTATTCAAGCCCCCAAGGCCTATCGAGGGCCTATAACAGGCCCTGAAGGCTTAGAGCCTCCCAAGGCTATTGGTAACAACTGGCTGAGTGCTATTGGTAACAATAGGCTGTCAATGACCACTGTCTCTCGACTATGATCGAATGGAAACACACTTCACCATGAAACCCTTAGCCTCAAGCATGCCTCAAGACGCGATTTCCCTATGTACTAGTAAGCCCAATCCTTGCCTCAACCCGATTTCTCATCTGACTGTGATCCCGCCATCTCCATTTGGCGGATATTTGTCAGCCCGCTCATATAAAAAAGACCCCAAAGTATTTTTGTATTGTTACATTAAGTTAAAAAAACCCTTTACCCCTTAATATATAAGCAATATAATTTTTAGGTTTTCATGAATATTTAATACCGCAATATGAATGAATGTGATATTATATTTCCTTCTAGTGAAGCCCCCATGTTCATGTGTAAGGAGTGCACGTGTGAAGTTCCAGTTCAGTGAATGCGCCCATGACAACTTAGGAAGCTCAGTGCGCAAACCACACTCTTTATCAGAGCTATTGTATATCAGAATACATCTTAAGAATAGAGATCTCTTCATTACCTCTCTTCTTCCAGTCATTCTACGACCCTATGAGGGGATTTCCTAGTCAATAAGTCATTATACTAAGGAGGAGCTATTAAATGAGTACAAATATGGTTCAGTGAGTAAAATTTCATCTTGCTGCTGTTAATTACATTATATCAGAGCACTCTAATATTTCAAAACAGAGTATCACATTTAAATAAGTCATTACTTAACTCAGAATAGAAGACTAGCTCATTGAGCATTGTTTAATGACTAGTTTCACTAAAATGACTGTCAAATTTATTCTAAATGTCAAATCTGCTTTCTGTAATTTGTAGGAGGTCATTAATATACCATACTAGCCATGTCAGTTCATACTTTAAGAATTTAGAAGGATTTACCCACTATTTGTGAATATTGAAAATAAACTAGCTCTGTCATCCCGGCAGGGTCTAAAGTATCCAAACCACCTCTAATCTTCCCGAATATTTCTAATTATTGTCCATAGAATCCCTTGTGCCTATTTGACCATCATAACTCATTTTTGTACCCACCCAGTCTAGTAAGCATATGCTGGTGCGCCCAGGAAGCTTTGTGGTAGGCTTCAGCGATAGCTGATGTCCAAAACATAAATGGCCCCAGTTCTTTGTGATTAGGACTCTCCCTCTTATATTAATATTTTATGCTACACATTTCCCCATACAAATTCTAGAACTGAAATTTCATCCCACCATCCTCAGATTCAGTCTCCATCCCCCTCACTAACATCCTGCTCGGTTTGAAAAGATTATTAAGAAATTTATCCAATGAATTTTATTAAAATTTCTGAAGTTGAGTTAATATCTGGGTCAGATCTTGGCTAGGATATTACAGAATTGGTATTTCTCCATGTCATCATCGAAGTAAAAAATTTTGGGTTTGACTTCTAATGAATCGATCTTTCGAAGAAATGAGGATCTGGGATGCATGTCCTCCCAGGGTCATTCAAAGATATTCATGACTTCAAGGATGGATTCATCCAAAGAAAAAGTTTGATCTAGGATGTCATGGGTACTATGAGAGTTCATGGTCTATATAGGTGAAGTATAAGGATCATATTCCTCCATCTTGGAAGGATTTTGATCTGAGTCTGCCGAATCCATTTGAATAGATTGATAAGAAAGTTCTACGGAAGATAGGGGAACACTACTCTCTGTTTCATTATGTTGCATAGAAGTTGGTATATTTACCTCACTCTTTTCAAATAAGATGTCCTCATAGGAGGCTCCCTTCGATGAGGTGGATCCAACTTCTGGTATGGACTTAGAAAAAACTTTTAATGGAAAGTATACTTCTAATGTAATAGTGAAAATGGGAGCAGTGCTTGGGGTCAATACCGGTGGTGGAATTGCAAAATTTCCCATGAGGGATGAATCTTTGAACATTCCTACCCCAAAATATTGAATCACCGTTTTTGAATCCCCTACAAAAGGTACATTCGAGTGGAGACCAGTTTTAGGTGTGCAGTAATCTAGTTGATCGATCGTGATAATCTTCCGTTGGTGGGGGAACCGAATAACTCGTAATACTGAAGACACTACAGTCGTCATGTTATGTATCCAACTACATCCCAATAGAAAATTGTAATCTATGGGTGCATCCACTACCTCAACATATGCTTGAACTTTTTTACCTCCCAGTTCAACTGGGAAAGCCATGATAAGTCCATGAGGTGGGAATGAATGACCATCAAATGCTTTGAGTATTGTATGGGATGGTACTAGGGTGGGTGATCCCAAAACTTTCCAACATGATAGTGACATAACACAACTTGAGACTCCTTCATTCACAACGGTTCAAAAAATGTTCTTACCATGTGAATTCACTTTGATCTAAAATGCGATTTGTGATGGGAGCCTACATGTGGATTGTTCTGAGTCAAAAGTTATCAAATTAGTGTCAGATGGATCGATAGCACCAATAGCAGAAAATAGTTCCTTTCGTTGATCAGGACAACTTTGCAATACTTCCAAGGCAGACATTGCACAAGGATCTTAAGCTAAGTCTTCAACCACATTGTATTTTTGAGCAGCTCGTGCGTTAGGATTGTGTGTTGTTCTATAGAAAACCTGATGCAAGCAAGAGTGACCAAAATCCAATACAACCCGTTTCCCAAGAATTATTGTGATTCTCAAAATTCGAACCCACTAAAATCATCTAACAACTAGCTGGGTTCTCCTCCATTACGGTACTTACATCCAAAATAGGCTTCCCACAATGTTCTGACAGTCAAAATTAGCTTTCCACGACAGTCTTGCGGAAACACCTTCTTTCTGCAATATCGGTGTCCTTCTGCAATGTTCTATCCGCAGCCATATTTCCACAACTCTCCTTCTGCAACACTCCTTTCCCCAACTTGTGGATTGCATATTGCGGGTGCGCCTTTCATATTTTCTTGGAAAGGATTCCGCAAAAACTCTCCCGCAAGGCGGTTTCCACAACTCTCGTCACTAACTCCTGAGCTTGTCCCTTCTGCAAAACATTGTATCAACCATCGATATTTTGCAGATTTGATCTTGCTCGTTGATCTATGATCAACATGGAATGCTTCACCTCGGCTTGCAGAAATGTTAACTCCCGCGCACGTTCACCTTGCGGATCCTTTTCCCATCGCTGATCACCCTTTTCGCTTCGATCTGAGCCATCTAACCTCTGTTAATGAAATCCATTGTACTCTACGATTTTCTCGTTGATTGATCAGAGAATCGATCAATCCAGTCCGAACTTCGTCAGGATCAAATGAGAAATTGAATACAACAAGAGATTATCTTTGCTACGTGATGGTGGTCAGTTTTGCGAATGAATTGGGTGTTCTCGACTTTACATACAAGCACTAAAACAAAGACTCATTCACACAGACATTAGGTTAATGCTTTCTCATTACTCTACTTGATAGAGTCTAAGCTTATCACTTATTCAAATGCATAGTAACCCCATTAAACAAACAGAACTTGCTAATTTCATTAACCCATAGCAAAAAAATTCATACAGTCATATTTTCCTCTGTTATTCAGAAATTATCCCAACGACTCTTCCTCATGCAAAGCTCTCTCTTGCGTCCCCTTCTCTTGCACTGACCTACTCCACTAAGTCCAGTCTCTTCCTTTTTCATCCATCCGAAAAAATCCCCAAAACTGAATGGCTGAACAAACTAACTGACTAACAAACTTTCCTCCATCATTGAAGGACTCACTATCAACAAACTGCCTATCAGCTTGATCTCCACACAGGGAATATCAACTCGCCATTATGTCCTAGCTTCTCCAAAAAATGACAACACACTAGCCGGTTACATACTTTGCAGATATTAAAATGCTTCGTAAACAAATTATCTTCCCACTTCAGGACAACTTGTCCTCTTGCTAACCACAACATGTGAACATGCAATCACATTTTTAACTTGGCATTGATGCTCCTGCATCAAATTCCCAAGGCTAAAATTCTGAACCCCTTGTTCAGTAAATTAGCTATTGAGAAACCCTTTGTCTCCAAATATTTAACATTCATCCATGTAGAATCTTCTGCTGGATGTCCCTTCCATTTGATCAAGTATTCCAAGTAGTCCATCTGTCTGGTACTCTTTGCCACTCTAGTATCCAAGATAGTCTTAGCTTCTGATGGCTGGGCTATAGGCATATGCTTCAACCACTGAATATATTCAATAGGATCTCTGTCTCTTTTCATTTGTCTTGTATCATCGGCCACATAGGTATACAAGTCTGCAACATTAAAAATAGGTGAGATACCAATCACTGTTGGCATTTCCAACTCATAGGCATTTGCCGAAAATTTTCTGATTATTCTGCAAGGTCCAATCTTTTTCATCTTCAACTTGTTATACTCTCCTTTTGGAAACCTCTCTTTCCTTAGATGTGCTAAAACCAAATCTCCTGCCTCATAGCTTTTCTCCCTTCTCCTAGAATCGACTCTTGTTTTGTAACTATTGTTACTCTAGTGTAACCTTGCTTTGACTTGCTCTTGGATTTCACTAATCCTTACTGCAAACTCTTCTCCATCTGCACTCCTCTTTTCAAATTGACCCAAATCACGAAGTTCACACACCCCTCTTGGATGCATTCCATACAGAATTTGGAATGGACTCATTCATGTGCTTTGGTTTGGTGAGTCATTATATGCAAACTCGGCTTGAGATATCACCTTGTCCCATTGTTTTGGATTTTCTCCAATCAGACTTCTCAACATGTTACCCAAACTTCTATTCACCACCTCAGTCTAGCCATCAGACTATGGATGATATGTTGAACTAAAGTTTAACTTGGTACCCAACTTCTTCCACAAGGTTCTCCAGAAATGACCTGTGAACTTTACATCTCTGTTAGATACAATGCTCTTAGGTAAACCATGTAGCTTCACAACTTCATTGAAACTTTTTTTAGCAATGTGTGTGGCATCACTTGTCTTATAACATGGAACAAAATGTGCCATCTTAGTAAACCTATCCACCACCACAAAAATAGAATCATTTCCCTTCTGAGTTTTTGGTAAACCCAAAATGAAATCCATACTCACAAAATCCCAAGGCCTAGTTGGAATAGGCAATGGTGTGTACAAGCCTTTGTTTTGGCTTCTTCCCTTGACATGTTGACATACCCTACATCTATTAAAAAAAAATTCAACCTCATACCTCATATTTGGCCAAAAGTATAAATGGCTCAACTGTCCAAAGGTTTTATCACTTCCAAAGTGACCTGCTATCCCTCTGTTGTGCTTCTCCTATATCAAATTATCTCTCATGGAACGCTTGGGAATACAAAGTTTATTGTTTTTAAAGAGTAAACCATCTTGCAACATATATTCCATCCATGGCTCTCTGTCCACCTCCCCAGGATTTCTACAAACTCTGTATGCATCCTGAAAATCAATGTCAGTCTCATACAAATCACTTAAGTGTTCAAATGCTAAGACTTGGATCTGATTCTCTTGCACAATCAATTGTCTCATGTTTAAGGAATTAGCTACTCGATTTGATTTCCCACTTATGTGCTTGAACACAAAGGTAAAGCTTTGCAATAACTCAACCCACTTGACATGCTTCAGATTCAATTTAGGTCGTTGCATGATGTATCGCAATGCATGATTATAAAAAATAAAAATAAAAACATAATCCCCAGGCATTAGATAATGTCTCCAATGCTTTGGTGCTTGGAAAATAGCATAAAATTCCTTGTCACAAGATGAGTATTTTTGTTTTCAATCATTCAACTTCTCGCTGAAATATGCTTTAGGTCTGTCTTCCTGTTTGAGTACAGCTCCAATTGCTAATCCACTGGAATCACATTTCACTTGGAAAGGGTGCTTGAAATATGGTAACTTTAATACTGGTTGCTCAGTCATCTTTTTCTTCAAAAAATGAAAGCTACTTTCAGCCTCTGCTGTCCATTTAAATGGTTGTTTGTCCTTTCTAATTGTTTCAATTATTGGTGCACAAATACCACTGAAATTCTTTATGAACTTTCTATAAAAACTTTCCAATCCATGGAAACTTCTTACCTAAAAAATGCTCCGAGGTGAAGGCCAATCCATAATTTCTTGCACTTTTTACAGATTCATCTTCAAACCATCTCTTGAGATAACAAAACCCAAATACACTAGTTCTGATTTCAGAAATGTACACTTCTTCACATTCACCAACAAATTTTCATTTTGTAATTTCTCTAAGACACACCTTATATGCTCCAAGTGTTATTTTTTTGTTTGACTGAAAATCATAATATCATCAAGGTAAACTATTACAAACTTACCTATGAAATCTCTCAGGACTTCATTCATTAACCTCATGAAATTGCTTGGTGCATTGGAAAGTCCGAATGGCATAACCAGCCACTCATAAAACCCATCATTCGTCTTGAAGGTGGTATTCCACTCATCTCCTTCTCGAATTCTGATCTGATGGTATCCACTCCTCAGATCTAATTTTGAAAAGCATGTTTCTCCACTCAGGCTGTCACATCCCCACTGACCTCCTTAGGCCATAGGAGACCCTGATACATTTTTTTTCCCCAAATTCGATTAAATACACACATTCCACAACCCGCAAAGTCGGATCCGCAATCTGCAATCTGCAATTGCAGATGCGGAAGTGCCAAACTTCATAACCGGAAATATTCCCTTTCCACAATCAGAAATCCGCAACAGTGGATCCATGATCCGTAATCCGTAATTGTAGATGTGGAAGGTCCAATATTTATAACCAGAAAGCTTACCTTTCTGCAATCGGCAGTCCGCAATGGCGGATCCACAATCCGCAATCCGCAATTGCGGATGGGGGCATGCGGAACCATACCCTGTGTCATGGTAACTTTCCATGCAATCTTCTATGGGGCATAACTTCTCCATCCTTGGTCCAAATGAGACAAGGTCAATACCGTTGGAAAGATCTTGGAAAGCTCTATCAAATGGTGGAATCCCTGCCCCATCTGAGCACTTTTACCATGTCAAATTTCCCACTAAAGGTCTGTCCATAACTTTACCAAAATGACTTCAGACTTCTTCCTATCATGAATCTCCCTTCCACCTGACCCACAGAGGGGTTATGAAACACCTCCAGGGAATTCCCCTCCTTCCCAAGGATCAGATGTAAGCATACAACTCATTTCCAAGTTAATCATACACATCATAACATGTAAAATGCATTAATTTAGATCTAACAAATACATCTATCACATGCAAGACCTATAATGCATTAAACTCATGCAATACAGTGATATACATATAACAATGAACTCATCCCTTTACTCGGGTTTGCACATGTCTCCTTTTCAAACAAATTCATATAAACACGCATTCCACAATTGAACATAAGCAACCGTTTCATAACAATGAAACACCATCATTTAACATAACAAGGATTACTTATCTTTAAATTTCTGAAGCAACTGGATAAGTGAGAGCAACGTTCCACCCAACCTTAGATATTCATCCAGCCTGTACTCTTTTAGCTGAGAGATCATCCCCGAGATGGGTTGTGTATCCACTAAGGAGGGCTAACATGTTCTCTCACAATCAAGGTTCCATTCCAATGCTAATCCAATCTGTAGTTGGGTTTATCAAGCATTCCAAGGAACCTATCCATGCTAAGACAACCTACAGTGGGTTTATCAATCATTCAGGGACATACTGGTCGTGCTAAGCCAACTTCCAATTGGGTTTATCAAGCATGCCAACACATATTTGCAGGCATATCAACACTCATTTGACCTGACACCCACATTACCTACCACATCCAACACAAGGAAGACCCTCTTCTTTGTTGCACAGTCCCTCAAGACCTATTCCCTTCCAATGCTATTCCAGGATGGGCATAGAAAGGGCCAGTCGCTGTTTTTATGATATTTTAGCCTTCACTGGGTTTATCAAGAAACCCAACCTTCTTCCACAGTTCAACAAGATGACTTGTTCCACAATCTCTCTTCTGCGATCCAAGCTTAGGCTCTCTCATGGTTTCTCTGCAGTGTTCAAGCTTGCAGTTTCCTCACGGGTTCTCATCACTCGGTCATGGAATGCTCTCTCACCGTTAGACTGGGTTCGCACACACACTTCTCATGGATACAACTCTCTGTAATTTTTAATTACCCAGGGAAACATGATTATCTTTAGGTTATATCACTCTGTTGGCTCTGCATATGTAGGAACATGTGAGCAAGCTCTCTATCTGTGGGCGATGGATCGTGAGTGGCTAGTGTGTCCATGGATCATCCATGTCTGAATGAATGTGGTGGTTGTTTCCTTCCACCCCCGGGTAGTCAAACAGGCTCTTCCTGTTTTAGGCGTTGAGTGTATTTCCAAACAAGCAACCAGAGTCATGCTCTACCATACGAAATCCCAGGCATGCTCCATAATCCATCGGCTTCAGCAATAGGGTTCTCAACCACCCTCTACAACCGCATTAATGTCAGCATGGATTTCAAGTGGGTTCACATTTGGACATGTGGCAACATGGGAAACTAGTCCCATAACCCCCTCACCTCTCCCTAGTAGATACCCATGGCCCCTTCTCATTAGTTTCCTCCTTAGCTAGCTTCTTGGTTATTTTATTCATTAATAATAATTGCATCATCTACATTTCTTCATGGCTTAACAGCCCATAAATAATCCAACTATCAAATACTTTCCTATGCAATAACTTAAACATCCACTAGTGGGGCCTTGGCCTTGAGCTCCACACTAGGGAAAATACACATACTGCATATATACAGTCTTTACATTGATACAATAAACATCAAGGGAGAAATGGGGTATTACAACTCCTTGTCCCTTAAAATAACATCGTCCTCGGTGTTCTCAAAACTAAACAAAAATGGGAATGCCTCTTTCATGGCATCCTCCGGCTCCCACATGGCCTCTTCTGGGCTAAGGTGCCTCCATTGCACCTTTACCTTCCCTATGGCCTGGTTCTAGAGTAAGGTAACCTTCCTGTCGAGGATGCATATAGGCTCCACCTGGAACTCTCCCTCTGGTTCCACCTGTATCACATACCAATCAATTATATAATTAGGATCATGTACATATTTCTTAAGAAAAGATACATGGAAAACATTATAAGCTTTCATGTTAGCAGGAAATGCAATCCTATATGCAATTGGCCCTATCCTATCAAGGACATCAAATGGCCCACAATATCTGGGTGCCAACTTGGCACAACTTCCCAACTTCATGGAACTCTTCCTGGGTTTCACTCTCAAGTAGACATGATCCCCAATTTGAAATTCCTTATGCATTATTTTCATATATGCATAACTCTTCTGCCTATCCTGTGTTTCCTTCAAATTCTGCCTGATCTTCACAATCTCTTCCTCCATATCCTCAATCATTTATGGTCCAATCACTACTATATTCACTGGGATGTCCCAGATCACTGGAGTTCTGCATCCTTTGCCATACAAAACTTCAAAAGGATTCATCTTTAATGATGCTTGACTTCCATTGTTGTAAGCAAATTCCACTAAGTGTAAGTAGTCTTCCCACTTAGATGGCTTATCCATCGCATACATCCTTAACATATATTCAAGGATCTGATTTACTCTCTCAGTTTGACCATCTGTCTGAGGATGGTAGGCTGTACTGAAATTCAACTGAGTTCCCAACTCCTGGAATAATCCTTTCCAAAAATTGGATGCGAACTTTGTGTCACAGTCTAGAACTATTGCCTTGGGCGATCCATGCAATCTGAATATCTCTCTCATGAAGATACCTACAATGTCATTGGCCTTGTTAGTGGACTTGACTGGAATGAAATGAGCTACCTTTGATAGCTTGTCCACCACTATCATGATTGAATCATGCTTATTCATTGTCATTGGAAACCCTATTATGAAATCCATAGAGATCACTTCCCACTTCCATTCTGGGATGGGAACTGGCTGCAACAATCCTGCTGGATGTTGATGATCTTCCTTGACCTATTAACACTTCTGACATCTAGTAATGTATGCAGCTATGTCTTTCTTCATACCATACCAAAAGTATTTCTTCCTTGATGTTGTTATAGTCTTCTGATATCCTGGGTGTCCTAAGTATGGCTTTTGATATATCTCATCCATCACCAACTTCTTCAAATCTGCACTATTTGGAATATACAGTCTAGTGTTTTTATAAATGAGAACATCATCCCCACCCATTTGATATCTTGCATACTTATCCTCTATAGCACTCTGCAGCAATTTCTCTTTGATCTGAAGGTAGACTTCATCACTATCTTGAGCCTCTAAAATTCTTGCCTTCAAGTCTGATTCACACCTACTTATTGCTGCAATGTGAAATTTCCTTCTGAGTGCATCACCAACCTTATTCTCTTTACCCTTGACATGCTTAATTTCCAAATCAAACTCACAAATAAACTCCATCCATCTAGTTTTCCTAGCGTTTAGATTTGGCTGGTCAAACAAGTATTTCAAACTCACACGATCAGTTCTGAGCTCAAATCTTCTTCCCATGAGATAATGCTTCCATCTCTTGAGAGCATGAACTATGGCTGCTAGCTCTAAGTCATGGGTGGCATAGTTCCTTTCATGCTTCTTCAGCATCCTTGACTCATAGAAAATTATAGAACCTTCTTGCATTAGTACTCCACCGATTCCTTCAATGCAAGCATTAGTGCATACTACAAAATCCTTACTCGGATCTGCAATCTTCAAAATGGGTGCACTAGTAACCAACTCCTTTAACTGCTAGAAACTTCTTTCACATTTTCCAAACCATGTGAATTTGATGTCCTTCCTCTGCAATGAAGTGATTGGATGGGCTATCCTGGATAATCCTCTAATGAACCTCTTGTAGTAACCAGCAAGGCCCATAAAATATATAACATATGTTTCATTCCTTGGAGTAGACCAATCCATGATGGCCTCAATCTTCTCTAGATCAACTGCAATACCCTCTACTTATATAATATGACCCAAATATTGCACCTTCTCTTAATAGAAGTTACATTTACTCAGCTTAGCATATAGCTAGTTCTCCCTAAGGACTTGCAATACCATACTCAAATGATCATCATGCTCTTCTTCATTCTTGGAATACACAAGAATTTCATCCAGGAACACAATCACAAACTTGTCCAAATATTTGTTAAAGACACTGTTCATGAGACACATGAATGTAGCAGGTGCATTGGTAAGACCAAATGGCACCACTGAAAATTCATAATGTCCATACCTAGTTCTAAAGGCTATCTTATGAATGTCTTCTTCCTTAATCCTCACTTTATGGTACCCATACCTCAAGTCAATCTTTGAAAACACTCTAGCTTCCTTCATCTGATCAAACAAGTCATCAATCCTTAGAAAGGGGTACTTGTTCTTAATTGTCACTTTATTGAGCTTCATGTAATCAATACACAGCCTCAATGTTCCATCCTTCTTCTTAACAAATAACACTGGCGCACCCCATGGGGATACACTCGGTTTAACAGATTCTTTTTCCATTAATTCCTGCAGCTGCATCTTCAATTCTACCAACTCTGGTGTGCTCATCCTATAAGGAGCTTTGGAGATGGGTGCTGCTCCTGGAACAATATTAATGGAAAATTCAATATCTCTCTTGGGTGGAAATCTTGGAACCTCATCTGGAAACACATCCTAAAACTCTTGCAATATCTGGAAGTCTTCTATCCTGGGTCCTTTATCTTCTGTTGAATTGAATATATGCACAGTATATAACTGGCAACCCTTTTTATTAAACTTCCTTAATTGTAGAGCTGAAATGTGCCTTACTGAAACATGTTTTGGAATTCCTTTAACCAACCTTGGCTTTCCTTCATCATCAAGTCATTCTAGCGCTTTCTCATAACAGTCTAATTTGGCCCTATTCCTTTCCAACCAATCCATACCAATTAAGGCATCATAAGATCCCAATGGTAAGACATTTAATTCTGCATGCATGAGGATTCCATTCAATTCTATAGGACACTCCTTCATTACTTCACTTACCTTTCTCTTGGATCCTATGGATAATTGAACTAGCCAAGCCTTATCGTGCTTTACCTTACCAAGAGAACAGCTTTCAACTATCTTAGGAGATATATAACTATGAGTAGACCCTAGTTCAATCAAAACAGAAATAGGATGCTCAATGATATTACCTGCAACCTCCACCACTGCTGATTGATGGTCTGCTTGAAGGTCATCCAGTGCCGCATAAATCCTAGGCGTTTCTCTTTCCATGTCCCCTATTGTAGTTTCTCCTCTAACATTGTGCAAGCTCCTGGGGTTCTTCTTTGCAGTTGGGAAATATCTGAGCATGTGGTTCTCCCCACAACCCAAATAGTGAAGTGGCCCCTTTAACATTCTATCTACTGCTACAGTTGGCTTCAATTCTCTTCTTGCTTGTTGGCCTTGTGGAAATATCCTAGGCTGATTTGTGAATTGTGGTTTGAATTCACCTTTCTTTTGATCAAACCTTCCCTTGGGTTTACCTTTCCATGCCGGCTGTACCTCTACTTTACCTTTACCCTGCTCGTAGCAATGCTCAACCATCCTAATGGCTTCATCCAAGCTTGGTGGATTTACAAACTCTATTCTATCTCTGTAGCTCTGTGGTAGACTACCAAGGAAGCATTGGAACTTCACTCTTTCATCCTTGATGTAGTCCACAAACCTCAGTAGCTCCAGAAACTTGTGGACATGTTCATCCATGGTGTTGTTTCCTAGTCTGATTTCATTGAACCCTTTCCTTTTGCTATCATAATACCTAGATGATAGGTACTTCTCCTGGAAATATATCTGGAATCTCTCCCAGCTAACCCTTCTTTCACTGATTCCTTTCACTTGCATGAGGTGATCCCACCAAATAGAAGCTCTTCCACTAAGGTTATAAATAGAAACCTTAGCCTTTTCATTCTCTGAATACTCATGCATTCTGAAGTACTTCTTCATTCCAAGAAGCCATGCCTATGCTTCTTGGCCTTCTCTTCTTTCACCATCAAAAGTGGGAGGCCTTGCCTTCTTAAATTCACCCTTTGGAATACCTCTATGCTTCTTTCTTCCTTTACTCTCGCTAGAAGTGCATCTTGGGCTCCCCTGAGAACCCTCAGAATCATCTGATCTGCTAGAAGAAAATATAGGAGTGGGTTTCCTGTGCTTCCTGCTCACAGAACCTCTTCTAGGGCTTGGAGTTCTTCTCATGGAACGGCCCCTAGACTGACTTTGTGCATTTCTTTCCTCTCGGCCTTCATGGCTCGGGTTAGAACCACTGTTAATCCTTTGTTGCAAGTCTGTAAGACTCTGCAAAATGGCCGCATTGACTTGATGTTGCTCCTTGAACTTTCATCATCCGCTCATTAAAGCTTACCATAGTCTCATCCAAGTTTGGGGGCATCACTTGCTCCCTTCTTCCATCAGACTCGGCCTCTGTATGTGCTTCTTGCACATTCTCACCCAACACATCATCTTTTGGCCCAAATGGGTCCTGTGCATCATTTAGAGTGACCATTCTTACACCTTTATGTGCGCTGCCATGTAATGCAATTCGCCTTATAGTTGTTTCTATCTCTGTGCATATCAGAGACATTCTATCATATATCACAAGCATACAATTAACTATATCATACCCATTCAAACCTGGAATTATTCATTTGAACAATCAATTAATCAAATAAGTTCATCAAAGTCACACCATGGGCACATTTATCGACCAAAATTCATGCACGGTCCGGCCCAAAAAGCTCCCAATGCTGCAACTGAAGCTCTGATACCACTCTGTCACGTCCCCACTGACCTCTTTAGGCCACGGGAGACGCTGATACACTTTTTTTCTCCAAATTCGATTGAATACACACACACAGTCGAAATGACTTGGATCTGCAACCCACAACGTCGGATCCGCAATCCGCAATCTGCAATTGCGGATGCAGAAGTTCCAAACTTCATAACCGTAAATCTTACCTTTCCACAATCGGAAATCTACAATGGAAGATCTGCAATCCGCAACGTCGGATCCGCAATCCGCAATCCGCAATTGAAAATGCGAAAGGTCCAATATTTATAACTGGAAAGCTTACCTTTCTGTAATTGGTAGTCCACAACGGCAGATCCGCAATCTGCAATACGCAATCTACAATTGCGGATGCGGAAGTTCCAAACTTCAATTTGTGACAACAGTCACTTCCGCAATCTGCAATCCGCAATTGCAGATGCGGGCATGCAGAACCATACCCTCTGTCATGGTAAATTTCCACGCAATATTCTAAGGGGCATAACTTCTCCATCCTTGGTCCAAATGAGACAAGGTCGGTATCATTGGAAAGCTCTTGGAAATATCTATCCAAGGGTGAAATCCCTACCTTGTCTGAGTACTTTTACCATGTCAAATTTCCCACTGAAGTTTTGTCCATAACTCTGCCAAAAGGACTTAAGACTTCTTGTCAAACAAATTCATATAAATATGCATTCCACAATTCCACAATTGAACATAAGCAACCGTTTCATAACAATGAAACACCATCATTTAACATAACAAGATTTACTTCTCTTTCAATTTCCGAAGCAACTGGCTAAGTGAGAGAAATGTTCTACCCAACCTTAGATCTATGTCCATCCTGTACTCTTTCAGCTGAGAGATCACCCCCGAGTTGGGCTATGTATCCACTAAGGAGGGATAATGAATTCTCTCACAGTCAAGGTTCCATTCCAATGCTAAGCCAATCTGTAGTTAGGTTTATCAAGCATTCCAGGGCACCTAGCCATGCTAAGCCAACCTACAGTGAGTTTATCAAGCATTCAGGGACATACTGGTCATGCTAAGCCAACTTCCAGTTTGGTTTATCAAGCATGCCAAGCCAGCATACAGTTGGGTTTATCAAGCATACCAACAACAGGGTCATGTTAAGCCAACCTGCAGTAGGTTTATCAGGCACACCGAGCAATACAATCATTCCAAGCCAATATACTATTGGGTTGATCAAACATATCATACAAGCTAATCATGCTAATCCAACCGGAAGTGGTTTTATCAGGTAAATAGGGACAGCAAGGGAGGCATTTCTAATCCAGTCAACTCAACCACAGAGTTGTAGGCATCTCAACACTCAACCGACCTGGAACCCACATTACCTACCACATCCAACAAAAGGAAGGCCCTCTTCTCTGTTGCATAGTCCCTCAAGGCCTCTTACCTTCCAGTGCTATTCCAGGATGGGCATAGAAAGGTCCAGTCGCTAATTTTATGAGATTTTAGCCTTCACTAGTCTATCAATCAACCCAACCTTCTTCAATAGTTAAACGAGTTGACTCGTTCCAGGCTTGCGGACACGGCTCTTTTCTGCAATCTCTCTTATGTGATCCAAGCTTAGGCTCTCTCACGGTTTCTCTGCACTGTTCAGGCTTGCAATTTCCTCACAGGTTCTCACCACTCAGTCATGGAGCACTCTATCACCGGTAGACTAGGTTTTCACACACACTTCTCATGGCTATCAACTTTCTAGAATTTTCTATTACCCAGGGAAACGCGATTATCTTCAGGTTATATCACTATGTTGGCTCTGTGTATGCAAGAACGTATGAGCAAGCTCTCTCTCTGTGGGCGATGGATCGTGAATGGATAGTGTGTCCATGGATAGTCCATGTCTGAATGAATGTGGTGGTTGTTTCCTTCCACCCCTGGGTAGTCAAACAGGCTCTAACCATTTCAGGAGTTGAGTGTCTGTCCGGACAAGCAACCAGAGTCATGCTCTTCCATACGAAATCGCAGGCATGGTCTATACTCCATCGGATTTAGCAACAGGGTTCTCAACCACCCTCTACAACTGCATTAATGTCAGTAGGGATTTCAAACGGGTTCACAGTAGGACATTTGGCAACATGGGAAACCAATCCCATAACCCCCTCACCTCTCCCTAGTGGATACACGTGGCCCCTTCTCATTAGTTGCCTCCTTATCTAGCTTCTTGGTTATTTTATTCATTAATAATAATTAAATCATTTACATTTCTTCATGGCTTAACATCCCATGAATAATCAAACTGTCAAATACTTTCCTATGCAATAACTTAAACATCCACTAGTGGGGCCTTGTCCTTGAGCTCCACACTGGGGAAAATACATATATTGCATATATATAGTCTTTACATTGATACAATAAACATCAAGGGTGAAATGGGGTATTACACAGGCAATCCATCATGTCATCCATCCTAGGTAATGGAAACTTGTATATGATGGTAATTTTGTTAATAGCCTTGGATTCATTGCACATCCTCCATTCACCAACCTTCTTTGGGGTGAGTATTGTTGGTATTGCACATGGCCTTAGACTTTTCTGAACCAGCCCCTTGTCTAACAATCCTTGCACCTGCCTTCTGAGCTCTTCATTCTCTTGGGGCGTTAACCTATATGCTACCTTGTTTGGTAAGCTCGCTCTAGGAATAAAATCAATATGGTGACTTATATCCCTCTTTGGTGGTAACTCATTGGGTAAATCATCTACCACAATGTCACTAAAGCCCCCTAGCATCTCCTGAATCTCCTCAGGAAGATCTGTAATGTTGGTCCTCATTACTACCACTCTAGGCTTACATACCACAGCATAATTAAGCTCTCCCTCATCAATTTGTTGTAAATACTCATTCCCTGTCAAATTAGGACCTTAGATGCTTGCTATTTTGCTGTACTCCCTTCTTGTAATGAGAGAAGAACATGTCTTATCCCATCTTTCTCAAAACTATGACAATTTCTCCTACCATCATGTATCACCTTTTTGTCAAATTGCCATGGTCTCCCTAGAAGGATATGGCAAACATCCATGGGCATAACATCACATATAATTCTATCTTTATATTTACCCACTTGCAAATCAACTTCACATTGTTCACTCACCAGGATTTGATGTCCTTTATGCAACTAGGATACCTTGTATGGAATAGGATGTTTGGTCCTCTTCAAAATCAGCTTCTCCACCATCTCTGTGGAAACAATATTTCCAGTGCTCCCACTATCAATCACCATCTTGCAGCACTTCGCTTTGACTTTACCCATGGTTCTGAATAAATCCTTTCTTTGAGCGGGTTCCACCTTCTCTTTCTCGGGCTTCAATAAGACTTTGTTTATCATCAAAGCCTCCCCCATCTCTAGCAGATTTTCAGCCACTGGCATCTTCTCTTGATGTTGCTCATTCTGAGCTACATAGGATCCTCTCTGTCCTATGGATTCCTTCTTAGGACACTCAAAGGACCTGTGCCCCAATTTGTTACATGTGTAACATCTGTAGACAACTTCTCTGTCTCTTCCCCTGCCTCTACCACCTTGGTAAGGTCTTCTTCCTCTTGGGTCACCTCCTCTACCTTGCTACTCCTGTTGGTTTGAGTTGCTAGATTCTCCTTTCTAGGCTGCAAACCTTCCTCTTCCAGTTGTTTCCCCCTTCCTCTGGCTGAACCTCTTCCCCTATTGAAGTTTTTCTTTCTCAATAAATTTTCTTCAGCTCTCAAGGCACATTGGTATGCCTCTTCCATTGTTCTCGGTGATATCATGCTAATCTCATCCTGAATATGCATCCTTAGACCATTGACATATCTAGCATCCTTCTCTGTTGATTCTTCCACATATCCTGCCCTTAGGTTCACTTTGTATAATTCTTTAGTATACTCTCTTACAGTCAATAATATTTTCCTAAGGTTCTGCATTTGTCGGTGCAAAGTTAGCTGATAATCCTTGGGGAAGAATTTGGCTCTCATCTTAGCTACCATCCTATCCCAGCTCTTTCTCAATGGCTTGTTATTACGCCTCCTTTCAACTTGCACACTATCCCACCATAGAGATGCATGCCCCCTCAACATTGTCACTGCCAATATGACCTTCTTGTTTTCTTCAATTTCATCATACTCAAAGTATTTGTCTAACTCATTGATCCAGTCACTGAGATGTTCAGCAATGAGACTTCCCTCATAGGTAGGAAACTCAGGTTTTGGCCTCGAAGTTGCTCCAAGAATTGATCGAAAGTATCTTAGCTCTTGTGTTTCTTGCATGAGTGCTACTTCTTCTCCTTGTTCCTCTTCTTCAGGCTCACTCACATACCATGCCTCTAGGTCTCTTCGTCTACCCATCTCCATAGCTTCCATACGTGCCTGTAGTTCCCTCATTTCCTCCATGACCTTTGCATTCATCGTTGGTCATCCTCTGTCACAGCCTCTTTCTCTACCTACACGTATAGCCATGTATTTCTCCTATTGTGCTAACCAAAACCCCGCTCTAATCCCAAAAATGATGCAGGTGGGAGTGACCAAAACCCAATCCAACCCACTTCCTAGGAAGTATTGTGATTCTCAGAATTTGAAACACTAAACTCAGCTAACAACTAGCTAGGTTCTACTCCATGACGGTCCTTACCTCCAAAATAGGCTTCCCTCAACTTTGATAGTCAAAATTAGCCTTTCGCAACAGTCTTGCAGAAACACCTTCCTTCCGCAATATCGGTATCCTTCCGCAATGTTCCATCCGCAATCTTCTTTCTGCAACTCTCCTCCTACAACACTCCTTTCCGCAACTTACGGATTGCGGATTGTGGGTGCGCTTTTCGTATTTTCTTGAAAAGGCTTCCGCAAAAACTCTCCCGCAACGCGGCTTCTACAACTCTCACCGTTAACTCCCGAGCTTCTCCCTTCTACGGAACGTTGTATCAATTATCGATCTTTTGCATATTTGATCTTGCCCGTTGATCTATGATCAACGCAGAATGCTTCGCCTTGGCTTGCGGAAATGTTAACTCCCGTGCACGTTCATCTTGCATATCCTTTTCCCGTTTTCGATCTTCCTTTTGGATTTGATCTGAGCCGTCCGACCTCTGTTAATCGCATCGACTTCACTCTACGATTTTCTCATTGATTGATCAGAGAATCGATCAATCCAGCCCGACCTTCATTCAGATCTAATGAGAAACTGAATACAATAAGAGATTATCTCTATTATGTGATGGTTGTCAGTTTTGCGAATGACGTGGGTGTTCTTGAATGTACATACAAGCACTAAAACAAATACTCGTTCACCCAGACATCAGGTTAATGCTTTCTCATTACTCTGCCTGATAGAGTCTAATCTTATCACTTATTCAAATGCACAGTAACCCCATTAAACACACAGAACTTGCTAATTTCATTAACCCATAGTAAAAACATTCATACAATCGTATTTTCCTCTGTTATTCATAAACTATCCCAACGACTCTTCCTCGCACAAAGCTCTCTCTTGCGTCCCCTTCTCTTGCGCCCCCTTCTCTTGCGCCGACCTCCTCCACTGAGTCTTAGTCTCTCCCGTTTTCATCCATCCGAAAAAATCCCCAAAACCGAATGACTGAACAAACTAACTGAATAAAAAAATTTCCTCCATCACTATCAACAAACTTCCTATCAGGTTGATCTCCACACAGGGAGTATCAACTCGCCACTATGTCCTAACTTCTCCAAAAATTGACAACACACTATTCGGTTACATACTTTGTAGATATTAAAGTACTTAGTAAACAAATTATCTTCCCACTTCAATACATCTTGTCCTCGTGCTAGCCACAACATGTGAACACGCAATCACATTGTTGACTTAGCTTTGATGCTCCTGCATCAAAACCCCTTTTGTAGGTTGAGGTACTATGTATATGGTTGGTTAATCAATGGTTAGAGAACCACTAGGATGAGATCCAATTGTTTCTGCATCTTTCAAAGGTATGTCATAAGAATGATCCCTTGTTTGAATTTTTATTTCATGTTCACCATTGTGAAGATATTAACATTGGGTGGATTTCCCCCTTGTGGGGGGTTTTCCTGGTTTCCTCCTAGTGGAGGTATTGGCACCACATCAACCATCTGTTGTTGCTGGGGGAAAGGTTGAGTTAGGATGGCAGGTGGTTGTTTCCCTCCACATTGTGCCAACATTCGATGAATATCATCCATATGAGGACAGATATGAGTAGGATGATCCCCTTGGCAAATTTTGCAAGGGTATTTGTTTTTTCGGTTTTCATGATTGCCTCCAGTAGGATTATTCATCTTAGGTACATCTCTTGTTCTAGAATTAGCATTGGGATTCTTCTTTTGTTTCTTCTTTTTTCCTTTTGGGTCCACAGTTTAAACTATAAGTACTTCATAATTTTGGGTGGGAGTTGCGGATTGTTGTGTTTCCTGGCCAACTGGGGCTTGTGAATTCTAAACCAACATTTGTCCCAATTGTTGGGTAATCTATTCAATTTGGTTGATGGATCCAATTACACCATCAGTATGAGGTCTTTTTGGTGGCCTATCTGGATCAGACACAGGCCTTACAGCATGAAGTATTAAACCATCAAGTGTGCCCGATTGGGAGTATATCAAATCCATTTGTTGAGCACTCTAAATGAGTTGTTCTTCGGTCATGGCTCCTAACATGGCTACATATTTGGAAAGAGTAGGTAATAGTGATTTTATGAACCAATCTGTTAAGAATTGATCATGAATTTTGGCTTTTATAAGCCTTCGGTGCCTCCTCCACTCGTGGATATGATCCGATATGTGAGTAGCAGTAGACTGACTAAGTGATGTTAAAGTTATGTTCTTGTATCATAGCGGATAGGTAATTGAAAATATGTCATAAATACCATATCTAGAGATGAAAATTTCATGAAAGTATTGCATGGCAATTCAATGTACCATTTTGTAGCAGTTCCCGTTAGGGTCCGCTGAAACAACCTTAACCTAACACTATCATCAACTAGGGAATTGGATGAACACCATAAATGGAATTTCATCACATGATTTGATTGATATTCTCCTATTTTTCCGTCAAACTTGGGTATGTCTGAGGGTATGTTAGTTGGTATGGTTGGCCATTAAATTCAAATGTAGAATAGGATCATTAGTCAGTCGGAATAAATCCGATAGATTCAATGTGGCTAGAAATGGTGATTTGACTGGTGCTGTAGCAAACATTTGATATGCGGGTGAAGCTTGATGGCTCCATTGTTGTTGTCCTTGGGCTTGAAAAGCATTCCAAGAAGGATTACCTCCTTGCGGAGATTGCATCCAAAAAGATGGGTTACGTCATGAATGTCGTCCATTCCATTGTGGAGCAAGATGCATGTATGGATTTCCCCCTTGCGAAGGTATGTTCCAATAAGATTGGTTACTTGGTGGAACATTACCATTCCATTGTGGGATAGGATTAATGGGTGGGTTTCCCCCTTGCAGAGGTGGGCCCTAATAAGATTGGTTACTTGTCGGAATTTGACCACTCCATTGATTGTTTCCTTGATTTTCATAAGTGTTCCAAGTTTTATTTCCCCCTTGCGGGGGTGGTGCCCAAGAATATTGGTTACTTCTTGGAACTTCCCCACTCCATGGTGGAATGGGGTTGATAGGTGGATTGCCTCTTGGTGTGCTACCTGTTGGGGGTATGGGATTTCCTCCAGGATTTACACTAGGAAAATTTGGATGATGACCTCCCGAGGAATTTCCAGACACATGTGGATCATAACCCCAATTGGCATTACTGTTCCATGGTCCATTGGTTCCTCCAGGAATATTGAGATTCCATGGTAAAGGGTTTCACCCAGAAGTAGAACTTGGAAGAATTTTAGGTATACCAAGAGGATTTTGGTTTACTCCTTAATTTTTTTACCTTGAGTAGCCAAACCATATGGAAAACCCAAATTTGGTAAGGCACACCCCCCAGTAGGGATTCCTGCAAATGAAGTGGATGTACTTCTGGGATTGGAACCCGAAATTGTACCAACTAGCACTGAAGTGTTGGTTGAACTTGTGCTAATGGCAGGCATACTAACTATTGGGATTGATGTAGAGTTCAAATTGGAATTATTTCTACCTCCAACAACTGTTTGAGGTTGCGATTGTTAGTTTTTCATAAATTTCAATCTGATCTAGGATATTAACTAAGAGAATAACATGTGCAGCATATCTACGGCATATCAATCATGGACACAATAATGCAAGCACACAAGAGACATAGAGTTTCACCGAGGAAAACCAAGAAGGTGAAAAACACAGCAACTTCCTCAGAGATAGATAGAGCAATGATACAACCCAAGTACAAGACATAGTCTTCTCCTAGAAGCAGCTTCTCCTCCTCCACAAGTGTGCCACTCTCCAATGAGAGTATGAGTGAGAAAGTGAATGATCAAATAGAGTGCCTCCCGCACTCTATTTATACTTGAATTGACTTGACTAATAACCTTTACTAGGTCGGCCTTAACTTAACCACATAACATAATGCTGACTGGGCCAACCTCCAATAGGGTGGTCTAATAACCCTTTGACCCACATGACTTATACAGGGCCGACCCCACCAAGGTGGTCTAATAACCCATCAAGTATAAGTTACGACACTTACAATATAAATGATGACACTTCCGTATAGAGGAATAATAACATCTCTGTAGGAATACAAACACTTATGTATAGAGGATTAATAACATCTCTATAGGAATACAATATACATATAGGAAATACATTCCGAAGTTACAAATACATCAACACTCCCTCTTAACTAGGAAGGTATTTCTCGACACAAGTCTTCTTCTATGGATCATGGTCACTGGATCATCGACATCGAATCATCATCATCGTCACTGCTGTTGCTATCTCAATCAATCTCTGAACTACTCGTCATAGGAAGTTCTACAGAGCCAGTCCTTTTTCATACTGGATGTAGGCCCACCACCTGCAGGTCTTCATCACTGGCCATACTGTGGAATCCTTGGGACTTATTACGTTCGTCACAAAAACTCGAAAGAGCATCCCAGGCCTTTTACAAGTACACAGCTCAACTTATTGGATCTCCCAGGATCTTTTACATGTGACTGTCACAAAACCTTAAAAGAGTGTCTTGCCAAGCAAGATCTCTAAAGAGCATCTAAGGCCTTTTTCATCCTGTCTAGATCTCCAGGACTTATTACATGTGACCCCTACCACAAAACCTTAAAAGAGTGTCTTGCCAAGCAAGATCTCTAAAGAGCATCTGAGGCCTTTTTCATCCGGTCCAAATCTCCAGGACTTATTACATGTGGTCCCCACAAAACCTTAAAAGAGTGTCTTTCCAAGCAAGATCTAAAGAGCATCTGAGGCCTTTTTTATCCTCTCCAGATCTCCAGGACTTATTACATGTGGTCTAGCGAAACTTTAAAAGAGTGTCTTGCCAAGAAAGATCTTTAAAGAGCATCTGAGGCCTTTTTCATCCTATCCAGATCTCCAGGACTTATTACATGCTACCCTTGCATAACCTGTCCACGGCCACAGAGTATCAACCTGATACTCACCATACATCGTCCTAATGTACATGATCATCCTGATCATCATCACTGCATCGTCTTGATGCATGTCATCTGGAGAAACATCCTGAAGCTCGTCACCTATGATCATCCTGATCATACAATGCATCCACCTGATGCATACCAAGTATCTAGCTGATACATATCATCATACATGATCCACCTAATCATACAATGTATCCACCTGATACATACACAGATACATGATCCACCTGATCATACAATGTATCCACCTGATATATATCAACATACATGATCTACCTGATCATACAATTGTATCCACTTGATACATATACAGATACATGGTCCAAGCATCCAACATGATGCATATACATATACATGATCCAACTGATCATAAAAAGCATCCAACATGATGCATATACATATACATGATCCAACTGATCATAACAAGCATCCAACATGATGCATATACAGAACAGTAACTGGAGCATCGTTCTGATGCTCATCATCCAACGCTTACATCCACAGTCATGTGAAGGATCCTCCTCTCACTATGCTTGGAATGGCTCCAGCAAATGTGTCCATCACTTCTTCCTCGAAGTGTCGTCTATATGAAGAACACTAATCCTCTCTCTGAAGTACTCGAACTTCACTCTGGCTAGTGGTTTCATCAGTACATCTGCAATCTGCTCATTTGTCACAACATACAGGAGCTTCACTGCTCCTCTCTGCACCATATCCCTGATATAGTGATATTTGATCTCGATGTGCTTCGACCTGTCGTGGAACACCGGGTTCTCAAACAGCTTCACACAACTCTGGTTGTCACAAAAGATACCAGTAGCCTCCAACGGGAGATCAAATAACTCAGACAGTAGCTTTCGGAGCCATACTACCTCACAACTAGACGAACAAGTTGCAACATACTCTGCTTCGGTTGTACTCAGTGCTACGTAGGACTTCTTTCTGCTAAACCAAGAGATCACACCTGATCCCATACTGAAGCAGCACCCAGATGTGCTCTTCCTATCTACAGCACTGCCTACCCAATCTGAATCAACATAACCCTGCAGGTTAAACTTTTGATTCACATCATACTTGAGCCCATAACCAACTGTACCCTTCAAGTACCTCAGAATATGCTTTACAGCAACTAGGTGAACACTCCTCAGATCTGTCAGGAACTGGCTCAATGTGTTCACCGCAAAGCAAATATCTGGTCTTGTGTTCGTCAGGTACATCAAGGACCCAATCATCTGACGATACATCGTGACATAAACCGGATCAGATGAAGCATCACATAGAAGCTTCAGGTTCGATGCCATAGGTGTGGCCATGGCCTTGCAGTCCATCATCCCGAAACTCTTCAGGATCTCTACTGCATACTTCCCTTGTCTAAGGAAGATTCCATCTGCACTCTACCACACCTCCATGCCTAGAAAGTAGTGCATCATACCCAAGTCCTTCATCTCAAACTTGGTAGAAAGCTTCCTCTTGGTATTGGCAATCAATCCATCCTCTCCTGTTACAAACAACAAATAGGTCATCCACATACAAGAGTAGTATCACTGGATTTCCTTCCTCAACCTTGTAGTAAAGGTTGGAATCCGCTTTACTCTTGGTAAAGCCCAAACTGGATAGGAAGCCATCTATCCTACCATACCAGGTCCTGGGTGCCTGTTTCAAACTATACAGGGCTTTCTTCAATTTGCATACATGTGACTCTCGATCATGTGTCTCAAACCCGAGTGGCTTCTCCACATACACTTCCTCTTCAACTACACCATTCAAGAAAGCTGTCTTGACATCCATTTGGTGTACCTTCCATTTCATCATTGCAGCCAGAGCAAGTACTAATCTAATGGAAGTGAATCTGGCTATAGGTGCAAAAGTCTCTTCATAGTCAATTCCTCTTTCTGGGAGGAGCCACGAGCTACAACCTCGCTTTGTGTTTCTCCATGCTACCATCTGCAGCATGCTTGATCTTATAGATCCACTTGGAATTCACAACAAAATTCCCTTCAAGTCTTGAGACCACATCCCAAACATGATCGATTGGTACTTCTCAACCATGGCATCCTTTTACTGTATCTCGTATCCTGGGAACCTCAGATTCTTCAATATCTTCAATAGATAGTTTGAACTTCATTGCTGGAACAAATGTTGTAGTTCTTCTTTTGTAGGTGATGGTATACGATCTTTCCTACAAAACAAGTTAAATTGCATGATTAGAGAACATCTCATAGTTTTCAGAACAAATTCTTACACATAAAGAAATATTTCATACATTCATGCAATTAATTTAGCCAATGCTTCAATACAACATTTATCCATATCCCATAACTTTCTAGATGCCTTCCAATATCTACCAGAACATTGTTAAGAGTGTGCACAACTCCCAACATGTCAGCAAAGAGGTTTCATTCTAGATAAGTAGCAATGAAATGTTGTACAGTTCCATAGGCCACTTACCTATCACATGCATATTAGTAGTATACTGTTCATTAATGTAATTATTCTAATATGAATAATACACATCCTAAGTTTAGGAACATAAGCATATACATCATTGAGCAATATTATTTAAACAAACAAATATGCAACAAATGACAATTCAAATACTTATCTTTGTTTGGTTTGTAGGGTGGAATCCCTCTCAATATTTGCTTCCCTGCAGGAACTACTGGAGTGTGCTCCCTCTTGATCTTTGCTTCCTGGATTACCTGTCCTTGAACTTATATCCATCCTCGATCACTTATGCATACTTACTAGTATCATCATTGTGTTACCCTCGAGATCTCATACATAATCATACATTCATTAGTATAATCTCAATACTATCAAAACACAATAATCTTAAACATGTATAGTCATGATCATTTCAAACACAGATAATACGCATTAGCATTCAAAGTTTCAGGGAAGACTTCTCTTACTCATGCATATTCATATTTAACCATAGAAATCTTCTGGTTAGTCATATCATCAATCAAGGTAAGAGACATAATATGCATAAACCCTTGATTACTTACATTTCTAGCTTCATGAATAATCATTATCAACCATACAACAGTATAAGATCCTAACTCAAGGTAGGATTCTAACTTGATATAGGAAAAACATACCTGGTTATCATATTTGCTAGTTATGTCTAGCAATGTCTTCTTGTTCTCTTCAATGACTTGTGCTGGTAACCTGCATATCTCATAGGTTAGCATTGTAGAACCAAATTATACATACCTCGTAAGTAGAGCTTCAATGTGATCCATGACAATGGATGAATCTTTGTCTTCATGTCACCATGGTAATATGTTCTTGAACTAGAACATGGTTTGTCTTTCTTGATGTACCTTTCATGTTAGCGTACAACATCAACCTCATACAACACCACAATTCATTAGTACAATCATAAGTGTCAAAACCCTAATCAATGGATATCTGCATTCATAATTTTATTAAAGTGATACAACAAGTCTAAAGTTAATCAAGATTATACTAACCTTAATGAAGACAAACATACCATAGACTTAATCATGAACAGATCTCGAAACATACATGGATAAGTCATACCTGTCGAGATTGCTTGTAATCTTCTTATGTAAGGCCTTAACCTCAACTCCCTCTGAAACAGGAACTTCTTCACTTATGCAGGTGAATAATCCATTCTCTTCTAGGATTAACCCAATCCACTTTGATTTGCAGAAACTGGATCTGGAGCTGGATTAGGGTTTGTCAGAGAAACCCTAAAAATTCAAACTTTGAATTTCAAACTTCTGAAAGGATAGAAAGATGCACCTTTCTGATCTGGTCAAGCTGGTATACTCAGAATTTGAAAACTGCAAAGTTTCACCTATCACGTACCCAAAATTTCGTAAAATTTAAAACTTTTCTAAGTGCCTAAAATGCCATTAAAATATATGTGGAAAAATAAAGTGTGGGTTTACTTTCTTAAATTATTGCTTACAAATAATTAAAACTTTGCAATGTTTATTACTATTTATAAATGTCATTATAATAATCAAGGAAAAGATCCCTCAATGAAATTCATGTATATTAAGTACTATCTCCCGTTATTTTTGCATGAATAGATAGATGTTTTACTTTTAACTAAATCAATGCTTAACTTAAGATGTCAACCATTTCTTAAATCTTGCAGGAAACACAAACTTCATTATGTCTAAATATAAGTCTTTTAAGAAAAATATACTTCTTTCAATAAAACAATCTAAATGGTAACAACACAATCATAATCATAAGCGAAACATTATATCAACAACCAACCTTGTATATGAATCGTATACATCAAAGTAATCATAAACATTTTTAAGGACAGAAACAAGTACTCTTACATAATACACATTGAGAAACACCATAAGAAAACATAGGAGACCAAGAGTAACGTGGTTCACCCGTACACGGGCTAGTCCACAAACGTGTGTGCATGTTTTATTATAATTATCGAAACAAGTGAAGTATTACAAAATGGAAAACTCAGTTGTTTGCAAAATTCTATCATTCTTGATGCTTCTCTCCTAGAGAGCATTTTCTCTTCCAAGATATTTGAAGCTATTGATCTAAACATAAAAATTTATAAGATAAAACAATTATAATTTTCACTATGCTTTCAACCTAAAAACTCTATATAAAGTCTAGAGGTATTTATCTATAAGAAACTCCATTCCTAAATTTCACAACCTCTATCTTCGAATGCATCTCATAACCCTAAGATAAAATTCGTAAGGTGTTTTATCAAAAATTAACTCCACAATCTACAAGATGAACAACAGGAGTCTATTTCATTAGACATACTAAAATCCATTTTAGTTATATAAATTTAAAATATATAAACCACCCTTTATAACCTCTAAATCTTGAAAGTTAGAGTCCCTCCCAAAGGTAAGGTTTAGTTTTCATTAAAAGATTTCTTGTACTCTTAGTTCCAAGAACAAGGATAACATTCCATAAATTATGCACTCAAGGTCTTATCAAAACCAAAAGTTAATAATAGCATACCACCATAATAGTTCTTCTAACAATACATATATTATTACAATTTCAACCTAAACTTTACAATCTTGATTGAAATCAGAAACTAACATAATAACATACCCGCCATATGAATATTCGCAAACTTATCATAATAATTCTATGCAGACCCATAATAACATTTAATGCGGAAAATGTAATGTTCGATAATGAAATAATTATCACGTCGAGTTTTAGCCTAACATTAAGCAGAAATTCACTTCGATCTAAGAGCACCCAACTGTGTGTGAACACTTCCATAACAACAAGGTTTAGGTATGTGTGGGAACCCTGATGGCATCTCTAACCAAAATCATACAGATCGTATACTAAAAGATCAACAATAATGCCTAACTTCCAGGCGTACAATCTATGAAGCACAACTCTATATGCACGATAAATAGATCAATCATTCATACCTACTGGGTCTATGTGCGTGCGTGGATAGGCAGGAAGCAATTCTAAACCGAAAGAATGTGGATCGTATAACTAAAGAGGCAAACATTAAAAACTAAATGCCTAGATTCCTTATCTAAAGAACATATCTCTATTAAATAAAAATATACAGTTCGACGTTATGTGACTGTGAAACAACCCGTCGAGAGGTAAGGCGGTGGAGATGTCACTCCAAGGGAGTGATTTAGATTCGTATAACTGGAAGAGGTAGATCTATGTGATTCTGATTAGGGATTTTAAATTATAAGGACTACTCCTACACACCTGTGGTTCTAATACTAACACTCAACTAAAAACATAGTTGATTGGCTTAACCCATCGATTCAGACTCACACACTTTTTTTAATCAAAAGAAGCATAGTTTTCTAAGGTTTACATGCCATTGCGGATGGTATACAATTTTTGGTCTAATAATTCCAGGGTTTCTAAGGCTTATGACGCCATTGGAAGATAGTATTTATACGATGCTAAATCAATGCAGAGGTAGAATGTAAATTCTGTATTGACATAATTATCATTCTAAATAATATTAGCCTCGCAATGTAGCATATCTTTAACGTTTGTAGAGAGAACTACCATATGTAAACTAGATGCAGGGTAATAATTAAATGCAGAACTACTACCTGGAGGAAAAACACTATGATGTAAAATGGTGGAGATCGAGTTCTGTTGAGTTATTGCTCTTTCCTTCCGACGGCTGCAATATACTAAATATTTAGCTTCTGTCCAGAATGGTCACTTTACTCGAAGAGAAAAGTAGACTTCCTTCGCCGTTGCTTCCAATCTCTCTAACCCAGTGGCCTCAGTTCCTTCTTCGAAAATTCTGTCCCTTTGAGTTTCCCTCCAAACCCTCTCTAAAATCCAGAGATCATGGGTCGATTCTCTCCAAGGGATATTGTCTAACTATCAGGCACGTAACTAGTGCTACCAACTTGGGGTTTTACTTCTGGAATCATTCCAATCCTCATACAGAAGAGCCTAAGCTCTTTTCTTTTCCCCTCATACTAATGTGATTCTATCGCTGAGCTTCATTCCTTTTTAAAACGGCGTCAATGCTCTAAGGTAAGGAGTTCATGGCAGATGGCGAGAAGGAGTTTACCTGCTTTGTCCATATAGGACAAATGGCAAGGATAGGGTTTTTTCATAGTTTTCCACGCAATAAACGAATGGTTGTTCCATTAGGGAAACAACCTCTTTAAAAGCTCTCTTTCCTTCACTAAGAGTAACTTACACTTCCCATGATATACCTCAACTAATCTGCCCGACATAACTGAAATATTTCTGCCACATGGAGCCCTAATCCGAAATGGATGGGTTTAATAAATGCTATCACAGAAGCTCCATTACAATTCCCTTAACTTCCATTCCGTCGATCGTGGTGAGTCACGACTGGAATTTAATTTTCTTTAGTGGAACGTCTTTAACTCATAAAGAGGCTCATACTTGTCATAAGTTCTTATAAAAAGTATTTCCCATGTCCTATTTTATAATGCAATTAAATTTGTTTATATTAATATTCTTTTAAGGTTATTTCGAGTCCCATTAGGATGTTTACTTCAGGACATCATATGATTTATATGGAGTGTCCCTTACATAAAGTGGTATTTTAACCATTTAAAATAGTTGGTCCTTCACCAATTATAATATATATATATTATATGTAAATATCTTAATTGAATACATATATATAACTTAACATCTCAAAGTGTGACTTATACCTATACATGATAACTTATAAGCTTAAGTGTTACAAAAATAAGTTAGGCTTATCAACACATATTAACCCTACTTAGGTGGATTTCTTTAGGAATTTTTAGAATGATCTCCACTAGCTTCTCACCATCAAAGGTCTGCGATTTAGAACATGAATCTTATGGTTCCCTAACCATATTACCTTTCTTCTCGACGGTTTTAGTTACTTATTGTTTAATCGCATTACCGTACTAAATCTCCTAAGCTTAAAATAAGACTTTAAAACATGACAGTAGCTCGAGGTCCACTGGTGGGGCCTTGGCCTTGATATCCTCACCAGGGTCGTTTACATAATTCATAATTACATTTACAAGAGTAATAACAATTAGGGTCGAATTTTAGGGATGTTACACACTCCACCCCTTAAAGATAACACCATCCTCAGTGTTCAACAGTTTGCCTTTTGCGTCCATTCATCATCTTTCGCTTACTTTTGCTCTTAAGGTTTGGTCGTTTTTACATCTTTGCAATTTCAGCAATCTCTCTTCAATTGCAACCTGCACATTGTACAACTCGTACAAGATTTTTCAGTATTTTTCAGTATAACATAAGTATACAAAAATTTCAAAATAACAAATGTTTATCATTCATCCTCATCCTTGATGAAATATTTGCTTACTTTAGCATTCATAACATTCTGTTGATGCCTCGGATATTGTAGCATCAATCAGAAAGGGATTCTCCCCGATAGATGATCCCAATTAGATTATCTACCGTTTGGTATAGGGAACCCGTCCAGTTAGCGGTTCCGGCAACCGTGGGTTTGGAGTTTAATTCCAATTATACTGGTTATGGCTCGATCCACCTTTCTTTAGATTTTATGTTTTTTTATGAGATGCAAGTTCCTAATTTATATTTGATCTAAATGCAAAACTAAAACATATTTAAGTCTAAAGCTGAAGTAAATCTACCTATCCTTGCAAGGAGCACATTTAAAGGATGAGCAATGAGCTGTAAGAGTTATCTTTAAAGAAAGAACAGACAGCCATTGAATCTTAAAGATAAAACTACAGCCAGATAAAAGATCTCACAAGATAGCTTCTCATTGTAAATGACACATTTTATTACTCATCAAAGAAAGAAGCAAAATTATCTAATCTAGATGGAAAGAATGAAAGAAACAGATCTAAGTGTAAAACAAATTGAAATAAATCTAATGATCCCTGCAAGGAGCAAATTTAAAGGATGAGCAATGAACTGTAGAGATTATCTTAAAGAAAGAACAGCTAGCCATTTAATCTAAAAGAGAACTCTATAGCAAAGATAAAGATATCAGCAGATAGCTCCTGATTTAATATGAAACACATTCATTGCTCACAAAATAGAGAAAATCATTTGCACAGAAAGGAGCAAAAATCATTGCTACAAAGAAATAATTCAGATAGTAAGAATGATCTCACATTACAGCATGGAAGTCACCAGAATAGTCCAATACACATCCATCTTTCATTCCCATGCAAAACGTCCATCTCCAGGCTTTTATTAGAAAAACTCGATTTTCTTAGAACCAATACAAGATAGCTCGTACAGGTTTGAAAATGATTCCCCTGCCAAAAGTCCTCTTCACTACTTCCTAACTTCTATTTATAATTACAAAAATGCCCTTTCGACTGCCACCTGGCCTTTTCCACTTGTCACCTACACGAATTTCTTGTATAATAGACCAAAAATGTGACTACTTCTTTTACAAAAAATATTTAACAAAAGAAAATGGATAGCTGTCCCATAGCTCACGCTTTACACATTTGAGAGCTTAAAATTACAACATATCAGAAATAATATACTGAAATCAGTGATTTCACTCCTGTGCGTGAGCTTCTGCTGGAAGAGGGTCGCTCAAATTAACAGTTGCTGCTGCTTCTACTTGGGAAGAAGGAATTGAGCTGGCTGGACTTTCTGCCACTGCTCGGGAAGAGGGAATTGAGCTAACTGTTGCTGCTGGAATGGCTTGGGAAGAAGGAGTTGAGCCCACTGCTGTTTCTGTTGCTGCAGGGAGAGAGGAAAACGAGCTAGCTGATGCAGCTGTTGTTTCTGCCTTTTTCTCCACCTCTGCAATATAACTATACCAGATGCCAGTATCCCTTATGACTATGTTTGCGGAAGCAGGGAGCAGGATTTTCTGAGAAGTCACATTTTTTCTAAGCTCTGCTCCAATGCCTTGAACTTCCGTCACTGCAGCTTGATGTACTTCTTTAAGCAAGTGGTTGTGGACTGATGACATTCCAATATAATGTGGGAGGTCGTCAATTGCTAGGAAATCATCTTACTGCCACAGTTTCTGCAGAAGTCCAAAAGGGCCACATCTTCAGTAAAACCCTCCATAGATTTGAATGGGAGATGTGTGGGGAAATCCCCCTTTCCTTCTCGCCATTCTATCTGGCTCAGGATATTTTCCTTGACACCGGTATGCTTGGCTTTGAGCCTATGGGCCTCCGCATTAATTTCTTTTAACCTGACCACCATGGCCTTGAGCTTGCAAACTTCATTAGTGATTAGCTCCTGAGTGTCATGCATTTGCTTCAGGATGCTGCAGGACAGCTCATGGAAGGGAGATATATCCATCGTTCTGCTCTCAGCTTGCTCTAATTGCTCAGCTAATGCCCGCTTGTCTGTTTCAAGCTGGGACACTCTGGCTACTGCATCATTCTTTTCTGCTTCCTCAATCATCATCAGGACTGATAGCTGCTCCTTCTCTTCCTCTAACCGGTTATATTTGTCTGACAACTCTTTATGCTCGGCGTACAGGAAATTATACTTGTTCACCACAAGATCTCTGTAGGCTTGCTCATTAGCCACAGTCTGTTGTAGCGTACGGGCTCTCTTTTTTGTCAATTCATTTTCTCTGACTATAACACCTACATTGTCCAGTGATGCTTTTGATGTTTCTACAACTGCGGATGCCATAGCAAAGGGATCTTTATCTGTATTCCGCATTACAGTGACCTCCCGGTGGGTAATGATGTCCTCCTGGAAGGTACTTTTGATCCTTTCTTCCGATTTGAGGACCATTGCTTTCCTTTTCTTGTCATAGACAAATTCATTCCACCTGGACATCATATGTTTTCCCAATGGAGTGTACGGCACAATTGGGAGGTCCATAATGTCTATTCCTTCTTCAGCTGGTGGGGTCCAGACTCCCTGTGCTGGATCTGTTCCCACATTTTGGGTACCAGAGCCACCTGCTTGAGGTGCGTCTATTTCCATGTCTTGGACACCGGATCCACTTGCTTGGGCATCTTCACCTGCTTTCTGCTCTACCTCAGCTTGTTCATCTTGTAGCTGATCTTCATTCTCTTTCCATTTCCTTTCATCTTCAGCCTCTTTCTGCTGCTGGGCTTCCTCGGCCTCTTTCTGCAGCCTTTCATTTTCGGCTTCTTGTTGCATTCTTTCCACTTCAGCTTCCTGCTGCAATCTGGCTTCCTCCGCCTCCCACTGCAATCTGGCTTCCCTAGCCTCCTGCAGTAACCTTGCTTCCTCTCTTAATCTGAGCTCTTCCTGAGCTCGGTCATCATCAGCTTCTTTCTCCTTCTGCTGGCTGGTCTTCTGGATCTTGGTGGAGCTAGAACTTACTCCACTGCCTTGGCGAAAGGTTCGCAGCTCAGCCATGTTGCTGATGCCCCTGAATATGTCATGTCCCAAATTTGGTATTGGGTCACAATGGCCTAATCACATTGGCTCTATTCATTAGAGTTTGTCAAATTGATGCTAAAGGTCAAATAATTGCCAAGGAGGAAAATTACTAGTTTCCTAGGTTTGGGGTGGAAGCTTTGGGGTTTGGAATAATGGGGATAATAAATGATGTTTGAACATTAGAATGGCATAAATATTTAATAAAGGATCTAAATAAATATATACAAGTGAAAATCAAAGTGGCATTTCATCATGAAGACACATGGAGGAAGTGGGACCCACATATGGCTAGATTTCCCCATTACATTTGGCATCATTCTCTCACCAATTCGAATTCAAGGTGAATGGTAACATACTTGGGGGAGTCCAAAAGGTATTATTCATTTCATGACTCATCCAAGGTCTAAATATAGAGGAAGAGTAACTCCCATGGAAGAGGAAGAGGCAATTTGGAGCTAGTGAGACACTTGGGCTAGATTCCCTAGCTCTATGACAACAATAATGAAGATGCTATGACACTTATGACACAAATCAGACCTGAAGGCTGACATATGACATATATGACATGTTAGGGCTAAAAATAGACTCCAAGAGGGCACTCAAGGGTGTTAGGGAAGCTAAGATGCTTCCACATGTGATTTGGTGGAAGTGGGAGACTAGGAGTTGTTGTACAAGTGGCGTTCTTTGGAATCTCTTCCCAACATGAGTTGGCATGAGTCTCTTGGAAGGAATTTGACCCATGGAGGACATTAGAAGTTTATAAATGTTAATAATAAAGAATGAAACCAGCTTTTGATCATTTGTAGAATTTGCAATTGCATTTGTGAAGAGGGAGAGCTAGTGGATGATTAGTTTCTTGCCTTAGCCAATTTCGAGGGTGAAAGATTCCCATCCAAGTTGGTAATTGGAAAGGCCATTCAGACTTTTCATTTGGAGCTTTAATGGAGTCTTTATTTGCAGGTGTAAGCTACAGGGCAGCTCATGGTTTCTTCTATTGCAGCTCACTCCTTCAACCATTTCTAGTTTTGATGGCATATTCTTGATCCTTGAGGGAGGGCGTTTTTTGTGAGCTATTGTACTCTTTGGGGAAGATTTTAATGCCCCATTTATTTTGTAATATGAATTAAATACTCTGTTCTTCATCTCCAAAAATTTTCAGGTCGAAATTCCAAGTAGAAATGTATAAATCTCATTTTTAATGGAAGAACAATGCCATTTCCCCACTACCTTGTTGTGAACCAATGTATTGATGATGATTTCGAATGAATGGATGATTATCTGATATATTTATGATAAATATACTGCCATGGATTCCTTCTACAAGTTTCATGTACTGTACTTGAGCATTTGAATCATTTTTACTCAGTTTAGTTGTATTGGGAGGTGAAATAGTGCCATTTCCCCAAGGGTCGAATTGGGGATTTTTGCAGTTGAATGGGAGAGGGTGAGAACAGTTGTAATAATCCATTAATGGTGCATATGAGACTTTAATAAAATAATTAACACATTACATACCTCTTTTCATAAATTTGAGTGGGTTTGGAGGCATTTGGGAAGCCATTTTCAGTGCTTACCCCAGGGGGATTTGAACCCCAAATCACTAGTAAAATTGCATAATTGGTCCAGAATATTAAGAGAGTTTGTAGAGGTATTTTGGTGGACATATTTCATCCATAAACATCATATTAAATTTCTAATATCATTCATACACCTTCCTTGAATATTTGAAGGCATTTGGAGTCAATTTGAGACCTAGAGGCCAATACTAGTCAAAGGAAAATCACTAGTAAAGTTACCTACATTGATCAGAATTGAAAGAGGATTTGCAAAAGTATTTTAAAGGTCCAAAGGCATCTCTGAAACACATATTTATGTTCTAATATCATTCATATACCTTCTCAGAAGATTTGAGATCATTTGGGGCAAATTTGGGACCTAGAGATCAAAACTAGTCAAAGGTCAAACTAGGGAAAAAAAGTGGAAAATTGCAATTTTAATAAAATTCCAAATAAGGGACATTACAGTGGTATCATAGCATGGTCTTGGCACCTGATGTGGTAGAACATTAATGAAGACCAGGAGTCAAAGAAATAAGCCACCACCCTTAGAAACTGAAACTGGATGTACTTTGGTGAAAGGGAAGAAGTAGGAGAAGAAGTGCATTCATTGGTCACCATGAGTAAGGATGAGAAAGGAACCTTAAAGGAGAATGAGGAGTTTAGGAAATTACTTGAACCATCCTTTGAAGACAAGTGGAGACAATACTTTCAAGAGTTCAGATTGTTGCTTAGTGAAATTGGAAGCAACTCGGAAAAAGTAATGAGTAATGGTTCTCTTTTCAAGGAAAAGGATGAAACAATTTATGCCACAAAAGAGGAACATAATGTAATTGTGGAACATGAGGTACATGTTGATATGCAGGTTCTTGAAGATACTACACTAAAACAAGAAGAAGGACAAGCACTTGTCCTTGTTCAAAGGGATTATGAGTTGCCTCCTGGAGAGAGTTGCAAAGCCTTGAAAGAGGTACATGATCTCACAATAGTTGGACCAGCCAATTATGGAGAAGATGAATTAAATATTTCAATGGGTAAGAGTTGTAAAGAATTAAAGTTGGTTCATAATTCCTCACCCCACACTTCTTTTCCAGCCACATCACTTTGGGATGAAAATTGGGTGAAAGGATTTTTCCTAGTGGTGCCACATGAGGGGTATGAAACTCCTACCTCTCCTTTTGATGATGACATGAATAGAGCACCTCATTATTTAGAATTGCAGCAGCATATTGCTTTACCTTATGATGATACATATCCTCATGGATGTATGGATGAGACTTCTTTGAGTCCTTTGAATTCTCCTTGTTTTTCCTACTCATTATTTGGTTCAGATTTTAGTGGAGATTCTTCATTCACTTCTTGGATGAAAGAATGCATGGCTGAATATTTTGATGCATATCACATTCTCTTGGAGAAACACTATTGGACATGGGATCCTCACCTATGTCATTGGAGCAGATTTGATGGGTCACTTGAAGATTGTATGCACTTGGAAAGTGGTGGTCTACATGCTTGGAGGTATAAGCACTTTCATGACTCTTTGATGAAGCATCTCCTTTATGTACATTTTCATTATGTTGTTATGTACTTTGATGATATATATTTTGTACTCATGATGTTTGGAAGAATGCATACAAGAAAATGGGATCCAGGAATCCTCTTATCTGATGGTATGGGTTGGAGAGCACTTTTAATTGTTGGGGTGCAATACAAGCAATGGGACCCTGGAATAATTTTTATCTCATTGGTTTCATATTTTTTGGCAAAGCAAGCAGTATGGGATATGGATTCCCCACTTAATAAAGTGATTTTAATCAGAGTAGTGCAGCAGCAAGCATGGTGGTTCCTCTCTAAAATCTTCATGGAAACTCAAAGACTCAAGGTTGGGCAATTCAATGGCAAATTCAAAGAACTATACAGAAAGCAGGTTCTTCAACACCCACATTTAAAATTGCTTGAGGACAAGCAATATTGGGAAGGGAGGATTTGTCATGTCCCAAATTTGGTATTGGGTCACAATGGCCTAATCACATTGGCTCTATTCATTAGAGTTTGTCAAATTGATGCTAAAGGTCAAATAATTGCCAAGGAGGAAAATTACTAGTTTCCTAGGTTTGGGGTGGAAGCTTTGGGATTTGGAATAATGGGGATAATAAATGATGTTTGAACATTAGAATGGCATAAATATTTAATAAAGTATCTAAATAAATATATACAAGTGAAAATCAAAGTGGCATTTCATCATGAAGACACATGGAGGAAGTGGGACCCACATATGGCTAGATTTCCCCATTACATTTGGCATCATTCTCTCACCAATTCGAATTCAAGGTGAATGGTAACATACTTGGGGGAGTCCAAAAGGTATTATTCATTGCATGACTCATCCAAGGTCTAAATATAGAGGAAGATTAACTCCCATGGAAGAGGAAGAGGCAATTTGGAGCTAGTGAGACACTTGGGCTAGATTCCCTAGCTCTATGACAACAATAATGAAGATGCTATGACCCTTATGACACAAATCAGACCTGAAGGCTGACATATGACATATATGACATGTCAGGGCTAAAAATAGACTCCAAGAGGGCGCTCAAGGGTGTTAGGGCAGCTAAGATGCTTCCACATGTGATTTGGTGGAAGTGGGAGACTAGGAGTTGTTGTACAAGTGGCGTTCTTTGGAATCTCTTCCCAACATGAGTTGGCATGAGTCTCTTGGAAGGAATTCGACCCATGGAGGACATTAGAAGTTTATAAATGTTAATAACAAAGAATGAAACCAGCTTTTGATCATTTGTAGAATTTGCAATTGCATTTGTGAAGAGGGAGAGCTAGTGGATGACTAGTTTCTTGCCTTAGCCAATTTCGAGGGTGAAAGATTCCCATCCAAGTTGGTAATTGGAAAGGCCATTCAGACCTTTAATTTAGAGATTTAATGGAGTCTTTATTTGTAGGTGTAAGCTACATGGAAGCTCATGGTTTCTTCTATTGCAGCTCACTCCTTCAACCATTTCCAGTTTTGATGGCATATTCTTGATCCTTGAGGGAGGGCGTTTTTGGTGAGCTATTGTACTCTTTGGGGAAGATTTTAATGCCCCATTTATTTTTTAATATGAAGAAAATACTCTGTTCTTCATCTCCAAAAAATTTCAGGTCGAAATTCCAAGTAGAAATGTATAAATCTCATTTTTAATGGAAGAACAATGCCATTTCCCCACTACCTTGTTGTGAACCAATGTATTGATGATGATTTCGAATGAATGGATGATTATCTGATATATTTGTGATCAATATACTTCCATGGATGCCTTCTACAAGTTTCATGTACTGTACTTGAGCATTTGAAGCATTTTTACTCAGTTTAGTTGTATTGGGAGGTGAAATAGTGCCATTTCCCCAAGGGTCGAATTGGGGATTTTTGCAGTTGAATGGGAGAGGGTGAGAACAGTTGTAATAATCCATTAATGGTGCATATGAGACTTTAATAAAATAATTAACACATTACATACCTCTTTTCATAAATTTGAGTGGGTTTGGAGGCATTTGGGAAGCCAGTTTCAGTGCTTACCCCAGGGGGATTTGAACCCCAAATCACTAGTAAAATTGCATAATTGGTCCAGAATATTAAGAGAGTTTGCAGAGGTCTTTTGGTGGACATATGTCATCCATAAACATCATATTAAAGTTCTAATATCATTCATACACCTTCCTTGAATATTTGAAGGCATTTGGAGTCAATTTGAAACCTAGAGGCCAATACTAGTCAAAGGAAAATCACTAGTAAAGTTACCTACATTGATCAGAATTGAAAGAGGATTTGCAGAAGTATTTTAAAGGTCCAAAAGCATCTCTGAAACACATATTTATGTTCTAATATCATTCATATACCTTCTCAGAAGATTTGAGATCATTTGGGGCAAATTTGAGACCTAGAGATCAAAACTAGTCAAAGGTCAAACTAGGGAAAAAAAGTGGAAAATTGCAATTTTAATAAAATTCCAAATAAGGGACATTACAGAATACCTCTTCCTCGGCATCGGGATAGTGAGAGTACTCAAAATGAGCATAGATTTCCTTACAGTGCTCAGCCACTTTTCCCTTTCTGTCATTCCTGTGGAAGATCACCTCACCGAAGTGGAAGGCTTTCAGCTCCTGAACAAACTCTTCGGCTGAGGAAACCCCCGAGAACTTGTAAGCACCTATGCAGAAAGGTAGAGGGGGAAAGGAAGCCTTCTGCTATTTATGGAGCATTGCTCCAATTTCATCCAGGAATATTTGTCTTACTGCTTCCTTAAGGACCACATAATCTGTGGCATACTGCGGCAAAATGTATGGAGCTTTAGTCCCTCCAAACATTCTGAGGTAGGTGCCTTGCTCTGAAAAGTAAAAATCCCCGTAATTATCAAGGACTTCCACAGCGTTCTCTGATAGGCAGTTGGGCTCCTCCTTGAATATCTTCTCATATAGGGGCATGATGAAACCCTCACAGATGAGTTTGTAGCTAGGTTTGTAATTCTGGGCCCACATCATCTTGACAGCGGTATAAACCGGGGTGGTGGCCTTATCCCATGTGCATCCCAATTTGGGGAAGTCCACCTTGGCCAAAACACAATCAATCAGATATGAGGACATGAAAAATTCTGCCTTCTTCAAGGCTAGTCCTTCTCTTGCAGCAACTATCATTGAGGCCAAACTATCTGACAGGAGAGTGGCCCAGTTAAACACAGTTCCTTTAAACGCCACGAAGTGGACAATAGGGACCCACTGAATCTTATACACAGTGCCATCGGGCATGACGAAGATTCTGCACAGCATCAAGGCGATCAATCTGAAAGGAGGTCTCAGATTCTGTACATCATATTCGTCATTTCCTTTCTTTCTCAAATGCTTGCCTGCGACTAGTAGCTTTTTGGCCATCTCAACGTTGTTCATTTTTCCCAACCATTCATCGGTCAGAGATTGCTGGGAGCAGGGAAATATGTAGGCTGCGGCAAGATATGCGGGGTGAAATGAGGCAATGGCTATCTTCCCGCTGTCATGAATTACTCTTCCTTCAGTATCGGCATGTTGGAGTATCCACCCGATTACCTCAGCACATGGGAACAGTTCAGGGCGGGTAGCAGCCCTAGCTATGCCTGAGGCTTTGATATTTAGATAAATCTGCCCCTCTTCTAGCAACATGTCCGGGATATCCTATTCTCGGATCATTCTGTAAATGTCACCCCAACGGATTTCTGGAGGAACACCAGTGGTGCACCTAGTATCCTGGAGTGAGGTCTCAGTTTTAAGTGGTGTAGGATTCTTTTCTGTCATTTTAGCCTTCTTCTTACCACCTTTTGGCATTTTGACTTATCCGTGATAGCACCCACATACAAGTCATTATGAAATTGAGCAACATACTGTGAGATTTTAACAGAGAGCATCATCGTTTTAATATGTGAATGAGATAAAAAACAAAATGTGGAGCTGCATGTTGGGAGGCAAAATACACCATTTCAAACAAGCAATCTAGATTTAATCATCCTAATTCTTTTAAAGGGGCGGGTTTGAAATGCTCCTGAGGGGATAAGCATGTTGCGGAATCAACCTGCTCTCGGTCCAGCTCTAGGAGAGATGGTATCTATCGCCATGGTTGCGGTTCAAATGGCTAATGGCGGGGAAGTCGGGGGTGAAATAACTCTATGATGGAAGAAGGAGCCTCTTTTTTTTAAATTTATAAGCTGACAAGGGCTTCGACTGTTATGGTTATCCGATAGCACTTGGCGAGGCGCTCTACGGTAGGTTTTGAAATTTGAACAGGGGTTGCCGACGCCGAGAATGCGGGTGATGAAAAACCCGAGTGGTTATAGTTTCAAGTTTCGACTGGTGTAGTTTAAACATTCACGGGGTTTGGTGACTTCGAACGCGAAGAACAACGACGTATGCGGCTAGGGTTGGAGTTTGGAAAAAACTCCACTCGTGCAAACTGACGGTCTATACATCATATACAAACGTTTCACAACTTCTTTTTTTTGTATGACGGAAAAAATGAAATTTCGACTGTATTTGACGGGCAAAGTAGCCCATGACGGGCATTTTTCCTGTCAAAATCCAACCTAGACCAATCGTCTTCAAAAAAGGACAACCCAATAGTAATCCAACGCGTAGGAGAGGCAAATTTAATGGTTAAAATTCCTACCTGGCACCGTGAAGACAGCTGAATGAGGTGGCCGTGAACGTGGACAAGTAGGCTGAGCTGGAGCGATTGCGCGGCATCCAACAAATCTTCCAATCGAGAAATAACAACGTGTTTGGCTTGAGCCCCCACCGTCTATTTAAATGAGCTGGCACGTGCGGGGTGGGTGGCGCATTTAAAACGGGTTTAATACTGGTACATTGGCATCAAATCAAATATTCTCGATTCGCGCGCGATCGCCTCCTGCGGGACCGACTTGTGAATTCCTTCTGCCTTTGCGGGAAGACATGGCGAAAGCTTCCACCGTTTCGGGGAAAAATGGCGAATGGCTCTCGCAAAAGGCTTCCGCGTCGTGGAAGGGAAATCCAAAACGTTTCGAAAAGCCCAAATATTTCGGAAGGATAATGTGGAAGCTTTCGCTGTTTCAGGAGGAGTGAGCTAATTCTCTCGGTGGGCAACTTTCAAAAGTTTTCTAAGTCCTCGTGCGGCTTCGGAAAGATATGGTGAAGGCTCCCGCAAAAGACTTCCGCAATCGCGGAAGGAAAACCCGAACGGTTCCGCAAAGTTCTCTCGGTGAGGCTTCGGGATGAAAATGCGAAGGTTTCCACAAATTTCAAAGAAAAACTTCTAAGTTCTTTTCAAAGTTTCGGGGAGATTTGGCAAATGGTACCCGCTGTTTCGGAAGGAATTCTTGAATTCTTCCGCGGTTTCGGAAAGAATTTACCAATGGCTCCCGCAACTTATGGGCAAAATTTTAAGTCCCTTTTCGGGAAGCTTATGTGAGTGGCTTCCACAAGTTTCAGGCGGCTTCGTTGAATTCTTCCGCCATTTCGGGAGGAATTCATTAGAAGCTTTCGCAATTTTTAACAAGAACTTCCAAATCTCTTTGATAAGTTTAGACGAACGGTTCCTGCCGTTTCGGGAGGAAAACCCGAATCTCTTCGCAAAAAACGAAAAGTTTTCTAAGTCCTTTTTCGGAAAGGTTAGACGAATGGTTTCCGCCGTTTCGGGAGGAAAACCTGAATCTCTCCGCAGCTGTGGAGCTTTCTCGAATTCCTCCTCCGTTTCGGAAGGACTTGTCCAATGGCTTCCGCAATTTTTTCAACGAAAGTTCCTAAGTCCTTTTTGAGATGTTTAAACAAAAGGCTTCCGCCACTGCGAGGCTTTATCAAATCATTCAGCGATTTCCAGGAAGACTTCATGAAAAAATCTCTGTTGAGAAACAAGATTTTCTGGCAGACTTGGAGTGGTTCATGGCAAGATTTTCTATTGCAAAACAAAGTTAACAACTGAGGATGCCTTCATAAGGCAGCCTTTCTACAAAAAATGAAAGGAGGGGACCCAATATGTACAAAATTTTGGGGGAGGATGTTGCTGCAACAACACATTCACACATAAATACATGTGATAGTCTAGCTACAAGACAATCATTATCATTAACTTATATCATAAAACAATTCTTTCAACTGAACTTTGTAATCACCAAACCTCTTTGTACTTCCGCAATCATGGAGACTTGCATACAAAACTCTTATGTATTTTCTGTAATCATGAAGACATGCCATACAAAACCCTTTATGTATTTCCGCAATCATGGAGACTTGCCATACAAAACATGAGTCTTCTGTAACTTAGCCGAAAAACCTCTGCATAGAGTAGAAATATGACAGTCTTACTCTACAACTCATTACATAGCTTCCCCTCATCGAATCTTCTTATGGGCTCAGTTCTAACACCACAAGGAAAAAGTTTAGTCTCCTCAAAGAACCTCTTGTGCGCTCCGTTCTAACAACACAAGGAAAAATCGTGAGCCCTTCCTCTGCTCAATTCGATGGATATAAAGTTTGCCTAGGACTTTTGGGTCAATATAACATTCAACGAGCTACCCACTTGCTCTGTTCCACTTCCATGGGGAACATGACCACAATTTAGGGAAGTTGCACCCTGCAACAGCTAGTAAGTGAGTACAAGATGCAGCCTCTACTTGAGTTCAGGAAATAATATTTTCCCCTCAAACCTTCTCATTTGAGTCCAAGAATTTTACTTAGTAACAATCATTTAGTATTTCTTGCATTCCACATGCGACATAATACCAACAAAATATTAACGAATATATCTCATTCTATGCATTTTGATGATTACACATCATCAATCATAAGTCTTACCACCAATCATGATCCATAAAGCCCTATAATCAAAATAAAAATGTAAAGTAAATTATTACTTACTCTTGAGCGATTTAGCTCAACTTATCTATGTAAGTGGTTGTATAATCCATGTTCCTCTTGGATTATGACATTGGTCGTGATCCAAAATCTCCTCCTGAAGTGTTAGTATAAGGAAAATTTTTCTTTGCTTCAAAAGTTCAACAACTGAACTCATTTACACGCATGCTCATTGGATTAACTTGTGCATCCTCTTCAATTCATCCTGATGCAAACTCTTATATCAAATTAGATTTGCACATCAACTACTTTGCTTTAATAACTGAAATACTCATCTTTACTCCTTTGGGAAACTTTGAAGTTTGAACTTTTGAATGATATTGCCACTCGTCCATTCCAGTTCCATGCATCCAAAATGAAACAAAATAATCGATTAGTAAACTTAACAACTTTCATACTTATTTATTGCATGTTGAGCTCATTAGGCCCAAGTGTTGTAACCTAATGCTCTGATACCATATGTCACGTACCCAAAATTTCGTAAAATTTAAAACTTTTCTAAGTGCCTAAAATGCCACTAAAATATATGCGGAAATATAAAGTGTGGGTTTACTTTCTTAAATTATTGCTTACAAATAATTAAAACTTTGCAATGTTTATTACTGTTTATAAATGTCATTATAATAATCAAGGAAAAGATCCCTCAATGAAATTCATGTATATTAAGTACTATCTCCCGTCATTTTTGCATGAATAGATAGATGTTTTACTTTTAACTAAATCAATGCTTAACTTAAGATGTCAACCATTTCTTAAATCTTGCGGGAAACACAAACTTCATTATGTCTAAATATAAATCTTTTAAGAAACATATACTTGTTTCAATAAAACAATCTAAATGGTAACAACACAATCATAATCATAATCGAAACATTATATCAACAACCAACCTTGTATATGAATCGTATACATCAAAGTAATCAAAAACATTTTTAAGGACAGAAACAAGTACTCTTACATAAGACACATTGAGAAACACCATAAGAAAACATAGGAGACCAAGAGTAACGTGGTTCACCCGTACACGGGCTAGTCCACAAACGTGTGTGCATATTTTATTATAATTATCAAAACAAGTGAAGTATTACAAAATGGCAAACTCAGTTGTTTGCAAAATTCTATCATTCTTGATGCTTCTCTCCTAGAGAGCATTTTCTCTTCCAAGATATTCGAAGCTATTGATCTAAACATAAAAATTTATCAGATAAAACAATTATAATTTTCACTATGCTTTCAACCTAAAAACTCTATATAAATTCTAGAGGTATTTATCTATAAGAAACTCCATTCCTAAATTTCACAACCTCTATCTTCGAATGCATCTCATAACCCTAAGATAAAATTTGTAAGGTGTTTTATCAAAATTAACTCCACAATCTACAAGATGAACAACAGGAGTCTATTTCATTATACATACTAAAATCCATTTTAGTTATATAAATTTAAAATATATAAACCACCCTTAATAACCTCTAAATCTTGAAAGTTAGAGTCCCTCCCAAAGGTAAGGTTTAGTTTTCATTAAAAGATTTCTTGTACTCTTAGTTCCAAGAACAAGGATAACATTCCATAAATTATGCACTCAAGGTCTTATCAAAACCAAAAGTTAATAATAGCATACCACCATAATAGTTCTTCTAACGATACATATATTATTACAATTTCAACCTAAACTTTACAATCTTGATTGAAATCAGAAACTAACATAATAACATGCCTCCCATATGAATATTCGCAAACTTATCATAATAATTCTATGCAAACCCATAATAACTTTTAATGCGGAAAATGTAATGTTCGATAATGAAATAATTATCACGTCGAGTTTTAGCCTAACATTAAGCAGAAATTCACTTCGATCTAAGAGCACCCAACTGTGTGTGAACACTTCCATAACAACAAGGTTTAGGTATGTGTGGGAACCCTGATCGCATCTCTAACCAAAATCATACAGATCGTATAATAAAAGATCAGCAATCATGCCTAACTTCCAGGCGTACAATCTATGAATCACAACTCTATATACACGATAAATAGATCAATCATTCATACCTACTAGGTCTATATGCGTGCGTGGATAGGCAGGAAGCAATTCTAAACCGAAAGAATGTGGATCGTATAACTAAAGAGGCAAACATTAAAAACTGAATGCCTAGATGCCTTATCTAAAGAACATATCTCTATTAAATAAAAATATACAGTTCGACTTTATGTGACTATGAAACAACCCGTCGAGAGGTAAGGCGGTGGAGATGTCACTCCAAGGGAGTGATTTACATTCGTATAACTGGAAGAGGTAGATCTATGTGATTCTGATTAGGGATTTTAAAATTATAAGGACTACTCCTACACACCTGTGGTTCTAATACTAACACTCAACTAAAAACATAGTTGATTGGCTTAACCCATCGATTCAGACTCACACACTTTTTTTTATCAAAAGAAGCATAGTTTTCTAAGGTTTACATGCTATTGCGGATGGTATACAATTTTTGGTCTAATAATTCCAGGGTTTCTAAGGCTTATGACGCCATTGGAAGATAGTATTTATACGATGCTAAATCAATGCAGAGGTAGAATGTAAATTCTGTATTGACATAATTATCATTCTAAATAATATTAACCTCGCAATGTAGCATATCTTTAACGTTTGTAGAGAGAACTACCATATGTAAACTAGATGCAGGGTAATAATTAAATGCAGAACTACTACCTGGAGGAAAAACGCTATGATGTAAAATGGTGGAGATCGAGTTCTGTTGAGTTATTGCTCTTTCCTTCCGACGGCTGCAATATACTAAAGATTTAGCTTCTGTCCAGAATGGTCACTTTACTCGAAGAGAAAAGTAGACGTCCTTCGCCATTGCTTCCAATCTCTCTAACCCAGTGGGCTCAGTTCCTTCTTCGGAAATTCTGTCCCTTTGAGTTTCCCTCCAAACCCTCTCTAAAATCCAGAGATCATGGGTCGATTCTCTCCGAGGGATATTGTCTAACTATCAGGCACGTAACTAGTGCTACCAACTTGGGGTTTTACTTCTGGAATCATTCCAATCCTCATACAGAAGAGCCTGAGCTCTTTTCTTTTCCCCTCATACTAATGTGATTCTATCGCTGAGCTTCATTCCTTTTTAAAATGGCGTCAATGCTCTAAGGTAAGGAGTTCATGACAGATGGCGAGAAGGAGTTCACCTGCTTTGTCCAGATAGGACAAATGGCAAGGATAGGGTTTTTTCATAGTTTTCCACACAATAAACGAATGGTTGTTCCGTTAGGGAAACAACCTCTTTAAAAGCTCTCTTTCCTTCACTAAGAGTAACTTACACTTCCCATGATATACCTCAACTAATCCACCCAACATAACTGAAATATTTCTGCCACATGGAGCCCTAATCCGAAATGGATGGGTTTAATAAATGCTATCACAGAAGCTCCATTACAATTCCCTTAACTTCCATTCCGTCGATCGTGGTGAGTCACGACTGGAATTTAATTTTCTTTAGTGGAACGTCTTTAACTCATAAAGAGGCTCATACTTGTCATAAGTTCTTATAAAAAGTATTTCCCATGTCCTATTTTATAATGCAATTAAATTTGTTTATATTAATATTCTTATAAGGTTATTTCGAGTCCCATTAGGATGTTTACTTCAGGACATCATATGATTTATATGGAGTGTCCCTTACATAAAGTGGTATTTTAACCATTTAAAATAGTTTCTTCTCGACGGTTTTAGTTACTTATTGTTTAATCGCATTACCGTACTAAATCTCCTAAGCTTAAAATAAGACTTTAAAACATGACAGTAGCTCGAGGTCCACTGGTGGGGCCTTGGCCTTGAGCTCCTCACCAGGGTCGTTTACATAATTCATAATTATATTTACAAGAGTAATAAGAATTAGGGTCGAATTTTAGGGATGTTACACACTCCACCCCTTAAAGATAACACCGTCCTCGGTGTTCAACAGTTTGTCTTTGCGTCCATTCATCATCTTTCGCTTACTTTTGCTCTTAAGGTTTTGTCATTTTTACATCTTTGAGATTTCAACAAGCTCTCTTCAATTGCAACCTGCACATTGTACAACTCGTACAAGATTTTTCAATATTTTTCAGTATAACATGAGTATACAAAAATTTGAAAATAACAAATGTTTATCATTCATCCTCATCCTTGATGAAATATTTGCTTACTTTAGCATTCATAACATTCTGTTGATGCCTCGGATATCATAGCATCAATCAGAAAGGGATTCTCCCCGATAGATGATCCCAATTAAATTATCTACCGTTTGGTATAGGGAACCCGTCCGGTTAGCGGTTCTGGCAACCGTGGGTTTGGAGTTTAATTCCAATTATACCGGTTATGGCCCGATCCACCTTTCTTTAGATTTTATGTTTTTTTATGAGATGCAAGTGCCTAATTTATATTTGATCTAAATGAAAAACTAAAACAGATTTAAGTCTAAAGCTGAAGTAAATCTACCTATCCTTGCAAGGAGCACATTTAAAGGATGAGCAATGAGCTGTAAGAGTTATCTTTAAAGAAAGAACAGACAGCCATTGAATCTTAAAGATAAAACTACAGCCAGATAAAAGATCTCACAAGATAGCTTCTCATTGTAAATGACACATTTTATTACTCATCAAAAGAAAGAAGCAAAATTATCTAATCTAGATGGAAAGAATGAGAGAAACAAATCTAAGTGTAAAACAAACTGAAATAAATCTAATGATCCCTGCAAGGAGCAAATTTAAAGGATGAGCAATGAACTGTAGGGATTATCTTAAAGAAAGAACAGCTAGCCATTTAATCTAAAAGAGAACTCTACAGCAAAGATAAAGATATCAGCAGATAGCTCCTGATTTAATATGAAACACATTCATTGCTCACAAAATAGAGAAAATTGTTTGCACAGAAAGGAGCAAAAATCATTGCTACAAAGAAATAATTCAGATAGTAAGAATGATCTCACATTACAGCATGGAAGTCACCAGAATAGTCCAATACACATCCATCTTTCATTCCCATGCAAAACGTCCATCTCCAGGCTTTTATTAGAAAAACTCGATTTTCTTAGAACCAATACAAGATAGCTCGTACAGGTTTGAAAATGATTCCCCTGCCAAAAGTCCTCTTCACTACTTCCTAACTTCTATTTATAATTACAAAAATGCCCTTTCGACTGCCACCTGGCCTTTTCCACTTGTCACCTACACGAATTTCTTCTATAATAGACCAAAAATGTGACTACTTCTTTTACAAAAAATATTTAACAAAAGAAAATGGACAGCTATCCCATAGCTCACGCTTTACACATTTGAGAGCTTAAAATTACAACATATCAGAAATAATATACTGAAATCAGCGATTTCACTCCTGTGCGTGAGCTTCTGCTGGAAGAGGGTTGCTCAAATTAACAGTTGTTGCTGCTTCTACTTGGGAAGAAGGAATTGAGCTGGCTGGAGTTTCTGCCACTGCTGGGGAAGAGGGAATTGAGCTCACTGTTGCTGCTGGAATGGCTTGGGAAGAAGGAGTTGATCCCACTGCTGTTTCTGTTGCTTCAGGGAGAGAGGAAAACGAGCCAGCTGATGCAGCTGTTGTTTCTGCCTTTTTCTCCACCTCTGCAATATAACTATACCAGATGCCAGTATCCCTTATGACTATGTTTGCGGAAGCAAGGAGCAGGATTTTCTGAGAAGTCACATTTTTTCTAGGCTCTGCTCCAATGCCTTGAACTTCCATCACTACAGCTTGATGTACTTCTTTAATCAAGTGGCTTTGGACTGATGACATTCCAATATAATGTTGGAGGTCGTCAATTGCTAGGACATCGATTTTCTTCACGTATTCGGCTTGGATGCCCAGTTCTTCCTTTAGTTCAACCAAGCGTTGTTCTTCATCCGGGAAGTCATCGAGAGATTGCGGGAAATTCAATTTGCACCTGTCATGCACTCCCTGGATCCTTTGATACAAACCGTTGATCCTATCCCTTGTCCCTTGCACACTGGCTATCAGCTTACTGCCACAGTTTCTGCAGAAGTCCAAAAGGGCCACATCTTCAGTAAAACCCTCCACAGATTTGAATGGGAGATGTGTGGGGAAATCCCCCTTTCCTTCTCGTCATTCTATCTGGCTCAGGATATTTTCCTTGACACGGGTATGCTTGGCTTTGAGCCTATGGGCCTCCGCATTAATTTCTTTTAACCTGACCACCATGGCCTTGAGCTTGCAAACTTCATTAGTGATTAGCTCCTGAGTGTCATGCATTTGCTTCAGGATGCTGCAGGACAGCTCATGGAAGGGAGATATATCCATCGTTCTGCTCTCAGCTTGCTCTAATTGCTCAGTTAATGCCCGCTTGTTTGTTTCAAGCTGGGACACTCTGGCTACTGCATCATTCTTTTATGCTTCCTCAATCATCATCAGGACTGATAGCTGCTCCTTCTCTTCCTCTAACTGGTTATATTTGTCTGACAACTCTTTATGCTCGGCGTACAAGCAATTATACTTGTTCACCACAAGATCTCTGTAGGCTTGCTCATTAGCCACAGTCTGTTGTAGCGTACGAGCTCTCTTTTTTGTCAATTCATTTTCTCTGACTATAACACCTACATTGTCCAGTGATGCTTTTGTTGTTTCTACAACTGCGGATGCCATAGCAAAGGGATCTTTATCTGTATTCCGCATTACAGTGACCTCCCGGTGGGTAATGATGTCCTCCTGGAAGGGACTTTTGATCCTTTCTTCCGATTTGAGGACCATTGCTTTCCTTTTCTTGTCATAGACAAATTCATTCCACCTGGACACCGTATGTTTTCTCGATGGAGTGTACGGGACAATTGGGAGGTCCATAATGTCTATTCCTTCTTCAGCTGGTGGGGTCCGGACTCCCTGTGCTGGATCTGTTCCCACATTTTGGGTACCAGAGCCACCTGCTTGAGGTGCGTCTATTTCCATGTCTTGGACACCGGATCCACTTGCTTGGGCATCTTCACCTGCTTTCTGCTCTACGTCAGCTTGTTCAGCTTGCAGCTGATCTTCATTCTCTTTCCGTTGCCTTTCATCTTCAGCCTCTTTCTGCTGCTGGGCTTCCTCAGCCTCTTTCTGCAGCCTTTCATTTTCGGCTTCTTGTTTCATTCTTTCCACTTCAGCTTCCTGCTGCAATCTGGCTTCCTCCTCCTCCCGCTGCAATATGGCTTCCCCAGCCTCCTGCAGTAACCTTGATTCCTCTCTTAATCTGAGCTCTTCCTGAGCTCGGTCATCATCAGCTTCTTTCTCCTTCTGCTGGTTGGTCTTCTGGATCTTGGTGGAGCTAGAACTTGCTCCACTGCCTTGGCGAAAGGTTCGCAGCTCAACCATGTTGCCGATATCCCTGAATACCTCTTCCTCGGCATCGGGATAGTGAGAGTACTCAAAATGAGCATAGATTTCCTTACAGTGCTCGACCACTTTTCCCTTTCTGTCATTCCTGTGGAAGATCACCTCACCGAAGTGGAAGGATTTCAGCTCCTGAACAAACTCTTCGACTGAGGCAACCCCCGAGAACTTGTAAGCACCTATGCAAAAAGGTAGAGGGGGAAAGGAAGCCTTATGCTGTTTGTGGAGCATTGCTCCAATTCCATCCAGGAATATTTGTCTTACTGCTTCCTTAAGGACCACATAATCTATGGCATACTGCGGAAAAATGTATGGAGCTTTAGTCCCTCCAAACATTCTGAGGTAGGTGCCTTGCTCTGAAAAGTAAAAAATCCCTGTAATTCTCAAGGACTTCCACAGCGTTCTCTGACAGGCAGTTGGGCTCCTCCTTGAATATCTTCTCATATAGGGGCATGATGAACCCCTCACAGATGAGTTTGTAGCTAGGTTTGTAATTCTGGGGCCCACATCATCTCGAAAGCGGTATAAACCGGGGTGGTGGCCTTTATCCCATGTGCAACCCAATTTGGGGAAGTCCACCTTGGCCAAAACACAATCAATCAGATATGAGGACATGAAAAATTTTGCCTTCTTCAAGGCTAGTCGTTCTCATTGCAACAACTATCCATGAGGCCAAACTATCTAACAGAAAGTGGCCCAGTCAAACACAGTTCCTTTAAACGCCACGAAGTGGATAATAGGGACCCATTGAATCTTATACACGGTGCCATCGGGCATGCCGAAGATTCTGCACAGCATCAAGGCGATCAATCTGAAAGGAGGTCTCAGATTCTGTATGTCATATTCGTCATTTCCTTTCTTTCTCAAATGCTTGCCTGCGACTAGTAGCTTTTTGGCCATCTCAACGTTGTAGGCTGCGGCAAGATATGCGGGGTGAAATGAGGCAATGGCTATCTTCCCGCTGTCATGAATTACTCTTCCTTTAGTATCGGCATGTTGGAGTATCCACCCGATTACCTCAGCACATGGGAACAGTTCAGGGGGCGGGTAGCAGGCCCTAGCTATGCCTGAGGCTTTGATATTTAGATAAATTTGCCCCTCTTCTAGCAACATGTCCGGGATATCCTGGTCTCGGATCATTCTGTAAATGTCACCCCAGCAGATTTCTGGAGGAAACACCAGTAGTGCACCTAGTATCCTGGAGTGAGGTCTCAGTTTTAAGTGGTGTAGGATTCTTTTCTGTCATTTTAGCCTTCTTCTTACCACCTTTTGGCATTTTGACTTATCCCTGATAGCACCCACATACAAGTCATTACGAAATTGAGCAACATACTGTGAGATTTTAACAGAGAGCATCATCGTTTTAATATGTGAATGAGATAAAAAACAAAATGTGGAGCTGCATGTTGGGAGGCAAAATACACCATTTCAAACAAGCATTCTAGATTTAATCATCCTAATTCTTTTAAAGGGGCGGGTTTGAAATGCTTCTGAGGGGATAAGCATGTTGCGGAAGCAACCTGCTCTAGGTCCAGCTCTAGGAGGGATGGTATCTATCGCCATGGTTGCGGTTCAAATGGCTAATGGCGGGGAAGTCAGGGGTGAAATAACTCTATGACGGAAGAAGGAGCCGCTTTTTTTTAAATTTATAAGCTGACGAGGGCTTCGACTGTTATGGTTATCCGATAGCACTTGGCGAGGCGCTCTACGGTAGGTTTTGAAATTTGAACAGGGGTTGCCGACGCCGAGAATGCGGGTGATGAAAAACCCGAGTGGTTATAGTTTCGGGTTTCGGCTGGTGTAGTTTAAACATTCACGGGGTTTGGTGACTTTGAACGCGAAGAACAACGACGTATGCGGCTAGGGTTGGATTTTGGAAAAAACTCCACCCGTGCAAACTGACGGTCTATACATCATATACAAACGTTTCACAACTTCTTTGTTTTGTATGACGAAAAAAAATGAAATTTCGACTGTATTTGACGGGCAAAGTAGCCCATGACGGGCATTTTGCTTGTCAAAATCCAACCTAGACCAATCGTCTTCAAAAAAGGACAACCCAATAGTAATCCAACGTGTAGGAGAGGCAAATTTAATGGTTAAAATTCCTACCTGGCACCGTGAAGACAGCTGAATGAGGTGGCCGTGAATGTGGACAAGTAGGCTGAGCTGGAGCGGTTGCGTGACGTCTAACAAATCTTCCAATCGAGAAATAACAACGTGTTTGGCTGGAGCCCCCACCGTCTATTTAAATGAGCTGGCACGTGCGGGGTGGGTGGCGCATTTAAAACGGGTTTAATACTGGTACGTTGGCGTCAAATCAAATATTCTCGATTCGCACGCGATCGCTTCCTGCGGGATCGACTTGTGAATTCCTTCTGCCTTTGCGGGAAGACATGGCGAAAGCTTCCGCTGTTTCGGGGAAAAATGGCAAATGGCTCCCGCAAAAGGCTTCCGCGTCGTGGAAGGGAAATCCAAAATGTTCCGAAAAGCTCAAATCTTTCGGAAGGATAACGTGGAAGCTTCCGTTGTTTCAGGAGGAGTGAGCTAATTCTCTCAGTGGGAAACTTTCAAAAGTTTTCTAAGTCCTCGCGCGGCTTCGGAAAGATATGGTGAAGGCTCCCGCAAAATACTTCCGCAATCGCAGAAGGAAAACCTGAACGGTTCCGCAAAGTTCTCTCGGTGAGGCTTCGGGATGAAAACGCGAAGGTTTCCGCAAATTTCAAAGAAAAACTTCTAAGTTCTTTTCAAAGTTTCGGGGAGATTTGGCGAATGGTGCCCGCTGTTTCGGAAGGAATTCTTGAATTCTTCCACGGTTTCAGAAATAATTTACCAATGGCTCCCACAACTTATGGGCAAAATTTTAAGTCCCTTTTCGGGAAGCTTATGTGAGTGGCTTCCGCAAGTTTCGGGCGGCTTCGTTGAATTCTTTCGCCGTTTCGGGAGGAATTCATCAGAAGCTTCCACAATTTTTAACAAGAACTTCCAAATCTCTTTGAGAAGTTTAGATGAACAGTTCCCTCCGTTTCTGGAGGAAAACCCGAATCTCTCCGCAAAAAACGAAAAGTTTTCTAAGTCCTTTTTCGGAAAGGTTAGACGAATGGTTTCTGCCGTTTCGGGAAGAAAACCTGAATCTCTCCGCAGCTGCGGAGCTTTCTCGAATTCCTCCTCCGTTTCGGAAGGACTTGTCCAATGGCTTCCACAATTTTTTCAACGAAATTTCCTAAGTCCTTTTCGAGATGTTTAAACAAAAGGCTTCCGCCACTGCGAGGCTTTATCAAATCATTCAGTGATTTCCAGGAAGACTTCATGAAAAAATCTCTGTTGAGAAACAAGATTTTCTGGCAGACTTGGAGTGGTTCATGGCAAGATTTTCTGTTGCAAAACAAATTTAACAGCTGAGGATGGATTCTTAAGGCAGCCTTTCTACAAAAAATGAAAGGAGGGACCCCAATATGTACAAAATTTTGGGGGGGGATGTTGCTGCAACAACACATTCACACATAAATACATGTGATAGTCTAGCTACAAGACAATCATTATCATTAACTTATATCATAAAACAATTCTTTCAACTGAACTTTGTAATCACCAAACCTCTTTGTACTTCCGCAATCATGGAGACTTGCATACAAAGATCTTATGTATTTTCTGCAATCATGAAGACTTGCCATACAAAACCCTTTATGTATTTCCGCAATCGTGGAGACTTGCCATACAAAACATGAGTCTTCTGTAACTCAGTCGGAAAACCTCTGCATACAGCAGAAATATGACAGTCTTACTCTGCAACTCATTACATAGCTTCCCCTCATCGAATCTTCTTGTGGGCTCAGTTCTAAAACCACAAGGAAAAAGTTTAGTCTCCTCAGAGAACCTCTTGTGCGCTCCGTTCTAACAACACAAGGAAAAATCGTGAGCCCTTCCTCTGCTCAATTCGATGGATATAAAGTTTGCCTAGGACTTTTGGGTCAGTATAACATTCAACGAGCTACCCACCTGCTCTGTTCCACTTCCATGGGGAACATGACCACAATTTAGGGAAGTTGCACCCTGCAACAGCTAGTAAGTGAGTACAAGATGCAGCCTCTACTTGAGTTCAGGAAATATTATTTTCCCCTCAAACCTTCTCATTTGAGTCCGAGAATTTTACTTAGTAACAATCATTTAGTATTTCTTGCATTCCACATGTGACATAATACCAACAAAATATTAACGAATATATCTCATTCTATGCATTTTGATGATTACACATCATCAATCATAAGTCTTACCACCAATCATGATCCATAAAGCCCTATAATCAAAATAAAAATGTAAAGTAAATGATTACTTACTCTTGAGCGATTTAGCTCAACTTATCTATGTAAGTGGTTGTATAATCCATGTTCCTCTTGGATTATGACATTGGTTATGATCCAAAATCTCCTCCTAAAGTGTTAGTATAAGGAAAATTTTTCTTTGCTTCAAAAGTTCAACAACTGAACTCATTTACACGCATGCTCATTGGATTAACTTGTGCATCCTCTTCAATTCATCCTGATGCAAACTCTTATATCAAATTAGATTTGCACATCAACTACTTTGCTTTAATAATTGAAATACTCATCTTTACTCCTTTCAGAAACTTTGAAGTTTGAACTTTTGAATGATATTGCCACTCGTCCATTCCAGTTCCATGCATCCAAAATGAAACAAAATAATCGATTAGTAAACTTAACAACTTTCATACTTATTTATTGCATGTTGAGCTCATTAGGCCCAAGTGTTGTAACCTAATGCTCTGATACCATATGTCACGTACCCAAAATTTCGTAAAATTTAAAACTTTTCTAAGTGCCTAAAATGCCACTAAAATATATGCGGAAATATAAAGTGTGGGTTTACTTTCTTAAATTATTGCTTACAAATAATTAAAACTTTGCAATGTTTATTACTGTTTATAAATGTCATTATAATAATCAAGGAAAAGATCCCTCAATGAAATTCATGTATATTAAGTACTATCTCCCGTCATTTTTGCATGAATAGATAGATGTTTCACTTTTAACTAAATCAATGCGTAACTTAAGATGTCAACCATTTCTTAAATCTTGCGGGAAACACAAACTTCATTATGTCTAAATATACATCTTTTAAGAAACATATACTTCTTTCAATAAAACAATCTAAATGGTAACAACACAATCATAATCATAAGCGAAACATTATATCAACAACCAACCTTGTATATGAATCGTATACATCAAAGTAATCATAAACATTTTTAAGGACAGAAACAAGTACTCTTACATAAGACACATTGAGAAACACCATAAGAAAACATAGGAGACCAAGAGTAACGTGGTTCACCCGTACACGGGATAGTCCACAAACGTGTGTGCATATTTTATTATAATTATCGAAACAAGTGAAGTATTACAAAATGGCAAACTCAGTTGTTTGCAAAATTCTATCATTCTTGATGCTTCTCTCCTAGAGAGCATTTTCTCTTCCAAGATATTTGAAGCTATTGATCTAAACATAAAAATTTATAAGATAAAACAATTATAATTTTCATTATGCTTTCAACCTAAAAACTCTATATAAAGTCTAGAGGTATTTATCTATAAGAAACTCCATTCCTAAATTTCACAACCTCTATCTTCGAATGCATCTCATAACCCTAAGATAAAATTCGTAAGGTGTTTTATCAAAGTTAACTCCACAATCTACAAGATGAACAACAGGAGTCTATTCCATTATACATACTAAAATCCATTTTAGTTATATAAATTTAAAATATATAAACCACCCTTTATAACCTCTAAATCTTGAAAGTTAGAGTCCCTCCCAAAGGTAAGGTTTAGTTTTCATTAAAAGATTTCTTGTACTCTTAGTTCCAAGAACAAGGATAACATTCCATAAATTATGCACTCAAGGTCTTATCAAAACCAAAAGTTAATAATAGCATACCACCATAATAGTTCTTCTAAGGATACATATATTATTACAATTTCAACCTAAACTTTACAATCTTGATTGAAATCAGAAACTAACATAATAACATACCCGCCATATGAATATTTGCAAACTTATCATAATAATTCTATGCAAACCCATAATAACATTTAATGCGGAAAATGTAATGTTCGATAATGAAATAATTATCACGTCGAGTTTTAGCCTAACATTAAGCAGAAATTCACTTCGATCTAAGAGCACCCAACTGTGTGTGAACACTTCCATAACAACAAGGTTTAGGTATGTGTGGGAACCCTGATGGCATCTCTAACCAAAATCATACAGATCGTATACTAAAAGATCAACAATCATGCCTAACTTCCAGGCATATAATCTATGAAGCACAACTCTATATACACGATAAATAGATCAATCATTCATACTTACTAGGTCTATGTGCGTGCGTGGATAGGCAGGAAGCAATTCTAAACCGAAAGAATTTGGATCGTATAACTAAAGAGGCAAACATTAAAAACTGAATGCCTAGATGCCTTATCTAAAGAACATATCTCTATTAAATAAAAATATACAGTTCGACGTTATGCGACTGTGAAACAACCCGTCGAGAGGTAAGGCGGTGGAGATGTCACTCCAAGGGAGCGATTTACATTCGTATAACTGGAAGAGGTAGATCTATGTGATTCTGATCAGGGATTTTAAAATTATAAGGACTACTCCTACACACCTGTGGTTCTAATACTAACACTCAACTAAAAACATAGTTGATTGGCTTAACCCATCAATTCAGACTCACGCATTTTTTTTATCAAAAGAAGCATAGTTTTCTAAGGTTTACATGCTATTGCGGATGGTATACAATTTTTGGTCTAATAATTCCAGGGTTTCTAAGGCTTATGACGCCATTGGAAGATAGTATTTATACGATGCTAAATCAATGCAGAGGTAGAATGTAAATTCTGTATTGACATAATTATCATTCTAAATAATATTAACCTCGCAATGTAGCATATCTTTAACCTTTGTAGAGAGAACTACCATATGTAAACTAGATGCAGGGTAATAATTAAATGCAGAACTACTACCTAGAGGAAAAATGCTATGATGTAAAATGGTGGAGATCGAGTTCTGTTGAGTTATTGCTCTTTCCTTCCGACGGCTGCAATATACTAAAGATATAGCTTCTGTCCAGAATGGTCACTTTACTCGAAGAGAAAAGTAGACGTCCTTCGTCGTTGCTTCCAATCTCTCTAACCCAGTGGGCTCAGTTCCTTCTTCGGAAATTCTGTCCCTTTGAGTTTCCCTCCAAACCCTCTCTAAAATCCAGAGATCATGGGTCGATTCTCTCCAAGGGATATTGTCTAACTATCAGGCACGTAACTAGTGCTACCGACTTGGGGTTTTACTTCTGGAATCATTCCAATACTCATACAGAAGAGCCCGAGCTCTTTTCTTTTCCCCTCATACCAATGTGATTCTATCGCCGAGCTTCATTTCTTTTTAAAATGGCGTCAATGCTCTAAGGTAAGGAGTTCATGGTAGATGGCGAGAAGGAGTTTACCTACTTTGTCCAGATAGGACAAATGCAAGGATAGGGTTTTTTCATAGTTTTCCATGCAATAAATGAATGCTTGTTCCGTTAGGGAAATAGCCTCTTTAAAAGCTCTCTTTCCTTCACTAAGAGTAACTTACACTTCCCATGATATACCTCAACTAATCCACCCGACATAACTGAAATATTTCTGCCACATGGAGCCCTAATCCGAAATGGATGGGTTTAATAAATGCTGTCACAGAAGCTCCATTACAATTCCCTTAACTTCCATTCCCTCGATCGTGGTGAGTCACAACTGGAATTTAATTTTCTTTAGTGGAACGTCTTTAACTCATAAAGAGGCTCATACTTGTCATAAGTTCTTATAAAAAGTATTTCCCATGTCCTATTTTATAATGCAATTAAATTTGTTTATATTAATATTCTTTTAAGGTTATTTCGAGTCCCATTAGGATGTTTACTTCAGGACATCATATGATTTATATGGAGTGTCCCTTACATAAAGTGGTATTTTAACCATTTAAAATAGTTGGTCCTTCACCAATTATAATATATATATATTATATGTAAATATCTTAATTGAATACATATATATAACTTAACATCTCAAAGTGTGACTTATACCTATACATGATAACTTATAAGCTTAAGTGTTTCAAAAATAAGTTAGGCTTATCAACACATATTAACCCTACTTAGGTGGATTTCTTAAGGAATTTTTAGAATGATCTCCACTAGCTTCTCACCATCAAAGGTCTGCGATTTAGAACATGAATCTTATGGTTCCCTAACCATATTACCTTTCTTCTCGATGGTTTTAGTTACTTATTGTTTAATCGCATTACCGTACTAAATCTCCTAAGCTTAAAATAAGACTTTAAAACATGACAATAGCTCGAGGTCCACTGGTGGGGCCTTAGCCTTGAGCTCCTCACCAGGGTCGTTTACATAATTCATAATTATATTTAGAAGAGTAATAACAATTAGGGTCGAATTGTAGGGATGTTACATCACCCCTCAAAATTGCCTTTTAGATTTCTGGATTCACTAGGGAGGACCCTGAATTAGGGTTTGAGTTTCCCGGAGCTTCACCCAACCAAATAGTTTGATCCAAAGCTCTAAACTTCGATTTTTCCAAGTTGCTTCCAGCTATGGTCACAGATTTCAAAAATTCCCATTTTTGTAGAAGCCCTAATTTTTCACTTTTTCGATCGAAGTCCCGAACTAGGGTTTGATCAAGCCCGGCCTTCTACCCAACCAAAAAATTTGATCTTGGTCTCTAAATTTCTATTTTGATGAGTAGCATTCAGCCATGGTCTCCAATTACCAAAATACCAACTTTCTCAGAAACCCTAATTCTCGGAGCCATGAATGAAGGTGCTCAAAATCCAATTCTATTTTGACAAAAATATGCACCTGATTGTTTCTAGTGTAACTCCGAAATTACAAATCCACAGGGTCTGAAAATTCGACTTGTGGTATCCTGACCTTTAATATTTCCAACCCCATAGGTTTTACCTCAATTGGATTCTCTGAGATAGATTTATGCCAAGTGTCGCAACGTGACCTGTTTATGGGATAAAGCAGGAGAGAAAACTTGTACGACGTGCCACGTGTCACTGGTTCAACTTCGACCTATGAAAACCTTACCTCAGAAACTACAGTCCGTGCCCTACCTTTCACTTTTTATGAAATTTCATTTGGAGCTTCCTATCCCAATTTGTGACCTTTTTTCCTAGGTCACATGTTTATGACTGAGATCTGGAAGAGGCAGAAACCCTATATTGTACAGATCATAAAACACAAAGTACAATGAATTAGAATTTTTTCTTCAGACACAAGGTACATGGGGATATTATCTTTGACCTGTAAGAATTTCAAATCCTGAAACCTCATCGAAATAGATTTATAGCGAAAGTTCTACGATGACCGGTTTTTGCTATATCAAGCCCTAGCTTCGCAAGTGCAACAAGTGTCATAAATGCCATACCATGCCTTCTTGTAGGCTAGCTCTGATACCATGTTAGTTTTTCAGAAATTTAAATTTGATCTAGGATCTTACCTGAGAGAATAACATGTATAGCATATCAATCATGGACACAATAATGCAAGCACATAAGAGACACAGAGTTTCATCGGGGAAAACCAAGAAGGTGAAAAACCCCGCAACTTCCTCAGAGATAGATAGATAAATGATACAACCCAAGTACAAGAGATAGTCTTCTCCTAGCAGCAGCTTCTCCTCCTCCACAAGTGTGCCACTCTCCAATGAAAGTATGAGTGAGAAAGTGAATGATCAAATAGTCATGCACTCTATTTATACTTGACTTGACTTGCCTAATAACCTTTACTAGGTCGGCCTTAACTTAACCACATAACATAATTCTGACTGGGCCGACCCCCAATAGGGTGGTCTAATAACCCTTTTACCCACATGACTTATACAGGGCCGACCCCACCAAGGTGGTCTAATAACCCATCAAGTATAAGTTACGACACTTACAATATAAATGATGACACTTCCGTATAGAGGAATAATAACATCTCTAGAGGAATACAAATACTTACGTATAGAGTAATAATAACATCTCTATAGGAATACAATATACATATAGGAAATACATTCCGAAGTTCCAAATACATCAACAGCGATGATGTAGTCCCTTGTGCTCTTGATGAAGCCATAGGGTCAATTGTGGGATTTTGCATATTATTCCAATCTCCGAAAATAGGATTGATGTAATCAAGTGGCTTACTGATGTGAAGTACCACTGGGTCTGAAAGATTTGTCAAAGGTGGGTTTATGTGAGTAGCTGTGTTTTTCTCTAGTGTTTCAATTTCAAATGGAGCAAGATTATCAACAATGTCTGTTTTTTCCTTGGTAGATGATGTTTCAGTATTTGTTTGATGTTGTTCTTATCTATTGTTGTTAATTGAATCTAGAATTTGTTTAGTTTCCAAGTCACAAGGTTGGGTGTTTTGTATTCGTCTCCATGATGTAGTGGGGTCTTCAATTTCTGGGGACTTACCTCGTTGTCGTCGTGATTGGCAGATCAGGAGAGTATCCACTTTGAATCATTTGAAAAAAGTATGTGTTTAAAAATATTTTGATCGAAAAATAGAATCAAACAATCCTAAGAAAGTCTAGACTCAACTAAAATAAAAAGTGTCCACACAGTAAAAAAGTCCTATAGATCCAAGCAAGCAAACTACTTTTCCAAGAGCCGAAGCTCAGTGAAAATCTAGATTAGAGGGCCTTCCGAAACTAGTAGTTGTTGAGGGATATTAGGCCTCAAACAATTGCTAGCAATGAAGGTATGAGAAACAATTACAATAAAATTTAATCGCCAAGGGTGCAAGTGTTGGTTTCTGACCAATCACCCTACCAAGGAGTAAAAGATTCAAAGTCTATCTCAGGTATTTCAAGAGTTTCCCACTTACAATAGCCTATGTGATATCCTAGGAATAGCAACTAAAGTTACCACTTCACAATCAACGGTTGGGCGGAACAGTTGTAAGTCGAGGAAAAATCTCACCTCTAGGTACGCAGATCCCTTTGAAATGCTTATGAATTAAATTCTTTACACTCGAGATCTACTTTCTCATTTGCACGACCACCTAAAAGTGAAAGCAAAGAGGATACAGTAGCTCGAGAACTGTATGCGAAAATTGAAATCTACTCTATTACACTTGAGATCCACTTTCTCATTCACAAGATTGCCCGAAGGCCCAAGTGAAGTGGATACAGTGGCTCGAAAGAACAATGCTTGAAAAATCAAATCCTATACTATTACACTTGAGATCCATTTTCTCATTTGCAAGGCCACCCGAAAGTGCAAGCAAAGAGGATACGGTGGCTTCGATACAACTTATCACAAGAAAATTGAGATATGACACTACAATCTTCTCTAATTGTGCATAAACATAATGAAAATATTGTAGATCCAAAACGAAATTGAACTAATTAAAGTCTGTATTTGGTTTTGGAGGTAAATTGTTTTCAAAATGTCTCAAATGTAATGTTCAATTCTTTGTTTTTCAATGCAAATATATTTGGGAAATGCATTTAAATTATCTTTTGAAATTGTATAACTGATATTTGGTGTCATGTTTCAAATAAGAAAGCTCATGAGATTCAACAGTTAAAGGGTCTTAAGGTTCTTCAAACAAATCTTGATATTTCTTCAATTTTTGTGATTTGCATATCTTAAATGAATATAAAAAATGTAGATATCAGTCCTAATATTATTCAATCATGGATCCAACAGAAAAATATGACTGCAAGCAAATGGATCTACCACAAATTTAAGAAAATTTTGAAAGAAATGCCAATTTGGGCCATTTTTGGAGGTTTTTGGGAAGAAATTTCAAATCTAAGCAGCTCAAACCAAACCCTCCCAAATTTTTCATAATTAGTGGTAAAATGATTCTAAAACGTTTTAAAATATTTGTGATGTTCTGTAAGTACAAAAATGAATCCTTAAAGCAACCCTAAAACAATAAAAACTCAAAACTAGGTGACAATTCAAGGTCTTTCTTCGTGTTTTATTTTTTGTTATTTGGAAATTATGAAAGGAGTAAAAATTATTTTAAATATAAGTCCTAATTCTATCCAATCAGAGACCTAAAAGCATAATATGGATTTAAGCAAGTGGATCTGTCACAAATTTTTTTTTTAAAATGAAAAGAAATGACAATTTGGGCCAATTTTAGTGGTTTTTGCAGGGAAATTCCAAATCTAAAGATCTTAACCCAAAATTTTTAAATTCTCCCAAATGAGTGATAAACTGATCCTCGAAAGATTTATAATCCTTAAACAGGTCTACAAATGCAAAAATCAAGCCTCCAAGCAGCTCTAAAACAAAGGGATCTTAAAACTAGTTCATAACATGCAAATCTGAAACAAGAAAGCTTTAAAAATTTCCAAAATATTGAGAAAAGGAGGATCAAAATGAGGTTTAAACTCTGGTATCAGGGTTTCCTAATCCCATCCAAGAATAAAATATCAACTAAAAAGAGGAAAGAGGGAAGAACTAGGCTCCAAAAACTCAGCCGACACACCTTCTAGAATAGAGGAGAGCGTCAAAAGGGGAGTGGCGCACTTTGTACACAGGAAGGGTGAGTCAGTGGCTCACCTTGATAGTGTACAGGGTGATTCAATTGACCTTCAACGCTCTATGTAGATAGGGAGAGTGCATTAGACTTCTAAATCAAGAAATACCTAGATCCCAGCTCTATTTTGAAGGATTTTGGGAGTTTAGGAGTGGATCTAGGTTGGTTTCGAGCCTATAAACCTGCAAGATAGGTTCTTGAAGGGATCTTAAGGAAAACTTGGAGTAGATATGAAACGTTAGAATACAAAAATATGAAGAAAGTTTCAAGAAAATTCAACTAGTATGGTTGCCAATCTGATAATAGCTTTAAGTGTAGGGTTAGATCTCCTTTAAACATGCTATATTTGATCCACATCGCAGTTGGAATTATTTTCGAATGATAACTCTAACACATCTGCAACAAGTCATCGACGTCGACACAACTTCAACAAGTTCCGACTTTGACATGGCTTTGAGAACTCCACGACTTCGACAAGTTCCACGACCTCACAGTTTCGCAACATTGACATACAGCGTCGATCTATGACTTGCAACTGTCGAACTTCGACAGACTACCTCTTTGTCTTCCAATCAACTGGAACGGTTGAACTGTCGAACCGTTCTAACTTCTTTTGTAACTAAACGTAATGGGAAATCACCCAAGTGTATCAATACATTCTATATAAGCATGTATAATATTGAAACATACATCAATCGATGATCTCATATCCAGTAATAGAATATCAGTTCGCATTCTTGCATATTGTCTATGTATATTTGTGTCCTGTCTGAGTAGTGTATTCCTGCTTTGCGCATTTTTTTTCTTCAACTTCTGCCATAACAGAGCCAACTCATTCAGTCGAACTGTTGTCCCCCTCGTCCTTCCTGGACACGTGCGGATCATTGGTATCAGAGCACCCAGATTTATTCGTGCTTAAGTTTGCATAGACACTTCCAGCGAAGTTACCGACTTATGCCTGTTCAAACACATTCACAATCTCAACAATCCAAGAAGACGCTACCTTCAGAAATGGAAGAAGAAACAGACGATAGACATGCAGTCGACGAGACAGCACAACTCATTGAGCAAGTGTTGACTCAACAATGGACCGAAATGTTCGCCTGGTTCAATGAAATTCTCATGCGGTTTGCTTCGACATTCGAAAGATTTTCGACAAGAACTCACTCCGACAAAATCATCCCCTTCAAAGTGCAAATGAATTCGGACATACTGAATCTTGAAGGCAAGATTGACGCAGAATCTATCGACAATTGGGTACAACAACTGGAATCCTATTACTCTGTGAATCAACTCTCAGAAGCTGACAAGATCACCATTGCAGCCTTAAATATGTCAGCAGCTGTGCACTACTGGTGGGAGAACCTCTCGACAAAGATGGAGAAAACTGGAGACCCTATCGACACATGGGATAAATTCATCAAACATATCCGAAAGAAATTTTACCCGCCCAAATACCTTGAGCAGCAGTGTAAGAAGTGGCAACAGCTAAGGAAATGGAAATACCAATCAGTACAGAGTTACACCGACGAGTTCTATCGACTCATGGATAGACTTGGCCAAGAAGAAGATAAATTGCTTGTTATGAAGTACCTCAATGGATTGTCCCAGTACATTCAGCAAGAGATGGAATTTCTGACTATCAATACGCTCGCGGATGCCACTATGCCAGCAAACTTGAAACCAAGAAGAAAGGGAAAGCATGCTTCGCGACAAATCCGACATGAGGACGACCACCCGACAAGAGGACATCAGTTGACTTTGACAAGTCAAAATATTCTCAGTTGACCCTGCCAAAGCCAGATCACGACAAAAATCCTTTTCATAAAAGGGAATGTAGAAAACAAGCGTCGACTGGAAAATGGTGCGATTACCACCACTCATCTTGGCATGATACATCTAAATGCAAATCTCGGAAGACATTTTTGGAAAAAGTGTCGACATCCGACACCTTCGACAAGATGGTGGAAGAATCTGATCCAGACGCAACGACCCTTTTGACATCAACAACAGCCAGTCCAGCAGCCTCGACTATTGTCAACGAGGAGGAACGAGAGTGCCTGTTCCATACACAAATATGGGTTCCGCACAATCCATTACATCTAATTGTGGATAATAGCAGCTAAAAGAACTTCATTTTTGAAGATCTTGTGAAGAAACTAGGTCTTGTCACCACTCCACATCTACAACCTTAATACATCGGTTGGATAAAGAATGGACAGGAACTACGGATCACCCGACAATGAAAACTCTCCTACTTCATAAATCCTTTTGAAGATTAAGTACTCTGCGACGTAGCACCACCCTCCGTAGCTGAAGCCCTGTTTGGGAAACCTTACCTATGGGATCACCATGGAAGTTATCAGTCACGACCGCAGAAGGTGATTGTCATAATCCAGAATCGATGGTACAGCATTCCAGAGCGACGACCTACACCAATAGTTTCAATGATATCTACTAAATAGACAAAGAAGCTCATCAATCATGCTCAGAAGTTCACGCTAATTATGATCAAACCGCAACATTCTAGGAAGACTGCAGTGATGAGTCGACTCACCAACCAAAGCAACTCCCGATATAAGCAGTAGATCAAAAACGTTCTCGATGAGTATCGGAGTTTATTCCAAGAGCCGGACGGAGTACCTCGGCATTTCCAAGTAAAACACTCCATTGAACTTGATCATGGTTCTTCTTTGCCTAACGAATCTGTTTACAAAAGATCCATTCTCAAAAATGAAGAGATTCGCAAACAAATCCAAGATTTGATCAACAAAGGTCATATCCGAACTAGCTCCTCTCCTTCTGGAAGTCCAGTCATCCTCGTTCCAAAGAAAGAAGGGATTTGGCGCATGTGCATCGACTACAGGGCACTCAACAAAATTTTGGTAAAGAATCACTACCCTCTTTCACGGATAGACGAGCTCATCGACTATCTGAAAGGTGCCAAATTATTTACTAAGCTCGACCGCAAGTCAAGATATCATCATATTCCAATCGAGCCCTTAGATGTGTGGAAAATTGCTTTCAGGACCAAGGAAGGATTGTTTGAATGGTTAGTCATGCCTTTTGGCTTAACCAATGCACCTACGACCTTCATGCGATACATGGAAAACATTCTTCGACCTTTCATCGGCAAATGGGTCATTGTCTACCTTGACGACATACTGATTTTCAGTCAATCATGGGAAGAACCTATCAGACAGCTTTGACAAGTCCTCGACACTCTCCAACAAAATTGACTTTACTTGAACGTGGACAAATGCACCTTTGCGATGAACAACATCAAATACTTGGGGTATGTAATTGACTCTGGAGGCATTCACGTCGATCCAGACAAAGTACAGATCCTCAAAGATTGGTCCATTCCTCACAGCATTCAAGAACTAAGATGTTTTCTTGGTTTGGCGAATTTTTATCGATGATTCATACTCAGCTTCAGTCACATAGCATGTCCCTTGAATTAGTTGACGAAGGGAAATGGAAAAAATGTCTTCAAAAGGAAATCGACACAGCAAGAAGTTTTTGAACAGCTCAAGCACAAGCTCTGCACTGCACCAATACTCATGTTACCTGATTTGCATCATCTCTTTGAGATTGAGACAGACGCATTGAACTATGCCTTGGGCGTAGTGACCACTTAGCCTGGTCACCCAGTCACTTTTAATTCTGAAACTTCTAATGACACGGTTAGAAGATATTCAATGTAAAAAAAATAACTGTACGCCATTGTGCAAGCTCTCAAGAAATGGAGGCATTACATCCTTGGCAAGGAAATGGTCATCCTCACTGACCATAAGCCTCTACAATTCGCTCTGACCCAGTCAAAACTGCAGACAACCAGACAACTCATGTCGATTAATTACCTACAACAATTCCAGTTGGTGATTAAGTATCGGAAAGGTAAAGCTAACGTCGCCTCCGATTGTCTGATTCGACCACCCATGACTCTCCTTTTCACAGTGATGAGTATGCAGGGTTACGACATGACCACTTGGACTCAATTATATCAGGACGAAATCAACTTTTCACCAGTATATCGACAGCTTCAGACTAACAATTCGTCGACCTCCAACTACTTCCTAAAAGACACCTTGCTATACAAGCTTGGGAAGCTTTGTGTACCGACTAGTGAACATCGACAGCAGCTCATTTGGGACGCGCACTACAGCAAGATTGCAGGACACTTTGGAGTAGCAAAGATACTTGTTATTCTCTAGAATTATTTCTTTTGGCATACACTTAAAACTGATGTCAACAAGCACATTCGATCATGCATGGTTTGTGCCATTGTTAAACCGCCTAATCGATGACATTGTACACACCTCTACCAGTTCCTAGTCGGCCATGGGAATCTATTTCTATGGACTACTTGATGGGATATCCTACTACCAAAATCATCATGACGCGATATTAGTAGTAGTCAACAGATTTTCCAAGATGACCATTCTCATACCATGCAAGAAGACCACAACAGCATAGGAGACTGCTTGGCTCTTCTTCACACATGTTTGGAAACACTTTGGTTTAACCACAACCATTACTTCTGACTGAGATTCCATATTCGTCAACATATTTTGGAAGACTCTCTGGAAATAGCTGGACACACAACTCTCATTGTCAACAGCTTTCCATCCTCACAACAATGGACAAACGAAAGTTGTGAATCGCTTGGTCGTACAACTTCTTCTCATGTACAACCACAAGCATCGATGCACATGGGATGAAAGTCTTCCATACATACAGCACAGTTACAATCATGCTCATCACAGCTCTACGGGAAAGATTCCATTTGATATCTGTTATGAATTTCAACCCTCATCTCCTATCAACTTGATGAGATCCTCGACATAGCCAAACTCCGACACTGACTACAGCCAGCGAGAAGTTGATAAATCCTTGAAGTTTCGATATCAAATCTGTGACATCCAGAAGCAAGCATAGGAAATGTTCCAACGCAAAAACGAGAAATATAAGTCCCAACACGATAAGCATCGTATTCCTCATTCATTCCAAATTGGGGATAAGATCTGGTTGCATATCAAGAAGGAGCGCTTCACTGGTCCATTCAAGAAGCTCAAACCTTTGTGATATGGTCCATACAGTATTCTTTGACGGATTGGAAAAAACAATTTCCAGCTTGACATCCCTGCATGCCTGGGTCTGCATCCAGTATTCAATGTGGATCTACTTCGACCATACCATGCACCACTATTGGAACATAACGACTTGCAAACAACAAAACCCGACGACATCCATCCAGATGTTTAGGATCCTCTTCCTTGCAACACCATTGTGGGACGATGAGTATGCCATACACAGATAAACAAAATTCCCTTGTTTCAAGTTGCTAAATCCGGACAGATCCCAGCACAAGGAAAGTGGTACTCTATTATTGAACTGACCGACAAGTTTCCTCACCTTCACAAGCAAACAATGGAGACCATTTTTTCTTAAGGAAGGATTTCTGATCCACATCGCAGTTGGAATTATTGTCGAATGTTGAATCTGACACATCTGCGACAAGTCATCGACATCGACATAAATTCAAAAAGTTTCGACTTCGACAAGTTCCGCGACCTCACAGTTTCGCAACATCGACATGCAGCGTCGATCTGCGACTTTCAACTGTCAAACTTTGATAGACTGTTTCTCTGTCTTCTAGTCGATTGTAATGGTTGAACTGTTGAACCGATTTAACTTCTTTTGTAACTGAACGTAACGAGCAAGCACCCAAGCCCCTCAGCACATTCTATATAAGCACGTATAATATTGTAGCATACATCAATCGATGATCTCATATCCAGTAATAGAATATCAGTTCGCATTCCTACATATTATCTGTGTATATTTGTGTTATGTCTGAGTAGTATATTCCTACTTTGTGCGTTTTGTTTCTTAAGCTTCCGCCATAACAGAGCCGACTCATTCAGTCGAACTGTTGTGCCCCTCGTGCTTCCTGGACATGTGTGGATCAATATTACTATGAAATGGTGAGTTCCAATGTCAGATATGGAACAATTAACTAAAATTTCCTAAGATATTTAATAAACTATCAAGCATTTCTCAAGATTTAAAACCATCATGAATGCAGACTAAATGGAAGGAAAATTGAATTGTTTCATTAATAGCAATGAAGAAATGACACTTACTTCTCTAACTTGATATGCATCCATTCTCCTTTTCCATGAGCTATCGCTTCTCCACCCTTGCCTTTAATGAAGATGAGCTTTCTACTCCTTCAAATATCTCTAGCATTCCTTTTCTCTTCCTTTGCCTCCTCTTACCATGCCCCAAATGCCTTTGTTTTATAGCATTGGGAAATGGGCTCTCAAGTTTCTATTTTCAATGTGGGATTATCCCTTCTCTTGTTTTTTTAATTCATTGCTCAAAAACACACTTTCCATAGTATTTTAGGATTTTGTAGAATTCATCAGACAATACTTCTATGTGATTGTCCAGTTTCTCAAATTTTGTCTGATACTCTCTCACAATGCCAATTTGGCGAAGTTTAGTGAGTGCTCCTATGAAGCCATCAGAAGCACTAGGACCAAATCGTTGCAAAAGGAGTTGGCAAAAATCTGTCCATTTTGTCTCTTCATGAGCCTTGATGTACCAACGGTGCCATTGAAGGGATTCATGTTCCAAATGAAAGGATGCAGGTGGAACTTTGTTGACATCAAAATTATTATGCAGACTGAATTATTTTTCTCTTTGGTATATCCATCCAGTCAGATCATTACCATTGAAGCAAGGAAAATCAAGCTTCGACCCATGAAAATTGTTGGAAGAAGAGAACCTAGTGTTTGCAGAAGATTATGGTTGTCATTTATTATTCATTGTTGAATGCTGAAGATGGAGGCTGAGAAATTTTTCATCCAGATATTGGAGTTTGGTTTTGAGGGATGCAAGTTCTTCCTCCATGATTTTTGCTCCTACGCAGGTGACAACCATAACCAGGATTTTTTTTGTGAATGGGTAGAAAAAAAAAACAGAAACTTCTTTAGTAAAAGAAAATTTGGATTTGGGAAAAACTTTGATGGGTAATTGGGGTTTGACTAGGTTTTGGACACTATTTGATGGACAGGGAAGCAGAAAATGGGGATTTCAGAAGTAGGGTGAAAGAATGGGAAAATTTGTCAAGGAGGGACAAAGAAGCAGAAATAGGAAATGAACTCTATGGAAAAATTTGAAGGCAATTGGGTGAAAATCAAAGAAGTTATGGAAAACCCTAAAAATAGACAGATGTGGGATTTATGGCTTCGGGAAGTGGAATTTGGGATAGGGTGCTCAGAAATGAAATATGCAAAATGGGATTGCAGGGGTGTCAGTGAATTTTCAAGGGAAACGGAGTTAAAAAAAAGAAGATATGGTGAAGATATTTTTTTTTTTTCCGGAATGGATCTGCAACGGCTCAGAATTTATCTACAATAGTTCTGGACAGATGTAATCTGCAATTTATCAGCAAGAAATAGATATGGACCCCAAGTATGCACGACTTCCTAAAGGTTCAGTGGATTCACTCGGCCACCAATGTTGTCTAACGTCTTGTGTATTGGGTCAATACCCCTCACTCCATGGCTCAGGTAAACTGATAATCACTTATCCACAAACGATAACTCTTGGTTTACCTCACGGGTGGGAACTAGTCAATCAGGTAGGGGTTGTTTCCCTTTTCGCTGGCAGGTCCTCTCAATGGGACAGCTACTTCATAGTTCTTGTGGTACTCCTCACAATGAAGTTAAGGACTACTCCCAAGTACTTCCCACAGTTAAGCGAATAAGGATTATTTCCGGATCCGAACCTGCAATTGAAAGGAACACTACAAATGTGAAAAAAAATTGGCAGAAATTCCACCCAACAGGCCCAAGAAAGTGCTCTGATACCAGATGTGAGGAACCTCCAACAATTAATTAATGAAAATGCACAATATATTAGAAATAACAGAACATGGAATAGATTTATTGATCACATGCCACTTCGAGGGGGAAACCTCCTTTGAGAAATCTCAATACAAATCAATCATGGATACCTTCATTGGCCTCAACACGTACTTATATACTAATTCTATGCACCAATACTATGGATCAATACCATGGAACATATAATACTACGGGACGAATTACAAAGCATATGCGTTCCAATAGTATGGATCAATACCATGGAACATATAATACTATGGGCTAATACAAACTATGGATCAATACCATGGAACATATAATACTACGGGACGACTTACAAATCATATGCTTCCAACAACAATATACTAACAAAGTAAAGATAAGGGTTGACACAGGTTCCTAACACCAACCTGAACAACACATGCCAAGATGTACACGGGATGTTGTGGATGAAGAGCATGATCTCATCACAGAATTTGAAGCAAGATTTCCTGGATCTTCCCGTATCACTAGCATGAGAACACTACCAGTTATGTTTTTGGTAGACGATGAGCTAATCCCCATGAAATTAGAAAATATTAGAGGTAATTAAGAAGTCTTTTAATTATTATGTATAATGTAATTAAAATTTATGTATAATCAACAATTATTTTAAACTAACGATAATATCGTTTAGCAGGAAATGATACATTTTATGGATGCATGAATGACCTTACCATATAACTCTTTGGGCCCACCATATGCACATGGTGAAATTCCCAAAGTTCCAAGTTAAAGGATCAACTTATCAACAAGTTGGTTGGCCTGTTTGGTGAGGGTACCTTCAACAAAACCAATATAGGGTTCATCTGCAAAATAACCCTAAGTATGAGAGCCCTCCAGTTATTCCGAAGAGGGAGTGGAAGGCCCTCTTGGAAGATGCAAAGGATAATATGCTCTAAAAGGAATGGAAGACACCACCTGGATCAGGAAGGTATGAGACACTTTTAATAATGTAATTATGATGTGTTACCATCATGGCGACAAATAATTAAATATTATAAAATTTTGAATATAGGCTCCTAGATACATCCAAAGCCACCAAGCTAGAATAGATAAACATGGGAAGCATAAACTTGGTCCTAGTGGTTACTCAAAACTAGCCACACGATTTGTAAGTATAAAAAAAAATTGCATCCAAATTATAAATTGTTTAAAATTTTAATTTAATATAACTAAAAAAGAAAAAATCATGTACTTATGCAAAATTTCAAGGTGCACAATTCAATGAGGCTCCTACGGAGGAAGGCCTCAAGCATGATTACTATCACGGCTATCAATCCTTGGTTGAACATAAGATAAGATTGGGGAAAACACAACCTTCGAACCCCCAACTTAACACCGAGGTAAATAAAAACAATCAACAATATTTATAATTTATTATTTGTGCAACTTTTTGGTTATTATTTTTGGCCATAAAGTAATGTGTTTTTGTTTCTTTTAAGCAAGAAACCAATGTTGATACAAATGTCCCAAGTAGTGGAACACATGATCCCGGTGATAGTGGAGTGCGTCTTGCAACTGGTGTTCATCTCAGTACTGGAGGTATTTCATGTGTTAAAATAAATTTGTAGTATGTATTACAATAAACAATATTTATTTGCAAATAGTGTATTACTGATAACCTTTCTTGTTTCAAATTTAAAGCATGTAGATGATGAGGCCATACAAGAAGAGAAACATATGGCCACACCTAAAACTAATTCGTTTTCCTCCACTACCGAAGCAGGTAACAAACACTCTACTATTTTTTATTAATAAAACACTTGTGATAATAATAACTAAAAATATTAATTTAACATTTATTTCTTGTTGCAGTTGATGCCCCTCCCACCTTGCAGCCGCGTCAACATACGTATAGGTTTCCAGTAAGACATACAGATCCTAGAACAACGGGAAGGGAAGAAGGCACATTCGACATCCTTGTTGATTTCCTAAAAAAGAAAAAGAGACCGAGAAATAAATGACGGTACTTGGTATATTAATAGATTGATGTTGCAACTATTTGATATTATGTAAACATATTTTTTTATGGTACTTGTTATATATTAAGAAGGATCTTGTTTCATAGTATGCAAAGATATTGTTTTTATACTATTTATTTAGACGAAGTATTTTGTGTCTATGAATGAATGAATGATAGAATGAATGAATGATAGAATGAATAAATGAATGATAGAATGAATGAATGAATGTTATTATATGTTCATGCATGTTCGCTAGATGTTTCTTTATGTACAAAACTACAGATATGTGTTTATGAACTTTTTTGTTATGCTAGCATCAAGAAATAAATGATTGTCCTTGTTATATATTTAGAACGATCTTGTTTCATATGATGTAAAGATATTTTATATGATACAATTTATTCATATGTAGTATTGACATGTGTCTATGAATGAATGAATGAATGTTAATATATGTTAATACTTGTTTGCTATATTTTTCATTATGTACAAAACCACAGATGTGTCTTTGGGAAAAAAAAAATTATTCTAGTGTCTATATATGCACGAATATTGATGTGTTGCTTTCGACTATTTTCTAGTAGATAGATTGGGTTTTGGGGAATTGAGAGTGATGTGAGGGGGGGGAGGGGCCATCCAAGCTTCCAACTTCACGTGGTTGTCCCTGCTTAGTAGAGAATAAATTAGGCTTTGGATAATGTTCGAGCAAACCTCCTTCGACTCAACAGAGCAACAACAAAGTCAATGTTGACTTTGTTGCTGCTCGGTCAAGTGGAGGGAGGTTTGCTCCAATATTAAACTATTCCAATTATTTATTCTCGAAACCAAGAGGATCTCATCCAGGTATTCATGCACTCAAGTCTTTTTACTTAGTAATTATTCATAAAAATGTTGTTATTCTATTTTATTATTTTTTTGACTATTTAATTTCTAGTTAAATTAGGGAAAAAAACTGGAGGAGATATTTTCGATCAACATTAGAGGAAAATCATATGAGGAAAACCATCAAATATTCATGTATTTGAATTTGCGTCAAGTTCGAGTATGATCTTTTACATTGCAATTAAAATAAATATTCTATCAAATTTATATCATAGATTAACCACAATCACATTGCTCTTCAGGCTTTTAGCTATGCATACAGATTGGTATTTTTAATGGTTATATATATTCGATGTTGGTTGGAGTACATAGTCTAATGTTGAGTTTAATATCACACAAATCAAGCTAGGGAAATATCAAAGGTCCCACACAATGCAAACGAAATGAAATCATTATAGCTATCAAGGAATTAAAGTAATGTTGTTGTATAAAGGAAAGGTCACGACCCCTTCCTCAAAGTTATCTAGCTTCCACCTACCATTCAACAAGTTCTTATAGCCTCCACCTACCATTTAACAATGTATGCATACAGAAGCATATATCTTGTATTTATTCTAGAATATTCCCATCACATGGGCATAAAGAGATTGTAACCCCCACATTCTGAATGATGTGTCATTGATTCCCAAGGTATTCTCCATGGGTAGAGACATTCCATATGACATCATTCATCAACTGTGATGTCAAAAAAGATATAAAGGGCATAAACGTGTATTATTCACTCACTCGATATAAAAAAATTCAAGGACTTGTTATTCTCAACTCCTTTTATCAACTTCAAATCCCCTTCAAAAGCTAATAATGCCATTTTTATACTCATAACCACATATTTTTATTTGTTATTAGTACCACAACCTAGCTAGGAATTTGTAGTATACTCATCATGTGATATTGATGATTTCTATTTACACCTCTTGGTATGTCATTTGTAGTTACCTTTTCAGGCACCATTCATGTGGAGGTATCCATAATTGTTAATTCATTCAAGACCTTTCTTTATCCTTACTAGAGTTTATTTGTTGATTTCACTCATTATAAAGTTAACTTTTTTTGGGAAAATGCATTTTATCTTTCATTACTAAATAATAAAATGCACATCAACAATTATAAATCATGGAGCCATCGTGTGACATTACAAGTTACTCATATCTACATAGGTGAGAGACCCAGTGTGTCAACTTTCGATTTTATCTCAAAAACATATTTCTTGAAAATGTCTATCCTAAATGAACTTTGTATACTCATCTCTAATCTAAAATTTCACACTTCTCCTGAAAGGAAATGTGTAGTCAACTCATTTAAGGTTGCAACTTTTATTTTTACATGCAATATCACGCCCCACCCTCAAACTTGTAAGCCATAATGTGATTGGTGATACCTTGCCAATCCCAATCAACAATTGGCTCATGAAGAGACATGTCATAAGTGGGATTTGAACCTCGGTGAAAAGGATAACAATTTATCCTCTCAACCATCTGAGCTAAACTTAATTGGTATCTTCTTCTAGTCAACCAGGAATTTCCTCCCCTTCTAATACTAGGGAAGCAATTTAGGTTGAAATATCTAATATTCCTCTTTTGTGGCTTTGTTCTTATTGCCATGCTTGTAAACTTCACAAGGATAATGCTCTACACTTTTGGACCTAGATATGGCAGTAGTTGTCCATTTCTTGTTCTTTTCCTTAGTTGCTTTATTTTCTTTTGCATTGTCTTCAAATAGTGCTTAACTCACTAGCTTGAATTCTCTATTCTAGAAGGCCGGTGAGATAATACACATTTTCCATTTCCTTTGGTGTACAAGGATTTGGTGTCATGCTTCATGGAGAACTTTAATTTCAAACAAGGAATTTTTTCTCTACATATAACTATGTATTTCATCAATATGCTACAATATTACATCTAGTTCGTCTTCCTAGAGATGCATCATCGTAGCATGCTTATGGAAATTGACAATGTGGTTGTTCAATTTTTCCCAAGTTATTGCCTTATTGTTTCCATTGAATTTAGAGTTCACATTCACACCCAATGAAGTAGAACCTCTTGTACATCACTTGCTTGAACACTTATAGAGATCTAAGTATCTTGTGTTTCCTCTACCTCTAATAGAAACCATGCAGCCACAACAAAGCATTTTGTATCATATTTAAGAACATGAATGTAATCCCTTACAAGTCTCAAAGCCATTGGAATCCAAAGGAACATAGTTAATTTTGGATCATTTTTAAGCGTGCATGAATGTAATCCCGCACAAGCCTCAAAACCCTTCGCATCAAAACCCTTGGATTTTGCTAACTAACATAGTTAATTTCTATAGGTTTGCTCAGTTTTAAATTTCACCATTGGTGAAAGCTGAAGCTGTGGAATGTGAGGTACAAGTAGTTGATTCAGGTTATTATACTTTTCCATTTGATTTCAAGCTTATATTTTCTTATGGTCACATGATTTCCACTGTCTATTTATGTTATTGTTGATATTTAGTTTCCTCACATTCTTCGTGTTACAATTATTATTTTCATCCATAGAAGTCAATATGCTCTCCCATATAGTTTCTTATGAGTTGTTTATGTATGAAATGTTGCATAATGTAGAGTTTGATCAAGCCTTTCAAAGAGATAGTTGTCGTCTTCAGAAACTTCATTGTCATTCTAGTGACCTAGAACATCCATTTAATAGATTTATGTGGGGTATGCTACCAATTAATAACTTATGGATGCATTTTTTTGGTATTAACTTCTTATTGGGAAATATACTATACGGACTTCTCATTTGATGGTCCCCATACAAGAAATAATAAAAGTTTGATGGAACCAATGTCAAAAGGCATTGATATCCGGGAAAAAATATTGAATTTATACATAGAATACTACCTTGCTGGATGTAAGAAACTTGCTATAATTGGTGGTGGTGAGTGACAAATTTCAGCATGTAAGATAAGATAATATAGGATAAAGATAATTTTATCAATGTCCAATGAATGACCATTATTTTATTTAAGATACCTAGCTGAGCATTATCATTCTTTTCACATTGTGCATTGCTCATGTTGTTCTAGTTGGACACATTAGATTCATTGGATACCCTAGAATAATGGGTTGTGGATCTATTTGGAAATGTTATGAAAGGTGGTCTGTAAAAGTTGAATTTCTACGAGGGACCTATTCGGGAGTCGGGAATAATCTTCTGGGTACAAGCTGTTCAGGATATTCATGCTCTCAGAGTGACATGGTCATTGCCTTGTCTTGATAAGTAATACTTGAATAAACTAGAAGATTATTTGTCTCATCTCATTGGTCATGGTATGTATTTGAGAGATGACCTTTGCTAGTCTGAAACAGTGTAAAAAGTGTCCTTAGAATTTGTGGAGCAATTTTGTTTGTCGTAATTCCTTGTATTTTATTCTCTATTTATTATTAGAAATATTTTGAAACTATAAAGTATTTTTTTAATTGGAAGTAATTAATATTAATCCAACCAAGTTCATCAAAGAGTTGATGCAACATCTTTAAATTCTCATAATACAAGATATCATGGTTTCCAACACACTAGTGCTATAATAAGGAAGATCAGGATCCACAACCAACACTAAGTTTATAAACTGTCAGTAATACTAACATTCAATGATATTGCCATTAAAGTTCATTTCCTCTTTTCTGTTTGACTAAATATTAACAGTAGTTCGCTTTATGTTATTTCTTTAGAAGTTTATTAAGGGTTTTAAATGCATAAGGAAGTTGCTTGTTTGCTTGACCCATTTTCGAAAGTTGAATTAAGATTCTTTTTTATTACTTCAAGTTTGGCAAAGTACCAAGTGTGGATACAAGACGAGTTATGGTCAACTAGTAACAATAACCAACGTGATGTAAGTATTGTAGATGCTTGGTGAATAGATTTGCATGTATTTCAATTGATAAATGTTCGTAGATGGTTGGTGAATAGATTTGTTTGTATTTCAATTGATAAGTATTCGTAGATGGCTGGTGAAAATATTTGCATGTATTTAAATTGATTATTATATTTCTATATCTCAGTTAATATTATGTGCTTGTTAATATTTTGTTCTTGGATTTTTTTCCAGAAAAGGTTGGATTACTTGAATACTGCCTCAAGATATTATAAGACAACCATAATTTACTTAGTTCATTAGCATGAGTAACATAGGAATAAAGGGGTTGTCTTTTAGTTGAATTAAAACTAGCAAATTTATATAAACTAGCAGTATGATCAATAGGACCATAAGAAACTACTTTAAAATTATGATTGATATCTTTAAGAACATATTTATCAGGCCAAGCTTCAAATTTATATCCTTTTTGACATGCACGATAAATAGAAATCAATTTGATGGCAATGTGTTCAACATGAAAAACATCTTCCAATTGACCATTAGAAACGTTAATATTACCATAACCAATTACAAAAAGTTGTTTACCATCACCTATAGATACTTTCTGAGATGTGTATTTATTATTGTCATAAGATGTAAATAAAGAAGCATTACCAGTCATATGTTTAGAATCACCAAAATCCATTATCCATTCCACATTAGAAGAAGAACTACTAGACGAAACTACGGATGCACATAAAGCTACTTGTGATTCATCAAAACCTTTCTTTTCAGCCTTAAACATTAAACGTTTCGCTTTAAAGAAATTATTTTCAGGATGGTTAGTTTTACCACAATGCTTACAAGGATCATACACATTCTTATTCTTACTATTTCCATGATGTGCATTAGAAGCATGAACAAATTTATTAGTATGATTTGAAGTGTGTGAACTAGAACCTCTAGCATTATTAAAACTTTTCTTAGGATTCTTATTATGTGCCATAAGAGCCTTATTAGGTGAGACTTGTCCTAAAACAATCAACCTTTCTTGCCCATTTATCAACCCTTTACAAAAATCATCAAAAGTAGGTTTCGTGGTACTTTGAGACAATCCAAGAGCCCTATTCCTAGTTTGGATTAACATGTCAAAACAAGATGGAAATTTTTTGTTCTACAAGAATTATAAGAGCAGTGTCTGTCATCTTGTAATATTTACCACAATTATTTAATTTTTCATTTAAATTTTTCACTTCAACAAGATATAATTCTACTCTTTCAAGGTTAGTAGGATCTATCTCAAAAATCTTATTTTCAAGGTCATAAACATAAACATCGTCAGATTTATCAAATAAAGAAGAAAGAATTTTCCATACCTCAATCGGGTTGTCTTCTACCTCAATACTTACCTGAAGACTATCTGAAACCGTTCGACCAATGGGCCCTCTTGCTTGATCACATTTATCTTCCCATATAGCCACATCTTTAGCATCACTAAGTTTCTTGTGTTCACCATTAACAATCCTCCATAGATTCTTACTCCTGAGAAAATCAATTATTTTTATTTTCCATGCAAGATAGTTAGGACCAACAAGTTCAGGAACAGAAGCTACTTCTGAATTCATAATGATAGAAATATTGACAAGAAAATTAAACCCAAATTCTAGAAATGACAAGAGAAAAAAGTGAATAACAGAAAAATGATACACTTTATTATTTGGATATGAAGAAACACATTAAAAAATAGAAAAATTTTGTGGCCCCTTAAAAAAAGTCCAAGAAAAGTCACTCGTGGGTCTTCCATAGTAAACTCGTGAGTAGATATGATACTCATGGGTTTCTTCACAACAAGGTCGCGGTTAGATCTGATAACCATAGGTTTCTGCACAATGAAGTCGCGGTTATGTCGAAGCACTCACGAGTTCTGCACAAGAGGGTTGCGGGTATACTGAAGTAAGTGCAAGTTTACAGTAGAGAAGGCGCAAGTATGTCGTAGTAGACACAGATCTGTACACTGAAATTCGTGGGTCTACAGTATATTCGCAGGTTCGCAATAAGGCAAGTCATGGTTACATGCGCTGTCTGCAAAGAAAAAGTCGTGAATGTCTAGTTTTAGGCCGAAAACAGTGCCAATTAAGCTGCTGACAAAAACCTACAAAAAATATACCAAACTTGGACGAAAACAACAGATCTGACAACCAGAAGATAGATCTCCTTGAGAATAATCCAAAAATCATATAGATCTACAGAAAAAAACTTCAAGAGACCCTTAAAAAATTTCTGCAAAAAACTACACAACAAAGTTAGGGTTATAAAAAAAAATGCAGAATCATGCCCAGATCTGAAGAGAAGCCTAATGGATACCAGATAGAAATCAAATCTACAAGAATAAAAAATTCCCAGATGATAATAGATATTGATTGAAAGCTATAGAAGGTGCTAGATCATAGCAGCCATCTCTGATACCATGTTAGAGTTAAAGATCTAGCTAAACTAGCTTACCTATCTAAGCAATCAATAACATATCAACATAAATAAGAACAGAAAGAGAACAAGGAAGAGAATACACCAGATATGCGTGGTTCACCCAATTGGGCTACGTCCATGGGAATTTTGTCTACTTCTATCTCCAGAAATCTCCTTCAATCTTACAAGAGAGCAATTACAAATAACCCCAATACACTATAGAAGAGAGCTTGTGAGCACAATACAATGTGTTGTAATAGTATGATGGAATGTTCACTGTATGTGATGTGACTCCCTTAACCCTATTATATACCAAAAGATGTGGAGGAATTACTCTCACATATTGCATGTGGGATAGTATAATTCTCCGTAATAACATCTATTTATATAACAATGGATATCAAGAGTATACTTTACTATAATGAATATGGGATATAATGTGTTACTCTTTTACATAATATTGTGGATAACTTCTGACATAATGCAAAGACATTATTACCTTCCAAGGAATAAATATATTCCAACAATTACATGTTTCCTAAAAATGAGGGAAAGGTGCGCTATGTTTCTGGTTAATTTATGCATTGTCAATACCTTTGTCATATTCTCTATTACACTTGGTTATTTGTGTCATGTCTGCAGGATAATGACCACAACATTGAGATTCCAACCCTCTCATCAATGGCGCAGGATTTCTATCACAAGTATCACTTTTAAACTAGCATATAGGAAACACCTCCCCTCTATTTGCATTTCACTTTCCAGATATTCCTGTTGATAACCATAGGGTCCCACCCCTCTGTAATGATATGCCATCAATATTACTACTATGGGTAGCATTCTCCCCCCCATTGTTGTGTGCACCATCACCTTCTAGTCATCATTTGACACCCATGAGGTCGAACCCCTCCACAAGTCCAAGGAATTTGATCAATCTTGAAAACAATGAACCCTTCGTTCATCATTTTATAGCTGTGCATTTACTCCCCCACCTTCAGCAATCAATTCCACAATATTCCTCGACACAAGTTACGATCAAGAACCACAGTTGACCACTCATACCTCCATGATAAATATACCATTTGTAATCTTCTTTGTATCATCACCCCCGCCAAGACACTAATGGGGCCCCCATCCTCCGAAGCAACCAATTCTATTCAGTTATTCCCGCAGGAACAAGATGCATGGCATTGATTCATGGGGAACCCATCTTCGCGCTCTCAAAACAACGCTCACATCATCATGGAAATAGTTCCCTGACTCACTCAAAATCGTGAGAACTTCACCCATCATCAAATTGATTCCTCGATTCACTCAAAACCGCTGGAATTCCACCCATCATCAAATTGGTCCCCCAATACCCTCAAACTTGTGGGGACCCCACCAATTATTCTTTATGTACAAACCGTTCCCACATCCACATAACATTGCGGGAACACCATATTCTTTTTTGCAGCAACCCATGGTATCCTTTGATTGATGTATTTGAGTCTCAGCCATATCTGTTTTTTCGGTCACCATTACTCTCAGTATTGTGTCTCCATCAAAGCCCCCTCATTTGCAGTTTGTATCCCTTCATTTCACTCTGTACCTTTCTGAATGGAAGGTTTTCATCCACACTCCCCATGTTTACATCGATCAAAAGAATTTATGAGCCCCATGCTTATCAGCAAGTCTTGTGTCAGTTCTATCCATCCAATAGTTTGTTACGATATGATCTTGGTTCTCAGGATAAGACCCTCATCTTATCATGTACTTCAGCTCTCGTCAACATTATATCACTCTATTATGAGAGTTGCAATGGTTGCAGTTGTACCTTGGGGTCCCTTTCAATCAATCTAAGGGATAACCTTGAACTCAGTAGGGAGAATCATTATTTCTCCCTAACTTAGTGGTTCGCCCTATGCTCAACATCAACACATTTATCGCATCAGGGGGAAACGTACTTTTGAAGGTATCATTGTTCACATTTGCAAACCATGGTAGCAGTTCATCTGGAACAGTAAATTTTTCCCTTAGGAAACTTCACCATCATTTTGGTCCCCCACCCCAGTGGGATTTATCATAATCATCAACATTCCCGCTTCTTCAACACTCAAAAATAGTCCTCGGTTCAGTTACTCTCACATGGATCGAATCCACCTTCATCCATGTCCCAACAATATCTTTGAGTTGACCCCTTGGTCTTCTCTTATTGTAATCACCTTGACAACTTTCCATGAGCATGTGTATACCTGCCTCATTTTTATAAAACCACATTCATTATTACATCTTCAATAGTCATCACCAACAATATTCTCCCATGGGAGGACCATATCGTCCACATATGCTTTGTACTACATAATAGGAGAGAAACACAAGAAACGATGATGCATTATCGGATCTACAATACCTTTTGAACCTCCTACATCATAGGGAATCTGTTAACGCCTAAATCTCACACATATGTGACATTTCAGTGCTTCTTGCAGTAAGGTGCCATCAACATAAAGAATGCAGTTCACCAAAGACATCCTCAGCAGATGCACAAAACAGTTTGAGCCTCACAGTACAAAAGAAATGAATTTTGGGCCACTCGCACGAATTTTCCTTCAAAATCCATGATATCATGCAGGATTTATAACTATGTACCCAGCTAGTGTATCACACAACTTTTCTTCATAAAGATCGTGCTATCACACGACTTTTCTTCATTAAGGTCGTACTACTACAAAAAACAATTGAATCTCAACTACCTGCAGCGCATTAAAGGCTCATCAATGGACCATCACCTCCACAATTCGAATTTGGTGCTCCTTACACTCTTTGTGGCATTAAATAGCCCCCTTTGTATATTTGGAACCACTTCATGAGGTGATGGCATTCACATTTGGATCTAGTTGTTTCTTGGCCACCTCTTGTCCTATAAAAGGAGGCCATTGACATGCATTTTGCAGAGAGAAAGAAGAGCAAAGTTATGTTGTTGGATTTGTGTGGGAGCTTCCTCATATCCCACCTCTTCCTACCTTTGTAAGCATTCCCAAGCTCCCTTTTCACCTTCCTCCAAGGTGCAACAGTTCTCTCCATTGTTCTACCATGCACTTAGCATATAGTTTGGACAAAAAAGGCCTCCCTAAGGGAGATTGTTGGCTTCCCTTGAATCCCACACCTCCTAGGTATTGTACATATTAACCATTGGGAAATACAAAGTGGTTTTGCATACCTTTGATCATTGTTGGAGTATTCCATCTCCCCCCATTTCCTTTTTATTATATTTTGTTCAATTTTCTTTTTTTCATATGAATTCCACTAACAATCTCTTGCATGATCATTTGGAGGACAACCACACTCACACAAGGGTTCCAAGGATTGACACCTTGATGCAGGCTACAACGCCTAGCTCCTTACCAAGTGGAGGAATTCACACTTGTGCAATTTTTTCTACAACAAGAGCTTTGAGATGTTTGAGATGTTTTGTAGCTATTGTAAAAAATTGTGTGCATTAATCTGAAGAAGTTCTTGAGCCAAGATTGCAAATTTTGGATAATGTTCAAACTGTCTAAGTGTATGAATAGCTTAACTTATTGATTGTTTATATTATATTGTTTCATGGAGATATTTCACTAGTGTGTGACTATTTAGTGCATGTTCCTCAAGTTTTCTAATCCTTACAACTCATAAATTACTTGATCGGTAAAATAATTATTGTTTTCAGCTAGATTAAATGGGACTAATCCTCTTGAATTTCCAATTGATGTGTATGCCTACATGTATTACTTGTGCTCAGAAAACTTATTTTCTTGGTTACTCATAACTTTAAATTTGTGCATTCAGTAATTAAAAGACACTTAGTTGCAACTCCTAACTAGGATATGTTACTTTTAGTTTTTTTGCATTATATTAGCAACATACTTCATTCTACACAACATCCCCAAAACCGAAAACAAAAGCAAATAACAATTGTTAAGCCATAATTTAGATGAGTTCCTTAATCCAAATAATATGAGGTTTGATTAGGACCTCATATTGAGTTGAATACCTTACTGTTAACAATAGGGCATTTCAAACCTATGAACAAATACATATAACAACATGCATTTCAAACCTATCAACAAATACATATAACAACATGCACATCAAATTAAGGAGGGCATTTCAAACCTATCAACAAATACATATAACAACCTGCACATCAAATTTTAAAGGAAAAAAAACAATAGAGAAACATACCAAACAACTTCCCTCAACATTTCAATCTCCAAACTTGGGAAGAATAATGATATGTTTGGAAATATAAATAAAGATATAAGTGGGGATACATTTCTAAAGGGTATACATGCATATTATGTTGTTTAAGGTATTTATGAAAAAGGAAAGCAAAAACAAAAAGTGAAATTTGTAAATTTTAAAATGATCAAATAAATTTGGAGATAATTTAGCAAAAATAATTTGAATCAATAATTTGGTCAAACATATTGTAAATTATAAAATTAAGTAAATAAGTTATGAAATATTGTAAATTATAAAATTTAGTAAATAAGTTATGAAATTAAGTAAAATTGTGTCTTATATTATAAGAGAAAGATAAGTAAAAATAAAGTGGTAATCATTTTCAATTTTTTTTATTTACTTTCCCAAAAGGTGTAAATATCAATTTTACTTAAAACATTTATTTTAAATTTAAAAATATTCATTTAATAATTATTTACTTTTAAAATCAAATTTTATATTTTTTTATTATTACTTAAAATTATTATATACGCAATATCCTTTTATATTAAAAATATATCGAAAAATATAAATTTTGTTGAGAAAAAAAGAATTTAAAAGGATTGTGTTTAATGTCCTCCCAAACCAACAAGATCTAAATAAAATAAGTCATACTAAATCTTTTTTAAAATATCATTTTTAAAATATTAAATCATTTTAAAATATCATTTTATATTTAAATATAGTGGAAATAAAAATATTAAAATTAATATAAATCACAAAATTTTAAATTAATTTATAAACTATGTCAAATTATGTTTTTATATTATTAAAAGTATTAAATGTTAAAGGAAAGGGTTATTTTTTTCAACCTTCTTTATATTATAAATTTATAAATTTGTTTATCTTTAAAGTATTTTAATTTAATATATAAGGTAGTATTACCAATAATGGAAAAATAAATATTAAAATTAATATAACTTTTAAAAGATACACAGTTTTGAAAAGTAATTTGTTTAAAAAATTAAATTGTCTTCTATTTTATTAAGAATATTGTATGTTAAAAGGAAGTGATATTCCTTTTCAAACTTCTTTGCTCATAAACTTTAAAGGTGCTTTTAACAATACTTATTTATTAAAAATATACTATGTTTTTATAATCAAATTTTATGTATACTTTATTTTTATGGAGTATCATCAATAAAGTCTTACTTTATATATATATATATGGACTTAATGTCATGGACTTACAGTTTATTTAAATTTTTTTCTTCAAATTTAGGAATTTTACTAACTTTGTATTGGCACTTAGGATTGTGCAACATTACCTTGCCTCAGCCATGAGTGTTATACCAACCCGTGCCTATTGTAACCATGCTATCATCTTGCCATTAAGAGTCTTGTTGGGTGAGTGCCTTATGCACTACTACAATCCAACACTTAGACTATTTTCCATAAAAAATGAGACATCCATCTAACCTACCTCATCTTGTGCACAATTGTATGTGCAACAAGGTGCACCCCGGTAAGTGTCTTTGTTTTTTACCTTTGCAACTATTGTTGATGCAACTTCCAACTTCAATATATTTCTTCTAGTCATCCAAAGTACAAAAAGAATTCAATATTCTTCAATACCAACTCCACCGAGGTATCTAATGTTTCCAACCTCTTCTCGATATGGTCTCCACCATCTTGGGCACCTAAGGCTACTTTTTCCAAAACCAAATTCTCTTACTTCTATGAAACAATGCAAGGAAATTATATAGGCTCACTGGTTTCCTCAATCAATTTTATGATTGACATTATCGGCATACTTCCCAACTTCCTTCTAGTCATCATCGACACGACGCAAGTCATGGATTCATCTAAGAAAATCAAACATTTATCATGGGGCAGTAGAACAACTTTTGCAAGCTTGAGAAAGCATTTCTCCAAGATGATTGCATGGTCTTCCCATGGAGCCATTGTCAAGTCCAAACTGTCAAAACATTCCTCAACCTTCATAGATGCAAAATGAAGTGCTCCTAGTATCGCCTTCATTGTTGAGTTCACCACCTTGAATGTGGCCAAGTTGTCCTCGAGCTTATGGTGAATTGTTGTAGCATTACATTCACTTACAAATCTATGGATCACAATGGAGTCAATAAGGGCTACCACCTTCAATCCACTCATGGTTGCATTCACAAAATAAAGGTCATTCATGCCTCCAACTTATGAATCCTATTTATGAACTCCTATAACAAACTTGCCCAGACTTGTTGTCAAGGTCCCCAGAACCTCCATTCTACCTTTTAAGTCTCTTGCACTTGAGTTTCTCCCAAGGCTATTGTCTTCGCAACCAATGTTGGTCATACTTGAAATTATTCCAAGCCTTTCAACCTTTCCTTCAATGGATAATCAATGAAGAAATGATTCTATTGACAAGTGAAACATGCAAGACCCTTACTTCTGGACTTAGATAACATATGTTGCACCTCTACTATGAATTTGGCATCCTTCCTTCCAAATGATGTCAACCTATGCCCATGATCCCACTTGCCAATACCAACCTTCAACCCTTGCACTAGTCTTCCCTATCTACTTCATACATGCACGGTGCATCTCATGTGTCTCCTAATATAGACATTCTCGATCCATGATCACAACTTCAATCTTGGTCTCCATGACTCTTTTTCTATGCCATCCATGTTGCAATCCCAGAGTGGTTTGACTCTCTTAGGCACATTGTAATAGTTTGTACAAGTCTTCAAGACTCGGTTCACCTTTCTGCCTCAAGCCTACTCTTGTACACCTTCATAATATTTAAATGAATTCTTCTACCTCTTTCCAATTCACAATGAAGAGTGTTCGACTTCCAAAGTCTGTGCGAACAAACTGCGCCTTGGCACAAGTCAGTGATCATCACAACTTTGTGATTGCAACTTCCAATTATGTGATCTCAACTTTATATCTCCTTCAAAACTACTTGCCAACTTGCCTCAAGGACTATCCCTTGCCTCTAAGTTTTCCTAGGCATGAAGAAGAGTGCCCAACAGTTATTTGCAACCCATTTCCATAGAAGTAACAATGTCCAAAACTACAATGATACCACTTGTTATAGACTACAGTCTATCCAAACTTGTTTCTTTGAACTTAGGATTTTTCCCAACTTAGCATCAGCGCATGAGGTTGTATGACACTACCTTTCCTCAACCATAATGGTTAGAGCAATGTTTTCCTATTAAAACCAAACTATACATCTTCTCCTTAGGTCTTCCTATAACTTCACCTTAGACTACAAACCATCAAATGCAACTAAGTTCTACTCAACCAAGTTCATTTAACAGTCTAGCATGTGTCCAACTATTACATCTAAAACATCCTTACAATATTATTCTTAACATTGTTCAACACTTAGCCAATGTCAACAACATCTCATGAAATGGAACAACATTCATCTCAATAAATAAACCACAATACACATGCACATGTATACCCTAAATCCAAGGAAGATGCCTTAAAATTTATTAATGAGAATAATGTTTACAGTACACAACAAGGGATGGAAGCCACTTGCATGCCACTCTTTTACAGCCAATACAATTATTCTAAGGCAAACAAGCCTACTTTCAATGCCCAACATCCCTATACAAACCAAACCCTAAATCTACCACAAGCCTGCCTCCTATGTGTCTTGTTCACCACTTCATTTTTCACCCAACCAACACAAATTGACTTATTGTGCATAACCCTTCATCCTACTATGCATAACCCATAACTTAGCATAATTTCATAGCTCACTTTGGACTTCCTTGCCAAGCTTGAATGATTCTCCCAAGATTTTCCTTAGTCACTTTAAGGCCTCGTGGTTCTTGTCAAACTCTAGCAATCCCGTCCAATTCTAAGTGGACCCAAGTGTTTGCATGCAACTGAATGATACCTACATGACTTGGGTACTAATGTTAATCTCCATGGTGTCGTACCCACTATGCCATGTGATCACAATTGCAAGTTCAACTAATGCCTAAGTGCCCACAAGTGCACCCATCTCATCTACGTCTGTAACAAGCCTATCTAAAAAGTGTTCCTGTTGCATCCATGTCCATCGCAAGTGTGTCTAGTAGGTGTACCATTGCATCCATACCCATTGCATCCACGCCCATAGCAAGTCTATCTGGGAAGTGTTCCCATCGCATCCGCATCCATTACAAGTGTGCTTGGCAGGTGTACCCAATGCAGCCATGCCCATTGCATCTGCATCCATTGCAAGTGCCTTCATTATACGATGCACCTATTGTATCACATCTATTGCAAGTGCCTCCAACAAGTTGTTCCCAAGTGCACCTAGGAAGTGCTTCCAACAAGGTGCCTCCAGTTATGCCTATCTATCTTGTTCCCAAGTGCTCCCAAGGAGGTGCGCCCAATAAAAGCACGAAGGCAACAGTCATCCTCCCAATGTGTGTCCAACTGCCTCTAGTTGACATGCATTCAACCAAGTGTACCCACTTACTTTTCCCAACCAAGTCTACCCAAGTCACCTATAAGACGATTGGTTCTTCTTGCCACTTCGTTTTCCATGCATCGTGCATACCTACATACAAGGTTTCCTACAATAATGTTCACTACCTTGCCAAGTTCCCTTCAAGATTATCTTGGTCTATCCAACTAGTGTGAGATGCCACTGTCTGTGGTGCACCTTGCCTTCATGCAAGGGTGCTCGACATGTCCATGGTGTGCCTTGCCAACATGCCAAGGCACCCAAAGCTAACTCATCTAGCCATCAACCTCTCATCATATCTATTTGTGTTGGTAAGTGACCACCAAAGATGGTGATTGTGCAACAAAGATGCCCAAAGGCTCTCAAGACTACAACCTTCCACTTAACCTAAATTTTTACCACAAATTTCATAAATTAAGAAGTTAATTTAACTATTAATTATGAAAATTAACTTTATTATAAATAACATATATTTAATAAATACTATATTATATTATAATCCAATTTCAGATATCATCTATCCATATGGAATATCCTCGGTAATTTGTTTTATTACTTAAATATGTATATACCGAATTCAATAACATTGTCCCTTTTATATTATAAGCATAGAAAAAGAGACATATAACAACATGTATATAAAATTTAAACAAGAGCATCTATATAGAATTTTAAATGGAAAAGTAAAACCATTACGGAAGCATACGAAAAGAGACGGACAGAAATTAACAACATGTTTATGGAACTTTGAATGAAAAAAAACACAATATAAACAATTGTGCACAAACATCTGCATTAAAGTGCAAATTTTATGGACCATGTTGATATTTTTATTGTTAGTTGCAGCCAACCATGGGAATATTTGAGCACAGATTAGCTTTCATTTATATATGTATATTTATATGCTGCAGTGTTGATTTTATATATATATATATAATTGATTTTATATATATATATATATATATATAATTGATTTCATTAAATTTAATAAAAAAAAATTAATTTTTTAAAATTAAAATAAATTTATATTGATAAATAATAATTGAAAATTATTTATTTTAATTTGAGATTTATTAAACTGAAAAAAATAAAAAATAAATATAAATATTTTCCATTTAAAAATAAGTAATACTTTTTTATTAATAAAAAAAATTACAATTATAAGATGATTTGAGAGAGAGCATTTCAATAATATCCCTAAGGATTCTCACATATATCTAACATTTACTTGAAAACAAAAAAACAATAAGTGGAATCACAAACTAGTGAGGAGCATTTTTTTTAAACTTCTATTACACCTTGTGTAGGTGGACCATCAAGAGTTAAGGTTGCATTATTATTCCATAGCATGGCTTACTTCTTATTCAAATCAAAAGATTTAGATTCATGACACTTTTCGTTCTTCCAATTGAAACTTCATTTGTAACTATCTTCCTTCATGGAGTAGTTCCCCGAGGGATTACTTCTTCTGTAATCTCCATGAACCAATATAACTCTGAATTTTAGATTTTGAATCCATCATTTCTCTCCTTTTCACCTACTTCTATGTCCAAATCTTCTACATGAGAATCTTCTTCATCATTCAAATCTAGGGGCATATATGGCTTCTATCTTTTCAATTTGGGGAATTACCTTTTTTACTTTTTGTAGGTACTCTAGATTGAGGATAAGAGTCTTGTAGATGACTAGGTTGTTTGCAAAATCCAACTTCATAAAGAAATATTGTCATAGTCTAGTAGTTGAGTGCACTTTGATTTGTTTTGTTTTAATATCAACTTATCAAGAAGACCTTTGCTAAGGTTAATATCCATAGAGGTACAAGCATTACTAAGTAACTCCTTCTCGTCCTACTCAATATCTATTTTAAAAATAGCTAAACGAGACTACTACCCAATATCTTTTAATATTGATGGGTGCTAATAATGAAGGGGGAAATTAGGAAGGTATACATAGTATGGAATTTTGGGGGTAACCATTGTGTTAGGATCAAATTTGGGAACCGTGGTGTCATACATAACCCTATTCTTCTCCCAAGCCATGGCTCCGCATTAATAACTTTTGATATTCGACCTTATTTGGAAGCTTAACAATAAAAAAAATCCTTTAGAACATAAATGTACCTCACATAGCTTGTTTTAGTTTGTGAATAGTCACAAATGTATATATTTTGAGTGGGGCCAAAATCCATTAGACATACAAATAAATGCATATTGTTGATAATAATCTTTGATACCATCAACTTCTCTAGAGAAAATATCTAGAGTTGGTGCTTTGTTAGATTTCCCTACTAAATAAGGGCTATGTATCATTGTAGGTTGAGTTGCTTATGGAGTGTCCTCTAGATGCTCTCACCCCTCCATATAAACACACTGCGAGAACAATAGTTGAATATATACATATATGGTAATCAGATAGTTTGTAATATTCCCCCAATTTCCTACCCCCATAAATATACCATTATTGAGCCATTGGTATCCTTTTACTCTATGCTAGTTGTCTTTTAATTCCTTCCACCTAATATGATGCAACCACCCACAAGAGACAAGTTTTCCCAAATAGGAATTTGACCATAATATAGAAACTATTTGAGGAATCCATACTCCCATTACACAAGATATCTGCAAATAATATATCAACCATTAACCTACAGTGTCTTGTATTTTTGTAGCCATAAAACTATTTAGATCTACCTAGTTTTTGAGACTACATCACTAGATCTAATCAAAACTTCTTTAAATTAAATTTGATCAAATCAAATATGAACCAAATTCTTGAGGGAATAAATTTTTTATCTATTTCAATGATAACATCTACCTCATAGCAAATAATCATTCATTTTAAGTGCTAACTCCTAAATGGTAAAGCCAAATAATCATCCAAACATTAATTTCCGTGTAGATAAATCCTATTATAAATCCTCAATAAGCTACAATGTCATCTTGATTTTGATCTATATTCACCATAAAAACCTCTAAATTCATTAAAAAAAAAAAAACCCAATTCTCACATGCACAATAAAAATCTTTTATATAATAATAATAAATTAAAAATAATATATTATAGTTTTATATAATAATAATAAATTCACTTTTAATTATCTATTTTAATGATATACTATATTTCAATATAAATGTGATTAATTTATACCATGTATACCCATTGCTTCTCTTAGTATGAGGATCTTCCTATATAGGGAAAAGAATCACTCATTTTCACTTTTTGTTGAAAGGTCTTTTCATACATCTTCATGATACAACATATCAATTTATTCAAAAGAATATTATGGTCAAATAGAAGAGTCATGAAATCTTAAATAGGGATTAGTTTTGATATGAAATCTATTAACAAATTATTGCATAGAGAAAAGTCAATATGCTTTTTACGATTTAGAGTATTTTATATTAATGTATAAACAACGTTATTTTATAAAATTGTTTATTAATTTGTTTTTTTTCCGATCATTTAAAATAAAAAGAATTGTAAAGTTTTTTTTTTAAATAGGTAAGAATCATTTTAAATTAGAATTATAAATATTAAAAAATAATTTCAACAATTTAAAATAGAAAATAAAACTTTAATTTTTTTTAATGATAAACAGGAAAATTCAGAAATCATTATTCACATTTAAAAGAAGGAAATTTAAGATTTTACCATTAACCAATTAAAAAAATAAAAAATAAAATGAATCCATACCTTATAACAATTGAAAAAAGTTGCACCTTCATCATCTACTTTAAAATATAATAATTAAAAAGATATTACCATGAGGGTAATAGAACTTCCACTAGTGGTGGAAAGAGTGCAAGGAAAGGGGAAATCATTATCTCATGATGAAAGGGACATTAATACTTAATACCTTACCATGTAAGCCACAATAGTTGTTACAGATTTAATTAAAATAATAATATTTGGAAACGTTCTTGTTACTTGTCACATAAGAATTTCCCGACCAGAGGAAGAGTGAAATGGCATCCCAACTTACTTTTTCATTAATAATAAAAGGGAATAAAATCAGAAAAAGGGAAAGCATGATCCCACATAGAAGAGGAAACGAGAATGAATGAATGCGGGACCTTTAACTCATCCCCTTCAACGTCATCCACTTAGCAATAGTAAGAGCATCAATAGTAGGTATCATCATATACTATTATAATAATGATATCTAATATTTTATGTAAAGGTTTAGTGCCTTCAAAGTTCTATTTTCATTTTTAATTCCAATCATTATTTCAATTTATTATAATTTGGTGAGTACAAAGATATCAATTTACTCATAGATACTCCATGGGTCACAAGACCCACGATAATTCACCTAATTTTTTAACTAATTTTAATTTAATTTATATATTTATAAGCAATTAATTCACCTAATTTTAATTTAATTTATATACTTATAAGCAATATGAAAGACAAACTAAAACATAACCTGAGTTATAAAGATTAAAGATTTAAAAAAAATATTACAATATCTTGATGCGAAAAATATCGCCATCCCTTTACTTATTCATGGTGTGAGCCGTGACATCATATCTATTTCATTGATATAAATTCATCTAAAATAAAATATGAGGTGAAAGTAGGCATAGTACGAGCTTATCTTAATCTATAAAGTGTTTGGAAAAATGTTTTTTATGTGGTTAGTGGTACAAACATGATGTAGAGTTTTTTAATGATATATGACAAAGGTACTATTAAAAGTCTTTTCCAGATCTATTAAGTCTTTTCTAGATATATGGTGAAGGTACTATTAGGAGACATCATTTCTTTTCTCATTAATACAAGTTCAATCAAGTGAGTGAACCATACATACACTATATCCCAACTTTCTAACAACATCTATTTTACCAACTTCATATCTTATCATCATGCTATACCTATGATAGATTGATCTTACCAACTTCACATTGCATTGAGGCTTGTATATTTTAGATCCCGTCTATTTCATTATGTAAATTTTTTTAATTTTTATTTAATAAATTTAAATCTTCTCAATATATATTATATTTTACTAACTTTATACTAAATTGACACTTTTTAACTAAATATATCTTGTCAAATTTATTAGCTACCATTAATTCCCAACCTGGTTTATTAAGAGAACACATAGAAATCTATTACCCTAAAGGATAATTTTCTTTGCTTCACTTACGAAGGATCTTCTCTAAATGACATTGTTTTTATTTAGAAATTGTTTTATAGACTCCCTATAAGGGACATAGAAGTCATCAAAGTTACCTAAATTTGTATCTAGACTCATCTACACCCACTTGAGGGTTTGAGATCGAATTTCTATATTAATACAATCTTAATCAATTTGTTGCTTGTCACTAGACCAAAATCCCATGGGTAGAAATTGACATTCTTAGAGTCTACCTCAAGGACTTCATACAAATTGATATTTTAACCAATGCTTCAAATATTATTTTTGTGATGATTAGCAAAAATGATCTTATACATAATTTCTTACATTACATTCAATGGCATTTGGGTTGTACTTTTTATTTTTATTTTTTATTTTAGTATATTTTCTCATACTTTCAAGGAATCCTATTTCTAGTAACCTATTTTATGTTGATTGTATCTATACAATTTTGTTAAAGAGGAATTTTTTATTGGTTGAAAGTGGAACATTGTTGTTTCCCCCTCTATGAGCATTAGGTTCCCTTATATGAGATGTTCACCTTTGATGGATTAGTGCATCCCCACAAATGGTCAATCGTTAAATGAAAGCCATTATAGACAATTATTATCTATTGTTAGGCAAAAGCCAAGACATCGTGGTCATTAAGACCAATTAAGAGGTCACACACCAAAGCAAGAAGTCAAGCCATCATGGTCGTTAAGTTTCATCTATAGTCACACACCAAAATAATGTAACTTGGAATATCTTGTTAGGTGGAAGCCATCATGGACAAATTAGCATACGTTGTTAAGTGAAAGCCACTATGGGAAAATTAGCATATGTTGTTAAGTGAAAGACATCATGGTTGTTAAATTTGGTTATGAGGCAAGACACTAAAAATGCAAATTGTATACATTCTTAAGAAAAATGTGTTATGGACAAATCAACATTAATGGTTAAGTGAAACAAACATAGTTAGAGCATTCGAGAGGTTATACACAATAAAATAGTGTAAATTGAGATATATGTTGTCAAGAGGAAGCTATAATGGCCAAATTAGCAGTCATTGTTCATTACAGAGAGGATTTATATGGTAAATTAAGAAATACATGATGCCATGACAAGATAGGTGTATCCAACTATTGTTTCACTCACATGACATAAGAAGAGGGGAAAGTTGAGCAAGCAAGCATACTCACCCTGCAACCAATCAACCATTATGTTACTAGGAGACACCACTCCCTTATCATTGTTCCCAATGACTTAAGGATCATGGTATGTTAGGATTCATTGTTAAGCATAACTTACGAAACTTGTTAAGTCTGAATATAAGGTCACACACTAAATTAGTGTAAAGCAAAGTAAATCAACATTAATTATTAAGCAGAGGCTATCAAAGCTTTCATTCAACACCAATAAGCGATAACTGCTCCACACTACAAAATGCATCTTCGGCTAAGAAGCCATGAATGGGAGGTGTTTATTCCACAAAATGCCATGACTTGCACCTACCTCAACCCATTTTTGCAAGCATATAAGCACACATAAGCATGAACACAAGTTCAAGCATGTCTATGAGAGACTTGAATGGTAAAGGGGTAATAGAAACACATTACTTTCACCAATTAAATGCTTATTTACACATTTTAATGCTCATTTCTTTTTCCATATTGATCAAAATGTATTGACCTATTTTTATAGGATATTTCATTGCATCGAGATTAATGATATGCACCCAAGTAAATGTGTAAGGTGAATAATGTTAATTTAAACCAACCTAGATCAATCTTACACTTATCTATCAAGCAACACTTAGAGGGATCCAATTTCTTAAGATATAAACTTTTACCAAATAACCCTTCTCATAAAGGCTATAGGTTTGTGTTTATTTTTATTTTTATTCTTTTAAGTACTTGTTAAATTTAAATCAAAATAAGTTTAAGTGAGTGTTTTTATTAATATACTAGATTGAATTGATCATTATCCCTAGTGTTTTTTAATTAACATACTAGATTGAATTCCCTAGTTTTTTTTTTTTAAATTAACATGCTAGATAATTGAATTGATCATCATCCATGGTTTAAAAGATGTATTTTTGAAATACTTCAAATTAAAAAAATTAAAAATTATGTATGTTCAAAACAATGGCAAGTAAATTAATTTGATAATAAAATGGCATATTTTGAATTACAAATCTAACAAAATTCCAATAAAGTATAGCAATTTGGAGTGCTCAAATCACAATTTCGGAGATCTTAAATATTTCAAAATTGGACAATTAATCTAGAACAAAAAGAAATCTCAATCCTGAAATTACAAAAATGCAAAAATAACAATTTTTATCCCAAAATTGCTGGAAAAGGGAGCCTTTTGGTTGTCTTTTATCCTACGCAATGAGACTACTAAACTTTTACCCTGATACACAATTAAACGAGTCCAAATAAAAACGACGTGTGTTACTCTGAAATAAAGAACTCCAAACATAGTAACAAACAACTCCAAACAGAAACGTCGTTCATTGCTATCAGTGTTTCGGTACTTCTTCCATTAATGGGATTCTGCGAGTTATCTCTAAAAACTAGTTTTTTAATACAGACGGTACACAAATGACTAAGCCAGAAGGTACACAAATTTCAAAATAATAATGTAATGAGATTGGCTACACATTTCAAAACAATGATGTAATTTTGTCACTTTGTCTATCCGTCACCGTTTTTCCTTCCAGTCTTAAATTAAAAACGTAATTCTAAACTAAAAGATTGTGATTTTGTCACTTTGCAGAGCTCACGCCCAATTTTTTTATGAATTCCAAGATATTTTTTAATTTAGTGATAAAGTAGTTGTCAACAATGATTTAATGGCGAGCAATTAATTAATGTGGCGGCCCATGGCATCCACGAGGAGTACAATTGTTTTTGTGCGGAGCAGAGGAATGAAGAGTCCCCATCCACTCACTCTACTGATTAATTGATTGATTGCTTTCTGCTTTCATTCCTTTGAATGCACGCATGGCCGTCTCATCTCATTTGCACAGGTTGCTAACCTGCCCTCTGCCCTGCCCTGCCCTGCTCTGCTCGCTCGCCTGTCTTGCTGCCCTCCAGTTGTCCACCGCATTTACTTACTTACAACACAACATAACACAACACTCCTCCCCTGCCTGCCCATATTCCACTGTTGCCCTGCCATGCTTGGCTTTTGCTTGATTTGGTAATGAGACCAAAGCCAAACACACAAGGAAGGAATCACAGAAGAAGCACAGGTAAATATTCCGAATCTCATGTATCATTTCTATAAAATATATAGATGTCAAATCAGAAATAAATTGGTTGGAGATCCACTGGTGCACTGCATCTGCGGTATTTGAGTTTGAGTATTGAGATTGGGCAAGCAAAATCCTTACGTTTGTGGTTTGGGCAATTGGGTATGTTTTAGCAGGAGGATAGACCTCGGGTTCTGTGTACATATTATTCCTGTGGTACTTACCAGCAAAATCTCCTGACTTGTCGATTAAACGATATGTATATTCGACCGGCCTGCTGCAGGCAATGCGCTGTACAATTCGATGATGATGATAGCTGATCAGAGCGGGAGCCAAAGATGGAGGAAGAACTAGCCAGAGAGAGATACTGATATCTATATATATATATATCTATATTATATATATACCGTGTTAAGCACGGTCGGTATCAGACCGGATGATGATGAATGAATAGGTATATATATATGTCGAAGGCAATATTGGTGTTGCAGTGATCGGCTGTATAAAGTACTGATCAGCGCATGGCAAGTCGGAGGAATTAGGTTGCGTTTTGGTTGCAATTTACGACTGACAATAAGGCACCCCACGGTTCGTTTCTTGGTGGGATTCTGCGTGTTTTCTTGCACAGATTTTCTTGTGCAGACGCTTCTTCGTTCTTTCGCCATTAAAGATTGCGTGACCGCAAGACGGTGCCCGGGATGGAGGCCTGCACGGAAAAGCGAACCAAGAGTGGTCGTATCCAGAAAAGGAAGTACAGCTGAGGGGTCCAGATTGGATAACTTTGAGCGGGATCTGGGTAATTTGGATAACACAGGGCAGAGGGAGCAGGGTACTTGGCAGGCTTACAGATCATGTCCCCTCGCAAGCGCATTGTCAAAGCTGTTAGCAATAAGACGTATAAAATTAAGGCGGGTGGAGGAGGCGGTAATCGGGTGCTGGTGGTCAGATTGGGATTTAAACACGAATTCAGATACAAATGCAGAGGCACCAACCAGAGCAGCAGCAGCAACAGCAGCAGCAGAAACTGGAACGTTATAGACAAGAGAATAAAAAGGGCAGGAGTTTTTACAATATATTCTGCGACAGCCTGCAGCTGTACGCGGCGGCTTCGTCTTTCAATGAAATGCTCGGCTCGTCGGACTCGCACGATGAAGAAGAAGAACCCGAGAGGCTTGACCAGACGGCCGTCATGGACACGAGCACCGAATCCGGCGCGGCGCATTTAAGAAATCTCTTGTCGGAATGCGCGGAGTTTGTAGGTCAATGTGCGTGGCAGCGAGCCGACCGGATGATCTCCATTCTGACCAGGGCATCCACACGCGGTGATTCGACAGAGCGCCTCGTTGCCCAATTCACCCGCGCGCTCAGAATCCGCTTGGATCTCATCGTTGCCCGCCCGCCGCCACAGGCGGCCGGCGCAACCGAACGGGAAATCGAGTCGGCGTATCTGTGTCTGAATCAGGTGACGCCCTTCATCCGTTTCGCACATCTGACAGCGAACCAGGCCATTCTGGAAGCCCTAGACACAGACTCGCCCTTGATCCACGTCGTCGACATCAATATAATGCAGGGCGTGCAGTGGCCTCCCTTCATGCAGGCCCTCGCAGAGCGCTCGGGCGGACCGCCGGCCCACATCCGGCTCACCGGTGCCGGAACCGACCCCGAGGCGCTGCGAAAGACAGGACGGCGGCTTGAACGGTTCGCTCACACTCTCGGCCTCCGATTTGAATTCAACCCATGGATAATAGACGACGATATCAGCTCTCTCGCCATTTCCACCCGTCCGGGTGAGTCCCTGGCCATCAACTGTGTTCTCCATCTCCACGAGCTGCTCGACGAAGCCCATAACGAGAAACTCAAGAACTTCCTCGTCCGAATACGGTCGCTGGAGCCAAAGGTCGTAGCCCTAGCAGAACGGGAAGCCGACCATAACCAGCCAGTTTTCATCGATCGTTTCGCCGAAGCTCTGGACCATTACTCGGCGCTCTTCGAGTCCTTGGAAGCCACGCTTCCCCCAAAGAGTCAGGAGCGTCTCGACGTCGAGCAGGTCTGGTTCGGCAGGGAGATTACCAACATCGTGGCCTTGGAAGGACCCGACAGGAACGAACGCCATCAGAGATTCGAGCGTTGGACAGAAATCATGAATGAGTGCGGCTTCACGAGCCTCCCTCTCAGTGAATTCGCTCTTTCTCAGGCTCGGCTTCTTCTCAGACTCCATTATCCATCGGAAGGATATAAGATCCATTTGCACAATAAGGCTGCCTTTCTCGGATGGCAAAATACGCCTCTTTTCTCCGTTTCTTCCTGGCATTAACACATCCCAAGATTCCCAATTCATATTATTACATATATTATCTATAGACCACAATAACAAACTTCTGCAAAATACAAATGCATGCAGCATGTCTGTCCTCGGCGTGCAGTTTTGAATTGCAGTAACGGCTCTCTAATTTTTAAATACTAAACTCTCTCTGAATATGTTTATATAGTATTAATCTTTAAATGTTTCTGCCATTTTCAGGGCTACAGCGGAATATATGTTTATAATTTATGCATTCAAGTTCGGTGATGGTGATTTTAAGCTTTCATGTTCCATTGTTTCAAGGTTTGATTAATTTATTTATATTGGATACCTGCATTTAGTGAGCATATCAATGAATGTTTAAACACGCTTGTTGGTAAATTAATTTTTTGCAATATTCTTCGTTTGCATTGGATACTGTTGTTGTTGGGTAACGTTCAAATAAATCTCAAATGTGGCAATTTTTCTGTATAAATTCTTTGTGATGAATGGCAGTAGGCAAGCATAGCTATTATAGTGTCGAAATCTGTTTCAAGTTTCAAGTCAATTTCAGTTGGATCAAATTTAACGCTGGTTTTGTGAAAGCATGAGTAAAGTGGCCATTAAAGTGAAATTGAAGGATTCATTGGTGCTGAATTTTCCTTAACACAAATTCATGTAGACATTGGCCATTCAGGTGAAGGATTCATTGGTCACGAATTTTCCTGAACGGACATTCACTAGTAAAGTGGCGGCCATTCAAGTGAAAATGTAGGATTCCTTAGTGCTGAATTTTCCTTAACAGACATTCAATTTCTTCTGCTTTCTACATTTTAGAAAGATTGATAAGGAAATAAATAGGCTTTTTTTTTCTGGTTTTGCATGTTGTATACTACAGCATTCAATGATGGAATCAAGTGCACCGAAAGGATTCTGGAATTTGCTCTTTATGTCCGGATCAAGTCAAAGTTTACAGTTAAATGTTTGTGTTAACATTTTGGATTGTAGTGTTGCATTCTGGTATAATATGACTTGTGCGTTCAACCTATGGATGTTTGCACTTGTAATTTATGCTAACTTTTTCTATTGATAGGAACATGTAGATAGATACATATTTTGATGGGATTGATTCACGTCTTTTTAATAATTTATGATTTAATTTCATAGAAGATTTTGTAATCATGTCGACTTTGTCATTTCTGATTCTTTTACTATTTGCCAGGCTATCTTATTTGTCCATTATTACTCAAAGTAATAAGTTGAATACTGTGTATTTATGCATGAACATTCATGATATTGGGAGGAGTATTTGTTTACATAGTAGTTAGTAATATATTTTCTACTAGTTTTAATGACTGCCCTGAGAATTCTCCAATGAATGTTGTCTTCCTTTTGACTAATAGCTTTAACTTACACGGGGTCAAATTATTGGCCTAAAAAGCATGCTTACACGCGAGACAAATTATTTGTCTCATGAGCATGCATTTAACTGTCAATCTAGACAGTTCATTACACCAAGTGATGGAACATGATCATGTCTAACTAATATTGAGATGGATCATTTATTTATACAGAAAGTTGGTTTTGCTCCAATTGATGGATGGAAGAAATTTTAGGGTACCAAGCTGCACCAAGTGATGGAACATGATCATGTCTAATTAATATTGAGATGGATCATTTATTTATACAGAAAGTTGGTTTTGCTCCAATTGATGGATGGAAGAAATTTTAGGGGGTACCAAGCTGCACCAAGTGATGGAACATGATCATGTCTAATTAATATTGAGATGGATCATTTATTTATACAGAAATAGATATCTGTATAGAGGGAAAAGATAATTTAGCTTTCTAACCCAAGGAATTAATTAGACTATCATGTATATTATATAATAGAAGATAAATGCAGTTTTGGGAGTCTATTTTTAAGAGAAAGATAGGTTTCAAGTGGAGACCTCTTTCATACATGGAGGAAGCCTCTCTAGAAAAAGAAAGGCCCTATTTTTTTTGGTTTACTTGTATTTTGGTTTATTTCATTGGAAATTTGTGAAGTTTAATTGGATGTATAGAGAATTTTATCAAGCTTAGTTATTTGTAATTGGCTAATTGTGAAGTTTAAATGGATGTATAGAGGATTGAAAGTGAATCAAGTAGTTGTTGCTATATAAGTTGGTTGGTATTAGAGCTGGTACAATGACATAAATGACATAAAGGGGAATTCATATTAATTGAGAATAAGTGACAGAAGTAATGATAAAGACAAAATAGAGATGAAGGATTGAAATTGGATGAATCTTGACAAAGAACATGGAGCAAACCACCAATAGTGCTTGATCTCATGTAAATGCTTATTAAACCTATATTAAAATAAAACAATAAAATAAGGATGTGGTGATTGAATTGAAAGGATGTTTGCAACTAGATAATCTAACTGGTCTAAGAGTAAGAGAAATATTGGTGAAGATGATTCAAAAAGAGTGAAGCTAGGAAATATAAAAATAAACTATCATATAGAGTTAGAGAAATATTGGTGAAGATGATTCAAAAAGAGTGAAGCTAGGAAATATAAAAATAAACTATCATATATCTCTATATAATGGAATGGGTGAAGGAAGGACGTAGATAATGAAAAAAATAGTGAATAGAATGTGACCAAATATGCCCAAACATTTGAAGGTTGTGTTCTTTCCATCATAGTATCACATATATTCATTAAGCAAGTTAAAATCTGTGGTAGAATGAATTATTTATTTAAAAATATACTAAGCAATACATAAAACTACAAAACTACATATTAGAGTTGATATGAATGAAGTTGAAGAACAATGTGTATCAAGATACTTAATGGTCTTCAATATGATTTAAGAGAAAAAGAAAAATGTCAAGAGAAAAGTAAAAGTAGTGATTAAAAGAGAAAGCATTTCTCAATTTAGGGTAGAAGAGTGTACTTCCAAACTACGAAGAGAATAAGCAAAGACTAAGTGGGAAGTAAGACAAGAATATCATGGGAATAAAGGAAGAGGATGAAGACAATGATTTGGAGAATTTAGAAAGCATATACTATGTTTTATTGGTAACGGAGACGACAAAGCTCAAGATTACGCCCCCCTTCAAGGATTTAAAATTGAGATTACCAATTGCTATGGAATCCCACGACACATATTACTGGAGGGAAAATGTATTCAAGTTCGTATCACCATTCACTATACAATTGTACAATACTCATTGTTCCTTTGATTAATTGATTGTAGCACTAGCCTCCATTCAATAGTTTTGTTTGAAACTTTTTTTGTCATGTTTAGCATGTTTGATGGGCAAATCACCTTATGCATGAGGGTGACATGAAGTGTCTAATAAGAATATGTGTTTTCATATTATAGGCTTTTGGTTGTTTCTTCTAAATATTTGACATGTTTGATGAAAATACCATCTTTTTGCATATAGTATGGAACTCTTGTGAGCCTTCTTGATCATCATGGCCTTCTTTTCCATCTTCTATGCTATAGAGATTGTTCTTAGAATCTATGGGTTATTTAAGATTCACAAAGAGATAGAAATTTCTTCACTAACCGATAGTTAATACGATTGGTTCTCCCACTTATAAATGATCAAAATACCTTGTAAAAAAACTCAACATTCTAGTTGGACAAACACATTATTATGTCAAAGACTCCTCATGTGATCAATGAACTAAGAAATATAAAGGTTGAGGAACAAGATCTTCTCATCGAAATATTTGATGTATTCTCTCCTTTCACATTTTTATTGATGATGTTATTGAGGTAATCAAGGAAATCACAAATGAGGATACCGCAAACCTGGTTAAAATTTTCCTAAAAACAATGTATTTTATCTTTCATGGCAATATCTATGAACAAATAGAACACATGGCAATGGGGTCTCCATTGTTTCCTGTTATCATTCACTTGTACATGAATTGATTTGAGAAGTGATCCATTGATTCCTATCCTCTCAAACCTAAACTATGCAAATGGTTCATAAACAACACACACTTGTATACATGGAAATGATATATAGACAGGTTTAAATATCACCTCAATAATCAAGCTTTGAACACAAAATTCAAAATAGAATTAAATGATAATAACATCCCATTCTTGGATATATTTATCTTTAAGATAAATGATGGCTTGATATCACATCAAGGATGCTGGAAGAAGACTCATGCATGAATAGGTATCTCCATGTTGATTCCCATCACCACCTTGCTTAGAAGCTTGGTGTCAACAACACTCTAGTGGCTCGAGCTATAAGGATTTCTGATGATGATCACATAGAGTAGGAATTGATACACTTTGGTGAAGTTTTAAAAAATAAGACTATAAAGACCATTAATTTAGAAAAGTAGTCTTAATAATGAAGATAGATCACCATTACAAAAGTCTTATTAACTAAGTTGGATCACCATAACTCTCACGATCCTATAGAAGGAATGATTACCACTCTTCCTTATATCGAGGAACAACTAATAGGGCTGCAAAAATTCTTAATAAAGATTATATCAAGGTTACCTTCACCCTTATAAATACTCTTAAAATAGTATGGCTTGTGGCAAAGATACTATTTAGCTAAAAGTTCAAAACCTTTAGCCTCCAAATACTCTTAAAAACATGATGGATTATGGCAAAGATGTTATTTAGCCAAAACTTCAAAAGTGTATTTACACCATTCCCTGCTCATGTGGAAAGTACTATATTGGTGAGGCGGGGAGATCTCTACAAGCCAGACTTAAAAAACATTACAGTGACAGATCAAACATAATTGGGTTAACACATTAGTCTTAGCAAATCACTCTCAAGACACTGGCCTTCTCATTTGTATTGATAATGCCAAAATAATGGCTAAAATTGATAATTATGCTAAAAGAAAGGGTTAAGAGGCCCTCAAAATTGAGTTACAAAATAACATCAATAAAGATGAAGGTCTTAAAATCAAGTATGCTTGGGAACCTATTTTTATATTTTTCAACAATTGAAAATATTTAAAGACACTATACCCATACACCCAATGATTAAGTTGTCTCAATGCTAAAATGTATATTTATACCTTGAAATTGAAATCTATTCTATTTGAGCTTAAAAATTTCCTAAAAATGATCTTAGCCTAGGGATCTGACCTTTTAAATTCAACACAATTATCTATATGTTTGTTAGCATGGTTATTGTGTGTTTGCGTTTTTGCTCATTGTTATTTTTAATAAGACCATGTTTAGGTGTCACTAAAGGTTGTTATTATGTAAATGGGATCTCTATAAAAAGATGGTTGTTTTATTTTGAATCATGGTCATATTTTTCTTATCAACATTCATCAATTTTCTATCCCTATTCAAATTAAAAGTAAGAAGGTGTTGGGATATAATTTAAAAGTGGTCCCTCTAAATTATATTTAAAGAAAAAGTATGTGAACCCCAAACCTTGGTGATTAAATAAAAAAGTTTTATATTACATAATTAAGAGTTTAAAAGTAATTAACTAAAACCCTAAATCTATATATATTAGAATTTACAACTTAAAAACATTACTGGTAATGAATTGAGCTTTTATTTTTGAGAGTGCAATTTTCTTATTTATTAAGTTTTTTTTCTAATCATATACTTCTTTTTTAATTTGTATTAATTAAATAATAAAAATTATAATTTTTATAGTATATTTTTTAATAATAAAAAATTAAGTTTCAAAACTAAATATAAAATGCTTTGTACGAATGACTTGTCATGTCATTTGGACTCTCAAATAATCTCCACACTTTTGGGAAGATGAGGGACTAGACACTTAGAAAGTATATAATGATGGTTTATTTTGATGTTACTTTGGATTTTTTTTTAAATATAAAACATTTTGTACACATACAAAAGATTTTGATGTTTTTTAGAAATAAAAGTTAATAAATTTGGTAAAAATGTAATTTTGCTAGGTGAATAACAACTAGTATTCGTAAGACTAGTCATATTTTCTATAGAATTGTTCATCAACCAAAAATGAAGGTCGTGTATATCATTAGTAATTGTACAAAAGGGAAGATCTTCATATAGATAAAGTGTGTTAAAATTTATTTAAATAAATGATTTTAAACAAAGTCGGTGTTTCTTCGTGTTTTTTCATGTTTTAAAAACTTTTTATTATCGAAAGCAATACTTCTCTAACTACAATTAAATTGTTTTTTTTTCCTATTTATGTAATGATGATTAATTTAAACAAGAAGCTAAATGAGGGTAAGAAAAAAGTATTTATATATAATATAGATTTTTACGTCATTCTATAAACATTGAAGTATTTTATATATACATAATTTATAAAAAGAAAAAAAAAATGAATATATTTAAATTATAGAATGTAAATGAAATATTACATAATTCTCTATTTTTATACATAGTTTTTATCTATCTCAAGCCTAGCAATTAGTGGCCTCTATATTAATGATTACCTAGTACTAACTATTTAGTGAGTCTTATTCAATAAAAATGACCTTTTTATATTAATTAACAACACACCAAACTATCTAGTGCATCTTATTAAAAAAGGATGGTCATTATATGTTAATTAACTAACTCTTAACAACCTAAGTGCCCATAACAAGAGGGGTTAGGGTGGGTTTCTAACATCTCCCCTCCCCTCAAAAGCAATATTATCCTACATGTCAGAGATGCAGAAACTATTGTAAAATCATGATTGGTTGTGAGGTGTTATTTTTGGGTGGCATATCCTTCCATTATTTCAAGACTTCCTAAATAATGCACTAGCACATACGACATTCTCTTTAATCTAATATTGTCTTGGGATGCAAGAAAATATAACCCTCTTCAAAAACTTCAAGGATTATGTTTTGAACTCAACAATTTGGCTCAACCACTTTCTTCAAACATGGCACATTAAACATTAGGTGGACCTTGGAGTGGGATAGGAGAGCCAATTTGTAGGAAACTTGTCCAATTCATTAAAGTATTTGATAGGGGCCATAGATATTGGGTCTAGTATCTAGCGACTCTTCTCCTTAAGAGATATCTTTTTATAGGGATGGAGACAAAGAAGCATTTAATCCCCTTCTTCACAGTGGATCTCTTAGTGATGCCATTTTAAAATTTTGAGCCAAGTCCAAATTGTCCTTGAGTGTATAGAAAATTCTAGCTCATGTGTTAAGTGTTATCTCTGCTACCTGAAGCTTGGATGTTCCCAGTAAGTATGAGACCACATATGGGGGGTTTTGTCCATATAAAACCTCATAGGTGACATTTTGGTAGCACAATGATAGGCGGTATTATACCACCATTATACAAGAGGTAGCCATTGGACCCACTATCCCCATCACTCTAACAAAAACAATCTCAAATAAGTTTCCAAGTACTTATTGACCACCTATGTTTAACCATTTGTTTCGTAATGATAGGTAGTGCTCATTTTCACTTGGGTCCCTTGTAATTTGAACAAGTTATACCAAAATTTGTTGGTGAATGTGGGATCACCCTCCATTACAATTGAGTTAAGTATGCCATATCGCTTAATAAAGATACAATTCATGTAAGCTTGTGTAGTCATGGACACCTGAAACAAGGGGTTGTAAGGCACAAAAGTGGGCATGTTTGGAAAGTAGATTGACAACCACCATGTTGACATATATTTTTCCTACTTTAGGTAGCCCAACAATTAAATTCATGGAAATGCCATACAAATTGTTTCAAGGATGAATAGGGGCTACAATGGATCAATTGGCTTCACCATTTCACACTTTTTCCTTTGACATATGTTACATTCCGCCATGAAGGTATGGATTCCATTGTTCATGATGTCCCAAAAAATGAATGCTTGACCCTTTCATTTTTTTTAAAGCCAAAGTGACCCGTTATGGGAGATGAATGCATTTATGTTAATATCCTCGATTCTAAAGTATATTTTTGCACCAAAAATATACACCTTTTAAGTGTAATGTGGCATTATCCCTTGTGTGTCATGCAATCGAGTTTATATTAGTCTATTTTTATTTGAGAAGTTGACCAAACTTGGCATTAACCAACCATTCCTAGCATATTTCTGCTAGCCAATCTAAATTGATAAGGATAAAGAAAATATAGACCCTTCCTTCTCATACTTATGAGAAAAGATATCAGCCACCACATTCTCCTTGCCCTTCTTGTAGATGATCTCATAATCATAGCCTAACATCTTGGTGACACTCTTTTGTTACTTTGGTAAACATAAACATTATTTCACAAAGTACTTCAAACTATGAAAGTATGTCTTGATTTGAAAATGACACCCAATTAGGTATGAGAACCACATATCAATTACGTGAAGGATGGCCATCATTTGTTTTTCATATGTAGACTTTCCCAAGTTTCTATCACATAATTGTTCATTAGTGAATGCTAATGGATGCTCCTCTTGCATCACATGGAATGATGCATCAAATTCTAGGATGAAAATCTTAGTGAAGTTAGACACTGCTAACATTGGAGAAATACATATAACTTCTTTTAAGATGTGAAAGGCATGCTTTGCCACATCATTCCATGTGAAAGCTATTTTATTAAGTAAGGATGTTAATGGTACTGCAATTCTAACTTATTAACACTACACAAATTTGTAACAAAGGCCAAGTAAATTACCACTTAAACATTTGAGTGTTTTTAAGTACAACCAACATTTCACTCACTCAATTTTCTTAGGGTTAGCTAGAATCCTTTCACTATTTACAATGTGACCCAAATATTCCACTTTAAAGAATCATGCTCAATTAATTTTATATGGAATACCTACATTTTAGTGTAAGCACATGTCGTGTACTTAACCCTGTAAATTAAAGAAACATCAAGATATACATAGATGAAAAATGCTAGAAACACAAGATTATAGTGCAAAATAATTAATCAAAGGAACTACACAAGAGAGGTGCCACAAAAATAACTCTTGTATTATGACAATCAAATCTAGAAGCAATGTTCACTTGCCTCTAAGGTTCGATGACCTTTCTCTTTAGCAAAGCTTCAATACAATAATTCTTGATGAAAAAATGCATAACCTTCTAGCTATTTAAATAGGCTTTCAATATTCAAATCCATTACTAATTGACATGGCCAAATACTTATTTGAGTATTGAATTTCGAGGGGTCCTTAATTAATTGAGAGACAATTTTTACATTAGTTATTCACTGCTAACTACCCAACCTTCTTCAAAAGAGATGGACACATACATTAATTAACTAAATATTAAAGTAAGGGGGTTAGGGTAGGACCCTAACATGCCCCCCCCTTGAAAAGACATGTTGTCCTCAAAGCTACATATGAGGAAATTTGTAGAGAATAAATTCCTGTTCCCATGTGGCATATTCTGCTTGCATATCCTTCTATTGGATCAAGAATTCTTTGATTGTATTCCTGTGCACTTGATGTTCCCAAGAATCCAATACTGCTTTTGGTTGGAGTCAAATGGAGCCTTCCTCATCAAGTTTTGGTAACTTGTCCTGCACTTTACAATTGGATCCCACCACTTTATTGAGGTAGGAGACATGAAAGAATGGGTGAATATTGGGGTGATCGGGAAACTATCTTGTAGGCCACATGTCTAATGCATTGGAGTATCTTGTAGGGTCTGTAAAACTTTGGAGCAAGTTTCTAGGGGAGATTATTTTTTAGAGATGTTTGTTTATAGGGTTGGAGTTGTAGAAACACTTGATTCTCTTCAACAAATGAACGATTTAAGTGATGTTGATCCACCCATTGTTTCATCATATCTTGAGCCATAACCAAATGTTTCTAAAGGGTGCGTAGAATAGTTGTTCTGGTGTGAAGTGTTTTGTCCAAAACATGAACCTTGGAATTGCCTGGTAAATAGGAAACCATTGACAAGGGATTTTGGCCATACATTTCTTCATATGGGGTCATTTTGGTAGTGCCATGATAAGTGGTATTATGCCACCACAGTGCAAGAGGAATCTATTGCACCCATTGGTGGGGTCTTTCTAACGGAAAGCATCTCAAGTATGTTTCTAAGCACTTATTGATCGTTTCCATTTGACCATACATTTAAGGATGATAGGTTGTGCTAAGTTACAACTAGATACACTAAAGTTTAAATAAACTCCAGCAAAATTTTCTTATGAATGTAGGGTCTTGATTAGATACAAGGGAAGTTGGCATACCATGTAGCTTAAAGACCTAATGGAAGACTTGTGACACTAGATATGGATTAAAAGGGTGCAATAAAGCAAAAAAGTGAGCATATTTGGACAAGTAATCAACTACTACCACGATGATTGATTTATTCATGAATTGGGAAGCCCCATGATAAAATCCATAGAGATATTCATCAAAATATGATTTGGTAATGGAAGGGTCTGTAAAACACCAATTTACTTCATTGTTTCACCCTCATGTCTTTAACAAATGTTGCAGGCCACTACAAAGTTGTGGATGTCGATTTTCATGCCTTCCCAAAAGAATGAGAACTTGATTCATTCATAGGTTTTATGAAATCCCAAGTGGTATGTAGTGGGTGATGAATGTAACTATTTTAAGATTTGATGTTTTAATGCCAAATATGGGATGAGAAAAATGTTCTCCATGTATTGCAAGGTATCTTGATTCCAAGTATACTAGGTCGAGGGGTTGGGGTCTTCTTGAAGTCATTTAATGAGTTTTCTAAAGGTTTAATTAGCCATCCATTCTTGACATGCTTCCTCGAGCAATCTTGGAATTGGTAAGGATAATGCAAAGAGAGATCCATCCTCCTCAAATTGTCGAGACAAAGCATATGCCACCACATTTTCCATTCCCTTCTTATAGATGATATCACAATCATATCCCAACATCTTAGTGACCCACTTATGTTGCTCTCGGAGGACAATCATTGTTCCAAGAAATATTTTAGACTATGATGGTCAGTCTTGATTTGGAAACACCTTTCAATTAAATATGGGTTCCATGTATCAATCGCATGAAGGATGGGCATCATCTCTTTTTCATATGTGGACTTGCCCAAATTACTCTCACATAATTTCTTACTGGTGAAGGTTAGAGGGAATCCGCCTTGCATCAAGTTTTTTTCAATGATGTTGCCAGAGACATCACACTCTAAGATGAAAGTATGAGTGAAATTAGGCATTGCTAAAACAAGAATAGCGCACATAGAATCCTTTAGGGAAGATAATCCCTCCTCAATTGCATCATTCCAGTAGAAGACATTATTTTTTAGTAATGAGTTGAGAGGAGTCGCAATTTACCATAATTGTTCACAAACTTTTAGCAGTATCTGGTGAGTCTCGGGAACCCATGCAAGATATTGAGGGTCTTGGGGTGTGGATAGTTATGCAACTTCCACTTTATTTGGGTTCATATGTAATCCATCCTCACTAACAATATGGCTGAAATATTCAACCTTAGTAACCCCAAACAGACATTTTGAATGTTTCAAAAATAATGGTTGATGCCTTAATAATTGTAAGGCACAAGTAACATGCTCTAGGAGCCTTTCCCATGTAGGGATTTAGACCAAAATATCATTAAAAAGAACTGATACAAAATGGTCAAGGAAGGGTCATAAGATCTTGTTCATGAGGCTCTCAAAGGTGGATGGAGCATTCCAAATTTCAAAGGGCATTACTAAGAACTCATAATGTTTTCATGGGTGTGGAAAGTAGTCTTGGGTATTTCATCTTCTTTCATTCGGATTTGATAGTATCAAATTGAAGGTCTAGTTCAATGAAGAATTTTTCTCCATGAATATCATCCAAGAGATAATTAATGACTAGAACATGAAATTTATCTTTGATAGTTAACTTATTGAGAGCCTGAAAATATGGATAGATGAGACAATTTCGTTCCCTTTTTAGTACCATAACCACCAGTGATGAATAGGGGTTGATGCTAGGATCAATGAGGAAAACCTCCAACATTTCCTGGATGATATTTTTGGTTTCATTCTTTTGGGAAAAATAGTGGTGATAGGGGTGTACATGGGGAGGTTGACTACTCGAAATTAGGAGAATACCATGGTCATGCTTCCCATGGGATGGTGATGAACCTTTTGGTGCCTCAAAATCCTATTGATATTTGGAATCACTGCAACTCAGGGTGAATGCCTTGTGTGGGTGTTTTCACGACTTGGATGGTATTGAACTAAGAAATGATACTAGAGTGGCCTTTCTTCAATAATTTCTTCATATGGTGGGAGGAGTTAATATTGGGATAGATGGAAGTGATCCCTCTAAGATGATGTTTGTGCTCGTACTGAGAAAAGATGATAGAAAGTTCCTTCAAATCCATGGTGATGGGTCCTAAAGTTTGTATCCATTCTACCCCCAAAACTATATGACAACTACCCATGTTGATAGTGAACATGTGTGTTTTAAGATGGTAGTCTCCCATTTGGATTTTCGAAATTTCATAATGACCCCGACATTTCATGAAACCCCCATTTGTGATCATAATTTGGAAATAGGATAAGGTCGCATATAATAGTGTGTTATGTCAACCACTCTCTAATGAATGAAATTGTAGGTGCTTCCACTATTGATTAATATAATGAATTTATGGTGCTTGATGTAGTCGATCAACTTCAATGTCATGGGTGTGAATAAAACCAATAAGGCATGGAGTGATATTTGGGGTTTCTTTTTAGAAATGGGCATAGTGGGAGTAACTTCCACTTAGGGTGTCATAATATTTTCTAGTTATTTCTCTTGAGTACTCTCCAAGGTGTTGTCATCTAGGGGGGATCAGGTAATGATGCATCTATTTGGAATAATTCTTGTTCTTTACATTTATTCCATTGAAAATATTTGCATTATAGTTATAGAAAAGTCCAAGGCATTGAAGTCCGACCTTTGCATCCAAGGATAACTTTTGGATTCCTAATGGTAGTGTGATGGAATTGTTGGAAGTAGGAGCCATGGGAGACACCCTGCGAGTCAAAAAAGAAGGTTATTTAGGTTGGGAATCGATCACCATTTCAACTTGTATAACTCTATCACAAGCGTCCAACCTAGACTGTGGAGGGTTGTTGCATAATGACATGTTCTCAAATTACCTCCTTGAGGCCACTAATGGAGTATTATGCCAAAACAAAATCAGAGAGGTCCTATGTGTGGATTTCCAATTTATGGAAGGTTGTAATATAGTCCATAACTATGCCAGTCTGGCCTAATTTGGTCAACCTTCCCAGGTAATGAGTGTCACATCCAAACGATCAATAAGGATCTTCACAAATTGTTAGTAAGGGACATAATGATGATAAGATTTTTGGTAACATTGACACCATTGCCAATATTTTGAGTCAAAATATAAAACCCTAGTATTTAACTTATGTATATCATCCTTAATGCCATGGATAGAAAAATTGTGTTCCATTTGAGTAACCCAAACCAATGGATTAGAGCCATCAAATTTATGCATGCTAATCAATCAGGAAGCGATGCCATGAATTTTTATCCTCAAAGGAGAGAGGTTGAGTTTATAGAAAGAGAACGTGAGCTATTAATTTGTCGTTGACAAATGCTTCAGTACTTGGATCATCTTGTTTTAGAGGGAAGCCCACGTGCTGAGTGATAGCAACAATGACATGTTGTTGGTTGTACATAGTGTTTTAGTGGTCAAGTTTGTCGACTGAGTGCTTCAAGGCCATGGTTAGTGATTTAGTGTCTTGGGGCGAACCCTAGGTTGCTTCCTCCATGTTTTGTTGGTCGTGGGCGTGTACAATGATAGCTAAAAAGTAGGAACACCAAATGGGGGATGGTTGGGTCCATAGAAAAAGGGTTGTTAGATATGTAGACAACCATGTTCAATAGGATGCAAGAATTCTTTTGATATATGTCTCCAACAAAGGTGTCAGAGGTCCACCCAAAAAAGTTTGTTAGAGATATATTCCAAAACAATCAACATGATGCAAGGATTCTTTTGAGATAGGTCGCCAATAAGGGTTTATGGGACTCCTATAATTTTTTTTCTTACGCTGAAAGGAGTATTACTCTTTGTTGAATATTACTACACTAACATAATTCCTAAATTCCTTCTGGATGCAAAGATATAGAAATTCCACTAGCTAATAACATATAATTTTTTTATTGTACTAATGGAATGTCCAAATTCCTTATGGATGCAAATATGTAGGAATTTCATTAATGGGGTACATAGATGAGGGTTTCCAAGGTCCCAAGGATAAGGGATAGTTAGGTGCTAGAACTCTCTGATATACGTGCAAGATCCAATAGTAGTACTCAGCCCAATCTCCCAGTGATCTAACTAAGGAGGATCAACTATGCACTTAGCCGTACTACTTGAGTACCTAGGTACACGAGAGTAATGTTTCCAAGTGTTTTGTCCAGTGTCACTATAACAACAAGTTGGATGGTTGGATTATCTATAGTTGGTTTTAGGTTACCTATGGGACTTCCAATATACCCAAAGGTACATAGAAGTGAGATTCTGTGTGTAGGTGTTGTCTGATGTGGTACTACTTGAAGGGGTACCAATAGAGGTTACACTAGTGTCCAAAAATGTGAGTAAGTGCTAATTGTATTCTCTACGTGTATGCTTCCTCGAGACATTTTTACCCACTGAATGAAAAATATTCGTAGTTATTTAAAGATGTTGGAACATGTCTCTAGCCCAAAAAAATTCTATGAAAATTTGGAGACTTGTCGGCTTAGGAAAGTGCTTTGATACTACTCGTGGTGTACTTAACCTTGCAAATTAGAGCAAGAATAGGATATACATGGATAAACAATGCTAGAAACACAACATTATAGCGCCGAATAACTTATCAAAGGAAATATACTAGCGAAATGTTGTAGAAATAGCTCTTGTACTATGATAAACAAATATGGAAGCAACGTTCACTCACATCTTTGTTAGGATATTCCTATACTCCATCCTAGTCCCACCAGTATTTTGATCATTTACATTTTCAGTCATGCATGCACCTTTTAGGGTTTGCATGCATTCTAGGGTTTGCATGCATTTTGCATGCATCCCAGTCATCAGTCCAGCACCTAGCCCTCAGTTAGCCAGCCCCCAGGAGCTTCTCACTATTCAGTTTTAGCCCTCCAGTTGCTTAGTGCGCCCTTCTTCCTTGATTTTAGGGAGCAACTCGCCCTTCTTCACCTACCAGTTCAGTTACACTCAGTTACAGTCAGTTACACTCAGTTACACTCAGTTACATTGAGTTACACTCAGTTACACTCAGTTACATTCAGTTACAGTCAGTTACAGTCAGTTACAGTCAGTTACATTGAGTTACACTCAGTTACACTCAGTTACATTCAGTTACTCTTAGTTACATTGAGTTACACTTAGTTACATTGAGTTACACTCAGTTACACTCAGTTACACTTAGTTACACTGAGTTACACTTAGTTACATTGAGTTACACCTACCAGAGTTAGTTTGACTGATGGTTGACAGTTACTTGAGCATTGATGACTCCACTGATGATGATGAAGACTTCCAGTTGCGCTCCGATGATCATGAGGACACCTAGTTGTGCTCCGATGACACTCCAGTGATCCTTTGATCACTCCATGAAGGCTAATTCGAATTGCCACCTTAGGCATTCGAATTCCTCATGCATTGTATTATTTATATGTCCATTTGTGATTAATAATCTAGTATGACCGAAGTATTATTGCTTCTATCTGAGTTCTACTGTACCAGATTATTCTGTTGCTCATTATACTGCATGTATCACTCTTCTTCTATTTTCTTGCTTAATCATAATTATTCTCTTGTGAGATACATCATCTCTTAGATCTGCTGTGAGGATTTTCACATGGTATCAGAGCATGTTGAGAGTATTGTTTATCTCCATTCTTGAGAGTTTTTTGCAGGTTATTACCAAGATTTCGAGTGCAGCAGTTGTAGCAGAATCTGCATTTTTGCAGCAGTAGCAGTTGCAGTTATTCTATATTGTTTTTGCAGGTCTTCTACAACTTCAATGAATTTAGAAGAAATTACTCCTGTTTCTCCATTCAACTATGATGAATGGAAACCAAGAATGATAGCATATTTGAAGAGCCATGATCTCTTTGATTGCTATTTTGAAAGAGAGTTCGAATCCTCTACAAAGAAGATTAAATGGTTGAATAAAGGTGACATGCACATTGGAAGAATGATGCTTGCTATGACCGATTACATATTGTACCCGACCATCATTGATATTGAAACTCCAAAAGAGTTATGGGCTCATCTAGATGAAAGATTCGGCAAAAAGAATGATGGATTTGGTCCAAATCCCTTCAAAAGCAAGCAAGTTGATGCATTCGCTCCACTTGATGGTCTCTCAGATCATGATGCATTCGCTCCTCCTGATGGTCTCTCAGATCATGTTGCATTCGCTCCCCTTGATGATCTCTCAGATCATGAACCAGTATCATCTCATATTGAAGATGTTGACAAAGAACTTGCAGATTCTCCGCTCATGCTCAAACTTTCTTCTCTTTCTGTTCCAGCTCACACTCTAGATATTGCAGAAGGTCCTAAATCCTGTCTTGCACCAGAGTTTGTTGGTTTGCACCATGATCACATGATTATTTCGGAGGTAACATCAGCTATTGGAGGTAATGCATTCGCTCCTCTTCAGCAAACATCTCTTATTTACTACTATATGATCATTAGCACATGCTTTCAGAAGGTTATTGAAGAATATGGCCATTGCCACCCGCTTGAGATAATTTCTCATGCATCATATGATAGTTTTGATCTCACCCCTGCTGGTTCAAAGGAGATCTCAAGAAACTGTTTTGAAAGTATTAAATCTGATTTTGATTTCAAGCAAACATGTAATAGTTCTTTTTGGCATAATCTCACCCATGGTGGTTCGAAGGAGAAGACAAAGGACTATATGCACATTCAAAAATTTGATCCTACCTCAGCTGATTCGAATCACAGGTTCAAGGATCATTCTAATACTGTTGGATTTGTTCTCATCACATTCGATCTGAAGAGCAAGTACAAGCACATGCTTTTTGAGCATGATCCACTTCTTCCCAAGAAGAAGATACCTCCAGACATATGACCAAGCATCACACATGCTTGAGTTTGGAGCTTTTATTTTTTATGTGTGCCTTACAGTCTATTTTTTGAGGAGGGGGTATGTTTCCCATGAAATTTTTCCACTTCCTTGGTTTATTGATTGTTATTATTCATTGTATTGGGTGACCTTTGGTCTTAGTTACCAGGGCCCAGGATGGATTAAGGGGGGGTGTTAGGATATTCCTATACTCCATCCTAGTCCCACCAGTATTTTGATCATTTACATTTTCAGTCATGCATGCACCTTTTAGGGTTTGCATGCATTCTAGGGTTTGCATGCATTTTGCATGCATCCCAGTCATCAGTCCAGCACCTAGCCCTCAGTTAGCCAGCCCCCAGGAGCTTCTCACTATTCAGTTTTAGCCCTCCAGTTGCTTAGTGCGCCCTTCTTCCTTGATTTTAGGGAGAAACTCGCCCTTCTTCACCTACCAGTTCAGTTACACTCAGTTACAGTCAGTTACACTCAGTTACACTCAGTTACATTGAGTTACACTCAGTTACACTCAGTTACATTCAGTTACAGTCAGTTACAGTCAGTTACATTGAGTTACACTCAGTTACACTCAGTTACATTCAGTTACTCTTAGTTACATTGAGTTACACTTAGTTACATTGAGTTACACTCAGTTACACTCAGTTACACTTAGTTACACTGAGTTACACTTAGTTACACTGAGTTACACCTACCAGAGTTAGTTTGACTGATGGTTGACAGTTACTTGAGCATTGATGACTCCACTGATGATGATGAAGACTTCCAGTTGCGCTCCGATGATCATGAGGACACCTAGTTGTGCTCCGATGACACTCCAGTGATCCTTTGATCACTCCATGAAGGCTAATTCGAATTGCCACCTTAGGCATTCGAATTCCTCATGCATTGTATTATTTATATGTCCATTTGTGATTAATAATCTAGTATGACCGAAGTATTATTGCTTCTATCTGAGTTCTACTGTACCAGATTATTCTGTTGCTCATTATACTGCATGTATCACTCTTCTTCTATTTTCTTGCTTAATCATAATTATTCTCTTGTGAGATACATCATCTAAAGATGATTCTCAAGTAAGGTTGGCATAAAGATGTCAAGTCTTTGCTAAATCATTGGGGAATTGAGGAAGAGGTCACTCTTTAAAATAGTGATAATATTTTTAAAAATATTATTACATCGAAATTTAAAGAGAATTTGCATTGTGATAAAGAATTAGGGGAGAAAATTAAGATACTAGAAGAAAGTGACCAATCCTAATCTCGATAATCAGAAGTATCTCTTTGTTTTAACTAATATAAATAAGAAAATCACCATTACTAAAATAAGAACAAATTCTCATGAGCTTCATAGTGAAACAAGACATTGGACAATTCCTAAAACATCGTGGAAAAAATAATGTCATATTTGTGACACCAATAGGGTTGAAGATGAAAATCATTTTCTCCTAAAATGTCTTGCATATAGGCACATTACTTTGGAAGTTGAAAATATTTCTTACAATAGTGACTTTGCTAACCTATTAATTCATCATAACTATGGTAATTTAGGATGCTTCTCTTAAAGTATTTTTAGACACATAAATAAAATTCTTTAATTTTTTTTAGACTACAAAATTGCTTTAAAAGAAATCCATGTTAATTTAGAAATAAGTGAAAGAAAAAATGTCAATACACAACAAAAAGGTGCGTGATAAGTATTATACCACTATTTTGCAAGGGTAGACATTAGACCCACTAGCCTCTATTTTGGTGATGATAGCTTGTGGGTGGCTTGTGGTCACGTTCAATTGTGTGCATTGCAATTTAAACAACTCTAACCATAAGTTGTTGGTGAATGTGGGATCACACTATATCATAATTGAATTAAATATGCCACATTGTTTTAAAAATTGATCCATGTAGACTTGCAAAATTGTGGACACCTTAAACAAGTGTTGTAAGAAAAAAAAGTGCATGATTGGAAAGGTGGTCAATTGCCACCATGCTGGCATATTTGTTTCATGTTATAAGTAGCTCAACAATAAAATCCATGCAAATTTTAGCCTAGATTGTTTAGGGATCAATAAGAGATACAATGCTCCATGTGGTTGCATCATTTCATTCTTGTTCCATTGACATGTGTCACATTTATCTATAAATGTACTATGGCATGTAGTTACAACAACATAGATCCATCTAAACAGGGATCTACTAAGCACTGAGAGGGATCAAATCTCTCAGAAGTGAAAACCCCTTTTTAGACTCGAAATGTTAAGAAAATGTGTAATGCAATATTTATGGTTTTAATTTATCTAATTTGTGTAGTTTTATATGATGCCTTTCTAAAAAATTTAAATCTAATTTGAGTTGACATGTTATTTTTTATAAAAGACACATGTCAGCTATAGGATGAGCATGGAAGGAGTTACACATCTCCCCCCTATTGGGAGGTAGAATGTGCCTCTTTGACACAACCATTTCATTATTGTTCCATTGGCATGTGTCACATTTATCCATAAAGGTACATACCATTGTTCATGTTGTTCCAAATTAATGATTGCTTAACCATTTCATATGTTTTTTGAAAGCCAAAGTGACTTGCAGTCATAAACAAATGCAATTCCATTAACATTTTTTATTTTAAAGAATAATTATGCATCAAAAAGATACACCATATACCATTTTGCAATGTGTATCCTATAGGGGGCTTGATCTACATGTTTTTATTTGAGAAATTGAACTACATTGGCATCAACTAATCATTCTTCATCGTGGCACCATTAAGGATAAATAAAATAAAGACCCTTCTTCTTCATACCTATGAGAAAATGCATCATCCACCACGTTCTCTTTGTCTTTCTTGTAGATGATCTCATAATCATAGCCTAACATCTTAGTGACCCACTTTTATTATTCTAGTGAAAATAAAGGATGTTCCAAGAAGTACTTGAAATGATGATGATATGTCTTGATCTAAAAATAACACCTAATTAGATAAAAACACAACTACCCATTACATGAAAGATAGCCAACATTTTTCCATATGTAAACTTACCCAAAATTTTATTATACACAATTATTCATTATTCACTTATGAACACCAATGAGCCACCTATCTTACATTAACACTGCCCAAACACGTTTGCTAAATACATCAAATGCAAGGATGAAAATCTTAATGGATTCGAGCATTGCCTAGAACAATACATATAGCTTCCTTTAAAACAAGAAAACGAGCTTTGCATAATCATTCTATGTGAAATAGCTTTTTATTAATAAGAACGTTATCAAGAGAAATTTCTTATTTTTTCTGGAGAATAAGGCCAAGGAAATTATGCAAAATTTTGTGTATCTTTAGGTGTGACTAGTCTTTTATTACTTCAATTATCTTATGATTAATTCGCACCAATGTATGTTATTTAAATGTTTTTTTATAAGTGTTTTTCATTAATTTTATATAAGATGTCTATATTTTAAGAAAAAGTAAGTTAAATATTCTAAGTTTTAAATTTTTTTAAATAATATTTTCAAATAAAATCTATTTAAAATTATTGTAATTACATATATACTTTGTTGGAATTACATTTTAATGCACCTATCATAACAAGTTTTACGCACATTTACTGGTTAAATTTATTTGTTGCAATATCCTTCTGTTGCATTGGATATGGCTGGTGGGTAGTATTGAAATTAATCACAAATCTGATAATTTGTCTGTACAGATTCTTTGTGATGGATCACAGTAGGCAAGCATAGTTGTTCTTATAGTGTCGCAAGATATGTGTAAAGTGGCCCTTCAAGGGAAAGTGGAGGATTCATTGGTGCTGAATTTTTCCTTAAATGGACTGGCCATTCCATTCAAGTGAAGGAATCATTAGTGTTGAATTTTCCATAAGTGGCCATTGGCCAGTCAAGTGAAGGTGAAGGATTCATTACTACGGAATTTTCCTTAACAAACATGAGTCTCTTCTACATGGAAGACTGATAATAAAATAAATTCAAATCAATATCTCTTATTATATGCCACAGCATTCAACAATGTGAATAAAATCTTTTAAAAATTGTTAGTTACAAGTGCACCGAATGGATTCTGAAAATTGGTTCTTTATATTTGGATAAGTCAAAGTAATTACAGTGAAATGTTTGTAGTGACAATTTGGATTCTAGTGTTGTTTTCTGATATAATTTGACTTCTGTGCTCAACCTATGGATGTTTGCAATTGTATTTTATGCTACATTTTCCATTGAAAAGAACGTCTCTAGAAATGACAGATTTTGATGGGATTCATTGACATCCTTTAAACGTTTTATTTTGTGGTTTTCTTCCTTATTATTGTATTTTTTCGTTATGGATGGTTGTGAAGCTCAAAATTAATGGTAATATACCATATGGTTATAACTAGGTGTTTCATGTACAAGAAAATGATAAATAACATGGGATACAAGAGACAACCACTTGTGGATCAAGCAAGGTTGGCATAAAGAAGTTAAGTCTTTGCTAAATCATTGGGGAATTGAGGAAGGGATCACTCTTTAAAATAGTGATAATATTTTTTAAAATATTATTACATCTAAATTTAAAGAGAATTTGCATTGTGATAAAGAACCAGGGGAGAAAATTAAGATACTAGAAGAAAGTGACCAACCCTAATCTCGAAAGTCAGAAGTATCTCTTTGTTTTAACTAATATAAATAAGAAAATCACCATTACTAAAATAAGAACAAATTCTCACGAGCTTCATAGTGAGACAAGACATTGGACAATTCCTAGAACATTGTGGGAAAAATAATGTCATATTTGTGACACTAATAGGGTTGAAGATGAAAATCATTTTCTCCTAAAATGTCTTGTGTATAGGCACATTACTTTGGAAGTTGAAAATATTTCTTACAATAGTGACTTTAATAACCTTTTAATTCATCATAACTATGCTAATTTAGGATGTTTCTCTTAAATATTTTTTAGACACATAAATACAATTCTTTACTTTTTTAAAAAATCGATAAAATAAAGTTGATCTAGACTACAAAATTGCTTTGAAAGAAATCCATGTTAATTTAGAAATAAGTGAAAGACACAATGTCAATACACAACAAAAAGGTGCGTGATAAGTATTATACCACTATTTTGCAAGGGTAGACATTAGACCCACTAGCCTCTAGTTCGGTGATGATAGCTTGTGGTCATGTTCAATTGTGTGCATTGCAATTTAAAAAAATCTAACCATAAGTTGTTGGTGAATGTGGGATCACACTATATCATAATTGAATTAAATATGCCACATTGTTTTAAAAATTGATCATGTAGACTTGCAAAATTGTGGACACCTTAAACAAGTGTTGTAAGGGAAAAAAAGTGCATGATTGGCAAGGTGGTCAATTGCCACCATGCTGGCATATTTGTTTCATGCTATAGGTAGCTCAACAATAAAATCCATGCACATGTTAGCCTAGATTGTTTAGGGATCAATAAGAGCTACATTGCCCCATGTGGTTGCATCATTTCATTCTTGTTTCATTAACATGTGTCACATTTATCGATAAATGTACAATGGCATGTGGTTACACCAGCATAGATCCATCTAAAAGGGGATCTACTAAGCACTTAGAGGGATCAAATCTCTCAGAAGTGAAAACCCTTTTTTGGACTGGAAATGTTGAGAAAATGTGTAATGCAATCTTTATGGTTTTAATTTATCTAATTTGTGTAGTTTTATATATATTCCTTTCTAAAAATTTTAAATCTAATTTGAGTTGACATGTTATTTTTTATAAAAGACACATGTTAGCTATAGCTATAGGATGACATGTGTCGAATGTGCCTCTTTGACACAACCATTTCATTCTTGTTCCATTGACATGTGTCACATTTATCCATAAAGGTACATACCATTGTTCATGTTGTTCCAAAGTAATGGTTCCCTAAACCATTTCATATGTTTTTTGAAAGCCAAAGTGACTTGCAGTCATAAACAAATGCAATTCCATTAACATTTTTTATTTTAAAGAATAATTATGCACAAAAAAGATACACCATATACTATTTTGCAATGTGTAGCCTATAGGGGGCTTGATCTACATGTTTTTATTTGAGAAATTGAACTACCTTGGCATCAACTAATCATTATTCATCGTGGCACTATTAAGGATAAATAAAATAAAGGCCCTTCTTCTTCATACCTATGAGAAAATGCATCATCCACCACATTCTCTTTGCCTTTCTTGTAGATGATCTCATAATCATAGGCTAACATCTTAGTGACCTACTTTTATTACTCTAGTGAAAATGAATGATGTTCCAAAAAGTACTTGAAATGATGATTGTATGTCTTGATCTAAAAATAACACCCAATTTTACCCAAAATTTGTGTACACAATTATTCACTTGTGAACACGAATGAGCACTTTGTCACATCCACACTTTTTCACTAGTCACCAACATCCAAATGTGGTGTGTGGCACTACATGGGAACGACTTGAGGGCTTGACCAGCTCAAGCGTTGCACCGGCAGACTACGCCTAACCAACTCTGCGGAAATTTCAACACTTAACAATTTTACAATTATCTCCTACATTCGTTTACTTAGCATGTTTCCTACTTAGCAGCTTACAGTAACATTCATTTGTTTACACAGTTGCATCAAGTAAATAAACTATGCATACATTCATCCACAATATTACAAGTAAACTGCTAGACAAGTATGGGTGGGGCACACAACTAGCTGACCCTCATAAATCTTTCATTAACAGAACCAATTTACAATAATGGAGTTGCCAAACCTGGCAGAGATCATGGCGTGCGCACAATAGCTACCACACCAAAATTACAAATATTACAAGAAGGCTGAGTTGACCCCTCCGCGGGTGTCCAACTCTGTGACTGCGAACTGCCTGCACCCCTAAATGATGCTGCCGAAACTGTCACTATGCTGACCCAACGAATGTGCACATTTCTACCCAAACTGCACTTTCTCTGCAACACCTTGTTGCATTTTGATTCTGCTGTGCGGAACTATGCGAGGTGACTGAGCTCGGACTGCCTCCCTAACTCAGTGCAACCCTAGCAACTTGCTCCACTTCTTGAATTCCTTCTTCCTTCGTTTGCCTTGCCTTTATATAGGCTTGCCGGATGGGTGGGTACGACCCACAAGTTGGGCTCGCCCTTGCTTAGCGCCCACTCCAAGTGTCAGCTCCAACTAAGCATTTACCCATCCGCGCATTGGCCACTGTGCTGATGGTCTTTTGTCTTGGGCGCACCGTCATTTTGGTCCAACTGGGCATTCCTCCGTCGGGTCGTGTGGGTGCTCACCCCACTTCATCAACCTATCCACCACTTTGGTCCATTTGTCGTGTGCTTTCCTTGTCCTTCATTGGTCCACATCCGCGTTGTCCGCCGTGCTCCCAAACCATCCTGCTTGTCGAGCTTCCAAACCGTCTTTCCTTCCGAGCTTCCAACCCAAGCTAGGCGTGGATATTCCATCACGTTCTGGGTGATGAGCTTCCAACCCAAGTTCTTTTTCACTGGCTCCCAACATGACTTCGTTTGCACTGGCTTCCAACACGAGTTCCCTGCTGTGGCTCCCAACATGAGTTCATTTCCTGGCTCCCAACCTGAGCTCGTCTGAGCTCCGAACTCGACTTCGCTGGTGAACATCTTTGTTGATCCTAAGTGTTGGTCTCTTGGTAACTTGCTCCATGGATGTGTGGGCGCTTAGTCCGATGCGCCACAACTACAACACAAAGTCTGCCCGATGGGCCAAACAAGTACCCAGCCTTCCGTTCATGCCAACATGATGAGGTGCCACACTTTATGGGCTTGCCAAGCTCGATGTGCTAAGTGTGGGATTCTTTGGTGGGAGTGCGCCCATGCATGGTCCGCACACTCGTCCGTTCGGTCCGTTCACTTGCCTCTTCGCTAAGTCCCGTGCAACCGACGTTGTTTTGCACAACCGGGCACCCAAACCAGCCTCTTGAATGGAAGTGCAAGACTCTCATAAGCTTATAGGTGTTGAGGCAAAAAGTGGCAGTAACACATTTTACATTAACACTAGCCAAACACTTTTGCTAAATACATCAAATGCAAGGATGAAAATCTTAATGAAGTCCAGCATTCCCTATAACGATACATATAGCTTCCTTTAAAGCAAGAAAACGTGCTTTGCAAAATCATTCTATGTGAAATAACTTTTTATTAATAAGAACGTTATCAAGACAAATTTCTTATTTTCCTATTGTGGAGAATAAGGCCAAGGAAATCATGCAAAATTTTGTGTATCTTTAGGTGTGACCTGTCTTTCATTACCTCAATTATCTCAGGATCAATTTGCACCAATGCATGTTATCTAAATGTTTTTCTTTATAAGCTTATTTCATTAATTTTATATTAGATATCTATATTTTAAGAAGAAGTAAGCTAAATATTCTAAGTTTTGAATTTTTTTTCAATAATTTTTTCAAATAAAATTCATTTGAAATTATTGTAATTGCATATATATACTTGGTTGGAATTACATTTTAATGCACATATCATAGAAAGTTTTAAGCACATTTACTGGTTAATTAATTTGTTGCAATATCCTTATGTTACATTGGATATTGCTGGTGGGTAGTATTGAAATTAATAACAAATCTGGTGATTTGTCTGTACAGATTCTTTGTGATGGATCACAGTAGGAAAGCATAGTTCTTATAGTGTCGCAAGATATGTGTAAAGTGTTCATTCAAGGAAAAGTGAAGGATTCATTGGTGCTGAATTTTTCCTTAAATAGACTGGCCATTCCATTGAAGTGAAGGAATCATTAGTGTTAAATTTTTCATAAGTGGCCATTGGCCAGTCAAGTGAAAGTGAAGGATTCATTACTACGGAATTTTCCTTAACAAACATCAGTCTCTTCTACATGGAAGACTGATCTAATAAAATAAATTCAAATCAATATCTCTTATTTTGTATTTGTCTTGCATGTTGTATACCACAGCATTCAACAATGCGAATAAAATCTTTTAAAAATTGTTAGTTACACGTGCACCGAATGGATTCTGAAAATTGGTTCTTTATATCTGGATCAAGTCAATGTAATTACAGTGAAATGTTTGTAGTGACAATTTGGATTCTAGTGTTGTTTTCTGATATAATTTGACTCTTCTACCTGGAAGACTGATAATAAAATAAATTCAAATCAATATCTCTTATTTTGTATTTGTATTGCATGTTGTATACCACAGCATTCAACAATGTGAATAAAATCTTTTAAAAATGGTTAGTTACAAGTGCACCCAATGGATTCTGAAAATTGGTTCTTTATATCTGGATCAAGTCAAAGTAATTACAGTGAAATGTTTGTAGTGACATTTTGGATTCTAGTGTTGCTTTCTGATATAATTTGACTTCTGTGCTCAACCTATGGATGTTTGCAATTGTATTTTATGCTAAATTTTCCATTGAAAAGAACGTCTCTAGAAATGACAGATTTTGATGGGATTCATTGACATCCTTTAAACGTTTTATTTTGTGGTTTTCTTCCTTATCATTTGTATTTTTTACACTTATCATAGATTTTGTAAATCAATTCAACTTTGTCATTTCGTGTAACTTTTATTTTTTGTCCCGCTCCCTTATTTATTTACAATTATGAAGATTTTGTAAATCATTTCAACTTTATCATTTCTTATTCCTTTTAATTTTTTGGTCACGCTCCCTTTTTTTGTCCATTATTATTTACTGTGTTTTATTACAGTGAGTTTGTTTTCTTAATATTACGAAAATTTTCAAAGTAATACCGAATACTGTGTTTTTATCCAGTGTATGAATAGTCATGAAATTGGGAGAGGGAAATTGTTTTTACCTAACCCATCTGTTCATTTTTATAGATGGAATGTTCATTTTTATAGATGGAATGTGAGGGAAAAAACAATTACTCTTTCCCAAGTGGGAGAGAGCAGTGTTGGAATTTGGTTTTCATTCTACTCCTCGGATCATTTTTTTTTGACGTTTTGGTTTTCTATATTATCCCTCGGAAAGTTTTGTTTAAAATTTTATCTTTTATTGATGAAGTATTCCCAAAAAAATTACCCTTCAATAATTTAATTTTGTTGATTTTTTTAGAAATATTTTGTTCTTGACTTTTTTTATATTAAAATTAAAATAATCATTATTAATATGTATCACTATCCATTAACTTGATTCACATTCATTTTATTTATCATTTATGTACTAAATTAATATTATATAAAAAAATAGCTTAAAAAGAATAAATATGAATGCACTTCATATTAAGCAAAAATAAATAGATAATGAAGCATAAATAAACAAAAAATGGTTTTATAATTTCGCACAATTATACATATAAAAACAAAACAAATATCACATAATTATTTTTGTTCGCAAAATTGTTATCATAAAATGGAGGTAAGTGTTACATTATATTTGAATTGAATCAATATGCCCACTGGAAAGCTATATATTTATACGCTAGTCATTATTGTTATAAAAGATGCTTTCAAGTCTTTGTAAATATATGGCACATGTAATCATAATCCATATTTTAAAATAGATGCAAGCCTCTATAAATCATAGGCAATTTTCATTCCAAATGTTGCACACAGATTTCATGTCTCTCAACCCCTTATTTAGTACTTGCCTTCATTTAAATTCTCCATCCCTCACTGAAATTGAGCCATGAGAGAAATATAAGAGATGTTCATTTCAATTTCAATGGGAGTTGGAGAATTAACCAATACTCTTCGAGTCCAAATCTATATAGATGATTGAAATTATGGGATAAATGACTAGATACACATGCAAAAAAATAGTGCAAGAATTACCTCTATAATGCAAATAACTCTCAACTTTTGTCTCCAAGGCCCTCCAAACCAAGTTCCAACTCCCAAAGTTGTTGCAGCATGCTAATATAATCAATGAGCATTGAGCACTCAAATTTGTAGACTATAGACGCCCATTGCACTAATAAAAAAAAATGAGTTTTCATGTTTTTAGGAAAAATCAATGCAACTTGCAAATGGAAAGGTGTGGAAATAATTATAATTTAATAGATGTTTCTATTTTTTAATAAATGTATTCTTTGGAAGTTGGAATTTAGAAAGTACAAATTAACAAATCAATGCAACTTGCACGTGGAAATAATTTTAATTTAATAGATGATTTTATTTATTTAATGAATGTATGATTTCTAAGTTGGAATTTAGAAAGTATAATTTATATAACATAAATATATTAATACTACTATGAAATTAGTAATATAATAATATTTTAGGAATTTTGTTGTCTTTCAAAAATAGTAGTAATATAATGACGGTTTAGAAATTGTATTTTCCTTCGAATTTTTTTTAGAAATTTTATCACCCTTCACAAAAGACAATTAGCTAAAATTTTAAACCGTATTTGATTGTCAAAATGTCTCATGACTGCCATTTTGCCTCTCAAATTCCATCACTAAGAGAGAGTAACGAGAGAGTAACAGGTGGTCTTACCCCATTTGAAGCATGGTTTTAAGTGACAAATGCTTGAAATGAGGCAAACCCATCTCTTCATTTTTAGATGAAATGTGAGGGAAGAAACAATTACTCTTTCCCAAGTCAGAGAGAGTAACATATGGTTTTACCCCATTTGAAGCATGGTTTTAGGTAACGAATATGTATAAAATAGAAAGTGTATCTCCCTCCCAAATAGACAATTTAGCCCTCCCAAATAAACAATTTAGCTGAGGAATTTAAGGAATTAGTCAAACTACGATGTTATCATTTCCTTACCAGATAAAGCTAGTCATAGCATATTACATTTATTTTCTTTCGTTAGGTTTGGTTGTATCTTATGGACAATGTCAAACATAGAAATAGAATACTATAAGGTATTGAAACCAAATTGTGATTGAATGAATTTTGGAAAGAAAAGATTATCACCAATGTTGTTGTTTGATGTTAGGGTATTTAGATATTTGGAAGTTACTTAAGATCAACTTGGTTTAGTATTTCTTTTAGTAAAGAGTGTTTTTTTAGTATGCATTTGTATTTATAAGCTATACAATAAAATGGTCATGATATGTTTTAGACATAGAGTGATCCAATTGGTCGAGGATCTCTATTTCAAGAACATGAAGGGTCATTTGCTTGATAATTGATTGTGAAAAACTCATATGTAATTTTTTTTTTTTTTTGCATTAATATATTTCCTCAAATAACTATTTAGATGAGGCAATAAACTATTTTTTTTCTCTAAAAGTTTTAACCACGCTATCTGATTTGTTTGTGTGAATGATTACTTACCGTGTTTAAACTATACATATACTTATATCAAAATAAAACAATAAAATAATATTGAAAGTAATTGAATTTAAAGGATATTTACAACTGATGATATATTTGATTGTTACCAATAGTTCGAATATTTTTATTGAAAGTAATTGAATTTAAAGGATATTTACAACTGATGATATATTTGATTGTTACCAAGAGTTCGAAATTCTTTTGACATTGAAATTATCATTGAACATCATCCCAAAAATGAAACTCGAAGATACACAAATCAAATCTCATACATCGCTATGATGGGATAGTTTGTTGTAAGAAGGAACAAGATAGTGCAAAAAAAATAGTAATTTGAATGTGGGCAAATACCTTAAAATACTTGAAGGCTGTGTTCTTTCCTTCGAACCACCATGTTTAAAATGTCTAGAAAATAAATTATTTATTAAAAAATATACTAAACAATTTTTAATTTGTTTAGAAAACTTAAAAAAAGTAAAATAAATTATTTATTCAAGAATATATTTAACAATTTATGAAACTATAAATTAGAATTGAGATGAACGAAGTTGAAGAAGAATCCCTACAAAGTAACTTAATGTAATTAATCTCCCTCCTTAGTATGAGTTTGTAATAGTAAAGATTTTTTTCACTTGAAAAAAATATTATTTTGATATTCATCGGAATCAAAGAAAATACATTTAGATCAGAACCGTTAAAAAAAAATTAACAATCACTATTGATCACCATCATACATTTTACATTTCATAATATGATAATAACTAGTCTAACTGATCCAAAACAAAAAACGTCGATAAATGCAATCAAGCATCTCCAAAAAGGTACATAACAATCTTAAGATCATACTAACTTCGAGAATCAACAGAGGTCATAAAAAAAGGGGGAAGGAGACCTCATAAAGTATAGATCCTTCCACATATTATGTCACTTTCATAGCTCCTTCATGAACATTAACAACACTTTTGGATAGTCTATCAGCCTCCAAATTAAACTCCCTATAGATATGCTCAATGATAATATTATAAAATGAGGACAATAGAAATATAATGCAATCCATCCAGTTGTGTAAGGAGAGAATCTGTAATAAAGAGTCTCCATTGGCCCAGTTAACTATGACTTTAGAATCCCCATAAATGTGAATGGCATCAATACTAAGAAGAGATGCAAAGTAAAGTAATCCACACTGAGCAAGTAGTTTCTCTCTAGTGTTCGATCCATGGCCACCATTGAAGGAAAAATTGAAACAATGATCCTCACTAATCTTCAATATGCATCCAAAGTCACGTCTATTCTAATTGACCGCCCCATCAAATAAACCCATAGCAACATTAGAGAATCAGGGCATATTTGAGCAATGCTTGCTCTTTTTCTCTTTAAAATTAGCCTGAAAGTGCTTGTACAATCCTAACACTTTAAGCACACAAGTATCCACTTAGAGCGGCAAATTCTAAAAAATATACTTGTTCCTTGAGTTCTAGATACCCCAACAGACAAAAGAAGGAAGAGATTTATGATTTTTGATAGTTCTACACCATGTGTGAAAACTCTCACCTAATTGATCATTTCCCCATACCTTGGAAATTGAAGAGATATACAAATTCCATAACAAACTTCTCTACAGAATCTACAACTAACAAAAATGTGCTGAATAGATTCACGATTTCTTTTGCAGAGGAAACATAAGTCTGGACTATACCAACCTCTTCTCTTCAGATTATCCCAGGTGAGGATTTGATTATCCAATGCCAGTCAAAAGAAAAATTTGACCTTCATAGGGATGGATAGCTTCCAAAAAATAGAGTACCACCATTTAATTTCACCTTTAAAGTTGGAATGAGCAATAAAATGATATAAGGATTCAACAATCACTTGCCCAGTAGATCCATTCCCAGTCCAAACAATCTCATCATCTTTAAAGTTCAATCTAATATTAGCATTTGAGAGACTTGTAATATATGTTGACCATTCTTTTTCCCAGTCGCCACCTAGTCCCAAGTCTTCATCCAATAAGCAATACGAATTTTCAGGTCTCATCTGTTCCGACCTCCTAATTTGGTTCAATGTGACAAAGCCAAATTCAACCAAGTAGGAATGAATATAATCAGAAACACAAAGTCCCCCCCCCCCCCCCCACTTATTGGGTCAATACCAACAATGAAATTTTTTCCACTTCCAACCTTCCAAGATAGACCTATTGTGATCCATGGTAGAGCATGAAGAAAACCATTCCAAAATATAGAGACACCATTCACCAATCTGGTTGGACATCTTATCCACTGCAAAAGAGACTAAGAAATCCATTTAAAATGAACACTTGAAATAAAATCAAAAAGAAATTTTTATTTTTAGGGGCGTTCACCAATAGCTTAAGTCATCGATTTGGTATGGGAGAGTTGTAAACTTTCCAAAGCACATAAAATTTGAAAAAGTAGTGGTCATTCTTTAGGATGCGACATATCCAATTTTGTAAGTAGTGTGTCTGGGAAGATCTACTCACACCAGTGTTAAGCACAAGGTTGTGTGAAGTTAGGTTGCAGAGAGATCGCTCTAATTCCTAATCAAGCATCTACTAGGGGTTTTACATATATGGGGACTCTCTTCAGTACCTAAGTACTATTGAAGTTTGGGCTTAGCTACCCTGCCCATATGTATGATTCTGACTGACTGCTTCCCCCGACGCTGTGAACTAATTGGTAGCCATAATATCTTGTCCTAGAATCATACACAGGTGATAGCGGTCAATTTTTTTGTGAACACCTTGGGAGGGATTTGAGTGTGAAGAATTAGTACCCTTGGAGGGTGTTTTTCTAGATTTATCTATGAAAACACTTGCACCAAGAAGGGAAATAGAACCAGCCTGAGAAATTGCTTTTAACCTCTGCAATTTTAGCGGTGGGAATTAATCAACCCACACTAAAACTTAGGAAGTTTTATCTATTTGCTTACCTTGACATCCTTAGGACACTTTTTAGTGGTATGCTATTCACTCTGTGTGTGTTTAGTTGGGCTTAGGATTTGTTGAGTTTAAAACTTTTTAAGGGTGGAATATCAATCAATTCGCCGATCAAGGAGGATTCAAAATCTTCCTCCGGTTACAGTGGAGCCTCCACCACCTCCTCATAGGTGCCGCATAAACATAAGTGGATCATTTGAACCAACTAGAATAGTTGATATTCTTGGGGAGCCTGACCTTATTAGGAACAACAATCCTAGAATACACATTACTTTGATTAAATTTCTACAAGCTGAAGGATTTGTTAGACCCTTTAACCCACCTTTAACTAGACCTAACGATCTAATTGTAGTGCGGATTCATCCTTCTGGTGAACCCAGGTTAATAGTTTATAGGATTTTGAGCATATTTATTATGGATAATGTAGGTGAAGGACTAGGGCACTTAGGTACCCCTACATTTTCCATAATGTTAGGAGGGATATCCCCTCCTCAAGTTAGTAACCATATACCTACCACAAACCAGGTTAATATTTCCCCGATTGTGACTTCTGTTACTGGGTCTATGCCTGTAGGGTTTTCAATTACTCAATATTCGAGTGTTCCTTTTTCAATACCCTTACGGACTAATGCTTTTACATATGGCATGCCTACAACACGTATGCCATTTTTTTCCTTCACATCTACCCCAACATCCTAAAACTCTGTTGTTGTTTCTAGTGGTTTTGCTTTTTCTTTTAAAGGGTTTCCTTGGTGTGGGGGGCACATTCCCCCTTCTTCTCCTTTTGCAAGATCCATGCACTTTTAGTCCACTGGGCCTTTTTCAGCTCCGAACCAGTTTACATGATTTAATTTTCAAACAAGTGGTTTTCAATCATCTGTTGTGAATAATCCTTTTTCACTTTTAAGTGGAAGGGGTAACATTGCCCTGCCTTCAAGTAGTATTCCTGCCGGGGCCAACATATCTCAACCTCAGTGGAACTGGACACAGGATATGGGGGGAGGAAATCGTACCCAACTTGGGTGGAACCCCTTTGTAACTACATTCACTTCGCAGGACATGGCCCAAGGAAACCCCAACAAACCTTTTGGAAAATTTGGTTGGGGAAACTTTCCCTATCAAGCTCCATAACCCATCCCTTTTTCAACAAAACCAAGATTACCATTTCTGCCAACATTAAATTTTCTAGATATGTCGAAGCTAATGAATGACCCAATACGACACAATCCATCTTAGTCTCCCATCCCTACTAAGATACCATCGTACATTCCAAAATTCGAAGGAAAAACTGGTGAACATCTAGGATACCATGTTACTACTTTTAATTTATGGTGTTCCTCTAATTCACTAAACAATTATTCAATTAGACTAATGTTATTTCAAAGAACCCTACTGGGAATAGTAAAAAAATGGTATATTGAATTGCAATCAGTTACTTACTATCATTTCAAATATTTGGCGGCATTTTTTCTCAACCATTTCCAACTTCCTGTTTCGTATGATGTTGGTACAAAATTGTTGTATACTTTTAGACATAAAAAATCCACTCATATTGTGATGAACCTGCAATAAATAATTAACGAAAATACACGAGATAGCAGAAATAACAGAACTCAGAATCACTTTTATATTGATCCCAGGCCACTTCGAGGGGGCAACCTCCTTTGAGCAAGCTCAATACAAATAACTTCACGGTACCTTCATTGGTCTCAACACAAACTTATATACTAAGTCTAGGATCCAATACCATGGGTCAATACCATGTGTCAATACAAACCATGGGCCAATAAAAAATATGGATCAACAATTACTACAGGACGACTTACAAAGCATATGCGTCCAACAACAATAATACAAACTATGGATCAACAAATACTACGGGACGACTTACAAAGCATATGCGTCTAACAACAATATACTAGCAAAGTAAATAGAAGGGTTGACATGGGTTCCTAACATACCCTCTCCCTTAGAAAAAGCTTTGTCCTCAAAGCTTTAGATGTGGAAATTGATGCAGAATTTGAAGGAGTGGTTCCCCTGTAGCATCCTCGGGTTACATTCCGGCCCACTGATTCCTTTTGAGTTTCAGGGAGGATTGCTTGGAAGGCTATAGATGAAGAAGGACCATATCAGCTGCGTGAAAAGTGCGTTCAGAATGATGTTGATTGGCTTGTTGTTTCAGTCGAATCTTGCCATGTGAAGATTGTCCTGTAGAATGAGAAGAATCTGATCGCGGTTTCGAAGAACCGAGTCAATTGCCTGAACTGGGGAGATGCCGAGCGTGTATGGAAGAAGAAATGGCGATGCTTGCCCATAAAATGCTTCATATGGTGTCCTTTTAGATGTGGTATTGTACAACTGAAGTGCTTCTAGGAAATCCATAGAAATAGCTGTCCAAATCTGTGTAGGGATGGGAAAGGGTTCGAGCAGTCCCGAAAGGAGTGTCGTTTCACCCTTGTTGACCTGGCAAGTATCATAGTCAACCACCATCTGTTGAATTGTCATTTTCAGTCCCTGCCAAAAGAAGTTACATTGTTCTCGGTCATACATTTTGAGGAACCCAGAGTGCCCTGCTGATGAAGAAGCAAGGAGTTCATAGAAGAGATAGCCCTGTTGAACAGATTGCAACCAATTTGGAACAAGCAGAGAAATAAATGTAAGAGAAGCTAGGTCATCAAATGTGCGAGAAGGAGCATCTCTCACCATATTGTCCTTACCCTTCTTGTAAGTGATCGCATAGGCATAACCCATGAGTTGGATAACCCATTTCAGGTGTGCTGGGGAGGAGACCCATTGTTCCAGGAAATTGTCCAAACTCTGGAGACCAATCTTGATGCAGACATAGTTCCCTAATAGGTATGGCTACCACTTCTGTACTGCATGCAAAATAACCATCATTTCCTGCTAAGATGTAGATGCGGCTAAATTCGTACCGGAAAGCTCTCTTGAAGGTGACAAGCCCACTGGTTCGGAAAGGACACCTCTATATCTATCCAAAGAAGTAGAGGAGACCATTGATGGGTGCATCTGAATGGAATGGAGTTGAGCGATGACACCATGTGAATTCTTATTAAGAATATTTTCCAGGTGATGTGAACTGATGATGCGGAGAGACCCTTCTTGTAAGCCTTTAAATTTGTGTTGTATCCCATTGACTGAAAACTGCATCCAAAGTTCAGCAAAATCCCATAAGATGGGGCCAAGTGTGCGTAACCATTGAACGCCCAAAACCACATCACATCCGCCTAGGGACAAGGAAAACATGTCAGAGCGCAGGTTATAATATTCCAGAGAGATACGCACATTGTGACACTTCCCCTTGAAAGGTGAGGTGCCCCCATTGGAAACCATGACTTCAAAGTTGGAGCAAGGATGGACAAAACAATCAGCATGTTGAGTGCTACCAGAATCAATGAGTATTGTAAGAGGAAGCTTCTTGAAGTAACCCCTGACCCGCATTGTTTGGGGGGTGGTGACGTCGGATAAAGCATGGAGAGATATCTCTGGTTGTTCATCCTGAGATGGGGGGTCAATAGGCGGCTCCTGAATGTTGACCTGATCATCCATTGTATATGGAGTTTCTTGACCAATTGTAGAGGCAGGCGGAGAATCCATATCCAAGAGATAGAGATTTTGTTGAACACATCTATGTCCCCGAGTGAATTTCTCATCACAATTATAAAAAATCCCTTTTTCTTTGCATGCCTGCATCTCTGTTTCAGACAAATGCTTGATAGGAGTTGGTCGAGGAGCTGGCGGGATGGGAGGTCGTTGAGAACCCATATTTCGGAAGGGAACAAAAATGGGTTTGGAGCGTTGTTGGGCTGCAATCTTGTCTTCTGCCAACTTAGCCAACCTTAGGACTTCCATCATTGTGTTGGGACAAAACATTTTAACCTCTGACTGGATTTCATCCTTAAGACCACTGATAAAACAATTCCTGTACAATTCATCAGACAATCCTTCTGAGTGATTGGCTAGTTTCTCAAATTCTGTTTGATACTCTCTCACAGTGCCACTTTGACGAAGTTTAGTGAGTGCTCCGGTGAAGTCATCAAAAGCACTAGGACCAAATTGTTTCAAAAGGAGTTGGCAAAAATCTGTCCATTTTGGCTTGACATGAGCCTTGATGTACCATCGGTACCATTGAAGGGCTTCCTGTTCCAAATGAAAGGATGCAAGTGAAAAATTTTGGACATAAAAAGTATTATGTAGACTAAAATATTTTTCTGCATGATAGATCCATCCAGTTGGATCGGTACCATTAAAGCAAGGAAATTCAAGCTTCGGACCATGGAAATTGCTGGAAGAAGAGAATCCATTGGCTGCCGAAGATTCGTGTTGTCGATTATTGTTCATGGTTGAATGTTGAAGATGGAGGCTGAGAAATTTTTCATCCAGATCTTGGAGTTTGGTTTGGATGGCTGCAAGTGCTTCCTCCATGGTTGTTGCTCCTACGCGGGTGACAACCATAACCAGGAGTTTTTTTTTTTGGGGGGGGGAATGGATAGAAAAACACAAACAAAATCTTATTTAGTAAAGGGAAATTTGGATTTGGGAAAAACTCGGAGGGGTAATTGGGGTTTGAGTAGGTTTTGGACACTTTCTAATGGACAGGGAAGCACAAAATGGGGATTTCAGAAGTGGGGTGAAAGAATGAGAAAATTTTGCAGAGAGTGACAAAGAAGCAGAATTAGGAAAGGAACTCGGTGGTAAAATTTGAAGGCGATTGGGTGAAATCCGAAGAAGTTATGACAAACCCTAAAAATAGACAAATGTGAGATTTCGGGCTTTGGGAAGTGGAATTTGGGATAAGGTCCTTAGGAATGAAATATGCAGAACGCGATTACTGGGGTGGCAGGGAAGTTTCAAGGGAAACGGAGTGAAAACAAGGGAGATATGGCCAAAAAATAGATTTTCTTTTTTCAAGAATGGATCTGCAACGGCACGGAAGGGATCTAAAACAAATAGATCTGCAACGGTACAGAAGTGATTGGAAACAGAGGGATTTGAAGTGGCGTCGAATGGATTGAAAATGATTGGATCTGAAATAGATCTGAAACGACTGGATCTGGAACGACTTTCAGAATGGATCTGAAACGGTGCAACAGTGATCGATAATAGTTCAGTTGAAAATAGATATGGACACCAGGTATGTGCAGCTTCCTAACAGTTCAGGGGTTTCACTCGGCCACCAATGTTATCTGACGGCTTGTGTATTGGGGTAGTACCCCTCACTCCACGGCTCAGGTAAAACTGAAAACCGCTTTGCCACAAACGACGACTCTTGGTTTACCTCATGGGTGGGAACTAGTCAATCAGGTAGGGGTCATTGCCCTTTTCGCTGGTAGGTCCTCTCAGTGGGCCAGCTAATTTGGGGTTCCTATGGTAATCCTCACAATGAGTTTTAGGGCTTATGCCCAAGTACTTCCCACAGTTAAGCGAATAGGGATTATTCCCAAATCTGTAGCTGCAACAGATGCGAAAATTGTTTTTGGCATAAATTTCACCCAGCGAGCCCAAGAAAGTGCTCTTATACCAGATGTGATGAACCTGCAATAAATAATTAATCAAAACACACGAGATAGCGAAAATAACAGAACTCAGAATCACTTTTATATTGATCACAGGGCACTTCGAGGGGGCAACCTCCTTTGAGCAAGCTCAATACAAATAACTTCACGGTACCTTCATTGGTCTCAACACAAACTTATATACTAAGTCTAGGCGCCAATACCATGGGTCAATACCATGTGTCAATACAAACCATGGGCCAATACAAAATATGGATCAACAATTACTATGGGACAACTTACAAAGAATATGCGTCCAACAACAATAATACAAACTATGGATCAGCAAATACTACGGGATAACTTACAAAGCATATGCGTCCAACAACAATATACTAGAAAAGTAAATAGAAGGGTTGACATGGGTTCCTAACACATATTTCTGATCATATTCAAGAGTGGCAAAGAAGGAAAAGGATGATTAAAGATTCTATACCTCCTAATTTTTTGTTAGAATGGTTTTTAAAGTCACTTTTCCCTTACATCTCTAAAGATGTTTCTACTTCGGAGGTTATTACAGAAGGGGGAGCTATCTTCAAAGTCCAGCAATTGGATTTGACATACTCTCAATTTGGGATTTTGTATGAAATTATACCTGATGCACCATGGACAAATACTTATTTTTATAGACAGAAACCAAGACCACATGTTGATGGCATTGTTGGTTCAGTCGAAAATTCTATTGTAGAAGCACTTGAAAAACAAATGAAAACTTTATCCGTCAAATGCTCTATAGCAGAAGATTGACCAAGGAAACCATTGAAGCATTCAAATCGCATGGGAAGGGATTAAAAATAGGCTAAGTTTCCAAATTTGAGGAGAAACAATCCATTTATGTGAGGGCTAAGGAATTAATCAAACCTCTTCAAGCACACTTGGACAAGAATATTGGCAAGATTACCTAGAAATTAAAATATTGTTGGAAGAACATAAGGGAACAACTAGTTAAAATGTGCCTTCCTCATGTACTTTAGTGAGAACTATGGACATAGTTCAATTTATATCAATGATTTGGATGATTGTGGATAGTTTGGTGGCATGGTTGTTGATAGTGGCCTTGGAATCCTCTTTCCATATCCTATCTATTGATAAATTGCAAAGCATATCACTGCCTAGGAGCAGGAAATGGAGTGTAGTATTCATTTGAAAAGGTTCCCTAGGAAAATCTTGTTTATTTGTAGAAGGTGACATGACATTTTGAGTAATGATTGGAGGAGCTCTCCATCATTCAAAAGAGTTATGCATTATGACTAAAGTGAAAAAGTAAAATATTGATTGTACATTACAAAGTGCATTCGCACAAACTAGGAATAACAAATGGATTAGCTACCCAATTAGCCCAATATTTGAGTGGATCCAATGTACAAAAACATGAAAAAATTTCAAAGTACTGAAGCAATAGTAAGTCTAGATGATCCAAATATTGGGTAGATAGATGAACTCCGTAGTGGAGGCTAAGTTACCATAGAAACAAAAGGAAACCATGGTAGTAATGGATACTTAGGTCACATCTACAACATAAGGAGGTAGTATAAATGTAAGTATCCAAGAGGCATTGTTGATAAAGTTTGGGTGGATATGGTTCTTGCAAGGGATAGTATGGAAAATGAGAAATTACACAAGTAATTATGGTAGATATAGCGTAGACTCATTGGTTGGAGAATCCAATCACTTATAGATGCATAAGTTTGAGAAATAGACTTGGAGGATAGTAGGTTCTTGAGGATATTGTCATGGATGGTAATGAATTTTAGTAGAAGAGGATGCAAGGCATTACCCTTGAATTACTTTTGATACCTTTATTGCATGATCATTCGGGTGGCCACCTATCTCTATGGACATACATGATGAAAGGTTAATGAATATAAGAGTTAGTTTTGGATTTTCTTTGAATGATGGAAAGGAATGCCATAGATATGTTAAGCTCCCTTGCTAAGAAACTAAGCACACCATAGACCTTGGAAACTCACATTAGTTGGTTGCACTAGGAGAGTATTGGAAGTGAACTTGGTGAGATAAGGAACACATATCATCATAATTAATGCCATCCATAGTCGTGCACTTTGCATGATGGACAAAATGGAAAAGAAGAACTGATTGGCTTATAGATGACTTGTGTACACTTGATTAGGCATGCTTGGTTGGGTGTATTTCAATTGGAAATACTTACTTGAGTGCACCTGGGTGTGACTACAACTTGAGTGGGACCAATTCTTAACACATGTGTTTCCTCTTAAAAGGTCAAATGTTCAAATTTGGAGCGGGTAGGGTATGTACACCTTTATAGACTTTAACAGTGAAATCACTATGTGAAGGGGGTCCCTTATCCCACAAAGAAGAGGGTCGCATCCACCAATTTGGTATCTAGATTGGATTTGACCTTAAAATTAGATTATTACTATTAGTATAACTATTACTAATATTACTATTATTAACATTGGCAAGATTCCTAGCTTGGATGAACATCAGTTGGATAGATGTTGGCTGGGTGCACTTTCTAGGTTCATTTGGGAACATATTTTGAGTGCAATTTATGGGTGTACTTGCATACACCTTATCAAGAACACTCCTAGGAATCCTTGGATCCACCTTATTAAGTGTAATTTTGAGTGCGCTTGGAAAAATGACAATTGGATGCGTTCCTAGGTAAACTTGTGTAGCTACTGTTTTCACACCAGCTAGTGCAAAAGGGAACCTGCTAAGGATTATGGAACCCTTAGTAGAAGCTCATGAATGGATAGTGCGTGAGTGCAAATAAAAGTAAAAAACTAATGTAAATAATTACCGCAGTAACACAAAAAACAAATATTGATTTTGTATTACTCTGTAAAAAATGGTTTACAATGGATATTTACCTCAAAAGGTGAGTAGGTGAGGACCCTCATAGATGTATGAAGAGTAGTGCTCCGGCTCTCCAAGGTTCCTTGCTCTTCTCTGAATGCTCAAATGGTGGCCAAAACTCAACTAAATGGGAACAAAAGCTCAAAGAGGTAGGCTAGAGTTCAATAGGAATTTCAACAGAGTTTCGGTAGGGAAGAGTGAATGATGTTTTTTAAATGGGGGGCCTCCATCACCTTTTTATAGCAATTTTGGGTGGTGGAGCATTGACCCATGGTATTGGGAAACCACTAGTACTGGTCTGTGGTATTTTGAGTTTCCCTCATTCCCCCCCCCCCTTTTTTTTTGGGGGGGGGGGGGGGATTTTGAATTTTTTGGAGGAATTTAATCATTTTTTAGGGAAATAATTGAATTTTTTCCCATTTGGTTACCAACTTAGGAATTTTTGGTTTTTTGGAGGCCAAAAATGTAGGATAAATGGATAAATGGGTTATGTGACTAGGGGGTGATCTAAGTGAACAATTTTTGGGTGTTAACAGATTTCCCCTTGATGTGTGAGGGTAGGATATCATTGTATGGCCGATAGAAATCATATGTTATGACTTTTTCAGGGGTGTGAGCATTGTGATGGCGGAGAGTAGAAACTGGTTAGAGACTGGAACATGTGTTTCATGCAAACTGTAAGGGATAAAATACATGACCTCAATAATGGATAGGGAACATAATCTCAAATATATGGATGAGGTAGGCATACCCATGCTCGTTTCAAGATATACAAATAATGGTGAATCCCAAAGGGGACCTGAACAATACATAGAGAACTATTGTGTACATCATACGAGTCCAGAAGGGACACAAATCTGAGACATACTCAAGGGCCAACCATGATTGATCTGAAGAATTGATACATGGAAACAATGGAATCCATCCTAAATGCAGTACCATAACAACTGATGCTTTGTTGGATATGAAGGTGTCCAACAACTATATGGACTCATCGACTAAGAGACAGAATCTCAAAGGTACACTAAAATGCATCTGAACTAGATACTCGAGGAAGCATATAGCTGAAGGGATTCCGAACATTGTCGCCAACGCAAAGTTTCATTAGGGAAGAGTGAATGATATTTCTTAAATGAGGGGCATCCATCACCTTTTTATAGAAATTTTGGGTGGTGGAGCATTGACCCATGGTATTGGGCAACCACTAGTATTGGTTTGTGGTATTTTCAGTTTTCCCTCCTTTTTCCCCTTTTTCTTATTTTATTTTTTGGAGATTTTGATTTTTTTTGAGGAATTTAATCATTTTTTAGGGAAATAATTGAGTTTTATCCCATTTGGTTACCAAATTAGGGATTTTTGGGTTTTTGGAGGCCAAAAATGTAGGAAAAAGGGATAAATGGTTTATGTGACTAGGGGGATGAGCTAAGTGATTTTTTTTGGGTATTAATAGATTTTTCCCTGATGTGTGAGGGAAGGAGCTCATCGTATGGCCAATAGACATCATAGGTTCTGAATTTTTCCAGGGGTGTGAGCATTGTGATGGCAGAGAGCAAAAACTGGTTGGATATCGTAACACGTGCTTCATACAAACTACAAGGGATAAAACTGAAAATACATCACCTCAATAATGGATGAGGAACATAATCTCAAATATATGGACGAGGCGGGCATACCCATGCTCGTATCAAGATATAAAAATAATGGTGAATCCCAAAGGGGACTTGAACAATACATAGAGAATTGATTTGTACATCATATGGGTCCAAAAGGGACATAAATCTGGGACATACTCATGGGCCAACCATGAATGATCTGAAGAACTGATACATGGAAACAATGGCATCCATCTTGAATGTGGTACCATAACAACTGATGATATGTTGGATCTAAAGGTGCCCGACAACTATATGGACTCATCAACTAATATTTGGAATATCGAAGGTACACTGAACTAGATACTCGAGGAAGCATATAGTTGAAGGGATTTCGAACACTTTTTCCAACGCAACCCGAATATCCGGGGGAACAAAAAAATGGGGGGTTACAAATAGACTCACCAATGTGCTAGAGTCAAGGGAAATCCTGGGTCTTCGACCAATAACTAAAGGGACCAATAACCTGTACGAATCTCAACTGTGCGATGATAGAGTTGAAGTTGAGCACATGAGAAACAACCATTCTAAGAGGCACTAAGGAATCCATCCACTCATATGGTCCATAGGAACTCACCACTGACGGAGATGAGTCTAAGGTACAAGGACCTCTGGGTCTATCCTATGGAATAGATGTGTTGGCATCGATAAAGAGAGACCTACAACTACCAAGGCAATGATGTTTCCTTGATAGGAGTGTGAGGTGTACAACCAAGATGTGATGGAATTAGCTGTGAGACTGACAGATTGTGGGGGGATACAGGGGTCACAGAGTGATGGGAGTCAAAATTACTTTGTTTAAAGTATGACGACAGGGCTGATCAGACAACATATGAAATTGACCTTGGGGAAGGGGATCATAGCTTAAGGAATTAATGACTGTGGCTACAATGGGGGAGACTCAGGGGGGAAACTGATGAGTGAGACTAGGAGAATCCAAGGGTGACACATCACATAATAATATGAACAAAGGTGACCACACTGGGGATGCTTCCATAATGGTAGGAATAGATGTGATCGGGCGTGGCCCCAAGAGGCATCTTTTGGGCCTTCTTCATTGTTTAAGGAGCTCGAATAAGGGATAAAATTGTGCTCTAAAGGATACCGTCATGTGGATTTGTACGAGCCCATAACAGTGCATGATCATAGGTGCTTTCACTTTTAAGGAGTCTAAAAGCGATAAGAAGACACTGAAATGGTGAGAAGATACCATCTTGTGGATTTATACGATCCCAGGATGGTGAATGCTCATGTTCGATTTCAATTTTAGAGAGTCTGAAAGCAATAAGAAGACTGAGGGGGTTATTTTTCATGTGTTAGTACCCAGATATCGAAAAAGCATGAAAGTATGCAATGGAGAGCTCTTCTAGTCGACATGACTAGAGTATTACTTTTTTGTATTTAGTCTACTAGGTCCGGAAAGGGTTAAACTTATACCAGATAAACGCCTTTTCAGATACTTTAACGAGCATGAAAGGAAGCAAGATTGCTTGACGATGTTTTAATTCTTTAAGGAGTCAGAAAAGAGCTTAAGATAAACTACTGAATTGCCTTTTTCATAAAGAAGCTTCACGACCCGAAAATAGGATAAAAGTATACCGAACAGATGAAAAATGCAAGCAAGGAGGAAGTTTTCAAACAAGGGACAAGTATGAGAACCAAGAAAGAAGGTGAGGGGGGAACACTGATGCGGCCTCCTTGCAGGTAGATGAATGGTGGGTAAATAATGCAATAATTGCAGTATGGAGGGAGAGGAGGGATCATGAATAGGTTGCGATAGACAAAATGGTCAAAGTGGGGCGAAAAAATCCCACGTCCTTGATGGCACACAAATCAAGGTGGGGGGAATGGAAAAAATGCCCGAAAAAGGAGTGAATGAGAGAGAGAAATGATCTCAAGCATAATCACAGGCATGAAATTTTGAATCCGACAGTGCAAACGGCATAGAAAACGGAGGTCGGATGACTCCAGAATGGTCAAAGACAAAAAATGGTCAAAATGGGCTATAAATAGAAAAGGAGCCTACCTCCACATGTCATTTTCACTGTTCAAATTTGGAGGAGTGTGGAGGGGACCACAAAAGGAAATTGTGATTTCTTTCAATCTGTTTGGGGGATTTGACTTCTGTGACTTGCAGGTAACGTTTAAGACTGTTTTTGTCATTTTTGATGGTTATTTTATTGGATTTGGTCCTCTAGGGAACCCCGACGAGCTTGGTTAGGGAAAAAATGTGCCAGAGATAATTTTTCAAGGGGAAAGGCACTCCCCTGAGTGAGGCTATTGGCCAAACACTCGCGCTTCTGGAGTGCACTTTCCTTTGAGGAAAGTGTGCTCCGAGCGTGGCTGTGGCCCAAATAGTCGCACCGCACTCCGAGCACTGTTGTGGGCCAAACATGAGCACTCTAGGAGCACACTTTTTGAAGGGAAAAAGAACTACAGAGCATGTCAAATAGGCAGAAAAGTGCGCTCTGGGTACACTTTTCTGCCTAATGGTTGCGATGTGGACCTAGAGGAGACTGTTTAGTATTGATTAATGCTAATTTGGGGTTTTGTCATTTGTGTGTAGGATGCTGAGGGTGAGATGGAGAGAGCAAGAGATCGGGGAGCTGCTGGATGACATTACTGATGATGAGGATGTACAGTATACTTCTGGCCCGATGTGGGTTGCTAAAGTTTTCCAGGGTGCCCCCAATGCGTACGAAGAAGTTACTGTTGAACAAGTTGGTAGAGTTTTGGGATGTCGATGTGGGGGAATTTGTGATACAAGGGGAGTGGATAGATATTTCATTGACAAATGTGTACTTTCTGACGGGGCTCCCTCAATTAGGTGTGATTACAGACACATAATTGAGGAATCCCAGTGATGTCTCGATGGAGGATCTACTGGAGTGACATTGTTATGTATCGAACTATATGCATTACAATGCTATACTGATCTGTGATATACAGATTCTGGAGATATGATCCATAACATTGTTGGTAGTGAAGATACTGGGGTCAAAAGAGCCCCATAGGGTCTCTGGAGGTCAGATGATGCTAGTGGAGCAGGATATAGCAAGGACATACTTTGGCTGGGGGCAGATGTATCTGACAGTGGTTCGACTAGAACTGAACAAGGTGAGTCGTATGAGAGGGGACTTCTGTTTCCATTCATTCATATGTTATTTTTTCTTTGAGCGGGTTTAGACACTATGGTCGCAGTATGAGATAGTGGACACACTGAGCTGAGGATGCGGTGATGGAGAGAGATGATGACTCGCGGAGGTGGGGGATTGGTGGGTCGGTTCTTTACACGAGAGTTGTTTGCATAGTGGCGGTAGATTCGAGTGGTGATCAAGAACTTCCCATACATAGGGATGGATTACAGGGGGGATGTAGAGCTACCATGACCTCCTGACCAGGCATGGGGACTAGATGGTATGGTTCTACTTATTTTGTAGTATCATGTTGTTTATACTTCATAGGATATATGATAGCTAGAGTATTTCTATTATTCCATTACTGATGATGTGCTTATGTGTGCATATGTGGTGCTGAGGCCTCCAGTAGGGTGTCGGGTGCGGAGGGTTTGAGTGGAGGGAGTGGATCCTCCCTTCCGTGGGCATCGGTGAAAGAATATTAGTTCGACGATTTTGGAGTCGCTACATGTGGGGATTGGCCACTTACTAGAGGGAGTGGTGGATGATGGATGGAAGAATTTGGATCAGGAGTTGATCAACATTTTCTACAATGCTCCACGGGAGTCGAGACTAGTGATGCATAGGATTTCTATGGCAGTTGATGTAGTGAGGGCCATGCCTCGGGGGGATGCCCCTTCTAATGACGATGAGGAGGATTCAAACAAGGAGACTAAGTCATACAAGGAGGAGGAGGAGGAGGAGGAGGAAGACGTAGATGACTGAGATGACTAGGAAGTTGATGGAACTTCCCCCTAATGCGATGAGCACGGAGAATTTTTGTATTCGGTGATTATTATTATGAGAAGGAAGTTATTGGGGCTCCTCGATGTAGTGTTGCTTATGTGATGATATAAACATTATGACATTTTGATGATATATATATGCACGTGGATGCATTTTATTATGATGATGAGCCTTTTTTATGATGTTGTATGCCTATATGATGTATATGTGCATGTGAATGATATGATGATGCATTTTTATGGTTTAATTCCTATGTGTTGTGATTTATATGCCATTCTAGAATAATTTTAGCCATTTGGTCTGTAACACCATTCTGACTTCGTGGGATGTGGGTGAATGTAATGAACTCAAACTTTCTAATCAGTTGTTTAGTGCGAAAGAATTTTCTAAAAGGGAAAGGATCTCGTACCTGATAAAATTTATTGAGCTCGGTGACAAGGAGTTGGGAACCGAGAAACACATGAAGGTGACTAATTCCCAACTGTAGGGTAGCATTCAAGAGACCGATCACAACATCGTACTCAGCCTGGTTATTGGTGGCGGCACCGATACATACTCCATCGAGGTGGATCAACTCGTGTGAGGGGGAATACACTACCCAAGCTATTGAGGCGAGGTTCAGAGACCATCTACTTGTGCCATCGGCAAAAACAACATAGAGAGGGGGAACATGATCCATCTGTGGTCACGTATGGAAGCAAACTGAAGGTTCAAAATGAAAAAATTGGAAAACAAAAGGAAAGAAAACTATGTAACACAGACTATTGGGTCCGGGAAAAGTTACGGGAAAAATGATTTGAGATAAAACCCATTGCGAGGGTTGGTCAAAGGGTGTCCTTCAGAATCGACGAGTATGTATGCCCTCTTGCCTAGACAAGCTTGGAAAATGTAGCAGCTTTTCCACATGGATTCAAACTTTCCTTTTCGATGCTTGTCATGAGCCTAGTCATAAACGAGCACTAGGTCTCCCTCTTGGAAGGTGCGAGGATGGATGCACTTGTCATAATGAGATTTGGAGTGATGTTTGGAAGCCTCGATTATTTGTAAGGCTTCCCGTCGGTCTTAATCCTCTTATTCCAACAATATTAAGCATTTCTCAAGAGGTGAGGTGTCCGGGAGAAGGTTAATGACAATGTGTAAAGAAGGGATTTGATACTCAACAGGGATGATAGACTCTACACCATGAACCAAATGGAAAGGGGTAAAACCTGTGGAGGTATGAGTATAGATGTAGTAGGCCCAAATTGAAGGAAAATGAATATGGTTCCAATTTGACTTGTGCTTGTTCACTGTTCGTTGAAGGATTGTATTCAGAATCTTATTAACAACCTCAACTTGGTCGTTCCCCTGAGGGTAGTAGGATGAGGCATAATGGTGGTCAAACTACAAGAGGGTGGACAAATCCTTCCAAATGGTGTCTTCGAAATGTTTTCCATGGTCAGACACGAGTTGTTTAGGGACCCTGAACTGAGTTATGACATGGTTAAAAAATAAACATGTCGCGGTCTCATCCTGGAAGCTAAATGTGGGCTTGGCCTCGGCCCATTTAGTGAAATAAGCGATAGCCAGAATGATGTACTTATGGCCACTTTTCGAGGTAGGTTGTACTCCATAAATCAATGGCCCATTTATAGAAAGGGCCGATGGTGACTACTGGATGGAGAGGGGTGGGAGGGGTTTTGGCTTTGGGGGAAAAGAGTTGGCAATTGTGACAATGTTTGACTGCTGTAATGCAATCAATGAAAAGGGTGGGCCATAAATACCCAATGTGGATGACCTTTTGGCAAGTTTCCATTCCAGAGAAGTGACCACCACAGGATCCACTATGACAATTGTTCAAAACCTATTTAACCTTATCATGTGTGAGCCATCGACATAAAATGGTGTCGATGCCGCGTCGATAAAGGACATCGCCAAGAAAGAGGTATCGTGAAGCGTTATGGCGTATGTGACGTCGATCATTGCGACCAATATGGGATCAAATCTTCTGCATTCATAGGTATACAAAGATGTCACCATACCATGGGTCATCTGACGAAATAGTGAACAAGTGTTCATCGGGAAAGTTAGTGATGATCGGAGGTGATGCCGACGAAGAGTGGAAGTCGATCATGATATGTTCCAGTGAAAGGGATTTGGTACTCTTAGGTGTAACAAATGTCAGGTCATATTCTTGAAGGATAATGATAAATTTATCCATGCGGCCTTGAAGCAGGTGATGGCTCAAGAGATAGACGATGGGGTTGGATTCTGCCACAACTGTAGTTCGACTCATAAGAATGTAGTGGCGTACCTTCTAGACAAAACATATATGACGGCTAGGGCCAACTTCTCCTCATGGGGGTAGCGTAGTGGTGGACTAGATAACATATGAATCACATAATATATGACATGTTCTTGATGCGCACTATCTTCCTCGACTAACACGCACGACATATTCGAATGCCAAAACATAGAGGATAAAATACTTTGAGAAATTAGGAGGTGAAATGAAGGGAGAGGAAGTCAAGGCTTGTTTTAATGCTTCAAAATCAGCTTTTTCATGTTCATCCCAAACGAAGGGAATACTGGTTCAAAGAAGGAAAAGGAAACCATGAACTTTCGTAGCATGGTCCGGAATGAAGCAACGGAGAAAATTGGCCTTTCCTTGAAGGATTTGTAATTGGATTAATGTAAGTGGGGATGGGAGGTCAAGAATGGATTGAACCTTCAAACGGTCGACAGTGATCCCTTTTTGGGAAACAATAAAACCCAATAAACGACCGACACGAATGCTGAAAACACACTTGAGGGGGTTCAAGTGAATGTTATATGTGCGATAACGCAAAAATACTTGCTAGAGATCGTCTAGGTGGTCAGATCGTTTATTGGATCAAGCGGTGAGTTCATCCACGTATACAAGGATAATATGGACCAAGTTGTGAAAAAAAAAGGTCATGGTGCTGAAATGTGGCGCCAACAATTTTAAGACCAAATCGCATAACGTTATAGGAAAAGGTGCCCCATGGAGTGGTGAAGGCAGTCTTATACTGATCCTATTTACAAATTTGAATTTGATCGTAGCCACAGAAACTGTCCATGAAAGATAGAATATCATGACCTGCACATGCATCAATGAGTTGATTGATGAAAGGCATTGGAAAGTTGTCTTTGGGAAAGGCTAAATTCAGATCACGAAAATCGGTACAGACGCGAATTGTGCCCTATTTTTTGTTAAATGACAATGGTTTGGAAACCCATGTGGTGTAAGAAATGGGGTAAATGAACCCATCTTGACGCAATTTTTTAATTTCGGACTTCACTACTGGTAGTTTAGATGGGTGAATGGGCCTTTGATTTTGGTGGAAAAGAAGGATGTCTGCCAAGTATCAATATGATGCTCAACAATGGTAGGTTCAAGACCAGGCAACTCAGTATACGACCAAGTGAAAACATCATGGAACTCTTGGAAGAGCTTCTTATAGGAAGATAATTCGTTGGGAGTACACAAGGAACCTAACGTATTATTCTCCACTAAACCGGGCATGATGGAAATATTGACCTGGATGGTGGGAGAGATGTTATCCATCTTACCTCCTTCGAAGGAATCAAGAGTTGGGATGGGGTTCTTCAACCAGGCCACTTGGCTATGGATGAATTCTTTTGACTCGACCGAAAGTTGATTGACCATAACATAAGTGGACTCCTCGGGAATGAAGTAGGCTCTATGATTCATGTCATCCCAAGGGAAGTCAGGTGTGGTTAGGGATTTGAGGATTTATTTGTCACTATGAAAAAAGATGTGTGGAAATATCAGAAGAGGTAGAGATGGAAGTCAGGACAATGGTTGGTTCTCCACTTGTCGAAATTAGATAAATAGCGTTAGCCTCTACCGAGGAAGAGGATTCAGGCGGGTGAATCTCCTCGATGATAGTAATTGATGATTATAAATTAAGGCTGGCACATTTCGTGAAGCACCAACCAATACTCTAGTAAGTTTGGACAATGATGAGAGTAATGGCAGTAGACACCGCATATGGCGCAAGAGTGGTTGGTGCGCAACGATTTGTTAGGCGGTGGGGAAGTGGTTGGTAGTTCAATAACTGGGATATTTGGGTCATATTCCAATGTATTCATGTGTTTTTGAAGGTTGGTAAAGTGCAGATAATTATGGTTTGCATGACCCAAATCATCACACAAGGCACACTTGGGAGGTGCACGTGCTAGAGGAGGGGTTTTAACACCCAAAAATTGTTCACCTAGCTCATATCCCTAGTCACATAACGCATTTACCCCCTTTTCCTACATTTTTGGCCTCCAAAAACCATAAAATTCCTAAAATGGTAACCAAATGGGAAAAAAAAATTATTTCCCTCATCAATTGATGAAAATCCTTCAAAAAATGTCAAAATCCCACAAAAAGGGTCTAAATCCCCAAAAAGAAAAAGAAGAAGGGGAAATAGTCAAAATAAAATAAAAGAATATGGAAAACTCAAAATACCACTAGCCAATACCATTGGTTTACCAATACCATGGGTCAATAATCCACCACCAAAAATAACTATAAAAAGGTGATGGAGTCCCCCCATTTCACATCCATGATCAACTCTTCATACCCTTAGGTTGCCAAAATTACTGTTGAACTTTAGCCTACCACCTTGAGCTTTTGCTCCCCATTCACTTGAGTCTTGTCCACCTCTCAAGCATTAGGAGAAGAACAAGGAACTATGGAGACCCAACGTGCTACTCTTTGTACAGTTGCGAGGGCCCCCATTTACTGACCTTCTAAGATAATTCCATTGTAAACCCTTGTTTGCAACTTAATACAAATTATAATTCATGGGTTCCTATTCACTTGTCTTGTTTACTGCAATAGTTAGTTAGATTTAATTTATCTGTCTTTTCTATTATTTACATTTTCATACTAAACATTCATGAGCTTCTACTAGGGGTTCCATAATCCTTAGTAGGTTCTCTTTTGCACAGGATGGTGTGAAAAAACTAGCTACAGATTTGGTGACTCCACTGGGGTGATTCACATCGATTTTTGGTTTAGCTATTTTAGTTTTGTACTTGTTATTTTGCTTGCATTTTACTTTTTGTTTTTTAGGCCTAACCGCAGGCCCTATACTTGCAGATATGGCCCTTGCCTTTGAAGGACCCTCCATTATTTCCCTTTTTTACGGCCCAGCCCACGACTTTATGCAATTAACTTGCGGCCTGAACGCGAATTCTGACCCGAAACCCATGCTCCCAAGCATGAATTTCAACCCAAAACGCATGCCCAAAATGCTCCTTTCCACCTGTAAGCCACATGCTCCGCCTGCCTTCGGCTCGGACACCCACGCGCTTCGCGCCCCTTCGGGCCTGTAAGTCGTGCACTCCGCGTGCCTCCTGACCTTCTACCCATGCCTTTGGCCATGTTATCTGCGCCATCAGCGCGCCTCCGAGCCTGAAACCCACACCCTTTTTCTTGTTTCTATTTTTTTGTTTCTACGTGACTTTTTCTACATCCTGAAGCACCCATATCACGACTTTCCGCTTCATAGATGTACCCTGCAGGCATTTTTTCTCATTTCCTTACCAAACAGCCTCCTGTTTTCCTGCACCCTTCTACCATTAGTAATTTTATGTTGTTTGCTTACTGTAGCATTTTGGGACATTTCACTTTGCATACATCCTTATTGTGTTTCTATCTTGTGCATTATATTTTCAGCGAGCCCATTTATTTTACACATACAAGTTAATACTTTTTATTTTATTTTTAGTCATTTATTTTCCAGCATTACTTCGAGCGATATTGGGTTTACACTATACACTCCCTATAATTCAAGTGAGACTAAAATTAGCTTAATTCAACACATATTAACCCCACTTGGGCACCCAAAAACAACTTTGTATCTAGGTAGGACAATGGGGTTAGGAATCCAAATAACACCCCATTTTTCATACACATTTGAGACATAGTTTTTATCCTTTAGGTAACCAAAATCCCATTTTATTTATTGGTACGGTTGACACCGATTTTTCGAAGGGCCTCTCCCTTAGGAGGGAAAGTAGCAAGACTGGTTCCAGAATTCTGAGGGGAATATCGCTCTCCATTCTGTACTGAAGGACACCTATTCATTGTACTTATAGTACATGCTGGCACCCATACTGAGTGGGCGATGGCCAAAGAAATGAAGCTATGGGACATCTTTTCGATGTGCCATAGTGAGGTATCTTAGTTTCCATTCTTCTAGGACTCTTTTACCTAGAGTCCCTCTCAGTAGAGGTATCCTTTAGCCATTTAGTTATACATTTTGTATTTCCTATCACGTCCCCACTGACCTCCATGGCCACAGGAGACCCTGATATATTTTTTTTCCTTCCAAATTCGACTGAATACACACACACACACATAGTTGAAATGACTCGGATCCGCAATCCGCAACCCGCAACTGCGAATCCGCAATCCGTAATTGCGGATGCAGAAGTGCCAAAATTCATAACTGGAAATCTTACTTTTCTGCAATCTACAATCCGCAATGGTGGATCTGCAATCTGCAATCTGCAATCAACAATTACGGACGTGAAAGTGCCAAACTTCATAATTGGAAAGCTTACCTTTTTGCAATCCTCAATCCGCAATAGCGGATCCGCAATCCGTAATTGCAGATGAAGAAGTGCCAAAATTCATAACCAGGAAGCTTACCATTCCGCAATCCGCAATCCGCAATAGCAGATCCGCAATCCACAATCCACAATTGTGGATGCGAAAGTGCCAAATCTCAACTTCCAACAACAGTCACTTCCGCAATCCGCAATCCGCAATTGCGGATGCGGGCTTGCGGAACCATTCCCTCTGTCATGGTAACTTTCCACATAATCTTCTAAGGGGCATAACTTCCACATCCTTGTTCCAAATGAGACAAGGTCGGTACCATTGGAAATCTCTTGGAGAGCTCTATCCAATGGTGAAATCCCTGCACCATCTGAGCACTTTTACCATGTCAAATTTACCAGTGAAGATCTGTCCATAACTCTGCCAAAAGGACTTAAGGCTTCTTCCTATCATGATATTTCCTTCCACCTGACCCACATAGGGTTCTGAAACACTTCCATGGATTTCCCCTCCTTTCCAAGGATTAGATGCAAGCATACAACTCATTCGCAGGGTTAATCAAACCAGCCACAACATATCATAACATGTAAAATGCATTAAATTAGATCTAACAAATACATCTATCTCATGCAAGGCTAATAGTGCATTAAACTCATGCAATACAATGATATTCATATAACAATGAACTCAACCTTTTACTCAGGCCTGCACATGACTCCTTGTTAATCAAATCCATATAAACATACATTCCACAATTGAACGTAAGCAACCATTTCATAACAATGCAACACCATCAATTTTCATAACAAGAATACTTATCTTTCAATTTCCGAAGCAACTGGCTAAGTGAGAGCAACGTTCCACCCAACCTTAGATATTTGTCAAGTCTGTACTCTTTCAGATGAGAGATCACCCCTAATATGGTTTGTGTATACACTAAGGAGGGCTATCAGGTTCTCTCATAGTCAAGGTTCCATCTCAATGCTAAGCCAATCTGTAGTTGGCTTTATCAAGCATTCCAGGGCACCTACCCATGCTAAGACAACCTATAGTCGGTTTATCAACCATTTAGGGACATACTAGTCATGCTAAACCAAATTCCAGTTGGGTTTATCAAGAATACCATTAGCAGGGTCATGCCAGGCCACCATACAGTTGGGTTTATCAGGCATACCAAACAATACAATCATGCCAAGCCAGCATACCATTGGGTTTATCAAACACATTAGACAAGCTGATCATGCTAATCCAACTGGAAGCGGGTTTATTAGAAAACCAGGGACAACAAGGGAGGCATTGCTAAGCCAATGGGCTCAACCACAAAGCTGCAGGCATCTCAACACTCAGCCAACCTGGTACCCACATTACCTACCACATGCAACACAAGGAAGACCCTCTTCTCTGTTGCATAGTCCCTCAAGGCCTCTTCCCTTCCAATTCTATTCCAGGATGGGCATAGAAAGGTCCAGTCACTAGTTCTATGAGACTACATCCTTCACTGAGTTTATCAAGCAAACCAACCTTCTTCCATAGTTCAACAAGCTAACTCCTTCCAGGCTTGCGAACAAGGCTCTGTTCTGCAATCTATCCTCTGCGATCCAAGCTTAGGCTTGCATTTTCCTCACGAGTTCTCACCACTCAGTCATGGAGCACTCTGTCCCCGGTGGACTGGGTTCACACACACAATTCTCTTGGATATCAACTCTCTGGTATTTTCTATACCCCAGGGAAACATGATTATCTTCAGGTTATACTACTCTGTTGACTCTGCGTCTCCATAAACGTATGAGCAAGCTCTCTCTCTGTGGGACAATGGATCGTGAATGGCCAGTGCGTGAATGGATCATCAATTTCTGAATGAATGTGGTGGTTGTTTCCTTCCACCCACAGTAGTCAAATAGGCTCTGCCAGTTTCAAGTGTTGAGTGTCTTTCCGGATAATCAACCAGAGTCATTCCTTGCCATACAAAATCACAGGCATGCTCCATACTCCATCGAATTCAGCAACAGGGTTCTCAACCACCCTCTACAGCTGCATTAATGTTAGCAAGGATTTCAAACGGGTTCACAGTCGGACATGTGGAAACATGGTAAACCAATCCCATAACCCCCTCACCTCTCCCTAGTGGATACATGTGGCCCCTTCTTATTAGTTGCCTCCTTAGCCTACTTCTTGGTTATTTTATTCAGTAATAATAATTACATCATTTAGATTTCTTCATGGCTTAACAACCCATGAATAATCAAACTGTCCAAATACTTGCCTAAGCAATAAACTTAAACATTTACTAGTGGGGCCTTGGCCTTGAGCTCCACACCGGGGAAAATACACATAATGCATATACACAATATTTACATTGAATCCATTAAACATCAAGGGAAAAATGGGGTATTACATTGCCTGACTTCGGATTTCATCCCCCTCCAGGGGATACAATTTGTGTGAGCTTCCATATCCTTTAGATAGGTGTTTGCATGATCCTATACCCCCATTGATTAGTGAGTCTACCTTTCTGTTTTTAGGAGTGATTCTTGTTGGTATTATGACCATTTTATTGCCCCTCTACTTGTTGTAGCACACTTTTATAGCAAGTGTTTTTTGAGCTTGTTGTTGGACTGAGTGCCATATTTTTTGAGCTCTCATTTTGCACACACGGTTGCACTAGGATTTTTGAGAATTTTAGCATTTTTACACCTGTCACCATTGATTCACTGAGATACTCTCGTCACCTACAGGGACAGTCCCCGCAATACGGTCCACTTGACCCCACTCGTCACGTTCCCTTGAGACACACATCTTTGTCGCCAGATATTCATCCCGACGCCCCTTATTTCACATATGATTCTAAGTTAGATTAACCTATATACACAGCTCCGTAGAGCCCCATGGAGGTCATGAATCCAAACCCATTTTCTTGTGGGATTGTTAGCAGCGGATCCACCACTATCCCTGCTACCACTTCAACATCCATCCCTGCTATGCCATCCACAGGACCTACACCTGTAATTATATTTACTCCTTCTATACCCATTGGTAGTGGATCTCTTCCAACCACCATCCCTTTGGTTACTAGCAGTACCCCTGGGGTCACTGGACCTTCCTCCTCGTTCCCTCCACATTTTACTGGCGGTCCCTCGATACCGGTTATGACACATGTCACTACCCCACCACTCGGTGGAAGTGGCCCCACGATGAATGCCATTCCTAGCACATAGACCACTTCGACCATGTCACATCCTACCGCTAGTCTTCCATTCATGGTCAGTCTCAACCTACCTAACATGGCCCAATTGACCAATGATCTGATCTGACATGACCCCATGTGGCCTCACATGCCTTCCAAACTCCTTTCAGACATCCCTAAGTTTGAGGAAAAGGTTGGTGAAGACCTCGAAAACCACATCATGTCCTTCCACTTATGGTGTTCCTCTAACTCCATAGTGGATGACTCAATCCGCCTACGCCTTCTACAACGGACCCTCACTGGCGATGCAACAAAGTGGTATATTGAACAACCACACGGGACACACTCCACTTTCACATCGCTTGCTTCGACTTTCCTACAGTTTTTCTAGCTCCCCGTCCATTATGATGCTGGTGTTGAGATTTTTCTATTTTGTAGACAGAACATGACTACCCACATCATTGACCATATCAAAGAGTGGCGTTGTCGTCGTAGTTTATGCAAGATCAAGTTTGACAACCGCATATTTTTAGATTGGTTCTTGAAGTCTCTCATACTCGCATCGCCAAGGATGTGGCATCCTAACGGACCCAAACCAAAGAAAAAGGCATAGTTAAATCCCAACAGTTTGACCTTATCTATGCCCAGTCGCTCTACCTTTACTCGATTTTACCTGATGCTCCTTGTGGCGATTCCTCTTGGAAGGATGCGCCAGGTGCATCCCGCGTTTTTGACGGTATTATTGGACACGTTACATCTTGTAGTCAGCCATATGTCCATATGCCTCCCGCCACAACCCTGAATTACAATCCTATGTTGGTTGTGGAGCCTGATCTCCAGATTCAGAGATATTATTATTCAGTCATGTCCATACCCCAGGTTTGGTTATGATCCTGACACGACCCTAGGGTGGTCCGGGGGCCAGCGGGCCCCCGAGAAAGGGGGTTTGGGCGTAGCCCTCGAGGAAAATTTTTGGGGTTGTTTTCGCCACTAGTTTTCAGGCCCATGGTTTTGGGTAACCCGTGGTATTTTTCCATTGTATTTCCCTTATAAAAGAAAGACATTGTAACACGGCTACGGTTGATGTATTAGGTTTTATGCATTGTAAAGATCTCTAAGATCAGGAAGAGAGACTGTGAGACAATGAAGAGGAAGTGTAGCGGTTGTGCTGCAAGTTGTATCCCTTCACTTTGCTGGATGATATAATAATAAGGACTGGCAACTTTAGTGTGGACGTAGCCCAAACTGGGTGAACCGGGATATATATGTGTCTCTCTTGTGATGTGTATGTGTGATTCTATTTGCATTTCTGTTTATTGTTATTGCTCTGCGATCCTGTTTTTCTAACAATTGGTATCAGAGCCAAAGGTCTATTTGGCAGATAAACCCGCAGGAAGCTAGGGTTTCTGGTTTGAGTAGGAGCAATGGCAGAAGAAGAAAAGTTTAAGGTCGAGAAGTTTAATGGCCAAAAATTCCAGTTATGGAAGATGCAAATGGAGGACTATTTGTACCAGAAGGATCTATTCCTACCATTGGGAGGAAGAGCAAAGCAGCTGGCGGCTATGAAGGACGAAGAATGGGAGGTTCTTGACATAAAGGCTCTGGGAACAATACAGCTGAGCTTGGCTTCATCGGTGGCTTTCAATATCTCAAAAGAAACGACAACGGAGGGTTTGATGAGCGCACTGGGTAAGCTGTATGAAAAACCCTCGGCCTCTAATAGAGTATTTCTAATGAAGCGTTTATTTAATATGAAGATGTCTGAAGGTGGATCTGTTACTGATCATTTAAATGAGTTTAATACGGTTACAAATCAACTAAGTTCTGTAAGTGTAAAATTTGATGATGAGGTTAGGGCTCTTCTAATATTGTGCTCATTTCTAGAAAGTGGAATAGCTTGGTCATGGCTGTAAGTAGCTCTGTCTCTGGTTCAAACACCTTGAAATTTGATGATGTTATTGGTGTTATTCTTAGCGAGGAAATGCAAAGAAAAAACACAGGTGAGACATCAGGTAATGCGTTGACCATGGAGACCAGGGGAAGACAAAAGGAGAGAGGAAAGAGCCAAGGTAATCGTGGGAAGTCTAAAACGGGCAGATGCAAGTATAGATTGGGAAAGATAGAGTGCTGGAACTGTGGAAAGAAAGGACATCTGAAGAAAAACTGTAGATATCTAAAGAAGAAAGGAGATGCACAGAAGGAAACTACCCAGGAAACAAATGTAGCAGGTAATGTGTTACAAGATGCTTTGATTCTTGCATTAGATAATACTAGTGATTATTGGGTAGTAGATTCAGGGACTTCATGTCATGCTGCACCCCATAGTAAATACTTTCATGATTATGTTCTAGACGATTTTGGACATGTTTTATTGGGTGATGACGAGCTATGTAAAATTGTTGGAATGGGTAAGTTATGGATAAAAGTTAAGAATGGAACTGACTGGATGTTAAAAGATGTTAGGCATATTCCTGCTATGAAAAGAAATATGTTGTCAATAGGGCAGTTGGGAGATGGCGGCTGTCTATCTACATTTGGAGAAAAGTGGTGGAAGATCACTAAAGGATCAGTGGTTATAGCAAAAGGAGAGAGGGTAGGTACGTTGTATTTATGTCCTCATAATACTGACCATTCTATCTCTTTAGCTTCCACAGGAACATATACAACATTGTGGAATCATAGGCTTGGCCACATGAGTGAGAAGGGGATGCAGATTCTCCACTCAAGGAAGTTGCTTCCAGATTTGAAGTAGGTAAGTTTGGAATTCTGTGAGAACTGTGTTTATGGAAAACAGAAGAGAGTCAGATTTCTCAGGGTTGGGAAACAGAAGAAGAATGAAAAGTTAGAGCTAGTGCATACAGATGTATGGGGACCGGCTCAAGTACAATCTCTTGGTGGCTCTCATTATTATGTTACATTTATTGATGATGCAAATAGGAAAACTTGGGTTTATTGCATTAGACAGAAATCTGATGTGTTTGCTACTTTTAAGAAGTGGAAAACTTTGGTTGAGAATGAGACAGGAAAAAGTTTGAAGTGTCTCAGATCTGATAATGGAGGTGAGTACTGCGGCAAGGAGTTTGATAGTTACTGTTCATACCATGGTATTTGTAGAGAGAAAACAGTCCCATGAACACCACAAGAAAATGGTGTGTCTGAAAGGATGAACAGAACAATCATGGAGCGTGCAAGGTGTATGAGATTGCATGAAGGGTTGACCTTATAGTTTTGGGTGGATGCTGTAAATACTGTTGTTTATTTAATAAACAAAGGACCTTCAAGTGTTTTGGATGGTGGTATTCCAGAGGAGGCATGGATAGATAAAAAGGTAAACTACTCATTTCTGAGAATGTTTGGTTGTGAAGCATTTGTCCATATTGATAAAGAAAATAGAACAAATCTTGAAGCTAAATCCAAGAAATGTACCTTTATTGGATATGGGGTTGATGATTTTGGTTATCGTTTATGGGATTATGAAAATCAGAAAATCATTAGAAGTAGAGATGTCATATTCAATGAAAAGGTCATGTATAAAGATCAGTTGCAGGGAAAGAAACAGGAAAAGGAAAACACGGAGTACACAGTACTTGATGAAATTATAGAAAATGAAGTTCCAAAGGTGCCAGAAAATCAAGAACAACAGCAAGTGCCTGAAACTCCTGCAACTGCAAGAAGATCTACCAGGTTAAGTAGACTCCTTGAATGATACTCTCCTTCAATGTGTTATTTGTTGATGACTAATGCCGGTGAACCATAATGTTATGAAGAAGTAATGCAGGTGGAAACTAGAAGGAAGTCTGAGCAAGGCATGAATGAGGAGATGGACTCATTGGTAGGAAACTAGACCTGGGATTTGGTTCAGTTGCCTGCTAGTAAAAGAGCATTGCAAAACAAATGGATTTACAGGTTGAAGGAAGAAGAAGGAGGTAAGAAGCGGTACAAGGCCAGACTTGTTGTAAAGGGGTTTGCACAGAAGAAAGGTATAGATTTTGATGAAATATTTTCTCATGTTGTTAAGATGACTTCAATTAGGACTATCTTAAGTCTAGTGGCGGTAGAAGATTTGCATCTTGAACAGTTAGATGTAAAAACAACCTTTCTCCATGGGGATTTGGAGGAAGAGATATATATGCAGCAGCCACAAGGGTATGAGATCAAAGCTAAGGAGAACTTGGTATGCAGGTTGAAAAAGAGTTTGTATGGCTTGAAGCAAGCTCCAGGGCAGTGGTATTTAAAATTTGATAGGTTTATGACAGAACAAGGTTATAGTAGATGTCATTATGACTGCTGTGTTTATTTAAAGAAGCTAGAAAATGAAAGATATATTATCTTGTTATTGTATGTGGATGACATGCTTGTTGCAGGGTCTAAGATGCAGGATATAAATGTACTCAAAAGGAAGCTAGGTAATTCATTTGCGATGAAGGATTTGGGTGCTGCAAAGCAAATCCTTGGTATGAGAATAAAGAGAGACAGGAAAAATCGCAAATTGACATTGTCTCAGAGTGAGTACATATAAAAGGTGTTGGAGAGGTTTAGAATGCAGAATGCAAAACCAGTAAGTACACCTTTGGCCATCCATTTCAATCTAAGTAAGGAAATGTGTCCCAAGACACAGGAAGAGACAGATTACATGTCCAAGATTCCCTATCAATCAGCAGTTGAAAGCTTGATGTATGCCATGGTGTGCACAAGACCAGATATTGCACAAGCTGTTAACACCCAAAAAGTGCTCACTACCTCATCTACCACATTATATGGCTCATTTGTCCATTTTCCTACTATTTTTCCCTTAAAATCCCAAAAAATCCCATTAAAAAGCCTCCAAAAGGCCTAAAATGCCTCCAAAAGGCCACAAAACCCTCAAAATAGCCTAAAAAAGGCTAAAAAACCCCCTTTTCCTCCAAAAATAGCAAAAATCCCCTAAAAAGGGAATAAAAAATATAAAATAATGAGGAAAAGGAGTAAAAAACCCTATACAGCTGCCCAAAACTATGTGTTTCCTAAAACCATAGGTCAGCACTCCACCACCAAAAAACTATAAATAGGTGATGGAGACCCCTTATTCCATATCCACAATCACAAGCACCCTTACTCTGCCAAAATCTCTCTCGAAACCCTAGTTCACCTTTGAACTATTTTCACCTTGAGAGCCACCTTTGGCCCATCCCCAACATTGGAGAAGGAGAAAGGAGCATATTGAAGCTTGGAGCATCCTCTTGGACACTGCAAAGGGCTTCATCAAACCTTGACACTCAAGGTAACATTAATAGTAAAAGTCATTCTTTTCATTTGATGTTTATGTTTCATGCAATATTTTAGAAGTAATTTAATTGTTGTTTTAGCTTAATTAGTTTAATATACTGAACTGCTACTAAGGAGTCCATTCTCCTTAGTAGGTGCTCATTGGCACAAGCTAGGGGTAAAACCCTAGCTACAGTTTTGGCGACTCCCCTAGTTTTCGAATTTCTGGTTTCCGTTTTTTAAATTTTTTCCTTTTGGTTGTCCCTTTCGGCCGCCGCATACCGCGTTTTTTCCCTCTGCAGTCACGTCCCGACCGTGCCTATCAGGCCTTTACCTGCGATCCGACCGCGGCTCTCAGACTGCTTCCGACGCCCTGCCGGCGGATTCAAGTCTGTTACCTGCGATCCGACCGTGGCTAATCAGCCTTCTTGCCGCGATCTGACTGCGCCTGTCGGCCTTTTTCCGGCGTCGCGACTGCGGCTTTCTGCCTCTTTCGCGCGTCCCGACTGCGCCTGTTAGCCCTTCTGCCGCGACCCGACTGCGTCTTTTTCCCTGTTTCTTGCGTCCCGACTTCCTCTGTTGGCCTGATAGCCGCGACCTGACCGCCGCTGTTTCCCTTAAACCCGCGGTCGGCCTGTTCCAATTCGCCACAGACCCGCGGTCTGATTTCTGCTCTTTTCCTGTTTTGAGCCCAACCCCTCTTGCTGCAATATTTTCTGCATCTGAACAGCCCCCTGTCCCTCCTACAGCCTCACTACCTTCCAGCCTTTCTGCAACATAATTTCTGTTCCTTTTATAGATTTCATTTTACAAATTTCAGTATTTTTTAATTCAGAAAATTTTGCAAATTAAACTTTCAATTTCCTCATTATTGATAGATTGGAAGTTGCCCCCCTTGTGGCACTTCTCTTTTTGGGTTCAACACCTCACGAGCACACACTCTGTCACATAAAATCAAGTGAGCCTTGAAAAGTACCTAACTAAACCAACATTCTAACCCCACTTGGGGAACACAAAAGAATCATTGTAGTTAGGTAGGATCAGGGGGATAGGCTTCCAATAACACCCCTTGGTTACTTTCACTTGAGACATAGTTGTTGTCCAAATAGGGAACCAAAATCCCCTAGTACTTTTTGGCACGGTCACGACCAGTTTATCAGAGGGCCTCTCCCTTAGGAGGGTTGAAGTCGGGAGACTGGTTCCGGAGGCCTGAGTGGAATACCGCACTCCATTCAGTAACCGAAGGGCTACCTTTCGCGGTTCGCGGGATATCCCTGTATAGGGGTATTGCGGTCAACGAACTAAACGGCAGATTCACCTTTCTGGACGTGTCATGAACGGGGTATCTTAGTTTCCATTCTTCTAGGATTGACTTCCCGGTATCCCTCCCGGTAGGGGGATATCATAGCCACTTGGCTTTCCTACTCATATTGTCTGACTTGGATTTCATCACCTTGCAGAGGATATGTTTAGTTAAGTCAGAATACTTTTAGTTAGGTGTTTGCATGCTCCTTTACCTCCCTTTGGTCTAGTGAGTCCACCATTTTTCTTTTTTAGGAAACCTGCTGCTTGTTGGTATTCTGACCATCTTTGTTGTTACTCCACCCATTGTAGCACAGCTGTTGCAGTGGGTGTTTTGAGTTGGTTGTTGGCATGAGTGCCTTGTTTTTTAGCTCTCCTTCTGCACACTCGGTTGCATTAGGATTTTTGAGCTGTTTTTATACTCACCTCAACCCACAGAGACTAGACACCATCTGTCACCATTGAGTCCCCGAGACATTCTCGGCGCCTCAGGGGCGAGCCCCCACAGCACGGTTCTCTTGACACCACTCGTCGTAGATTCCGATCATTGTCCGTTGATACCACTCATCACAGATCTAGAGCCTTGTCACTTGACTCCACTCGTCAGCGACGTAGGACTCCGTCACCAGATAGTGACGCTCCTTACTTTACCTCTGATTCTGACGAAGAGTCTGAGAACCCTATTTATACTGCCCCTACTAGCCCCATGGCTGGTACGACTTCCACTCCATTTGTCATAGGGACCATTAGTGGCACATCCACCACTACACCAGTTACTACACCTTTTTTTGGTATGCCCTCCATGGGGCAACCATCTACCGTTCCCCTCACGGTACCTATACCCACAGCGGGAATACCCATCCCCACTACATCAGTGGCTCAAACTACCCATGGTGGTGCTGGACCATCCTCCACTACCTCAGTTCCCCCACTTGGGGGCACCACCCTAAATCTTGTCCCTCCACTTGGGGGCACTGGCCCCAACTTGGTCCATAGCACTACTGTGTCACAGCCTTCTTCCAGTTTGCCATTCATGGCTAGCCTCAACCTACCTGACCTGGCCAGATTGACCAACGATCCTATTCGACACGACCCTACATGGCCTCATATGCCTACCAAGCTCCCCTCGGACATCCCTAAGTTCGAGGGCAAGGCCGGTGAGGACCCACAAAACCATATCATGTCTTTCCACCTATGGTGTTCCTCTAACTCCATAGTAGACGACTCTGTCCGCCTCCGTCTCTTACAGCGCACCTTCACTGGCTCTGCAGCCAAGTGGTATATTGAGCAGCCTCATGGGACCCACGCCACCTTTGCTTCCCTGGCCTCGACCTTTCTGCAGTTCTTCCAGTTGCCTGTCCGCTATGACGCGGGTGTTGAGATCCTTCTATCTTGTAGACAAAACACGGCTACCCATATCACGGACCACATCCATGAGTGGCGTCGACGCCGTAGCCTATGCAAGATCAAACTTGACGACCGTATCTTCCTAGATTGGTTCCTCAAATCCCTTCTCCCGGTTATCGCTAAGGATGTGGCCTCAGAAAGACCCCAGTCTGAAGAAGAAGCCATCCTTAAGGCCCAACAGTTCGACCTCATTTACGCCCAATCGGGTTACCTTTATACCATTATACCTGACGCCCCTCGCGGCGAGTCCTCCCAGCATGATGCGCCGGGGGCATCCCACGCTGCAGATGGTATCATTGGCCGTGTTTCTTCGCATCCCCAACCATTTTCTATAGCACGTCCTACCCCTGGCCCCGACCTATCGCGGGCTACTTCACAGTCTGGAGCAACCAACTCATATGCTCCTATGACACATCACCATTCCCATGGACCCTCATGCCCACCGCAGTGCTTCGGGTATGCGACTCCTGCTTATGCTCCTCCAGTCGCCCCTCAGCCTTACTACCATCAGCAGGCTGCCCCCGCTCCTGCGCCTCCACAAGCCCAACCCGCTTATTATCCGCCCCAGGCAGCCCCTGCGGCACATCCACAACCTGCTCTGCAGTCCTATCAGCAACCCCCTCAAGTTGCTGCACCTGCTCAGCCTCAACCTGCTTATCATCCTCCGCAGCCTGCTCCTGCACCTGCGCAACCTCAGAATCCACCTGCTGCCCAAGGGCAAGTTTACGCCCAACAGAACCCGCAGCAAAACCAGAACAACCAACGTAACCAGGGCCAACAGAACCGCGGCAAGGGCCGTAATCGGGGAAACAACCAACCTGCAGACCAAGCTGGTCAACCGGCTAATCCCCCTGACAACAACAATGCGGCCCCCGCTAATCAAAACCCTGATCGCCCTCCCAAGCAGGCTAAAAACCCCAATTTGCGAACAAACCACCCTTGTTCTATTTGCGGGGTCTATGGACACTATACCCATGCTTGCCCACACTTGGAGCGAGCTCGCCAACTCTGGGTTGACGAGGCCCATCGCCAAGGGCATGCGGCTCCCCAAGCGCCGCCCAACCCTCCCCAACCTCAACAACCCCCTTTGGTGCTGCAAAATCCCTTACCAACCCAAGGCGTGATGAACACTCAGCCGTTGGCCCCTCAAGCTAACGCGCAACCCCAACAACAACAAATCACATACGCCGCTCCTGATCAACCCATGTTTGACTCAGGTACCCACCACTTGCTGATGATGTCATCTGCTGACGTCAACCTACAGACCCGTCGGAACCAATATGGCTCCACCTCTAAAGCCACTCCCACGGATAAACCTACTAACGCCCATCCCACCGATCAGGCGTTACGTATACCTCCGCCTCCTATAGATGGCGCTGCAAAAGCACCTCGTTTCCCACTTCGCCGAATCAACAATAACCCTAACGCGCGCGCTGAGTCAAACTACAACATCGTAGACGACCTAGCCCAATCTCCCGCAGCCATGTCTGCATTAGAAGTCTTGAAGAACTGCCCTTCCCAGCGCAAGACTTTACTTTCCGCCATTGGGGGGATTGACCCAACTGATTCGCATTTGATGGCATTTGATTTAGACCAGTCTGAACCACGCCTACCTTCCAGCTTAGCATTCCAAGTTACTGTCTCCGTTAGGAATCTTGTCATCCATCGGTGCATCATCGATGAGGGTGCCTCCACATGCGTTATGTCTACATTCGTATGGCAGAAGCTAGGATCCCCTCCTCTCCAGCAGTCCACCACTGCATTACGCGCCTACGACGGTCGTTCGGCTCAGCCCCAAGGCCTCCTACCCAACGTACCTATCCAGTTAGGTGGTAAAACCGTCCTTATTGACATAGAGGTAATCAATGCCCAATTGGATTATAACCTTTTACTTGGTCGTAGCTACATGTATGCCATGCGGGCGGTTGCCTCTTCTGTCTTTCGCACCATGATGTTCCCCCATGAGGGACGCGTGGTTAAAATTGACCAGCTCACCTACTATGATCCCAGTGCTCCTGCGGCACCTGAAAATGTTCTCCCCATGGTTGAACAACCTGTTTCTCCTGTCACCACCTCGTTTGTTTCCTCTACGGGACCTGGAGTCTACTCAGACGCGCCGATGACCTCCACCTTTCAATCCATTCCTCCCCCGTCATCTACGCCCGAAATGTCTGACTTATGTACCTTGTCCCATGACAACCTACCAACTAATAATCAACCACCCTTGTTGCCAAAACCACCATTGGTACCTAGCCACATTGGTGTTACACCGATCCATACCATCCCCTTTCTAGTCCCTCCATCAGGAGTAGTAAGCGCCCCGGTTATGGCTACCCTTAGCCTCCCGGGGTTAACCTTGGGATTACCTGTCTGGTATCTTTCGCCTCCCGTTCGCCCGCCAACACCAGATGTCGTCCTCCAACCGGTGCAACCCATGGCTACTACCTCTCAGCCACCTCCTGGTGTCTCTACCCCTTCGTCCTCCACGACACCACCTCCTACTCCCAAACCCACTGGGGGCAGAGGACCACAACCTTACACTGCTGTCCCACCTCCCAAGACAGTAAAAAACCCTCCAGTCTTCCGTGCTCCTCCCAAATGCTCGCTGTGCGACGAGTTGGGCCATGCGACCCACCAATGCCCACAGTTACCAGCATTGCAGAAGCATATGCAAACGCTCGACGATGACCCTAACATCCCAACTGTCGAACTCAACCCCACTCCCAAGCCTAAAGATAAGTCCCTACGTACCAACCACTCCTGCGCCATATGCGGTGTTTACGGGCATTACTCCCATCATTGTCCTGATCTCCCGGATTACAGAGCGGCTCTCTATGAGATGAACAATCTGGATCTTGAGACGGCACCACCTACCATTGAGGAGATCTACCCCCCAGACTCTTCACCTTCTGGAGAGATTAATACCATCTATATGATTTCTTCCACCACTCCCCCCTCGTCAACCGATTTGACGACGCAAACTTTCCGTACTGATGAGGAGATTCTTGAGGCCCTTACTGCCCCGGATTATCCCTGGGATGATATGCATCATCGTTCCTACTTCATCCCAGAAGTGTCTTCCTCTAGCTCCGCTACCCAATACGCGGTTGAATCCAAAGACTTCCTTCCCACTAAGGTCGACTGGTTCAAGGACCCTATTCCTGCTCCTGATGCCTTCGAGGAGGGTAACATGGCCAATATCTCACCCATCATCCAAGTTGATATCGCTGCCCCAGGACGTGCCCCTGAACTCATCACTTTAGGAGCATTCTGCAGTAAACAAGAGATTGAGGACTACATAAACCTTTTCAAAGAATTCCGTGATGTCTTTGCCTGGTCCTATACCGAAATGCCTGGTCTCGACCCCGCCATTATAGAGCACCACCTTGACACCTCTAAGTCAAGGGGCATAATAGATCACCTCGACCCTGTGATAGGGGGCATGATCAATCACTTTGAACATTCCCCATCACATCTATCTCAGCACGTCAATGAACCCATTGTTCAAACCCACACATATGTGATCCAAAATCACAAACCCCATGCACATAGCATGGGGGCAAGTCATTAACCCTGCTCACTTTTTCACACTTGTGATCTCAACCATTTTTGAGGTCACATATCACTTGTAGATTTGATTTGATTTGATACACCTAGTATTCTTCCCCCACGGGTCATCATTTCTCCCCACCACTGCATCCTTGGCTTGGTGGGCTCACCTTTATTTGCAACCATTTTTTAACCTAGTTAGTTCCTTTGACCATTCCGGAGTCCTTATGACCTCCGTTTTTCACACCATTTGCACCGCCGGATTCATATTTCCGCGCTCGTGATGATGCTGGAGACCATTTCTCGCTCTCACCAGGACCAATATCAACATTGTGTCCCGACACCACTAGTCACCTCGGTGCACGTGCCACATCGGCCGTTACCCATTTTTCACATCCTTTATATCGCCAGATTCATTTTTCCGAGCTCGTGATGATGCTTGAGCTCATTTCTCGCTCTCACTTGGTACAATTTTAACATTGTGTCCCAAACACCTTGTTGCCTCGGTTTGCGTGCCACATCGGCCGCCCTCGGATTGTTCCACACTTTTACATGAGCCATTCACTCCTGTCATACTGCAAATGTCTCGTTATTTTGCCACCATTTCATTTCCCCGCAAGGAGGCCCACCAGTGTTCCCCCCAACCCTCGTTCTTGGTCATCATTATTGATCCTTGATTGAACACTTCCTCCTTGCCCGGCCATTCCTTTTGTTCGGTATAATTTTATCCCTTTTTCGGGCCGGACAAGTCCTTTACGAAAAAGGCACTTAGGGAGTTTCCGTTAAGCTCTTTTCTGACTCCTAAAAGAATGAAAAGATCGCCGAGCAATCTTGCTTCCTTTCATGCTCGTTAAAGTACCTGAAAGGGCGTCTATCTGGTATAAGTTTAACCCTTTTCCGGACCTGGTAGACTAATTACGAAAAAGGAATACTCTAGTCACACCGGCTAGAAGAGTTCTTCATTGCATCCTTTTATGCTTCTTTGGGCCTTGGAGACTAAATCTACGAAAAAGCAACCCCCTGGAGTCTTCTTACTTGCTTTCAGACTCTCTAAAATTGAAAGCAACCACAAGCATGAACTGTCCTGGGCTCGTAAAATCCACACGACAGTACCATTCCATTACTTCAGAGTCTTCTTATTGCTTTCAGACTCCTTAAAATTGAAAGCAACCACGAGCATGAACTGTCCTGGGCTCGTTAAATCCACACGACAGTACCATTCCATCACTTCAGAGTCTTCTTATATGCTTTCAGACTCCTTAAAATTGAACACAACCACGAGCATGAACTGTCCTGGGCTCGTAAAATCCACACGACAGTACCATTTTACACACACTTCTTCTAGTTCCTTAACCCATGAAGAAGTATCCTCCCGTGCCTCATGGCACTATGACCGATCATCTCGGCAGCACCCCCAATCAGGTCACCTTTGTTCAGAGTATTCTGCAGTCTCCTGCCATTGTATACCAGCTTGAGTCTCCCTCAGCCAGTTATTCTCCCAGATCCATTACAGCTATGATCCCTTTCCCCTCAGTTAGTTTCATATGCTGCCAGATCATTCCCATTATCATACTCTGAACAAAGGAAGTTTGAGTCCCTCCACTCTACTTGCCCAGTTGTCCCCCCACAGTTTATCAGTCCTGCCATCAGCACTATCACATTTCGGTCTTGTACCTCGCGCTCCTGTCAAGGAAACATCATTGCCTTGATAGTTGCAGGTCTCCCTCTGTCGACGACAGCTCCTCTATTCCAGAGGATAGGCCCAGAGGTCCCTACGCCTTGGACTTATCACCATCTGTGGTAAGTGCCTACGGACCATTCTGAGAGGAATCATCATTGCCTCCCCGAGTGGTTGTTTCTCACATGCTCGACTTCAGCACCTTGATCGCATCGTTGAGGATCGCGTAGGATTATATTCCATCAGTTTTTAGTCGAAGACCCCGGATTTCCCCCGACTCTAGCACATTGGTGAGTCATTTCGGAACGCCCAGTTGTATGTTCCTGTGGATGTCCGGGATGCGTTGGCGATTGTATTCAGAAGCCATCCAGCTACATGCTTCCTTGAGTACCCAGTTTCAGTCCCAGATCAGTTCCAGTTCAGTGTACCATGGACAGTATGACCCCAGTCACTATGATCTAGCAGCTCATCAGTTCCTTTGGTACCACACTCAGTAGCACTGTTGATTGTTCCAGTGCACCATTTATCCAGATCACACATGATCAGCTCAGCAGTATGTCCCAGATTTGTGTACACAGTGATCATGTATCTTACAGGTCCCCCTTTTCGGGCCTCACAGTTCTGTTTATGTATCTTGATACGAGCATGGGTATGCCCGCCTCGTCCATATATTGAGATTATACCTCAGTCAGTATTTGAGGTCATGTATATTTCCGGTCCTCATTTTTTGGACCCCATTGTTGTTATTGTTATGTTATATCCTGATACGAGCATGGGAATGCCCGCCTCGTCCATATGATCAGATGATTCCTCATCCCTTATTGAGGTTATGTACTTTTAGTTCTTGCAGTTGTTCGGGATCGTTGTTCCGGTCTTCAGTTTGTTTCTTCTCTTCTCTCCACATCCCAGGAAAACCATTCATGACTTATGATGTCCATCGGCCATACGATGAGCTCCTGACCTCGCACATCAGGGGGCAATCTGTTAACACCCAAAAAGTGCTCACTACCTCATCTACCACATTATATGGCTCATTTGTCCATTTTCCTACTATTTTTCCCTTAAAATCCCAAAAAATCCCATTAAAAAGCCTCCAAAAGGCCTAAAATGCCTCCAAAAGGCCACAAAACCCTCAAAATAGCCTAAAAAAGGCTAAAAAACCCCCTTTTCCTCCAAAAATAGCAAAAATCCCCTAAAAAGGGAATAAAAAATATAAAATAATGAGGAAAAGGAGTAAAAAACCCTATACAGCTGCCCAAAACTATGTGTTTCCTAAAACCATAGGTCAGCACTCCACCACCAAAAAACTATAAATAGGTGATGGAGACCCCTTATTCCATATCCACAATCACAAGCACCCTTACTCTGCCAAAATCTCTCTCGAAACCCTAGTTCACCTTTGAACTATTTTCACCTTGAGAGCCACCTTTGGCCCATCCCCAACATTGGAGAAGGAGAAAGGAGCATATTGAAGCTTGGAGCATCCTCTTGGACACTGCAAAGGGCTTCATCAAACCTTGACACTCAAGGTAACATTAATAGTAAAAGTCATTCTTTTCATTTGATGTTTATGTTTCATGCAATATTTTAGAAGTAATTTAATTGTTGTTTTAGCTTAATTAGTTTAATATACTGAACTGCTACTAAGGAGTCCATTCTCCTTAGTAGGTGCTCATTGGCACAAGCTAGGGGTAAAACCCTAGCTACACAAGCAGTGGGAGTTGTGAGCAGATATATGAACAATCTATGTAAAGAACATTGGAAGGTAGTACAATGGATTCTCAGGTATTTGAGAGGTACTACCACTCAGGCATTATGTTTTGGAGGTTCAGAAACTGTTCTACAAGGATATGTTGATGCAGATATGGCAGGTGATAAGGATAGCAGGAGGAGCACCACAGGGTATGTGTTTACTGTAGGTGGAGTAGCAGTAAGTTGTATTTTGAAACTGCAGAAGGTTGTTGCACTTTCAACAACAGAAGCAAAGTATGTTGCTGTTACAGAGGCTAGTAAAGAGATGATTTGGTTGCAGAGGTTTATGGAGGAATTGGGTAAGAAGAAGAAGGATAGCAGGTTTTATAGTAATATCCAGAGTGCCATTCATCTTTCAAAGAACTTAGCATTCCATTCTAGGACTAAACATATACAGCTCAAGTACCATTTCATATGCTCAGTTATGGAAGATGAACTGTTGAAGTTGGAAAAGATACACACTAGCCAGAATCCTGCAGACATATTCACAAAGGTAGTGACCAAAGAGAAACTGAGTTCTTGCTCAGTTTCAGTTGGCCTTCTAGCATGAAGGTGAATATGAGAAAGTTGCCAATTCCAAGGTCCAGCAAGTGCAGCAGCGGTGGAGTTGTTGTGATCAGTCTCCAAGTGGGAGATTGTTGGTTGTGGAACCTGATCTCCAGATTCAGAGATATTATTATTCAGCTATGTCCATACCCCAGGTTTGGTTATGATCCTGGAACGACCCTAGGGGGGTCTGGGGGAGTGTCCATTCCCCTGGCTGGGGGGCACGGTCCCCCATCGGGGGTTCGGGGGCAGCACCCTCGAGAAAGGGGGTTTGGGGGCGTAACCCTTGAGGAAAAATTTTGGGGCTATTTTTGCCACCAGTTTTCAGGCACATGGTTTTGGGTAACTCGTGGTATTTTCCCCATGTATTTCCCTTATAAAAGAAAGACATTTTAACATGGCTAGGGTTGATGTATTAGGTTTTATGCATTGTAAAGATCTCTGAGATCAGGAAGAGAGACTGTGAGACAGTGAAGAGGAAGTGCACCGGTTGTGCTGTAGGTTGTATCCCTTCACTTTGCTAGACAGTATAATAATAAGGACTGGCAACTTTAGTGTGGACGTAGCCCAAATTGGGTGAACCACGATATATCTGTGTCTCTCTTGTAATGTGTATGTGTGATTATATTTGCATTTCTATTTATTGTTATTGCTCTGCGATCCTGTTTTTCTAACATCCTACACCTAGTTCCGCACCACCCACCATGAGTAATGGTCCCAAAATTTCTTGTGCCACAACCCATTCTGGAGCAACACCTTCGTATTTCCCCATGACCCCATCCCCTCATATACATTCACCTTCTTGTCCAGCGCATTTTTATGGTCACACCCCGCAAGAATATGCCCCCCCTTCTACCCCACCTTCCTACTACCATCAAACGACTACACCCACACCCACAGAACCTCAAGCACCTCCCGCTTACTATCCACTATCGGCTTCCCATGAACCCGCTCAAACAAAACCCCCCCTGTTTCCCAAGGGAAAGTTTATTCCCAACAGAACCAACCTTCCCAAAAAAACTAATAAAGACAACAAAATACGGGACACAGACATAATCGAGGCAATAACTAGCCTCCTGGTAGAGGCGGTCCACCAATGAACCCCCCTGATAATAATGGTGTCGCACTGGCTAACCAAAATATTGATTGACAACCTTGGCAAGGTAAAATACCAAACTTACGGAAGAACCACCCATGTTCTATTTGTGGGGTCTATGTCCATTATAGACACACTTTTCCCCACCTAGAGTGCACTCACTAACTTTGAAGTGATGATTCCCAACACCAAGGACATACTGGCCCTCCGACACGACTACACCCGCTGCAACCTAATGCACAACCCATTGGTGTTGTAGAAACCATACCCACGCAAGGAATAGTAGCCAATCAACCTTTGGCTCCCCCTCAAGGGGATGCTGCACCCCAAAAGCCAGCTACTTATGTTGCTCCAGGTATTCAACACATTGGTTCAGGTACTCATCACCTCTTAATGATGTCTTCAACTGATGTCAACCTTTAGACACACCGCAACCAGTATGGTTCAACCACCGAGACCATTCCTATGGATAAGGATGCTACAACTCTTCCCCATGATCATTCATTACGTATACCCACACAAACACTCGAAGGAGTTCCAAAATCCCCTCGATTTTACTCTATGTCTCATCAATAACAACCCCAATGCTCATGCGGCCCCCAACTATAACATCGTGGATGACTTAGCCCAATCCCCTGCGGCTATGTCATCCTTATAAGTTCTAAATAATTTCCCAAGACAACATAAAACATTATTGTCCTCTATAGGTGTAATGTCCCCATCTTGACCCTATTTCATTAATATTGTAAATGATGTAAATATTGTTATTTAGTCATGGTGAGGAGCTCAAGGCCAAGGCCCCGCCATTGATTTGTCGTTCTATGTATCGGAAATTAGAATAGATGCATAGAGTTCTTGTGCTAGCGGTGCACAATGTAAAAACGAACATCATGTAAATATGCAATTTTAATGAAAAACCCACAACCAGCTACGCAATGCAACAAAGAGATGGGGGCATGATCTTTACAAGGAATAGGGGGGGAATAAACAAACCCTTGAGCCATGGTGTTAAGCCATTTCATTGAGGAAACCCATGAACTCTCAACTACCCATTTGGTCTCATGCACCCAATCATTTAATTCTTCCAAGAATTGGTTGAGACAATTAATGCCTTGGGATGGGAGAGGTATGGCTATCAATTTTTCGTGTATGGGCAAGAAAACAACCTGGGAAATGGAGTTTTGGGCTTGCTGGGCAAGAAAACCCCCACGAAATTGGGCCCAAATCCATTCTTCACCCATGGCATTGATCCTCTCACGCAGTCTGAGCTTGTTGGGGGTTTTATCCTTCACGTTTTTCACCATTTCCTGCGTTTTTCCATGCCCAGAAACTCATTTTTGGTATTTTGCAGTAGCTGGGGGAAGAGGGATGCAATTTTGGACTGAGGGAGAGGTTGTTTTTGCCCTTGGGGCGTTTTTTCTGGAATGGGTTGCTCTCCCAGTCGATTTTTCCTAGTTGCCAATTTGTTTTGAGTCTACCCACGTTTTTCTGGAACTGGTAGAACCCACTGTTGGGAACTTCACTGTATAGGCATTTTTCTCATGCCCAACAATTATGCTTTTGATGATACATGCACCCATCTCTTAATAGCCGGAGAAACCCAATTGTTGATTGGCTTGGCTAATTTTGATATACCTTTGGCTATGTGAGAGCCTGTTTTTCCCCTTTTCCTTGTGGAGATCATGCCCGACTCGGGGGTGGCAGTGGTGCTGAGAGATTGAGGAGCACACTGGCCTACGGTTGGGTGGAACGTTGCAGAAGCGTAGCTGGTTTCTCAGGAACTACTTGGTTTAAGATAAGTATTCTCGTTTGATAGTTTGATATTCCTCAATTGATGAATGACATGAAAATATGGAATGTATGATGGACGTGTGTTAATTCTGCACATGATTTACTTCTGCTGTGTTTGCTTGGATTTGTACATCTGCATGCCTGTCTTTTTATATATGTGGATGTTTTATTTAGTAAGCATCGGGGCAAATTGCCCGGTTTAAGCACAATGATCCTCTCTATCATGCTGGTATGATAGGAGGGGACATTACAATAGGTGCGATCGACCCTTCTGAATCACGGTTGATGGCATTCGACTTAGACCAATTTGAACCATGCATCCCTTCCACCTTATAATTTCAAGTCTCCGTATCAATCCAGAATCTTACTATTGATTGGTGCATTATCGATGAGGGTGCCTATACATGCGTCATTTCTACATTTGTGTGGGATAAGCTAGGATCCGCTCCCCTACATCCATCCACAACTGCCTTACGATCTTATGATGGCCGTTCATCTTAGTCGCAAGGCCTTCTAGCTAATGATCTAATCCAATTAGGTGGAAAAACTGTCCTGATTGATATTGAAGTCGTCAATGCACAACTCGACTACAACCTGCTCCTAGGATGAAGCTACATGTATGCCATGAAGGATTTTTCCTCCTCTGTGTTCCAGCTTATGATGTTCCCCCATGAGGGGAGATTTCTTAAAATCGACCAGGTCACTTACTATGACTTGAATGCTCTCGCTACACCCAAGAATGTTCTCCCCATGGTTGAACAACCTGTTTTCGGTGTGCCTACCTCTTTTATTTCCACCATAGGACCTAGAATTTATTCAGAGACTCTAATGGTCTCCACAATTCATTCTGTACCGCCTCCCCCTCAATCCATTTCTATCTCTGACTTGTGTACCATTTTTTCAAGCCAATCGGTCCCTAACCCTCAACAATCACTTTTGTCTCAACCGATATCGGTACCTAGCCACGTTGGAGCCACACTGATCCACACAATCTCATTCTAGTGTCCACTTTCAAGAGTAGTAAGAATGCTATTCATGGCCAAACTGAATCTCCCTGGATTGACTTTAGGGCTCCTCGTATGCTATTTACCTGTCCCTAATCCCACTCAAATGCCACAATTCATCCTTCAACTGGTCTAACTGATCACCACTGCCAATCATCCACCTCCCGGGTTGGTAGCCACACCTTGTTTGAATACCTTCCCTCAATCGTCCAAGAATGCTAGGGTAAAATCCATGCAAACACCCACCGCACCACATGTGACTAAACCGTGCACCCCCCTCCTCCAGTACGCGCACCTCCCAAGTGTTCCTTGTGCAATGAGTTGGGCCAACTAACCCATACTTGTCCACAATTTCCCAACCTTCAAGAACATATGTAGACATTGGATGATGACCCAACTATACCAGTTATCAAACTACCAACTACCCCCCCACCACATAACAAATCGTTGCGCACCAAGCACTCCTACGCCATCTGCGAAGTCTACGACCATTACTGTCATCATTTTCCCGAATTACCCAAGTATCAGTTGGTGCTTCACGAAATGTGTTGGTTGTATTTAGAATCATCCACTACTACCATAGAGGAGATTCACCCACCTGATTCCTCCTCCTCGACAGAGGTAAAATCTATTTATCTTATTTCCACAAGTGGCGAACTGACAAATCCCTAGACCTATATCTCTTCTTTGTCTGATCTGACCACTCAATGCTTTTGCAGTGACGAAGAAATCCTTGAATTCCTTAATGCACTTGAATTCCCTTGGGATTACTTGCATCATAGAGCCTATTTCATTCCCAAGGATTCCACCCGAGTTACAACTAACCAAATTTTGGTTGAGTCAAAAGACTTCATCCATAGCCAAGTGTACTGGTTCAAGAACCCCATCGCAACTCTTGATGCTTTCGAAGAATGTAACAAGGCCAACATATCGCCTACCATACAGGTCGATATTTGCATCAAACTAAGTGTAGTTGTGAAGATTACGTTAGGTGCCTCATGTACTCCCGACGAATTCGCATCCTATAGGAAGCTCTTCCAAGAGTTCTGTGATGTTTTTGCTTGGTCATATACTGAGATTATTGGGATTGACCCTACCATTGTTGAACACCGTATTGATACTTTGCCTGACATCCCCCCTTTCTGCCAAAAGAAACGACCCATTCACCCTTCCAAATTACCAGTAGTGAAGGCCAAAATTGAAAAATTGCATCAAGTTGGGTTCATATATCCCATTGCCTACACCACATGGGTTTCCAATCGAGTTTCGGTTAACAAAAAACAGGGCACCATTCACATCTATACTGATTTTCCTGATTTGAATTTAGCTTTTCCCAAATACAACTTTCCTACTCCTTTCATCGATCAAGTTGTCGATGGATGTGAGGGTCACTCTATCCTTCATGGACGGTTTCTATGGCTATAACTAGATTGAAATTCGTAAAGAAGATCAATATAATACTGCCTTCACTACTCCATGGGGCACTTTTTCCTATTGCGTTATGGGATTTGGTCTTGAAAATCCCAGTGACACATTTTAGCAGGCCATTACCTTTTGTTTTCATGACTTGGTCCACATTATCCTTGTCTACTTGGACGATCTCACCGTTCGATCCAAGAGATGGTCCGACCACCTGGACGATCTCATGCAAGTCTTTTTGCATTGTCGCAAATACAACCAGGGTAATTTTTAAGGGAGAAATTTCTCCAATTGACTATTTTTCGGGCTTTTTTTCGAAAAACAAAATCGCTATTTGGTCATTTTTAGTCTCTAATATCGCTTATATTTACATAAAATATGTTTTTTTATCATCATATTCGCCAAAATTTACACATTTCAGTAGTAAATTGTATGTTTCATATTTAATAATCGCCTACCTATTTATATACATGTTTTTTTCAATCCAAAATAATCGCCTAGGATACTATACTTAAGTTTAATATTTTGATCCTTAAAAAATACCCTGAATACAACATTCGCTTGAAACCCCTAAAGTGTGTTTTTTGTGTTCATGTCGACAGATTATTGGGTTTTATTGTTTCCTAGAAAGGAATTACTATCGACCCATTGAAGGTTTAAGCCATTCTTGATCTCCGACCCCCACGTACATTACGCCAATTACAAATCCTTCAAGGCAAGGCCAACTTTATCCATTGCTTTGTTCCTGACTATGCTACGAAATTTCATGGTTTCCTTCACTTACTTCGGACCCACGTTTCCTTCGTTTGGGATGAATAGGAACAAGCGACCTTCGAAGCATTAAAGCACACCTTGAATTCTGCTCCCTTTATTTCACCACCTGATTTATCAAAGGACTTTATCCTTTATGTTTCGGCATCTGAACATGCCGTTTCCGACATCCTATTCCAAGAATACAGTTCACGCCAAGAACGTGTCATTTATTACGTGAGTCAGACGTTGTTTGGTCCACCGCTATGCTACCCTCATGAGGGGAAGTTGGCCTTCGTCGTCGTTTTCTTTGTTTAGAAATTGCGCCATTACATTGTTCTGATCCAAACGACAGTTGTCTCCCATGGCAACCCCATGGTCTATATCTTGAGTTTCCACCTCTTTCAAGGCCACATGACACATCTTATGACCAACTTACCCTCTTGATCGACGCCACCATCCGATAAACACTAACTTACTCGATGAACATTTTTCACCATTTCATCGAATGATCCATGGTGTGGCTTCATCATTGTCCACTTATGCACTCAAAAGTTTCGACCCCACCTCAGTCGTGATGATTTCCATCTCATTCGCCATCATGCTTCACGGTACCCTCCTTCTCGATGTTGTCCTTTATCCATGTGGCGTCAACACCATTTTACACTGATGCCTCACACATAATGAAGTGAAACAAGTTTTAAATGACTGTCATAGTGGAGGTTGTGGTGGCCACTTCTCAGGAATGGAAATTTCTCAAAAGGTCATCCATGCTGGATATTTTCGGCCTACCCTTTTCACTTATTGCATTACAACAGTAAAAAATTGTCGAAATTGCCAACTCTTTTCCCCTAAGGAAAGGACCCCTCCCGCCCCTCTCCATCCAGTAATCACCATTGGCCCTTTATGCAAACGGGCCATTGATTTTATGGAGTGAAACCACCCCTTGGAAAGTGGCCATAAGTACATCATTGTGGCTGTCGATAATTTAACTAAATGGGTCGAGGCTATGCCCAAATTTAACTTTCAGGCTGAAACTGCGTCACTTTTCCTTTTTAACATGTCATTACTCAATTCGGGGTCCCTAAACAACTCGTATCCGACCATGGAAAACACTTCAAGGACACTGTTTGGAAAGAGTTGTCCAGCTTCCTGAAGTTTGACCACCAGTATGCCTCATCCTACTACCTGCAGATGGATGACCAATTTGAGGATATCAATAAGATCTTGAAGATAATTCTTCAACGCACAGTGAACAAGAATAAGTCAAATTGGTAGCATATATTGTTTCCCACACTTTGGTATTACCACACTTCTACTAAGACTACCACGGGTTTTACCCCTTTCCATTTGGTTCACTACGTAGAGTCTGTTCTCCCCATTGAGTGTCAAATCCCCTATTTACACATTGTCGTGGACCTTCTCCCAGACACCTCACCACTTGAGACATTTTTACTCTTGTTGGAAAAGGAGGACGGAGACCAATGAGTGGCCTTACAAATTATCGAGGCTTCCAAACATCGCTCCAAATCCCATTATGATAAACACGCTCATCCCTACAACTTCCAAGAAGGAGACCCAATGCTCATCTATGAACAAGATCATGATAAGCACGACAAAGGAAAGTTTGAATCCATGTGGAAAGGCCCCTACATTGTCCAAACCTCTCTCGGAAAGGGGGCATCAATCCTTACCAATTTCGAAGGACACCCTTTACCCAACCCTCGCAACGGGTTGTATCTCAAATGGTTTTGGCCTTAACATTTTCAGACCCAATAATCTATGTTGTATAGTTTTCTTTCACTTTTTGTTTTCCACTTTTTGCATTTTGGACCTTACAATTTACTTCCCTATGTGACCACATATGGATCTCATTCCCTCACTCTTTGTCAGTTTATCCAAAGGTGCAAGTTGATGGTCTCCAAACCTCGCCCCTGTAGCTTGGGTATTTTATTCCCCCTCACACGAGTTGATCCACCTCAATGGATTGTGTATCGATGCTGCCACTAACAACCAGGATGAGTACGATGCTGTGAATGGTCTCCTGATCACTGCCCTCCAGTTGGGAATTATTCATCTTCGTGTGTTTCTTGACTCCTAGATCCTTGTTTCCCAACTCAATAACTTTTACCAAGTACATGACCCTTGTCTTTTTAGAAAGTTCCTACGCACAAAACAACTGATTAGACAGTTTGAGTTCATTACATTCATCGATGTCCCACGAAGTCAGAGTAGTGTAGTAAATCAAATGGCTAATAATATTCTAGAATGGCATATAAATCATCACATATAGGAACTAAACCATAAAAATGCATCATCATATCATCCAGATGCACATATACATCATATAGGAATACATCATCATAAAAACAAAAAAAGGCTCATCGACATAATAAAATTCATCCACGTGCATATATATATCATCAAAGTGTCATAAGGTTTACATCATAACATAAACATCAATGCATTGAGGATCCCTAACAACTTCCTCATTTTAAAAATAATCCCTGAGTACAAAAATTCCCCATGCTCATCTCATTGGAGGGTATTTCCGTCAAATCCCTAGTCAATCTAAGTCATCTCCATCATCGTCATCGTCATCGTCCTCCTCCTCCTCATCTGACTCAGTCTCATCCTCCTCCTCATCTGACTCAGTCTCCTCCTCCTCCTCATCTGACTCAGTCTCCTCCTCCTCCTCCTCATCATATGGGGCATCACCCCACACCATGGCCCTCATTGCCTCAGTTTCCATCGCAATCCACTGCATCACTGGTCTCCACACCTGTGGAGCGTCGTAGTAGATGTCGATCAAATCTTGATCTAAATGTTTTCATCCGTCATCAACCACTCCATCAAGTATGCGATCAATACCCATGCGCAGTGTCTCCAAAGTCGTCGAATCACTCCACTGACGACGTTTCCCATGACTAGGAGAATACACTCCCTCCACTCAGCCCCTATGAACCCAGTATCCTCCCGGAGGCTGCGGCCCCACATATGCACACATAAGCATGTCATCAGTCTTAGTATCATAACAATCCTCTAGCTATCACATACCCTATGGAGTAGAAATAACATGATAATATCAAGTGAGTAGATACATACCATATGGTCCCCATGCCTGACCAGGAGGTCGTGGTAGCTCTGCGTCTGCCTATAGTCCATCCCTACATAGGGGAAGTCCTCAATCACAACTTTTAACTGCTGCCACTATGTAAAAAAATCTCGAGTGAAGAACCGAACCACTATAATGGATCGTTGGGTAGGTCCACCATAATGGATCGCTCTATGTGGTCGTAGAGTGGAAACATGCTCGAAGAAGAATGAGCATAGAAATGATGGGAAACGAAAATCCCCTCCTATGAGGCTAAAATTGTTCAACTCTCACCTAACAACGGTTAAGTACATCTGTCCCCACCCAAAGTAGGTACCCGCTAAGGCCTTCTCAACCAACATCATCTAAGCACCAGAGATCTTGTGGGGCGCCTTGGACCCCGGTATCCGCACTACTATTGCTGATATAGCTCGAGTCTCCAGAATCTCTATGTCATAGATCAATATCGCATTTTCATGCACATAACCTGTGGCATAACAATGATGCACCAGTAGGTCCTGCATAGAGACACCACTGGGATTCCTTGGATGGGTGTCTGCAATCATACCCAACTGTGGCAACCCCGTCAGAAAGTACACATCACTGAGCGATACCTCTATCCGCTCACACTAAATCAAGAATACCCCCACATAGGCATCCCAGAACTCTACAAATTTGTTCAGCAGTAACTTCGCTGAAGGCATTGGGGAAACCTGAGAAAAGTTCAGTAACCCACACCGGGACAACATATCCTGGACATCCTCATCGTCCATGAGGCCATCTAGCAACCTACCCAGCTCACGCTCTCGCCAGCTCACCCTCGGCATCCCGCACACACATGAAAAATCCCTCATTAGTAATGTCTAAAAAACAAGTTCCAAAGCACTCATTTTTTCCCCTCAAGTGCACCCTGGAGCATGCTTTTCCCCTTGAAACAGGTGCTCCTCGAGCATGCCTATCTATCCCATAGTCGTTCTTGGAGCGCGTTTTTCTCAGCAAAAGTTGTGCTTCGGAGCACGACTGTGCAACCCATAGTCACACCCCAACCATGTGACTATATAGATCATAGACGTGCCTTGAGCATTCCTTTTCCATTGAAAATCACACTCCAACGTTGTTGTGCCCTAGCAATGCTTTCTAGGGCTCCCCAAAGGACCAAATCCAAGTAAAAAAGCATGAAAAATGTCATAAATCACTAAAATACTTACCTGAAAGTCACAGAACTCGATTCGACCATACAAATTGAGAGAAATCAAAGTTTCTTCTTTTGGGCCCCTCCCCAGTCCTCCCAATTTGCATAGTTAAAATGACATGTGGAGGTGGGCGCCCTTGCTATTTATAGCTATTTTTTTACACTTTGTTTTTTACCATTCCGGAGTCATCCGACCTTCGTTTTCTGTTCTGTTTGCACCCCCTGATTCAGAATTTCGTGCTTGTGATGATGCTTGAGATCATTTCTCACTCTCACTCAATATTGTTTTGGGAATTTTTTCCATGCCCCTTGTTTCCTCGATTTGCGTGCCACATAGGACGCCATCGTTTTTGGCACCACTTTGACCATTTTGTCTATCGTGGCCTATTCACGAGCCCTCTACTCCATCCATACTTTAGTTATTGCATTATGTTTCCACCATTAATATACCCGCAAAGATACCTAATCAGTGTTCCCCCCTCACCTTCTTTCTTGGTTCTCACATTTTCCCCTTGATTGAACACTTCCTCCTTGCTTGGATTTTTAATCTGTTCGGTATACTTTTATCCCTTTTTCAGGATGATCAACTCCTTTACGAAAAAGGCACATAGAGAGTTTCTATTAATCTCTTTTCAAACTCCTTAAAGAATGAAAAGATTGCCAAGCAATCTTGCTTCCTTTCATGCTCGTTGAATTTTCTAAAAGAGAATCTATATGGTATACATTTAACCCTTTTCCGGACCTCGTAGACTAATTACGAAAAAGGAATACTCTAGTCACATCAGCTAGAATATTTATCCATTGCATACTTTTACACTTTTTTGGGCCTTGGGGACTAACACATGAAAAAGAACCCCCTCAGAGTCTTCTTATTTCTTTTAGACTCTCTAAAATTGAAAGCAACCACGAGCTTTTACCAACCCGGGCTCGTATAAATCCACACAATGGTACCTTCTCACCATTTCAGAGTCTTCTTATCGCTTTCATACTCCATAAAATTGAAAGCACCTGCGAGCATTCATCGTCCTACGCTCGTACAAATCCACACGATGGTATCCTATAGAGCACACTTTTATCCCTTCTTAAAGCTACTTAAACCATGAAGAAGGCCCAAATGGTGCCTCTCGACGCCCCGAAAGATCATAGCTAGTCCTACCGTTATGGCAGCATTTTCATCATGGTCACCTTTGTTCAGAGTATTCAACAATATGTCACCCTTGGATTCTCCTGATCTCACTCATCAATTACCCCCTTGAGTCTCCCCATTGCAGCCACAACCATTTATCCCCAAAGCTATGATCCCCTTCCCGAGGTCAGTTTCATATGCTTCCTGGTCAACCCTTCCATCATACACTGAACAAAGGAACTTTGAGTCCCATCACTCCCTGCGACCCTCATACCCTTCCCTAGTATTTCAAATCCACACATATTGGTTGTACACCTCGTGATCCTATCAAGGAAACATCATTTCCTTGATAATTACAGGTCTCCCCGTGTCGATGCCAGCACATCTATTCCAGAGGATAGACCCAGAGGTCCTTGTACCTTCGACTCATCTCCATCAGTGGTGAGTTCCTACGGACCATCTAAGAGGATTCCTTAGTGCCTCTTACAATGGTTGTTTCTCACGTGCTTGACTTCAAATCCATCATTGCACCGTTTAGATTCGTACATGGTATTGGTCCCTTCAATTATTGTTCGAAGACCCCAGATGTTCCTTGAATCTAGTATATTGGTGAATCTATTTGGAATCCCCAGTTGCATGTTCCCGCGTATTTGGAATATCGTCAGCTATATGATTCCTAGAGTATCGAGTTCAGATGCAGTTCAATGTACCTTTGAGATTTCGACTCTTAGTCATCAAGTCCATCCAGTTGTTGGACACCTTCAGATCCAATATAGCATCAGTTGTTATGGTACTACATTAAGTATGGATGCCATTTTTTCCATGTATCAGTTCTTCAGATCAGTCATGGTTGACCCATGAGCATGTCGCAGATTTGTGTACCTTCTGGACCATTATGATGTTCACAATGGTTCTCTATGTATTGTTCAGGTCCACTTTGGACCGCATTTGAGATTATATTTGAGATTATGTTCCTCATCCATTATTGAGGTGATGTATTTCTAGTTTTATCCCTTATAGTTGGCATGAAGCATGTGTTCCGGTCTCCAACTAGTTTCTGCTCTCCGCCATCATAATGCTCACACCCCTGAAAAAGTCAAAACCTATGATGTCTATCGGCCATATGATGAGCTCGTAGCCTCAGACATCAGGGTTCAATCTATTAACACCCACAAATTGTTCACCTAGCTCATCTCCCTAGTCACATAACCCATTTACCCATTTTTCCTACATTTTTGGCCTCCAAAAACCCAAAAATACCTAAAATGGTAACCAAATGGGAAAACAATCATTATTTACCTCATCAATTAATGAAAATCCTTCAAAAAAGGTCAAAATCCCACAAAAGGGTCAAAATCCCATAAAAAGAAAAAGAAAAAGGGGAAATAGTCAAAATAAAATAAAAAAGAGGGAAAAATCAAAATACCACTAGCTAATACTATTGGTTTCCCAATACCATGGGTCAATACTCCACCACCCAAAATCACTATAAAAATGTTATTTAAGCCCCCCATTTCACATCCATGATCAACTCTTCATACCCTTATGCTGCCAAAATCCATGTTGAAGTTTAGCCTAGCACCTTGAGCTTCTATTCCCCATTATGTTGAGTGTTGGCCACCTCTCGAGCATTTGGAGAAGAGCAAGGAATTTTGGACACCTGACGCACTACTCTTCATACAGCTGCGAGGGCCCCCATTTACTCACCTTCTGAGGTAACTCCATTGTAAATCCTTGTTTGCAACTTAATACAAATTATAATTCATGGGTTCCTATTCACTTGTCTTGTTTATTGCAATAGTTAGTTAGATTTAATTTATCTGTCTTTTCTGTTATTTACATTTACATACTACACATTCATGAGCTGCTACTAAGGGTTCCATAATCCTTAGTAGGTTCCCTTTTGCACAAGTTGGTGTTGTAATTTTTAAAACTGTGTAGAGAAGCAAAGAATGCATATTCTTTTAAGCAAAACAACTATTACACCACAACATTCACACATATTACACATATATTTACCTTGGAAACCCTTAACCGAGAAAACCAACAAACCTTGGAGCCACCACTCCTATTTTTCTCATCCTTTATTATGAATCATTCACAATACAATATAGGTATTCCACAACATCCAATACCCTAATCCGTTAATGTGGATTAGTAAATAGAACCCAATCCCTTAACCGATATTAAATTACATATTTTTAGAAAAATTCCCAAAAACAACCGAAAACAACCCAAAAAGGTGACGGAGGGATTGTCAGATGCACCACTGACAGGCGCACTCTCCCCTTCACATACATGCAAATAATATAACACATACCCAACATTCTCCCACTTGTTGTTTTCTCTGCAAAATAATGAGTCATGTACTCATAAAGTCACAGGTTCATGGCATCAATGCCCATAGATTCTCTACACCAAGAGAACTTATTTGTACTGACAAACTTTGTTAATAACTCTACAAGGTTCTCCAGTAGCACCTTCTGGTCTTCAACCATATCTCTCACAAAGTGATATTGCACATAAATATGATTTGTCTTAGCATGATAAGCAGGGTTCTTTTCTAGGAATATTGGACTTTGGCTGTCACAATCTATCATTACAATTTTCTGTACAAACCCAACACCTGAATGTAATCTTTGCAGCCATGCAACTTCTTTACTTCCATGAGTGGCTGCCATATATTCATATTCAATAGTTGAGAGTGGAACTACATCCTGTCTCTTTCTCATCGAACTGATAGCTCCTCCAAATAGGTTAAACACATACCCACTTGTAGATCTTCTATGATCAAGATCTACAACCCAGTTTGCATCAAAAAATCCATGTACATTTATTACTCTGTCTGGTCCAGGTCTTCCTTGGTATCATATTTCATAATTTGTAGTGCCATGCAAATATCTAAAGATTCTCTTTACAACTATCTAGTGCTCCTTCCCTGGTTTTGACATATATCTGCTCAATACTCCCATTGCATGAGCAATGCCCGGTTTGGTACATACCATTGCATACATCAAACTACCAACCGCACTAGCATATGGAACTCGTGCCATATCTTCTTTATCTTCCCGTGTCTTTGGACACTGATATCTGTCTCAACCTCGTGAATAGGAAAACCTTTCCGAAGAATCCCTAGTCATTCACTACCGGTAGTCGTCTTCTGAGACTAAACAAGACTTCCTAGCCAGTTGCCTTAAACCCAACGTTGCAATTGATGATACTCCATATCCACTAGATATGAATTTATTCAATGAGAATACAAAGCTGGTCTTATCCTTAATATCTCAGTTTCTAGGGTTAGACAGTGATGCAGTAGTAACATAAGTTCAATTGATTTTCCTTTTTAGGTTAAGTTTTGGCATACCAGGGACAAAATACATCCAGGTACCATGTCTTAATTTTGATGAATTCCTAACTGAAAGTATTCACCTTGACCTAGTGAATTTACACAACACCAGGCACTTTAGATTCCAAATTTATCTGATGAAATTTTTTATGTTTGCAAGCCAGGTAGATTTGCATTTTTCACAGGTAGTTTTTTCAAGTACATTGGAGAACAATATGTTTAATTTCATGAACCTTATTCTATCAGAAGTTTATAAAGTAATTTTTGGGTAGGAACTACCAGAAATGAAAACATTGATGCAATTAAAGCCAGGCAAAGGAATTGGAGATCGGTTTTTGTTGAAGGAGCACACAATAATTAGACTTTATGGGTTTATGAAGGAACCTTATATCTTGCCATCCTTTTTAACCTCAAGAATATTTTCCTTGGAGTTTATCAAGAAGAAATTAATTGTTGAAAATGATCACTTTCTAGATTTCAAAATATCTCTAGACATAAAATTCCCTTTGAAAGTGGTTCCTTTCATCATAAAGAAAAAGAATGCCCTTGCTATTGTGGACAAACAATTGGAGGAGTCGAAATTCCAAAAGGCAATTGCTATCGATTATGATCCTCGTCACATTATTTCTCAAAGAAGACAACAGAATAAGAGCAAATAATTTGGCCATTAGGAGGTTGAGGGGTTAGCCAAAATGGCAAATCTTCTACAATATGAATCTGACAAAGAAGTTTCCACATCTTTACGACCATATCCTTCTGTCCCAGACAAAGATATTTCAGCATGTTCACAGTCAGATCCTGTTGCTCCAGCAAATTCTTCAACAAAATAATACCTGCCCCAGTAAATATGGAAATTGTTAGTAAAAGGTGTATTCAAGAGATTATTGATACAGATTTTGAAGAAAAAGAAAGAGAAAAGAAGCTCAAGACATATTCTCAATGTGATTTGGTTATGATTGTAAGTGGGAAAGACAAAGGGAAATAAAAGTATGAAGGTACAGAAGTTCAAGTGCAGGATTACAAATTTGATGAAGCAAAGTCTGCATGAGAGACTAGTAAATATCAGTCAAGAGCTGAATCATATGTTAAATATGGACATGACAAGCAAGCAGCTTCAGAAATTTTTTATAAATTATTCCCAAAATTTAGGAGTATGACTAATTTAGAGGTTACCCTAATGACAAGTAGAGACCCTGCAAAAGATACCTTGAATTTGGTTGTATCGTCTGCTGGTAAAGTCACGGAGATGAAATTGAATTTGCAAAAAATAGCAGTCGCAAATAAAATTCATTTGCATAGGTATACTGGGGAAGTCATCTACACACACTTAATGAAGGCCACCCTAAAGGTTTCAAAGCTACAAAACACAGTTAACAGGCTATAGATTCATTCCATGTAAGAAAAAACTAAAAACAAAGCTCATCAACAACAAATAAAAAGATTGCAAATTGACCTGGTGGAGAGCAATGATGAACCCAATAAAGGGGAAGCAAGTAAAAACATTTTGACTAGAAAGGAAAACACCATCCAATTGCTTAAGAAAAAGCTTAAGATTCCAGCAACCTAGTTAATTCGTGATTAATTCAAGCCTCTGAATTGACTGTGTTGGAATAGGAGAAGGACAATTTATCACAGGAATTAGATGATAGCATAGCTAAATTTCTGAAGTTTATAGAAAAAAAGGTGAATTGGGAGAAAGATAGGTTGAGTCTCAAGACTCAAATTGAAGATTTGAAAACAAAATTGGCAAATGTAATACAGGAGAAAAAAGGGACATATCAAGGTGGAAAAGAAGTAAGCATAGAGGAAATAATTCAATCTATGTCTCAATTTAGCTTGAAAGAGGTTGAAATCAAAGAGTTGAAATAAGAAAAGAAAAGATTACAAACTAGATCTTCCTGCCATAAAACTATGCAATTTACGACACATTCTGTCAATCCATTTTATGATACATTTATTAAAAATTTTGCATTACTTAACTGGTCATATTTGAATCTAACACCTACATCCATTCAATAATGAAAAATTACAAATACATATCTACCATATAGAACCATTAATTCATACAAAAGATTAGATCTACTTTTTCTATCAAAATCACTACCGGATCATCTGGTAAGCATCCAAATCTTCGCAAAACCAACTATCAGTATGAAATAAAAATAATACCATTTATATGGGGAAATATAAATACACCAAGTGCGCACTTGATATTTCATATATATCCATACGATATCTGATAATTAAATCTAAAGAGAAACTATCAATTCAATGCAGTTTCCAAGCAAAAAAACCCATCAACTAGCGATCAAAACTTAATAATTTCAACTGTGGAATCATAGAGAATATATGATCAGCCACGGGGGGGAACAATTGTATACTATGATATATAAAATAACACATGTAAAAACATATTTAAATATTCCATTAAGAGCGGATCTCAAAACAAGGAGAAAACCCCAATTTTCAAGCAAGATTCCTCAACTAGAATTCCAAAAACCAAGCAATTGCAACAACAAATTTACCTACAGATATGATCAGCCATAGAAGGAGAATTTGCAGAGTAATATACAAAATTTAAACACATAAAATAACATATTTTAATATAAAAATAAGATCATATATCAAAACAAGGAGAAAACTCCAATTTCCAAGAAAGATTTCCTTAACTAGAGTTCCAAACACCAAGAAACTTCAACAATATATTTATCTATTGATGTAATCAGCCATGGAGGGATCTATTTAAGAGTAACATATATCTAATGACACATTAATGGACATATTTTCAAGTTTTCATCAATATTAGATCTCAAATAGAGGAGAAATCACCAATTTCCAAGCATTTAAACCATCAGATCTACATCCAACTATTGATACAACTAACTTGCTCATCAACAGAAAATAGTCAAGTTATGGAAACGATGTAACATAATGTAAAAATATGAATTTAAATTAAAAATAAACCACTTATCTTATTAATGTGCAACTAGCATCAACCGGACAACGTTCCACCCAGTCAAAGGCACTGCTAAGCCAAATCTCACTTTGACAAACCACCCTCGAATTGAGGCCACAGATCCACAATAGAGGTGCACTCAAGGATAGCTCAAGTATCATTTTGAGAATCCAAAAAACAATTCCTCACCACCTGATTTCTCTTCCACCCCACTACTATGTGCAATGGTAGTCCCTTCACCCCCCAGGTTCCTCAAGACATCGCCATTCATCATTAGGATTTATGTGAAGGTCCAAGACAGAGACACGCAATGGACATGAAGGAAATCTACCATATTTTTTTAGGCTTTCCACAAACACCATATGAGATCACAATGCTTCAAACACAAGGTTCATTCACATAGTAGAGAATACATGGCTTCGCAATATCATAATCTTACCAAGTTCTCAACATCAATGGCATGAACAACCAAGAACAACTATCTATAATAAACAACCTTAACCAACAAACAGCCGACTACCAGAAAATGACTCAATTCCCAATGCAATGCTATATAAATTAAAATTCTAAGATAATAGAGAATATAACCAACCTCGAACCAGACGTTCGATGTAGATCCCCATTGAAGCTTTCAATCTATGCACTTGAACCTGCAAATTAGTCTTGACAGCCAATACACAACAAGCGCATATAATATATGAAAGACATTAACATCATCAATAGAAATGGTCCATGGTATCATAAGTAAATGTAACCCAATGTAATATAAACAACATTCATAACATTAATGGACGATAATATGAGTATTTCTATTAATGAATAACAAGAAGTACAATGTGATACGACCTCTTGCCGGAAACCAATCTGAACCAAGAATTGGGTCTCTCCACTTGTGCCTCCACCACTTCAATCCTTCATGGAATGGAAAACTCAAACTATGAAAGGAGTTTGGAAGGTGAACATAAGGGGTTCACAACAACAAGGATCAATGAGTGTAGACTCAAGATGTGGCAAAAATCCACTAGAGTTATCTTGCTCTCTCTTTCTCCTCCCTTTCATATGCCATATGTGCTCAATATATAGTCCTTCCAAAGGTAAGTGAAAGGACACATTGAGGCGTTTCGGGGAAAATGGAGGGACAAAGGTCACCCTAAGACTGATTTTTGGGAGTAAAAAGTAATTTACTAGTGACTTTTACCATTTTACTTGTCACATTTGGGCTATAGTGGGACAGCTCATGGGTATGCTGGCTAAAGTGGAATAGCTAGCGTACAGGAAGAAAAATAGGGAAAAAGTGTTTCTGAAGGACATAAAGTGCATCTAAGTCAGTGAAATGGATCCTGAAGGTCAAAGAGTGTTGATGCTCACAAGGTGGAAAATTATGTTGTAACATATGCCCCCTAATGTGTGAGGTTAGATAATGGTGCTACGATGGCCAAAATACATTATAAATATAAGAAGTGGAGTGATGGAGACACAAGTGGAAGGAGCAGCTCACTCGTCATAATACAATAGTATCTCTGAATACATGTCGGTATAGTACAACAATCTGATACAATGGCCATGAATATGCAGTACATAGTGAATATATGTCATAAGTGATCATAGCCATGATCCCTCTACAGTGAGATCTGAGGAGTGGCTGACTCTGGTTTCAAGAATTCCTTTGAACAAGAGTATGAGTAGATGGATAGACTCAGGCAACATAGACTCGTTATAAACTGTGCGACGCAAGAGGAATCAACAAAATGATCCATAGTGACTGGAAGCTTAACCAATCCGTGGAGTAAAACTGAGAAACGAGTACAGCTCCTAAGGACTTACTATAGTCCCGACTCATAATGTATGGAGTGGAATGAATGCTCTGTTCAAAGGTGACACAAAAACTGCCAACTAGAAGTAGTAACCATAATCCCGTCTGGATTTTTGGAATATTTTATTTTTTGGTCTTTTTCATATTTTGGAACAGCTTGAAAAAGAATAAAAATTCTTATAGTACGATAGGTGAGGGAATGAGTGTTAGATAGCGATAAAACTAGTTCCAAGCAGTGGAACATACCTATGATCAATGCAAGGAAGCATGTGTAGGATGTGGACACTCGGGAGGATGTTCCCTCAGGGTAAAGGGTCATCAAATTGTGAAAGGAAAATGAAAGCTCCGTAAGGCTCGTTAGGGAAAGTGCTCAGGCACATGGCTAATAAGTGAGTAAGCGGGAGCCGGCACAAGACTTAAGCGGAAAGATGGATAATGAAATGCAATCACAACTCGACATAAAAGGGGAGTCCTTTTTTGTAAAGTTAGTCTCCTCACCTGAAAAAGTGTAAAACAATGAGAGAAGAACTCTTCTAGTCACGTATGACTAGATTATACCTTTTTCATAATTAATCCACAAAGGTCTGGAAAAGGGGTAAACTTATACCTTAGTGGATGTCGCTTCAAATCCTTTAACGAGTCTGAAATGACAAGTATACTCGGCAATCTTGTTTGATTTGAAAAAGTCTAACAAGGGCTTAAAAAAGACATTATAAAAATCTTTTCCGTAAAGGTTTAACGAGCCCGAAAAAGTAAACTCGTGACCTCCTTACTATTTTTACGAGCTCAAAGGAGAGATGGAAGAATGCTCGTAATGGGAGCAGATGAGTGTCAAGGACATGTGAGACTAGTTACAAGTGCATGGAACAAAGCTATGAATAATGCAAGGAATGTGAGCAAGATAAGGACACTTAGGGGTTGTCTGCGAATTCAAATGGCAAAAGGTTCAAATGCATCATAACAAAGGGGAGGCCTAAACCTATATGAAAGGTTTCGAATATGCCTACCATGACCGAAGCAAATGTCGAAAAGGACCAGTAAACAAGTGTAAGTCCGGCTAAGAATCCTATCTCCAAGAAACATAATGTCTCCAAGAAACATAAGTACCAAGATCATCTCTAAAATGTGTGTAAAGAAAAATATGATACAAGTCATTGTAGTAGAAACATTTTCAAATTCACTATTGTTAAGCTCAGACACCATGCAAGTAGAGCTAACCACTGAAGGTGCCATAGTACCAATACCTGAGGGATCAAAATGATGAGCAAAGCTGAAGGATGTGAAAGAATATGCAAGAGAAAATTCATCATCACGGGAGTTGGAAATTCTAGAAATAGAATCAAACTCTTCATGAGCGTTGATTTGCAGATCTATAGGAGAGCTCAAAGACTCATCAGAATCAAACGTCAAACCAGAGCTGGACGAGACTGTGACTGGATAGAAATCCAAATGGGTGGCAGATTGTATTATAGGCTCATCTTGTTTAATAATACTAAGGGCGGGAAAGGAATGATATCTATGATAGGAATCCCCCCAAGGCTCGTCATTACCATGCATGGACGTGACAAAATATTCATCTGAAGGTAGAGTATCATCAAGGCATCCGTGTGAACAAAAAGGGTCGACTGCATGTGTGGGCATCATAACGGGATCTTCCTCTTTTGCCCATGAAGAAGAGATATTTGGTTCTGTCGTGGCTTGTTGAATATCTTGATATGCAAGCTCAACAGCAGATAGTGGTATAACCATTCCAACATGCGCAATGTCTCCAGACGTGAAACTCGTGGACGGTAAGGTCCATGGATCATCAAAATACGAAGTCTGGAATGGTACATTATTCAATGGAGGAGGCACATTATCGGAGATGGTTCCAATAAAAGAAATGGGTGAATGGAAATCATAAGATCCCATCAATGAAGGGTACAATCTGACACCCATGTTCCTAGTTGCCAGCTGAGAATCTGTAACTTGGGGGACCACTGATCCCGTGGATGCTATGGAATAAGGACTAATGAAATCCAGCTGGTCGACTGTCACAATATTGCCTTTGTGTGGAAAGCAAATAAATTTGAACACAGTGGACGTGAAAACTTTCATAGCATACATACAATTCCTACCCAGGACAAGGTTGTAGTCGATGGGCGCATCAACCACCTCGACTTCAATCAACACAGATTTCCCTCGCAAGCAGACGAAAAGGGAAGGGATAATCCCATGCGGCTTAACCGATCTACCGTCAAATGTAGCGAGCATGGTCATAGACATGGATAAGGAAGGAGAGCCAAGAGCTTTCCAACAAGATATAGACATCATTGATGCAGAAGAACCTTCATCGTAAGGTAAGTGAGGTTGAATTTCAGTAGTATCAAACTTGATAACGTTGGAACTTCCCCCATCCTGAACTCTTAAAGCACTCAAAAGGGCATGCCTTTGAGAAGGACACGCCTGTAAAAATTGAAGAGCCGACATGGCACATGGATTTTGACCCAAATCTTCTACAATAGAGTAGTTATGGGTGGCTTGGGCATTGGGATTATGCGTAGAGCGCTTGAGAACACCTTTCGGTATCTGTGGCATAGTAGAGGGCTTCTCAATATGCAAGAAAGTATCAGGAGGAGGGGGAGGCTCATTCCCCATATTCGGTTGTGGTGCTCCATAATCACGTTAGCAAGTAGCAACACTAACTGCTGATTGGACCATATTCACGCATCCATAGCCACTAGTATTGGAGGAAGACATTGTAGTCTCATTAGGTCCGTAACCAGTAGCGGGAGCATGCAAAGCCATGTTCTGATGATGAGGAAGGGGATCTTTCAACACAGCTAGGCTCTATGTAGGATGCTTTGATGCTTCTTCGATTCGAGGACACAAGTGAGTAAGATGATCTTCCCCACAAAGCTTGCAAGGGAATTTCACTTTACGCCTAGGTTTACTGTCCCCACCAGCATTTCCGCCATCCCGAGGAGGGTTGACATTCTCTTTCCGAGGGGTATTGCGATTACTATAATTGTTCCCATTGTTTTCACCCTTATGGTTGTTTCTTCCCTTCTTCTTACCACTAGGATGCTAGTTACCTGATGGGTTCGTCAATTGCACAGCGTGTACATCAGACGATGGGGTGGAAGTGGACAAGGTGTGAACCTGTCCGGGAGTAGACTGGTTACGCAAATTTTTTTGCATTTGATTAGAAACCAAATCTACAGGTCGAGTACTTGTGGATACAACAATGCCATTGGCATGTGGTCCAGGAACTGACTTGGGCTCATGTCATGTTCATGGTGCATTAGGAATAATGTCATACAAGATGCCAGAATGAGAATATAGTAAATATAGCTGCTGAACTTTTAAGATGGTTTGTTCCTCAGTCACAATGCTAGACATTGAAACATCCTTAGCAATATATGGAAGTAAAGACTTGAGGAACCATTCCAATAGAAACTCTGGAGGAATGTTGGTTTTCACTAACCTCTTTTGTCGACGCCACTCTTGAATGTGGTCAGAAATGTGTGTGGCCTTATTATGGCGGAAGGTAGACAAAATTTTAGTACCAGTATCGTAATGAACCAACAGCTGGAAATGATCCAATAAAACCATAGCTATCTCATTGAAACCCTTATATGTGCCCCCAGGCAACTCAACATACCACTTCGCGGTTGCCCCCATGAGGGTGCATTGAAATAGTTGCAAACGAACGAAATCATGATTCAACGAGTTGGATGAGCACCAAAGGTGAAAGCTTGTGACATGGTCACCCGGATCCTCACCACTCTTCCCATCAAACTTGGGAATGTCTGAAGGGAGCTTGGTAGGGACCAGAGGCCAATTAGGATCGTGACACACGGGATCATTCATGAGCTTCGAAAGATCTGGAAGGTTCAGTCGAGCAAGGAAAGGGAGTTGCGGCTGTAAAGCTTGCTTGTAAGCTCCCACAAAAGGTTGATTATAAGGACCGGAAGGATAACATGGACCATAGGCTTGACCATGACCATTAAAATGTTGATTATACAGACTTGAGGGACCATAAGCTTGACTATGGCCATAAGGTTGATAACCTCCTCCAACATGACCCGTGTGAGAGTAAGCAGGTATATATGCATTTTGAGAACCGTATTGAGGTGGGTTGTAATGAGAGCCAACACTGACTGTATTATAGTAATGGTTACCACCATAATTATGGGGCATATAAGTACTATTCGTAGCGAGAATTGTGTTGTAATGACCATGATTATAAGGTATGTTCTCACCCCCTACGTAAGCGTTATTAGTGGCATGAGCAGTCGTGTGGTGACCATAAGTATGAGATGTATTCCCGGCCCCAACATTGGTATTACTAGTAGTAGGAACGGTGGTGTAGTGACCATGAGTATAAAATATATTTCCACCTCCTACATTAGCATTACTAGTAGCGGTAGAAGACATAGAAGTATACAGTATGTGTCCACCCCCATTATTAGGAGGATTGTTAACATTCGCGAACGTGGTCTTCGGTTGACAGGTAGAGGCATGTGTATTGTACTGTGGATGGCGAGTCGTATTGTGAACAGTCTACCTATTGGGATGGGTAGTCCTAGGAGGCGGCCTTCCTCCAACGTTTGCATTGTTAGGAGGGATGTGACTGGTCCCCATACTATGTGTGTGAGTGGAAAATGTGGTGACCCCGGCAAGGGTATTTCCCCCAGTGGGTGCAGTGTTGCTAACACCATGACTAGTGCTAGGGTGATTACCAAATATAGTTGAAGGATCAACTGTGTTGTAATCAGGAATACCAAAAGAGAACGGGGTAGCGTTGGTCGTAGGACTTGTGTTATCATGTAAATCGAGCATCCCATATCGGAAATCATGTGGATTCAGAGGATCGAACGGGTTGTCCTCGGGTGGATCCGGACCAAACAAACTAGGTTGGGTCTTGGGTGGATCACCCCCCCATGCCTCTCTAGGAGTAGGGGTGTCTAAAGTGTGTTCGAATCTACACGATGGAGTCGTAGGGATTTCTCCCACACCTGAATGTGCAGTCATGAAGTTGGTACGATACACTTTGTAAGAATCCGAAGACTCGGATGGGGCCTTCTAGCATCCCCTATTAACACGGTGTATAACCTCGGCAGCCGGTAACCCAGCCAACCGACGAGATCGGCGGAGAGCGGGAATCCACGCCACGATATCTCCAAAGAGACTATAAAATCAAAGCATCCCTTGATGGCCAAAATATCGATCAAAAACATAAAATCAAGAGCACACACCTAGAGAAACTACAACCAAGAGCATGCAAACAGAGTAGCTAAATGAGCTCCCGACACTATAGCCGATATGTCTTTCCTAAGAGAGGCTTGAGACTCCCAAACTATAGGCGGAGGTAACAAAATCAATTATAAAGGCTCCCAGGCTTCACTGCATGCAAAGGGCCATGACCCTCTACAACAAACAACTGTGCTGTCCAACCCTTATCTGACTTAGGATACGAACAGTATAACCACTGCAACTATGGTCACCGCAGTATAACCAATGCTCAGGGGGACAGACGTAGGTGGGATCCGTCGTATGGGAAGGGTAGCTAAGCTCAAAACTCAAGAGGTTCAAATCCCCCAAGAGTCCCCAGATACGAACAAATACTGGAAATATCTCCCATGTTCCAGTATTGGAGGGATATCTCTGCAACCAACCTCTCATGACCTCGTGCTTAACTCTGATATGAGTAGAGCTTCCTAAGAACACCGATGTATACCATGGATTTCACCACTCCCTGGTCAGACACATAATGTTTTGTCAAGTAGTCTTGGAGTGTTAACTCACAATGATCTATTCCAAGACTCTAAACCTATGCTAGTTGGTGTACCCTATAAATAAAAATCGTTCTAATCAATTTTAAGATTAAGCGTTAATTTTAGGTGGCTGTGATTACTCAAAGGATATGGTCCTGAAACTAATCATGTATATGACTCAATAGTATGCACAATCGTCAAACTCTACACTCATCTATCCAATAAGAACGATGCCACTAGAATGAAAATCAATCCAACGGTTTCGAAAAAAAAATGCAACTCTTTTAGATTTTCAATGCACAAGCAGATCCTAGATGAAAGCACAAGCACTCAAATGCAAAATGCAGTACATAAAAGTAAATTTTTTTTTTTGTATTTTCACTTATAAGCAAAAGGAAAATGCAAAACTATATTTTTGTATTTTTCAATATAATGCAATGAAAAATGCAAGCTAAATCTACCTATTCAATTAGAGAAATGCAGAGAAGATCACTAAGACAACCTAGCAATTCCCAAACAGTGAGATTCATCCAATGTAATGAGCTAGAAAATAAAAAAAGATGATAAACTAACAAGACTCAAAACAAAGATAAAGAAGAGTTTATGGTCACAAACAAGGCATGGAACAATCAGGAACAAGGCCAAATAAGACTCAGGAACACTCAAAACCAACCTAGCAACAACCCAAGGCCATAAACCAATCAATCCCGAAGTTGTACGCTACTGTCGAAGGAATAACTGCGGGTACCTGCGGGCTATAGTACAGACAAAAGCGGGTAGACACGGGAAAAACTAACTTGACCCGCGTACAGGTAAAGGAAAACGAGTAGAAAAAGAGCCCAATGACTCAGAAAAAGCCTGTTTTCTATAGTGTATCCTAACAGCCAAACAATGACACAGAGACTCGCCACACAACAACTCTAAATAAGGACTAATGCCTAAAAATCCCCAAAAATGGATGTTCTCCCCAACAGAGTCGCCATTTCTGTTACGGAGAAAACTTCCTATGGCTTGGGGTAGACCACAACAGACAGCTGACTACTAGAAAATGACTCAATTCCCTATGCAATGCTATATAAATTACAATGCTAAGATAATAGAGAATATAACCAACTCAAACCAGACGTTCGATGTAGATCCCCGTTGAAGCTTTCAATCTATGCACTTGAACCTACAAATTAGTCTTGACAACCAATACACAACAAGCGCATATAATATATGAAAGACATTAACATCATCAATAGCAATGGTCCATGACATCATAAGTAAATGTAACCCAATGTAATATAAACAACATTTACAACATTAATGGACGAGAATATGAGTATTTCTATTAATGACTAACAAGAAGTACAATGTGATACGACCTCTTGCCGACAACCAATCTGAACCAAGAACTGAGTCACTCCACTTGTGCCTCCACCACTTCAATCCTCCATGGAATGGAAAACTCAAACTATGAAAGGATTTTGGAAGGTGAACATAAGGGGTTCACAACAACAAGGATCAATGAGTGTAGACTCAAGATGCGGAAATTATCCACTAGAGTTATCTTGCTCTCTCTTTCTCCTCCCTTCCATATGCCATATGTGCTCAATATATAGTCCTTCCAATGGTAAGTGAAAGGACACATCGAGGCGTTTCGGGGAAAATGGAGGGCCAAAGGTCACCCTAAGACCGCTTTTTGGGAGTAAAAAGTAATTTACTAGTGACTTTTACCATTTTACTTGTCACCCGCGGTCTATAATGGGACAGTTCACGGGTACGCTGGCTAAAGTGGAACAACTAGCGTACAGGAAGAAAAATAGGGAAAAAGTGTTTCTGAAGGAAATAAAGTGCATCCGAGTCAGTGAAATGGATCCTAAAGGCCAAAGAGTGTTGATGCTCACAAGGTGGAAAATTATTTTGTAACACGAAGGTAAACCAACTTGAGTCAATCCAAGGGGGGGTAACTCAACCACAAGAGGTTAAATCTAATCCAACCCAAAAAATTTGAATTTCAAGGAGAGTGTCTCCAAGCCAATCCATCCAACTCAAATTCATGTGTGGACACATCATCCATGAAGAGGAATCAAAATTAGTGAGGTGAGGTGTTACACAAACCAAGGAATCGTCCCAAAATAGAAAAGGAGGGCTTACACAAGGAGTTACTTAACGTTTAAGGTGTCATGGCTAAAAATATCTAGTGAGGGTTCACTTGTGCAAATGAGGGTTACAAAACAAGTGTATCCTCAAAAAAGGAGTTACAAAACCACCGAAGGGGCCCAATCAAGAAGTGGAATCCACCCAAGCACCCATTAAATCATGAATTAGGCTCAATAGTACCAACATAGGATAAAATAATCAAATGTTGGGTATTTTGTACAATGTTTGGGTGCTCATCAACTAATAAAGCCACCAAGGAATATATAAATACAGACCAAGCTCACCCAAACAAGTTCTAAAGTACTAGGAATGTCCCCATCCCACACATTTTGGATTTATGCCTCCCATACTCTTTTAGTGGTCCCCATTGTGGAAGTTACAATAATAATAAGAATAATAATAATGTCTCTTGGTCCTTAAAGACACTTGTCTTGGCACCTAATGCCACAATAATGAACAATTACAATTTACATATGTCTGGGGATTAACACACGGGGTATTACAATCAAGGAAACAAAGTGAAGAAGATATACCTCATATTCCTGGATTTGTGTTACATGAACATATCTAAACCTCTTCCTGGATTGATTTGTTTGAAAAATCAGGATGAAGAATGGGAGAAAACTATTGACTATGATCGCATCCCTTTTAGATGTAGGAAATGTCATGAGCATGGGAATCTCTATAGATACTTCTCTCTCAGTGAAAATCCCAAATAACCCTAGATGGAAGCGGAGAAAGAGCAGGATGGCGTCACCCAAGTCCAAGGAAAAAGATTATCAAATAAGAAAAAACTGGTAGCATCTCATCCAGTAGGTCCCTCCATTAGTATCTCTTTTTGGATTCTCGCCATAATTTGGAACTACTGGAAGATTGTGGCTCGAAATATAAGGATTTGGAAGAAACTAAGAGTGAATCCAATTTAGATCCCATTATAGAACCAATTTTCCTTGATGCATTAGATCAAAATATTGAATGGGGGGGGGAATGGTGTCCGAGTTGGATGAGTGTGAACTTGCAAGCATAGATTTAGTAAATTTGGAAGCTTCATATCGAAAGAAGGAATTGCACTCACTTCCATTAGATCACCTCATAAAATTTCATAAGGTCTATATGAAATCTATAGCTGGTGCTACCTCTAGATCAAATAAGAACCTATGCATTCATGGGTAGCATCATGATTAATTCGGGTCAGATCCATCTGATCACAGATAGTTATCACTCCCTCCCCTCTCAATCTTAATTATGAATATTTTTTCATGGAATATAAGCGGTTTAAATGGAAAGAGAGAGCAAAAGCTCCTTTAGAAGCGTATCATAGCACAAAAATCATGATTTTATTCTTCTCCAGGAAAAAAAATGCACAAGAATTGATGTTGAAATATACTATCTTGCTACTAGAGACATGGTAATTTTGTCAATAATGATTCAAGAGGCACTGTAGGGGGTTATCCTTGCTCTGGAAACCTTCCTCATTCATATTGGACGATGTTTTTCTACAAAATGGAACATCATTGCAAAAATGAGAGCATTGAGATCCAACAGGGGGATATTTATCACCAATGTTTATGGCCCCTCCCCTCCCTTGGAAAAATCGAGCTTCCTCGAGAGTATTGAGCATCTAGAACACATAACCTAGAACCATTGGTGGATGATTGGAGGGGATTTCCTTCCATCTTGACAAATTATTGATCTTTGAAACCTTAGTGATGGGATGGCCTCTCGTTGGAATCAAGCATCCTCTTGATAGAAGGATCTAATCTCTGGCCTATCCATCTTTGGCTTGATATCATGGGAAATTCTCAGTGTCGACCTTTTTCAGTTTGAAATTTTTTGGTTGGTACATCTAGAATTCAATGATAGAATGTAGTAGTGGTGGACTGTGGATTACATACATCATGGTACTCTTATCCATAAATTCCAATATAAGCTAAAAATCATTAAGTAGAAGTTGAAAGAGTGGAATAAGAATACATCTGGGAACATATTTCAAGCCTATAAATCCCTTGAACAACATCTCAAGAAAATCCAATAGGATCTCATCTCTCACGGCCACTCTGAGCAGCTTCAAGAAGAGGAAGCCTGATTCAAGCAACAACTAGAAGAATGATATTCCAAGGAGGAAATCCTATAGAAATAGAAATTGGGGGTTTAGTGGCTTAAGGAAGGTGAGAAGAACACTAAATTATTCCACCGCTCAATGATGTTGTACTTTTATACCCTTATTTTCCTATCTAGAGGATTCTTCAAGACCAAATATCTTTGATTAGCTGAAATCACTTAATTATACCTTTCTATTCACCTATTTTTTTCACTATCGCCTCCTACATGCCTATAGGGATCCCGTGATGCACTTGGAATCCCTCCTTGCATGCTTACAGGGGTGTGAAACTATCCCTCCTTGCATGCCTTAGATGGGGAGATGATGGCTCTTCACATGGATTTTGGATGAGTTTCGAGGAGATCACATGTATGATTGGACTCCACCTCATTTTGGTATTGGAACTCACACACCATCTCAAGTCTACCTACCTTTAGGAGTCTATATTCATCCTTCCTCTATTGATCATATGTTCAGCCATGGAATTGTCCTTATTTTACACTATTTTTTCCCTACGTTTAATCCCTTCTTGCATTCCCATGACCTTGTATTAATGCTTATTAATCCATTTTTATGCTTATTTGTAGGACTTATACCTAAGGTGGGTTCCATTTTCATTTCCTTCGTATTTCATGTGAATTATGATTAAACATTGGAAAAATAACATATTTTGCATTATCTTTGAAACATGGATGAGTTTGATGATTTTTGTAGCACCAGCACCAGGCCAGTTGTTGTTACTCCGGGATATTTGCCGCAACTCATATAGTTGAAGATCATGAAAGTGGATACTTGATATTTTTCATATGAGGGATTATAAGTCATTACTAATGTTGTTACTCCCGTTGTTATTGTTGTTGCGACTCCATGAAGCCACCATGGAGGAACATATTCATTAGGGGTGATGGATTTTTATAAAAACATTATTTATATTCTTCTTATATGTCTCAAATTATGATGTTAAATTATTTGAATATAAAAGGGACAAGTTGGTGGTGGATGAGAGTGCATATTTGGTTTATTTACAAATATTTAAAGACCTCCATGTAATATATGATGGACCCAACAAATTAAATGCTATTAGGAGTCACTTAGGATGAGTTTTGTGTTAATATTTAATATGCTAAGACAGAAAATAGTAGCATTACATTCCATTTCACAATAATAGCATATACAGGATCACTGAAGAAACAACAAGCATAGCATAAACACAATAGACACAGATTTATCCTGGGAAACCCTCATGGGGTAGAAAACCCAGGAAAGCTTCCTCAATATAGATGACCAGCAAATACAAAAGATGTAACCCTGAGCATAAGCTCCTCCTTCTCCATAGCAGACCTCTCTCTCATAAGTGCGCCACTCTCAAGTGAGTGAGTGTGTGTTAAATGAGGAATACACCTCCTCTATTTATACACTACTCTGACTTGTCTTTTACACAAATCATGTAGGCTCGTATTTAACCATTGGGTTAAATACCCCATTGCAACTGACTGGGATGACCCCTCTAGGGTGGTCTAATAACCCTTTGACCCACATAACACATACAGGGCCAACCCCCACTAGGGAAGTCTAATAACCCAAGTTACCACATTCCGACGGAGGAATAAACATCTCCGGATATACAATAAGATCTTCATGGAGGAATGAATCATCTCCGAAATAATAAAGTACAAATATAATATTCTTTGAAGTTACAATATCTCAACACTCCCCCTTAACAAGAAGGATATTATAACAGCATCTGCACGAGCAAGGAGTCATCAACATCATACATGATACATCTATAAATCATTGGAAGCTTTCTCAACATCATCAGTAACTCAAGCAGTTACTGGAACATCTTCAATACTGGAACATCAACATCTTCAGTATTGAGTCTTTATCTTCTACAGCACTCGAACAACTACAACAACATCAACATCTGGATCCTCACTATCATCAACATCGTCATCATATGATCATCAGCATCGGTATCATCTCGATCTACAACATCTGGATTATCATGATCTACAGCATCTGGATCATCTCGATCTATAGCATCTGGATCATCTCGATCTACAACATCTGGATCATCACGTTCTACAGTATCTGGATCATCTCGATCTACAACATCTAGATCATCACGATCTACAACATCTAGATCATCACGATCTACAAAATCTGGATCATCTCGATCTACAGCATCTGGATCATCACGATCTACAACATCTGGATCATCACGATCTACGGCATCTGGATCATCATGATATACAACATCTGGATCATCTCGATCTACAACATCTGCAACATCATCATCTAGATCAACACAATCAGCAGCATCGTCATCTAGATCATCAGTATTAGTATCCACGCCAATACAAGTATACACATCATCAATACAAGTATCCTCATCAATACAAGTATACATACAAGTATCCTCATCAATACAAGTATCAATACATTAATACAAGTATCCTCATCAGTCATAATAGCAGCATACCCTACAACACACATGATCATATTATAGGATGATCAATCCTGCTCTCTTTAGGACATAGGTCCATGGATGATACAATCCAGATCAAGTTCCAGGATGATCAATCCTTATCACTTTAAGACAAGTCTCATGTCTAGGGACGATGCAATCCCATTACGTACATTTTGAACCCAGTTCATGGACGATGCAGTCCTCACACGTACCTTTAAGACAAGTCTCATGTCTAGGGATGATGCAATCCCATCACGTACATTTTGAACCCAGTTCATGGACGATGCAGTCCTCACACGTACCTTTAAGAAAAGTCTCATGTATAGGGATGATGCAATCCCATCACGTACATTTTGAACCCAGTTTATGGACAATGCAGTCCTCACACATACCTTTAAGACAAGTCTCATGTCTAGGGACGATGCAATCCCATCACGTACATTTTGAACTGAGGTCCAGGGACGATGCAGTCCTATTTTCAATTCTCGGAGACATCAGTCTACGGATCAATTCTAGGACCTAAGTCTGGGGAAGATACAATCCCCTACCTATTCATTCAGGACTTCATTATCGGAGACCCATTCTACGGCTCAATTCTGGGATTGAATTCCAGGGAAGATACAATCCCCCACCTGTTCATTCAGGACTTCATTCTCGGAGACATCTTGTCTACGACTCTCTTTAGGACTGATGTCCAGGGATGATTCAATCCTCACATGTCCACCAAGGACTTCATTCTCAAATACATACGTCTACGGCTCTCTTTAGGACTGAAGTCCAGGGATGATCCAATTCCCTCATGTCCACCAAGGACTTCATTCTCGAAGACATACGTCTACGGCTCTCTTTAGGACTGAAGTCCAGGGATGATCCAATCCCCTCATGTCCACCAAGGACTTCATTCTCGAAGACATACATCTACGACTCTCTTTAGGATTGAAGTCCAGGGATGATCCAATCCCTTCATGTCCACCAAGGACTTCATTCTCGAAGACATACATCTACGGTTCCTTTTAGAACATGTGTTCAAGGATGATGCAATCCCCTCATGTCCACCAAGGAATTCATTCTCGAAGACATACGTCTACGGCTCTCTTTAGGACTGAAGTCCAGGGATGATCCAATCCCCTCATTTCCACCAAGGACTTCATTCTCGAAGACATACATCTACGGTTCCTTTTAGAACATGTGTTCAAGGATGATGCAATCCCCTCATGTCCACCAAGGACTTCATTCTCGAAGACATACGTCTATGGCTCTCTTTAGGATTGAAGTCCAGGGATGATCGAATCCCCACATGTCCACCAAGGACTTCATTCTCAAAGACATATGTCTATGGCTCTCTTTAGGACTGAAGTCCAGGGATGATCCAATCCCCTCATGTCCACCAAGGACTTCATTCTTGAATACATACGTCTACGGATCTCTTTAGGACTGAAGTCCAGGGATGATCCAATCCCCTCATGTCCACCAAGGACTTCATTCTCGAAGACATACGTCTACGGTTCTCTTTAGGACTGAAGTCCAGGGATGATCCAATCCCCTCATGTCCACCAAGGACTTCATTCTCGAAGACATACGTCTACGGTTCCTTTTAGAACATGTGTTCAAGGATGATGCAATCCCCTTGTCACCTTAGACCCTGTCTAAGGACCATCCACCAACCTCTCTGTCGGCATCACCAATATAGGTATCCACATCATCGACCTCACTGTCGATGCGAGCAATCTCATCATAAGTGATCACGTCACTCCCCCTTTCGAGGAGGGTCCTTTTGAACTATTTTAAGTTTGTCTCGGAAAACTTTACTTGAGGTAGAGGTTTGGTTAGTACATCGGATCAGTAGAGGTTTGGTTAGTACATTGGTAACTTGTTACAAATTCAAACTTTAATTCTTTTCTGCACCATATCTTGTATATAGAAATGTCAGATCTCTATGTGCTTTGACTTATCATGGAATACTGGATTCTCTGCCATTTTGGTACAACTCTGTTTGTCACATAGGATCACAGTTGAGTCCATTTTTTATGTCAAACAATTCTGAAGCCATACCGCTTCACAACTAGCAGAGCAAGCAGCCATATATTCCGCTTGTGCTGATAGCCACACTAGATTTCTTTCTGCTAAACCATGAGATCATGGCTGATCCCAGACAATAACATCCTCTCGATGTGCTTTTCCTGTCTGATACAATTTATGCCCAATCAACATCTGTGTAGCCATTTGAAGTCATGATCTCTAAGATAACATAGATCAAAGTCTATCGTATCCTTTAGGTACCTCATCACATGCTTTGCAACTAACAGGTGAACACATCTAGTTTCCACTAGATACTGACTCAAGGTGTTCACAGCAAAGCATATATCTGACCTAGTATTCGTTAGACACATCAATGACTCAATAATTTGTCTGTACAGAGTTATATCCACTAACTCTGATGAGTCATCTGCTAACAACTTCAAGTTGGAATCCATGAGAGTGGCCATTCCAACACATCAAGTCCTTTTAATATTTCTCAGCATACTTTCCCCGGTTGAGAAAGATTCCTTCTGAGCCTTGCCATACTTCCAGACCTAGGAAGTAATGCATCAATCTGAGATCTTTCATTTTCATTTCTGCAGCCATCTTCTTCTTTCTTTTCATGATTTGTTTCTCATTCCTTGTCAGAAAGAGATCATCGTCATACAATAATGGTATGATAGGTTCATCATCCACAACCTTAAGGTAAAGGTTAGGATCAACTTTACTTCTGGTAAAGCCCAAGCTTTGTCAAGAAGCTGTCAATTGTCCATCATTCACACTCTGCATTGACTGATCTTCTGCATATCTATCTGTGCCATCTCTCGTCAGATGGGTCTAATGATATGGGACTCAAAATCATTCGAACTCTGTGGTGATTTCCTTCTTGCATCCATGTCATATGTGTATAGAATCCATATTCAACCTTGTAGCAAATGTTGAGATCCAAATCACCCATGATGATCATTAAGCTCATCAATTGACTACCAATCCTGGGTACCCATACAGAACTTGATTCACACTTCTTCTTTAATTACACCATTAAGAGAATGGTCTTATCTATTCACTTGGAGCAAACATCTTGTTATGATTCTCTTCCTCTTTCTAAGAGAATCTTCTAGCCATGAGCCTTCTATATTTTGTTTGATTTGTAAATCTTCTTGTTGAACTTCCATCACTTGTTCGATGTTCATCATTCTTCATGATCTTTCCTACAAAACAAAATTAAGTACATGATTAGTAATACTTCATAATCATGAAATCATGTTGACATGATAACCTATTATGCATACAGATATCATTTACATAGTTATGCAACTATCTTCACCAATACTTTGGCACAACACTTTTCCATATCCTGTATGCATACAGTGGCTATCTAGATGCCTTCAATCTCTACCAGAACATACTATCGAGAGTGTGCACAACTCTCAGCATGTCAGCAAAGAGGTTTCATTCTAGACAAGCAACAATGGAATGTTTGTCCAACATACCAACCATATGCATATTAGTAGTATATTGTTCAATGCTCTATGAATGTTTACACTCAGCATGATATATTCTGGGAATACAAATATGCATACAAGCAATATCATTTACTATTTGAAATAACAACTCAAATACTTATCTTTTATGTTTGTGTGGTTGCCTCCCGCTTGATCTTCTATATGTCTTTTGAACTTCTATTCATTCTGTACCACTGTGCATGCTCAAGTGTGCACTAGTGTCATCCTCATGATCTCATACACAAACATACATTCATTAGTATATTCTCAATATTATCAAAAACATTATAATTCTAAATAATCATGAATATGTATAGTCATGATCATTAGTATTCAGGGTTTCAGGGAAGTCTTCTTTTACTCATGCATATTCTTGTTTGATCATGGGACTCTTCTGGTTAGTTAAATCATCAATCAAGATAAGAGACATAATGTGCATAAACCCTTGATTAACTTTATGAATAAGCATAACCAATCATACCAAGTATACTTATATAAGGGATCCTAACACAAGGTAAGATTCTAACATGACATAGGAAAACATAGCTGGATTAGTATACCTGCTTAGTTATGTCTAACATACCTAATCAATATCTTCTTTGTTCTCTTCAATGATTTAGAGATCCTATGCTGGAACCTGCATATCTCATAAGTTAAGCATAATAGAACAAAGTCATACATACCTCGTAAGTATAACTTCTATGTGATCAAAGATTATGTTGTCATGGTCATGGAACTTGATTTGTCTTTCGTGATGTACCTGTATCTTGTTAGCAGACAACATCAACCTCATACAACACCATAATGCATTAGTACAATCATATAGCCCTAATCAATGAATGTCTTCGATCATTCACATGCATTCATGCTGTTACTAGGGTGATAAGACAATTCTAACATTAATCAAGATTGTACTAATAAATAATATGAAGACAAACACATTATGAACTTAATCAAGAATTAGATTTCAAGACATACTTGAACCTCCTTAAGTCATACCTATCGAGACTTCTTGTAATCTTCTTATGTAAGGCCTTAGCCTCAACTCCCCCTGAAACTTGATTTCGAGCTTGATTAGGGTTTGCTAGAAAAACCCTAAAAATTCAATCTTTGACTTTCACACTTCTGAATGGATGGAAGGATGTGTCTTGCTAAGTTGATAAAACTAGCATACTTCAATTTTGAAATCTCCAAAATTTGACCCCTCAAAATTGCCTTCGAAACTTCTGGATCTTCTGGACAGGATCCCGAACTAGGGTTTGATGAAGCCCACCCTTCTGCCCAATCAAAAGGTTTGATCCAAGGCTCTAAACTCTTATTTTTCCGAGGAGCTTCCAACCATGGTTACAGACTTAAAAAATTCCAACTTTTGCTGAAGCCTTAATTTTCCATCTTTCCGATCAAAATCCTGAACTGGGGTTTGATCAAGCCCGGTCTTCTACCCAACCAAAAAATTCGATCTTGGACTCTACATTTCGATTTTCCTGAGTATAATTCAGCCGTGGATTCCGATTCCAAAAATTCTAACTTTCTCCGAAACCCTAAATTCCGGAAGCCATGAATGAAGGTGCTCCAAAAATAATTCTATTTTGACATAAATATGTACCTGATTGTTTCTACTGTAACTCTGAACTTTTTGCTCCACAGGGTATGAAAACTTTTTCTGTGGTATCCTGACCTATCATATTTCCATCCCGATAGGTCTGAACTCAATTGGATTTTCTGAGAGAGAGTTATGCCCAGTGTTGCAACGTGACCTGTTTATGGGATAAAACAGGAGAGCGAACTTGTACGGCGTGCCACGTGTCACTGGTTTAGCTTCTGCCTTTGAAAATGTTTCCTGAGATATTACAGTCTGTGTAATACCTGTCACTTTTTACGAAATTTCATTTGGAGCTTCCTAGCCCAAGTTATGACCTTTTTTCCTAGGTCACCTGATTTTGACTGAGATCTGGAAGAGGCAGAAACACTAACTTGTACTGATCATAACTCACAAAGTACAACGAATCTGAGGGTTGCCTTTGGAAAAAAGGTACCTAGGGATGTTATCTACGACCTGTAAACTTTTCAGATCCTGAACCTTCGCATAAATGGATTTATAGCGAAAGTTCCACGATGACTGGTTTTTGCTATGTAAAACCCAAACCTTCAAATTGTCGCAAGTGAAGCAAGTGTCGTAAGTGCCATACATTGCCTTCCTTCAAGTTAGCTCTGATACCATGTTAATATTTAATATGCTAAGACAGAAAATAGCAGCATTACATTCCATTTCACAATAATAGCATATATAGGATCACTGAAGAAACAACAAGCACATCATAAACACAAGAGACATAGATTTATCCTGGGAAACCCTCATGGGGTAGAAAACCCAGCAAAGCTTCCTCAATATAGATGACCAGCAAATACAAAAGATGTAACCCTTAGCATAAGCTCCTCCTTCTCCCTAGAATACCTCTCTCTCATAAGTGCGCCACTCTCAAGTGAGTGAGTGTGTGTTAAATGAGGAATACACCTCCTCTAATTATACACTACTCCGACTTGTCTTTTACACAAATCATGTAGGCTCGTATTTAACCATTGGGTTAAATACCCCATTACAACTAACTGGGCCGACCCCTCTAGGGTGGTCTAATAACCCTTTTACCCACATACCACATACAGGTCCGACCCCCACTAGGGAAGTCTAATAACCCAAGTTACCACATTCCGACGGAGGAATAAACATCTCCGGATATACAATAAGATCTTCACGGAGGAATGAATCATCTCCGGAATAATAAAGTACAAATATAATATTCTTTGAAGTTACAATATCTCAACATTTTGGGCATGTTATGATGACTCACATCTCTAAATTCGAATTTGACTTCAAAGGAATCCTAAATAGCCTGTAAGTTAGCAAAGGATTTTGGATTAGATTTGAGTTGATTTTGAGATCCAATTTATTAGTAATTTGGTGAGGATATTTTGGATCTTCATTTATTATTTGTTATGCAAAACTCATGTATAAATAAGAGCTCATTCTCCATTCCAAGGGGAGGACTCTTAGAGAAACAAGTCCAATTTTTTATGGAATAAGAATTATTTTTATTTTTATCTCTTTTGTATTGTAGATTGTAATTCTTTAATTTCTTTCTCTTTTGTTTATGTAGATTGTAGTTCTTTCACTTTCATAATTTGTAATTAGACTAAATCCTTCTTATTGTTTAGCATAGGATTTAGTTTACTTTGATTTATTTATTTTGTAGATGTAATTTTAATTCAAGTTTCTTTACTTATGCAAGTGTGTTAGATTCATAGATTAACATGGTTGCAACCATAGTGTGCAAGTGTGAGTGTGATTTACTTTCTGCAAGTGTGATTTACTTTTCTGCAAGTGTGTTCTAATTTAGGCAAGAGTGGATTGATTTACTTTGTTGCAACACATATTAGATTACTGATGCTAGAAGAGGAAATTGCGGCTTGCATAGATTTTGCATGATAACCTTAAAATAAACAAGCGTTACCCTGGATTGATAATTTATGTTGTGAATTGATAGTTTTAATGAGCAATTAATCCTCCTAACACCATACACCTATATTCTGTTTCCATTTCATGAGAAATGGGGACTCTTTACTTAGTATTGTTATGTTTTTGGAATCCCTAGTGCATCCCACAACCTTGTGATCATCTTGGTTGAGTCAAGGAAGGTTTGGAGCAGGAAGCTTGGAGGAGATCTGCATCAAATCACTAAAGGTTTTCTTATTTGATCCACTTCTTCTCATTTATATGATATAGACATGTGCATTTATTCCCCCCTCTACATCATGTTGTTATGAATGGTATCTTGTTTGGATCTATACATTTCATTGATGCCCTATGGTGGATATGATCTTGCTTGAGTAGATCATGTTAGATCTGGTTATATATTGCTTAGATTTATGATTTTATATTCATTTACATGCCATATTTTATATGTTTGAATTTTTTGAGGAAGGTATTGGTTTTCTTCTTTGTGTGTAAGGTACTTATAGCAGGTAGACCTGAAGCAAGGTATGTCAAATCTATAGCAGATGGGTTGGATATCCACCAAAGGACCTCTCATAAGCCAAGGTATGTCCCCCTCCTTCCTATTTCTCTCATATTGAGTGTGTGAATGGATGATTAAATATAGGGAGTAAAACATTAGATCTAGGGATTGAAAGTACATTAGTCTACCCTCTTATCTGTCTTGGATCAGGGAAAGGATCCAAGGGAGGTCTCACCTGTTCACAAGGGATAATTATCCACAACAAGTGCAGGAACATCAGTCACATATCTAATCTAGAGAATGAGTAGGGTAAGATTATTACCAGCCATGAGGAGATATAGTAGGAGCTTAACACCTACTATAAATATCTCCCTTCAGAACCAATCTAGTATAGATTAGCTGCAATGGACAACTTCATGTAGCAAATCCCAACTTGGTATCGGAATACCAAAATGAACCTCTAATGAGACCAATCACTAAGGAAGTAGTATATTAGGAAATACAAGAAATGAAGGTAGGCATCGCGTCAGGACCTAATGGGTTCACCATAGAATTTTTTCACCATTGTTGGAATCTCATATGAGAAGAGGTGTGGAAATTTATTGAGGATTCTTTCTCATTTGGGATTGTTCTCTCTGGACTCAATGCTACCTTTATCCCTCTTATCCCCAACAAGGAGAGGCCATCGAACCCCAGGAAAATTTTCCCCATTGCACTATGCAATGTTATCTACAAGGTCACAGCGAAGGTAATTTCTCTCTATCTCAAACTCATTCTATCAAACATAATTTCTCATGAGAAGATAGGTTATGTGGAGGGGTGTCATATTCTTGACAGTTTCATCTTTCCTATGAATTGATCCACTCCTTGAAGAGTACAAGAGCTCTGGGTATGATTCTAAAACTTGATCTTTCTAACTCTTTTGATAAATTAAGTTGGAAGTATATGAAAAGTATCCTCGTGGCCTTTGGATTCTACCCTGATCGGATAAAATAGGTCATAGATCTCACTTCATCTACGTTTTTTTCCATTCTGGTTAATGGATCCCCTAAATCCTCCTTTTTTCGTCTTGTAGAATCTGCAGGGGACCCTCTACCTCATTTACTTTTTTTTTTATTATGGAAGAAGGAATAATCTGACACATTAAAGAAGCCACAACAAATGGTTCTCTTCATTGGATTTCTATTTATGTTCTTAATCCACCCATATCCTACAATGAATTTGTATATGACACTATGATGATGGACATCCCTATTGCTAAGGAATAAAATACCATTCTTTCTATCCTAGATGATTTTAATGTTTCCTTAGGAACCTCCATTAATCCATACAAATCACAAATCGTTTTCTTCAACACCCCTAATCCATACAAATCACAAATCGTTTTCTTCAACACCCCTATGTCATTTCAATCCCATATCTCCCTGATTCTTAGCTTTCGTCGGAGCTCCATTCCTTCCAAATACTTAGGCATCCCTCTCATGGACAATGTGCTCCACAAAAACATTTGGGAATATTTGTTTGATGCCTTCAAAAAAATACTTTCCTCCTGGACCTTTCGCTCTCTCAAATTGGTAGGATGCCTCATCCTTATTAAGTATGTACTTCAAGCTATTCCTATTAAACTCTTTTAAGCCTTAGTAGATCCAAATTTTGTTCTCAAGAAGATCACAAATATCCAAAGATAATTTTTATGGGAAGGAAACAAAGAAGGAATAAAATGGGATCTATTAAAGTGGATTGAACTTTGCAAACCTAAATATCAGGGAGGTTCGACTTGTGAGATCCATAAATGCTCAATCAAATAATGAGTGCCACGATTTGGTGTGCATGGATAAAAAATCCCAAAGAAATATGGGCCTATTAGTGGAGGAATAAATATATGCTGGCAATGGTCGATGATCAAATCATCAAATAGAATAAATAGTAGACAAGCTCCTCCATTTGGAATGCAACCTGGAAAAATAGAGATATAATACAAGATCATGCATTCTGGGAAGTTAGAATTGGAAGTCAATCGCAATTGTAGAAAGACTATTGGAAGTAATTCCCCCCCGTTATAGGGGATCAAAATATCAATGAGGTTCTTCTCAGCCACCCCAACTTCAGATTTGAGAAGGTTGCTAATTTATGGAATTAAAGGGTTTAAAATGTTATATGGAGACCATAGAAAAGTATGCATATAGAGCTAAACATTCCTTAAGAAGAAAATCTTGAATCTTGGTGCACGGAATTGGAAAGGAGAAAATTTAGATGCAGATAGGGCCTCCACATTCTCAGGTGGGAAAATTTCCCAATAGGAAACTTTACTACAAAGGAGGCCTATTCCATGAAATCCTCCTTCGACATGCTGCCTCAGTTAGATGCATAGAAGAATATATGGAAATCGAACCTCTGGCATGAATTCAGTACTTTCCTATGGATGGCGATGCATCAAAGTGTCTTAACATGGGACAATCTACAGAAGAGAAATTTCACTAAACCCTCAATGTGTCTCCTATGCTCGCAACATGAGGAAATAATGGAACATCTGCTCAATCAATGTTTCTTTAGTAACCAAATGTGGGATCAAATGAAACTACGTATGCACACTTCAAATAGGAAACTATATAGCATCCCTCACACCATATCGATCTAGTGAAAAATGACATTAAAAAATCCTATCCTAAATAGAATATGTTAGCTTCTCTCGAGCTTCCTTCTTTGGCATATATGAAAGGAATGAAATAGTAGGACATTCCACTCTCAACAACTCTCTTGGATCGAATTCTTTTCAAGAATTAAAATTTCAGTCATCGAAACAGTGAGAGCCTCAATGTGGACACCTGGAGACCTATCTTGTTCCCTAGAGGAGCAACCAATCTTATCTCAATGGGAAGTGTCCATTCTCCCTTCAACAAATCCTCCGTCCTCTAGATTGGATTCTTCCATTAGCCCCTCCAAATGGAAATGTCTTCCTGGTGTTTTTTTAAAATAAATTTTGATGGTGCTGGCAAGGGTAACCCTGGCCCATCAGTCTTTGGTGTTGTCTTTAGAGATGATTAGGGTAGTATTTTTCATATTCTTTGTAGAAGCATCAGGCATGATACCAACAATGTTGCATAATTATGGACTCTTATTAAAGGGATTCAAAAGGCTAGTCATCTGAACACACAACGTTTAATCATTAAAGGATATTCATCGGTAATTATATTGTTATTGTCAAAATTAATTAGAGAACCCAAGCCATATAAAATTTTCCTAGCTGGGGGTTGCTTGGGAATTTGTATTTTTTGAATTCTATAATCCCTACCGACTTGGAAATCAACCATTCCCATGTGAGACGAACTAAAAATAAGGTTGTGGATAAGCTATCTAATATTGGCGTGACCCATGGGAATGCAAACATTGATTTCTCTTCATCCCTTCATCCTGATCAACTAATATTGTTGGAGTTCTTGTATCTTGCTCAATAAGAAGAAACATCCCTGGATAGGGTGATAAGTGTCTACACACACCATGGGATATATGAAAAAAGGCATGGCCAGGTGGCGACCCATTATACCTAGTGCTCAAGCTCTCTCTATCGTCTATGATCCCAACATTAAAAATTCCCCTTAGTTATCACAACTCAAATCCAAAGGGTTTCCTATTGCATTATATCTGCAATGTACTTAGATAGGTTTGGACTTAATGATGAGGGATTTTCCCCTTGATGGTGGATTTTGTAACACCACAAGACTGTAGGGAGGCATCAATTCTCGCGTGTGGCTAGTCTTGTGGCCATAATGGCGATGTTTAATGGGTTTTTAAGGAGAAGAATGAAGTTTGGGATTCTCATAGCCATCATCATAATATTGTTATGGTGTTCTCTCTCCAATTTTCCATGACCCATCTCAGGAAACATGCATGTTCCAGGAGGGCTAAGGGTCGCAGACCGAACATTCATGTTAAGAAAACCTCTTCAGAGGTCACACAAAATATGTTGAGTTCATCGCGCAACACTTATGATATGGAACAATGGGGTTGTCGTGTGGAATGTTTTGACGAAAAAGGGAATTCACTAGGATTTGAGTATGGTCCAAACTCTCCTCTGGCAACTCTTCATAATGGACATTGCTATGATGACAAACAAGTTTACAACCAGTTGACGAATAATTCTAGTGGGCCTTTGCAGAAGCAATCCTCTTCTGAAAATACTATTAATCGCTCTCACAATATTAGTTTGTTTGAGACTCATTTCAATTTTTTATTTGAGACCATGAATGACACGCAATTTAAACTTTAAAATGGATAAAATAGAGGCCATAATCTCTTCATTGGTCTCCTGTTTTGATATCCTAGGTCTTCATTAGCATGTTAGTAGCTTATCTCTCTAAGATGTTGTCTCTCTTGGTATTGCTATTTCGATGGCTTCTCAACTCCCACAATTCCTTCGAATGATGCATCTCTAGGTCCATGATCTGGTCAAAATTAGATATGGGTCTGCTATCTTTTTTGGTTGTTTCAATTGATGTTATGGTCAAGTCTGGTATAGTCCTGGTTAATCTTTGGGTTGGTTAGGCTATATTTTTTCTCATGCTCCTTGGGCTCATACTTTTTAAATTTTGAACCTTGTGGGATCAATTTTGGTTTTTTGGAACTGGGAGAAGCTATGGTTTTTTAATCTTAGGGGCTTGAAAATAGTTCTAAATTTCCTCTTTCAGTTAAATTAATATAATGTTTCTTCTTACTTAAAAAAATGATTGCATGAAATACATTGTTCTAAAATATCAAGATATTTTGAATTAGATAATATAATCACAAATTTTTAAAGTATTTCTAATTGTTGAAGATGGCATAAATGATATAAAATTTTGATAAAAGATTCTCTAGACATGATAACAAAGTATAATGGAGATGAGTAAACTTTTAGTAACAAATCGAACATTCTAGTCAATTTCAATAGATCTTGTAAATATATATTGATAATGAAAATGGAAAATAATGGTAGTTTTATTTATTTATTTAGCAATATATATTTGATTATACTATATACAAAATTGGTTTCAACATATTGAAACTAACACAAAAGAATTAAATATCAATGGAAAAGATAACAACCATTCACAACCATTCCTCTAAGCACTCAAATTAGAACCAATTAACAAAACACATATATATTATACTTTTTCCTTTTAATTTTTAATTCTTAAATTTAAATTCAAAATTTTCAATTAATTTAGTAAAACTATATACACCATGTCTAAAAATATTATATACATTTCAATTATATATATATATATATATATATATTTAATTTGATATATACATAGATATCAACATGATAATCCATTTTCTATACTTTCATTGATGTTTGCTGTAAAATATATTCATATCAATATTTATTAATAAAATAAAATTTAATTAAAACATAAGATGCTATTTATAAACTCTAATTCATCCAAATGTATTGGTAAAAAACATAATATGCCTTTGGTTGAAAGCAAAACTCGATCATGCAATTGACTGATAACTTTTTTTGCATGTAAATTATTCAAATGTAATATTATCATATTCTCAAATGAGAAAATTATTAAATACTTTGTAGAACTACTACACCAAATTCCTCATTGTTATCATTTCCAACTTGATAGTGGACAACCTACTCCACTCTTATATCCATGATTTGGGTTTTTGTTTTGAAAATGATTCATGCGTTAGTTATGACATACTGTGGGTTTTTAGTTTGAAAATGATTCATGTGTTAGTTATGACATAGTGCATAACTATCAAAGTATAGTTTTTTATTTCTTGAAAAATCTTGAGTATTAAAATATTATTATTTTTAATCAAAATAGTTTGAGAATCTTGAATATCAAAATAGTTAGTAAACAACCTTACTTCAATCAATGTTTTTTAAGTTTTTTAGTCTCAAAATAGTTAGTAAACAACTTTACTTCAATCAATGTTGTTTATATTTGGTATATTGTTTGGTATATTTATGGTTCTAGGATTTTATTTTTTAAACTTTTAACATTAACATAAAACTATGAACATTTATAATATCAATGTGAGAATGGGTAGATATTTATTTTAAAATGAATTATTTTGTTAAATAAAATAGATAATTATATCCTAGTTTAATTGTTATTCATTGTTTATTATAAATATTTAAAGAATGATAATTCAATATGACATTGGTAAACATTATTATTATGTATTATATAATATAATAAGTATTAAACTATTTAAAATGTGTTTGTAATTTTCTTTTAATAGGTTTATTATGGGTTGTGTTTACACATAGTAAGTAACAAATAAAATTTTAAAATTTATATAGTATATATAGAAGTTCTATCCTAAGGTCAAAAACTTGGTCATCATCACTTTATATATATATACATATATAATTGTTTTTTTTTATAATAACATATTTTATTGATCATCATCACCTCATATATATATATATATATATATATATATATATATATAAATTGTTTTGTATATAATAACATATTTTATTGTATATTTTTAAAAAGTTTTATTAAAATAAAAAAATAGAAATATTAAATCACTACAATATTACCTTATGTCATAAATTAAAACGAATAAATTTAATTAAAAATACCCATCTAGATAGGTATTCATCCAATGATCTATACAACATAGATTTACCAAAAATTTAAAAGACATCAATGCTATGCTACTTGGATATAAAGAATGATCAATCATAAGCCTTGCTTTTGAGAAGTTAGTTATGGAAGTTGGTAGGGAGTTGGAATACCGATCCATATAACTATTTATATTTACTTAAACTATAAAAGACATTAATGTTTGATGGTGCACATGAGGATATTTTGTGACTCTTGCTTTTTCTAACTATTTATATTTACTTAAACTATAAAAGACATTAATGTTTGATAGTGCACATGAGGATATTTTGTGACTCTTGCTTTTTCTTTTGTGAAGTTAGTTATAAAAAATGGAATGAAATTGGAAAATGATATAGGTTTAAAGTGTAGTAAAAATGTGAAAAGAAATTAAAAATTTATAATATTAAGAAATTTTTTTTTTCTAATTTTGTAAATGATTTATGTTAAAATAATTTTATTAAATTTTTATTGAGGATGATGATGATTAATGTCTACTAAGACTATAGGTCTATCATATCTTAAGTAGACTTGGTTTGTTTTAAAATTTCGTTTCTGTGCTCAAAAAGCTTGGCGAGAAGCTTTCCAAGCTCAATATAGTTTTGGAAAGTTAGGAGGTTAGAAATGTTTGTATTGTGGCAAATACTATGAAACTAAGATCTAATGTGGGTGTAAGCAGGGCACTCTAAGAGAAATTGATTTTCATCCTCAATGCTCATAGACTCACAAAGATGGAAAACCATTTCTACCACGAAGTTTTAGGACTATACCAATGCCCTGTTTCGTTATGGAGATCATGAGAGTTCATTTTAATTTTGGCTATATTAATTTTCTTTCTTGAGCTAGTTACTATCAAGAGATACTTCTGATCTTCCAAATTAGGGTTAATGATATCAGGTTATAGTATCTTAATTTTCTCTTAACCGCTAAATTTTTCTCGCACCGCAGTCTCTCGTTTCCCATATTATTTATCTTGTGCTTGTACATTAGGTACCTAGTCATAGCCATGCTATCGATGGGGGAAAGTCTCTCTTTTATGAAGAGAATAGGATAAGGCATATTGCTTCAATTTTGAGGTTATAAGTTATAAACCACTTATGGATTTGTTAAATTTTCCTCCAAGACTCTCTAGAAATTTCCTACCCCCATACTTCACATCCGTACAAGATAACGAGGATGACAAGAGTTTCAGAGAGGAACTTCTTTTTATCCCACATGACTAGGTTGGATGATTTAGAATTATTTTCAAGACCAAAATAAGCTTTCCACCCTCAGTTAATCCTTTTCTCAATGCTATAGTTCCAATTGAGCTTGTGATCAATATCAATTCAGAGATATTTGTAAGAAGTCACTTCGTCTATTTTTCTATTATCATAAATGAAATTGGTGTAGGTGTCTTTCTTAGATTTTATGATCATAACTTTTGTCCTCTTGGTGTTAACAGTCATACCCATGTTAGAGAAAAAATATTTTAGAATTCTTAATTGCTTATCGAGATTAGAGGGAGACCTTGCCATAAAAACAATATCATCAGCATAAAGCAGGAGGATAATAACTATCCTAGCCAAGATCGTGCTGCCGCAACCTGCTTCTTTTAAATACCATTCTAGTTTATCAATGTAAATTCCAAAAAGGGTAAGGAAAACGGGGCAACCTTGCTTAGCTCCAATATTACAGTTTATATCCATTGACCACCCCTCATTATTCTTAAACTTGGCAATGACCTTTTCATATAACCTTATTACTGCAACTTTGAACTCAAAATGAACCTTAAGCTCTTCTAGCATATTCCATAGGTTATTTCTACGTATCGTATCAAAGCTTTTCTAAAATCCACAAAGCAACAAAAAATGTTGAAAACTTATTGTTTTGAAATTATTGTGCAATGATCCTAAGCATAATGAGGCGGTTTGTGGTTAATGATACTTTCTAAAACTTGCTTGGCCTTTAGCTCACTTACCTTCCATTTCTAACCATTTATTAATTAGACATCAACAAATCCTAACAAATATTTAAAAAAAAATAATAATTAACAAATATATATTTAAAAATAATTTAATCAGTGTATATATATAAATATTTTAAATAATAATTAAACACATAACATAATAGATTTATAACCTATCCTCCCATCTCCTTTTCTTTATTTTTATTTTTATTTTTAAAATTTCATTATTATTCTTCTTCAAATTATAGTGAATACATGGTGTTATCTTCTTTATCTTCAAAGAAAACATAATGATATCCTCATGCTCGAGACATTTTTTTTCAATATATGTTCTTTAATCATTGCGTCATTAAAATGTACTTATATCCTTTTTAGGTAAATGTTTTAAAATGTACTTATATCCTTTTTAGGTAATTGTTTTCCTGTTATAAATGTTAACATTAAAAAATAATGCATTTTAACCTAAAATGTCTTTTAATGTAAATAGTATTATAAAAATAAATTTTAAATGGTTATCTCCAAATCCCAATTTATCAAACACCTTTTTTGATTTCCAGCATTAGATGATTATGAAGTTGACTATTGATAGATGTCGATTATTCTTGTTAAAAGTCATCATTGCTATTATTACTATTTCCAACTTGTTGGTGGCTATAATGATGTTCCCAAACCAACTCCCATTCTTATCTAAATAGTTAGTTACGAACTTACGACACAATCCACTGTTAGAGAATCTCGGGTGTGAAAGTAGTTAGTAAACACAAAGTTTACTCCAATGTCTAGTCTTAGCCATCCATGCTGTACCTATATATGTTTGATACTTTGACGGAGTTGTTGGTTAGTTCAATGTTATACCTAATATTATCTCATCTGTCAGCTGTCATATTTTTTGTTGGGATACATTTTATCCTTATTAAGTTACTTAAAAATATATACGTAATGCAATATACATTTATCTTAATTAATGTGAAGGAGAAAGGAGAAAATAAATATATAATAAAATATTTATTTATTTTAATTAATGTGAAAGAGGAAAGAGAAAAATATATTATAGTGTCGATAAAAAATCTCCCATCATTTTAAATATATATATATAAAATAAGGAATGCCCAATGCACTTACCTCCATGCACTTAATGTATTTCATTTTACTTAATAAAAAGTTTGAAAGCTCAATAAGGAATAACACGTAATGTAAAAGTAAAATTTTATTTCGAATATTTATGTTATTCTTTTAAATAAAATTTTAAAAGTAATACAACTTCATGTGCACCTCAATTGTGAAATTGAATATATATTTTTAATAAAATAATAGACATTTAATTAATATATAAGGTGATTATGAGCCAAATCTCACTCCGAGGGAAAAATATGTTAAAGTGAGTCCAAGAAAGCTAAAATATTAAAGTGGGAAAAGATGGTATGGAAATTGAAGAGTCGAGTAATATGGACTGCCTAAAGGACAATAACACTAAATTTTTTCATAGATTTGCAAATTATAGAAATAATTTAAATTGTATTTGGGATTTAAAGGATGTTAGTGGGAATTGGATTAGCGCTTAAAAAGATTTAGAAAAGGATGTTGAGGAATATGTTAGTCCATGTGGAATATTAGGATTAATAGTACTTGCCAAGGCATGACATAACTCAATTTTTATAGATTTTCGAATTCCTCCCACCATCCATTAATCACTTCCCGAGCTTTCATTCTGATTATCTAAGCCATTCAATTTCATGGCTATACCATTTTTCCTCCAACGAATACAAGCTATTAATCTCTCTGGTCCATCGACTCTGCTCTATAAACCTGAGTCTGTCCACAATCCTTCAAGAAATCCCATGATTATAATTAAACTGAAACTTTAATAAAGAATAATCCTTACCAAACTCCAAATTCCTAGCCTACAGGTGATCGCAATGTTCCTTCTGTCAAATGGATAAGTATACTATGCCTCCGATTGTTTTTCACACAGAATTGGATACCGTTCACACAAATGTAGTATCTAATAACAACTTAGAGCAAATGCTATTTCCAAATACACAATAATGGCAAGAACAACAAAAATTCACCGATTTCACTTTATCAAATCTTCACAGAACTCCAAAACCACAAATCAAATTCACTCCCTGGACTACACAATTCAGAATTTCTTTGTCTTCCATTCAAATTAGATATGCATGCACTCACAGTCTTTCACCTAATTAGACTGTCTTCTCATCAGGATTTATGCACAATTAAATTTTCTTCAACAACAAGCATTCATCAAAATACTCAGTCGATACATTACACACAGATAGCATAAGAGTAAAACACACAGCCTCTGATGAATCTTCTTCATTCATTCATTAATGAAATTGTACAAAACTGTAAAACCCTGACTACTCTGTTACATGCTATAGACGTTTTTAATCATTACATAGCTAGTATCCTCTTGAGAACCTTGAACTGCCTAACTAACTCTTTGTTCACAGACTTACAAGTCTATCTACCAGCCTAAGCTTCCAGCTCATTAACTGACTCCTACTAATTTGCAAATAACTCTAAAAATAGAAAATCTGAACCTATTTCACTAATGATTCCTCAAACAAATTCCTATCTTTATGCAATATGTTCCTAAATATCTCTATCATCTCCTCGAGTCACTCCTTGGTTTAAGGAATTGGGTTCATGACTCATCATTACAAATTAGAATCTCCATATGCTATACTTACTAACTATGAAAACTCAAATATCTTACAAAATATTTACAATCAACCCCCACATTGGGCTAGTATTTAGACCTTAAGATATGACCCAACCTTTGGAGTTTTAACTAAGAGAAAATGATCTTGCATCAGTTTGGATAATAGTGAAGGTGAATTTATCATATGGAAACAATATAGGAGTAAGAGGTGTGTTAACACCCATATATTTTTTTACAATATGCAGTTGGATGGAAGAGATGGAGGGTCAAAATGTACCTGGTAGAGAACCCAAGATATCCTCCATGCTCCAGAGCTAAGTCCTAATGGGAAAAGCTAAGGGGTCTAAGCAGGACCAAATGTGCAAATAATGGGAAAATGTTGAAGTGTGGGTATTAATAGGAGAGAATCACATTTTATAACCTATAGTCCGTTGGTCCAATAATGAGAGATTAAACATCCCACCGATCTACGCCGTCGATTAGGTGAGGGGATCAGATCCACGGCCCTATATGGAATACCACACAACCAAGTTACGAGGAGGATAGGAAAAAGGGCGGATGCAATGAGCCTTTCCCGCCGGCTAGGTGTCAGCCGCATATGATATTGCAAGAAGAATTGATAGAAGGCCATATATAAGATCAGGCGCATGCGATGGTATGAATAGGTGGAAGATCCACGGTTCAGATGGCGAAAGGGGTCACATCAACGGCTCTCATAGCTGATCGCATGAAGAAGTAGCACGTTGGATAGCGAAATAGCAGATGCGATGAACCTTTCCTGCCTGCCAGATGTCAGCCCTAGAGCCCGTCGCACGGAGGAAGAGATCGTAGTAGGGACCACTTGGGTACATGCGATGCCGCCTTATGGAGAGGTTTGGATAAGACGAATGGTGTAGATGAGAAGTTAAAAGCATATATGGCGGTAAAGAAGAGTAGGCTGTCAAATCAAAGGCTAAAGAAGTAGCCAATATGACGGTAGGGAATAGGCGCATAAGAGACCGATGGTGGATATTAAAGGACAACATGAAAAGAAAGGCGGGAGTTATGTTAGCACAGTTATATATATAAGAAACACCCATGAGGGGTGGCATTTCTTCTCAAAGCTTGTCGAAGTCAGGAGGTCCCTCGGTGTGTGGCAGACGGTGAAGGTGACTGAAGCTCCAGTAGCCTGTTCAGAGCTTCTAAACCAACAGGCAGAAATTGAGCTTGGAAGAGGGACTGTTCCAACAGTTTAAAAAGGGCACTGATATAAAATACCCTTGGAAGGTAGGTCCTTTCATTGTGAAGAGCAAGGAGGCTTTGCCAGAGATAGAGGAATTGATGAGACCTCTAGGGTTAAAAAAAGACGTAGCCATTGAATACGACCCCCTGCACGTCATTTCTAGAAGGAGGAGGGAGTGTAACCTAAAGGCTTTCGAACATAAGGAGCCAGAAAGGGCACTTAGGGGACAAAATTTGCTACTATGGGAACCCGAGCCAGAAGAAGTTCCAGGTTTGTAGGAAAGAGACCCCGTGATGTCTGATGTGGTAATGAATATCGAATAGGTGCCAGACACTGGGGAAGTGGGCCAGAAGAGAGATTTGGCGGAAATTCAGGATATGGATACTGAAATGGGGGGTGAAGACAAACAACCTAAGATGGTAACACAAGTCGAAGTGTTTGGTGAAAATACTCAGGTCAAGTCATTTGTTTCCCTCACTGAAGAAGAATTGGTTGGTGGAACACCCCAGGAAGATTTGACTGTCTGGATGGATACTGAAAAATAGGATAATGAGGTGTCTCCAACCCCTGAAGTTCAAATAAGAGAATACAAGTTTCAGGATGTTAAAGAAGGTGAGAACAACAATAGATTCCGGTCTAGAGCTAATCTGTGCGAGCAATATAAATAGAATAGACAAGTCTCGACCCAGAAGCTTTTTGACCTAATGCCGAGAGCCAATAATTTTTCCAAAACTGAGACTTTTTTATTAACCAGTAGAGATGAGAAGGATAACACTTTAAATTTAGCAGTATTGACAGAAGCCAAAGTAACAGAGATGAAGCTCAAATGGGATACGATACCAGTACCTAACAAGTGTTAGGAACCTATGTAAACCCTTCTCTTTACTATGTAAGTATATTGTTGTTGGACGCATATGCTTTGTAAGTCGTCCCGTAGTATTTGTTGATCCGTAGTTTATATTAGCCCATAGTATTGACCCATAGTATTGGACGCATATGCTTTGTAAGTCGTCCCGTAGTATTATATGTCCCATGGTTTTGACTCATGGTATTGGGCATAGACTTAGTATATAAGTGTGTGTTGAGGTCATTGAAGGCACCGTGAAGTTAATTGTATTGAGCTTGCTCAAAGGAGGTTGCCCCCTCGAAGTGGCCCGTGATCAATATAAAAGCGATTCTGTTCTATTATTTCTGATATCTTGTGTATTTGCATTAATTAATTATTGCAGGTACATCACATCTGGTATCAGAGCACTTTCCTTGGCACAAGTGGAATTTTTTTTTTCTTTTTTTGGGCGGCGACTTTCAGATCATTTTCTAAAACTTTTTGCACAAAATCAGAAGAAACCGATTGCATATCTGAATTCCTCTTTCAAAAATATGCAGTTTCAAAAAAAAAATCATCTCATTTGGAGTTCTAAAAGTGGAGATATCGCGGATTTAAAATCAGCAATTTTTCAGAATTTCGGTGACGGCCGCGGAAATTGCGGCGAGAAAATCTTTTGACCGAGTGCCCAGATTTCTATTCCGCTTTCATGGGTAGAAGCAGAGTGGTTGTTCCAGTTCCGGAAACATGCTATAATAGTGATTCTAAGCAATATAGATCCGGTTTTTGAACATTGGGTGGAATTTCTGCCCAAATTTTTTCTGTTGCAGGTTCGGATCTGGGAATAATCCCTATCCGCTTAACTGTGGGAAGTACTTGGGCATAAGCCCTAAAACTCATTGTGAGGAGTACCACAGGAACCCCGAAGTAGCTGGCCATTGAGAGGACCTGCCAAGCGAAAAGGGCAACGACCCCTACCTGATTGACTAGTTCCCACCCGTGAGGTAAACCAAGAGCTGTCGTTTGTGGCCAAGCGGTTATCAGTTTTACCTGAGCCGTGGAGTGAGGGGTACTGCCCCAATACGCAAGCCGTCAGACAACATTGGTGGCCGAGTGAATCCCTTGAACCGATAGGAAGCCGCACATACCTGGGGTCCATATCTATTTTCAGTTGCCCAATTGCATATTTCCTCTGTCCAGAACTGTTGCCGGTCAGTTCTGCGCTGTTGCAGATCCATCTATTGCCGATCATTGCTGCACCGTTTCAGATCCATTTTGCAAGCCATTCCAAATCCAGCCGTTCGGCGTTGTTCCAGATTCCTTCCGAGCCGTAGCTGCTCCAGTCTGTTAAAAAAAAAAAAAACAAAAAAACACCTGGTTATGGTTGTCACCCGTGCAGGAGCAAACACCATGGAGGAAGCACTTGCAGCCATCCAAACCAAACTCCAAGATCTGGATGAAAAATTTCTCAGCCTCCATCTTCAGCATGCAGCCATGAACAATAACCGACAGCCAGAATCTTTTGCAGCCACCAGGTTCTCTTCTTCCAACAATTTTCGTGGGCCGAAGCTTGATTTTCCTCGCTTCAATGGTACTGATCCGACTGGATGGATATACCGAGCAGAACAATATTTCATTCTGCATAATACTTTTGATGTCCAGAAAGTTCCACTTGCATCCTTTCATTTGGAACAGGAAGCCCTTCAATGGTACCGTTGGTACATCAAAGCTCATCCCGAGCCAAACTGGACAGATTTTTGCCAACTCATTTTGCCACAATTTGGCCCTAGTGCTTTTGATGATTTCACAGGAGCACTCACTAAACTTCACCAAATTGGCACAGTGAGAGAGTATCAGACAGAATTTGAGAAATTGGCCAACCACACAGAAGGATTATCTGATGAATTCTACAGGAGTTGTTTTATAAGTGGTCTCAAGGATGAAATTCGCTCAGAGGTCAAAATGTTTTGTCCCAACACAATGATGGAAGTCCTACGGTTGGCTAAGCGGGCTGAGGACAAGATTGCAGCTCAACAACGCTCTAAACCCACCCTTGTTCCCTTCAGAAATATGGGTTCCCAACGACCTCCCATCACACCTTCTCCTCAACCAACTCCTATCAAGCATTTGTCTGAGATAGAAATGCAGACACGCCGAGAAAACGGGCTTTGCTATAATTGTGATGAGAAATTCACTCGGGGACATAGATGTGTTCAACAAAAGCTCTATCTCTTGGATGTGATCTCCGCCTACCTTAGAACTTGGTGAAGAAGCTATGGATACAGTGGATGATCAGATCGACATTCAACAACCGCCTGTTGACACCCCATTTCCGAACGATCCACCTGAGATCTCTCTCCATGCTGTAACCGGCGTCACCACCCCACAAACAATGCGGGTCAGGGGATACTTCAAGAAGCTCCCTCTTACCATCCTCCTTGATTCTGGTAGCACTCATAACTTCATTGACCCTCGGATTGCTAAACAGGCTGATTGCTTTGTCCATCCTTACTCCAACTTTGAAGTCATGGTTGCCAATGGGGGCACCTTACCTTGCAAGGGGAAGTGTCACAATGTGCGTATCTCTATGGAAGATTATAACCTACGCTCTGACATGTTTGCCTTTCCCTTAGGCGGATGTGATGTGGTTTTGGGCATTCAATGGTTACGCACACTTGGCCCCATCTTATGGGATTTTGCTGAACTTTGGATGCAGTTTAAAGGCAATGGGGCACAACACAAATTTATGGGCTTACAACCAGGGTCTCTCTGCATCATCAGTTCACATCGCCTGAAAAAAATCCTTAAGAAGAATTCACATGGTGTCATCGCTCAGCTCAATTCCATTCAGATGCACCCATCAACAGTCTCCACTACTTCCTTGGATAGATCTGCAGGTATCTTTGCTGAACCAATGCGCTTGCTACCTTCACGAAACCTTTCCGGTAAGAATTTAGCCACATCTACCTCTCAGCAGGAAATGATGGCTATGTTGCATGCAGTACAGAAGTGGCAGCCATACCTATTAGGGAATTATTTCTGCATCAAGACTGATCTCCCGAGTCTGGAAAATTTTCTGGAACAATGGGTCTCCTCCCCAACACACCTGAAATGGGTTATCCAACTCATGGGTTATCCCTATGTGATCACTTACAAGAAGGGTAAGGACAATATGGTGGAAGATGCTCCTTCTTGCACAATTGATGACCTAGTTTCGCTTACAACTCTTTCTCTACTTGTTCCAAATTGGGTGCAATATGTTCAACAGGGCTCTCTTTTCTATGAACTCCATGCTTCTTCATCAACAGGGCACTCTGGGTTCTGCAACATGTATGACCAAGAACAATGTAACTTCTTTTGGCAGGGACTAAAAATGACAATTCAACAGATGGTGGCTGACGATGATACTTTCCAAGACAACAAGGGTGAAACAACACTCCTTTCGGGATTGCTCAAACCCTTGCCCATCCCTAAACAGCTTTGGCCAACTATTTCTATGGATTTCCTAGTAGCGCTCTGGTGGTACAATACCACATCTCACAGGACACCATATGAAGCGGTCTATGGAAAAACATCGCCAGTTTTTCTTCCATACACCCTTAGCAGCTCCCCAGTTCAGGCAATTGACTCGGTTCTTCGAAACCGCGATCAGATTCTTCTCATTCTGCAGGACAATCTTCACATGGCCAGAATTCGCCTGAATCAACAAGCCAATCAGCACCGTTCTGAGCGCATTTTCCACGCAGCTAACAGGGTTCTTCTTCATCTACAACCTTCCAAGCAATCCTCCTTGACACTCCAAAGGCGTCAGTGGCCTGAAATGCAACCCGAGGATGCTACCGGGGAACCACTCCTTCAGCTTCTGCAGCAATTTCTCCAACCAAAGCTTTGAGGACAAAGCTTTTTCTAAGGGAGAGGGGATGTTAGGAACCTATGTAAACCCTTCTCTTTACTATGTAAGTATATTGTTGTTGGACGCATATGCTTTGTAAGTCGTCCCGTAGTATTTGTTGATCCGTAGTTTATATTAGCCCATAGTATTGACCCATAGTATTGGACGCATATGCTTTGTAAGTTGTCCCGTAGTATTATATGTCCCATGGTTTTGACTCATGGTATTGGGCATAGACTTAGTATATAAGTGTGTGTTGAGGTCATTGAAGGCACCGTGAAGTTAATTGTATTGAGATTGCTCAAAGGAGGTTGCCCCCTCGAAGTGGCCCGTGATCAATATAAAAGCGATTCTGTTCTATTATTTCTGATATCTTGTGTATTTGCATTAATTAATTATTGCAGGTACATCACAACAAGATCCATTTTCACAAACAGATTGATGATCTTATCCACGTTGATTTTGTGAAAATGGCATTGAGAGGTGGTAACTTGGAAGTTACTGTAAGGAAGTTAGAGAACCAGCTAAAGCAGGAAAATCTTGAAAACTTAGCCCTTCAACAACATTTAAAAAAGTTACAAATTGACCTGGTTGGAGTTGACGGGGGAGGAAAAGCCACGAAGAAGCTACTAGCTGATAATGAAAGGTAACTTCAAACGTGTAGAAAAAGTCAAAAGTCTCTAACACCCAGCTGATCCAGGCCCCTGAGGAAACACAATTTGAAATACAAAGGGAGGCTTTATCTAAGGAATTGGATGATTGTAAAGCAAAAATATTGAAGCTTGCTGGAGAGAAAGGTGATTGGAAAAAGGAGAAAACAAGCCTAGAAAAGCAACTTGAAGATCTAAGAAGTAACTTGTCCAGTCTAGACATGCGGCCTACAAATTTGAGTCAAAGTGGTGATGAAGACAATACCAATAATATGGCACAGGCTATGTCACATGTCAGCCTGAAAGACAGTGAGATCAAGGAGTTAAGGGAAAGAATGTGAAAAATAGAAGAAGAGAATAAGAGGCAGGAGGAGGAGACAAATGCCCTCCAGGAGAAGCATAGAGAATTGATTGAGAATAATAAAAAACTCACTCACCAAGTTGCAGGGCAGGCTGCTATGCAGGGGTGTAGACATTTGGTGTGGGATAGGGTGTTTAAAGAGGCTGAAGGTTTTTGGCCATACTTGGAGTTCATAAGAATCAAGGAGAAGACAATCAATGATGCTTTGTCAAGATGTGTAGTCGCGAGAGAAACTTTAGCCCGAAAACCCAAAGAAACAACATTAAGTGCTATGGCCTTTTTAAATGATTTGTCAGAAGAAGAAAGGATCAGGTTAAACATTGGGAACCGGATCGTGACAATCGCTGTAGCTCAGAGAGTTTTGGGAAAGTATGCTTAGGTGGAAAGCGTGGAGGCCAAAGCAGAAGATATGAAAAGGTAGGTAGCAGACTTCAGAAGATCATTTGATAGGCTAAATGAAATGGAACTACCTTCCTTTTGGGATGATAATCTAGAGCTAATCTCTAAAAGCGCTTACAAAAAGAAGATCTAGGCTATAAGAATGGATCACACGAAGTTCAAACATATGGAACAGCTGCTCATAGGCAAAACTTTAATGGAAAAGATCGAAGACGACTTTGAAGTCTTGAATAGATTGGTTGTCATTCGCGAAAGGCTTCTGCCAGCCTCCTATTCTGAACATATTGAAATCCGAGTGATGGTGAAAGAGATGACAGATCATTACCTCCCTTCAGCTGAGCATTGGGCTGCTATAAATGGATATGCAAATATGAGATACACTCTCCGCCAACTACAGTAGCTGTCTAATTTTTATGAGTTGTTAAATATTGTTTGAAAGGTTCGAAGACACATAAGACATTTTCATTTTTGATATAATTTGTAATATTTTTTGAGGCGGCTAAATGGATAGCCAACTGGAATTTTTATTTTTACTATGTTTGTTTTTACTGTAAGGTTAATCTCATTCAGTGATAATACCGGAAAATGTAAGAAATAGTTAGGCCAACTCTACCTATTTTTGTTTCAAAGCAGTTATGGCAAACAAATTTTTATGAAGTGTCATTGTATTGTAAAACATTTTGGTTTAGATGAGTCGAGCAAAGGGCTCCTGGCATCTATATATGTGATGTAATAGAATGATGAAAAAAGGGGGTTGAAAACTTTTTTGAATACGAAAAATTGTTATGTAATACATTTTCTTGAGTTGTTTCTTGAATAAAATTTGCAACGCCAAGCTAGTACTTGTCAGGGATTCCTGTGTAATGAGTTTTGTAGTATGTTCCTTCTCTCCTAATGTGCATGTGTTTCTTACATTGTAATTCCATTCTGTGATATTCTTTTTCATACTTGGTTCAGGGTACTGGTTAAGTGGAATTCATAGAGATTATGCTCTGCTTAGCTTATTCCGAGTATTCCACCCTTATTTATGCTAAATTTGATATAGGATTCATCTCCGTATGCCTTATATCAATGGATTGTTCTTTTATCTTCTATTCCTCCAATTAAATCACTTTGACTACGATCTTTTTGGTACCTTGCCCCTGTGTAAATGTCTTTTGCAAAGCACTCGTAAATGATATTCAAGGTTTAGTTAAGTGTGACTCCATTACCCAATTAGGTTTCGTATGTTTCAACTAGACAATGTTTTAATCATTTCTAGTTTTCCAGTAGAAATCTGATCTTCTATATAAATGTTGTAATTGAATATCTTGGTCGTGAATGCTAGCATTTCTTTTTCATTATTGACAATCTTGATTATTCCAGTTTTTCATGAGATTTTAGAGAGAGCCCTCTCTGTCTGTGTTGGGTCAGTAGCATAGGCCAAAGATTGGTTAGTGGTTACCCATAATTACCCTCTTTCATTCTTGGGGGTCAATTTCGGTGTCAACAAGGTGCTTGCACAATGAATCACTTAAACCTAACAACAACATAAGCGTACGGAGCTTTGATTTAAAGAATTCAATAGTTTATAAACAAAATGCATGTAAATCATGAGTTCATTTATGTATTTTTAGGAAACAAGACATTCATCGAAACAACAATAAAACAAGGCTTCAAATAATGATGTGTATCATAAAATATTTGAAATTGGACCAGAGGTCAAAAGGTTTGAAATCACTACAATCAAGTTCAACATTCATCAATATATCACATCACTGACAGGATATGGAGGTGAATCTATTACTCAAAGCTTTATTGATATCTCATGAAAGTATACATAGACATAGAATAGTATGATAACAAAGAATATCTACATAACACAAAGGAAAATATATCTATAGCACTCTACAAGATTAATCTAAGACAAAAATACACAATGACAATGTGGTTCATCCTCTTAAACAATTGATAGAGTCCCTCTAAAAATTTCCAGACCTTTACAATTAGTTCGATGTTGCTTTTATATCCTTTACAATGTAACTAAATTCTGTTTTGGTCTAGCTATCTTGTAACTGTCTTCTACATTTGTCCTTTTCACTTCTGCTTAATTGAATTTTCCTTTTACTTATTTTTGGTCGAACCTTTCCTTTTACCCATTTCCAATAAATGATGTGTTTAGCCTCTCATGTAAACACTTGACCTTGCACCTGGCTATCCACCTAGATGATTTTGTACTTGGATCACTCGAGGTGTATCTGCTTGACTCATATGGTGCACCATTTGGATATTATAATGTCCTGCATGTAGCATAAAGGCTAGGGGAGTAGGCTGATTGGAAAACCTACCAGGAATTTGCGCTGAGGCATGTCCTATAGTTTGAATTGAAGGTTGACTTGTTGATTTCCCTGATGATTGTCTTGTTGCTGGTACTTTGGGTGGAAAGACTAGTTTGTGATACTGGACCACTGATTGCCACTCTTTCCCTATAGGGAATATATGTGAATTTAGGGCCTCAAGTGATATCTCAGCATTTGTGGTTTTTTCATATGCAATGGGACCCAATTTCCTAGAAATACCTTTCAATGATAGCAAAATTTCAAAACCAGTCTTAATCCTATCCATAGCCTGCTCCCCACTGAATTCTCCTTCTATAGCCTCTCGATTATTTCATCTCTCTTTTGAGTCAGCTGGAATTAATAATCTTCCTTGGGATAAACATCTCAATTACAATCCTAAGGAGAGGGTAATCCAAGGTTCATCACTTCTTTGATAATACCTTGAAGACACTAATTTCATCTATCAACTACTTGGTATTATCTTTCATCCTTAGAAAATAAGTTGTTTCATTATCATCAACCTAGCTATTTTTATAATCTGAGTTTTGTTATCGATTCCAAGATTAGCCAACTACTTATGGGTTCTTCTATTAAGATAATCAATGACCTTGCCTGCCTGCTTGGGAATTTCTCCTAATTTTTTTTCAATAGATTTGGCCTCCTCTCAAGAAGACGTGGCCATGTCGAACTCATATTGTATAACTTCAAAGTAATCCCAGTTCTTTATAAACCATTGAGCTATCTTGTCGCACAATGTTTGAGTAGCTCTCCTCAAAAGATGCTCTCCTTCAACATCTAATTGCAATTTTGTAACTTGACTCTTTAGTTAAGTAATATCAATCTCCAAATCAGTTATATCATCCTCTTTCTTATTGATCTGCCTTTCCAATCCTATCATTCTCTCATCTTTGTGTTTTAGCTCAATTTCCAACTCCTTGATTTTTCTATCTTTATCATATTCTTATAGATTTGGATGTGTATTTTCCTCCTGAACTATGTTGTCTTCATCCATAAAATCAATTGATTAAGGACCCATAACTGGCCTCTCAGGTTCCTTCTTAGTTGCCGCCACCTCTTCCTGTGGATGATTTTTTGTTGGCACTGCAGGTGCTTATGTTTGAGGAGTCTTTCCAGTTTCTAAATTAGTGTTTTGTAATTTTAGAGAGGCAATCTTCCACTGAAGTTCATCTATTTTATTCAGCATTTCTTCTGCCATCTTCTAATATTTGATCATCCTAGCATAAATATGTTCTTTCTCTATTTTCCCTTGCTTTAACTCTACTATTTGCATTAGTTCAGTGGTTAGCATCTTCAATTGTTTCCTCAAAAGAGATATCTCATTGTCCTTCTTTTGGAATAATGATTTGATTTGGGTTTCATCAGAGGGATTAACCCCTAGGGATACAATTTTTTATTTCATATCATTACTTGTAATTCGTTTATCCCGAGAGGTCCACTTCTCAACCTTCCATAGTTGTTAAAACGTTTCTAAGTATTCTCTTATCTTTCTATACTCTTTAATTGATTTTATAACTTCAGTGCAAATCATGTCACTGGCTTGCTTGTAAAAATCAAGTTTATCAAGCTTCCCAAATTCTTCAAAATATATTGTGTGATCCTCATCCCTCCATTCACTTGTATTTTTTGGCTTTGGTACTTATGGTTCTACTATGGAAAACCTGAATTTATCCTCCTGGTGTTCAACTATTGTAATTAGTCTTTTTTCAGCTGCGGATATATGCTATTTGATGTCATTTACCATTTTCATGCTTCTTTCCCTGATTCCTCTGTGTCCTTCCTACAAATACGTGTTGATGGGTACAATCCCTCCTAAAGGTGATGCTTGCAATCCTTGTGGAATTGTGAATTCCAAGGAGGGATAGTGAGTATATCTTATGGGTGGCCCTCTCGTGCTAATTGATGATGCTACTATCAATTATGCTAACTCCCTTGGGAATTCATCAGACTCTTTTCCTCCGACCACTGCTTGACTTGTTTCCTGGGATTCTCTTATGGATTTATTATGATAAGGTCCCTACTCAGGATGATCAATGTCCATCTCTATTTGGAGCTCTTCTACTCCCATTTTCCATCTTGCTAACTGATTTAAAGAAGCTTTCTCTTCTAAGCTCTTTAATATCCGTTGATCTTCCTCCCAAATTTCCTTATTGGCAATCATTTCCCAAATTGGTTTTGGTTCACATATGTAATAATAGTTCTTTTTTTTCAATCTCTGTTTGGATCACTTTATGGGGTTCATGTGCTCCTCCTTCTTCCTTCCCAAGGTTCAATTGCTTCAAAATGCCTTCCATATACTGTAATGCATTTAAGCCTCTAAAATGAAAAGGCCCCACTTCTTTACACAAAATAAATCTTCTGTGTTGTCTAAAGTTCCTAAAATGCATTTCATCTAATATAAATCTTAGTCTTGCATACTCGATTGCAAAGATTCTATCACCAAGGAAAATAGGCAGCTTATAGGGTTATTCTTCAAATCCATATACTCTAATTAATGTATAATCTTCATACAAGAACGAGTCTCCAACTCCGGTGCTTGGAGTGAACTATAGGTGATACTCATTACCTTATTTGTAAACTTTGAAAATTTTGAATTGTCTGGTCTGCTCAATACTAACTTAGTCCATTCATATATCGGGGTATGCATTCCATGCTCATCAACTATCTTCATCTCCAAGTGGTTGCAGTGTTCATGGTTCTAGTATAAAAACACATAGAACATGAAATAATGTCATACTTGAACCATTCTATGGCTGGTAGATCCTCTACTTATTCATCGATAGATTCTACCAAGAAGCTACATAGGTCAAAATTGGGAGGGCTAAGCTTAGGTTCTGTGGTCAGGCTGACTAGGGTACCCAAAATTACATCATTGATTGTATTATCATCTTGAAGGCCTACAATGGTACATATTATGGAGATGGAAGTCCTATTATTTTCTGAGAAAATTGTAGTATTATAGGGGGGAATAGTAGGAACAACCATGCCCTCCTCAAGATGTTTAGATAGAAATTGATGCTTGTCAAAAGGCTGTAGGGATTGGTAAGAAGTGGAGAGAAGTGGAGAGACTCTTTTCATTGAATGGTTGTAGGGATAAGAACTCAGGGTTACTAAATACCTTATTTAAGGTTTCAACATCAATAAAACATAGGGTTTTGGACTGGTTTGAGAACATGATGACCCTTTTACTTGAAGAATAATATTGCATAGAAAACTAGGTCACAAAATCTCGAAAGTAGTTAGTTCTAGAGCATAGGGTCCTGAAAAAATTTGAATTCCATAAGTTGTAGGTATCTTGGTCTATGATGGAAAGGGATTTGTCATCCCTAATGGTTGAATTCAGCTCTATATTTGTCACAATGGTATCAAATATGTCATCTTGATGGTCATAAATATGCTCATCTCCCAAGAATATGGGATTGGGTTAATTTAGAAATTGTTTTAGGATCCATATTAAAAGGTTTTTTACCAGATCGTTAGGTTAAAAAACTTGTAGGGGAATTTGGGCAAAATTAGGGAACATACAAATATTGTTTTATATGAATAAACATAATTTACTTCTATTGGTAAATAGTAAATTACCCAGATGATAGCCGAGTGACATATTCAAACTGCGTATTGCTGAGATGGATTGGTTCAGTCATTTGAGGTTAGTTGGTATGGTACACCAGGATGATGGGAATTGGATTCTTTTTTCCAGATAAATAAATTTATTTTGGGAAAAATAATTTACTACTTTCATGGTTAGATGTAATGTACCAATAAACTTTGATTGTACACTAACTCACTCTCCTACAAGACTTAGGAAAACATTGAAAGTGTGAAGTGATTGGCTATAGGAAGGATTAAAAAATTAATTGAATTTAAAATATCATTTTGGGTTTACACCAGCAATTTTGAGTAATTTTTGATGAGGTTTAAAAAGAAAGCAAGCAAAATTGTCTCCTGGTACTACAAAACTAGTTCAACTTTAGGATTTCCCAAACAGGTGGAGAAGGTTTCAAATTTTTGGTTTCATACATGGAATGAGTTGATTGACATGTTAAGTGATAGAATCAACTGGAATAAATCAAATTGGAGTTGTATAGGTTCATCTATTGATCAAACACTGAAAACTAGCTATTTTCCATGGCAATCTAGACTAGGTGCAAAAAATTGATATGAAAATTAGAATTCTCCTTATTCAATCTACAAAATGGAATTCATAGGTTAAAAATTAAATTAATGACATCCATCAGAAGCTTAAATACATCTCATATAATTATCAAGAAAAAAATACATAAGAGACATAACTCTCCATCATAGAAAGACTAGAAATCATCAGGATTTCGAATGGGAGGCTTCCCAATCTTTGCAAACGAGCTCAAAATTCACTATATAAGACTTTAGGACCTGTAATAAACTCAATGATGAATATTGGATGTCATCATCCTCTTAGAATAAGTAGGGGAATATCTCACAGCTTGGACTAGGGGCACATCTTCCAAGTCAAAGAGGAAAAATATCTCTCAATTCAATTCTCAAACTGTCAAAAGATGGGAAAGTGATGCACACTAATTATTTTATATACTTTCGGTGACTTGTTGAGGAATTCATATATATTGATGCTCCATCATGGAGTGGGTAAGGATAGCTTTATTTCAAGCTTCTCTTTTTTCTTTGCTTTCTACTTTTGCTTTATCCTACGTTTTCTTTTTTATCCGAATTTTTTTCTTTTGACTACTTTTTCTTTCTTTTCTTCCTTATCCTGATTTTTCTTCCTTTTCTAACTTATCCTTTTTTTTCCTTCTTTTCTGTCTCATCCCGCTTTCTGCTTTGATATGGTTTTATGCTTTATTTTGTTTTTCCTGAGCTTAACTGCTTTTATGCCTTGTGCCAACTTTTCCTTTCTTTTCCTGCTTTCCTAGCTTTAACTGCTTTCATTTTTTTTTCTTTTGCAAGCGATCTCTTGGTCATAGATTATCCTCTAATGTACCCTTGTGAATCATTATCCACTTTATTTCATTAAAATAAATATTTATTGATGAAAAATAACTTCTATTAAGTGAATCATCCATTCATTTGAAATAATCATCAATACATTGGCTCACAACAAGGTAGTGGGGAAATGGCATGGTTTTGACCTGAAACTTTTTGGAGATGAAGAACAGAGTATTTAATTCATATTAAAAAATGAATTGGGAATTAGAATCTCCCCCAAAGAGTACAATATCTCACCAAAATCGCCCTCCCTCAAGGATCAAGAATATGCCATCAAAACTGGAAATGGTTGAAGGAGCGAGATGCAATAGAAGAAACCATGAGCTTCCCTGTAGCTTACACCTAAAAATAAAGACTCCATTAAAGCTCCAAATGAAAGGTCTGAATGGCCTTTCCAATTGCCAACTTGGATGGGAATCTTTCACCCTCGAAATTGGCTAAGGCAAGAAACTAGTCATCCACTAGCTCTCCCTCTTCACAATTGCAATTGCAAATTCTACAAATGATCCAAAAAGCTGGTTTCCTTCTTTTTTATTGAAATTTATAAACTTCTAATGTCCTCCATGGGTTGAATTCCTTCCAAGAGACTCATGCCAACTCATGTTGGGAAGAGATTCCAAAGAACGCCACTTGTACAACAATTCCTAGTCTCCCACTTCCACCAGATCACATGTGGAAGCATCTTAGCTTCCCTAACACCCTTGAGTGCCCTCTTGGAGTCTATTTTTAGCCCTGACATGTCATATATGTCATATGTTAGCCTTCAGGTCTGATTTGTGTCATAGGTGTCATAGCATCTTCATTATTGTTGTCATAGAGCTAGGGAATCTAGCCCAAGTGTCTCACTAGCTCCAAATTGCCTCTTCCTCTTCCATGGGAGTTACTCTTCCTCTATATTTCGACCTTGGATGAGTCATGCAATGAATAATACCTTTTGGACTCCCCAAAGTATGTTACCATTCACCTTGAATTCGAATAGGTGAGAGAATGATGCCAAATGTAGTGGGGAAATCTAGCCATGTGTGGGTCCCACTTCCTCCATGTGTCTTCATGATGAAATGCCACTTTGATTTTCACTTGTATATATTTATTTAGATCCTTTATTAAATATTTATTCCATTCTAATGTTCAAACATCATTTATTATCCCCATTATTCCAAATCCCAAAGCTTCCACCCCAAACCTAGGAAACTAGTAATTTTCCTCCTTGGCAATTATTTGACCTTTAGCATCGATTTGACAAACTCTAATGAATAGAGCCAATGTGATTAGGCCATTGTGACCCAATACCAAATTTGGGACATGACAACCACACTGGAATTTTATCACTCCCAATGCAAAACCGAACCTCTGTGAGTCTCTCCAACCAATTATAAAACTTCGTATGTTCCATGTGCAAAATAGCATTGCAATTTCCATACATAATACATAGGTGACAATTCCATGTCCATCCAGGTATATTGAAGACATCACATAGAAACCAAAAATTTCTATACAACTGCACACAAAAGATGAATGACATGTCCATAAAATTTCCACTAATGCAAGCAACAAACTTACCCCTCAGGGTACTCAACTCCCTTATGTATCTATCCAACCAATAAGTGAATGAATGCATACTCCATCTTAGTGATTTGGATGGAAATCTTGTAGCTTCACCATGTACCATCTTCACTTTGGTGCAATAAATCTTTACTCTGCTACTTGTTCCACCTAACTAGCTCAAGTGGAACTCCCTTGCACTACTATGCATGATGGAGGCATCAGATAGATGCTTCTATTTCTTCTCATCAAAATGGTAACGGACATGTGTGCCTGTCAAACCCCAAGTTCTAACCATCAAACCATCAATGAAGTGTGTGGGAGCCTCCTTATGCTTATGTGGCACTAGAAGAAAAAATACCTTTACCCAATATTCATCCCTATGTGTGTTGGATTCCATGTGTGTGGGATGGATAATGGTGAACCAAATCTCTATAACAGTCATCCATTATGGTTGGCCTAACCAAAGTGAGATCATGTGCCTCCTCTAAAACTGTGCAACTACCACCTAGAGGAAACTCATAATATCTCTAGAAATGAACGGGTGCTTGGTTTTCATTTTTCTTGACCTCACATTCCCCGAGCACATGCAAATCAGATTGTAATTCATGTGTCCAATGCAAATAAGTACCAAATATCAAAACTCTATATCTCCAATGACAAGGGTGAAAGTCCCATGTCCCATCACAAAGAAAGTAGGAATCATCAAAATTCCATAGATGCCCATGCTGCTCACAAGAGGTGTAAAATGTATCCAATAAGTCTGCATAGATGCAAGCATGAATATCGCTCATGTGTATTTTCTCCCAAATATGAAAAGAAGAGACACTCCAACCCAACAATCCAACTGGAAAGCAAGGTGCTTTCCTATGTGAATACTCCCAATGAATCAAATCTCTGCCATTGGTCAAAAGGTGCATGCAATCAGAATGTGGCTTGCTACATGAAGTCAAGTTGGAACAATATGCACTTTTATGTGTGAAGGAATCAAAGGCAGGAATGGGATGCCTCTGCAACTGATCTGAGGGAGGTGGTTCTATCCTTGAATCAAATGGAGTAAATGTGGGATTCTTCTGCTCCTCTTTAGGAAGCATCAAGAAGAAATTATTGACCCAAACTTCCCCCTCAATTGACATGGTACAAGTAGGAATAAATGATGTAGTATCATGGACCAAAATATCATCACTACAACCCTCATCCATCAAGCTAATGGATGCATCAAATCCATCAAAGGCTGGTCCATCAAACATAATCTCTTCTAACTCCTCAATGGAGGAATGACTCACTCCAGGAAGAATATCAGTTTCGTTCTTAGAGAGAGTATGTGCTTGGAACTTATAATATGCATCTAAAACTCCTCAAACACATGCTAGTCATTATGCACCTCATGAATCACCATCTCATGAGGTTCATACATAGAAATTTGAATTTCATCAATTGAAAGAGAATGATTGATTGGAATGTAAGAGGGAAAGTGTGATATCTGGAACTCTTGGTGCAGTTGTTCTATCTCCATCTAGGATTCCAAGAGGGCACTTTGAGTGATTCTCAAAGAATCTTGAGTGTCAATAAACATATCATTGAACTTGCAAATCACCTCACCATCCTTCAAGGATGCTCCCTGCAACATTTGAACAAGCTCATACAAGTAAACTCCGTGTTAGCACCCAAAAAGTGCTCACTACCTCATCTACCCCATTACATGACTCATTTGTCCATATTTCCTACCATATTTACCTTCAAAACCTTAAAATCCCATTAAAAAGCCTCCAAAAGGCCAAAAAAGCCTCCAAATGGCCACAAAACCATCAAAAAGGCCTCCAAAGGGCTAAAAAACCCCTTTCCCCCCAAAATTATCCAAAATTCCTCGAAAATAGAAAAAACCCTCTAAAAGGGAATAAAAAATATAAAAAAGAGGAAAAAGAGGGAAAAAGGAGGAAAAAACCCTATACATCTGACTTAAACCATATGGTTCCCAAAACCATGGGCCAGCACTCCACCACTAAAAACCTATAAATAGGTGATGGAGGCCCCTCATTTCATATCCACAGTCAAATACACCCTTACTCTGCCAAAATCACTCTTGAAACCCTAGCTCACCCTTGAGCTACTTTCACCCTTGAGTGCCCCTTTTGGCCCATTTCCAACCCTTTGGAGAAAGAGAAAGGAGCAAAGCTGGAGTTTGGAGCAACCCTCTTGGACTATTGCAAGAACTTCACCAACCTCTACACCTGAGGTAAAATTTCAATACAAAAAAGAAAGATCTTCACCATATTTCCATGTTTTGTTATGTTTATTAATGCTCATGCTAGTTTAGAATTCGTATTGTTTTATTACTTTAATTTACTGTTTATTGAACTGCTACTAAGGAGTCCATTCTCCTTAGTAGGTGCTCATTTGCACAAGCTAGGGTGAAAACCCAAGCTACAGTTTAATCTGTTAACACCCAAAAAGTGCTCACTACCTCATCTACCCCATTACATGACTCATTTGTCCATATTTCCTACCATATTTACCTTCAAAACCTTAAAATCCCATTAAAAAGCCTCCAAAAGGCCAAAAAAGCGTCCAAAAGGCCACAAAACCATCAAAAAAGCCTCCAAAGAGCTAAAAAACCTCTTTTTCCCCCAACATTATCCAAAATTCCTCCAAAATAGCAAAAACCCTCTAAAAAGGGAATAAAAAATATAAAAAAAGAGGAAAAAGAGGAAAAAAGGAGGAAAAAACCCTATACAGCTGAGCTAAACCATATGGTTCCCAAAACCATGGGCCAACACTCCACCACTAAAAACCTATAAATAGGTGATGGAGGCCCCTCATTTCATATCCACAGTCAAATACACCCTTACTCTGCCAAAATCACTCTTGAAACCCTAGCGCACCCTTGAGCTACTTTCGCCTTTGAGTGCCCCTTTTGGCCGATTTCCAACCCTTTGGAGAAAGAGAAAGGAGCAAAGATGGAGTTTGGAGCAACCCTCTTGGACTATTGCAAGAACTTCACCAAACTCTACACCTGAGGTAAAATTTTAATACAAAAAAGAAAGATCTTCACCATATTTCCATGTTTTGTTATGTTTATTAATGCTCATGCTAGTTTAGAATTCGTATTGTTTTATTACTTTAATTTACTGTTTATTGAACTGCTACTAAGGAGTCCATTCTCCTTAGTTGGTGCTCATTTGCACAAGCTAGGGTGAAAACCCTAGCTACAGTTTTTGGCGACTCCCCTAGTGTTCTTTTGAATTTCTGGTTATAGTTATAAAGTTTTATACGTTTTTAATTTTCTGCAATATTTTTTGTTTTTTCCTTTCGGCTGTCCCTTTTGGCTGCCGTAAACCGCGTCTTTTACCCCCCACAGTTGTGTTCCGATTGCGTCTTTCAGGCATTTACTTGCGATCCGACCGTGGCTCTCATACTGTTTCCGGCGACCTGCTGGCGGATTCAAGTCTGTTACCTGCGATCCGACCATGGCTATTAGCTTGTTTGGTGCGATCCGACGGCAGCTGTTAACCATTTTCCCGCATCCTGCCTGCGGCTTTCAGCCATTTTTCTGCAACCCACCGGCGTCTTTAGGCCATTTTTCTGCATCCTGCCTGTGGCTTTCATCCATTTTTTTGCAGCCCGCTGGCGTCTTTAGGCCATTTTCCCGCGTCTTTCCTACGGCTTTCAGCCATTTTTCTGCAACCCACCGGCATCTTTAGGCCATTTTTCCGCCTCTTGCCTGCGACTTTCAGCCATTTTTCTGCAACCCGCTGGCATCTTTAGGCCATTTTCCCACGACCCGTTTGCGAATTTTAGCCATTTTCCTGCAACCCACCTGTGGCTTTCAACCTATTTCCCGCGGTCCGACTGCATCTTTCAGCCAAAATCCCACAACCTGTCCGCGACTGTTGAGTTGTTTCCCGCGGTCCGACCGCCCAGATTTGCCACAGACCCGCGGTCTGTTTTCTGCACTTTTTTCCTTGTTTTGAACCCAACACTTTGCTGCACTATTTTCTGCACCTGCACAACCATCTGTCCTACCTGCAGCCATACTTCCCTATAGCCTTTTCTGCAGTATTATTTCTGTTCAATTTACAAAATATTTTTTAAAATTTCATCATTTTAATTGAAAAAGAGAAAATTTGCATTTCAAAGTTTAAATTCAGTATTGTTATTTTTAGTTAGCAAGTTTCCCACTCCGTGGCACTTTTCTTTGGGTTCATCATCTCCCACGCACACACTCTGTCACCTAATTCAAGTGATCCTTAAAAAACTACTTAACACAACCAACATTCTAACCCCACTTGGGGAACACATAAGAATTTTTGTAGTTAGGTAGGATGGGGGGATAGTTATCCAAATAACACCCCTCGATTGCTTACACTTGAGACATAGCTGTTGTCCATTAGGGAACCAAAATCCCCTAGTATTTTTTGGCACGGTCACAACCAGTTTATCAGAGGGCCTCTCCCCTAGGAGGGTTGAAGTCGCCAGACTGGTTTTGGAGGCCTGAGTGGAATACCGCAATCCATTCAGTAACCGAAGGCTACCTTTCACAATTCTCTGGGTATCACCCGTATGGGGATACTGCGACGATAGAACCAAATGACAGATTCACCTTTTCTGGATGTGTCATGAACGAGGTATCTTAGTTGCCTTTCTTCTAGGATTGACTACTCGGTGTCCCTCTCGGTAGGGGGATATCTTTAGCCACTTGGCTCTACTATCCATATTGTCTAACTTGAATTTCATCACCTTGCAGAGAATATGTCTAGTTGAGTCAGAATACTATTTAGTTAGGTGTTTGCATGCTCCCTTACCTCCTTTTGGTCTAGCGAGTCCACTATTTTTATTTTTTAGGAAACCTGTTGCTTGTTGGTATTCTGACCATTTTTGTTGATACTCCACTTATTGTAGCATAGTTGTTACAGTAAGTGTTTTGAGTTGGTTGTTGGCCTGAGTGCCATATTTTTTGAGCTCTCCTTTTGCACATTCGATTGCATTAGGGTTTTTGAGCTATTTTTCACTCAACACAACCCCCAAATATTTGACACCATCTGTCACCATTGAGTCCCCAAGACATTCTCGGTGCCTCTGGGGTGAGGCCCCACAGCACGGTTCACTTGACACCACCCGTCACAGACATAGATCTTCATCACTTGATACCACTCATCATAGATCTCGAGCCTTGTCACTTGACTCCACTCGTCAGCGACATAGAACTCCGTCACCCAAGCTTGATGCCCCTTATTTTACCTCTGATTCTGAGGCAGAGTCCGAGAACCCCATTTACATTACACCAACCAACCCCATGGCTGGCGTGACTTCCACCCCTTTCTTTGTCGGGACCATTGGTGGAGCATCCACCACCACACTAGCTACCACACCCGCTTTGGGTATGCCCTCGATGGGGCCCACATCTACCATTCTGATCATTGCACCCATTCGAGTAGCTGGAATACCCATTCCCACTCCCTCAGTGACTCACCCTACCCTTGGCGATGCAGGACCGTCCCATACCTCTTTCGTTCCTCCACTTGGGGGAAACATCTCGAACCCAGCCCCTCCACTTGTGAGCATTGACCCCACCATGGTCCAACCCACTAGTATGTCACATCCTTCTACTAGTTTTCCATTCATGGCTAGCCTTAACCTTCCTGACCTAGCTAGACTGACTAACGATCCCATCAGACACGACCCTGCGTGGCCTCACATGCCCACCAAGCTTCCCTCTGACATCCCTAAGTTTGAGGGTAAGGTAGGTGAGGACCCCCAAAACCATATTGTGTCCTTCCATCTATGGTGTTCCTCCAACTCCATAGTGGACGACTCTGTCCACCTCCGTCTGTTACAACGCACCCTCACTGGCTCTACAGCTAAGTGGTACATCGAGCAACCCCATGGGACCCATGTCACCTTTACTTCCCTTGCCTCGACCTTCCTGCAGCTCTTTCAGTTACCTGTCCGCTATGACGCAGGAGTTGAGATCTTACTATCTTGCAGACAGAACACGGCTACCCACATCACTGACCACATTCATGAGTAGCGTCGACGCCGCAACCTCTGCAAAATTAAGTTAGACGACTGTATCTTCTTAGGTTGGTTTCTAAAATCCCTCCTTCCTGTCATTGCCAAGGATGTGGCATCCAAAAGACCCCAGTCCGAAGAAGAGGCCATTCTCAAATCCCAACAATTTGACGTCATATACGCCCAGTCGGGTTATCTGTATTCCATCATACCCGACGCCCCTCACAACAATTCCTCCCAACACGATGCGTCGGGGGCATCCCATGCCGCAGACGGTATCATTGGCCGTATTGCCTCGCATCCCCAACCCTTTTCCATAACACGTCCTAGCCATGGCCCTGACCTTTCGCGGGCTACATCACAATCCGAAGCAACTAATTCGTATGCTCCCATGGCACATCACCACCATTCCCATGGACCCTCATGTCCACCGTAGTGCTTTGGTCATGCATCCCCCGCTTACACCCCCCCGGCCGCACCTGAGCCATATTACCACCCACACGCTGCATCAGCTCCTGTGTCCTCTCAAGCCCAACATGGTTATTACCCACCACAGGCAGCCGTTGCGGTAAACCCATAACCTGTTCCGCAGACATATCAGCAACCCCCACAAGGTTCAAAACCTGCGCAACCTCCCCCTACTTATTATCCATCGTAGCCTGCTCCCGCACCTACACAACCCCAGAACCCACCTGCTGGCCAAGGGCAAGTATACGCCCAACAGAATCCACAACAAAACCAAAACAACCAGCGCCAATAGGGCCAGCAAAATCGTGGCAAAGGCTGTAACCTTGGGAACAACCCCCCTCTAGACCAAGGTGGTCAACCTCCCAATCCCCCAAACAACAATAACGCGGCACCTGCCAACCAGAACCTTGATCGGCCGCCCAAGCGGGCCAAAAATCCTAATTTGCAAACAAACCATCCTTGTTCTATTTGCGGGCTCTATGGCCACTATACACATGCTTGTCCACATTTGGAGTGAGCTTGGCAACTCTGAACGGATGATGCCCATCGCCAAGGGCAAACGACTCCTCAGGCGCCACCCAACCCCCCACAACCTCAGCATCAACCTTTGGTGCTGTAAAACCCCTTACCAACCCAAGGCATAGTGAACACTCAGCCGTTGGCTCCCCCTCAGGGAAACGCGCCAACACAACAACAAATCACTTCTACCGCTCCTGATCAACCCATGTTAGACTCAGGTACCCACCACTTGTTGATGATGTCATCCACTGATGTCAACCTCCAAACCCGTCGAAACCAATATGGATCCACCCCTAAAGCCCCTCCCGCCGACAAAAACACTAACGCTCATTCCACTGATCAGGCGTTACGTATACCTCCGGCTCCACTCGATGGCGCCTCTAAGACACCTCGCTTCCCACTTGGTCGCATCAACAATAACCCCAATGCTCGCGCTGTGTCAAATTACAACATTGTGGATGACTTAGCCCAGTCTCCCGCAGCCATGTCTGCGTTAGAAGTCTTTAAAAACTGTCCTTCACAGCGCAAGACTTTGCTCTTCGACATTGGTGCTATTGACCCAAATGATTCACAACTGATGGCCTTCGATTTGGACCAGTCTGAACCACGCCTGCCTTCCACTTTAGCATTCCAAGTTTCTGTTTCCATTCGGAATCTTATCATCCATTGGTGCATCATCGATGAAGGTGTCTCTACATGCGTTATGTCCACATTCGTTTGGCAGAAGTTGGGATCCCCTACTCTCCAGCAGTCCACCAATACGTTGCGAGCCTACGACGGCCGTTCGACTCAACCCCAAGTTCTCTTAACTAATGTCCCCGTCTAGCTAGCTAGTAAAACCATGCTCATTGACATAGAGGTCATCAATGCCCAACTTCATTATAACCTCTTACTTGGCCGCAACTACATGTATGCCATGCGGGCGGTTTCCTCATCCGTTTTTCATACCATGATGTTCCCCCATGATGGACGCGTGGTCAAGGTTGACCAACTCACCTATTACGATCCCAATGCCCCCACTGCACCTAAAAATGTTCTCCCCATGGTTGAACAACTTGTTTGTGGTGCAACTACCTCGTTTGTTTCCTCCATGGGACCCGAAGTTTACTCAGATACGCCGATGACCTCAACATTCCAATCTATTCCACCACCGTCACCCGCGACCAAAGTATCTGACTTATGTACCCTTTCCCACAATACACAAACACCCAACAATCAACCGCCCTTGTTACCCAAAATGCCATTGGTACCTAGTCACATTGGTGTTACACCCACCCACACAATCCCCTTCCTATTCCCTCCCTCAGGAGTAGTAAGCGCTCCAGTTATGGCTACTCTCAGCCTCCCCAGGTTAACCTTAGGATTACCCGTGTGGTATATTTCGCCTCCCATTCCCCCGCCAACACCAAATGTCGTCCTTCAACCAGTACAACCCATTGTCACTACTAGTCAACCACCTCCCGGTGTCACTACCCCTTCATCATCTATGAATCCCCCTCCTCTTATCAAGCCCACTGGGGGCAGAGGCCCACAACCATACACTGATGTACCCCCTCCCAAAGCAGCTAAACCCCCCCGTGTTTCGTGCTCCTTCCAAATGCTCATTGTGTGATGAGCTAGGCCATCCGACTCATCAATGTCCACAATTACCTGCACTACAGGAACACATGCAAATGCTTAACGACGATCCCAACATTCCAGTTTTTGAACTCGATCCAACCCCTAAGCCTCGTGATAAATCACTGTGTACCAACCACCGTTGTGCAATATGCGGTATTTACGACCATTACTCACATCACTGTCCTGATCTCCCAGATGATAGAGGAGCTCTCTACGAGATGAATAATTTGGACCTTGAGACGACACCCCCCACAATTGAGGAGATCCACCCCTCAGTATCATCCCCATATGGAGAAATTAACACCATTTATATGATCTCTTCGACTACCACTGCCCCAGATTATCCTTGGGACGACATGCACCATCGTTCCTATTTCCTCCCAGAAGAATCCTCCTCTACCACAGCTACCCAATTCGCAGTTGAGTCCAAAGATTTCCTTCCCACCAAAGTCATCTGGTTTAAGGATCCTATTCCCGCTCCTAATATTTTTGAGGAAGGTAACATGGCCAACATCTCACCTGTCATCCACATAGACATCTCTGACCCACCTGGTGCTCTTGAAATCATTACCTTAGGAGCCTCTTGCAGTGAGTATGAGATTGGAGAATACAAAAAACTTTTCCAAGAGTTCCGTGATGTCTTTGCGTAGTCCTATACCGAAATGCTTGGTCTTGACCCTACTATTATAGAGCACCACATTGACACATGGCCAGATGTACCCCCCGTTTGCTAGAAACAATGCCCCATTCATCCTTCAAAGCTCCCCGCTGTTAAAGCAGAGGTTGAGAAACTTCGCAAAGCAGGATTCATTTATCCTATTGCATATACCACTTGGGTTTCAAACCCCCTTCCTGTTAACAAAAAACAAGGCACCTTTAGAGTATGCACTGACTTCCGAAATTTAAACTGAGCTTGTCCCAAGGACAACTTCCCCACACCATTTATTGACCAACTCATCAATGCGTGTGCGGGGCATGAAGTCCTATCTTTCATGGACGATTTTTTCGGATACAACCAAATTCAGATCTGTAAGGAGGATCAGTACAAGACTGCCTTTACCACCCCATGGGGCACCTTTGCCTATCGCATCATGCCTTTCGGCCTAAAAAATGCTGGTGCCACCTTCCAGTGGGATATGACCTATTGTTTTCACTACTTGGTCCATATCCTGCTAGTCTATCTTGATGACCTTAAAGCTCATTCCCGGAAACAATTAGACCACCTTAACGACCTACGGCAAGTTTTCCTGTGTTGTCTCAAGTATCAAATCCGCTTGAACCCACACAAGTGTGTCTTTTGCGTTCTGGAAGGTCGGTTGTTGGGTTTCATTGTTTCCCAGAAAGGAATTGCTGTTGATCCCCTGAAAGTCCAAGCAATCTTAGACCTTCCCTCTCCTTGCATGCTCCGGCAGCTCCAGAGTCTGCAGGGGCGATCCAATTTCCTTCATCGCTTCGTTCCTGACTATGCCACTACCGTTCATGGTTTCTTACGCCTGCTTCGTACCCACATACCCTTTGTTTGGGATGAGCAAGAATAAGCTGCATTCGAAGCCCTCAAGAAAGCTCTCACACAAGCCCCTTTGATCTCCCCTTCGGATTTCTCTCAGGACTTCATCCTTTGCGTCTCAACATCCAATTATGTCGTTTCCAGAGTCCTTGTTCAAGAGGACACCACTCTCCAGGAGCATGTCATTTATTACGTTAGCTAGACCTTTTCTGTCCCACCCCTACATTACCCATATGAGGAAAGACTAGCCCTTGCTGTGGTCTTTTTCGTCCAAAAATTGTGACGCTACATTTTACTCAGTCATACCACAGTTGTCGCCGACTCCAACCCCATGGTTTATCTCTTAAATCGGTGGCTCCTGCAAGGTCACGTTGCCAAATGGGTCATTATCCTCTAGGAATATGACCTCACTTTCTAAACCCCCAAGAGCACTAAATCCCTCGCGCTTGCCCAGCTCATCACCGATCTCCCCTCCCTTCTGCCATCCCCACAAATCTCCGATGAGTTACCCGACAATCACTTGTTCATCATCTCGTCTGATGACCCATGGTATGGTGATATTTTGTTATACCTTCGCATGCAAAAGTTTAGACCCAACATCATTTGTGATGGACGCCGTCATATCCGTCACCAGGCCTCTCGATATCTCCTCTTAGGCGATGTCCTTACCGACAAGGGGTTGACACGATCCTCCATCGTTTCCTTACACATGACGAAGCCGAACACATCCTCAATGAATGTCATAGTGGTGCCTGTGGCAGACATTTCTATGGAATGGCCACCACCCAAAAGGTCATCCATGCTGGATACTTCTGGCCCACTCTCTTTACTGACTCCATCATAGCGGTCAAACATTGCCATAATTGCCAACATTTTGCCCCCAAGGCCCGGACACCACCCGCTCCGTTACACCAAGTCGTCACCGTTGGTCCCTTTTGTAAGTGGGCATTCGACTTCATGAAATGTAAACCCCCATCTTCCAATGGCCATAAGTACATCATTGTCACCGTTGATTGCTTCACCAAATGGGCAGAAGCCATGCCCACCTTCAATTGTACAGCTGATACCGCTACCCGTTTCTTTTTCAACCACGTTATCACTCGATTCGGGGTCCCCAAACAGTTGGTCTCAGACCATGGTTCACACTTCAAAGATTCCATTTGGCACGAGTTATCCACCCTACTAAAGTTCCAACATCAGTATTCCTCTGCTTACTACCCCCAAGTGAACGGCCAAGTAGAGGCCATTAACAAAATCTTAAAAACCATCCTCCAACGCACTGTTGACCGACATAAGTCCAATTTGCACCACATGTTATTCCCTGCCTTATGGGCTTACCGTACATCCACCAAAACCGCCACTGGTTTTACTCCGTTTCATTTAGTTCACGGTGTAGAGTCTGTCCTCCCCATCGAGTGTCAGATACCTTCCTTACACATCACCATCGAGCTTCTCCCAGACACCTCCCCACTCGAGCAACGTCTGCTATCCCTAGAACAAGCTGATGAAGAATGTAGTGCCACTCTCCAGACCATTGAAGCCACCAAGAACTGCTCCAAAGCTGGTTACGACAAACATGTACACCCTCGAACTTTCCATGAAGGGGACCTCGTCCTCGCCTATGACCAAGCCCACGAAAAAACTGGTAAAGGAAAGTTTGAATCCATGTGGCAAGACCCTTACATCGTGCAGACCTGCCTCGACAATGGGGCATACATTTTAACTGACTCAGAAGGTCACCCTTTGCGCAACCCCCATAATGGGTTGTATCTTAAACGCTTTTATCCCTAAATAAACCCGCGGTCCCATTGGTCCATATTGTACAGTTTGCTCTCTTTTTTGTTTTTCACCTTTTTTACTGCAATCTTACATTCATCATTTTTGCATGACCACAGATGGACCATCTTCCACCTCATCACATTGGCTTAGCCGATGGAGCAAGCCGCTGGTCTCCCAACCTGTCTTTTGCAGCATGGGTCTTATATTCCCCTTCACATGAATTGATTCACCTTGACGGAATATGTATAGGCGCTGCTACCAAAAACCAGGTGAAGTATGATGCTGTGACCGCTCTCCTGATTGCTGCCCTCCAAATGGGCATATGTTACCTTCGTGTGTTCCTTGACTCCCAGCTACTTGTCTCCTAGCTCAACATTTGATACCAGGTGCGTGATCCCTGCCTCTTTAGAAAATTCCTACGCACAAAACAACTCAGCCGACAGTTTGAATCCATAACATTCACCCATGTCCCAAGAGCTCACAATAGTGTCGCATATCAAATGGCTAACAACATCCTAGATTGGCACATCAATCACACCATGTAAGACCTTCGTCATGCATCATCATCCCATAACATCTCATCAAAAAATATATAAAAACCCCAAAAAAGATTGCAAGGGGTATCCACGTGCCTAATCTTACATACATCATGTTGCATCACATAAAATACATAAGGGGCATCCATGTGCCCATCATCCTACATTACTTGCATCCACGTGCAGTACAAACATATATCAAACCATAAGTGCATCCACGTGCGTACACTGAATCATCATCGCAAAAAGGTGCATCCATGTGCATATATATATATATATCAAAAAAAACATGTCCATATGCTACACATGTCCTGAGTACCCCCCATAATCAGCTATACAAAAAATATCGATACATCCCTATGCCTCATAGAATACATGCCATAGCTACAAAATTGGGGGGGAGTCCCTTGCACTCCCTAATGAGAGTCATACCCTGCATCACTGCCTGCATCAGCTGCCTCCGAGTCCTCACCTCGCTCCTTATCCCCTACGGGCTCCTGTGCCTGACCCCTATCCGCCAAGATGGCCACCCGGATCGCGACTGACCTGAACTCCTGTGGCACCCTCATGCAATCCTGAATCACCTCCGGATCCACGTCATGCCACCCGTCATCAGTCACTCCAACCAGCAACTAATCTAGAAGCATCCTTACGGACTCCAAAGTCCCCTCAGCGTCCCATCGATGCACCTCCCCTTGGCCTGGTAGGGCTGGTACCGCCACATGGCCCCTGCGCGCTACATGTCCTGGTGGTGGTCTCGGGCCAACATCTGTAGATTACACATCAGTCAGTAACAGTATATCACACAACCTATCATACACAACTCTTGACATCCATAACATTCAAGCAAATCAATATGTACCATCTGGTCCCCATGCCTGTCCTAGCGGCCGTGGTGCCTCTGGATCCCTGGTGTAGTCCATATCTCTGTATGGAAAGTCATCCAGTGTCAGCGACATCTGTAGCCACTGTAGGTACAGCTCCTGAGTGAAGTATCTACCCACCTCACCACCACCTCGGTGGCGCATCATCTCTCCCCACTGCACCATGCGCGGCTCCCTAAGTCCTCCTGCCCTGACTGGCACCCGCGACCATAGTGTAGGTACTCACTCCATGAAGAAAGCACATAGAAAGGATCCATAAAAAAATCCCTTGCTAGATTCCTTCACCAATGTCAGCTTCCGATGCATACAAGTGAGGAACATCTGGCCCCACGCATAATAGACACCATCCAGTACCTGCTCCACTAGCTGCATTTGGCCCCCAAACACCTTCTCAGGTGATTGGGACCCCAAAACTCGAACCACGCACGTCACAATAGCCTGTACTGCTGGTTCTTGAAGGTCCACCACCCGGAGTGCATTCCTATGCACCCTAGCCTCTGGAACACAGTACCGCTCCAGCATATCCTCCATATCTACATCCGTGGATACTCATGGCTGCGTATCCGCCACCCTACCCAGACAGGGCAACCCCGTCAGGAAGTAGCCATCTGCAAGGGTGAGATCCACCCTCTCCCCCTGCACCCTGAATGCCTGAATGTCCGGCTCCCAAAATCTCACTAGCCGGTTCAGCAGCAGCGCTGCTGAACGCATCATAGATACCTGTGTGAACTTCAGTAGTCCGCACAATCCCAACGTCAACCGCACATGTTGATCCCCCGTATAACATCCACTATCTCATCCGGGACCTCCCGCTCTCGCCAAAGCACCAGCGGCATCCTGTCAATCACACAAGGCAAACTCATTAGACTCATGTCAACGAAGTAAACCTACCCTCCCAGGGAACCCTAACAGCTTGATCCCAATCGCAACTTTAGGAACCCTTAACGCGGTTTCTGACCGCGGCTATCAGGGCTACAATCGCGGTCCCAAACCGCGCCTGTAGGATCCAAACTCGCGGTCTCAAATTGCGTGTCCAACCTCGGAACACACGGTACCAGACCACATATTCCAACCCGAACCTTGCGGTCCCAAGCCGCATGATCCACCCTGGAACCCGCGGTCCCCGAACGCGGCTCCATCCCACAAACCCGTGGTCCACCCCATGTGGACCGTAAAAATACTCCCTTGGGACCCACTAACCCCCCCCCACCGAACCCAATGAAAATGCAGGTATGAGGTTGTCGGAATACTTGTAACTCCCGGATCTGAAAACGGTCGGTCGGATCGTCCAGAAGTGTCAACTCAGCTCTGGTCCACTCTGATCACTAGTCAAAGTCAACAAGTCCAAATGACACTTGTCATGTTGGACCCACTCACTATTTATAGTCCGTTGACTTTTTCTTATTTTGGCCATTTTGAACCCATACGGAGTCCATTTTTCAAACCATTTCCACCACTGGAATCAGCACGATGAGACCATCATGATGGTCCACTTGTTTTTTTATTTTTTCCACATCAATGTTTGAGCATTTTTTAGACACCACTAGTCACCTCGGTTTGCATGCCACTTCGGTTGCCCTCCATTTTTGGTATATTTTATATCATCAGATTCATTTTTTCGAGCCAGTGATGATGCTTGAGATCCTTTCTCACTCTCACCCCCATATTTTTTGGGTATTTTTCTCAAAACGCCCCCCGTCACCTCAGTTTGCATGCCACATCGGCCATTATCCATTTTTGACACTTTTTATATCGTCGAATTCCTTTTTCTGAGCTCGTGATGATGCTTGAGATCATTTCTTGCTCTCACTTGGTATAGTTTCAACCTTTTGTCCCCACACCTTGTTGCCTCGGTTTGTGCGCCACATCGATCGCCATCGAATTGTTCCACATTTTCACATGAGCCATTCACTCCTGTCATACTGCAATTATTTTTTTATTTTGCCACCATTCATTACCCCGCAAGGAGGCCCACCAATGTTGCCCCCTACCCTCGTTCTTGGTCATCTTTAATGTTCCTTGATTGAGCACTTCCTCCTTGCCTAACCATTCCTTTTGTTCAGTATAATTTTATCCCTTTTTCGGGCCGGACAAGTTCTTTACGAAAAAGGCACTTAGGGAGTTTTTGTTAAGCTCTTTTTTTACTCCTAAAGCAATGAAAAGATCGCCGAGAAATCTTGCTTCCTTTCATGCTCATTAAAGTACTTGAAAGGGCATCTATCTGGTATAAGTTTAACCCATTTCTGGACCTAGTAGACTAATTATGAAAAAGGAATACTCTAGTCACACCGGCTAGAAGAGTTCTTCATTGCATCCTTTTATGCTTCTTCGGGCCTTGGAGACTAAGACACGAAAAAGCAACCCTGGAGTCTTCTTATCACTTTCAGACTCTCTAAAATTGAAAGCAAGCACGAGCATGAACTGTCCTGGGCTCATACAAATCCACACGACAGTACCATTCCATTATTTCAGAGTCTTCTTATCGCTTTCAGACTCCTTAAAATTGAAAGCAATCACAAGAATGAACTGTCTTGGGCTCGTATAAATCCACACGACAGTACCATTTTACACACACTTCTTCTATTTCCTTAACCCGTGAAGAAGCCCCCCCATGCCTCTTGGCACTATGATCGATCATCTCGGCAACACCCCCACTCAGGTCGCCTTTGTTCAGAGTAATTTGCAGTCTCCTACCATTTTACACGAGCTTGAGTATCACTCATCCCAGTCACTATCCTTGATCCATTACAACTATGATCCCTTTCCCATCAATCAGTTTCATATGTTGCCCGATCGTCCCCACCATCATACTCTGAACAAAGGAAGTTTGAGTCAACCCACTCTACTTGCCCATTTATCCCCCACAGTATGTCAGTCCTACCATCAGTACTCTCACACTTCGGTTCTCCACCTCGCGCTCCTATCAAGGAAACATCATTGCCTTGCTAGTTGCAGGTCTCCCTTTGTCGACAACAGCCCCTCTATTCCAGAGGATAGACCTAGAGGTCCTTGCGCCTTGGACCCATCACCATCTGTGGTGAGTGCCTACGGACCATTTTGAGAGGAGTCATCATTGCCTCTCCGTGTGGTTGTTTCTCACATGCTCGAATTCAACACCTTGATTGCATTGTCGAGAATCGCGCAGGGTTTATATCCCTTTAGTTTTTGGTCGAAGACCCCGGATTTCCCCTGACTCTAGCACATTGGTGAGTCACTTTGGAACGCCCAGTTATATGTTCCCATGGATGTCTGGGTTGCGTTGGAGATTGTATTTGGAAGCCATCTAGTTATATGCTTCCTTGAGTACCCAATTCAGTTCTAGTTCAGTGTACCATTGAAGACATGACTCCCCGTCACTATGCTCCAGTAGCTCATCAGTTCCTCTAGTACCACACCCAGCAGCACTATAGTTATTCCAGTGTACTCGTTCTTCATCTCTGACATGGTTAGCCCAGCAGTATGTCACCGATTCGTGTCCCCTCTGGACCCTTATGATGTACACAGTGGTTCTTTATGTATCTTCCAAGTCCTCCTTGTTTGGGCCTCATCGTTATTTTTTATGTATCTTGATACGAGCATGGGTATGCCCGCCTCGTCCATATATTGAGATTCTTCCTCATTCATTATTTGATGCCATGTATATGTCAGGTCCCCATATTTTGGACCCCATTGTTATTATTGTTCTATATTTTGATACGAGCATGGGAATGCCCACCTCATCCATATGATCATATTATTTCTCATCCATTATTGAGGTCATGTACTTTCAGTTTTTGCAGTTTGTTCGGGACCATTGTTCCGGGCTCCAGTTTGTTTCTTCTCTTCTCCACACCTCAGGAAAACCATACAAGACTTATGATGTCTATCGACCATACGATGAGCTCCTACCCTCACACATCAGGGGGCAATCTGTTAACACCCAAAAAGTGTTCACTACCTCATCTACCCCATTACATAACTCATTTGTCCATATTTCCTACCATATTTACCTTCAAAACCTTAAAATCCCATTAAAAAGCCTCCAAAAGGCCAAAAAAAATCCAAAAGGCCACAAAACCATCAAAAAATCCTCCGAAGGGCAAAAAAAACCCCTCTCCCCCCAAAAATTATCCAAAATTCCTCCAAAATAGCAAAAACCCTCTAAAAAGGGAATAAAAAATATAAAAAAAGAGGAAAAAGAGGGAAAAAGGAGGAAAAAACCCTATACAGTTGACCTAAACCATATGGTTCCGAAAACCATGGGCTAGCACTCCACCACTAAAAATATATAAATAGGTGATGGAGGCCCCTCATTTCATATCCACAGTAAAATACACCCTTAGTCTGCCAAAATCACTCTTGAAACCCTAGCTCACCCTTGAGCTACTTTCACCCTTGAGTGCCCCTTTTGGCCCATTTCCAACCCTTTGGAGAAAGAGAAAGGAGCAAAGCTAGAGTTTAGAGCAACCCTCTTGGACTATTGCAAGAACTTCACCAACCTCTACACTTGAGGTAAAATTTTAATACAAAAAAGAAAGATCTTCACCATATTTCCATGTTTTGTTATGTTTATTAATGCTCATGCTAGTTTAGAATTCGTATTGTTTTATTACTTTAATTTACTGTTTATTGAATTGCTACTAAGGAGTCCATTCTCCTTAGTAGGTGCTCATTTTCACAAGCTAGGGTGAAAACCCTAGCTACACTCTGTCATAAAGCATATGTGAAAAATTACCTTGGATTGTAGTCTCATTGATTTTTGGATCTTCTCCATGGCTTCAACGAAAGATGAATATTTCAATGAAGCAACTCTCAAACAAGATTGTGAAACTAAAACATGTATGTTGTAGAGAATGTGTAAGGCCTCCTTGATCTCCCTGTTAAGGACTTTGTTCCTTATTCACATGTACTCTATTTTGATCTTCATCTTCACTAGTATTAGAAAAATATGATAGTAGAGCAATAACAATAAATAGAGATGCAAATATAATCACATAAACATTACAAGAGAGACACAAATATATCATGGTTCACCTAATATGGGCTACGTCCACACTGAAATTTGCCAGTCCTTATTATTATACCGTCCAACAAAGTGAAGGGATACAACCTACAGCACAGCCACTGCACTTCCTCTTCACTGTCTCACAATCTCTCTTCACGATCTCAAAGATCTTTACAAAGCATAATACCTAATACATCAACCCTAGAAGTATTGCAACGTCTTTCTTATAAAGGGGAAATACAAAGTGAAAATACCACAGGTTACCCAAAACCATGGGCCCATAAAACAACCCCAAAAATTTCCTTCGGGGGCGCTGCTGTTGGCAGGCGGTTTGGTAGATTGCTATAGCAGCATCTCCGATGCTGCGACAAGGAAAAATATGGCGCGAATGGCGAGAAGATGACATGAATGGCGATGAGCAAAAGATTAGTTATGTATTTTGGGTCAATTGTACAGCAGAATGCAGGTTTTGGGTCATTTGGACCACACATTATGTAATGTTGAGTCAGCTATACTACAGAATGAGGATTTTTGGTCGGTTTTGTATCAAGTTAGTTAGATATTGGGTCACTTGTCCAAATGTTGGTTAGGAAATTGTTAGCAAGTGGACAAGCATTATAATGGAGGAAGCCTATATATAGATAAGAGTCGTAGGTATTGTGGGGGAGAGAGGAGTGGAATCAAGGTGAAGAAAAGCGCATGTTTTGGTTGTTTCTGTGCATCTGTGAGATATGGCCGAGACCTGATCCTGAGGAGATATTGTATCTAGGGTTTTGCAGTGATAATATGATATGATGAAACTGTTCTGGTGCAATTCCTGGGTTCTTTCTGTTTATTTATGGTAATGCAATGTCGCACTTCATGAATAATGCTATGTTTCCTTAATGCAATGTTGCTTTACTGTTGCTACTGCTGTGATAATGAATGTTGCAATTGAATAATGCATTATGAATACATGTCAAATGTTTGAGATTTTGATTTAGTGTTGCAATAGAGTTAGTTCATATAGCCACAACCCTCATCCTTCCTCAGTGGAAACATGGTTCTGTCTACTCTTCCTGGATGCCTCAGGTGAGACCTCATCTGCTCTGCACATGTTGCTGGGTGGGATAAAACCTGTCCGGGCCAGTGCCCAGGAAGACTGCGGCATGTGTCGACAGTGAAGTGGAACCCCTGTCGACTGGAGTCGCATTGGTCAACAAATGGTTCCATTGCCGGGACTGTCTGCAGAGTGAAATGAGGACATGTTGTGGCACCCGACAAAGCTGGAGATACAGAGCTGGTTTGATCAGAAGTTGTGGGAGTTTGCTGAAGAATAAAGCCGGAACACGTGACTGACAGTAGATCATTGGGTGGGAAGGTATATTCATGACGATCTGCATGAATGGTTTTTCTGTGAATTCCCAGTCATTCTGTACGAGTGGTTATCAAAGTTGACCTTCCAGAAGAGGAATTTCTAGGGTGGTGAGCCAACGGCTTGGACCCCAGAATTAATTCAGGAGCTGCAGGAAGTCGATAACAAGGCATCGCGGGCTATCGAAGTTTGGCTCGATAGCATATTGGAAGGATATATCACTGAATTTGTGGTTGACATGTAGAAATCCTATAGTGAAGCTGAAATATATTTCTTCCACGGACCAAGGGGAAGGTTTCTACTGTCGCTCCAACTATCGATTAAGATGCTAATCTGCGAGAAGGGTGTATTGAAGATGCATCTTGATCAATAGACAGCCTGGTGGGAGGAGGCCGTGGGTACCACGACTATTGGGGAATGATAGATGGAACGGTAAGGGGAAGATGGGTGTAGACCATGAGGAGACTGTGAGTGAAGCCGAGGAATAAAGTGGTATTACAAGAGGAGAAGCAAGGTTTCGACAGGAGAAGAGGCAGAGGATAGGAGAAGGTCCTGCTGCGATCGAACCACAAGACCAAAAAGGAAGACCACACGGGACAAAACGACCTCACAGTCCTGACGGGGACGACCAGGCTACACCCAAGATAGAGGCAGTTCCAAACCCCAGCACCAACGTACCCACACCTCCGCTCACTATCTCACAAACAATAAGAAATACCACTTTGACACCACCAAGTTCATCAATTCCACAGAAGTTAATTGGTAGTAGCACAACGAAAGGAGGAAGGAAGCCCAAAATGGTGGGCGATGATGCTAAGTTACCTTTGTTCCACGGAAGTGCAAGAGACAACCCAGAATAGTATTGGTTTTTGTGTGAAGCGGTCTGGACCATGAAACCGATCACTGATACTGATGCTAATAAAGGACAGTTAGCCACAACTCTACGAGGTCGTGCATTAGATTGGTTCATGAAGTTTGTTTTAGTCCCTACAGGAGCTCTAGAGAAGTCACTGGATGAGATTCGGGATGGGCTGATTGCTGAATTTAGACGGCCCAAGTCCGAAGCTCAATACATCATAGAATTGAAGGAAATTAAGCAGTATCCCAATGAGACGGTATGGGATTTCGACTAGCGATTCAAGACGCTGATGGAAAATTTTAGTTTCGATATGAGCGTCGTCCAACAAAAAGAGTGGTTCATTGCGGCATTGCTCCCGCACATTCGACTGCTGTTGATGCAGCAAAACATTTTGACACCCAGCAAAGCTCTAGAGATTGCAATGTGATTGGAGGCATCACCGATTGGGGATAATGCAGCCGGGATGTTGCAAATACAGACACAACTCACTAATTTGACTATACAGTTGTAAGAATTGAAGAAGAGCAAGGAAAAGCGCGATGAAGTTTGGTGTACGTGATGCCGAGGAGGAGGGAATATGAAGGACAATTGCCCGGATTTCCACAATTATTTGGTGTCAAGTGTGCCAAACCTGTTGAATGGCGGTAGCATGCCGTGGTGTCACATTTTCCAGGTGTATGAGCATAGTCACGACAATTTCCCTTATATGCAAAAAATGGTCACAACCCCGAGAAATATTTATTGCACATTTTGCAAGTCGATGGGTCACGATGACAAAGATTGTCGTGCATATGGGTTACTACAAGAAAGAATGTGTGATGCATTCTATGTCAAGGATGATCAGCGTGCCGTACAACAAGCCCAACTGCAACCGCAGGTAGTACAACCACTACCTCAACCGTAGATGCAGTTTGTTCCGTAGAAATAACCACAATAGTTCGTGCTGCAATACTCTCCAATGAAAATGGATCCACAACAGTCATAGTACGTTCAGCAACCACAGTATGCACTGCAGGGGCAAGGCATGCAACAGAATCCTATGCAGCCGTAGTACCAACAGCATGGAGGATTCCGAGGTGGATACCGGGGTAGACACAGTGGAGGATTTGGTCGAGGAGGAGGACGAGGTGGTCATGGACCTGTTCAATGCTATCACTATGCAGTGTGGGGGCATTATTAGTGAGACTATCCACTACTATAGAATCAATGTATGTTCTGTTTTGTTAATGATCATATAGTTGAGAGTTGTCCACAGTTGATTGCATGATGGCAGGCTGGGAACGCTCCGCAGATATAGAATCAGACCCAGCCGTAACAATTAGCTCAAAACCAAGTACAACAACCAATCCAGAACCCAGTACAAAAACCAGTACAAAGCCAACCCCGACGATCGAATTAGAATGCAAATCCAAATGGGAACCCGCAAGGGAATCTGCAACAGACTCATATGCAGGGTGCAAATATTTCGACAATTTCTACCGAACCGCGACCACAAGATGCTTCGGTGGATGTTGTAACTCATGGAGGAAAAATGACTGGGGAAGATAGCTCATGATCGATGATTCGGTTGGCAGGCCAGAAGACAGTATCATTTGACATCGATGTTGAATGGTAGGCATTCCTTCAGGTGCGTCGCGCCTTGTAGAAAGACCGCGGTAAGGCTGTTTTTTGCGATATGCCACCTATCTTTGACACTACATCAGAGGGTGGTCCATCGACACCATTGGGAACATTGCAAAGATTTCTTGAAAGATGTCTGTTATTGGCCTAGGATCCGACCACCTTGGTTGAGATTAAGGGATGGTTGCATTGATTTCCGCAAGGAGGGTGGGAGTCGGCAATAAACTCTTTACAGCGATGGAAGACTGGCAAGGAGATGAGAATGATCATCTAGATTGGTGACTATGATGTCAATTCAGTTATTCTTGATCTTGGTTCGGATGTTAACATCTTAACCAAGAAGGCGTGGCAGAAAATGGGGAGTCCCCTGTTAAGCTGGTCTCCTGTGTAGCTCTGGTTGGCTAACCATGCAAAAGTAACACCCATTGGGTGAGTTCCGTGGCTAACAGTCGATATTGAGGGCATGAAGACTTATGTTGACTTCAATGTCATTGAATTGGTTGAGGGAGGAAGCTCCTATTATCCTGCGGTATTGGGGATTGGATGGGCTAACGATAGTGGAGCTGTAATCAACTTCAAGAAGTGCATGATGAACTTTGAGAATCGCGATCTCAGAGTCATAGCCCTGTTGGATCCGGCTGAAGGACGCCGATACGTTGAGCCTGTAAAAGATGATGATCCCACTGGATGGGACCATGCATTCAATATTTCTGAAGACTATATTCACCCTACTGCAGACGGTGAGCTGGGAAGGCACAGTGATAGCTCTGCATCTTCTGACTTTGATGATGCCTTGGAACATTGCCAGAACCGCTTGCACGAAGTGTCATTCCAAAAATGTGGCTTAGTTATGCAATCTTTATGTCGTGTTGCGACAAAAATAGTCACAGTACCAATCTATGAGGGGTTTCCTGGCTTAACCAACTTTTTGACAGAATTTGAAGAACGAGTCTCAGAACCACAGCGATTGCTGGCATTGGAGGAAGCACTGAAGGCTGCTCCAGCATGCTGGTGGGAAACACACAAGAAATCTATTGATGGTTGGACACATTGTCGAAGGTTGATGATGGTCCTGTTCGGCGATATTGAGGTTTATCACACTGGCAAGTATGATGGCCGGATGAATCCTAGTGATCATGTGATGGAATGCCAACGATTATGGGTAGCGCGACCCAAAGATGAGTGGGTCCATGCTTTTATCCATACCTTAGATGAGATGCCGCGCTCATGGTATACTGCAGCCGAGTTGTGCTGAGAAATTACAACATGGGGGGAGTTGATGGTCTATTTCACTCATATGTTCACTTTTGCGGATGCCAACCCTGATGTCAATAATGCCTTACAACTAATTGGCGATGTGGTACTTTAGGTTGTTCTGGAAGCCTACCCTGTCGATCCGCACACATACTGTCAGATGCAGTCTCGTATGGAGTGTTTCAACATCACTGGTGGGCTAGAGGATGAGGACAATCCACAAAATGTCAACATTCCCGAATCCGAAGGAAGTCGTGATGTGGTCCCACCTGCTGCGCCAAGAAATCCATTCAGTCAACCATTGAAGCTTTGTAAGCTCAATATCGGCATAGAGGCCACTCCCAAGTTTGCAAATTTTGGGGACTATTGGGATGACGAGATGATGAGTAAGGTCACTGATTTACTCCATGAGTTCCAAGACTTGTTTCCTATGAAGTTTTTTGATATGAAGGGGATCTTGGGTGATTTAGGGGAGATGAGGATTCCTTTAAAACCAGATGCTAAGCCAGTCCGACAGTGACCTTATCGGCTGAATCTGTGACATAAGGAAAAGGTCAAGGTAGAACTTGATCGCATGTTGGATGCTGGTATTATTGAACCAGTGGAAGAGTCTGAATGGATCAGCCCTATGGTGGTGCAGGACAAGAAAACCATTGAGGTGCGCATTTGTGTTGACTTGTGGAAGTTAAATGATGCCTGCTTGCATGACCCTTTTCCGACCCCATTTATTAACGAAGTATTTGAAGGGGTGGGCGGCCAGGAGATGTACTCATTCACCAACGAGTTCTCTGGCTACCATCATATTCACATTGCCAAAGAAGATCGCCATAAGACAACTTTCATTACTGAATGGGGCTGCTTTTAGTACACTGAAATGCCGTTTGGTTTGAAGAATGCACCTACGATATTCTCCCAGGTCGTTGTTGCTGCATTTAAAGACTTTATTCAAAAGTTTTTGCAAGCATACATGGATGATTGGACAGTTTATGGGTTGATCCGCGATCATCTGGACAATCTGCGGTTAATGCTTGAGTGCTACCGACAGCACCAGATATCGCTAAACTTGAAGAAATGTATTTTTTGTGCACCATTTGGGATATTATTGGGTCATATTGTGTGTAAGCAAGGGTTGTTGGTTGATTCGGCTAAGATTGCGCTCATTTTGAGTTTGCAACCACTGACCACTGTTAAGCAGTTACGAGCGACTTTGGGGCATACAGGGTATTATCGCAAGTTCATCAAGGGATATGCAGCGATCGCTACCCCTATGGAGAAGTTGCTAAAGAAATATGCACTATTTCAATGGACTCCGGAATGTCAAGATAGTTTCGACACACTGAAGACGAGGATGGATTCGGTACCAATATTGGTATTTCCGGATTGGAGTAAGGAGTTCCATGTACATGTGGATTCCTCATCAATCGCATTAGGAGTAGTATTGGCTCAGCCTGGCGAAGGAGATCTTGATCACCCCATTGCTTTCGCTAGTCGAAATTTGTTGTCCGCTGAATGCAACTACACCACCACCGAGCGGGAAGGTCTGGCGATGGTCTACGCACTGCAGAAGATCAGGCACTATTTGTTGGGTGGGCACTTTAAAATGTTCACTGACCATTCCACATTGAAATACCTAGTCAATAAGCCTGTGTTGGGGGGGAAGATATGCTGCTGGCTACTTCTTTTTCAGGAGTTCGATTTTGAAGTCATTGTGAAGCCAGGCCGATTGAATGTCGGTCCTGATCATCTATCACAGATTGATACAGGGGAGGAACCAACCAATATTGAAGATGGGTTGCCGGATGCACAACTATTTGAGTTTGGCGTCGCTGATGCCTATTTTGATAACATCCTCTAGTTTCTGACAATGGGTACTACACCAGATGAGTTCACCACCAGTCAGAAGAAGCAATTGGTAGTAAAGGATACAAACTTCTAGCTAATCGTAGGAGAATTGTATAAAATGGGCGCTGATGAGATATTCCGCAGATGCGTCTTGCTGCATGAGCAAGCACCGATATTGGTTGAAGCAATGGCAGAGTAGCAGGAGGACACTATGGTGGTCGGGCAACAACTAGGAAGGTGTTGCATGCAAAGCTGTGGTGGCCCACACTGCATAATGATGCAACAGACTATGCGCGTCCTGCGATGTTTGTCAACGAACTGGAAAATCGTCCCGCCATGATGAGATGCTGTTGATGCCTCAAATAAGATTGCAACCATTTGACAAATGGGCTGTGGATTTTGTAGGAACGATCAATCCACCAGGAAAATGCACGGGTGCACGGTATATTGTCACGGTGATAGAGTATTTGACCCAATGGGCCGAGGCGGCCCCTGAAGTCGATTGTTCTGCGGCTACAACAACGCGATTTTTGTTTGATAACATTATCACTTGCTTCGGCTGCCCCAAGATATTACTGAGTGATGAAGGCAGCCACTTTCTTAATCGCACCATCAACGCATTGACGAAGGAATTACAGATACAACATTAGAAGAGTTCACCCTATCATCCACAGGTGAATGGCATGGTGGAGGATTTTAACAAAGTCTTGGAGCATGCGCTGACAAAGGTGTGCAATGCTAACCGCGATGACTGGGATCTCAAAATCTCAGCAGTGTTGTGGGCCTATCGCACCACATGTAAGTGGCTGACAGGACAGACACCATTTAAGTTGGTGTATGGACAAGAAGCAATTATGCTAATGGAGTATATTGTTTTGAGTCTATGAATTGCGGCTGCCACGGGCATGGATGATGTCGCAGCATTAGATGAACATCTGGCGCAATTGGTGCAGCTGGAAGAAGATCATTTCATTGCTGGGTTCCACTAGGGGGTCGAGAAGGATCGACAGAAGGCATAGCATGATCGCCACATCAACAATAAACAGTTTCAGCAGGGCGACTTGGTGCTGTTGAATGAAAACAAGTTTATGAAACATCTAGGGAAGTTGCAGATGCATTGGCTTGGTCCCTATCGCATCAGTAATATTACTTCAGCAGGATCGGTTTAGTTACAGCAGTTGGATGGGGTGATGCTCCCCAAGCTGGTAAATGGTCATAGGTTGAATCCCTATCGCATGGGATTAGAACACCTCGATGCCTAAGATGCATCGGGAAAAAAAAAACTTTGAATGAGGTGTTGTCGGATGATGGGTGGCCGGATGTCGCCCCACCATGGATGGAATGTGGCAGCAGGGGGGTTTCTGCTGCAAGGTTGGAGTTGCTAACCCTTATAAATGTTGCACCTAGGTCACATCCGCAATCATAATGATGATGGGAATTTTTCCTGCTTTGACAGATATGCTCGTTAATCAAGTCGATCGTGATGGATGACAGCCTAGTTGGGCTTAGGGATACACCGACGCAGTATGGTTGCTTGTACTTACCATGATGGTCTGCATGGTTGGCACGAAGTATCCACCATGACAACATGGCCCAAGAATTTCTTCACACATTTCTGCATGAATGGAACCAGGCAAAGGTACGATTCATCCGTCGTTAGGCTAATCGACACACAATGACTTATGATTATTCTGGGGTGCGAGCCGGAGGTGCAACGGCTTGCTGAGGCCGATGTATGACAGAGTACGCTGTATAAATAGAGGACCTACAGGGAGTAATCACACAGAGATTGTTTTAGTCTAGAAGGGTTATGCTACGCAAGGTTCTGGCATTTTGTTAAGTTAGGAATTCCAAGGAGGCTATGGAAATGATCCATTTCATTTTGTGTGGTGGCACACCAGGTGTGTTGAGGGCCCGAACGATGAGTGTGCATGAGTGCCTGGAGCAGGCTGCGCCTCGGACACCCTGGGGTTACAAGCATGAAGTTTCATCCGAGATGTCTAGGCAGTTGGTGATGGTTCTAAGTCTTGTGGTCTCGACGACCACACAAAAGGGGGGGGTCATCGCTCCCGGGTCCCTATGACTTGTGCTTATTGGTGTGAAACAGATGTGCCAGAGCTGTTGGTTTCATTCGCACCTTGGTGTTGTTCGTAAACTTCTCAGTCTGCAATAGATTCCTCGAGACTGGAGGATGAGTTTGAGAGGTACATGACAGCAAGTCGGGCGATGACCACTTTCGGGGGAGAATTACATCGCAGCGAGTCGACAATCAGTGTAGCAGAAGGAGCAGAACAACACTGCATGATCCAGAAAGCAAGAAAAGTTGTAGAAACATAGTTCAGTCCGAATGTACCATGTCCAGCAGTTGACGTGGCTCAAGGGCGAGCCACAAGATTATGTTGGGGGCTTGTTGGCAGGCGATTTGGTAGATTGCTATCGCAACATCTCTGATGCTACGACAAGGCAAAAGATGGCGCGAATGGCGATGAGCGAAAGATTAGTTATGTATTTTGGGTCAATTGTACTACAGAATGCAGGTTTTGGGTCATTTGGACCACACATTATGTAATGTTGAGTCAGTTATACTGCAGAATGCGGGTTTTTGGTTGGTTTTGTACCAAGTTAGTTAGATATTGGGTCACTTGTCCAAATGTCAATTAGGAAATTTTTAGCAATTGGACAAGCATTGTAATGGCGGAAGCCTATATATAGATAAGAGTCGCAGGTATTGTGGGGGAGAGAGGAGTGGAATCAAGGTGAAGAAAAGCGCATGTTTTGGTTGTTTCTGCGCATCTGTGAGATATGGCTGAGACCTGTTCTGGTGCAATTCCTGGGTTCTTTCTATTTATTTATGGTAATGCAATGTCGCACTTCATGAATAATGCTATGTTTCCTTAATGCAATGTTTCTTTACTGTTGCTACTGCTGTGATAATGAATGTTTCGATTGAATAATGCATTATGAATACATGTCAAATGTTTGAGATTCCGGTTTAGTGTTGCAATAGAGTTAGTTCATATAGCGACAACCCTCCTCCTTCCTCGGCGGAAACATGGTTCTGTCTGCTCTTCCTGGACGCCTCGGGTGAGACCTCATCTGCTCTGCAGCTGTTGCTGGGCAGGATAAAACCTGTCCGGGCTGGTGCCCAGGAAGACTGTATCATGTGTCAATAGTGAAGTAGAACCACTGTTGAATAGAGTCGCGTTGGTCAACAGCTACCCCCGGACCCTCTAGCTAGGGGTAATTACCCCCAGAGCCCGGTGGGGGGAGGCTTCACCCTCCCCACTGGGGTGAGTGTATAGTCCTTTTAGATATCATATAAAGCTGGGGTCCAAACATGGATGAATAATAATATCTCTGAATCTGGAGATCAGGCTCCACAACCAACAACTAGGCCCATAAGAAATGCAAGAGGACTTGGTTTGATGTGTCCCCTGTTAGAACTTAGATTTTATCCCAGTTGTAAAAGAATAACACCTAAGGTAACCTATTTCAAACCAAAATTTAGGTAGAAAACTTAGCCATTTTTTCCACCAGAGAGGGATCTCTCACAAGATATATGTAAAGGCTAAAGATATATAAAAATACGCTCAAAATTTCTCAAAAGGATTTTCTTGGTTGAAAAGGAAAACAAGAAACATTGGGCATGGAGTCAACTTTTCAAATATTTAATATGCCAGCAAGAGATTTATACCAAACAGATTTCCACAGAGGCAAGATAGCAATCATATCACAATCAATTAGATTTTTTCAGGTGGTATAGAAAGAAATAATGACAGTCCATTAACAATAGGCATCTAACTGGGATGAATCTATTGTCAAGTTTGGAGAAATAGTGGATATTTAAATGCGATAAAACGAGGCATAACCAGTATGAATCCCGATTTATTTCAAACGTTCATTTAAATATAGAAGAAGAACATAATGGAAGATATAACGAAGAAAGTGAACATGCACATATAAAGATAAGGGAAAAACAGACTATAAAACTGATCAACACATGAATCTCTGGTCTCAAAAGATAAGTATTTTCACTGTGCTGCCTTTTATTTATCAAAAATTGGACTTCAAAACATAATCGTCTCTCAAAGAGTTTCCAACCCTTTCAAAAATGACTCTCATTGTCTTTTATACAAAATTCGGAAGAAGCTTGACATAATTGCTTCTTCTAACTAATAACTGAAATTGTGATAACTCGAAAGATAACTGTCTTTAAACAATAGATAACTGTCTTCAAATAATATTACAAATTTTAAAATAAAGCATCTTTTTGCCACTTGGCAAAAATTCTGAATAGCATCTTTTTTGTCACTTGGCAAAAATTCTGAATAGCATCGTTTTTGCCACTTGGCAAAAATTATGAATGTATCTATGAATGGACAGAATATCTTGTCCTTCCATATTTGTCCACATAGTTCCATTGGTCGGCCATGGGTAAATCATAACTGGTCATTTCTTTCACCAAGACTCGCATTTCAACATGACCTGCATAAGAAACAAGAGGAAGATTCTCACAGGTTGAGATTAACATATTTAAAATTTCAAAGTCTTCTGCAATTTTCTCCATTAAAATCTTCCCTGTAAGCATATGATCCAATTGCTGAAAATTTTTGTGATCCATTCTTATGTCAAACATCAATCTCTTATATTCATTAGGAGGAATCAATTCATTGTTTTCATCCCAAAAAGCAGGGAATCCTTTGTTTATTAATTTTTCAAATCGCTTCTTAAACTTTATTACTTCCTCCCATATATCTCCAGCTTTAGCTTCAATATTTTCAACATGTGAATATTTTCCCAAAATTCTTCTGGCCCATGTAATGACTGAAATTCTGTTCATTATATTCATTGCTGTCAAGTCTACTTCAGTTAAATTGTTCAAGAAAGTTATTGCCCTCTGCGCTATTTCTTTTGTCTTTTTATTTAAATTCTCTCTTACTGCTCTACAACTCTCAAAGGCATCTTTGGCTACTTTTTCTTTGACTCTTATATAATCAAGATAAGGTCTTAATTTTTCAATTTCTTTTATGATTTGATCCCATACCATATGTTTGCACCCTTGCATTGTAGCCTGTCCTGTCACATGAGCTGCCAAACCTTTATTATTATCAGTTAATTCCTGATTCCTTATTTGCAAGGTTTTAATTTCCTTATCTTTAGCCTCATTTTCTTCTTTGAGCTTCTGTATTCCCATCTTAAATTCTTTAATTTCACCCTCTTTCAAACTCACTTGGGACATGGCTTGTAAGAGACCATCTAATCCAATTTTATCTTCATCTGTATCTGTCTCTACCTGTTGCTGACCAATTTCTGCTAATTTTTTTTTTATTTCCTCCAATTGCTCTTCCAAACCAATTTTCTCTTTTTCCCAATGATCTTTTTCCTCGGTGAGCTTCAACATTTTTGCAGTAACATCCTTTACTTCATTTGACAGCTCTTCTTTCTCTTTTTCCAGTACTGTTAGTTCGGCTCCTTGGATAAGCACAGTGTCTGGAATTTTTAGCTTTCACCTTAACATCAGAATCGTATCATCCTTTGCTTTGAGTAATTTTACTGCTGCATCTCCCTCTTTGTTTATCAAATCTATTTGCAATCTTTTTATTTGTTGTTGTTGAGACTTATTTTCTGCTTTCTCTTGTCTCAACTGGTTATTCAATTTATCCAATGAATTTTTCAATTTGTATGCCCTTAATATTGCTCCCAAATAATCTAAATATATAAAATCTCCTGTTTGTTTGTGCAATAAAATTTTATCTGGGGCATTGATTTTTGACAAATCCACCTTTATCTCTAAGATCTTATCTTTAGTAACACCTGCAGAGCAGATGAGGTCTCACCTGAGGTGTCCAGGAAGAGTGGACAGAACCATGAAATATATTGATGGATTTCACATCCATAATCAATTCATCCATATGCGTCTTCACCTTGTTAGGTGGTCTACCAGTGAGAGACCTTCCAATCCCTTCTCATGCATTAGTAGAAAACCTCCAATGCCTCCAAAATGAAAAGGCATGTTCATGGATGTGCCTTGAATGGTCATGAGTCACTTTGAATCCCTCTAAATGTACTCATACCTCCCAAAATATCTCATGTTATAAACTTGGTAGTGCAAAATAGGTTTCCCAATGGATAGCATCCATTGAACTCCAATCTTTTTACCGAATAGACCCACCAAAATGGTGAATGGAAATACTTCATTGTTGGATGATCCAATAATCATGCATGTGTCTACCCTCTTCATTTGCAGATCTGAATGCTTCTCATTCATATGCCATGAATGTGTATTTTCTTGTTCACTTGGGGTCTCTTTGAGAGTTATGCCAATTTTCCTTCTTCCAAAGCATGAAAGTATCGTGCACCCTTGGATCTCTATTTCCACTATGTACTTAGATATCCAACCCTTGTACAAACAAGTGCGTTTGATTTTATATCTGAATGGTATGTCCTCCTTGGTCATCAAGACAAATGCTTCGTCCACATCCTCCATATCATTCCTCTCCTTATACACAAGCAACTCTGAATCTCCTTCATGCACATGTAGATATTCATGATCCATAAACTTAATAAACTCCTCCTTCTCCTTAGGAATGCAATTGGCCATGTGTTCATGCTCATGCTCCATGTAATATGGAAAATGTGACATGCTCAACTCTGTGAAAATCCTCACAGCAGATCTAAGAGATGATGTATCTCACAAGAGAATAATTATGATTACGCAAGAAAATAGAAGAAGAGTGATACATGCAGTATAATGAGCAACAGAATAATATGGTACAGTAGAACTCAGATAGAAGCAATAATACTTCGGTCATACTAAATTATTAATCACAAATGGACATATAAATAATACAATGCATGAGGAATTCGAATGCCTAATGTGGCAATTCGAATTAGCCTTCATGGAGTGATCAAAGGATCACTGGAGTGTCATCGGAGCACAACTAGGTGTCCTCATGATCATCGGAGTGCAACTGGAAGTCTTCATCATCATCAGTGGAGTCATCAATGCTCAAGTAACTGTCAACCATCAGTCAAACTAACTCTGGTAGGTGTAACTGAGTGTAACTCAATGTAACTGAGTGTAACTGAATGCAACTGAATGTAACTGAGTGTAACTGAGTGTAACTAAGTGTAACTGAGTCTAACTGACTGTAACTGAGTGACAACTGGACTGGTAGGTGAAGGAGGGTGAGTTGTTCCCTAAAACCAAGGAAGAAGGGTGCATTAAGCAACTGGAGGGCTAAAACTTAATAGTGAGAAGCTCCTGGGGGCTAGCTAACTGAGGGCTAGGTGCTGGACTGATGACTGGGATGCATGCAAAATGCATGCAAACCCTAGAATGCATGCAAACCCTAAAAGGTGCATGCATGACTGAAAATGTAAATGATCAAAATACTGGTGGGACTAGGATGGAGTATAGGAATATCCTAACACCCCCCCTTAATCCATCCTAGGCCCTGGTAACTAAGACCAAAGGTCACCCAATACAATGAATAATAACAATCAATAAACCAAGGAAGTGGGAAAATTTCATGGGAAACATACCCCCTCCTCAAAAAATAGACTGTAAGGCACACATAAAAAATAAAAGCTCCAAACTCAAGCATGTGTGATGCTTGGTCATATGTCTGGAGGTATCTTCTTCTTGGGAAGAAGTGGATCATGCTCAAAAAGCATGTGCTTGTACTTGCTCTTCAGATCGAATGTGATGAGAACAAATCCAACAGTATTAGAATGATCCTTGAACCTGTGATTCGAATCAGCTGAGGTAGGATCAAATTTTTGAATGTGCATATAGTCCTTTGTCTTCTCCTTCGAACCACCATGGGTGAGATTATGCCAAAAAGAACTATTACATGTTTGCTTGAAATCAAAATCATATTTAAGACTTTCAAAACAGTTTCTTGAGATCTCCTTTGAACCAGTAGGGGTGAGATCAAAACTATCATATGCATGAGAAATTTTCCCAAGCAGTAATTGCTTAGAACCCAAATTAGATACAAGACTTGAATCATGGCTTCTTGAGATCTCCTTTGAACCATGAGAGGTGAGATCAAAACCAGTATATGCATGAGAAATTATCCCAAGCGAATGGCAATGGCCATATTCTTCAATGACCTTCTGAAAGCATGAATTTATGATCATATAGTAGTATAAAAGAGATGTTTGCTGAAGAGGAGTGAATGCATTACCTCCATTAGCTGATTTGACCTCTGAAATAATCATGTGATCATGATGCAAACCAATAGACTCTGGTGCAAGAGAGGATTTAGGACCTTCTGCAATATCTAGAGTGTGAGCTGGCACAGAAAGAGAAGAAAGTTTGAGCATGAGTGGAGAATCTGCAAGTTCTTTGTTAACAACATCAATATGAGATGATACTGGTTCATGATTTGAGAGACCATCAAGAGGAGCGAATGCATCACTTTGTTTTCTTTCGAATGGGTTGGGACCAAGTCCTTCATTCTCTCTGCCAAATTTTCCATCCATGTGAGCCCATATCTCTTTTGGAGTCCATAACTCTCTTGGAATTTCAACACCATCACGGTATTTGAATTGGAATCTCTGGTATGCACACAAAGAAAACATTATTGCTGCAAAGTGCATGTCTCTTTTATTTAACCAGTCAATCTTCTCTTCAGGGGATTCGAACTCTCTTTCAAAATATTAATCAAAAAGATCATGGATCTTCAAGTATGCTATCATTCTTGGTTTCCATTCATCATAGTTGAGTGGATCAAGAGGAGTAATTCTTGATGAATACATTGAAGCTGTAGAGGACCTGCAAAAACAATATAGAATAACTGCAACTGCTACTGCTACAAAAATGCAGAAACTGCTGCAACTACTGCACTCGAAATCTTGGTAATAACCTGCAAAAAAAAAACTCTCAAGAATGGAGATAAACAATTCTCTCAACATGCTCTGATACCATGTGAAAATCCTCACAGCAGATCTAAGAGATGATGTATCTCACAAGAGAATAATTATGATTAAGCAAGAAAATAGAAGAAGAGTGATACGTGCAGTATAATGAGCAACAAAATAATATGGTACAGTAGAACTCAGATAGAAGCAATAATACTTCGGTCATACTAAATTATTAATCACAAATGGACATATAAATAATACAATGCATGAGGAATTCAAATGCCTAAGGTGGCAATTCGAATTAGCCTTCATGGAGTGATCAAAGGATCACTGGAGTGTCATCGGAGCACAACTAGGTGTCCTCATGATCATCGGAGTGCAACTGGAAGTCTTCATCATCATCAGTGGAGTCATCAATGCTCAAGTAACTGTCAACCATCAGTCAAACTAACTCTGGTAGGTGTAACTGAGTGTAACTCAATGTAACTGAGTGTAACTGAATGTAACTGAATGTAACTGACTGTAACTGAGTGTAACTGAGTGTAACTAAGTGTAACTGAGTCTAACTGACTGTAACTGAGTGACAACTGGACTGGTAGGTGAAGGAGGGCGAGTTGTTCCCTAAAACCAAGGAAGAAGGGTGCATTAAGCAACTAGAGGGCTAAAACTGAATAGTGAGAAGCTCCTGGGGGCTGGCTAACTGAGGGCTAGGTGTTGGACTGATGACTGGGATGCATGCAAAATGAATGCAAACCCTAAAAGGTGCATGCATGACTGAAAATGTAAATGATCAAAATATTGGTGGGACTAGGATGGAGTATAGGAATATCCTAACAAACTCCTCATTAATCTTACCTTCCTCTTCCAAATATGATCCACAGGTCATCCAATATTCCTCTTCAAAATATCCTTCATCTATGTCCTCTTCATACGCCATCATCATATGAGGTTATTTCTCCTCATCCTATGTGCATTCGTCCTTGTTGGGTTGGAGATCAATTAGGAGAGAATCTAGTGGTATGGCTTCTTCTTGGGAACATGATTACTAATTAGAGCCTTCTTCATGCTCAAGTGAATTTTCTTCATGTCTATCCTCCATCATGCATCTTGAAGCCTCTCCTTGTGTAGTATGAGGATTTGCATTATGAGTAGGATGATTTGTAGGTTTTTCTACGATTTTATTTTCCCTCTTCCTTGAAACATATTCTTCACAATATTTTTTGGTACCCTTGATTGTAAATTGTCTCATGAATCTCCCATAGATAGATGGTTTGTTCTTCTTGAGAGAATTTGAATTTTGAGTAGTCCTTCTTGAGTCAAGTTTGTCTTGACAAACACATTACTCTATGAAGGAAAATTCCTTTATGCAATCAAAACTCAAATCCATGTTTTCATTAAACCTTTCCATATATTTTGTCATCTCATTTATATTCCTCCCACGAGGAAAACCAAGGAAATACATGGTGGTGATTTCTTCAATAAATCAAGGAAGCTTGGCCTTCCTGCAAAGATTAACCCAAGAAGGTATGAGTATCATGACTGAAAATTATTCAAATTGAGAGATTAATTTCCATATTATTATAGGAAATTTCTATGATACCATTGTAATGTACCAATCAACTTTGATTGTACACTAACTGGTTCTCCTATAATACTTAGGGAAAAACAATGAAATTAGTGACTTGAATAGTTGTAGGAAGGATTGAAAACATAATTGAGTGTCAAATCAATTTCTTTTTTCACCATAAAGTTTGAGGAATTTTTGATGAGGTTTAAAAAGAAAGCAAGTAAAAATGTCTCCTAGGACTATACAACTAGTTCAACTTCAAGATTTTCCAAATAGGCGGAGAAGGTTTCGAATTCTTAGTTTCATACATGTAATGATTTTATTTAAATGTTAAGTGATAGAAACAACTGAAAGAAATAAAATTGGAGTTGAAGCGGTTCATCTATTGATCAAACAATGAAAACTAGCTATTTTCCATGGCAATCTAAACTAGGTGCAAGAAATTGATATGAAAATCATACTTATCTTTATTCAATCTGCATAATGGAATTCAGAGTTTCAAATTTACATTAATGATATCCATCAGAGGCTGAAATACATATCATAGAATTCTCAAGAAATAAATACATAAGAGACAAAAATCTCCATCATAGAAAGACTAGAAATCATTAGGATTTTGAATGGGATGCTTCGCAATCTCCGGAAACAGGCTTGAAATTCACTGGATCAAACTTCAGGACTTGCAATAAACTTAATGATGAATACTGGATGTCATCATCCTCTCAAAAGAAGCAGGGGCACATATCCCAGCTTGGAATAGGGGCACATATCCCAAGTCAAAGAAGAAAAATAGATCTCAATTAAATTCTCAAACTGTCAAAAGATGGGAAAGTGGTTCACCCTCCTTCTTTTATAGAATTGAGGTGACTTGTTGAGAAATTCAGCTAGGCTAATGCGCCCTCATGGAATGGATAAGGAAAACTTTCTTTCAAGCTTTTCTTTTTGCTTTTCTTTATGCTTTTGATTTATCCTGCTTTTGCTTTTATGTGAAATTCAAATAATAGTAGGATCAACTAGCTAAAGATATCCTCACAATTAGGAATTTGACTAAGTATAGAAGAAAAATAGTGTAAACGAGGCACAATAAACACACAAATTATCAAATAGCAGTTTATTCTATTACTGTCCAACCCAAAAATGACTTGTGAACACCCTTATATTACATTTGGGAAAAATTGTGAGCTTTTGGAGGCATCAAAATGAGCTACAAGTGGCTAACTTACATTGGACGTCAATCTCCCCTCGTTTCACCAATAGTCTCCGAAATCACTAGAAACTATCATGAATTCCTAATATGAACATTGGAATTGCACGGGAGTACATTAATGATGGTATCACATGAATGGTGGAGAATTTGGTGGAGTGTAGGTGGCCAAGGATAGGCCAAAAATTTCAAGGAGGGGGAAAATGGCCACATTCAATGCATGGGCGCCTTAGTTCAAACTCAAATCCATAAAATAGGGGATAAGGGCATACCTCATCCAAGTAGGGGTAATAAATGAAGGTGGTGGCCATAAATGAGGGAACCTAACTGACTGTTTGACCAAAACTGTGTGCTTAGGTGGATGAATGTGTCATTAATGCCTAACAACCTTGGATAATCATCATTAACCTTTGATTTAACCACTTAGCCATCAAATTATCTTATGAGACCATGGTACTAGGTGTAATAATGTTCTAACACCCTGTTGGAGCCTAGGATAGGCTGGAAGTGTCCCAGGAAGCAATGCAAAAGAGATATCCCTCTGTGTAATAATGTTCAAATAATCCTACGCAATTATTATTCTATCCTTAGATTGTTTGGTAAGGCTAACTCTAACAGATATTATCCCTCCATTGGCACTCAGAGAGTAACTCGAGTGGAATTTTCTTCCTTGAGGGAATATCTAAAATCTTATTGCAAGATAATGAAAGCATAAAGAAAAAAAGTAAAAGTAAAAGAAATATAATCTACTTAAATCTAATTGGAAAAAGGAAAATTGGCTGTAAATTCTCAGAACAATCAAATTAAGGAATTTAGGTACTTATCACTTTGACCAATAACAATTAAATTAGATCTAATAGTACTTGCTTTGATAAAAGACAAGATAGTTACAACCAAATTTGTTTTTATTCGAATATTTATATTATATGATTGTTCTACTAGAGATATGCTAATTGGCAAATTAACATATTAAAATGACAATTCTATAGTTGTAAGAATATTAGGTAAGATTATGTGAAACAAAGAAATAAATTTCCTGTTACTTTATCTTCATATGAATCATAAATGACAAATCAAAATACACGTTCATATGCAAGAAAAGTAACATATCGAAAGAAAAGTGAATTATTGAATCAGTGCAAGAAAACCAATACTCATCAAGGAAACTTGATAAATGGATTACTAGAGAAAATAGATAAGAGAAGACTAGCTGAATTTCATTAAAGACTGTAAGAAATTGCAATACTCCATGCGGTGCAGTATGTCTCTAGTTCTTTCCTCCAGTGGTTCTCCCCTTCTGCATTTGATAGTTTGAGATTTCTATCTTGTAGCACCTTCATTTTTAGCTCTTGTTGATACTGATGAATGAATCCATTTTCCTCCTGAGTGGAAACCCTACTTAAAACATATTGAAAAGAATTTGCACCTTCATAAATCAAATCATTAGGATCCTTTTCATTCACATAGTTACTCTTTATGTGCTCTTTAGTAAAGTGGTTGGCCAGGAAATATTTAGGATCATGCATCCTTTTGGGAGCTTCCCCAAGCTTCAGAGTTGTAACCTTTTTACCGAGCAAGGTGGAATGTGTATAATTATGGATGACCAAAGGTCCAAGAGAAAGGGGAAACTTAGGCCAGCCTTTCCTTTTTGTTCCAATGAACCAAGGGAAAACACCATCAATAATAGTTTGAAATGAAATTTCCTCGATAACCATTCTGTCAGGTACAATTCTAGGTAAGAGGTGAACTGTTTTGCTGCCCCATATTCTGATTTAAGAAAAATATTCACCAACATACCAATCCCCCATAGTAGCAATCAATTCCTTGGCCCGTGAATAGAATATGGTGGCATCCTCTTTGAATATTTTATAATAAATGGAGCCAAGAAAATGATTATATATGTCATAAATGACAGGTACAACATTGTCTTCCGATAACACTGAACAATAGATATGGACAAGAGGTGCTTCTCTGGTCCAATTCCATCCCCTGGTAGGAAAAGAAAAAGCTGAACATAACACATCCATGACATAACCAGATAGGTAGAATGTACTTGGAAACAAGGGTTTTCTTGTAAACGGGGGTTTTCTTGTACTTTCCAATAGCTTCTTTCAAAACCACAAATAATATCTATGCCCAGTTGAAGGATTCACCAGTGGTGAGAATATGATGTGCCATAGGCCCCCATTTCCCCTTGAAGAACCCACAGTTGGGTAACACATATAACCTACAAAACATGGCTTCCAATAAAGAAAAGGGTTCTTTGAAACAAGAAACAAGGTACTTCCTATCAGGTTTTGGAGTATAAATGGTAGTGTTTTCCATCCAAGATTTAATCATTTCATCAAAGTTAAAACAACTTGTAGAAGATTCTAGGATTTTTTTTGAAAGAATTTGTTGGGGAGTTTTAAGTGAGTAAACCCTAGCAAATAATTTAGGTTTAAAGGAAGCCAACAGATTATGGTTTATATCATTGAAGGAACAGTCAAGAGGGTCAGCAATGTTTATAATCCATTTGAACGCATTGGTATAAGGCATTAGGGATGGCTTGGCTGCAATTGCATGGATTTGAGATTTACGAATGTTAATGTAGGCAATTTGGTTGTGTTGGATTTCAGAGAAGTCATCATTTTCAAATATGGAATAAATCCTAGACCAGTCTAGTCAAAAGGTGTTGGACACCCTCCCATCGGTGTCAGAAAATATTTTGTTGTTAGGGTCTTTGGTTTTAAACTCATCCATGACCGATTTAGACCTAGTATTCCTTGACATGGATGAAAATTGGTTTTCTGAGAAAATGATGAAAATAAATTTCAATTAAAATCCCAATTCAATTTCAGATTATTACCCAAGTGATTTGCATGAAGTAGAGAAAATCTTACTTGTAAATTGATGAAGAAAATCAGAGTCCGCAATAGGGTAAAATTCACAGGGACAATTGTTTTGCGGAAGGTAAAATCGAAACGTAAAATGGTAAAAAGAAAAATTTATTTGGATTATTTAAACCAAAAATATATGTGATTGATAAGATTAAAACAGAACCGTAGATCTAAAACAACCAACACTCAAGATTAAAATTAAATCTATGAAGAAAAATGCGGAAGCGGAAAGTTAGAAACACATTGATTAAAATTAACAATTTCATCCTCCCACAATACGCAATGCGATGCGAGAATGCAGAAGCGATATTGATAAGTGGAAATGATACCCTCAATCCGCAATCCGAAATTCAGTAACGCAGAAATGCGAAAATGCAGGACTAATTCTGGAAAATTTATCGTTTCCGCAATTCGCAATCGGGAAACTGGAAATGTGGAAATGCGTAATTGTGGAAATGCGGGAATGATTTTGGGTAATTAAAGGTCTCTGCAATCCGCAAAACATTTGCATGATCAGAAATGGAGACATTCGAATATTATCATTCAATTTGTTTTCTGACTTCCTCATTGTGCATTGCGGAATGCGGAAATGCGTGAATAGTTTTAGAACATTTATTACATCCGCAATCTGCAATTGAACAATCTTAAATGTGGGACTACAGAATGCGGAAATGCAAAAGAAATCAATTCAAATAAAATCAGAATTTCCAAAATCTGCAATCCACAATTTTCATAAAGAAAATATGAACAAAATTTTGCGGGAATAAAACAATGGTTTTCAATCAAATGTTTTATGTTGGAAGAAAATGATAATTGACCATTATAATTTATTGAAACCCTTGGACTATCAGAATAAAGGTAATAAGCATCTAAATTACCTAAATCAACCTTAAAATGGGATCCCATTTTTATTAGAAAATGGGATCTGTTGTGCGAACAACAAATGGCGACTGGATGGGAGAAACAATTATCTCCGTAAAAATAAACTTCAAATATCAGGAAAAACCATGACATCATGAGAAGATATTTTAGTATGTAACTCGAAAATGTCTTTATAAAATACAACAGAATTTGTAGAGTTAATTTTTAACAGAATCTACCATTCCTTAATCAAAACCAAATGTCATGATACCCAATTGAAAAGTAACCTAGGGGAAAATGGTGTTCTCTGCACTAATATGCAAGCATGAGAGGGAAGTTTAAGATAAAACTTAGAAGAAACTTTTCATTATTTCCAATTCACCAAATCACCAGTCATCTTGAATTATTATTAATTTATTTGTGTATTTACTGAATTTATTTATTTATTTGTTTATCCACATAAACATTCTCTCTCTCTTTTTTAATTTTTATTTTTTGAAAATAAATAAAAACTGACTTTGTTGAAACAAGACCATTGCCCTGACTTGGTGATCAGGTTTTCCAATGCCATTCACAAGTCCTTCCCAGAAACTGGACAAGCTAGCTCTGTCAAGAGACTCCTTGTATTTTAGATTTTCACCAAAAGCAATTACCATGGCTTGGTGACCACATAATAGTAATTTCAGTCCATAATAGAACCCATGATCATGGTTAGGCTGGCTTGCAATAATTACCCCTGTCCTTGAGTCAACAAATACCTTAACAAAAGAATTTTTTTTTATTAGATTGTAAATTGCAAGACACTACCTTGGCTTGGTAACCAAATTTTAGTAGCGCCATTCACCGATACCTGTAGATCATGAATGAATCTACCTATGATAGGATCTTCCAACTTCCAACAAATAGTTGAAATTCATCTCCCTAGATTGGTGACTAGATATGGAGATTCCATTCCACCAAATATCTATGATCATGGTAGGCTAGCTTGTAATAAGACCCCCTATCTTGCAATTCACAATTATTTAGGTGAATTTTATTGAACTCCAAGATGACTAAGATGGGAATCAAAAAAGCAAAAAGAGACACCAGGTTATAAGAATTTACTGCTAATCACTAATGGAACATATGACAGGAAAACCAATTACTCCTATGGCTTATTAATCAAGTGAGATATTTCTAAAATGGTGGTTCAACCAAGAAAGGAAAAATTCACAATCTGCATGAATTGCTTGCTAGATTTTATAGGAATAACACTTTCAGGTATAGACGAAGTAAATTACAGTCTGTCATGGCCATCCTAAATCCTTCGAATTCAATTTATTTGAGATAACTGATCAATCAGCTTTGGCCAAAATGCTTCATTATTAACACACTTTGAAAGGAAAAAATTCAGAAAAGAAATTCAAAATAAATAAAAGAAAACAAACAATTCCTATGTACAGATAAGTAAATGCTTACCTCAAACAAAATATTTATTCAAAAGATGAATGTTTACTGGGAAACCCTTAGTGTCTGTAATCAGACAGTACTAGGGACAAGATTTTCCGCGGTAAGAAATGGCCCTAGCCACAAGCGTTGAAACTTAGTATAATGATTTTTGTCCTTGTGTTGTTTGTCCCATTTTAATACCAAACCTCCTAGTTGAAAATATCTCTTGGTTCAAGATTTCTCATTAAACCATCTTTTAAATAGTTCTTGGTGTTGGTATTATTTATTTTTGGATTTCTCCCTCTTTTTCTATTTAAGCAATGAATCAATTATGTTCTAAAGAGGAGGAGATTCATCCTGTTGTCATGATTGGGACAACTGTAATGAAGGGAGTAAAATATTCGAAGGAAAAATAACTTCCTTACCATAAACCAAACAGTCAGGGGAATTACCAATAGCAGCTTTTGGAGTTACTCGATCTTCCCAGAGAGCGTTATAGGGTTGAGTATGCCAATTTTTATGATGAGTGGCCACAGTCTTCTTCAAGATATTAATCAAATTCTTATTTGAAGAATAAGCTAATCCATTCCCTTCCGGGTAAAATTGGAAGATTATTTGATCTTTATTCCTTTCTATAGGGCATATTGATTGAGATCAATGGATGAGAAATATGACGCGTTATGAAAAATTAAATTTTCAGGAACCCCAAACCTAGTGAAAATGTTAATTTCAAGAAAAGATATCACTTGATTTGTGTTTGCAACCCTAAGGGGGACTGCTTCTACCCATCTGGTAAAGTAATCAGTTGCGGTTAGGATATATCAATGTTGTAATGAAGAAGTAGGGATTATAGGACTGAAAAAATATAAGCCCCACTGCTAAAAGGGAAACTGGATAGTGACTAGTTGAAGGGGGAAGGATGAATTCTTGACTTTACTGGCACTTTTTTGAAAAGCTTCACACTTTCTAGCAAATGCATGTTCATCCTTAAACAAGTTGGCCAATAATAACCAGCCCACAATATTTTATGAGCTATAGCTTCTCTTGCATAATTTCCTCCAACAGGTACTGCATGCAATTGTAATAAAATATTATCAGTCTCTGCTTTATCAAGACATCTAAGAAAAACTCCCCTGAACAAAACATTATCGATTAATTGATAAGGTGCAACCTTTAATCTCAAAGATATGTGTTTATTGAATTCTAAATTTTGAGGGGAAAACCCGTGTGTAAGAAAGAATTTAATTTCATCATACCATTCGGATGCAGGGGAAGAAATCATCTTTACAGTATCTTCATAAACACCTTCCTCTTGGTTCCATTCAAGCTGTTCTTGTTGAGGATCATTAGATTGGGCAGTGAGTAAACACAAACCTTGTCCCTTGACAATATTAGCAGGATTTATTTCTAAATCATATTCTCGAAGGGAAGTCATCCAATGAGCGCACTTTTCACCAAGTTCCTTCTGGATCAAGACATTGCATATTTCTACATAAGGAACAATGATTTTAGTCCTGGACTTGAGGAGATATGGTCTGAAATGTTTTATAGATTTGTAAACTACATAAGATTTCTTATAAATTTTATAGTAGTACATTTCAACACCTTTGAATGTAGAACTCATGAAAGAAATGGGAATTTCAATGTCTTCATCCTGTTTCTGTGTTAACGTAGTAGCATAAGAAAATTCAGTGGCGAATGTATAAAGAATGAAGTCTTTTGTGAAATCTGGTGACATTAATGCAGGAGCTTTTGCAACAGATTTTCTAATTTCAATAAAAGAATCTCTTTGAATATCATACCACTTAAAATGGACATCCTTTTTAATCAGATCTTGTAAAGGCCTAACTATATGAGAAAAGTTTGGAACAAATCTTCTGACAAAGTTGATCTTTCCCAGAAAGGACTACATAGATTTCTTAGAGATTGGGAGTCTGATTTTAGCAATAGCATCAGTTCTCTCAGGATCAATAATCATACCATGTTTAGAAACTATAAATTCCAAAAGATGGAATTCTTCGGGTTCAAAGAGATACCATAATTCTGAAATCTTTCAAAAACCTGTTTAAGAGAAAATAGATGATCATGTCTCTTCTTAGAATAAATAGTTATATCATCAAGATAAACCACCACAGAATTATGTATCAAGCCTTTGAAATCTATATCCATAGGTCTCTAGAAAGTAGAACCTGCATTAATTAACCCAAAAGGCATTTTTCTATAAGCAGAAGTTCCCCAAGGTGTTCTAATAGCAGTTTTGAGTTGATCAGAAGGAGTAACCAAGACCTAATTGTAACAAGAGAAACCATCTAGTAAAGAAAACATCTATGCACCCACAACCTTTTGTAAAATTTGTTCCATGGGAGGAACAGGGTAATTATCCTTTTCAGATTCCTTATTTAAACTCCTGAAATCCACACAAAGTCTTATTCAACCATTATTTTTACGAACATGTACTAGATTAGCTACCCATTATGTGTGTCTCACTGGGAATATGATGTTGGTTGTGGAGCCAGATATTCTAGTCTCATAGATGATATTGTATCAGCCATGTTTGTACCCCAATTTTATATGATATGTAGGTGGATTGTACAGTCACCCCAGTGGGGGGGGTGTGGGGGGGCAGCGCCCCCCCACGGGGTTCCAGGGGGGACCATCCCCCCTGGCTGGGGGGTCCGGGGGCAGCGCCCTCAAAGAAAATTTTTGGGGTTGTTTTCGCCAGCTGTTTTGCGGGCCCATGGTTTTGGGTATCCCGTGGTATTTTCCCATTGTATTTCCCTTATAAAAGAAAGACATTGTAATACGGCTAGGTATGATGATGTATTAGGTTTTATGCATTGTAAAGATCTCTGAGATCAAGAGAGAGACTGTGAAACAGAGAAGAGGAAGTGCAGCGGTTGTGCTGCAGGTTGTATCCCTTCACCTTGCTGGACGGTAATAATAATAACGACTGGCAAACTCAGTGTGGACGTAGCCCAAGTTGGGTGAACCACGATATATCTGTGTCTCTTTTGTAATGTGTATGTGTGATTATATTTGCATTTTTGTTTATTTTTATTGCTCCGCGATCCTGTTTTTCTAACAATTGGTATCAGAGCCAAAGGTCTATTTGGAAGTTAAATCCGCAGGAAGCTATGGTTTCTGGTTCGAGTGGGAGCAATGGCAGAAGAAGGAAAGTTTAAGGTCGAGAAGATTAACGGCCAAAACTTCAGGTTATGGAAGATGCAAATGGAGGACTATTTGTACCAAAAGGATCTATTCCTACCGTTGGGAGGAAAAGCAAAGCAACCGATGGCTATGAAGGACAAAGAATGGGAGGTTCTTGATAGAAAGGCTCTGGGAACAATACGGTTGAGCCTGGCTTCATCGGTGGCTTTCAATATCTCAAAAGAAACGACAACACAGGGTTTGATGAGCGCATTGGGTAAGCTGTATGAAAAACCCTCGACCTCCAACAAGGTATTTCTAATGAAGCGTTTATTTAATATGAAGATGTCTGAAGGTGGACCTGTTACTGATCATTTAAATGAGTTTAATACGGTTACAAATCAGTTAAGTTCTGTAAGTGTGAACTTTGATGATGAGGTTAGGGCTCTTCTAATCTTGTGTTCATTGCCAGAAAGCTAGAATAGCTTGGTCATGGCTGTAAGTAACTCTGTCTTTGATTCAAACACCTTGAAATTTGATGATGTTATTGGTGTTATTCTTAGCGAGGAAATGCGAAGAAAAAGCACAGGTGAAACATCAGGTAATGCGTTGACCATGGAGAGCAAGGGAAGACAAAAGGAGAGAGGAAAGAGCCAAGGTAATCATGGAAAGTCTAAAATGGGCAGATCCAAGTCCAGACTGGGAAAGATAGAGTGCTGGAACTGTGGAAAGAAAGGACATCTGAAGAAAGACTGCAAATCTCTAAAGAAGAAAGGAGATGCACAGAAGGAAGCTACCCAGGAAGCAAATGTAGCAGGTGATGTGTTACAAGATGCTTTGATTCTTGCATTAGATAATACTAGTGATTATTGGGTAGTAGATTCAGGAGCTTCATGTCATGCTACACCCCATAGGAAATACTTTCATGAGTATGTTCCTGGCGACTTTGGACATGTTTTATTGGGTGATGATGAGCCGTATAAAATTGTTGGAATGGGTAAGGTATGGATAAAAGTTAAGAACAGAACTGATTGGTTGTTGAAAGAAGTTAGGCATATTCCTGCTATGAAAAGAAATCTGATCTCAACAGGGAAGTTGGGAGATGGTGGCTGTCTATCTACGTTCGGAGAAAAGTGGTGGAAGATCACTAAAGGATCAATGGTGATAGCAAAAGCAGACAGAGTAGGTATGTTGTATTTATGTCCTCATAATACTGACCATTCTATCTCTTTAGCTTCCACAGGAACAGATACAACATTGTGGCATCATAGGCTTGGCCACATGAGTGAGAAGGGGATGCAGATTCTCCACTCAAGGAAGTTGCTGCCGGATTTGAAGCAGGTAAGTTTGGAATTCTATGAAAACTGTGTTTATGGAAAACAAAAGAGATTCAGATTTCTCAGGGTTGGGAAACAAAAGAAGAATGAAAAATTAGAGCTTGTGCATACAGATGTATGGGGATCGGCTCAGGTACAATCTCTTGGTGGCTCTCATTATTATGTTACATTTATTGATGATGCAACTAGAAAAACTTGGGTTTATTGCATTAGACAGAAATATGATGTGTTTGCTACTTTTAAGAAGTGGAAAGCTTTGGTTGAGAATGAGACAGGAAAAAGATTGAAGTGTCTCAGATCTGATAATGGAGGTGAGTACTGCGGAAAGGAGTTTGATAGTTACTGTTCATACCATGGGATTCGCAGAGAGAAGACAGTCCCAGGAACACCACAAGAAAATGGTGTGTCAGAAAGGATGAACAGAACGATCATGGAGCGTGCAAGGTGTATGAGACTGCATGCAGGGTTTCCCTTACAGTTTTGGGTGGATGCTGTAAATACTGTTGTTTATTTAATAAACAGAGGACCTTCAAGTGATTTGGATGGTGGTATTCCAGAGGAAGCATGGACAGATAAAAATGTAAACTACTCATTTATGAGAACGTTTGGTTGTGAAGCATTTGTCCATATTGATAAAGAAAATAGAACAAAGCTTGAAGCTAAATCCAAGAAATGTACCTTTATTGGATATGGAGTTGATGAGTTTGGTTATCGTTTATGGGATTATGAAAATAACAAAATCATCAGGAGTAGAGATGTGATATTCAATGAAAAGGTCATGTATAAAGATCAGTTGCAAGGAAAGAAACAGGGAAAGGAAAACATAGAGTACATAGTGCTTGATGAATCTAAAGAAAATGAAGTTCCGAAGGTGCCAGAAAATCAAGAGCAGAAGCAAGTACCTGAAACTCCTGCAACTGTAAGAAGATCTACCAGGTTAAGTAGACTCCCTGAACGATACTCTCCTTCAATGTATTATTTATTGATGACTGATTCTGGTGAACTAGAATGTTATGAAGAAGCAATGCAGGTGGAAACTAGAAAGAAGTGGGAGCAAGGCATGAATGAGGAGATGGACTCATTGGTAGGAAACCAGACTTGGGATTTGGTTCAGTTGCCTGCTGGTAAAAGAGCATTGCAAAACAAATGGATTTACAGGTTGAAGGAAGAAGAAGGAGGTAAGAAGCAGTACAAGGCCAGACTTGTTGTAAAGGGGTTTGCACAGTAGAGAGGTATAGATTTTGATGAAATATTTTCTCCTGTTGTTAAGATGACTTCAATTAGGACTATCTTAAGTCTAGTGGTGGTAGAAGATTTGCATCTTGAACAGTTAGATGTAAAAACAGCCTTCCTCCATGGGGATTTGGAGGAAGAAATATATATGCAGCAGTCACAAGGGTATGAGGTCAAAGGTAAGGAGGATCTGGTATGCAGGTTGAAAAAGAGATTGTATGGCTTGAAGCAAGCTCCAAGGAAATGGTATCTAAATTTTGACAGGTTTATGAAAGAACAAGGTTATAGTAGATGTCATTCTGACCACTGTGTTTATTTCAAGAAGCTAGACAATGGAAGATATATTATCTTGTTATTGTATGTGGATGACATGCTTGTTGCAGGGTCTGACATGCAGTATATAAATGTACTCAAAAGGAAGCTAGCTAATTCATTTGCGATGAAGGATTTGGGTGCTGCAAAGCAAATCCTTGGTATGAGAATAACGAGAGACAGAAAAAATCACAAATTGACATTGTCTCAAAGTGAGTACATACAAAAGGTGTTGGAGAGATTCAAAATGCAGAATGCAAAACCTGTAAGTACACCTTTGGCTAGCCATTTCAGTCTAAGTAAGGAAATGTGTCCCAAGACACAAGAAGAGACAGATTACATGTCCAAGATTCCCTATCAATCAGTAGTTGGCAGCTTGATGTATGCCATGGTGTGCACAAGACCAGATATTGCACATGCAGTGGGAGTTGTGAGCAGATATATGAACAATCCAGGTAAAGAACATTGGAAGGCAGTATAATGGATTCTCAGGTATTTGAGAGGTACTACCACTGAGGCATTATGTTTTGGAGGTTCAGACACTGTTCTACAGGGATATGTTGATGCAGATATGGCAGGTGACAAGGATAGCAGGAGGAGCACCACAGGGTATGTGTTTACTGTAGGTGGAACAACAGTAAGTTGGATTTCGAAACTACAGAAGGTTGTTGCACTTTCAACAACAGAAGCACAGTATGTTGCCATTACAGAGGCTAGTAAAGAGATGATTTGGTTGCAGAGGTTTATGGAGAAAGTGGGTAAGAAGCAGAAGGATAGAAGATTGTATAGTGACAGCCAGAGTGCCATTCATCTTACAAAGAACTCAGCATTCCATTCCAGGACTAAACATATACAGCTCAAGTACCATTTCATACGCTCTATTTTGGAAGATGAACTGTTGAAGCTGGAAAAGATACATACTAGCCAGAATCCTGCAGACATGTTCACAAAGGTAGTGACCAGAGAGAAACTGAGTTCGTGCTCGGTTTCAGTTCGCCTTCTAGCATGAAGGTGAAGAGGAGAAATTTGCCAAGTCCAAGTCCAGCAAGCGCAGCAGCGGTGGAGTTGCTGTGATCAGTCTCCAAGTGGGAGATTGTTGGTTGTGGAGCCAGATCTTCTAGTCTCATAGATGATATTGTATCATCCATGTTTGTACCCCAGTTTTATATGATATGTAGGTGGACTATACAGTCACCCCAGCGGGGGGGGTGTAGGGGGGCATCGCCCCCCCCACGGGGTTCCAGGGGCAGCGCCCCCGAAGAAATATATTGGGGCTATTTTCGCTAGTTGTTTTGCGGGCCCATGGTTTTGGGTATCCCGTGGTATTTTCCCATTGTATTTCCCTTATAAAAGAAAGACATTGTAATACGGCTAGGTATGATGATGTATTAGGTTTTATGCATTGTAAATATCTCTGAGATCAAGAGAGAGACTGTGAAATAGAGAAGAGGAAGTGCAGCGGTTGTGCTGTAGGTTGTATCCCTTCACCTTGCTAGACGGTAATAATAATAAGGATTGGCAAAATCAGTGTGGACGTAGCCCAAGTTGGGTGAACCATGATATATCTGTGTCTCTCTTGTAATGTGTATGTGTGATTATATTTGCATTTCTATTTATTGTTATTGCTCTGCGATCCTGTTTTTCTAACATATGATTCTTTCTACAAGTAATTTCTCTAATTATTTCTTAACAGACGGTTCTAGGCTAGGATGCATTTTCCTTAACTTCTGTTGATGTTGTTTGACCTGAGGTTTCATAGGAATGTTATGCTGGATTATTTTAGTGTCAAATGTTTTAAGATCATCAAAATTCCATGCAAAAACATCTTTAAATTCCTTGCATAGTTTAATGTAAGCTCTTTTTCTAGCAGGTGAACAATCAATACCAAGGTTAATCAATTGGGGGTTCTTCTCAGTTCCTAAGTTGACAAGCTGATAATTTAGAGAAGAACTATGAGTTTTGCAGTTGGTAGCGTTTTTTAATTTATCCTAAAAATCGTAAAATTTCTCTAAATTAATTACTAATTTAGGAATTAAGTTAGAAGGAAATTGAGGATTTGATAATGATTTTTCATGTTCATCTTCATCGATGTCTATGTATTTAAAAGTGTCTTGAGCTGTTAAAAAATCTAGGATTTGTTGATCATCATCAAATACCTTCCATTTGGTAACATTATCTAGAATTGGAGGTTTGTACATCAACTCAATGGAAAAATTATCCAAGGACAAACCCTCGGGAGTAATGAGTCTAGAAGAAGTGTTTGCTAACATATCAACATCAAAGTTCTGTGATCTAGGAATAGACCTAATGTTAAATGCTTTGAAATAATTAGTTCAGTCTCATACATTCTTCTGATAGTTAATCAAACGAGGGGATATGAATGGATTTTATTTCTAACTTGTTTCACAATAATCTCAGAATCTCCATAGCATTATATAACTTGGGAACCAAGTGAATTGCTTTTATGAGACCTTGGATGAGAGCTTCATATTCAACAATATTATTCGTACACTCAAATTCCAACCTACAAGCAAACATAATTTTGGTTCCTTTTGGATCTATCAGTACACACCCTACACCAGCACCTTTTTTTGATTTAGAACCATCAAAAAATGAAGTCCAAGAATTTATTCATATCCTAAAATTTGTATTTACATTATATAAATTGTGTACAATTGTGCCAGAAAAAGGAACAATGGTGTAATTAACAATTTTAGATTGAATTTCAATGTTTTCAGTGGGTGAAGCATCAACAGTAAAATATCCAAAAAATGTGGCAAACGTGTAATGTTCAATATGTGTGCTGAAATAGAAGCAGGCTCACTGGGATCATTTAGATCTGTGACTGTCTACTTCATGAATGGTTCTCTATTGATTTTATTTTTTTTAGGTTGACCATTATATAGGAGCCACAAATGGGACCAATCGGTGGCAAAGTAACCCTTCAATTTCTCTGACTAGTCTCTGCTTAGACACATGCCATAGGCCTTGGGAATATCAATAAATACACTGTCAATGGTCTGATGAATTCTTGGATCAACAGATAATGTGATAAGGACATTTTTCAGTTCTCCCACTACCCTGAATTTTGATATATCAAGTTGGACAATCTGGGTAGGAGAAGGTTCCCAAGAGACATAAATATTTTTACAAATTGAAAGAGGAATGATGTTGGATGAAGCACCTGAGTATGTTATGCAATTATGCACATTCCTATTGAACATCGCAAAAGTAAGTAAAAAGGGAGGCGTCTTCTTCCCATATGGTCATTTTGGCCATTTGGATTTGAAGAAGTTTCCAAACTATTATTTTGAACTTCCCTAGATTTATTAAGAATAATGCTTTTAGGCAAGCTCTCCCTCATGGAGGGTATTTTAAGGACTTCAAATAAATAAATATTAGCCTCATATTTTTGAGGTCATCAACTGAGTTATATTCAATTTTAGGAATGATTGTTTCTTTAAGAATTGTAGTTTTACTTTTGTTGGGATTAGATGATGGTGGAGATTCCTCTGACGTTTTCCCTTTATTGCGAGTATTATAAGGATGTTTTGCATTATATACTGTTTTTTGTTCACATTCTTCTTCATCCATTGGTAATTCAAAAAAATAATTGATTGCATTAAAATGTTGATGTTGCTCTTCATAAGGGGGTTATGATTCCTTAGTTTCTTGTATTTTACGGATTTCCTCATTATTATCAGGGATAGTTTGTAACTCATTGACTAGAGCTATGAAAATGGAGTAAAGTTATTCCGAAGAGAATCCCTCATCAGGGGTAGGCGGAGTTTGATTTTGAGGGGGTTGTAAGGTCTACTGAAAGGTTGGCTTATAAATCCTCTATTATTGGAGTGACCGTCAGTACTGGTTTTCCTTAAGTCCACCATTTCATTTGATATGTTTTGTAAAACTTTCTTTACATTATCCATATCAAAAGGATCTTTGTTTTGTATGGCAGGTTTAGGGATGTTTTCTTTCCTTTTCTGGGATGTGGATGGTTGATCTATTTGAATATATGAATTATCTTTCAAACCAAACATATCCTTTTCTACCGATATTGCTTCAGTGAAAGATTCTTGCAGATTGTTTTTGTGTTCTCTTTTGACCCACATAGATATAGGTATGGGTAGACCTTTAAGATAGTAGGTGACCAATAACTCTTTAGCTAGAAGAACATTATTAGGGATCTTGTTTTTTAAATAGGAAAACCTTTGGTTAAATTATTTGACCCTTTCTTTCCCTTAATTTTTAATGAGGACAAATCCATAACTAAATCTTCAAGGGTTCTATCATCCCCAAAATTTTGAAGAAAGAGGGTTTCAAAATCATCCCGGGAAGTAATGGAACCAACTGTTAAGGCGAAGTACCATGTGGCAGCTTTTCGTTCAAAGGTGTAAGGAAATAATCTACAAACTACATATTCATGTACAACATTTCTGAGTCTAATGTCTTGCATAAAAGTCTTGATATGATCATTTGATGGTGATTTATCATCAGGATTAAATTTAGGGATCCACTTCTCTGGATTTTTGGGTAATCTATGTTGTTCCCCATGAACGAACACAACATCCAAATCTAACCATGGTCTATTGGTTTGATCTTCCATTGGGATGTTTGTTGAAATAGAGGAACTTGAAGATGAATCACTTTTAGATGACTCCACATCTAATGATGAAGATGAGGAAGGAGGTGATGGTGGTGAAACACCAAGCACTATATTGGGTTGTGGATTATCTTGAGGTTGAGTTGTTGCTTCAAACAATGGATTTTCTTGAGTTTCAGGGAATAGTTCCTGACTGATTGTGTTCTTATTTTCAATATTGATCTGTAAATTGTTTATAGGATGTTGTTGAGACAATAATTGTCTCAGTTTCCTGTTTGAATCAATCCTATGTTCTACTCTGGAGGTGAGATCCGAAGTAATTTGTCTCAGTTGATCAAGAGTTAAAGGTCCTCTGGTTGGTGACACAAAAATAATCTCAAGTCTTCTAATTTCTTATTTAGTTACAGGAGTAGCAGGGACTGTAGGTTGAGTCGCAGTTTGTGGGTAGTTGATGTATATGCTTCTATTTGACTTCTCGTAATGACCGGTGTCCTAACAGGAGGAGTTTTGCTGGTATTTTGTTTAGGCATGACTAATCATGGACCCTCCTTCTAATGCCATTTGTTGGAGCCTAGGATATGCTGGAAATGTCCCAGGAAGCAATGCAAAAGAGATATCCCAATATGAAAGCTTCAAATAATCCTACACAAGTATTATTCTATCCTTAGATTTTTTGGTATGGGTAACTCTGACGGATATTAGGCCTCCATTGGCAATCAGAGAGTAACTCAGGTGGAATTTTCGTCCTTAAGGGAAGATCTAAAAGCTTATTGAAGATAATGAAAGAAGAAAGAAAACAAGTAAAATAAAAGTAAATATAATCTACTTAAATCTAATTGGAAAAAGGAATTTTGGTTGTAAATTCTCAAAACAATCAGATTAAGGAATTTAGGTACTTGTCACTTTGACCAATAAAAGTTAAATCATATCTAATAGTACCTTCTTTGATATAAGAAAACATAGTTAAAACAATTTTTTTTTTATTCAAAGATTTATATTATATCACTGTTCTGCTAGAGATATGCTAATTGACAAATTAACATATTAAAATGACAATTCTATAGTTATAATAATATTAGGTAAGATTATGTGAAATAGAGACATAAATTTCCTGTTACTTTATCTTCATATGAATCATAAATGAAAAATCAAAATACACATTCATATGCTTGTGATCATATAACCAAAGAAAAGTGAATTATTGAATTAGTGCAAGAAAACCAATACTCATCAAGGAAACTTGATAAATGGATTACCAGAGAAAATAGATAAGCAAAGACTAACTGAATTTCATTAAAGACTATAAGAAATTACAATACTCCATGAGCATCAATATGTCTCCAATTCTTTCCTCCAGTGGTTCTCCCATTCTTCATCTGATAGTTTGAGCTTTCTATCTTGCAACACCTTCATTTTGAGATCTTGTTGATACTGATGAATGAATCCCTTTTCCTCTTGAGTGGCATCCCGGCTTAAAACATATTGAAAATAATTAGGCTCCTTTTCATGCACATAGTTACTCTTTATGTGCTCTTTAGTAAAGTGGTTGTTACAACATATTTTTTCACCTTGTGCGAATCAACACTCATTGACCTTCAGTATTCATTTTATTGACTCAAATCCACATTTTTTCCTCCAGGAACCCATTGTTCCCTATTTTTGTTCCTGTACACTAGTTGTTCCACTATACCTAGTGTATACGCAGGCTATACCAATATAGCATGCGTACATCGAGTTAAATGGTAAAATACAATAGAAATTCACTTTTCACTCCAAAAAGCATTCTTAGGGTGACCTTTTTCTCTCCATGTATCCCGAAACGACTCGATTTGACCTTTCACCTACTTTTGGAGGCTTATATATTGAGCTCTTATGGTGTATGGAAGGAGGAGGAAAGAGACAGCATATAAAATCTATTGGATTTTTTCCATGGCTTGAGTCTACATCCATTAATCCTTGTTGTTGTGAACCTCTTATGTTCACCTACCAAACTCTTTCCATATCTTGAGTTTTCCATTGCATGGGGGATTGAAGTGGTGGAGGAACAAGTGGAGGGACCTAGTTCTTGGTTCAGATGAGTTGCCGACAAGAGGTTGTATCATGTACTTCTTGTTTTCATTAATCAAAATAATCATTTTCTTGTCCAAGTGATCTTGTAAATGTTTGTTTAATTACATTGGGTTACATTTTCTTATTATATCATGGACCATGCTATTGTTCATGCTAATATATTTCATATATTATATGCACTTGCTTGTATTTGTTGTTGAGACTAAGTTGCAAGTTCAAGTGTAGAGATTGAAAGCTGAATCGGGATCTACTACGAACATCCAGTTGAAGGTTAGTCTGTTATCACTACTACATTTTGACCCAAAATCCGACGGAAAAATCCAACGACGTGTGGATTTATCTTTATAAACTTACCAAAAAACACAAGTGTACAATTTTTTTTTAAAATGTGGCAACAAGCGTCGGTTATGCAACGGCGTGTTTAATAAACGTCGGTTACGCGACGTCTCTTTTAGTACACGTCGGTTAAGCGACGGTGAAGAGAGCACGTTTAATAGGGAAGATATATGAAATATGTATAGCCATCGCATAGCCGACGTGTACTAAAAGAGACGTCGTTTAACTCCATGCGTCCTAAACGAGCCATCGCATATTCGACGCTTGTGGCCATTATTTGCAAACATTCATATAAATAGAGATGTAGGCCTAGGTTCATAATCTCACACACTCACTCTCGCACAAATATCTTGGACAAGAAATGAGAAATTCCTAAGGAGTATTAGGGTTTGGATTTTGGCCTTGTGCTTTTGTGGGGATCTTCCCACTTGGTCTTGGAATTTGGTCTTGCTCTTTGGTGACTTCTCTCTTGAAGTATCTCTTGGTTAATTTCTTGGTTTAGGGTTTGGTTTTTGGCCTTGTGCCTTTGTGGGGATCTTCCCACTTGGTCTTGGAATTTGGTCTTGCTCTTTTTTTGACTTCTCTCTTGAAGTATCTCTTGGTTAATTTCTTTGTTTAGGGTTTGGTTTTTGGCCTTGTGCCTTTGTGGGGATCTTCCCACTTGGTCTCGGATTTTGGTCTTGCTCTTTGGTGACTTCTCTCTTGAAGTATCTCTTGGTTAATTTCTAATTGGTTTATCATTGGTAAATCTTTGTTGGAGAAAGTTTGTCCTCTTGTGTTAGGGTTTACCCTCACTAGTTAGGGTTTTCTCTTGTGGATTTGGCTTTGACTCTTGTGGAAAAGAAGATTCATCATATACTTGGTTTTGTTTTGAGTTAGGGTTTACCCTCACTTAGGGTTTGCTCTTGTGGATTTGGCTTTGACTATTGTGGAAAAGAAGATTCATCATATACTTGGTCTTGTCTTGAGTACTTAGGCTTTACTCATGTGGATTTGGTTTTAACCATTGTGGAAAAGAGGACTCATCATATACTTGGTCTTGTCTTGAGTTAGGGTTTACTCATGTGGATTTGGTTTTAACCATTGTGGAAAAGAAGACTCATTATATACTTGGTCTTGTCTTGAGTTAGGGTTGACTCATATATTGTGGATTTGGTTCTAACCCTTGTGGAAAAGAAGACTCATCATATACTTGGGTTTGCTCGTACTTTGTTCTTAGGGTTTGAGTAATAAAATGCCACGTAACAATAATGTTACAGGTCATCAAGATCATCTTGAACAAAATCGAGAATTGCTTGCTAGGTTGTGGGATGGAGTGGAAAGAAGGGGTGATGGAAAATGTTATTGTCCTTGCAATCGATGTAGGGGCTTTAATCAGAGAAGGTTACTGATCTCAACAGCTAAAAAACATTGTAGGGAACATGGACATGTTGAGGGGGGGGCATGAATATCATCCATTGGTAAGTCATAATTCATTATATATCATACGGTCTGTTTGTGCCAGAAATTGTTTCTAGGCCACAAAGAAACAAGCCAACACAATTTAAAAAATACAATAAAGTAAAAGTAGGTTTTAGGCTAAGTTGCCAGGGTAGTTGGGTACTGGGACAGGTACGGGTACACCACTTTTTGAAATAGGGTACTTGGGTACGTCGGGGTACTGTAGACATATATCTATATCTATATATATCTATATATCTATATATATATATATAGATATAATTTTATAATTTTATAATTTTATAAGTAATAATTATATTAATATATTTATAATTAAATATAAATATAATTAATAAAACTGAAAATTAAGCTAAATTAAAATTAATAATTATTAATACGAAAAAATTTAAAATTGAAAAACTTTAAAATTATTGCAGGAACATTTTCTTTTATGATAATCTGTCTGTAGCCATATCAAGGAACTCGGCCACTAGTTGTTGTTTACCTTTTGATTTATACCCATCCATGTTTGATTCCATTCAAATGCTTTTTTCCTTTTTGTTAGTGCGCTCCATTTTATGAAATCTGTAAAAGCCTACTTGTCCTTTTGAAATGTCTCATGCAGACATGTTTTAACTATTAGTATGAGGTTGCAAAAGGTCATCATGCTAAAAACCTTAGGTTTATTTTCCGAAACATTAAACTCGCTTTGATTTGTAGTTGGCAATGTGGCATCCTTGATAATTGGATTTTTAAGGACCCTAATTCGTTTTACCATTTTGTCAAAAAGCCAAGTTAATCCTATTTTCTGTTGCTAGGTTTGACAAACTGGAAAGCAAGTTGACTGTCTTATTATAATTAGCATTTATGCTAATCCTACCAAAGCTACAAACAGGCCTTGAATAAAAGCTGCAGTTTATCTTGCTTGGTTGGTTAACTGTGGTTGGAAAGCATGTTGATTTGACCAAGCTAAAGTCATATAAAAACTTGCTATTTTGAAACCTTAAGTGAAATTGGCCATTCCAACCTAGAACTCGATCTCCTTTTCATGTGGGGTAGGATTCCTGAAATTGTCAATGTTACTCCATGAGTGGATTCATAACTGACAAGCTGTGTTGACCTTGGAACTTTATTCTCGGGGGAAATTGCTAAAGTGATTAGATTACAGCATGACTGAATATATGACAATGAGATCGCAGTTTGTCAAATATTTCTATCCTGGAAACAATACTAAGCCTGGTGTGCTAATTAGACATAGCATAACCTTGGAAAAAGTGTGATGTGATGATACTTGTAAACATATTAGTTATTATACTGAAAGACAGCTAAATGAATGAGGTAAAAGCACTCTAATAGGCAGTTCTCATGCATGTTCTCTAATTACAGCCATGCAAACAGCAGAAATTATGAGACAGAGCCGTTGTAGTAGTTGTTTTTCTGAGTACTCATGTCCATTCATTAACACCATGTATATTGGGCCAGCCTTTGACATGAGCAACCTGAATCTTTAGTTTGGCAAGCATGCTAATGGGTGTATAACTTTTAAGTTGTATAATATAAAGTCAGATATATGTATAGCCGTTTGACAAACTGGAAAGCAAGTTGACTGTCTTATTATAATTAGCATTTATGCTAATCCTACCAAAGCTACAAACATGCCTTGAATAAAAGTTGCAGTTTATCTTGCTTGGTTGGTTAACTGTGGTTGGAAAGCATGCTGATTTGACCAAGCTAAAGTCATAAAAAAACTTGCTATTCTAAAACCTTAAGTGAAATTGGCCATTCCAACCTAGAACTCGATCTCCTTTTCATGTGGGGTAGGATTCCTGAAATTGTCAATGTTACTCCATGAGTGGATTTCATAACTGACAAGCTGTGTTGACCTTGGAACTTTATTCTCGGGGGAAATTGTTAAAGTGATTAGATTACAGCATGACTGAATAAATGACTGTGAGATGGCAGTTTGTCAAATATTGCTATCCTGGAAACAATACTAAGCCTGGTGTGCTGATTAAACATAGCATAACCTTGGAAAAAGTGTGATGTGATGATACTTGTAAACATATTAGTTATTATACTGAAAGACAGCTAAATGAATGAGGTAAAAGCACTCTAATAGGCAGTTCTCATGCATGTTCTCTAATTATAGCCATGCAAATAGCAGAAATTATGAGACAGAGCCATTGTAGTAGTTGTTTTTCTGAGTCATGTCCATTCATTAACACCATGTATATTGGGGAAAGGTAAATCGAGGAAGGTCAAAGGTAATTATTAAATGGTGTTATAGAATAATAATGTTAATACATTTTAATAGTATCGTACATAATTATTTCAATTTTAATATTCATTAATGATATGCATCATTAATATTTATAATGTTACACTGCGTTAAGTAATTATAAATTTTTGAGTTGATTTATGTAATTTTATTTTCATGCAGTTGGTCGCGAGTGGGATGCACTACATTTGTACGTCGCAAACAATCTTGATTGGATGAAGGTATGGATTGAACGATGTAATCAATTTGGTCGAGGACTATCATGGGAAGGTGTGGCTTCATTTGTTAAAGAAGCACATCGCAATGGAGATGTCAATCTAACAGAAAGGGAAATCGATTTAGCATATGGTTTAAAAGATAAACAGGTAAGCATGATATTATAAATATATAAGCCATAATATTTTCAATTACGTCGATATTCATGTTCATCTTGATTAATTTTATTTTATTTGCATACTTTAAGAACATAAAATACTTACTAGTTCATTATCAATTGCAGGTAAAACACCACAAGGCTATGTGGTGCAACGGTCGTAAATATCGCATTAAAAAGTTGGATGACACAAGGAAAACATGTGATTCTGGGATAAGTGTAGTCTTTGAGGTCACTAATGTCTCATCTAGAAGCGACAGACGTCCAGAATTGTCAGAAAATCGATATTATGGATATTTGGAAGATATCATTGACTGTGACTTTAAATCATTCAAAATAATTCTTTTTGTTGTGAAATGGTACAGGCTACGATTGAATCGATTTGATCCCGATAGAACTGTTATTGAACATGCTAATGGATTTACCATGGTCAATACAAGGTCGCTTGAGTCACGAACGTCAGAGCCCTATGTTCTTCCAAGTCAATGTGAACAGGTATTTTACTCAGAAGTTCCTGGTAGATAGGGTTGGTCGTTTGTTATTAGACATGATCCAAGAGGAAGGCCGGTAAAGTATAATATTGTAGAGGAAGCTGAAGAGGGTGTTGAAGAAGAAGGTGATCATGTAGAGGATCAACATGAGTTGGATGTTGATGATCATAATGTTACACAGGAAGATGTTGAAGAGTTAGTTGAAGAAGATGATGTTAGAGACAATGTTCATGATGAAGATGATATTGGCGATCATGATCAATTTATTGAAACTAATTACAGCGTCGACGGTGATGATATAGCTATCTCTAATCCTTATAATGTTGAATCTGGATCAGATGATATAGATGCAGGCTTGGATGGAGAAGATGATCATGAAGTGCATTGAACATCATTCCAAGTGATGTGAGGGGGGGGGGGGGCGCAGATGAGCTTCCACCTTCACGTGGTTGTCCCTGTTGAGTAGAGAATATTAAGATATTCTTGAAACAAAGAGAAGCTCATTAAGGTATTTTACTCAAAAGTTCCTGGTAGACAGGGTTGGTTGTTTGTTATTAGACATGATCTAAGAGTTGGAAGGCAGGTAAAGTATAATATTGTAGAGTAATGCTTTTACTAGTTTGGCTAGATACTCAAACAACATTGCTACCTAGGCCAAGCATAGATAAAATATGAGGTGGTCTATTTAAGATGGCTATAGGGTTGTCCTAGCCCTGGATTTTACTTATAAGATAATTAATGACTCAACTTTCAAATAGCTAAGGAGCTAATTATATCTCCTAAATTTTAATATAAAGTGTTATTCTATATCCTTTGCATACTCTATTTAGTTTTAGTTATTCTATATCCTTTAGTTATCTAGTTATAAAGTACTAGTTAATGAGTAAAGGAAAGGGCATTAATGAGTAGTTGTTGTCATGTTGTATGGGTTCCTCTTTTGGTGTTTATCTCGGGATGTTAGGAGCTAGGGTGTGTAAATATAGAATATGTATCACGCGGATAAGACTTAGTGGGAGGATAGGTCACGGGTTCGACTCGTCCGCCTTATTCATTTTGGCATAACAAATGTTGTTTTTAAATTATGGTTACAACCATATGCTACCCGCCAAAATTCTACTCTTTTACATATTTTAAAACATAAAAGTTTTTAAACCCACGCCAACAGTAGCAGAGCTATAGGCTTTAAACAGTCCCGTGCGAACAGTAGCAGAGCTATAGGTTTTAAACCCACGCAGCATTTGTTCCTTTTCCTCCGTTGTTTACGCATAAGCAGTACCAGATGTGATGCAATATGTTGAGCTTTAATAGGTAGAATAGAGGTCGCTAGAGCTTGGGTAGGGGTTTAAGAAGCAAAGTAGGTAGCAGGAGCAGTCCGCCGTTTCGATTTGGAGTAGTCCGCCATTTCGTCGATTTGGAGAAGTCCACCATTTTGATTTGGAGAAGATTCAGTCCGCCATTTCGATTTGAAGCTCAGTCCATTCAGCCCCGCCATTTCGATTTGAAGCTCAGTCTTCCATTTCGATTTGAAGCTGAGTCGATTCATCCATTTCGATTTGAAGCTCAGTCCATTCAGCCATCTTGATTTGGAGCTACCATTCCATTCCAAATGTCTTCAGTAAGTGACATTCTCATCCATAGCTTCATTTGCCTGATATGCACACTGTGTGGGACATTACATCTATAAATGTTCATTCTATAGTCGGTCCAAGTCCTCCAACTAGAAACTTGGCTTATTGATGCAGGCACCACCTGCAATACCTAAGCAGACCCTTGATTCCCAAAATTTCTGTAGTGGAATCTTCACTTAATACAGTCCTTTACCATTCTTCTCTTAGTTTTTCTTAGTTTCCAATTAACTCTGTGACAGAACTAAAAATAGATAACTGTCACTATACTTGGCAATTCTATCAAAATTCAGCAAGACTTCTCTATTAGCAAATTAAACACTTTACCTTTTGCTTAGCCCTCAACGGAATTTCCAGTAGTGGTTAGTTCCACTGCAATATTGTGTTAGTGTGAGAATGAAGAAATTTAGGATTCGAGGCAGCCATATGATAATGTTCAGAATGCTATTTCTTCTGGCAGCGCCTGTAATCGTGCAGTCAACTTGGAACGAGAGTGAGACGGGCTACTGCCCGCCGTGCTGCTCAATGTATTGTCCTTCTTTATGCCCTACAGTAGAGGAAGAGGAGGAGAGCTTATATCGAATTAATGATGATGAGGACGAAGAAGGACTGGTTCCGCCCAAAGGCCCTGAGAAAAATAACTTATCTGGATTACTTGTCTTTTCTCACATGGTATCAGAGCACATGAGAAAAATAACTTATTTTTTATATGGCTCTTCTTGGCATTGGTGTTGTGAGCTGATTCACCTGAGTTGATCGTGGTGAGAGCTGTCGAGTGGAGGAATTATGGAATAATTCTTGAATGTTCCCTTCCAGTTGTTTTTCGTCTTTGGCTATCATTTCGCAGCTATACTATTCTAAGTTATTGCACTAATGAGGTGCATTTTACAGTTCACAGCTATACTGTTCTAAGTTAAACGCCACATGACCATTTGTCATGACCTAAGCCCCAACGGAAAATCACTTATCGTACCAATTGTACCTTCTTTTCATTTTCCGCTTCCACCCAATGCACGACACGTATCTCTCAGCAGAAAACTACACTTTGCCTCGAGATTTGAACCGTCACTTTCCGCTGTGATTGTGATCGTTGATTTCTGACTTCACAACTCCGCTCTCATCCTGATCGTTAATCTCCTATGTGATCAGAACCATCCATTACTTAGCTCATCAATCTCCGCTCTGTTCTCGATCGTTGATCCCCAAATGTTATACATATCAGCGCCACTTATAGACTGTACATGTGAGCTAGGGCTTCTGCACTGTGACAATTATGATGACTCACAAACCATTACAATATTCCATGGAATCACTGTTTCCCTTAACGAATCAGATGTATACTCGAAATAGAAGGCTAATCAAATCCCACACGGCTGAACAGAATGTTAACATATATATAGACTGTATTTTACCCTAGGATATACACTGTAACGTTTCCAATAATTCACACTTCATTTCACTATTCCTTAAACTCGATGCTTTCAGATGAAATTTGTTGAATCATATGTATCCAACCAATGATAACAGAAATATCACAACATATACAGATGAGATGAATCATATATACTGAGATTTTACACAGTAGAGAGGAAATTTAATGATTCTCCATCATTTTATTACATTTCACTGTATGTAATCAATCACACTCTACACCCTGCTCTCTCTTCTCGAGCTCTGTGAGCTAACCTTCATCTAGGCTAAGCTACCTATTCAAAATACTAAAGACTGCATTTATTTACAATGGATTTCTGTTTCCAGATCCTGTTTCTGTTTTTGATGAAGGGTTTAAAAGGTCACTATATTGAATAGAGAGCTCATAAGCCTTACCCTAAGAAGATTCATGTATCATCTTTACCTTGACAGCTTTTAAAACCACATGCAAAATGACCCAAAGCTGCTTAAAAGCACCAAAACAGTGTTAATGATATTCTTGTAGCGTTGGGGCTGAAAATCACCAAAGGCGTGCTACAAGAATATCGTGATTCCAAATTCTTTCGATTTTTCAGTAAATTTTGGCACGCTTGGGCTAATGAATGACTGATTATATGTTTTAGAGCATTCATGACGTGTTGATGCAGAAAACATCCTGATTTCAAATGCTTGCACGTCGTGCGAAAATCGTGCTCATCATCAGCACAGGTGTAATTCATTTTGACAGATATCCACATGGTTTGAGTTAATGTGGGATGAATTTGTTATCTACAAGCATATTCAAACACGGAGGACTTAATAAGGTAACCATAACCACTAGAAAAAACTGAGCATCGTCGCCAGCTGAACAAGAAAGAGGTGTTGAGGGCTTCACGGGAAATTAGGGCTTCCTAATTCCGTTGCTAACAGCTAAATTGAAGGTTGGAGGACATCTGTACAACCAAGGTGACTCAGCTGTCAGTTTGGGTCGTGATTTCAAACAACAACAGTGAAGCAATTTACAGGTATTCCTAAAAAACCAATATAACAGTAAATTTGGGGCTTTTTTGCCGGAGCTTACTCTGTTCAAATTGATCAAAGGATAGGTTAAATTGTGCTTTTAAACGCAATTTTAACCAGAGAAATAGCTATTTGTTGATGATCTGCGACGCCAGGCTGAATGAGGGTTGAAGAGAACAGTTTCGTTTTTTATGAAATTTAACCCTGTCAGTGCTGTGAACAACCTGTACATTCAATAGTGTTTTTAACTTCCAAAATTAATCTCCTGTTCACAAACAATATAAGAGGATACATTCAATTTGCAGTGATTGAAGAATAATGGGCAGGAGTGGTAAAATAAACAGAGCTGAACCAACAGATGTAGAATGGGTTGAAAAACTGCCTGAGTGTGTGGAGCTATTCAAACAAGCTGGTTGGATGGATTTTTTCAGAAATATTGATGGATATAATGCAAAGGTGTCCTGCAAGTTTGCCCAGGGTTTCAAGAATGACATGGTGATTTTTGATACTTTGAAATTCAAGTTGACAGTTAAATTAATTTCAAAAGCCACAAGGATTAAGGATGAGGGCGAACAATGGTTTAAGAAATTGCCCTTTGACTTTGATCCACATAAATTTCTTTTACCAAATGTCACACCTGATTGGAATAAAGGTGTCCTTATCCAAAATATCAGAAAGGAGTGGGTTGAACCAATCAGGATATTACAAAGCTATATTACTTGTGAGGGCAGGTATGATTTTGTATACAAATATCATTTTAGATTCCTTCAGCACATGGTGGGGGTGTCCAAGATGAACCTGCCATTCTTCTTTTTGAAGAGTTTATAGAAAATGTCCAACAAGGTGAAAGGGCCTAAAGATCATTCCTCTCAGTCCATCTTTCACCATGGATTAATCAAGTTGATTATTAGTACTGTCTTGCAGCATGAAGGAAAGACCTGGGACTTCTTCATCTTTTGGTCTGGTTTTGAAGATCAAAAGTCTAAGAGACAAACATATAAGGGTAAGGTCTTGTTGAGAAAGTTAGGCCATAAGTCAAAGCTGGAAGATAAGGAAAAGATCAAAGTTGAGGAAGCAGCAGAGCCTATGGAGGAAGACAATGAACAAAAGACATTCTCAGCTAGCTCTAAAGACAAATATACATTGTTTGAAGATAAGAAGGAACAACCTGAACAGAATTTGGCGCCTGTAGCAGATCCTCAGGAAGAGAAAAAGGTTGATATAAAAGTGGTTGTTGTACCTAAAGAGGAAATTCACACTCAGACGAGAAGCCCTATCACCATTCTCTCAGATGATGAGGGATATCTATTGGAAGAAGAACAACCTATCTCCAAAATAGAAGTCAAAGCTGAAATAGAAGAAATTCATACTTCAGATAGCAAAACAACAAGACCTAACAGGAAAAGGAACAAGCTGGAAGTAGTAGAATTGGCTGCTATTCAGAACCAAGGGAAAGAATTGAAGATGATGGGAGAAGCAACATCCTTTTGGAGACCTAAAACTAGTTCAAAGAACAAGTTGAGATTAAACATGAAGAAATTCTTGAATCCCAAATTGAATACAAACGAAGTGACTGTCTTAGATGAAGTGTCCATGGATGATGATAAACCAGAACTAGATAAATTGCAACCATGTTTAAAAGGAGAAACTCATTCAGTCGAAGTAGCAAGTACAGAAAATCAGAATCCTAGTATTGAAGACACATAATTGTTGATTGAAGAGACAGAAATCTTCAAGAAGCTTGACATTCCTTGGATACCTGATGAAGAACAAGATTCTACAATGGATAAATTAGCTAACTCTGACAGGGAAAATTTGCAGAAAATTATCAAGCAATGCAAACACCAGATGAATTATATGCAAGAGGTCAATGATGGACTAATGATGGCCAACAGAAGGTTAAGAGAAGATCTACAAGATGTAAATGACAATTTTCAGGAACTAGTAGCTGATGCAAAAGAAGCACTTAAAAGAAAAAGAGCTGCTGACATTCATTGCAGACAGTTGGAGAAGACAATCCAGGACCTGCAGCAGAAAAACAAAGAGCTAATCAAAAGGATAAGTGACATGGAGCAGGAGAAGAAGAAGGCTAAGAAGAAAGACCAAGCATCAGATGGTATCGCTCTGCTGGCTGAGGTGGCAAAAGACCTATAAGACAGTTGTACATGCTGTTAGTTGTCATTAGTTAGCAAACAGATTTGTTAATGATATGCTATTTTTAGCATCCTTTGTAACTTTTTAAAGATTCTTCAATTACTTGACCTCATCGAATAGGTGGAAGGCAGTTAGGGTTAGAGGCCTAACTGATTTTGTAAAAGGATAGTATTTAGAGATGTTAGGAAGTCATTGAGAGGGTTCGATTTTTGGGAGCTTCAGGAGGTCTCCAGATTATTTTGGTCTGCAGACTTGTTCAGAGCTAAGTACTATGACTCTTGTATGCATTTGATGACAAACTATGAAATATATGATGCTTATTACCCTTCAGCATATGTTTTAGCTTTATTTTGAGTTTGTTTAACTATTGGACTGATATATTCGTTGCTGGTTCATGATTTCTTTACTTTTGATGCTTGTCAGCCCTGAATGAACTTTAAGATTATATGTTTATTGTTATTTGTGGATTATATGATGTATCTTTGTCTTTACTTGTTTATGATTTAGTTTCTTGCTTAGTTGGTGAATGTAATCCCTGATTGACTACCAAATTTATAACCAAGAAAACATTTCAAAAAACCTAAAACCTAAATTACTTTGTTGAGTTTTATTTGAGATTGTGTTGGCTTGTTTCTTTAGCCTTAGAAACAATTTCTGGCACAAACACAAGGTATATCAAGTTTTTTGAAGATTTTAGCCTCTTCAATTAACAGGTCTACAAGGGTGTCTAAAACATGTAATTAGTCATTCATCATTCCAAACGTGCCAAAATTTGCTAAAAAATCAGAGGAATTTTGGAGTCGCGATATTCTTGTAGTGCACCTTTGGTGATTTTGAGCTCCAGTGCTACAAGAATAATTTTAACACTGTTTTGGTGCTTTTTCACAGCCTTTTGTCATTTTACATAGAGTTCTAAAGCTGTCAGAGTGATGATTATACATGACTATACTTAGAGTATGGTTTATGAACCCATTATTTGATATGGTGACTTTTAAACCCTTTAACAAAAACAAACCTAAAGTTTAAAACTTGAAAATTTCACAAGCAAGCCCAAAATTTCATATAAAAACTAAAAAAAATTTCCTAAAAGAGGGAGAAATCAAAACAGTGCAAATAAATAACTTAAAATAAAATGCAAATCAAACAAAATTTGAGGGAACAAATTACTAACTTAACACCATAAACACATATAAAGACTTCAAGAGAGTGTGCAATAGATAGGATGCCCTTGGGATGATGAATAATTCAATTGAATGAGATGATTACAATCCACAACCACCCACAGGTCCACCCATTAAGGGCCTCAATTACTCACCTAGTGGTTTGGCACATGGCCACAAGTGAATATTAGCCAAGATATCTCAACACCCCCCCACCCCTTATTTTCCTCGTGTATTGGTTTCAGTGCGAAATTAATGTTTTTAATTACTTTGTTGCAGTCAGCTGATCGGGGCAAGTCCCCAATGGAGCCTGGGAGGACGACACCCCCCTACAGGCAACAGGTATATATACCACATTTTTACTTACCTGCTTCTTTAGAAAGTACATTTGTTTAATTATGATATCAACGTGGCCAATATTTTGTTTGTAGGCTGAGGGTCGAGGTAAGAGCCCCATGACAGATGATATGTCGACAGATGTTAGCACGCCACGCTCATCAGGTCATGAGCAGGTATATAGCACATTGTGAATTTCAGAAACTGTATTTATACATATTTATGTTATCTAATTATATGAATGATTTCAAATTGATATTAATGTTTTCTATTTTTATGTCGGATGATACATATCTATAGATGGATCCAAAGGATATGGATTTGGGGCACATTCTTGATGATGTTGACCTCAAGAATTCAAAGAATATCCAGGATGCAGTTCAAAAAGCAAAAACAAAATTAAATCAGGAGGTCATCAATCTGCTTATATCGAATACGCAAATGACGCAGGATGAGACTCAAGCAAAGATAGATCGTGTGTTGCTTAAAGTAAAGCGCTTGGATGTAAGCTGCAAACTCTTTCATTATAAGTCTATTCCAAATGCAATTTTTTTTCCTATTCGTATATGAGTAAGTAAAATATTATTTGTTTCTACAGGAATATTTTTTTCCCCGGTGAGAGGCATGCTGGTACCATTGAGCCTGACACCCCCTTCGCCACTAATCATGTATCGTTGCCATCTGGCCAGTCGGAAACACAAAATGAGACACCCCAGACGGAACACGCGAGTGCCGATGAGGATCAGGGGCTAGTACATGGAGAAGAGCATGACTTTGATGCTGTCGTCCCAGCATTTCCTGGATCTTTTCGTGTCACTAGCACGGGAACATTTGAGACTAATTTTTTGGTGGATGATGATCTCATTCCCTACAAGATGGAGAAGATTCCAGGTACTATTTACAAAATGTTTTAACTATATATTATAATTTTATTGGAATGTAATTATGCATCATTCTTTTTACACTAATTAACACATACTCGTTTTTGTAGGAAATGATGTCTTTTATAAACATCTTAATGATTGGTCTTTAGAGCTGTTTGGGCCCACTATCCGCACATGGTGGAATCGGCAGAGTAAAGTTTTGAAAGATGAGCTTATTGCTCGCTTGGTTGGGTTTTTTGGTGCCGAAACCTTCAACCAAAAAAAGGTTCTCGAAAAAGTTGGCCAACATTTACATTATGTACGGGAGCAATATCGTAACAACTTAGCAAATAATCCAAAGTATGAGCGCCCTCCGATGATTCCAACAACGGAGTGGAAAGGCTTGCTGGGTGATGCAAGGGAGAAAGCTACGAAAATAGCGGGCAAGCCAGTACCCGAGTCAGCTAGAAGGTATGCAATACTTTCAGCAGTGCAATTATATGTTTATTACACTTTATTTTCCAGTTTTTTTGCAATGTCTAATATATTTAAAAATACTTTTATAGGCTACCAGATACGTCGAAGGCCACCCAGGCAAGAATAGAAAAACATGGGAAACACAAGCTTGGCCTTGGTGGATATTCCAACCTGCAAGCACGAATCGTAAGTATGATCAATAATTATTTTATTGTATAGAAATTATAGATTGCATTTAAAATTGTTTTCATGATGGTATAACAACAACAATGATGATCTAATTGAAAATTACAGGCTCAAAGATTCCACGATTTGCCAACGGAGTAAGACATGAGGATCGGCTACCAACACGGGTTTTCAGGTGTTGTTGAACATCGAACAAGCAGTCGTGGTAGCCAAGCAAATTCTTCCAGTGATCCATCCTGCGAATAGGTAACTACAATAAACAAATTCTATTTAAGCTTGATTCATTGTGTTCTATATTCATTAATAAACTAGTACATAAAATATTGAGTCTCTTTGTGTTAAGCCGCACAACGAAAGTAGAGAAAATGCAGAGGATGGAGGAGAAAGAGATATTGAAGTTCATGTTGATCGAAATCCAGGTAATAAATATGCTAGTGTTAAAAAAAAAACTAGCATGGATTAAAGTCTCAAATATTAAATTGCAAATACTATATTGTTGTAAGTGTTGATGTTTTAATGCAGAGGGTCTTCATGTGCAACTTGAGGCAGCAGCAGAAGATCAAACGCAGGAAATTCATGTCACCCATGAGTTGCCAGGTACAAAGCACCACTCTAATGTTTTTTTCTTAATGAAGGACTTACAATGATTATAATAGTAAAAACACGTCAAGCAATTAATATTTCTTCATTTTTCCAGTACATCCTGGCACCTTACAGCAGCCGCATACACGTCGTGAGCACACGACCCGCCGACAAACACGATCACAGGCAGCTACAGAGGGCATAGGAAACAAAAAACAATTGGTAGAAGAGGATGTCACACTTAGAGAATTTGTGGAGAGAAAAAAGCGTCAAAACAAGTAGTGATTGTAATAAGTACACTATTACATTATTTTTTTATGCATTGTCCTCGGATATTATTTTTGATATTATGGAGTAATGTCTTCAACTATGTATTTTTTTCTATGTACGAATGAATGAATGAATGAGTTAATTAATGAATGCTATAAACTAATTAATGATCGAATGCACGTAATTCCTTTAAGACAAGAAACTCACGATGTTCACACAAAAGATCATTTATTTCCAAGCACTTGCATTGGGTATGGGGAATTGAGAGTGATGTGAGGGGGGGGAGGGGCCATATGAGCTTCCACCTTCACGTGGTTGGCCCTGTTTAGTAGAGAATATTAAACTATTCTCGAAACATAGAGGAGCTCAATAAGGTAAAATGCATGCATTATTACAATGTTTCTTTCTGATACTTCACATTATTACAATGTTTCTTTATTCTAGCTAACTATAGACATGCATTTTCTTTAAACTGCAGAGTGAGAATCTTGATGGGCTGGAGCTTTCTGGTTTGGAAGATCTTCAAAGTCTCAGGATGAGGATCGTTGGAATCCATTCTGTGCATCAATACCTCAACATCTTTTGCAAACTCTACATCCGGCTCCAAATCCACAAATATGAATAGGTACCCATCCTTCAATTTAATTTAGGTTTTCTATTGATTTTTCAATGTGAAGTAGAAAAGAAGGGTTCAGTAAATCATTCCCAAGAAATAGATGAAAGCCAGTGGATGAACAGCAGGCCTGTAGCAGAGGTATTGAGGTTTTATATAGTCTTAGTGTGTTGCAACTAACGAAGTTCCTAAGGTAAATTTCATGGTAGTTCTCACCATTGATAATCTGGAATTGGTTTGCTAATATGATTAGTGGGTTGTCATTAGACGTTCATAAGGTGGAGCTTGCAAATCTAAATAATGGTGATTTGTCATTCTTTAAACCATTTCATCTGTCCCAGGGTATAGAAGATCCTAGATTCTCCTGTTAACCAGCACAAGGTCATGTTGTCAACAAACCTAGTGAGGACTTGTGATGATCGAGAAATACAATACGGTAAGTCTTGTATTTTTGTCCTATTTTTAAATTAATAATTTAATATATGTGGTGGCTTTGATTGAAATTGCCCATAACACTGACTTATGCATAGCTGAGACCTGCTTTCGAATATTCTGTCATATGTAGTTATGTATGTAAGGGCTTGGTATGAATGGATGACATGTGTAGTATATGTGTAGTATGCTTCCTCTTGCAATTGCTATGTGTGTAGAAATCTGTTGTTCCTGACCTCTGATGTTGATATTCTCCTAGTTATAGCTGTAAAAAAAGTGTATTTTCAAGGTATTTGAGGGAAGTTCCAACAGCTTCTCATGTTTGCAATTGGGATTATACCATCTGGACATCCAATTGGAATGGGATCAAAGTAATAATTTCTTATTCTTCATGTTTGTTTGAGCATCATTCTTCATTTGTCCCACAAAGTTTAAAGGGATTGAAATGAGATGCCCCCCGCTTCCTCTTCTCAAATTCACGGGTGTTGTTATCACTCCGTAATTTCTTGAGGCTGTGTTCAAGAAACCCAAAGGTAACCTACAACCAATCTTTAGGATGACTGTCTGACTCAACCAACCAGAGAGGGCTCTCTCTTTGTCACTGTATGATAAATGTATCAAGGAATAGGAGAAACAAGGCCAGATTCTCCAGGTAACAAGTGTTTTCAATGGTGATCAGGGTGTTTGGAAAGTTCAAGAGTAAAGGACATTGGGCAATGGAGTCAAGGATTGAGGCTTAAATCAATGAAAGAGTAAATCAGGTCACAGAGGTTTAAGGCCTTTTGCATGCATTTTGCACAGATCATTAAACTTTAAAGGTGATAGCAGAAGGTAAAGAATTGATTGTTTATTTCAGGAGCATGTGACTATGAATTCCTTAAATAAACAGGAAAGACTTATGAAAGACAGGGAAAAGTAAATTATAATAGAGCACCAGAACACCAACGATGAATTCTATTACAGTTTATCTTTCAATGGTATTTACTGTAAATACTGTGGAGCATGGAAACATGAATTCCAAAGATTTAAATTAACAGTAAAGAAGAGGAAATAACACAGATGAATGAATTTCACATAGAAGACATTCTGCAACAAAACTTGGAAGAAATATTAAACATGAGAAAACCTGTATGTCTGTTCTTTCATTGAAGTTCACAAAATCCCAGATACACGAGTCTTTTCTTCTTTACAATATGAATTTCTTCGACCAAAGACCAACCCTCTCCCTATCGAAGTAGGGTCTATTTGTAGTTAATCTATTCAAAGGAGAGATGCAAAAAACTAGGAAACAGTTACATACGTGGGATCATGTCCCAGCAAAATAGCTTAAATCCTATCTTCTAAAACAGATGGCAGAGTGACCATTTATTACATAACCAACTCTACAAAAATAAATCACAGCTGTATGAATATTTATGAGCACGATAATCCTTTTAGGATCAACAATATCCTATTCATTTCCAGGATGGAAAGAGATATCATTGATGTTTTCTAATAATTTTAGCCTTCAAAGGCGCATACTGTCTGAACAGGCTCGCTTGATTTTAGGCTCGCTTGATTAACTTGTCATCTTCCTCTGAATATTTCCAAAACAACTGTAAATAAAGTATCTGTGTGACTGTTGCTTACTGTAGTAACTGCAGACAGCAAGTTAGCATCATGGACTCCCTAAAACTTCTTCTGCAGGATCTAAACTTTATAGTTCTTAGCAATAGTATCAAATATATGACAACCTTGACTTACTTATGCTTCACGGACATCTAACTGGCACTTCCTGGACCTGAACTTGGTATAAGAACTCGTGCTCCCACCCTGAATACTTCATTCCAAGCATCATCCTTTGGAACAGAAGCATCAAATAATTCTTCCATCAGCACATCAAGCTCTATTAAAAGACCTTATGTAAAGACAGGCAATTTAGATTTAACCTCCCTGAAAAGTAATGGAAGTTCGAAGTCCTGCCTCATTTTGCTTACTACCACCATGCCTTTAAGTCCTTTTACCATATCATTAAATTTGCTATGGTCTGATCTGGCTTTAATAAACATTTCTTTATATTCAGGCCATGCTATTGGCATATTCTCATCATCCCAAAAGGATGGTAAACCATAACCAATCAATGGTAAAAAGGCTTGCTTGAACTCTTGCACTTGCTTTTTAATGTGGGACATCTTTCCTCTGACTGAATTCAACAGAGTATATTTCTGCAACACCCTCCTGGCATCTACTAATAGAACAGTTCTGTTACTCACCTTTAAAACCTGTAACTCAAAAGCAGGAGCTTTACTGAGGAAAATAATTGCGTTTTGAGCTACCTCTTGAGTTCTGTTAGTTAACTTTTCCTCAGCTAATTTACATTTGTTGGATGCCACTACCAATGCCTTCTCATGCTCCTCCACAATGATCAATTGAGGCCAGAAAGCATTGATATCTACTGTCAATTCATCCCAAAGCAAATGCTTTGCACCTTCCAGTGGAAGAACTCCCTTGGTTTTCTCTTTCAACTTATAAATCTTATCTTTCAGTTTATCATTTTCTTCTTTGAGCTTGATGATTTCCTGCTCTCTAGGATCTTGAGCTTTAATCTCTTCAATCTGCAGTTTAAGTTCAGAAATTGTGTCCTGTAAGTCTGAAACCTTCTCCTTGAAATTCTCAATTTTAGCTTCATGTACAGACATATCTACAATGTCATGTATGATCTGGTCAATTGGTGACAAAGGACTAGTTCCGCTATTTGATTTCAATTATTCAAATTCTTGAAGCAATTTACCTTTCTCTTTCTCTAATGCCTCTTTCTGCTCCTGAAGGACTAGAATTTTGGCATTATCTTCCACAGCCTTTGCATTCAAACCAGCTATCTCTTCATGCAACTTAACCAAATTAGGTGAAGGTGTAGTATCAACATTAACATTTACCCCTTTAGCCCTCCTTCTAACCGTCTTAACAGTTTTGACTTTGACTGTTGGATGGGTTTCTGCCCCTTGTGCAGGTGGCAACTCTTTATATGAAGCCAGCTCAGTTTGTAAATAAGCCACCTGTGTAGACCATGCTTTGTTTGCAGCTTTCTCCTGCTTCAGGTGAGATTCCAATTTTTTTATTTTCTGCACTGCATTCTTATGTGCCAAGGTCTCCCTAGTCAAGTCAGCATAAAGGACTTCACTGGCTTGTTTGTGGAACCAAATCTTGTCAGGAGTTGGTAATTGATCCATTTCTAAACGAATCTCAGAAGCATTTTCATCATCAGTGATGGCCAAACTTAAAGATCCAGTTGCTGAATCCCTCACTGTCATCAATGTTGTCTTCATATCAGATTTTTCTTTGAGTTGATTCAATTTTTTTGCTCTTGCATCACAGACTCATTTCTCTGATCAATGTAATGTTTGAGGAGACTCTGCTTGTTTTGAAATTGACCTTCAGCAGCTGCAGCATAGCTATATTTCTTGTATTGCACGATCGATATAGGGGGTGGTTTACTGCTTTCTTTAGGTTTTGCAGTAGTATTTTCAACTCTGGTCTGTGATACTTCTTCTTGAATAATAGTAGGGGTGATAACTAGATCCCTTATCAACTCAACATCAATGATCTCTGTACCCATGGCATTTTTCATCTTTTTAGATGTCTCAGGTTCCTTTGTATCCATCTCTGTGGCCTCTGGTTCTGACCTTTTCTTGGTAGATATCTGCTCCACTTTTCCCTGTGCAGTATTTGACTGTGAAAAATCTATATGATCTCTAGCCTCTACAATCTCCTTTAAAGGCTCACTGATCCAGATCTGATCATATATAAGAGAATTGGCCTCTCCCATCCAAGTTTCAACCTGACTGTGCTGAAATATACCTCTGCCATACTCCTGTATCCTTTGTGAAATAACATGTTTAGGGTCATATTTTATAGGTGGTACTTGAGGGAAATCAAGCTGCTTCAGAACTTCTTCAATAATGGGCAATGCTGCTTCCTTCTTTAAAATGAAATTTCCCACAGTCATAGGATATTTTATCCATGAACTCCTTTTCAATGATGGGGCAGTGAAATGTTCTTTATCTGCAGAGATCCTTTGCCTCATTACCTCTAAACCAAATACACTGGTAGTTAAAAATATAGGCAACACATATGGTGATCCAGTGAATCCAAAGACTCTGACAAGGGAGAAGTTTTTTGCCAGGAACCAATCTCCAATCAAATCAGGGTTTAGGATTTCTTTCAAGTCATTTGAAATTCTGTTGATCTCTGGATTAAACACTCTGAACAGATTAAGTACGATCAAATCCATGAATTTGGCATAAGACCAGGCATGGTAAAATGGTGAAGAAGGAGGCCATTCCTTGAAGGTTTCTGAGTCTGTAATGGCTAGTGCTCCTAACTTAGCATGAATTATCAAAGCATATAAGTATGCCTGATACCTGAAATGATAGATTTTGGAGAAATTGGACAACTGAAAACACATTTCTTTGGCAAAATATTCATCAAACCTAAGGGGTGTTGTTCCAGGTCTATCTAGGTATAGGAAAATTCCTAACATTGCTTCAGTTACCTCCGAACTAGTGTCTGACCCTAAAATTTGACTTAATAGGGTTACAACGGCAGCAATAACTGGTAAACAAAGTTTAGATGAAAAAGGAACAGACAAGTTCTCCACTGGTTTCAACAAAACCTTCTGATACATTCGTTCTTTATCCTCACTAGAAACTTTCTTGTAAATCTGGAATATTTCAGCTTCATTAAAAGAGATAGAAGTTGAAACGAAATCAACAAAATATTTTAGGGTTTCCCTAAGGGTTTGAGGGTCTACTTTGCAGATAATTTGGTCACCCTGGTAATTCATAATTACTCCCTCTGAGGTTGAAAATTTTTCAGCACATAAGGATACAAATTCTGGGCAACTAGGTAAAGGATACAATGACGTAGAAGGGATCAAAGTACTGTACAATTTGGTATGGAACTCGGAATTGACAAGGGAAGCAGTACTGAGGTCATTGTGACTGGTAATGATATCAGTGGGTTTTGAAATTAGGTCATATACATCCTAGAAACGGTCAGAAATCAGGTCTTCGGAGGAATCTAAGGTTTTTACAGTGGTAAACATGGTGAAAGCAGGTAATTCAACAAAGGAATACTCAGAAATTGTGTACCTGAGGGTAAGGGCTGACTGTAGTTACTCATAGTTCAAATGTTGATAGAATATCTAGTATCTATAGCAGTCGAACCAATCGAACGTTGATCTCCGAGCAGAAATGGCGGAAACAGTCTTTCAGCGGTCTTTGACGGTAACATGTACGGTGGAGCCTCCTTAGTTAGTCCCTAGACCTGCGAGTTAGCAGAAATGGCAGAAATAGTCTTTCAGCGGTCTTAAAAAATTAATACCCTAGACCGCTAATACCTGCGATTTATCATGTTAATCTAGACCGCAGCGGAAAATAGGATATCGTACATTTCTGTACCGGTATCCATTTTCTGCTTCCACTCAGTGACAGCCACGTAGCACCCGTCACATCTCAACGGAAAATGGATACCCATACAGAAATGTACGATATCCTATTTTCCGCTCCGCTATTTTTTAAAAAAAACGTTTACAGCCTGTCGCTTAACCGACACCTAGCATATTGTCGGTTAACCGACACCTAGAACATCTACAGCACGTCGGTTAACCGACCCCTAGAACATCTAGCGACTGTCGGTTAACTGACACCTATAACATCCAAAAACTGACAGTTAACCGACACCTACAACATCTACGGACTGTCGTTCAACCGACACCTATAACATCTACATGCCATCGGTTAACCGACGCCGTGGAGCATTTGATCGACAGCAAGAAGCCGTCGGTTTGTTTTTTTAAATTGTTCTAGGCATCGCTTGATTTGCGTCGGTTAACCGACACCTCGCCTAGGCGTCGGTTAACCGACGAGATTATTAACCGTCGCTGAAACGACGGCTTGGAGGGTTGTCGGATAACCAACGACAATCCAACGACACCTAAAAAATATCATAGTGTCGTACATGCGACAGGGAAATGTCGAAAATCCGACAATACAGCCATCGGATTTTGGGTCAAAATGTTGTAGTGTATCCACATCTTAGCATTTTCAGTTATATAGCATTGTATTGAGAATTGAGTTGATTTATGGTAGTCATTTGTCTGTTGTGGTCTACCTTGAGCCATAGGAAGTTTTTCTCCGTTACAAAAATGACGACTCCACTGGGGAGGAATCTCCATTTTGGGGATTTTTAGGCATTTTTTCTTATTTTGAGTTTTTGTTTGTCAAGCTTCTGTGTCATTGACTGGCTATTGGGATCTGCATTAGAAAACTTACTTTTTCTGGGCTATTTGATTCATTTTTGGTCCACTTGCCTTTCCCTGTACGCGGGTCAGCTTTGGTTAGCCCACATCTACCCACTATTGTTAGTACAATAGCCAACATAGAGGCACTACTGTTCTATGAACAACTGTGTACAACTCCGGGATCGTTTTGTTTATGATCTTTGGCTATTGTTGGGTTGATTCTAAGTGTTCCTGAGTCTTAGTAGGCCTATTTTCAGACTATTCCATGCTCTGTTATTGACCAGAAACTCCTCTTTCTTTAGTTTTTGAGCTTTTGGTTTCCAACCATTTTTAATTTTTATAGCTCATTAGCTTGGTTGAATCTTACTATTTGGGATTTGCTAGGTTATCTGCTTGATATGCTCTAATTTTTACTGAATAGTTCTTATTCTGCTTGCATTTTTCATTCATTTTATTGAAAAATACAAAAATAATGCTTGAATTTTCATTTCGATTTATATATGAAAATACCAAAAAAAAAATTGCTTTATGTCATTGCATTTTGTATCAGAGTGCTTGTGCTTTCATTTAGGACTTGCTTGTGCATGAAATTTTGAAGAGATTGCATGATCTTATTTCGAAACGTTGGTTTGATTGTCATGGTAGTGGCATGTTTTTTCATTGGTAGTTGTGTCTAGTGATTTTTGGTTTTGCATTTCATTGAGTCTATCACGTCATTAGTTTCATGACCATATCCTTTGAGTAATTACAGCCATTAAAATTAACGCTTAATCTTAAAATTGATTAGAAACAATTTTCTCTTTTATAGGGTGCACCAACTAGTATAGGTTTAGAGTCTTGGAATAGATCATTGTGAGTTAACAATCCAAGACTATCAAACGAAACATTATGTGTCTGACCAGGGAGTGGTGAAACCCATGGTATACATCAGTGTTCGTAGGAAGCTCTACTCAAACCAGAGTTAAGCAAGAGGTCACGGGAGGTTGGTTGCAGAGATAGCCCTCCAATACTAGCTGAATGTGGGAGATATTTCTAGGATTTTTTCATGTAAAGGGGCTCTTGGGTGATTTGACCCTCTTGAGTTTCAAGCTTAGTTACCATGCCCATACGATGGATCCCACTTGCGACTGTCCACCTGAGCATTGGTTATATGTGGTGGCCTTAGTTGCTTTACCTAGGTATCACATAGGGCATTCATAGAGGTTATTCTTTGATTGTCCTGAGTCAGATAGGGGTCGAACAACATAGTTTCTATTGTATAGGGATTTGACCCTGTGCATGTAGTAAATTCTCGGGACCCTTATAACTGATTCTGTTACCTCCGGCTAAATTTTGGGAGTCTCAAGCCTCTCCTAGTTGAGACATACCGGCTGTAGTGTCGAGAGGTCCCTTGAGCCAGTCCTGTTTTTTTGCATTTGGTTGTAGTTTCTTTAGGTGTATGTTCTTTGACGTTCTATTTGGCCGTTAGGAGACGTTTACATTAGTTGTTTTTTTGGAGTCATCGTGGATCGAGATCCGCATATTCACTGATCTCGCCAATTGGCAGGTTTACTGGCTAGAGATCCATCGCAATCTTTTAAGAAGCGTCGGAAGACTACCACTGGTCTTTCATCTACATCTCACAAGATTCAGAAAGCTCCTATCATGAGTTCTGCATCTGACACTATGGGATCCCCCGTGACTCCATCTAGTGGCACCAAGAGGAAATCCCCTCCTTGTTCATACACTCCTAGGACTGGACGGGGGGGAGGTTCATCACACAACACTCCTCGTGGGTTTGGGGAATCCAAACCCACTAGTACGACTCCTTTTGATACTCATACACCAGGTTTTCATTAGGATATGCCAGTTTATGACTTTACGTCCATCCCTATGACCATAGATCCTTTTTCATTTGGTATTCCCATTGTTTTTCCAATTACTACCTCCATTATGTTCGGTAGTAATGGCAGCTCTATCCTTGGGTTTGGGAGCACTATGCCCTCTTTTACTGCATTTCAGTTTGGGAGTGGTCATATCCCTCCATCTACTCCATATGTTGGGGGAGGACCACCTCCTATGAAAATCCCTAGTGTTGGTACAAATATTTTTCGTACTGGAGGTTTTACCGTAGGCATTGGTACTACGACCTATATACCATATGTTAACCCTTATGCCTCCATACACTTTCCTGTACCCACGAATGCTTTTATGATTCTGAATCATCCTCCTCCTAGTACTACATTTCTTGGGGGTGGGAACATACCATTTACTTATGGCCATCAAATGACTACTCCTTCCACGAGTAGTGCTTATATACCCCATACCCATGGCGGTAATCTTCATAGTCATACAACATGTTTTGGTCCTTATTTAAACCCCCCTTATGGAGCTTACTCTTAACATGTGCCTGTGTATCCTTACACGGGCCAGTTTAGTGGAGGTTATTATCCTTACGGTCACGGTCATGGTTACTACTAGAGTTCATTGGTGCCTTAGACGTCAACTCTTATGAACACAATCCCACCTTATAGTTCACAAACTCAACCTCTTTTGGGAGTTTATAATCAAGCTTCTCAGCCGCAACTCCCATTTCTTGCTTGATTGAATTTACCAGATCTTTCGAAGCTCACGAATGATCTAGTGTGTCATGATTATACTTGGCCTCCAGTCCCTACCAAACTCCATTCTTATGTTCCGAAGATTGAAGGGAAGAATGGTAAGGATCTCGGTGATCATGTTACTACTTTTCACTTATGGTGCTCCTCAAATTCATTGAGTCACGATTCTATTCATTTAATACTATTTCAATGCACCCTCATGGGGGCAACGGAGAAATGGTATGTCGAGTTTCCTAGGGACACTTACAGGAGTTTTAACGATTTGTCCTTGGTTTTCCTAGATCAATTTCAGTTTTCGGTTTGTTATGATACTGGTACTGAACTCTTATCTACTTTCTGTCAAGACAAAGCCACACGCATATATGATCATATTCAAGAGTGGCGCCGGTGGAAGAGGCTAGTGAAAGTCAACATTCCTCCAGAATTTCTGTTGGAGTGGTTCCTTAAGTCTTTACTTCCTTAGGTTTCAAATGACATTTCCTTGTCCGGTAATATGACTAAGGAACAAGCCATTTTCAAATCCCAGTAGCTAGACCTAGTCTATGCTTAGTCTGGTATCTTGTATGACATTATTATGGATGCACCGCAATCACATCATGAGCCCAAGCCTATTCCTGGACCACATGCTGATGGCATTATTGGATCCACAAGTACTCGCCCCATAGACTTGGTTAGAAATCAAATGCATAATTTGTTTATTAACCAATCTACCCCCGGATAGGCTCACGCCTCATTCATTTCCACCCAATCATCCAATGCTCACTCTATACAATCAGTGAGCCCATCAGGTAACTAGAAACCTGGTGGAAAGAAGAAGGGGATAAATAACCGCAAGGGTGGAAATAATGGGAACAATAGAAATAATCCTAAGAAGGAAAACGCCAACCCTCCTCAGGACGGCGGAAATGCTGGTGAGGACTGCAAACATAGACGTAAGGTGAAATTTCCTTGAAAACTTTGTTCAAAAGATAACTTTACACATTTGTGTCCTCATATCGAAGAAGCTTCGAAGAATCTTGTACAGACCCCAACTGTGTTGAAAGATCCCCTTCCACATCACGAAAATATGGCTTCGAGTGCTTCCGTCGCTGGTAATGGGTCTTATGAAACTTTGACGTCTTCTACCCATGCTGGTGGCTTTGGATGCATTAACATGGTTCAATCCGAGGTTATTATTGCTACTCGCCAACGTGATTATGGTGAGCCATGACCGAATATGGGGAATGAACCCCCTCCTCCTGACTCTCTTTTGCATATCGAGAATCCTAGTGCCATGCTGCAGGTACCGAAAGGTGTTCTTAAGCATTCGGCACATAACCCCAATGCCCGAGCTGCCTAGAACTACTCCATTGTAAAATATTTGGGCCAAACTCCATGTGCCATGTTAGCTCTCGAGGTTCTCCAGGAATGTCCTTCACAAAGGACTGCCATTTTATGTGCTTTGGAAGTTCAGGATTAGGGTATCCCTAGTATTATAAAGTTCGATACAATTGATGTACAGCCTTGCTTACCTTATCATGTGGCTTTTCAAGTCCATGTGAGGTGCCTTCAGAAGATCGTTAAAAGTACTGTGGTTGACGAAGGTGCCTCCACATCGATAATGTCGTTAGCTTGTTGGAATTGTTAAATTTTCAGAATTTACTTCAATTTGATCTAGGATCTTAATTGAGAGAACAACATGTACAGCATATCAATCATGGAGACAATAATGCAAGCACACAAGAGACACAAGATTTACTTGGGGAAAACCATAAAGGTGAAAAACCCCAATAACTTCCTCAGAGATATATAGAGCAATGATACAACCCAAACATAAGAGATAGACATATCCTAGCAGCAGATCCTCCTCCTCCATAAGTGCGCCACTCCTCCTTGAGTGCATGAGTGAGAAGTGAGTGATGAAATAGAGTGCCTCCCGCACTCTATTTATACTTGACTTGACTTTCCTTTTACATAAATCATGTAGGCTCGAACTTAACCACATAACATAATGATGACTGGGATGACCCCCAATAGGGTGGTCTAATAACCCTTCGACCCACATGGCCGAGCCCCAATAGGGTGGTCTAATAACCCTTTGACCCACATGACTTATACAGGGCCGACCCCAACAAGGTGGTCTAATAACCCATCAAGTATAAGTTACGACATTTACAATATAAATGACGACACTTCCGTATAGAGGAATAATACCATCTCTATAGGAGTACATACAACATACATATATGAAATACATTCCGAAGTTACATATACATCAATAGGAATGATCTAGTTTCCCCTCCTTTGTCGAAGTCTATGACCATGTTGACTGCATTCAATGGTCGTTCATTCAGACCGCATGGTATTATCCCCTCCCTTGAGGTCCACTTGGGTGGGAAGGACATGCCAATTGAAGTCGAGGTGGTTGATGCACCCATCGACTACAACCTTTTTCTAGGTAGGAATTGGATCTACACTATGAGAGTGATCGTGTCCTCTATGTTTAGAGTTATTTGCTTTCCCCATCAAGGCAAGATTGTGACGGTCGATCAGCTCGATTTTACTAGTTCCAATACCATTGCATCACCAGGAACATAAGTTCCCCAGATAAAAAATTCCCAGCCGACAGCTGGGAATATTGGTGTAGGATTGTATTCCTCTTTGATGGGATCTTTCGACTTTGTTGCACCAATCTCCTTTATAGGAACCATTTTCGATAGTGCCTCGTTCTCATTACAGAGTGTACCATTCCGGACGTCATATTTTAATGATTCATGGAGTTTAACTTCCACGAGTTCTTCGTTTGGAAACATTGCGCACATCGGGATGGCTATGCCCTTGCCTATAGCTGAGCTTGCTTATCGTGAAATTAAACAAGCCACTGCAGAACCAAATTGTTAGGAACCCATGTCTTTACTTTGTTAGTATATTGTTGTTGGACGCATATGCTTTGTAAGTCATCTCGTAGTAATTGTTTATCAATAGTTTGTGTTACTGTTGTTGGCGCATATGCTTTGTAAGTCGCCCATAGTATTGTTGATCCATAGTTTGTAGTGGCCCATGGTTTTGACCCATAGTATTGGCGCCTAGACTTAGTATATAAGTGTGTGTTGAGGCCTATGAAGGCACGATGAAGTTATTTGTATTGATCTTGCTCAAAGGAGGTTGCCCCCTCGAAGTGGCCTACGATCGATATAAAAGTGATTCTGAGTTCTGTCATTTCTCCTATTTCACATATTCTTATTAATTAATTGTTGCAGGTGCTTCACACAAATCACTCTTCTTGACGAACATGAGTGGAAGATCCCATTATGATTCCCACATGAGCAGTCAACTCCTCTTGCTCGCATGATTTCCTTGATGGTGCTTTTCCTTCAGATGAAGCTATCATTGAAGCCAAGTATGGTAGTGATAAGCCTTGGGAAGATCTACATCATCGATCGTATTTTCTTCCCGATCTTGACCTTATTGAGCAAGAAGAGTTTCAATTGACTCTAGAAAAGAATGTTGGTCACCCTATGGCTCCTTTGGATTCACATGGGATTTACGTAGAGGGGAATATGTCTAACATTTCCCCAACCATTGCAATCAACATCTCTCGCACTTCCGAAAAGATTGGGAATGTTTATATCGGTGTTGATTGTTATCCCGAGGAGATCTGCATATACACCGAGTTGTTCAAGGAATTTCAGGATGTTTTCGCATGTTCATATGAGGAGATGCCAAGAATAGACCCTAGAATTTTCGAGCATGAGATTAAAACTTAACTGAATGTTAAGCCGGTTCGATAACATCTTCGTGCTATGAATCCTAGAAAGGCAGCCGCAATCAAGGCAGAGGTGGAGAAACTACTCAAAGCTGGTTTCATCTACCTGGTTCCCCTTACTGAATGTGTGTCCAATCTTGTTCCTGTGGATAAGAAGCAGGGAGCCATCCGCATGTGTACTGATTTTAGAGATCTGAACCGACCATGTCCGAAAGATAACTTTCCCACTCCATTCATAGATCAAATATTGGATGTGTGTGCCGGAAGCAAAGATTTTTCGTTTTTGGACGGTTTATCATGATACAATTAGATCTAGATTAAACCCGATGATCAACATATGATAGCTTTTATATGTCCTTGGGGTACATTTGCATACCGGAAGATTCCCTTTGGCCTTAAAAACATCGGAGCTACTTTTCAGGAGGATATGAAATACGCTTTTCATGAGCTTAAGTGCATAGTGAAGGCTTACTTGGATGATCTTGCTAGCCATTCTCATAAGAGAGTGGACCACCCCAAGCACCTCCACCTCATTTTCAAAAGATGTCAGTGTTACAAGATTCGTTTGAACCCCAACAAGTGCATCTTTGTTGTGACAATAGGTCGCCTTCTAGGGTTCATAGTTTTAAAAGAGGGTATAAGAGTTGACCCTCTAAAGGTTGAGGCAATGCTTCGGTTTCCTCCCCCACGTAACTTGATTCAGCTTCAGAGCCTCCAAGGGAGATCCACTTTCTTACGATGCTTTATCATGAATTATGTCAATCTTACCAAAGGTTTTGCATGAATTTTGAAGAAAGACACTCCATTAATCTGGGATGAGCGAGCCCATTAGTATTTCGATGCCTTGAAGAAAGCTTTGGTATCGGCCCCTCTTCTTAGTCCACCCGACTTTGCTAGAGATTTTTTTCTTTATGTGGCTGTGTATCAAGAGATGATTGGTATGGTCTTGGTTCAAGTGGATGATGTGCTCCAAGAGCACATTGTCTATTACCTTAGTCAAAATTTAGTAGACGTTGAGCTGAGATACTCTCACATTGATAAATTGGCCCTTGCGAATGTTCATGCAGTCCAATGGTTACGAAATTATATTTTGCTCAGGGAAACCATTGTTATAGCACACGTCAATCCATTTCAGCTCATTCTCTCATGACGCCTAATTGGGGGGAAGTATAATAAGTGGATTGTAATCCTTCAAGAGTTTGATCTTGATTTTGATTTGGTGAAGTCAGTGAAGTCCTTGGTTTTCGCTAAGATTATGTCGGATTTCCCGAGACTTGATGAGGACATTTTCCATGAAGACTCATTTGTGGATGAACATCTATTTCTTATCTCGTCTGCGGACCCTTGGTATGGAGATATCATCATATATCTCCAAACCCATAAGTTTCCTTCACATTATTCGTGATATGAACGATGGCGTGTGAGACAGCATGCTAAAGACTATGACATCGTCGGCGACACTTTGTATCATCGGGGAAAAGAATGCATCCTACGTCATTGTTTAACTTAGGAAGAAGCGAAGTTAGTGCTTAATGACTTCCACGGTGGGCGTGTGGTGGTCACTTATTTGGGCTTGCAACAACCCAATGTATCATGCAAGCTGGTTACTTCTATCCTTCTATCTTCAAAGATTGTATGGATGCCGTGAAGAGATGTCACCCTTTCCAGGTGTTCTCTCGGAATGTACACTTGCATCCTATGCCCCTTGATCCGGTCGTCACCGTCGGTTCCTTCATCAAATGGGGGGTTGATTTCATGGATTGCAAACCAACTTCAGCTGGGGGGCATCACCATATTATCATGGCCATTGATTAATTTTCCAAATGGGTTGAGGCCACGCCGACCATAAAAGCCGATGGTGCTATAGCATCCCACTTTGTATTCAATCATATTATCGCTCGATTTGGTATCCCAAAGGAGATTGTAACTGACCATGGCAGTCATTTCTAGAATAAAATGCTGGCTAATTTATCACTTAATCTTGGGTTTCATCAAGATCATTCATCTTCATACTATCCCCAGGAGAATGGTCAGGTCGAGGTGGTAAATAAGTCCTTAAATACCATTCTTCAAGAACCATCCAGCAAAGCAAGATCAACTGGCATATTATGGTATATCCTGCTTTGTGGGCATATCGAACTGCAGTAAAGACTACCACCAGTTTTTCACCATTTCAGCTAGTACATGGTGTGGAGTCTATCTTGCCGATTGAATGTGAAATCCCTTCGTTAAAACTAGCGATAGAGATCCTTCCTGACACCTCAGATGTTGAGAAACATTTGATACACCTTCAGCATATTGACGAGCAACGTTGAGATGCCATTGTGGCTATAGATGCCAACAAACATTGTGTTAAGGTTCAGTATCATAGGTATGTACGTCCCTGGAAATATGTTGAAGGTGACTTGGTCCTCCTTTATGACCAAGGTATGGAACCCCTGGGGGAAGGAAATTTTAACCCCATGTGGCACAGTCCTTACATTCCGAGGCATGTCCTTGAGAAAGGAGCCTACGAGTTGGAAGAATATCAAAGGAACGCCTTGAAGGAGCCTAGAAATGGGCTCTACCTCAACCGGTATTATGTTTGAGCTTCTAGCTCAAGATGATACTTTTGTATACTATTGTATAGTTGTTTCTGTACATAGTTTAGATTTCTTTTTATTGTTCAGGTTTGCTGATTCACTTTTGTCTGGTTGACAGATGTCAGTGGAATCTCCAGTGTTCTTGGGATTTGCGGATGGAGTTATCCATCATACACAGATATTAACATCTCCTGCATGGGTTATTTATTTGCTCGACCATCAGATTGTGTCTTCAGGAGGTGCTTGTCTCAGTCCTACATCCAACAATGTGGTTGAGTACAATGTCGTTGTTGAGCTACTTCGCGATGCCATTTTGCATGGTATCTAGTCTTTAGAGGTCCTCCTGGATTCGCAACTAGTTGTGTCTCAATTAAACAGCCAGTACCGTGTGAGGGATCCTAAGTTACTACAGAGGTTCTTAAGGGTAGGACTCTTGGAGTGTCAATTTGTTTTTATTACATACATTCATGTTCCAAGGTGTTTTAATCATGTACCTGATTCATATGGTAATTATGTCCTAGATTGGAATTTGTCACATCAATAAAAGAAGCATACAAATAACATTCATTCATACATTTGTACATACACAGTAGTAGAACCGAATAATCATAGTTTTTCATTAATAATATGTCCAAAATATGGTATCATAGTACAAAATTAGAGTCCATAGCTCTCAAAATACAATCCGATAAAAAAATAGTGAGACCCCATGGCATCTAAGCCCTACAGGGAGGTATCGTCGCCTCGGCGGGATGAGTCTGACCATAATAGTGTACGACATTGGCTATACGCCACAATAGCCGCACCTATACACCTAATACCCTGACCACATGTCGCTTCATCTCCTCCGGGAGATGCTCTACCTCTATCAGTGGTACCCAAGCAGTCATACGGGAGAGGTTAACTTGTACCATCTCTAGTGTGCACTCTGCCGCTGCACCTATGATCTCGCCTCCCCTGCCTCTGCGGAGGTGCTTGGGAATCCTTGAGGTCTTCGCGGACCCTGATCTGCGAGCAAATAGTCAAATGTCAATATATGATACCACACCAAAAATATTTTTGCATTTCACTTATAATAAAAAATCCAAAAAAAATTAAAATACACAAAACTTAAAAAGAGTAGTCATAACTATGTCTCTGAACACGGCCGTTGGTGGGAGAGGCATGTCTCTATCTCCACTGAAGTCTATACCCTCATATGGATAGTCATCGATGGCAATGACCTGTTGTTCCCACCAATGAAAGAACTCCTCTGAATATGGTGATGCTTGTCGGCCATGTCACCTACCCAAATTTCTGAGAATTTTAATTACAAAGTTTTGTTATTATGATCAGTTTTGATCATGGATGAATGTAATTACTGAATATTATTATTTAAATAAATTAATTAGGAGACAAACACCCAAGAGGACTGTTGAATGAGTGTTCACTAACCCACTGGGAGGAATGGAAGCTGTTGGAAAGTATGGGAAAGATGGCAGCAAATTCACTTCATCACTAGCTGTTGGTTATGGGACAACAACCCCTAAAAATAGGGCATTATTTCCCAGGTGGAGGGAGTGAGCAGACATCTCATTTAATGACCCAGTAACAATTGAAAAGGCCTAGGCAGCCTAGAAAGGAAAATTCGAATTGAGTAGGAAGCTCTTAATCAATATTTCTGCAGAATATTTTCCTCTTGTGAATCAGGTGATTACAATAGATATTCGAATAAGGGAGGTTAGTGGTGACTAAAATCTTAAGTCTGCATATTGCTGAGAAGAAACAGAGTTGTTGGGGCAAGTCTTTTGGACTGCTACCTATTGAAGATTCAGAAGTTAATTGCTACAACAAGAAGAAGTCCTAATTCCTGAGTTTCTTCCTCCTAGTGGTTCAGTGAACAGGCTCGGGGGTCCTAAGAAAGTACTTGACTGTTTTCAGGAGTTGGTTGGGTGGAACAGTCTTCTTGGGCTGTTTGTTTCCCTACAGATTTTCTAACTTATTCCTAGTAAATAATTATGTTCTGTTTAACTAATGATTTCTGTTTTTCTGTTTTTGAAAAAGAATCTAATTCTAGAATTGTTTTAAGTCTGAATGTTTAAGTTTAATGTTGAAGTTGATTTGATAAACCAATATCTCTATTTTTCCACATGTTGTTTTGAAGCATCGTACTCTAGTAGAGATACGCAAATTAAAAATAGATTAGAAGATAGGAAAACGCCATTGATTCGAATATATAGAATAATGATCGAATTGTGTTTTACTATTCTGCCCTATAGTTAAATAATAATAGAAAGTTTTCTTTAATATCTATGTATGTATTATAAAGGTTTCAGAGTGTTTCTGAAAAACAAACAATGTATAATTTCTGTGTAAATTGCAATCACATTATTCTTGTCATTATTCTATACAAAGGAAAAGATAGAAATCACATGTATATTTATATCATAATAGAGTAGAAAAATAAATGATAGTGATTATCAGAACAAGACTGTACATAATAATCATCATACAGTTCTTATATTACTTATAGACACTTTGATTTTATTATCTCTTTTAAGGTTTCCAAGATTAGTATCTAGCTATATTGAAAATATTTAAATAATGTCGATGTCTCTCATCTCATTTATCTATTTCATAAACCATACACATTATGAATTATTTTATTATTTGACATAAAACTGGATTCTATCACACCTTAAGTTAGGTCTTTTGTTTTCCACATTATCGTACTCCAAATAGAAACATTACTTTCACACAGGTTTTGATTTAAACCAAAGTCCTTTTTAAAATTATTTGTCAAGTTTATAATCTCTATTTAAATGAAAACATAAACGAGATTATGACCTATGTCATCTCTACCAGCAAAGAGACAAACCATTTCACAGTTATTTATTTCAACATTGTACATAAACCCTAGCTCGTAACATTACGATTACAATCTACAACATCAAAATGTTTGTTGCAGACCCATTGATACATCGTTTTAGTGAAGTTTTTAGTTTGATAATTTGATTTTACAAAATGAAAATCATTTCGACATTTTATTCTACAGACTCCCCATCTACGACAAAATGCTTGAACCCTAATCTAGCTTGAAAAACACTTTAATAACCTACAGCAAGAAATCAAATAACATAGACGAATACACATAACATTTTAACATACATTCTTTAGTGCCGAAAAGGAAAACATGGTTTACACAGAAAACGAGCCCTCGGCTCTACTTCTTCTCTCATAATTTTAAACATAGGAAGTCGTGGATTCTCAGAACGAGATTTATAACACTTTTTGCAAACAAAATTATATAGGGTTTATCCCATTTTCCAATAGTTTTGAAAGAACCCACATTTTTCTCAAGCATCGATGAGTCCTAGCTCCAGTCGGCTTTATCAAAATTTAAAGTATAGAAACCCAGTATCATATAATCAAACAAGAGTCTCGGCAACAAGCAAAATATGTTTTTAAAACATTGCGTTGAATAAATAACCACGACGAGTCATGGCCGAACCTGTAACTCCTTTCTTGAAACCCCATCAACAGCAGTTAATGAGCACCTATGAGGGTTTATGGAAAGACTCGGAGCTTATCGGTTGAAAGCTCGCCAACCTTGCAGAACCATTTTCCATTTTCCTCTATTGCATAACCTGCAACTGACAGGAAACGAAAGTTAAACTTCAAAAGACTAATATTTTCTCAAAACAAAAGTAGAAACACATTAAAAGAATCATTATTTCTTTGCAGAAAAATTACAGTGCAGTAAGTACCAAAGCATTCCACTTTAACCATCTTCAGGATGATCCCACAACTGAAACAAGTCAAGAAACCCTCGGTCCATTCACGCCAAGGAAAGCCATGGATTCCAATTATAATGATGAGTTCTAGAACTACTAACTATTAGTAATACAAACTAAGTTTACAGTCTATCAAATGATGCCATTGCAAATGGAAGAGGACTGTAACCTTCCCAAAACCAGAGATCCAGAGGTCGAACCTCATACAAAGTTCTAACTAAAATTTCGGTAGCCTATCGGCCACAGACCGAAAACATTGGAGACGTAAACAACAATTGCCAAACTCTTAAGCCAAAACCTCGATTCAATCATTAGGGTTTGATCCAATGATCAATACCATTAATAATCAACGATCGAAAATGTGCCAATGATGCTGAAGTAAGATGAACAACCCTAGCATTTATTACACTGTCTTTCACATGCAGAGTATAGGCCACATGGGATCACAATTGAATCGTGTTACATTCCAACTTGGAGGAATATCACAGACAACCGTTAAATAGTGGTCCCAAACCTTGCCATTACAGCGTTATCACCTTACGTGGGATGGCTTGATCCTTGTCACCATGATTTATCATGTCAAGACTTCAATGCAGGATCGAAGGATGATCTTCTGGTGGCTCCACATTCATATCACTTTAATGAGTTAGCATTCGTCAACCTGCCATCAATTATTACATGTCAACGATTCTTTTCCCATTGACACATTTTCAAACTTTTTATATGACGTTATAAGGTTGTATGATATATCAAAACATAGCCCTAAATTCGTATGAACTCTAAAGTCACACTCCACGACGTTTATGTTAATGTTTATCATACAACTGTTATATAGTCCTATGTGGGGTCATATTAAAGAGTCATGTGGTCATATAAAATAACCTTTCAACGTTCATATGTATATATAAATAGTCCCAAGTCTAGGTCATAGCATTAGTGTTATGCAAACCATTCGAGGTTTATAAAGTTCTATATTATTGTGTGTGAAATTTTAAATTGCAACATTATGTTCTAGTTATTTGATGTTCTAGTTAATTGATAATAGAATAACTATAACTATAGTTATAGTTGATTCGGTTTTCATTTTTATACCATTCATACAAATAGATACAAGCTTTTACACAAGGTTATAAGTATCACTAGGGTTACGAAGGGAATAGCCCTTAATTAGCAGATTATATTGTGACCCTTGAAATCTTTGATTGTGATTATACAAACTTCGTTTTTGAAAATATAAAATAAATAGTTTGGTATAGTAGTCATTCAAACGAATACCATAATTTTTAGAATTAGCTTGAAAACTAATCGATGCTATGAGTTCTTACCCGACTCTCTCATGTAAACATTTAATGACTTACAGTACATGTATTACATCAATGATGGAAAGATAGAGACGACATTAATCCAACTAGTATATTGACAAACCACCAGCAGAATGACGTACATAGATAATTCTATTTTTAAAACATCGTAGAATTGTAGGACAACACCTTAAATAGTAATTGTAGCATTGAAAACCATACCTGCTCTTTTCGGATTGTCGCAAATAGAAATTATAATGTTCTACTTATTTATGACGTTGAAAACTGAATTACACGTACTTCATTCTTACCTGTCGTCTGCACATAGGACATTCAAGATGCTTTAGTGTTACAGCGAAGTAAGCTCCAGGGCACCTCATAGGACACCCTTTTCATCAAAAGTCAAACTATTAGTATCAATGCAAAAGAAAACAGTGTCGTATCAAACTACCAATTCTTTAATACATTTGACTTTCATAGTCATGTTTACTAATTACACATTAAAACTGTCATTATCATACTGCTGCGAGAATAGAAATTAAAAGCATGTTTAGTACTAACAACTGTATAATTAATAATTAATGTTGTCGCAATCTCAATTTGTTATTTCCGCAAGTATTATTATCAAATTAATGTTGTTATCAAAAGTTTAAATTTTTATGAAATTTCGAGATGTAACAGGCCACCACCCTGTTGCGTCAACACCTGTTCCCATTGGGTCTGGGCGGGATCTCGGAGACCATGCGGAGGGACTTCAACCCTCAGACTCAAGCCCATAACTCTCTCAAAGAAGAAACTGCAGAGTATGTTGCCAAAACCGAATTTCTTTTCCCTCCCAAGCTTGCACTCCATTAGCTGGCTCTTCATAGTAACCAACAACGTTGTGGACCAGTCGTACATAGTCAGTCTCATACATTCTGCCGCATAGAATATCATCGAAATCGAAGCCTAATGTAGAGCAGTTGAACTTGATATTCTCCCTAGTGTAAGAACTATAATCTTCATACTCAGACTTGCAATGGACTCAATAGGAATCTGGATGCCAACCTTCTGGGTGCCAGGAATGCAATACATGTCTATGTAATCACTAATCATGATTCCACCTCCTACATTGTGGGACCTAAGGATTGCCACATCCCCTCAGCAGGACAAACCTGTGATGAAATAGATATCCTCCACCTCCAACAGAAGTGGTTGACTACCCAGATCGAAGTTATGTGCATCTGCATCCCAGTAATCGACCAAATTATGGAGCAATTGGTTTTGGGCCCTTTGTAGTTAGGGTTTTAACCATAGCCTGTGCAAATGAGCACCTACTAAGGAGAAGGGCCTCTTTAGTAGCAGTTCAGTAAAAACAGTAAATATAAGACAGTAAATACAACAGTAACTACTGTAAGCATGTGCATATTTCAAAAAAAAGTATCTATCTAAGCAGTACTATGAAGAAAAATCTAAACAGTTCTACAATTTGAAGTTGGGAGGTATGAATATGAAGGAAATGAATAGTAAGTTTCTGAACTTACTGAGATATGTACCATACCTCATAGAAGAGAAACCAAAAATCCAAAGGTACTTAAGCTGTTTACCTTTCAGCATTAAAGACAAAATTGAATACGACAGTCCTAAAACATTGGAGGAGGCTATGAGGAAGGCAATTTTCTGTTATGATACCAATCGAAAAAGAGAAGGAATGTCAAACTGGAAAAATCATAAGCCCAACAATTTTGAGCAGAAAAAGAAAAATTTCAGATTTAGTGGAAATTCCGGATTTCAAAGGAAAAATTCTCAGAATCGGAATTATCAAGGGAACAATTCCAGAAATAATTCACAACAGAATTGTACAGCACCCCAAAATGCACCTAATACTACCAAGACCAGTGAGCCAAAGACACATATTAAATGTTTTGAATGTTAAGGTCCCCATTATGCATCAGAATGTCCCTTAAGGAAGCGGAAGACAAACAACATCAACTCTATACAAACTAAACCTACTATTGGAGGCGTAGCAAGGGAGATGCCAAGAATTAACGCGACATTTGAAAATAGGCAAGCAGATCATCAAATCTTTATGGTAGAGATTGAAGGTACGATACATGACCATCCAGTTACTGTTTTAATTGACCCAGGTGCTAGTTTTTTTTATATATCACCAGATATAGTGGAAAGTCTTAAACTGAAAACTAAAAAGTTTAGTAAATCATGGCTAGTTAGACTAGCAACTGGAACAAAGAGGAAAGTATCATATTTTATAGAAAACTGTGTGTTGTCCATGAATCATTTACAAACACAAATTAAGTTGAATATTCTACCTTTAGGTTCTTATGATATTATGGTTGGGATGGACTGGTTAGAAGCCCATCATGTCATCCTCGACTATTATGGAAAAAATTTTACATGCTTAAATGATGAAGGAAAACTGTAGAAATAAAATGCATTCCAATGAAGGTAACCCTTAGACAGATTTCAGCCATGCAAGTTAAGAGGGCAGTTAGGAAGGGATGCCAAATGTTTGCAATAAACGTGGTAAATGATGAGTTTATGGATAAAGAGGACAAACTGAAATTAGAGGACATACCTGTCCTAAAGGATTTTAAAGATGTATTTCCTGAGGAGATTCCAGGATTACCACCCAAAAGAGATTTAGATTTTACCATAGAGTTGATACCAGGAGCAGTACCAAACTCTAAAGCTCCGTACATAATGAACATACTAGAGTTAAACGAATTAAAACCACAGTTGAAAGAACTTATTGACAAGAAGTATATTAGACCAAGTGTGTCTCCTTGGGGAGCACCTGTCATCTTTGTTAAGTAGAAAGATGGAACATTAAGACTATGCATAGATTATTGCCAGCTTAATAAGATGACGATCAAGAATAGATACCAGTTGCCCCGCATAGATGATCTATTTGATCAGCTGCGTGGAGCAACAGTATTTTCGAAGATTGATCTTAGATCAGGATATCATCAAGTACGAGTTAAGGATGAAGATATTTTCAAGACAGCTTTCTAAACTTGTTATGGACATTATGAGTTCGTAGTCATGCTGTTTGGCTTGACTAATGCCCCAGCCGTATTTATGTGTTTGATGAATAATATTTTGCATAAATACTTAGACAAGTTTGTTGTTGTGTTTATAGACGACATTTTAGTATACTCAAAAAGCAAAGAAGAGCATGATGAAAATTTACGGATTATCTTACAAGTATTAAGAGATCATCAACTATACGCAAAATTTAGTAAGTGTGATTTCCACAAAGACACAATTCAGTATCTAGAACACATAATTTTAGTAGAAGGAATCTCGGTTGACCTCGGCAAGATAAGGGCCATTAACGACTGGCCGGTTCCTAAAGATTTTTCGGATGTAAGGTCATTTATGGGCATTACGGGGTATTGCAGAAAGTTTATAGAGAATTTTTCAAAAATTGCCAACCCCATAACTTCCTTGCAGAAGAAAGGAAAGAAATTTTTCTGGGATCAAAAGTGTGCTGATAGCTTTAAGAAATTAAAAGAACTATTGACGACAACACCTATCTTGAGGATAGCTGACCCCAACAAGGATTTTGTAGTTTGTACAGACGCATGCAATGACAGACTCGGTGGAGTCTTGACACAAGAAGGACATGCGGTTCCCTATGAATCTAGAAAGCTGAAAGTACATGAAAAGAATTACTCTACCTATGATTTAGAGTTACTGGCAGTTATTCATGCCATAAAAATGTGGCGTCACCACCTTATTGGCAGGAAATTTACATTATTAACAAATAACATGGGTCTAAAATATTTATTGGATCAGACAAAACTGAACGCTAGACAAGCTAGATGGTTGACGTTCTTAAGTGAGTATGATTTTGAAATTCAGCATATTAAAGGGAAGGAGAACAAGGTTGCAGATTCCTTGAGTCGCAAGACAAAACTAAATTTCATTTCAGCAATTAGTACTTATTCAACTAATTTGGAAAATCAAATCTTGGAAAAAAGTGAAACAGATGAAGAATACAGAAAAATGAAGGAAAAGACAGCAAACAACAGTTCTGAAAATTGTATGGTAGATTACAGAATGAAGGAAAACAGTTTATTACTGTTTAAAAACAGATTGTATGTACCATATATACCAGAAATAAAATTTCTGATATGAAATGAGATGCATAAAAGTCACTATTCTGGTCATTCAGGCTATCAAAAGACCATCACTATGTTGGGAAAAGAATACTATTGGCCCAGAATGAAAGATGAAGTAGAGTGGGTGGACTAAAATGTCCTTTGTTCAGAGTATGATGGTGGGGATGATCGGGAAGCATATGAAACTGACTGGTGGGAAAGGGGTCATAGCTATAATGGATCAAGGATAGTGACTGGGATGAGTGATACTCAAGTTGGTGTAAGATGGCAGGAGACTGCAAAATACTCTGAACAAAGGCGACCTTATTGGGGGTGCTGCCGAGATGATCGATCATGGTGCTAAGAGGCACTGAGGGGACTTCTTCATGGGTTAAAGAACTAGAAGAAGTGTGTTCAAACGGTACTATCATGTGGATTTATACGAGCCTAGGACAGTTCATGCTCGTGATTGCTTTCAATTTTAAGGAGTCTGAAAGCAATAAGAAGACTCTGAAATAATGGAATGGTACCATCGTGTGGATTTGTACGAGCCCAGGACGGTGCATGCTCGTGGTTGCTTTCAATTTTAGAGAGTCTGAAAGAAATAAGAAGACTCCAGGGGGGGTGTTTTTTCGTGTGTTAGTCTCCAAGGCCCGAAGAAGCATAAAAGGATTCAATGAATAACTCTTTTAGCCGGTGTGACTAGAGTATTCCTTTTTCGTAATTAGTGTACCAGGTCCGAAAAAGGGTTAAACTTATGCCAGATAGACACCCTTTCAGGTACTTTAACAAGCATGAAAAGAAGCAAGATTGATCGACGATCTTTTCATTCTTTTAGGAGTCAGAAAAGAGCTTAACAGAAACTCCCTAATTGCCTTTTTCGTAAAGGACTTTTCCGGCCCGAAAAAGGGATAAAATTATACCGAACAAAAGGAATGGCCAAGCAAGGAGAGAGTGTTCAATCAAGGGACATCAATGAGAACCAAGAACAAGGGTGGGGGGGAACACTAGTGGGCCTCCTTGTGGGATGATGAATGGTGGCAAAATAATGAAATAATTGTAGTATGAGTGGAGTGACTGGCTCATGTAAAAATCTGTAACAATCCGATGGTGGTCAATGTCGAGCGCAAACCGAGGCAGCAAGGTGTCGAGATACAATGTTGAAATTGTTCCTGGTGAGAGCGAGAAATGATCTCAAGCATCATCACGAGATCGAAAAACTGAATCCGACGATATAAAAAGTGTCAAAAATGGATAACGGCCGAGGTGGTACGCAAATCGAGATGACAACGGGCTGGTAAAAAATGCCCAAAAAATATGGGGTGAAAGCAAGAAATGATCTCAAGCATCGTCACGGGCTTGGAAAACTGACAACGGTCGATGTGGTGCACAAATTGAGATGGCGACGTGCAGGGAAAAAATTGGAAAACAAAAAGAAATCAAAATGTACAATACGGACCAGTGGGTCCGCGAGTTTGTTTAAGGATAAAAGTGTTTAAGATAAAACCCATTACGAGGGTTACGCAAACGGTGGCCTTCTGAGTCAGTTAGAATATATGCCCCATGTCCAAGGCAAGATGCACTATGTATGTGAGTACGAAGCAGACATAAGAAACCATGAACTGTGGTGGTATAATCAGGAACGAAGCGGCGGAGGAAATTAGATTTCTCCTGTAAGCTCTATAGCTGCCGAAGCATGCGTGGTGCGGGAAGGTCTATGATGGCTTGGACTTTGAGGGGATCAACAATGATTCCTTTATGGGAAACAATGAAACCCAACAACTGGCCTGTCGGAATGCAAAAGATGCACTTGAGTGGGTTCAAGCGGATCTGATACTTGCGATAAAACAGAAAAACTTGTAGGAGGTCATTAAGGTGGTCGGATCGTTGCTTGGAATGTGTTGTGAGATCGTCAAGATAGACTAGTAGGATATGGACCAAGTCATGAAAAAAATAGGTCATGGCCCACTGGAAGGTGGCACCAGCATTTTTAAGGCTGAAAGGCATGACACGATAGGAAAAGGTGCCCCATGGGGTGGTAAAGGCAATCTTGTATTGATCTTCCTTGCGGATCTAAATCTGGTTGTGGTAAACCATGAAGGATAAGACCTCATGGCCCACACACGCATCGATGAGTTGGTCAATGAATGGCGTGGGGAAGTTATCTTTGGGACATGCTCGGTTTAAATCATGGAAGTCAGTACATACTCTGATGGTACCTTGTTTCTTGTTGACAGGGACGGGGTTAGAAACCCAAGTGGTGTATGCAATAGGATAAATGAATCCTGTTGTGCAAAGTTTTTTAATCTTTGCTTGAACGACGGGGAGCTTTGATGGATGAATAGGGCGCTGTTTCTGGCGAATGGGGGGGGGTACATCTGGCCATGTGTCAATGTGGTGCTCTATAATAGCAGAGTCAAGACCAGGCATTTCAGTATAGGACCAGGAAAAGACATTGCAGAATTCTTGGAAAAGGTTCTTGTACTCTCTGATCTCGTGCTCGGTGCAAGAGGCTCCCAAAGTAATGAGTTCAGGGGCACCGGATGGGGTAGAGATATCAATGTGGATTATGGGTGAGATATTGGCCATGTTACCTTCCTCGAAGGCATCAAAAGCGGGAATGGGCTCTTTAAGCTAGTTGACCTTGGCGGGGCGGAAATATTTGGACTCAACAGAGAATTGGGTGGCTGTAGTGGAGGAGGACTCTTCCGGGAGGAAATAGTAACGATGGTGCATATCTTCCCAAGGGCAATCAGGTGTAGTAAGAGCCTCCAGAATCTCCTCATCATTGTGGAAAATTTGGGTTGTCAAATCAGTTGATGAGGGAGTGCTAGTAGAGGAGATCATATAAATGGTATTAATCTCTCCGGTTGGCGGGGATGCTGGGGGATGGATCTCTTCAATAGTGGGGGGAGCTGTCTCGAGGTCCAAATTATTCATCTCGTAGAGAGCGGCTCTGTAATCTGGGAGATCAGGGTAGTGATGTGAGTAATGGCCGTAAATACCACATATTGCACAAGGGTGATTGGTACGCAGTGATTTATCACGAGGCTTCGTGGGAGGGTTGAGTTGGACAACCGGGATGTTGGGGTCATCGTCAAGCATTCGCATGTGTTCCTGTAATGTGGGTAATTGTGGACATTGATGGGTAGCATGGCCTAACTCATCACACAACGAGCATTTGGGAGGAACACGAAACACAGGGGTATTCTTAACTGGTTTAGGCAGGGGTAAAGTAGTGTATGGTTTTGGGCCTCTGCCCCCAGTGTGCTTGATAAGAGGGGATGGATTAGTGGATGATGAAGGGGTAGTGACATCGGGAGGTGGTTGACTAGTAGTGGTGATGGGTTGCACCAGTTGTAGGATGACATTTGGTGTCAGAGGGGAAACGGGAGGCGTGATGTATCATATAGGTAATCCTAAAGTTAAACCAGAGAGGCTAAGGGTAGCCATAACCGGGGCGCTTACTACTCCCAAAGGGGGAAATAGGAAGGGGATTGTATGGATGGGTGTAACACCAACATGACTAGGTACCAATGGTGGTTGGGGTAGCAAGGGTGGTTTATGGTTAGGTTTTGGTGTATTGTGGGAAAGGGTACATAAGTCAGATATTTTGGTCGCGGGTGACGAGGGTGGAATGGCATGGAATGTTGAAGTCATCGGCGTATCTGAGTAGACTCCGGGTCCCACTGAGGAAACCAACGAGGTAGTTGCACCGCAAAAGGTTGTTCAACCATGGAGAGAACATTTTCGGGTACAGCGGGGTCATTGGGATTGTAGTAGGTGAGTTGGTCAACCTTAACCACGCGTCCGTCGTGGGAGAACATCATGGTATGAAAAATGAATGAGGAAACCACCCACGTGGCGTACATGTAACTGCGGCCAAGTAAGAGGTTATAATCAAGCTGGGCGTTGATGACCTCTATGTCAATAAGCATTGTTTTACCAGCCAACTAGATGGCGACATTAGCTAAGAGACCTTGGGGTTGATTCGAACGGCCGTCGTAGGCTCGCAACACAGTGGTGGACTGCTGGAGTGTAGGGGATCCCAACTTCTGACAAATGAATGTGGACATAACACATGTAGAGGCACCTTCATCGATGGATGACAAGATTTCGAACGGATACAGAAACTTGGAATGCTAATGTGGAAGGAAGACATGGTTCGGATTGGTCCAAATCGAAGGCCATCATTCGTGAATCATTTGGGTCAATAGCACCAATGGATGAGAGCAAAGTCTTGCTCTGTGTTGGACATTTTTTTAAGACCTCTAGCACAGACATGGCTGTGGGGGACTGGGCTAAGTCATCTACAATGTTGTAATTAAACATAGCGTGAGCATTGGGGTTATTGTTGATGTAGCGAAGTGGGAAGCGAGGGGCTTCGGAGGTGCCATCTAGTGGGGCTGGAGGTATGTGTAATGACTGATCGGTGGGATGAGCGATGGTATTTTTGTCGGTGGGAGGGGCTTCAGGGGTGGAGCCATATTAGTTTCGACGGGTTTAAAGTTTGAAATCGATGAATGACATAATTAGCAGGTGATGGGTACCTGAGTCTATCATGGGTTGATCAGGAGCGGCATAAGTGATCTGCTGTTGTGGTGGCACGTTTCCTTGAGGGGGAACCAATGACCGAGTGTTCACTATGCCTTGGGATGGTAAAGGATTTTGTAGCACCAAGGGTTGGGTCTGAGGTGGTGGGGGGTTTGGCGGCGCTTGAGGAGCCGCGTGCCCCTGGTGGTGGGCATCATCAGTCCAGAGTTGCCAAGCTCGCTCCAAATGTGGGAAAGCATGTGTGTAATGGCCATAGACCCCTCAAATAGAACAAGGATGGTTTGTTTGCAAATTAGGATTTTTGGCTTGCTTGGGTGGCCTGTCGAGGTTTTGGTTGGCAGGTGCCACGTTATTATTGTTCAGGGGATTAGGAGGTTGGCCGCCTTGGTCTGGAGGAGGGTTATTCCCGTGGTTACGTGCTTTGTCATGGTTTTGTTGGCCTTATTGGCATTGGTTATTTTGGTTGGGCTGTGGATTTTGTTGCGCATACACTTGCCCTTGGGTGGTAGGTGGGTTCTAGGGTTGTGCAGGTGTGGGAGCAGGCTGCGGTGGATAATAAGTAGGTGGAGGCGGTGCAGGTGATGAACCTTGTGGGGGTTGCTGATACATCTGTGTGATAGGTTGGGGGTTTTCCGTAGGTGTTTCCTATGGCGGATAATAAGCAGGGGGGGCTTGAGAGGATACAGGAGTTTGCGCAGCCTACGGGTGGTAATATGGCTGTGGTGCGAATAGGGGGGCGTAAGCGAGGGATGCATGACCAAACCACTGAGGTGGACATAAGGGTCCGTGGGAATAATGGTGATGTGCCATGGGAGCATACGAATTGGTTGCTCCGGAATGGGATGTAGCCTGCGAAAGGTCGGGGCCAGGGCTAGTGCGTGCTATGGAAAAGGGCTAGTTATGCGAGGCAATATGGCCAATGATACCATCTACGGCATGGGATGCCCCCGGCGCATCTTGTCAAGAAGAATCATCGTGGAGGGCGTCAGGTATGATGGAATATAGATAACCAGTCTGGACGTAAATAAGGTCAAATTGCTGGGCTTTGAGGATGGCCTCTTCTTCGTACTGGGGTTGCTCGGATGCCACATCCTTGGCAATGACAGGAAGGAGAGATTTTAGAAACCAATCTAAGAAGATACGGTCATCTAACTTGATTTTGCAGAGGCTTCGGCGTTGATGCCACTCATGAATGTGGTCAGTGATGTGGGTGGCCATATTCTGTCTGCAAGACAGTAGGATCTCAAATCCCACGTCATAGCATACAGGTAACTGAAAGAACTGCAGGAAGGTTGAGGCAAGCAAAGTAAAGGTGGCATGGGTCCCATGGGGCTGCTCAATGTACCACTTAGCTGCAGAGCTAGTGAGGGTGCACTATAACAGAAGGAGTCGGACGGATTCATCTACTATGGAGTTGGAGGGACACCATAGATGGAAGGACATAATATGGTTCTGGGGGTCTTCACCTGCCTTGCCCTCAAACTTAGGGATGTCTGATGGGAGCTTGGTGGGCATGTGAGGCCACGCAGGGTCGTGTCTGATGGGATCGTTAGTCAATCTGGCTAGGTCAGGAAGGTTGAGACTAGCCATGAATGGCAAACTAGTAGAAGGATGTGACATACTGGTGGTTGTCACTACATTAGGGCCAATTCCCCCAAGTGGAGGGGTTGGGTTAGGGTTGGGGACGTTGCCCCCAGGTGGGGGAACAAAAGTGGTATGGGATGGTCCTACACCGCTAAGGGTAGTGTGAGTCACTGGTGGAGTTGGGATGGGTATGATAGCCACTGGAATGGGTACAGTGATCGGAATGGTGGAGGTGGGCCCCATCGAGGGCATACCCAAAGTGGGTGTGGTAGATGGGGTGGTGGTGGATGCTCCACCAATGGTCCCTACAAAGAAAGGGTTGGAAGTCATGCCAACCATGGGGCTAGTTGGTGTAGTATAATTGGGGTTCTCGGACTCTGCCTCATAATCAAATGTGAAATAAGGGGCGTCCAGATCAGGTGACGGAGATTTATGTCCTCGACGCGTAGAGTCAAGTGACAAAGATCGAGATCTATGATGAGTGGTATCAAGTGATGAATATCTACATCTATGACGGGTGATGTCAAGTGAACCATGTTGCGGGGGCTCACCCTGGAGGTGCCGAGAATGTCTCAGGGACTCAATGGTGACAGATGGTGTCAAGTATCTGGGGGTTGTGTCAAGTGAAAAATAGCTCAAAACCCCTAATGCAGCTGAGTGTGCAGAAGGAGAGCACAAAAAATATGGCACTCAGGCCAACAACTGGCTCAAAACGCTCACTGTAACAGCTGTGATACAATAAGCGGAGCGTTAACAACAATGGTCAGAAAACCAACAAGCAGTAGGTTTCCTAAAAAATAAAAATAGTGGACTCGCTAGACCAAAGGTAGGTAATGGAGCATGCAAACACCTAGCTAAATAGTATTCTGACTCAACCAGACATATCCTCTGCAAGGTGATGAAATCCAAGTCAGACAATATGGAACAGAAATAGAACAGAAAAACTCTATAAATAGAACAGAAATAACACTACAGAAAAAGGTTGTAGGTAAGTAGGGATACAGATAGGACAGATGGTTGTGCAGGTGCAGAAAATATTGCAGCAAAGTTCTGGGTTCAAATAGGGAGAAAGTGCAGAAAATGGATCGCGGATCTGTGGCGAAGCTGCACGATCAGATCGCGGGAAACAAGTTGACAGTCGCGGGCGAGCCGTAGGAAAATGGCTGAGAGATGCAGGCGGATCGTAGGAAAATGGCTGAAAGTCGTAGGCGGATCACAGGAAAATGGCTGAAAGCCGCAGGCGAATTGCAGGAAAATGGCTAAAATCCGTAGGCAGATCGCAGGAAAATGGCTGAAAGCCACAGGCGGATCATAGGAAAATGGCTGAAAGCCGCAGTCGGCTCACGGGAAATAGGATGAGAACCGCGGTCAGATCACAGGTAACATACTGGAAACCGCAGGGAGATCCCAGGAAACAATCTGAGAGCCACGGTCGGATCGCAGGTAACAGTCTGAAAGCCGCGGTCGAATCGCAACTGTGGGGAAAAAATTCACGATTTACGGTAGCAAACCGGACTGTCAAAAGGGACAGCTGAAAAGAAAAAACAGAAAAATATTGTAGAAAACTAAAAATTTCTAAAAACTAAAACCAGAAATTCAAAGGAACACTAAGGGAGTCGCCAAAACTGTAGCTAGGGTTTTCACCCTAGCTTGTGCAAATGAGCACCTACTAAGGAGAAGGGACTCAGTAGCAGTTCAGTAAAAACAGTAAATACAAGACAGTAAATAAAACAGTAACTACTGTAAGCATGTGCATAAAATAACAGAAAGATAATAAAAATGGTTTTTGTATTGATTATACCTCCAATGTGGGGTTGGTGAAGCTCTTGCAGTAGTCTAGGAGGGCTACTTCCAAGCTCCAATAGGTTCCTTCTCCTTCTCCAAAGTGTTTTGGGTATGGGCCAAAGGGGCACTCAAATGTGAAATTAGCTCAAAAGAGTGAGCTAGGGTTTCAGGAGTGATTTTGGCATAGTGAGGATAGGGATGACTATGGATGTGAAATGGGGAATCGACATCACCTATTTATAGGGTTTTAGTGGTGGAGTGCTGACCCATGGTTTTGGGCACCATATGGTTTAGGTCAGCTGTATCGGGTTTTTGCTTCCTCTTTTTCCTCTTTTTAGTATTTTATTCCCTTTTTAGAGGGTTTTTGCTATTTTTGGAGGAATTTAACTTATTTTGGGGAAAAAAGGGGGGTTTTGGCCTTTTGGAGGCTTTTTAATGGTTTTTTTGGGGTTCTAGAGGCAAATATGATAGGAAATATGGACAAATGAGTCATGTAATGCAGTATATGAGGTAGTGATCACTTTTTAGGTGTTAACACCCTTAAACCCCCAAATATCCAAAACGTATATAGACTGCATGCTTGTAACGCTTGTTGAGCAGGTAAATCTTGGCGTACGTGCTCATCAACAATGTCAAGTTCCCTTTCTCTCAACTCTAGGACCATTCTGGAGGAAAAAATAATGCAATTTTTTAGTTTCCATGTATTAAAAACTATTGGGCCTTGTAAATGCCCCTTTTTTACCACACTTATTATATCATTTTTCCTTGTTATACCCTACTTTCATAAACCATATACATGCCTTCCTTCCAGATCATTCAGCAATCCAAACAAAGTATAATTCATTATTGCTTCATTTATTTAATGCCTAAGATTGTTATGGTTATGAATTCTAGCCTTTGATTTATGCGAACTTATGTTGATTTCATTAAGTCAAGATCAAAGCACAGGTGTATCAGCCACAATGCCTTGGGATAGAATCACACATGGTGCCAGCTGTTACTCTTTAGAAGTTAATTCCTCAGATTCAAAGGGACAATGCATCTTTCCACATGAAGCTGTAATAGGTCTTCGCTGAAACAGAGCATTGTTGCAATAGACAGGACACCTCCCAATTGGTTAATCTGTTGAATCCATTGACTGCTAGAGTAACAATATCCTTCATGTCTAACGGCCTCATTCAATATGGTTGTAACATTTTTAGTTGTAACTCCGCAGCATGAAGATCATAGATCTTCATTGCTGCGTGAAATTAGTAGATCATGAACTGTACTTGGCATGTATAAATATGGGAAGGCTTTCCATGTCTGGGGGTTGGTTAATTATCATTTTGTATGGGCTGTAACAGAGAGTTGAGATTGTGGATTACTATCTTTAACGAAGAGCAAAGTTATTCATATTTATGTGTCTTAATTTGTGGTAGTTCACGACGTCTCTGTTAGAAGGCCAGGGCCCACCTTCTCACAAATATTGCCGAGTTAAGTAGGTAGTTAATTTTATTTATTTTTCATGTTGTGTGGTGTGGAATCACATTAGGTGTATTACTGTTAGCTGCAACAGAGAATCTATAATTGCATTATTTCCTGGTAGTTTATCATTGCATCATGAATAGTTGCAACTGTGTGGTGTTATAGTCGACTGTGTAGGTTATTTACTTGATGCATGGTGTGTTAGAATCAACTGTTACAGCTAATCTCAGCTCCAATTTCTTTCAGTCATTTATGCATTCTAGGATTTCCAATATTTATCAATTTAGAGTTCAAGCTTGTGTCTAATTCTAGTTGTTGTTGTATCTTTATTGAATTCATTAGATTAGGCAGATTGTGATTGAGTTACAGTAGTTGCTGGATGAATCATTTTGGTAAAGATTGAATACTGTAGTTTGATAATTATAGGATTTAACTTCTTGCAAAAGTAATCTAGTTCATTTTTATTCCTAGATCAGTAACTACTGGGTTGATTTCTGTAGGAAGATAATTTTACTTTGAATTCCTAGATGTATGAGTTAGATTAGTTTTATTTATGGAATGAATCTGGTTGAGCAGATAGGTAGGACAAGTTATCTCCATCTTACTCAATCAGCTACTTGAATTGTTTATGCATAGATTGTGCATATTGCCATTGAAATAAAAGACTTCCTCGGGTTGACAATTTATATTGAGCATCCTATGTGTTGGTTGTAATTAATTAGCATATAGGGTGACCAACATTTTGGCTCCATTGCCAGGGATGGTAATTTACAGGCATATATAGTAGTTTATTTCTTTAATTTCATTTTGGTTTTATCATTTACAGCATGCATGAAAACAAGAAAAACAAATTGGGAACCCCCTTTGAACACTAACACTGCAGGAGGAAGAGGTCGAGGTCGTAACACGGGTCTGGGAAGACAAACATTTATTGATGATATAATTGCTAAGGCTGATTCTTCTACCAGACCACTGTGGACGTCTACATGAAGAGGAAATTTTGTTCCTCCCAATCTTGAGAATTCAGCATCAACAGTGGAGAACGCAACGGGACCATCGACTCCCAGTGCAGAAAAGAAACCTCCTGAATAAAAGGGAAGCAGTGTGGGTGCACCAGATAGAGAGGAGATTTATCATATTAACGGGACCAGATTTACTAAGGAAGTGTGGTTGGAGACTCGCCGAGAAGCAAAGGAGGTGTAACATCCCGAAATTTACAAAAATTTAAAATTTTTCGATATAGCTTTTAATGCGTAATCTAACTGTGCAGAAATATAATAAATGTTTAAATGTCGTCTTGCTATGCAAAAAGCTATGTTGGTCAAAAGTGTAGTGTTTGCGACAAGATAATTAATATCCTCATTTCGATGTTAAACTCACTCAACTGTACTTTCACAATTCTTTTGTTGCTGATCCAATGATATAAGTTTATGTGTGTTAACTATTGTTCTTCTATTTGATGATGAAGGGGTCCTACAGATATTGCCCCGAGGCTTACTTAGCATTCGTGCTAAAGCATTTGAATCATCCTTTTTTGCAGATTATAGGTAAGAGCTTTAGTGTTTACGACATGTGACCGAAGAGTTTCTAACCAATTTCCATGTCTCCAAAGTCTTAATGATTTAAGAGACATAATGTTGAAAATGCTATTGGTGAAAAATTCAATTAGCCTAGTTTGTAAAACATAAGTATGTCAGTTGTAATATTCACAATCCCTGTACTAACCTTTTATTAAATTGTTCAAACAATTGAATAGGATCCATATATCATAGTTTAACTCTATGTATTGTTATCGTGAGTTTCTATTCGATGCAAATTATGAGAATAACCAATGTTTATATGTGATGGCTAAGTGCAAATAAAATGCAATATCTATATGCAATTCTTTATATATACTCTAGAGCCTAGGAATTACATGCAAGATTTGATTAAATTCTAACCTAGGAATTATTGCAATTCATATCATAGTCAAATGTTGGCCTATGAACTATATATAAATTTCTATTTAATTTTTATACTATATTGAAATATATATATATATGCCAAGTCCTATACTTAGTCCTATGAACAATAATTATATGGCCTTGTGTGTGCATCTACGTGACCCTTTTTGACATTATGGATTCTTAGCAATGAATCCGACACCACCTTGACTTACCACAAGGTGTTATTACATAACCGAGTTGGGAATTTTATCAATGAATCAAAACATTATAAGAATTGGGTGATATTAACACTATAAAGGTTTCGTGTTAGCAGGCACTTTGGTTTCCCTTTGCATTTAATACTCCCAACTGCAGAGACAGTGGAATGTCTCCGTGGACATCGTCGTGGTGCTAAGCACGTGATTGTGTGGTGATGGTTCAAACATCGTGACGAGCTGTAAGTGTTTTGGTTTGAATGTTAACTGAGTTGTCCTCCTTGGTGGCTATGGTAATGATGGTGTCTTTAATATGGTTGTTGCTTGGGTTTACGTGAAAACCCTTCGGTGATCTCCACCGTTGATCTAGTAAGGGTTTAGGCTTTGGGATCGAACCCTAACCACCACTATGTTCTATGAAGTTATTGTTTCCTTGGCATTCGATTTAGTGGCTTTGAAGAGAGGCCGACAGGCCGAGAGCCTTCAAGGTTTCGTTAACAGGTTTTTGTGGAGTGCCCACGGTTCAAAATCGTGACCTGTTGATAGCTTAAGAGCCGATACTCTCATGGTGTTTTACAGTGACAGCTTGTAATCAAAGTTCCAGAATGAGCGTTAGATTCTTCGTGGAAGTTGGTTCGATACTTGGATTTTCTTGTCTGTTAGGTGATAGTTTTCAGAGTTGTTGTCCACCCTTCTTTGCATTTGATGATGGAGTAATGGGTATAGTTTGCAATGTCTTTGGCATTCTACTCCGGGATTCAAATAAAAAGGTAATGTTCTCGGTTCGAACCTTGTGTCTTCCATTCTATTTGAGAGTTTCAATTATTGTTATTTCCCCTGTAATGAATTCTGTCAAACGCTTGTTTTAACCACACTCGTGTTCAAATGGTAGGTATCTTTGTCGATGGCTTCCCAGCTCAGGTTTTGATAACAGGAAACTGCAAAAATATCGGTAAGCCTTGGTGGTTACCTTGTTACTCCGGTTAGATGACTATTGTGCCTTCATGTGTGTTTTTCCGAGACTTCATGTTTTCTTGGGCTCTAAGGATTGATTTTCATCGAAAACCTGTGAGTTGTTGGTAGCTTGGGGAGAATAAAATCCTCGACCTTTTCATCGTTGTTTTCAGTAGTATTTGTTTTCCATTGTATAATCCGTAAAATAAAATACTAAGGAGAGGGTTTTACCCTTCTATTGTTCTCGGTAAATGAAAGGATTTGTTGTTATGATAACAATGTTGAGTTTTCTGAAAGTAGATATCTAAATCGAGCAATTCGTATGGTTTACTATTTAATAGTTTTCAATTGAGAAGCGATAATGTAGTCACAAGTTGATGCCGAGATGCTCTTAAAATTCATTCCTGTCAATTTTTGTGATGGCCGTGAGCCAAAATCCAATGTTTTTGTTTTCAGTTATGAAATGAATCGTGATCAGTTTCTTGTTCTATTTGAAACTTAACTAAACTATTAAACTGAAAGATAAATGTTGATATTTCTAGGGTTTGATAAGTGAAGAGTACGAACCTGTCATAAATCTTAAGTTTGTAAACGAAACTTTGTTTGGATAACATAATAGTTCTTTGTTTTATTAGTTGTGATAACTATGGAAAATGATGAAGCCACAAGCTAGGGTTTCTAATCCTATGTTGAATGTGAATGGAATTAACTGTAGTTTAAATAAATAAATAATATAACAGAAAATGAATACTGTGCATCAAGATTAGTGATAAATAATTATGCATTGTTTGAAATAGAAAGAGTTATGTTTGTTTATGCGATTATATTTACTTGCTAGAAGTATTGGATAGCAGTACTATGTACTTAGGAAATAATTATTTTGTATTTGTTATTTCAATAAAACTTTGTGAAATAAAAATACAGTGAACCTTAAACATTTGACTGATGAAAGAAAGGATAAGAGAAAGACATAAAATTATATTATTTAATACAGAATATTAATGGTAAGAAAACTAATGAAATACAACAGTATTGATCTTCTCATTCATTTGGCAATCTGCCTATCAATTTATCTACCTTAATCTCTTATCTGTACTAGAGTACAATGCAGAACCATTAGCATGCGGAAAAATGCAGAGAAATATTTTATTCAATTCATCTTACATAATCATTACTATACAGAATCTTAATTAGGTCAGAAACTAAAATAAATGCATTTGTTTAATAATATCCTTGGAAACAGTAAATCAATAATTGCAGATAGAAATTTTAACTACTTAGAATTAGAAAAGACAAGTAGAACCTGTAAATGAAGATAGGGCCAACAAACACCCAAGGAGGCCTGTTCCTCCCAAAAATTTTCAGAAGAAGTAGCCAAAACTACTTGCTTCCTTTGGACCCCTGAGCTTGCTTACTGAACCACTAAGTAGATGGAATCTGTGTAGAAGCAAGGCACTCAGTAATATAACTTCTGCACTCAGTAGTATAACTTCTGCACTCAAAACATGCCTTCTGCACTCAACAATGTAACTTCTGCACTCAGTAGTATAATAGGTAGACTTACACCATGATCAAAAACTCAGCATATCCCCTCATCGAATCTCTTGGGTGCAAGCACAACAAAACCCCAAGGTAAATTTCCTCATCAGGAAAAGTGATGAACCTCAGTTCATAATTCGATGTCTCTTATATAGATTGCCTAGGTCTTTAGTGGTCCGTTTTGAATAAATGAGCCTCAAGCTCCAGTCCCACCTTCCAGGGAAATATGACCACATTTCAAGGGAGTTGTCCCATACCAACAGCTAGTTAGTTGCATCATGATGCTACCACTTGTCCATTGCCTTATACCCCAAATTCCATTCCACCTAGTGGGTCGGTAAACACTCGTTCAACAGTACCCTTAGGTGTTTGTCTCCTATTTAATTTATTAAATAATAAAATATTGTGTATTTACAGTCATCCTTGGACACTTGTCCAATATAAAACTTTACAATAAAAGTTAACATAATGTTTCCAACATAAAATGTTTTTCAGTAAAAAGGGTATGTTACAGGAGGAGAGAAGGCAAGAAGAAGAAAATGTTGATGTATTTGTAACTTTGGAAGATATTCACTTGTATATTGTATTTGTACTTTATTGTATCCCCAACATAGATGTATTATTCCTCCGATTGGAAGTTTCGTCAGTTTTATTGTAAGTGTCGTAGCTTATACTTGATGGGTTATTAGACCACCTTGATGGGGTCGGCCCTGTATGAGTCATGTGGGTCAAAGGGTTCTTAGACCACCCTAGTCGGGGTTAGCCCAGTCAGCATTATGTTAAGTGGTTAAGTTGAGGCCGACCTAGTTGAGTAAAGGTCAAGTCAAGTTAGTGTATAAATAGAGAGTGTGTCTCTCTCATTTTACACATTCTATTATTCACTCACTTCGCATTCGTGAGAGAAGAGGAGGATGCGCACAAGTGGAGGAGGATCATGCTGCTGAAGATATATATATCTTGGGTTTGATCATGGTGATCCTTGTATTGATGCTTATTCTATCTCTGAGGAAGTTGCGGGGTTTTTCACCTTCTTGGTTTTCCCCGGTGAAAAGTTTTGTGTCTCTTGTCTCTTATCTCTTATGCTTTATATGTTGTTCTTTCAGTTAAGATACTAGATCAAAATGTATTAAATTATGAAAAAATAGCATGGTATCAGAGCTAGCCTGAAAGAAGGCATGGTATTGCATTTATGACACTTGTTGAACTTGCGAAGCCAGGGCTTGATATAGTAAAAACCAGTCATCGTAGCACTTTCGCTATAAATTAATTTTGGCAAAGTTTCCAGATCTAAAAAATATTACATGTCGAAGTTAAGATCCCCATGTACCTTGTGTCCGAAGGAGAGCCTTTAATTCGTTGTACTTTCAGATTTATGATCTGTACAATATAGGGTTTTTGCCTCTTCCAAATCTTAGTCATAAATAGGTGACCTAGGAAAAAAGGTCACAACTTGGGCTAGGAAGCTCCAAATTAAATTTCATAAAAATTGGCAGGTAAGGCACAGACTATACATTCACAGGTCTGATTTTCAGAGTCCAAAATTGAACCAACGACACGTGGCACTCCGTACAAGTTCGCTCTCCTGTTTTATCCCATAAAATGGTCACGTTGCGACAATTAGCATAACTCTCTCTTAGAGAATCCATTTGAGGTCAAACCTGTGGGGTTGGAAATTTAACAGGTCAGGATACCACATGCAGAAGTTTCATACCTTCTAGATCCAAAATTTCTGAGTTACACTAGAAACAATCAGGTGCATATTTATGTCAAAACATAATTGGATTTTGAGCACCTTCATTCATGGCTACGGGAATTTAGGGTTTCAGAGAAAGTTGGATTTTTTGTAATTGGAGACCATGGCCGGATTCTCCTCATCAAAATCTAAATTTAGAGACCAAGATCAAATTTTTTGGTTGGGAAGAAGGGCAGGATTAATCAAACCCTAGTTAGGGACTTTGATCGGAAAGGTGAAAAATTAGGGCTTCTACAAAAATGGTAATTTTTTAAATCCGTGACCATATCTGGAAGATCCTTGGAAAAATCAAAGTTTATAGATTTGGATCAAACTATTTGGTTTGGGTGAAGCTCTGAGAAACTCAAACCCTAATTCAGGGTCCTCCCTAGTGAATCCGGAAGATTGAAAAGCAAATTTGAGGGGTGAAACTTTGCAGTTTTCAAATTCTAAGTATATGAGGTTGATCAGCTCATCAAGGCACATCTTTCCATCCATTTAGAAGTTTGAAATTCAAAATTCAAAATTTTAGGGTTTCTCTGACAAACCCTAATCCAGCAGATCCAATTTCAGCAAATCAAAGTGGATTGGGTTAATCCTGGAAGAGAATGAATTTGACACCTGCATAAGTGAAGAAGTTCAAGTTCCAGAGGGAGATGAGGCTAAGGCCTTACATAAGAAGTCTACAAGTAATCTCGATAGGTATGACTTGAGGAGATATAGGTTTGTTTTGAAATATGTTCATGATTAAGGTTATGATATGTTTGTCTTCATATTATTGAGGTTAGTACAATATTGATTAATGTTAGACTTGTCTTATCACCCTAGTAAAAGTATGAATGCATGTATAGGGTTATGACATTTATGATTGTACTAATGCACCATGATGTTGTATGAGGTTGATGTTGTCCGCTAACATGTAAGGTACATCAAGAAAGATAAATCAAGTTCTATATCAAGAACATATGACCATGGTGACATAAAGACAAAGACTCTTGAAGCTATACTTACGAGGTATGTATAATTTGGTTCTACAATGCTTAACCTATGAGATATGCAAGTTACTAGCACAAGTCATTGAAGAGAACAAGAAGACATTATGCGGGTATGTTAGACATAACTAGCAAACATGATAACCAGGTATGTTTTTCCTATTTCAAGTTAGAATCCTACCTTGTGTTAGGATCTTATACTTTTGTATGAATGATAATGATTATCCTTGAAGTTAGAAGTTTAAGTAATCAAGGGTTTATGCATATTATGTTTCTTACTTTGATTGATGATATGACTAACCAGAAGAGTCCTATGGTCAAATAAGATTATGCATGAGTAAAAGAAGTTTTCCCTGAAAATGCTAACGCTTATTACCTATGTATGAAATGATCATGACCATACATGTTAATTTTAATTAGGATCATAATGTTTTTATAGTATTGAGATTATACTAATGGATGTATGATCATGTATGGGATCTTGAGGATGACACTAGTGCACACTTAAGCATGCATAGTGGTCCAGGATGAATATAAGTTCAAGGACAGGTAATCCAAGAAGCAAAGATCAAGAGGGAGAACACTCCAGTAGTTCCTGCAAGGAAGAAATGATTGAGAGGGATTCCACCCTACAACTAAACAAAGATAAGTATTTGAATTGTTATATATATGATTACTTAAATGATGTTGTTCAGTCATGTACATGTTCCTAGATTTAGGATGTATATTATGCATTTTAGAAAAGGTTGCATTAATGAACAAGATACTACTAATATAGTAATGGGTAATTGGCCTATGGTTCTGTACAACATTCCATTGCTACTTATCTAGAATGAAACCTCTTTGCTGACATGTTGGGAGTTGTGCACACTCTTAACAATGTTCTGGTAGAGATGGAAGGCATCTAGAAAGTTACGGAATATGGATAAATGTTGTATTGAAACATTGGCCAAGATAATTGCATGACTGTATGACATATGTATTTATGCATAAGAATGTGTTTTTGAAAAACTATGAGAAGTTTCTAATCATGCAATTGGACTTGTCTTGTAGGAAAGACTGTGTACCATCACCTACAAAAAAGGACTACAACATTTGTTCCAACAATGAAGATCAAATAAAAACTATCTATTGAAGATATTGAAGAATCTGAAGTTCCTAGGATCTGAGATGCAGTAATGGAAGAATGCCATGATCGAGGAGTACCAGTCGATCATGAAGAATGATGTCTGGGATGTGGTTCTGAGACAAGAAGGGAAGTTTGTTGTGACTTCCAAGTGGATCTACAAGATCAATCTTGTTGCCAAGTTCGAGATGAAGAACTTGGGATGATGCACTACTTTCTAGGCATGGAGGTGTGGCAGAGTGCAGATGAAATCTTCCTTGGACAAGGAAAGTATGCAGTAGAGATCCTGAAAAGGTTCGGGATGATGGACTGCAAGGCCATGGCCACACCTATGGAATCGAACCTGAAGCTTCTGTGTGATGCTTCATTTGATCTGGTTGATGTCACTTTGTATCATCGGATGATTGGGTCCTTGATGTATCGGACGAACACGAGACCAGATATTTGTTTTGTGGTGAACACATTGAGCCAGTTCCTGATGGATCACAGAGGTGTTCACCTAGTTGCTGTAAAGCACATTCTGAGGTACCTGAAGGGTACAATTAATTATGGGCTCAAGTATGATGCGAATCAAAAGTTTAACTTGCAAGGTTATGTTGATTCAGATTGGGCAGGCAGTGCTACAGATCGGAAGAGCACTTCTGGGTGCTGCTTCAGTATGGGATCAGGTGAGATCTCTTGGTTTAGCAGGAAGCAGTCCTGCGTAGCACTGAGTACAGCCGAAGCAGAGTATGTTGCAGCTTGTTCGGCTAGTTGTGAGGCAGTATGGCTTCGGAAGCTACTATCTGAGTTATTTGATCTCCCATTGGAGGCTACTGGTATCTTTTGTGACAACCAGAGTTGTGTGAAGCTGTCTGAGAACCCGGTGTTCCACAACAGGTCGAAGCACATTGAGATCAAATATCACTATATCAGAGATATGGTGCAGAGAGGAGCAATGAAGCTCCTGTATATTGCGACGGATGAGCAGGTTGCGGATGTGTTAACGAAACCACTAGCCAAAGTGAAGTTTGAGTACTTCAGAGAGAGGCTTGGTGTTCTTCAGATTGAAGATACTTTGAGGAAGAAGTGATGGACACATTTGTAGGAGCCATTCCAAGCATGGTAAGAGGAGGATCCTTCCCATGGCTATGGATGTAAGCACTATGTGATTAGCATCAGGACGATGCTCCAGTTACTGCTTTGGATATGCATCAGTTCGATGCTTTGTATGATCAATTGGATCATGTATCAGGACGATGCAGTGATGATGATCAAGATGATCATGTGTGATGAGTATCAAGACGATGCTCTGGATGATATGCATTAGGACGATGATCAAGATGATCATGTGTGATGAGTATCAGGATTATGCTCTGGATGATATGCATCAGGATGATGCTATGATGATGATCAGGATGATCATATGTGATGATATGTATCAGGTGGATGCATTGCATGATCAGTTGGATCATGTGTGATGAGTTCCGAAGACATAGATGCACATGAGCCATTCTCACATGGTGGTAGGTGTGTCCTCCCATGGTGCAAATATAAGGGCTAGGGCCATTCCGACATGGTTGAAGTGTGTCTTCCCATGGTCGTTGATGTAAGATCTGTTCCATTCGAGCATGGTTGAAGTGTGTCTTCCCATGGCTGGGATATAAGTGTTGTGCCATTCGAGCATGGTTGAAGTGTGTCTTCCCATGGCTGCGATATAAGTGTTGTGCCATTCCTAGCATGGTTGAAGTGCTTCCCATGGCTATGGATATAAGTGCGATGCCATTCTCGCAGGCGTGGCAGAAGGTGGGGAGTCCCCCATTGAGCTGGTCTCTTGTCCAGCTCCAGTTGGGTAACCATGCGAAGGTTACACCTATTAGACGGGTTCTGCGGCTCACAATTGATATTGAAGGCATGAAGACTTATGCTGACTTTGATGTTATCGAAATGGTTGAGGGAGAAATCTCTTATCCTGCATTATTGGGGATAGGATGGGCTAACGATAGTGGAGTTGTCATTAACTTCAAAAAGTGCATGATGACCTTTGAGAATCGTGATTTCAGAGTTATAGCCCCATTGGATCCGGCTGAAGGACGCCACTATGTGGATCCCATAAAAGATGATGATCCCACTAGATGGGACCATGCATTCAATATTTTTGAAGATTATATTCATCCTACCGCCTATGGTGAGTTGGAGTGGTGCAGCGAGATTTCTATGTCTTCCGACTCCGATGATGCATTAGAGCATTGGCAGAATCGAATGCATGAAGTACCATTCTAGAAATGTAGCTTAGTCACACAATCCTTGTGTCGGGTTGCGACAGAAACAATCACATTGCCCGTCTATGAGGGGTTGCCTGGCCTGAACACCTTCTTAGCAGAATTTGAAGACCACGTTTCAAAACCACAACGATTGCTAGCCTTGGAATATGTGCTGAAGGCTATTCCAGCACGTTGGTGGGTGACACATAAGAAATTCATTAAGAATTGGTCACAATGTCGAAGGTTGATGATGGTTCGGTTCGACGATACTGAGGTTTATCACACTGGCAAGTATGATGGTCGGACAGATCCCGGTGATCATGTGATGGAGTGCCAACGATTGTGGGTAGCGCGACCCAAAGATGAGTGGGTTCATGCTTTTGTTCATACATTGGAGGAGATACCCCGCTCATGCTACACTGTATCCGAATTGCGCTGTGACATTACAACATGGGGGGAGTTGATGATCTATTTCACTCACACATTCACTTTTACGGATTCCAATCCTGATGTCCATAATGCCTTGCAGCTCATCCGCGATGTGGTATTTCAAGTTGTTCTGGCAGCCTACATTGTTGGCCCACACACACAATGTCAGATGCAGTCTCTCATGGAGTGCTTCAACATAAGTGGTGGCCTGGAGGATGATGATGATCCCCAGAATATTAATGTTGGCTTAAACTGAACCTTAGGTTTCAAATTAGACCCAGGTTCTTTGCGGTTCTCTCTTTTGACCAACAAAACCCCTTCACACCGACCCTTTCAGCAACAACCTACGAGCAGTTTGAGGTCTCACCCGAGGTGTATCTTATGGGGTACTGCAAAATTAGGTTTCCACAGTAAATGATGAGTTGTTTATATTGTTATACCTCAATATTACACATTATGCATTAGTGTCGCATCCTTGTACTAGCGACCTAAACGACAATTTCCCTTAAAGATCATCTGAACATCCAGAGTGAAAACCATTGACTGAATACTGAAAGCAAAACCTTTTTCTGCCATCTACCAGCCCAACTTAGCCCTGTTTGTGAGCACTGCCGCTCCTTGCACATCTACAAGGGCGCGGTAGTTAGCACTACCGTGTTTTGCTCCTTCTCTGGGGCGCGGTACTACCGCGTTATGCTCAGTTATAGGGGCGCGGTAGTCTGAAATTAGCCTTTTTGCCTTGGATTTTGGGATTTCGACCTTCGAGGAGATTTTGTTGGGATTACCATCTTTGGATCGATCCTAACTCCTTCTTTGTTTAGCTGGCCTGATCCACTAAACCCTCCATAGATCCACACTTCTCTCTTGTTGGTTAGCCTTCCCATGTGCTATAAGAGAGAAGCTTTCCATGAGCCAAAGAGAGGACTTTTGGAGCATCAAACCTATGATCTTCATACTTCTGCAGAGATAGCTAGAGGAAGCACTTGGAGCTGGAGGATTAGCTTGGACATCAAGCAACCTTTGTAAGCACTCTTCAAGTTGATAATAAAGATAACTTGTCTTGTTTTCCCAAATCATTTGTGTTAATTCTGTTTTAATGATATGATTTGTATCTTTCATAGATTTAGATCCTAACTCATGTTTTCAGATTGCTAGAGAATAGTACATGCTTGTGTTTTGGTTCCATTGTTAACAGGTTTACTTGTGAGGACTTGGAGCTTGGAGCAAATATCAAAGACAAGCGTTTGGACATAAGGTCAGTTAAACTCCTTCTATTCTCTCCAACATTTTAATTCTGAGATGTTTGTTAGATCTAGGGATTCAAGGTAGCATTTGTTTCCTTTTTGTCTTAGTATAGAGTCAGTACATCCTGCTTTATCCTAAGAGAGTTTCTACCTATCCGTAGGGAGAAATTTCTACAACAATATGAACAAGCTGTGCAGCTTACGACAGAAGGATGGCGCTGCGGGGAAAAGTGATGCGGTACACACTACGCTGCGAGCAACTACGGTGTGATGATGGAAACACTGTAGACCTCACTAAGGGCTTCTTACTGTTGCGAATATTCTATTGGAACTGCGAATTACCCACACTTATCCTCTACTTGGAAGATCTCAGAAACGTTAAGGCACTGAAATGAATATCACTCATCCATTCATTCAGGAACTTACTGGTTATCTTTCTAGCATTCATTCAAGAACTTGGATTATTACAATGTGAACTGAAATGATAGACATGACTAACTATGCCTCGTTCATTCACTGTGTTTAAGAAAGTATTTAAACTTAAATGACTGATTCACGATCTTAACATAGAATTGAAATGTTTGCCATTCATCTGCTTCCGTGGAACCTAGCATATCATTCCCAAACTTCTCCTATTGGTAAATGCATATCAAAGTTCTCATATTATAGCATGCAAGGAAACATTCAAGCATTCATTCTATAGAAAATACAGTCAGTCATTCATTCATAAACATCATCGCATAACACAGGATTTAACATGGTTCACTTCCCCGGATGGAAAGCTACATCCACAAGAATGGTTGGTAATATATTTCTTTCAAAAAGGGATGGGGCAACCGTTCTTAGTCTGGGCACTCAGCTGCAGACTCTCCTTTCTCTCGACTAGGTCTTTGTGCACACGGCTGTAGAGCCTTTACAATATTCTCAACTCAGAGAGATTTTACAATACAAAAAAGGTTATCTCAATATTACTCTAATAACTAGCATCTAGTATCCAAAAATAGAGCAACCCCATCTGATACAAAAGTGTATTCTTAAATAGATCATGCCCGAAGGTCATGTTTGTACAATGTCGAAGGCCTAAAACCCAAAACCCTAAGGGTTTCCAAAACTGCGTCGGTTTTTTAAACCGGCTTGTTGGCTCCTGATAGCATCTGCTTGATCATGGCGGATCTCCACATCCTCATTCTGTCGCTATCGGCCTTCCTGTTCCACGCGTACCTACAGGCTGCTTTTGCTAAACCATTTCTCTCTAACGGTTTTACCTTCTAAGCATGCCAAACGTCGCTTTCCTTAACAACCCACGCGTGGCTGCCTTCCTGTTTTGCCTATGTCCGCCACTTGGAAAACCTGGAATATATTTCCAAAAATGGCTGTTACCGGTCGAACCGGTAGCTACACTTGATACTTATCCAGCACACCACTTTGTTGGCTCCACGTGTCCTCCTAACTCCATAGCACTGCTTTTGCGCAGTACTGGTCTTCGCATCATGGCCAAAACTTCGATGCTGTGCCCAACTCCGCAGTCTGGTCAAAAGTTGGATGTTGCGCACAACTTCGCAGCATCCTCAATACTTAGCCAAAATTGTATTTATAAGCTGCACTCAGCTCAGCTTTCCCTGCTTTCCTCAAAAAGGTGCTTCCAAAACTTTATCTCAACCTGGGCCCAACATGTCCCTAACACTTACATGTGGCCCATCCCCGAGCCACTGATTGTTTCAACTGTCTCACTCTGCGCCGCGATCGGTGGAACGAACTTGGCCGCGAACTCGTCATATGTACTGCACAACTGCACCACTGCTTCTCTTGTATCCTCCTCAACCTATTTAACTGTCTCAAGCAATGTTGGAGTTATTTGTTGTCCAATTTGGTCTTGTACTTGCTCCTAGTTATCGCGCAGTTCTGCTAACTTGTCTTCAATCTGCTGTGATACCGCCATGGCACTCTCCAGGATCTGCTACGACTGATTATCTATCTCAGTCTCTTTTTGTCGTAATTCCTGTACTTTTTTCTTTAAGCTGGATATCTCCTTGTATCTCGACAGCCTCTCTCTGGGTGGCAGAGCTTTAACCTCTGCGTTCAACTTGTCCAGCGTGGTCTATTTTTCTTGTACCACAATTTTGACCTGCAGCAACCCCTGATCCTCTTCAAGGGTCGTGATTGCCTATGAAACCTTATCCAAGAGAGATTGGCACTTAGCCATCTCACTTGTAATGCTTTTCGAGGCGGTGCTAACTACTTTCTCTCTGACTTGCTGTTCAGCTAATGGTGCATGCTTATTCAGCTTATCCTTCAATGTGGCAATATCAGCCTCATAATAAATCTCTTTATCCTGCATCTCCAACTACAAGGATCTCACCTTATCTCCGATCCTCAGAACTGTGTCTACATGATCATCCTATATTTCTATGCTTTCAATATCCTTCGCCACATTGGATATGGTAGTCTCCAAATTTTGTTGGTGGTCCAGTTCATTCCATAGATGTATTTCTACGTGCAGCTGAGTTTTCCTATTTGCTGCGGTGAGCTCTGCTTGTGACTTCATCGATTCAACCGTCCATTCATGCATCTCCTCAATGATCTGCGTGTGGATGAAGTGCAATCCTGGTAATGGGATTTTGGCTAAGTTGAGCTCTACCCTCTCGACTCCCTTTGTGTCCAAGACAACTTGTTCTACCATTGGCAACAAAACAACTAATGGGTCCACATGGACAATTCTAGTCTTCAACGAAAGCGTTATTGCTAGTTGTTGGCTTCCTTGCTATGAGGTCCCTACCAACCTCCCTTCAACCGCTGCTTCCTGCGGCAAAATAAGGTTTTTCTGGACATCGTCCATTTTCTTCATTAGGCCTTGCATTGCGAGCCACGTCTTGTGCAGGTCATCCTAGATGACCATGCCCTTCTTTTCTTTAGCCGCCATAATCTCCTTCATCTACTTTGAGACTGTTTCGGCTATCATCCCGTAGTCATCATCATTGAGGACTGCCTCCGATTGAATCTTTGTGGCCTTCACCTTCTTCCTCGATTTTGGCTTCTCTGAAGTCTCAGCTTCTTTTCTCTTCCCTGTTTCTTCAATGATTGGGAATGAGAGCGAGTTTGGCTCATCTTCTACTGAGTCTGTCTCCATATCCATAACCTCTACGCGGAACTATGGTGGCCAATATTTCATGAGGTCCTCAATATACTGCTCATACATTATGTAGTTCCCCAGGAACCACTCTGGTTTCTTTGTTTGTGCTTTCAAAGATATGAAGATACATTTCATATCCACCTCAAAGTCAATGATGCAGATATGCTTCATCGTGACCTACTTTGTAATGCGGGGTGTCTTCGTGATTGCATCACGCAGCTGAATATAGTACTGGTAAAAGACTTATGCTGTCGCATGCTGGCACTCTACATTTGTGTTTTACCAGAGGTTGACGAACTTAAACCCTCTAGGATCCTTGGTGTCCATAATGACATCCACATAATCTCGTGGCTCCTTCCATCCACACAAAGCAATCAGGATGATGATCCAGGTGAAATGGAACTGGCCGCCATTCACCTGTGTGTCATTGAGTTCTTCAAGGAACTCATTCAACAGAAACTGAAACCAATTAAAGTTGTTGCCTTCGATCGCTGCAGCACCAAGGAGTATTGCACCCGCCGGCACCTCCGAAGGCCTAGCTGTTTTGAGTATCTTGCCTGCGAGCAACTGCGTTACAAATATTTTTGCTCTATCCTCTATATCTTCTGTCGGGAAACCTATTTTTGCCTTCACCACCGGATGGATTTTCTTCATCTTCTCAATAGCCTCTTTTTCTTTGCTCTTCCCCTAGAAGAATTGCTTAAGATCCTTACCGCGCTTGCTTAGCCTGGTGATACGGTGGATCAAATCGATGTTAATATCAATGTTCCTGTCCAGCCACAGATAACCTTGGTGGATTCACGCCATGAGTGTGCGAACCACGATATTAAGTTCTAGAGAACGGTCAAAATGTTGAAATCTCAGCAAGTTCAGTAGCCCCAACTGAACGACAGGTGCTAGCCAACTGTTAGCTACCAAGTTCAGAGTTCCCTTAGCATCCTTTTTCCAGCACATATACTGGTTTGGTTGAAAATCTGGGTACTTGGGAACATCTAGCTCGTCTTTCTTCATTCCCAAGAGGTCATAATCCTCCCATTTACAATCTACTATCTTTCCCAGCAGATTCTTAGTAGTGTTTACATGCTTTGAGATAGGTGACAGTGGGATGTCATATCTCACACTATTGGATAATTTAAACACAGGGGCATTTAGTGCCTATGGGGAGATATATTCAGGTGTCATCTTCAAGGGTTCTGTCTGAAAGACTGGCGATTTTTGTGCCAAGGAGCCCATCTTTATGATGTTGGATCGAGGTGCAGTTACAACTTTTCCTTTACCTTTTGCTTTTTCCTGCATCGTCGGATTAATTCTTGGTGATCTGCAGGATCCTTCACCTTGTTCTACGATGACCTTCTTAACTGGATTTTTCATTAACTGCTGAATTCCTTCGTGCTGAAAGATCCTCAGTGCTTCTTCAATGGTCAGTTCTTCTTCTCTATAGGAAGGTTCGGACATTCATTAATGAGATAGTGGCTAAGGCAGACAGAATACAGATGGCTACTAGCTTGGAGAGGTTAATCACAAGAAAATTCTAAGTGCATGGTAATGCCCACGAATCTCCCAATGGTGTTATTTATAGGCGTAGCAAACCCTCTCCCGTGCCCTTCAACGGCTAGATAAGCATTTAATGTGGTGTCTTTTGGTGAATTTCAGGGGATCCTTCGGTCTTTTCTGTCGTCAACGTGCTCAGAACGGTTATCTTCTCTCTAAATGCTGAAGCGATTGCTGCAATGGTCATCTAACGGATATTTTTCTGAAAAGCCATGCAATGGCTATTTTTCTCTGAGTGCTACGCCGAACTGCGCGGCAAGCCATCTGCAACCCTACGTGGCTACTTCGCAGTGTCAAAAATTTCCAACTACGCGTCTTCCTCTATATAAATATATATTTTTCTTCTTCTATTTTTTTTTCCCCCCGCGCAGCTTCAACAGTGCTGTGCGGTGAATAGATCATTCTTCTTATCATACCTTCTTCCTTTTATCATACATGTACAGACTCTTTTACGTTTCTAGTGTCCACTTTCAACTGTACTTGACACTTAGAACTTCCTTCCTTGGCTCGTTATTCAGGGTTCTGTGAAGCAGTGCTATCATGGTATAGCTTTAGCATGCTTCCATTTATCAAGGTTAGCAAAGTATCACCAGCTAAATTGGCTAATTGGACTGCACCAGTGTTAGTAACATGTATCACAGTATATGGGCCAAGCCAATGCATCTTAAATTTACCAGGGAATTTCATGAATTTTCTATCATATAGGAAGACTAGATCACCTACCTAAAAACACTTGTTCTTTATATGGCGATCATGCCATGCTTTCTCGCTGTCCTTCTGAGCTTGCTGGTGGAAGCATGCGATGAAGCGATCTTCCTCCAAGCCCAACAAGTGTAGTAATCTTTCTTTTAGAGCTTTGCAGTCTTCCATCCCTATAAATGCAGCATTCTCAAACTAGGGACAATATATTCCATAGGCATTATAGCCTCTTTCCCATAAACCAACCGAAAGGGTGCCTGTCTTGTCAATTTCTTGCATGTGGTCCTGTATGCCCATAACACAGATGAGATGCGCAGGTCCCAATCATCCCTATTTACATTGCACACCTTAGTGAGTGCATTCTCCAATATTTTGATGAAAGCCTCTATAGTACCATTCGCTTGTGGATGATATGGAGTATTGCACTGATGACGAATGTGGAATTCCTCTGTAAGCGCCTCAATTGTCTTGTTCAAAAAGTGACTACCTTGGTCACTCATCAAAATCTTCGGACAGCCAAATCTGGTGAGTATTTCTTAAAGATAAACTGCGTAGCAATACTGGCGCTGCAGTCCTTAACTAGTTTTGCTTCCACCCATCTGGTGAGGTAATCCATAGCAGTAATAATATACCTTGCACCTGTTCTTTTTCTTGGTGGGTTTATAGGACCCACAAAGTCTATTGCCCATTTTTCAAATGGCTGCAGTGTCAACTATGGATTCAATGGCATCTCATCTTGGCGTGATGGTTTTCCTGTCCTCTAACACATGTCACAGTTCCTGCAATGTTCTTTGGCATCTTTATGGAGTGTAGGCCACCATAGCCCTGCGCGCAATATCTTCTGCGCGATATCCCTTCCTGCATAGTGACCTCTCGCGATTCATGAGTGTGAGTCAGCTAGAATAAATGGCTTCTCATGATCAAGTACGCACCTGCGCAGGACTTCATCCGGCCCAAGTTTGTATAACGGACCTGCAATTATAGTGAAGTCCGCGGTGCGCATCACTAACTATTTTTTTCTACTGGACCGAGAATTCTTGGGGTGTTATCCCTGTGGTTAGGAAGTCAATGATATCCTTGTAATAATCATCGGCAACCTGTATACTAAATAACTGCGCATCAGGCAGACTGTCTTCAATATTCGTCGGCTCCTCTCCTGACTCGATCCTTGACAGATGATCAGGTCCCAAGTTCAGTCTACCTGGATTGACAATAATTTCAAAGTCATATTCCTCGAATAGCAATAGCCATCGGCATATGCGCCCCCTGACACTGGCTTGTTGACCAAATATTTCAAAGCAGAATGGTCAATAAACATAAGGAAGTGCGATCCCAACAAGTAGTGTCTAAATTTCTGTAGGGCATATACCATTGCATGCCCTTCCCTCTCAGTAGTAGTATAATTCTTCTCTGCTATTGAAATCTTTCGGCTAGAAAATGCAATAGGGTGGTCAATACCTCCCTCTCTTGGCTGAGCTAACACGATCCCCAAGGCAATACATGATGCATCAACATGGACATGGAATGGCTTTGTCCAGTCTGGAAAGACTAGAATTGGCTCAGTGACCATCTTTTCTTTTAATGTGTCAAAACCCTATTTGCATTTTGCATTTCAAATGAACGGTGCGTCCTTCTTCAGCAACTTCTCCATTGTTGCGGTTATCTGCACATAACCCTTTATAAATTTCCTGTAATATCCGATATGGCCTAAGGTAGAGCACAACATCTTAACTGAATTTGGTGTTGGTAAGTTTGCAATAACTGCAATCTTCGCAGGGTCTACCATCAGTCCTTACTTACATACAATGTGGCCAAGTAAAATTCCATAGGGTACACAGAAAATACACTTCTTCAAATTCAAGGATATTTGATGCTATCGACACTTCTCGAGCATCATGCAGAGATTCGTGCAATGATTTTTCAATAGACCAAACACAGTCCAATCATCAAAATACGCTTCTAAAAACTTGTGCATAAAATATTTAAATGCTGCGACGACGACCCTAGAGAATATGGCAGGTGTGTTCTTCAGACCAAAAGGCATAACGGTGTACTAGAATGACCCCCCTTCTGTAGCAAATGTCATATTATGCCTACCCGCAGGATCAATCCTGATCTGATGATAGCCAGAGAAACCATCAGTAAAAGAATATGCCTCATTTACTCCAACATTATCAAGCACTTCATCAATGAATGGAGTAGGAAATGGGTCGTGCATGGAAGCATCATTCAGCTTTCTGAGATCTACACAAATCCTGACCTCACCTTTTGCTTTCTTGTCTTGAACAACCATGGGGCTAATCCATTCGGATTCTTCAACTGGTTCAATGATTCCTGCCTCTAGCATCTTATCCACCTCTGCGCGGACTTTTTCCTTGTAGTGCGGATTCAATCTGTATGGCCTCTGCTTAACAGGCTTAGCACCTAGCTTTAAAGGTATTTTCATGACCCCTAGGTCTCCCAAAATTCCTTTCATCTCTGTAAATTTGGTTGGAAATAGTTCTTGATACTCATGTAAGGTATCTGCGATCTCTGCAACAGTCTGATCGTCCCAATAATCTCCTATTGATGCGAACTTCGGCTCTTTGTCTGTGCCAATGTTCACTTTTCGTGTTTTTACTAGTCCAGTCATATCTGGGATTTCCAATGGAGGTCCTTCTACTTCACGCAAGCCTTTTGACTTTGGTATATCTATATTGCGTGGGTCCTCCTCATTGTCTTCATTTGTATGATTGGTATCTTCAGCTAAGTTGTAACACTCGATAAAGTGCTCTTCATGTTCCTTCCATTCTGACTGTAAGTGCGCAGGAATGCACTCTGTCCCAAAAACGTCCTGCAATGTTATGTTTTGATGAGGACAGTCATCCTGGAATATGCGCTTCTTGATTAGCTGTAATGCTTCATGGATTAATGGATTCTTGTCTTCAAAACTGAAGTCCTTCCGAAAGTTCACAATGAGCAGCTCCCAATCAGTGAGTTCACTGCGCAGCTCTAGATCGAGGTACCATTTCTCTGGGATACCCGAATCCAATGTATGTACAAATAAATGTACCCATTCTGCAAGTGGCCTTTCCACCCATGCCTTTGAACAGATTTCAATGTGATGGCTAGGGTCTGTCTCTCCATTATACTTTTCGAAGGGTAAAGAAACCTTTTCGGCGAATCGGATCTACATCTTAGTTATGCATTGATCCCAAGTGGTCAATGCTTTCTTATGTGCATTCCACCATCTGGCGGGTGTATTGCACAATGCGATATCTAAAGCTGGCAATCTATGCTCATCTCGTATAGATATAGTATATTCCCTTATGAAACTATAAACATTAGCAGAACCATCATATGTGGGAATAGGACTCACCTCTTTTCCGATCCAGCGCAGTGATTTTGTAACCTGCGCACATCTTCTTGCTGATACTTCATGCATGCGGCTTTGCCAATTCTCCAGTCCTGTATCCAAATCAGAGATACAAGAAGTGTCACATCGTCAGTTGAGCGTACCATCTGTTGTAGGATTAATGTAGTCTTCCTTGTTCGTAGTTAGCTGGTATAGTCAGTCTAAATCTTGAGCTTGGGATTCCTCCTGAATCAGCTCACTATATCTGTCACCATATTTAGGATCCAATGGTGCAATGACCTTAAGATGCTTCCCTTAAAAGATCATTTTCTTTGTCTTCAAGTTTATGATAGCCAAGTTATCCAAAGCCCAACCAATTCCCAATATTGCTGGAAAAATTTGACTATCATCCACAATTTCAATAACTTCAAAGTCTGCATGACTCTGTACTCCGTCAATGTCAACTACTACATTAGCTAAGCGGTCGAAGGGTATGAACTTCTCCTGATTAGCCATTCATAACTGGATAGGTGACCAGAGCAACTTTGGTCGACCCATTTGCTGCCATGTCTGCTTAGTTAAGACATTCACTTCTAATCCCAAATCAAGGATGACTTCATCCATTTCAAAATATCCTATCTGTGTAGTAAGCCTCATCTCTCGACCTATTCTTTTGTGCTTCCTTATGTGATGTACAACGCTATCTGGAGTCTCTGTTGCAATCTGAGGTTCATACTGGCTGATGAGCTTTTGTATCTATACTATGGCTTTTTCTCTCTTTAGTAACTTCATGCAGCTTTGCAAGAACTGCGCAATAGAAGTACATACATATGTTGCAGTACTTGTTTTGTCATAAGGAGCCGACATGTCTTCAACATGCGGTGTTTCACTGCATAGCGAGATCCTTGATGACTTATCTGCTGGTTCTCTAAAAGGTATCCCGTGTGTCAATGAAGATCTCCTTATTCTTCTATAAGTTAAGAGGGGGTGCTTTTCCTGGAGCTTTCCTTATCCATACTGTTTCAAGGGGATCCTTCTTCGTATATGCCTCCCCTGATGTTGAATCTTCTGCTCCTCTGTCGCGGTATGTCTCAGCGCCACTGCACATGACCACATTGATGCTTGGAACCACTAGTCTATTCTCTACTGCGATCCACTGGACGTTTGGATTCAGAGCCTCTGTTCGTCTTCTCTTTTGCATTTCCACCTCTAATACTGGGTAATCTTCAATGACATGCTCAAATGATTTCCAATAATTGCACATAGTGCATGGGTTAACATAATCTCTAGATACGTGCCCTGGTTGGCCACAGTTATAACAAATGACTTGGCCATGGCCTCTTCCCTGCGCCAAACCAGCATTTCTTCCTCTGCCGCGATATCCACCACCATGACCTCTGTTTCCTCCTTGGTCATATTGTGCATTTTCTTGTTTCGGCTGGGTATCTTCTTGTATGCGGTACAAGCCAGCACCTCGCATTGAGTCCACATCCCTTTTTCCTTCATTCATTAATTCATATGCGCGGCAGTTGGATTCATCATGTCCAACTGATTTATAGAAATTGCAGTATAAATTCTTAGGAGTTTTCACATATTTCTGGATGAGGTAACAGGCTTCAGGTCTATGTCCTGTGGTTCTGCAAATTTCACACCATGGGGCCTGATTCTGATTTAATGGGTTAGGCGCACCACTGTTAAGATAGTCGCAGAATAGAGGGAAATGCTTGCGGTCATGACCTTCTCCTTTACAACTTGTACACCAAACCTCTTGTCTAGGTTCATATCTTTGTTCTTTACCATTTTTCATACTTTGCAGTTCAAGTGTCAGGGTGGTCAGCTGGTTCTAGATCTGAGACATCCCAGAACTAGTATCACCAATCAGCAAAGCTTCTAGCTTCATTGCAATTTCCAAGGCCTCTGCCTGGGATAGAACCTTCTACTGCATCAATGGTAATATGATATGAGGTAACAGCGCAGCAATGAACCATTCTTTATGCTGTTTTGGCGATATAACTAAACTTACTTGGTCTAGTAATGTCTTAAATTTCTGATCAAATTCCCATACTGTTTCAGTTGGTCTCTGCTTTATTTCCTTTAGCTCAGTTATACACTGAGACTTAGACTTAGGTTTCTTGAACTACGCCACTAGCGCGGATTTAATTTCTGTGAGGGTTCTCGGCTGTACGGTAGAGTATTTCATAAACCAATGTAGCGCTCTATCCCTAAAAGTGGTGATGAGCTGTGTTTTATTCACGGCATCATCCTGGATTTGTCTTACACTCCATACGGCTTCACAAAGTAACCAATGTTGATCAGGGTCTTCTAGGCCAGTTCCTTTGAATATTGGCAGTTTCATATCCGCGTTTGCCATTGTGCTACTAGGTGGTGGCCCACCGAGATTAGTGCGCGGCTGCTGTAAAGGGATGCGCGTAGTAAATACAAATGGGACTATTAGGAGATATGGACTAGGCTGAGTCTTCTACGGGGCAGGCTGAGTAGCTTGTGGGTTTTGAGATAAAGGTGGTGCGGTCTCCGTAGCTAGTGCGTTATCAGGAGTAAATGGTTGTGCAACTTCGCTGTCAAGATCGTAGGGGATCTCAGTATTGATATGGAGTCGAGGGCCTCCCAGATTCTTATTAATTTTATATCTCTTGCCACTTCTAAGAGTATGTGTCTCTTCATCAGAATCAATATATGTACTGTTTATCATGACAAACTTCAAGAATATTACTGCATTCTTAGAACACCTTTCTCAGCTAACAGCATCTTAATGTATAGACCGCGATTGTTCAGAAACTTACCTTGCAATCCTTTGAAAAAGTGTACTTCTGCTTGGCTGTAGGATTTCAGTATGTCTACAGCAAATTCTGTCACAAAGCCTTCTAGCATATGATCGACCCAATAATCAACTGCACGTGACAACGGGTTGTCTAACGCTTTAAGTTGCGCTGTGAGCTCATGATTCCACTCTGTAGGAACTCCTCCTTAGAAACAGTTTTTCTTCTTTGCAAGCCGCGAGATCCACGCATGCAGCTCATTTGGAAACGATGCCCAAAAGATCTCATGAATGTCGTCCAACAGATATCTATCCGACCACTATATGTCGCTTAGACACGGATGTCTATTTTCTTGTCTGTTAAAATCTCTTATGGTCTTATCCCACCAAGCTTGGATTTCTATCTTTTCAGGATGCCAATAGTCAGATCCTTCAGGGAACTGATATTCTCCTTCACACATTGTGATTGCACCTCATCATGGATTCTAGCGCAGCAACAGAACCATTTGTTGGCTTAAACTGACCCTGCGGTTTCCAATTAGACTCAGGTTCTTTGCGGTTCTCTCTTTTAACCAACAAAACCCCTTCGCACCAGCCCTTTCAGCAACAACCTATAAGCAGGTTGAGGTCTCACCCGAGGTGTATCTTATGGGGTACTGCAGAATCAGGTTTCCACAGTAAATGATGAGTTGTTTATATGAACAAGCTGCGCCACGTAGGATCCGGCTGAAGGATGCCGCTATGTGGAGCCTGTAAAAGATGATGATCCCACTAGATGGGACCATGCATTCAATATTTCTGAAGATTATATTCATCCTACCTCCTACGGTGAGTTGGAGTGGCACAGCGAGAGTTCTACATCTTTCGAATCTAATGATACATTAGAGCAATGGAAGAATCAAATGCATGAAGCACCATTCTGGAAATGTGGCTTAGTCACACAATCCTTGTGTCGGGTTGCGACAGAAACGATCACATTGTCCGTCTATGAGGGGTTGCCTGGCCTGAACACCTTCTTAGCATAATTTGAAGACAACATTTTAGAACCACAATGATTGCTGGCCTTGGAAGATGTGTTGAAGGCTGTTCCAGCATGCTGATAGGTGACACATAAAAAATTCATTAAGAATTGGTCCTAATGTCGAAGGTTGATGATGGTTCGGTTCGACGATACTGAGGTTTATCACACTGGCAAGTATGACGGTCGGACTGATCCCAGTGCTCATCTGATGGAGTGCCAATGATTGTGGGTAGTGCGACCCAGAGATGAGTGGGTTCATGATTTTGTTCATACTTTGGAAGATATACCCCGCTCATGGTACATTGCAGCCGAATTGCGCCGTGACATTACAACATGGGGGGAGTTGATGATTTGTTTCACTCATACATTCACTTTTGCAGATGCCAATCCTGATGTCCATAACGCCCTGCAGGTCATCCGCGACATGGTATTTTAGGTTGTTCCGACGGCCTACCCTATTGACCCGCACACACAATGTCAGATACAGTCTCTCATGGAGTGCTTCAACGTCAGTGGTGGCTCGGAGGACGATGATGATCCCCAGAATATTAATGTTGGCTAAAAATGACCCCGAGGTTACCAATTAGACCCAGGTTCTTTGCGGTTCTCTCTTTTGACCAACAAAACCCCTTCACACCGGCCCTTTCGACAACAACCTGCGAGCAGGTTGAGGTCTCAGCTGAGGTGTATCTTATGGGGTACTGCGGAATCAAGTTTCCACAGTAAATGATGAGTTATTTATATGAACAAGCTGCACAATGTAGGACAGAAGGATGGCATGCAGGGCAAAGTGATGCAGTATGCAGCAGGATCTATGATGCGAGCAACTACGGTGCGGTGATGGCAACACTGCAGGCCTCACTAAGGGCTTCTTACTGCTGCGAATCTTCTACTGGAACTGCGAATTACCCACACTTATCCTCTACTTGGAAGATCTCAGAAATGTATAGGGACTGAAATGAATATCACTCATCCATTCATTCAGGCACTTACTGGTTATCTTTCTAGCATTCATCCAAGAACTTGGATTATTACAACGTGAACTGAAATGATAGACATGACTAACTGTGCCACGTTCCTTCACTATGTTTAAGAAAGTATTTAAACTTAAATGACTGATTCACAATCTTAACATAGAATTGAAATGTTTGCCATTCATCTGCTTCCGTGGAACCTAGCATATCATTCCCAAACTTCTCCTATTGGTAAATTCATATCAAAGTTCTCATATTACAGCATGCAAGGAAACATTCAAGCATTCATTCTACATCAAATATAGATAGTCATTCATTCATAAACATCATCGCATAACACAGGATTTAACGTGGTTCACTTCCCCTGATGGAAAGCTATGTCCACAAGAACGGTTGGTAATATATTTCTTTCAAAAAGGGATGGGGCAACCGTTCTTAGTCTGTGCACTCAGCCGCAGACTCTCCTTTCTCTCGGCTAGGTCTTTGCACACACAGCTATAGATCCTTTACAATATTCTCAGCTCAGAGAGATTTTACAATACAAAAAAGGTTTTCTCAAGATTACTCTAATAACTAGCATCTAGTATCCAAAAATAGAGAAACCCCATCCCATACAAAAGTGTCTTCTTAAATAGATCATGCCCGAAGGTCATGTCTATAAAATGTCGAAGACCTAAAACCCAAAACCCTAAGGGTTTCCAAAACTGTGCCGATTTTCCAAACCGGCTTGCTGGCTCCTAATAGAATCTGCTTGATCATGGCGAATCTCCATGTCCTCATTCTGTCGCTATCGGCCTTCTTGTCGCATGTGTGCCTACAGGATGCTTCTGCCAAACTATTTCTCTCTAACGGTTTTACCTTCTAAGAGTGCCAAACGTCACTTTCCTTAACAACCCACGTGTGGCCACCTTCCTATTTTTCCTATGTCTCCCGCTCGACAATCCTGGAATATATTTCCAAAAATGGCTACTACCGGTCGAACCGGTAGCTACACTTGATACTTGTCCAGCACACTACTTTGCTGGCTCCACGTGGCCTCCTAACTCCACAGCACTACTTCGGTGTACTATTGGTCTTCGCATCACAGCCAAAACTTCGATGTTGCGCGCAACTCCGCAGTCTGGTCAAAAGTTGGATGCTGCACGCAACTTCGCAGCATCCTCAATACTTAGCCAAAATTGTATTTCTGAGCTGCGCTCAGCTCAAGTTTCCCTACTTTCCTCAAAAAGGTGCTTCCAAAACTTTATCTCAACCTGGGCCCAACAATTAAAATTCCTGAATCCGAAGGAAGTCGCGATGTGGTACCACCTGTTGCGCCAAGTAATCTGTTCAGTCAACCATTGCAGCTTCGCAAGATGAATATTGGCACCGAAGCTACTCCCAAGTTTGCTAATGTTGGGGATTATTGGGACGATGAGATGATGAGTAAGGTTACTGAGTTACTTCATGAGTTTCAAGATGTGTTTTCCACAAATTTTTTTCGAGATGAAGGGAATCCTAGGTGATTTAGGAGAGATGAAGATTCCATTAAAACCAGATGCTAAGCCAGTCCGACAATGACCTTATCGGCTAAATCCGTGACATAAAGAAAAGGTTAAGGCAGAACTTGATCGCATGTTGGATGCTGGTATTATTGAACCTATAGAAGACTATGAGTGGATCAGTCCTATGGTGGTGCGGGACAAGAAAACAAGTGAAGTGCGCATTTGTGTCGACTTGCGGAAGTTGAATGATGCCTGCTTGCATGACCCTTTTCCAACCCTGTTTACTAATGAAGTACTTGAAGGAGTGGGTGGCCAGGAGATGTACTCTTTCACTGATGGATTCTCTGGCTACCATCAGATTCGCATTGCCAAGGAGGATCACCATAAGACAAATTTCGTTACTGAATGGGGTTTCTTCCAGTACACAGTCATGCCGTTTGGTTTGAAGAATGCACCTGCGATATTCTCCCGGGTCGTTGTTGCCCCATTCAAATATTTTATTCAGAAGTTTCTGCAGGTATATATGGATGATTGGACTGTTTATGGATTGATTCGTGATCATTTGGCTAATCTACGGTTAATGCTTAAACGATGCCGACAACACCAGATATCGCTGAAATTAAAGAAATGTATTTTTTGTGCACCCTTTGGAATATTGTTGGGTCATATCGTGTTTAAGCAGGGATTGCTGGTTGATCCAGCCAAAATTGTGCTTATTTTGGGATTACAACCGCTGACCACCATTAAGCAGTTGCGTGCCACTTTGGGCCATATGGGATATTATCGCAAGTTCATGAGGGGGTATGCTATGATTACTACCCCTATGGAAAATTTGTTGAAGAAGTATGTGGCATTCCAGTGGAGACCAGAATGTCAGGCTAGTTTCGAAACGCTCAAGGAGAAGATGGCATCGGCACCGATCTTGGTCTTTCCGGACTGGAGTAAGGAATTCCATGTCCATGTTGATGCTTCATCGAGTGCATTAGGGGTTTTGTTGGCTCAACCTGGAGAGGGCGATCTTGATCATCCCATTGCTTTTGCCAGTCGAAAGCTGTCCTCTACAGAACGGAATTACACTACCACAGAACGGGAAGTTCTGGCCATGGTTTACGCATTGCAGAAATTCAGGCATTATTTGTTGGGTGGCCACTTTAAAATGTTCACCGATCATTCTGCATTAAAATACTTGGTCAATAAGCCTGTTTTGGGGGGGAAGATATGTCGGTGGCTACTTTTATTTTAGGAGTTTGATTTCGAAGTCATTCTGAAGCAGGGGCGATTGAATGCTGGACCAGATCATTTGTCACGGATTGATACAGGGGAGGAACCGACCAATATCGAAGATGGGTTGCCGAATGCCCAACTGTTTCATGTTGTCGTTGTTGATCAATACTTTGATGACATCCTTCAGTTTCTAGTGACGGGCACCGCGCTCGATGACTTTAACACTACTCAGAAGAAGCAATTGGTTGTCAAGGCTGCTGACTTTCAACTTCTCGCAGGAGAGTTGTATAAATTGGATGCCGATGAGATATTGCACCGATGTGTCTTGCTGCATGAGCAAGCGCAAATATTGGCCGAGGCACATGGTGGAGTTGCGGGGGGACATTATGGCGGTCGGGTGACTACCTGAAAGGTACTACATTCAGGACTTTGGTGGCCCACATTACATAATGATGTGACAGACTATGCGCGGTCTTGTGATGTTTGTCAATGAACTGGCAAGCCGCTCAGATGAGACGAGATGTTGTTGCTACCTCAGGTGACATTGCAACCATTTGAAAAATGGGCTGTGGATTTTTTAGGGCCGATCAATCCACCAGGGAAACGTATAGGTGCACGATACATCATCATGACGATAGAGTATTTGACCCGATGGGCTGAGGCAACACCTCTAGTTGATTGCTCCGCCGCAACAGCTGCTTGATTTTTGTTTGATCACATTTTCACTAGTTTTGGCTACCCCAAGATATTGTTGAGTGATCAAGGCAACCACTTTCTTAATCGCACTATCAACACATTGACGAAGGAATTGCAGATACAGCATAAGAAGAGTACACCCTATCACCCACAGGCGAATGGAACGGTGGAGGTGTTTAACAAGGTACTGGAGCATGCGTTGACAAAGGTGTGCAATGTGAACCGAGACGACTGGGATTTGAAAGTTCTAGCAGTGTTGTGGGCCTATCGCACCACATGTAAACAGTTGACTGGTCAGACACCTTTTAAGCTGGTATATGGAAAGGAAGCAATTATGCCTATGGAGTACATTGTGCCCAGTTTACGAATTGCGGATGTTACAAGCATGGATGATGTTGCAACACTAAACGAACATCTAGCACAATTGGTGGAGCTGGAAGAGCATCGATTTATCACTGGCTTTCACCAAGGGGTCAAGAAAAATCGACAGAAGGCATGGCATGATCGCCACATTAAAAGTAAGCAGTTTTAGCAAGGCGACTTAGTGCTATTATATGACAGCAAGTTTATCAAACATCCAGGAAAGTTGCAAATGCATTGGCTGGGTCCCTATCGCATCAATAGTATTACTTCAGGAGGTGTAGATCAGTTGTAGCGGCTGGATGGGGCGATGCTCCCCAAACTGGTAAATGGTCATAGGTTGAAGCCCTATCCCTCAGGCTTGGAGCAGTGCGATGTCTGAGTTGCATCATCAAAAAAAAAAATGTGTGTCTATGTGTGTTGCAGGTTGCTTGGTGACAGATGGTGCACCAACAGAAGAAGGTATGCGCAAGCAGAAGAGGCTTGTGCCACCATATTAGAGTAGTTAAAGACTCATGGCAGTGTTGCGCTCAGGCTTGACGATGGATTTTGTACAGCGGATTTGGGAGAGTACGACGAAGTGGTGTGATTACTGGCCACCCTCTCTACACGTGATTGCACCTGACCGATTCGGCTGGGTTCACACATGACGACGACATGTTTTGCACATGGCATGCTAGGCCGAGATGATCAGCGAGGTTGGTCACATGGTGGCATGTGGGATATTTGTTGGCAGCATGGTCGCCCCCTCCACTGTGACAGTCGACCAACTCATACGCACAGATGTGAGGTCCCGGGGCATCATTACCTCTGTCGTGACCTGGGTGGGTCCGGCTATAAGTAACCGAGGAAGTTGGTAGTTCACTATACAGAAGTTGTTCCGACCTAGAGTGGTTATGTTGTTCGATCTCTGTGCTAGTTGAGTTGTGAGTGTTGAGATATTGTAACTTCAAAGAATATTATATTTGTACTTTATTATTCTGTAGATGTTTCATTCCTCCTTGAAGATCTTATTGTATATCCGGAGATGTTTATTCCTCCGTCGGAATGTTGTAACTTGGGTTATTAGACTTCCCTAGTGGGGGTCGGCCCTGTATGTGTTATGTGGGTCAAAGGGTTATTAGACCACCCTAGAGGGGTTGGCCCAGTCAGTTGTAGTGGGGTATTTAACCCATTGGTTAAATACGAGCCTACATGTCTTGTGTAAAAGTACAAGTCGTAGATGTGTATAAATAGAGGAGGTGTGTTCCTCATTATACACACACTCACTCACTTGTGAGAGGCGCACTTGTGGAGGAGAGGTCTTCTATGGTGGAGGAGGAGATCATGTCTTTGGTTTGCATCTTTTTATATTTCTATTCATCTATATTGAGGAAGCTTTGCTGGGTTTTCTACCCCATGAGGGTTTCCCAGGATAAATCCTTGTCTCTTGTGTTTATGCTATGCTTGTTGTTTCTTCAGTGATCCTATATATTCTATTATTGTGAAATGGAATGTAATGCTGATATTTTATGTCTTAGCATATTAAATATTAACATGGTATCAGAGCTAACCTGAAGGAAGGCAAGGTATGGCACTTACGACACTTGCTTTACTTACGACAATTTGAAGGTTAGGGTTTTACATAGCAAAAACCAGTCATCGTGGAAATTTCGCTATAAATCCATTTCTGCAAAGTTTCAGGGTCTGAAAAGTTTACTGGTCGAAGATAACATCCCTAGATACCTTTTGTCCAAAGGGAACCCTCCGATTCGTTGTACTTTATGAGTTATGATCAGTACAAGTTAGGGTTTCTGCCTCTTCCAGATCTCAGTCAAAATCAGGTAACCTTGGAAAAAAGGTCATAACTTGGGCTAGGAAGCTCGAAATGAAATTTCGTAAAAAGTGACAGGTAGCACACAGACTGTACTATCTCAGAAAAGGTTTTCATAGGCCGAAGGTGAACCAGTGATACGTGGCACGCCGTACAAGTTAGATCTCCTGTTTTATCCCATAAACAGGTCACGTTGCGACACTTGGCATAACTCTCTCTTAGAGAGTCCAATTGAGGTTAGACATGTCAGGATAGAATGATAACAGGGTGAGATATCTCAGGAAAATTTTTCAGAGGCTGAAGTTCAAACAGTGACACGTGGCATGCCGTACAAGTTCGCTCTCCTATTTTATCCCATAAACAGGTCACATTGCGACACTTGGCATAATTCTCTTTTAGAAAACCCAATTGAGGTCAGACCTGTCAGGATGGAAAGATGACAGGTCAGGCTATTGCAAAAAAAAATTTCAGACCCTGTGGAGCAAAAATTTCAGAGTTATTGCAGAAACAATCAGGTGCATATTTCTGTCAAAACAGAATTATTTTTGGAGCACCTTTATTCATGGCTTCTGAAATTTAGGGCTTCAGCAAAAGTTGGAATTTTTTAAGTCTGTAACCACAGCTGGAAGCTCCTCAGAAAAATAAGAGTTTATAGCCTTGGATCAAACCTTTTGATTGGACAAAAGGGTGGGCTTCATCAAACCCTAGTTTGGGTTACTGTCCAGAAGATCCAGAAGTTTCGAAGGCAATTTTGAGGGGTAAAATTTTGGAGATTTCAAAATTGAAGAATGCTAGGTTGATCAGCTCAGGAAGACACATTCTTCCATCCATTTAGAAGTGTGAAAGTCAAATATTGAATTTTTAGGGTTTCTCTAGCAAACCCTAATCAAGCTCTAGATCAAGTTTCAGGGGGAGTTGAGGCTAAGGCCTTACATAAGAAGACTACAAGAAGTATCGACAGGTATGACTCAAGGAGGTTCAGGTATGTCTTGAAATCTGATTCTTGATTAAGTTCATGATGTGTTTGTCTTCATATTATTTATTAGTACAATCTTGATTAATGTTAGAATTGTCTTATCACCCTAGTAACAGTATGAATGCATGTGAATGATCGAAGACATTCATTGATTAGGGCTATATGATTGTACTAATGCATTATGGTGTTGTGTGAGGTTGATGTTGTCTGCTAACAAGATACAGGTACATCACAAAAGACAAATCAAGTTCCATGACCATGACAACATGAAGACAAAGACTCATCCATAATATTTGTTCTACTTACGGGGTATGTATGACTTTGATATATTATGAATAACCTATGAGACATGCAGGTTCTAGCTCAGGATCTCTAAATCATTGAAGAGATTGTTTAGGTATGTTGTACATAACTAGGCAGGTATACTAATCCAGGTATGTTTTCCTATGTCAAGTTAGAATCTTACCTTGTGTTAGGATCCCCTATATAAGTATACTTGGTATGATTGGTTATGCTTATTTATAAAGTTAATCAAGGGTTTATGCACATTATATCTCTTATCTTGATTAACTAACCAGAAGAGTACTATGATCAAACAAGAATATGCATGAGTAAAAGAAGACTTCCTTGAAACCCTAAATACTAATGATCATGACTATACATATTCAAGATTATTTAGAATTAGAATGTTTTGAGAATATACTAATGAATGTATGTTTGTGTATGAGATCATGAGGATGACACTAGTGCACACTTGAGCATGCACAGTGGTACAGAATGAATAGAAGTTCAAAAGACATACAGAAGATCAAGCGGGAGGCAACCACACAAACATAAAAGATAAGTATTTGAGTTGTTATTTGAAATAGTAAATGATATTTCCTGTAATAGGTTGTATGCATGATGCTGAGTGTAAACATTCATAGAGCATTGAACAATACACTACTAATATGCATATGATTGGTAAGTTGGACAAACATTCCATTGTTGCTTGTCTAAGAATGAAACCTCTTTGCTGACATGCTGAGAGCTGTGCACACTCTCGATAGTGTCTTCTGGTAGAGATGGAAGGCATCTAGATAGTCACTGTATGCATACAGGATATGGGAAAGTGTTGTGCCAAAGTATTGGTCAAGATAGTTGCATAACTATGTAAATGATATATGTATGCATAATAGGTTATCATGTCAACATGATTTCATGATTATGAAGTATTACTAATCATGTACTTAATTTTGTTTTGTAGGAAAGATCATGAAGAATAATGAACACTGAACAAGTGATGGATGTTCAACAAGAAGATTTACAAATCAAACAAAATATATAAATCTCATGGCTAGAAGATTCTCTTAGAAAGAGGAAGAGAATCATAACAAGATGTTTTCTCCAAGTGGATAGATAAGACCATTCTCTTAATGGTGTAATTAAAGAAGAAGTGTGAATCAGGTTCTGTATGGGTACCCAGGATCAATAATCAATTGATGAGCTTAATGGGTGGTCTCAACCTTTGCTACAAGGTTGAATATGGTTCCTATACACAAATGACATGGATGCAAGAAGGAACTCACCGCAGAGTTCGAATGATATTGAGGCCCATATCAGTAGACCCATCTAATGAGAGATGGCACAGATAGATATGCAGAAGATCATTCAATGCAAAGTGTGAATGATGTTCAGTCACAAAGGGAGATTTGACAGTTTCTTGATAAGCTTGGGCTTTACCAAAAAAAAAAAAAAAAATCATGAAAAGAAAGAAGAAGATGGTTGCAGAAATGAAAATGAAAGATCTCAGATTGATGCATTACTTCCTAGGTCTAGAAGTATGGGAAGGCTCGTAAGGAATCTTTCTCAACCAGGGAAAGTATGCTGAGAAATCTTAAGAAGACTTGATGTGTTGGAATGGCCACTCTCATGGATTCCAACTTGAAGCTGTTAGCGGATGACTCATCAGAGTTAATGGATATAACTCTGTACATAAAAATTATTGGGTCATTGATGTATCTAACGATTACTAGGTCAGATATATGCTTTGCTGTGAACACCTTGAGTCAGTATCTAATGTGTTCACCTGATAAGTTGTAAATCATGTGATGCGGTACCTAAAGGATACAATAGACTTTGATCTATGTTATCTTGGAGATCATGACTTCAGATGGCTACACAGATGTTGATTGGGCAGGAAGTGTATCAGACAGGAAGAACACATTGAGAGGATGTTATTGTCTGGGATCATCCATGATCTCCTGGTTTAGCAGGAAACAATCTAGTGTGGCTCTTAGCACAAGCAGAATATATGGTTGCTTGCTCTGCTAAGTTATGAAGCAGTATGGCTTCAAGATTGTTTGACTTAGAGATAGACCCAACTGTGATCCTATGTGACAAACAGAGTTGTACCAAAATGGCAGAGAATCCAGTGTTCCATGATAAGTCAAAGCACATAGAGATCTGACATTTCTATATACAAGATATGGTGCAAAAAGGAATTAATGTTCGAATTTGTAACAAGTTACCAATGTACTAACCAAACCTCTACCGATCTTATGTACTAACCAAACCTCTACCTCAAGTAAAGTTTTCCAAGAAAAACTTAATATAATTTAGAAGGACCCTCCTCGAAAGGGGGAGTGATGTGATCACTTATGACGAGATTGCCTACATCGACAGTGAGGTCGAGGATGTGGATACCTATATTGGTGATGCCGACAGAGAGGTTGGTGGATGGTCCTCAGACAAAGTCTAAGTTGACGAGGGGATTGCATCATCCTTGAACACATGTTCTAAAAGGATCCGTAGACATATGTCTCCGAGAATGAAGTCCTTGGTGGACAGAATAGGATTGCATCATCCTGAAGAGAGCCGTAGACATGATGTCTCCGAGAATGAAGTCCTTGGTGGACATGATAGGATTGCATCATCCTGAAAAGAGCCATAGACATGATGTCTCCGAGAATGAAGTCCTTGGTGGACATGATAGGATTGCATCATCCTGAAAAGAGTCGTAGACATGATGTCTCCGAGAATGAAGTCCTTGGTGGACAGAATAGGATTGCATCATTTTTGAACTCAAGTTCTAAAGTGAGCCGTAGACAGATGTCTCCGAGAAAGAAAAAGGATTGAATAATCCTTGGACTTCAGTCCTAAAGTGATCCGTAGACAGGTGTCTCCGAGAATAGAAGATAGGACTGCATCGTCCCTGGACCTTGGTTCAAAATGTACGTGATTGGACTAATCATCCTTAGACAGTAAATCCAGTAATTTCGAAAGAAACGATAGTCTTAAATGTGATTGTGATTGGAATAATCATCCTTAGACAGTAAATCCAGTAATTCCGAAAGGAAGGATAGTCTTAAATGTGATTGTGATTGGACTAATCATCCTTAGACAATAAATCCAGTAATTCCGAAAGGAAGGATAGTCTTAAATGTGGTTGTGATTGGACTAATCATCCTTAGACAGTAAATCCAGTAATTCCGAAAGGAAGGATAGTCTTAAATGTGATTGTGATTGGACTAATCATCCTTAGACAATAAATCCAGTAATTTTGAAAGGAAGGATAGTCTTAAATGTGATTGTGATTGGACTAATCATCCTTAGACAATAAATCCAGTAATTCTGAAAGGAAGGATAGTCTTAAATGTGATTGTGATTGGACTAATCATCCTTAGACAGTAAATCCAGTAATTCCGAAAGGAAGGATAGTCTTAAATGTGATTGTGATTGGACTAATCATCCTGTAAACAGATTGGGATTGCCTCGTCCCTAGACATGGTGAGATGTCTTAAAGTGACAAGGACTAATCATCCTGTAAATAGATTGGGATTGCCTCGTCCCTAGACATGGTGAGATGTCTTAAAGTGATAAGGACTAATCATCCTGTAAATAGATTGGGATTGCCTCGTCCCTAGACATGGTGAGATGTCTTAAAGTGATAAGGACTAATCATCCTATAAATAGATTGGGATTGCCTCGTCCCTAGACATGTTGAGATGTCTTAAAGTGATAAGGACTAATCATCCTGTAATCATATTGGGATTGCATCGTCCCTAGACATGGTGAGGTGTCTTAAAGTGAGAGGGATTGATCATCCCGTAATAGGATCTTGTGTGTTGCAGGGCATGCTGCTATTGTGTATACTTGTATTGATGAGGATACTTGTATTGATGATCGTGTTGATCTAGATGATGATGTTGATGATTGTGTGATGACGATGATGATGATCGTGTGATGACGATGCTGATAATCATGTGATGATGATGCCGATGATCGTGTGATGACGATGCCGATGATCGTGTGATGACGATGCTGATGATCGTGTGATGATGATGCTGATCATCGTGTGATGACGATGTTGATGATCGTGTGATGACGATGCTGATAATCATGTGATGACGATGCTGATGATCGTGTGATGACGATGCTGATGATCATGTGATGACGATGCTGATGATCATGTGATGACGATGCTGATGATCGTGTGATGACGATGATGATGATCGTATGATGACGATGCCGATGATCATGAGATGATGATGCTGATGATCGTGAGGATTCAGATGTTGATGTTGCTGTAGCTGTTCGAGTGCTACAGAAGATAAAGACTCAGTACTGAAGATGTTGATGTTCCAGTTTTGAACATGTTCCAGTAACTGCTTGAGTTACTGATGATTTTGAGAAAGCTTCCAATGATTTATAGATGTATCATGTATGATGTTGATGACTCCTTGCTCGTGCAGATGTTGTTATAATATCCTTCTCGTTAAAGGGGAGTGTTGAGATATTGTAACTTCAAAGAATATTATATTTGTACTTTATTATTCTGGAGATGTTTCATTCCTCCTTGAAGATCTTATTGTATATCCGGAGATGTTTATTCCTCCGTCGGAATGTGGTAACTTGGGTTATTAGACTTCCCTAGTGGGGTTCGGCCCTGTATGTGTTATGTGGGTCAAAGGGTTATTAGACCACCCTAGAGGGGTCGGCCCAGTCAGTTGTAGTGGGGTATTTAACCCATTGGTTAAATACGAGCCTACATGTCTTGTGTAAAAGTACAAGTCAGAGATGTGTATAAATAGAGGAGGTGTGTTCCTCATTATACACACACTCACTCACTTGTGAGAGGCGCACTTGCGGAGGAGAGGTCTGCTATGGTGGAGGAGGAGATCATGTCTTTGGTTTGCATCTTTGTATATTGCTGGTCATCTATATTGAGGAAGCTTTGCTGGGTTTTCTACCCCATGAGGGTTTCCCAGGATAAATCTCTGTCTCTTGTGTTTATGCTATGCTTGTTGTTTCTTCAGTGATCCTGTATATGCTATTATTGTGAAATGGAATGTAATGCTGCTATTTTCTGTCTTAGCATATTAAATATTAACAGTGAGAAATTCCAAGGAGGCTGTGGATATGCTTCACTTCATTTCTTGTGGCAGCACCCCAGGGTCCCTGCGTGCCCAAACGATGAGTGTCCCTAAGCGTCTTGGTATGATGGGGGCACTTCTACTGTTGTATGACCAGGCCGCGAGTCGGTCCAGTCTGTCTAAGTATGTAGTCATTGCTCGAAGGGTTGTGCTATTTTTTATCAGAATGCTGGTTGGGGCAGTAGCTCCCTCACCACAGTAGATGACGGGCGCTGGCATGAAACAAATGCGCCAGATTCTTCTGCTGATCTCACCCCTTAGTATTGTTCATCCTCTTTTCCTTCCCATCTGCGCTATTCTAAAAGACTGGAGGATGAGTTCAAGACGTACATGATAGTGAGTCGGGGGTTGCCCACTTTCGGGTAGGGCTTATAGAATTGGTAGTCGAGGATCTGTACAGCCGAAGGAAGGAGACAACATTACGTGATCCAAACAACAAGAACAGAAGAAGTTGACGTGGCTCGAGGATGAGCCACAAGATTGTGTTGGGGACCTGTTGGCAGGCGGTTTGAGGAGGACGTGTCGAAGTACCGCTGACATTGCGACACGTTGGAGGAAGGCACGAAAAGAGTATTTTGTGATAAAGAATACCGCAGTTAGCGGGTTTTGGGTCACTTGGACCACATACTATGTAATAGTGAGTCAGTTGTACCGTGATATGCAGGTTTTTGGGGTCATTTGGACCAAGTTAGTTAGATAATGGGTCAATTGTCCATAGTGTTGGTTAGGAAGTTAGTTGTAAGTGGACAAATATTGTAATGGAAAAATCCTATAAATAGATGAGAGCCGTAAGTGATAGATATCAAAGGATGAAGATGAGAAGATAGCGAGAAGTGGAGAAGATGTATGTTTTTCCTCTGGTATTTTGACTGCAACAGTAATACAATGATGTTTTGGTGCAATCTCTGTGCAATGGTGCGATATATAGTTGTTGTTTAATGTAATGCCTGCTTACTGTTGTTGAAATGACAAATTATGCGATTAAAATTATTTGTTTCATATGGAATACAAATGCTGTAGTTAGTTGAAATGTTATAATTCTGTTTAAGTACTGCAATAGAGATAGTCTACACAGCCACAACTCTCCTCCTCTCTCGGTGGAAACATGGTTCCGTCTGGTCTTCCTAGACACCTCGGGTTAGACCTCATCCGCTCTATGGGTGTTGCTGGGTGGGCTCAAACCTTCCCGGGCCAGTGCCCGGGGAGACTCCGGTATGCGTCGACAATGAGGTGAACCCCTGTCGACTGAGGTCAAGTTAGTCTTGGCCAACATGTAGATATAAGTGCTGATCCTTTCACGGATGGTTGAAGTGTGTCTTCCCATGCTGGTGAATGTAAGTGTTGTGTGATGTGCATCTGAGTTGTGCTTCGTGGACAATGAGATGACATGATTAGTATGATCATGAATATCAGGATGATACTCTGTGGTCATGGACAAGTTGTGCAGTTGCATGTAAGAGATGCTGGGAGATCTGATAGGTTGAGCTGCGTGCTCATAATCAGTCCTAGGATGCTCTTTTGGGGTTTTGTGATGCACGTAATAAGTACTGAGGATTCCACAGTATGTCTAGTGATGATGAAGACCTATAGGTGGTGGGCCTACATCCAGCATGAAAAAGGGCTGGCTCTATAGAACTTCCTATGATGAGAAGAATTCAGAGATAGCCTAGTGATCGAGATGATGAGTACAACAACAGTGATGATGATGATGCTCCGTGATCCAGTGATGATGATCCAGCTCAAGAATTAAAGACTTGTGCCTATATGTATTGATGACTTGCGTCAAGAGAATACCTTCCTAGTTAATAGGGAGTGTTGATGTATTTGTAACTTCAGAATATATTCACTTGTATATTGTATTTGTACTTTATTGTATCCCCAACGAAGATGTATTATTCCTCTGATTGGAAGTGTCGTCAGTTATATTGTAAGTGTCATAACTTATACTTGATGGGTTATTAGACCACCTTGATGGGGTTGGCCCTATATGATTCATGTGGGTCAAAGGGTTCTTAGACCACCCTAGTGTGGTGCATCCCAGTCAGCATTATGTTAAGTGGTTAAGTTGAGGCTGACCTAGTTGAGTAAAGGTCAAGTCAAGTTAGTGTATAAATAGAGAGTGTGTCTCTCTCATTTTACACATTCTATTATTCACTCACTTCGCATTAGTGAGAGAAGAGGAGGATGCACACAAGTGGAGGAGGAGCATGCTGCTAAAGATATATATATCTAGGGTTTGATCGTGGTGATCCTTGTATTGATGCTTATTCTATCCTTGAGGAAGTTGCGAGGTTTTTCACCTTCTTGGTTTTCCCCGGTGAAAATTTTTGTGTCTCTTGTCTCTTATGCTTGATATGTTGTACATGTTGTTATTTTAGTTAAGATCCTAGATCAGAATGTATTAAATTTTTAAAAACTAACAGAAAAGAGGAAAGAAGAAGAAGCAAAAGCAGAGGAAGAATGAATAAAGAAGTCCATTAAATTTTGGAAGAATATGGCTAACAGAGAACATGAAGGGGAGAATGAACATAGGGAGAACTGGGAAGAGGAAGTGGAAGATAATCATCCTAGTGATACTATGGTCACATTAGAATTCCCTATCCTCCAGACACCTGGAGCAACTCCTATGAAAAATATCTCACCATCAGTTCTCCCGAATTTCCATGGTAAATCTTCTGAAGATCCTGATGAATTTATTTTTGAGTTTGATATCCTCTGTCACAGTTATGAATATACCTCTAGTGCTCAGAAGCTGAAACTATTCCTAGCCACCTTGAAAGGAAATGCTCTGCACTAGTTCATGAGTCCAGGTCGTGAGACCATTACTACTTGGGATCAAATGAAACAAGCCTTTCTTTCTAAATATCAAGAATATTGTAGAACCAGAGATAGAAAGGAAGAGTTGTTTAAAATGGTTCAGAAGGAAGAGGAGATCTTGGAAGACTTTGTGGAAAGATTTTTGTACAATTTACAAAGGTCTAGCCATAGCGAGATTGGGAAATATGTACTCAAGATTATCTTGCTACGAGGAATCAGAGAAGATTGCCTTGATATGTTGAATTTGTTGGGGAAAGGGGACATCTCAAAGGAACCCTTCGAGAATATTATTGAATTATGCCGAAGGTACTCAAGGGGATCCTATAGAACTAACAAATGAGACAAAGATCGAGATCGGGATGTCTTCACTAGGGAAAAGAAGTCAGCTAGTGGAAAAGCCACTCGAGCAGAAATAGGAAACTTATTGGAGAATTTTAAAAATGATATGATGAGTTCCATTTCCTCAGAGTTAGATGTTTTGAGAGAAAAACAGAGGCAAGCAGTAGAAGATCTTACAATCGGTGTATTATGTCCTAAATGTAGGAAAAAACACCCACTGAAAGAATGCCCGCTGGACCAAGCAGAGATATGTAGGATATGTGAATTGGAGCATGACACCAAGGAATGCCCTTCATTACCCAAAGTCAGGAATCCACTTCAGATGTGGAATAGGCTTACTTTACTGCACAGAAGAAACCTTGACAGCCTCGCAATCAAGGTATGAATCCAGATCCATCAATTTTCTTGAATAATATGAATAAACAATTCCCTTCACATTATTCTAATAACCAGTGGCATCCATCTCAGAACCCAATGCAAAATCCTAACTCTTGGACACCATGGTCACAACAATCAAACAATCAAGCTCCCTGGAACTCCAACTGGAGAAATTCTTACCAAGGAAATAACTTTCCCGATCACCAGACTCAATATCAATAGTACCCTCCTCAGCAGTATACCCACCAACAATATCAATAGCCACAACTGCAATTCCAAAACAATGTCGCACCTATGAATGCACCCCTTCGACCACAACTACCTGCAAAACCTAACCCAAACCCAAATAATAAAGCAGTCCATCAGTTCGACACTACCAACATGCCTGTGTATTCCATCTCCCAAATTCCCTGCAATGATATACAATTACGATCAGGGAGGGTAGTGGAACTCATCATCACTAAGGATGTTCCATCCCCGGTGACTGAAAATGGAGTGAATCAGCACTTTGAGAATATGGTTAATTCAACAATCCCCATCATTGAGGATGCTGACATTCCTACCAAAACAGTAGCTGAAACTCAGGAAGTAACACATGATGAAGCACAGCCTACACAATTGATGAGAGAACCACCATATCCTGAATGTTTGGCCCTGCAGAAAACAGTGGAACGACCTCTATTCAATCTCTGAGGAGAATTGAAGAATTTGTATGTCAAAATCCCACTGTTACAAGCCCTCCATGATGTGCCCATTTATGCTAAGACTTTTAGAGATTTATGTGTCAAGAAACCAGGAAGAAAGCCTAGGGATCCTCCCATTGTCCATGTATTGGGAAAACTTTCTGAATTAATAATGGGCAAGACTCCTGTGGCAAAATATGATGACCCTGGAAATCCTATTGTTACAGTTCACATATGAAACACACAAATCCCCAACGTCGTGGTAGAATTAGGCGTGGCTATTAATGTTATGACCATAGAAACTGTGAAGAAACTTGGACTCATTAACCTTCGGCCAACCCCTACCATTCTAGAACTTGCTAACATATCAACAATCAAGCCTGAGGGGATCCTGGATGACCTGGTAATCTTTGTTGACTCGTGGGAATACCCTATGGAATTCTTGGTGTTACAGCTGAAGTCTCAGTTGGGGGGACACCCGTTGATTCTGGGGAGACTGTGGTTGGCCACAGCAGATGCCTGTATCAGCTGTTGGTCAGTATCCATGACTATCTCAAACGGGACTGGTATCAAAAGCCTAACCTTATATCCTCCATCCCGACCAAGCACAGAAGCTGAAACTCCACTTTGGGTGGATTTGGAGGAGGAGGAAGGCGTTCAGACATTATTAATAATAGGGAGAGCCTTAACTTTTAAAGATGAAATAGAGGACGATACCATTAATAGTTTCATCAGTGAGACCATGTCCTTCAATAAGCATGTTTACCAGATTATTGATAGTACATTAGATGAGAAAGAACAAGAAAATATTATGGAAGAAACTCTATTCAATGATGCTAGTATAATTCTAGTTCTCAAAAATTCGAAAAGTGTCCCAGTAGAAATTGAGATAGGGAAAACATTGAACATCAATCCAAACCTTGCACCCAGTGAGCTGGGACAGCTAATCACTCTGCTGAAACAACATAAAGGATATTTCGCTTGGGAGTACAGAGACATCAAGGGTATTCCTTCTAATCTGTGTACCCATCACATTTATATTAAGAGCGACTCATGGCCAGTGTGTCAACCACAACGAAGGATGAACCCGAAACTGAGGGATGTAGTGAAAGAGGAAATCCAAAAAATTCTAGAAGTAGGGTTTATATACCCAATTTCAGATAGTGGGTGGGTTTCTCCACTCATGATTGTGCCAAAGAAGAATGGGAAATGGAGGGTCTGCGTGGATTACAGAGAATTGAAAAAAGCAACGTAGAAGGACCACTTTCCCTTACCTTTAATCGATCAGGTCCTTGATACCTTGTCTGGGAAGAAGTATTTTTCCTTTCTGGATGGCTTTAGTGGCTATAACCAAATCCAGATTGCTCCAGAAGACCAAGACAAAACCACTTTCACCTGTCCCTGGGGCACTTTTGCATATATGGTACGTCCTTTTGGGTTGTGTAATGCACCAACTACCTTTCAAAGATCAGTGATTGGAATCTTTTCAGAGATGGTAAATGACTGCATGTAATTTTTTATGGATGACTTCACTCCATACAATAGTAGTTATGAAGAAGCATTGAAAATTTTAGAAAAGGTCTTGAAACACTGTGAACAAAGCCAGCTATCTTTAAGCACTGAAAAGTGCCATATGATGATGAGCGAGGGCATAGTTCTGGGGCACTTCAACTCTTCTGATGGTATCCAGGTAGACCCATCCGAAATAAAGGTAATTGAAAATATACCAACTCCTAGAACAGAAAAATATGTACGTAGCTTCTTAGGGCATGTTGGCTATTACATAATATTCATAGAAATTTTTTCCAAACTAGCCTCTCCTTTGTTCACTTTGTTGATGAAGGATGCAGAGTTTGTTTGGAATGATGCATTCCAAACAATGTTTACTAAAATTAAGAAAAGGCTATCTATAGCACCCATCTTACGAGGACCCAACTGGGATCTACCTTTTCATATCTCTTCATATGCTTCAGACACCGCCATTGGAGCATTTTTAGGACAGCAGGAAGGTAACGCCCCATATGCAATTTATTATGTTACTAAGAACGTATCCCCTGCTGAACTAAACTACACTGTCATAGAAAAAGAATTCCTTGCCATAGTTTATGCCATCAACAAATTTAGACACTATATTATTGGATACTCCACTTTTGTGCACACTAATAATTCTTCCATCAAATATTTAATGAATAAACCAATCACGAATGTTAGAGTTACTAGATGGCTGCTACTGTTATAGGAATTTGACATCACAATTATTGATAGACTAGGGACGGAAAACATTGTTGCAGACCTTTTATCTCGGCTTACTAATAGTGATGACAATTTACTAGTCAAATATTCCTTCCCTGATGAGCATTTGTTTGCAGTATCAGCTCATTCCCCATGGTATGCAGATATTGCTAACGTTTTGGCTGCAAGTAAGCTTCCAGCATATCTTTCGAAGAGAGAAAGAGGAAAGATCATACAACAGATTGCTAGGTATTGCTGGATTGATGGACATCTTTGCTACACAGGGCTTGATTTAGAAATCAGAAGATGTGTCAGAGAAGATGAAATCTTCAGTATCCTTAAAGCTTGCCATGATGAGCCCTATGGGGGACACTTTGCTGACAAAACGACAGGTCATAAGGTTTTGAGGATGGGTTATTTCTTAACTACATTGTTCAGGGATGCAGAGAAGTATGTTCACGCATGTGATAGCTTCCAAAGGATGGGCCAGCCCAACATATTAGATGAAATGCCTCTTCAGCCACAACTCATGGTTGAACCATTTGACAGATGGGGTCTGGATTTCGTAGGGCCTATCAACCCTCCCTCAAAACTGAAAGTTAACATCTTGGTTTGCATAGATTACATGACCAAATGGGTGGAAGTTGTTGTTAGGAACCCATATCTTTACTTTGTTAGTATATTGTTGTTGGACTCATATGCTTTGTAAGTCGTCCCGTAGTATTTGTTGATCCATAGTTTATATTAGCCCATAGTATTGACCCATAGTATTGGACGCATATGCTTTGTAAGTCGTCCCATAGTATTATATGTCCCATGGTTTTGACTCATAGTATTGGTGCCTAGACTTAGCCCATGGTTTGTATTGACACATAGTATTGACCCATGGTATTGGTGCCTAGACTTAGTATATAAAAGTGTGTTGAGGCCTATGAAGGCACCGTGAAGTTAATTGTATTGAGCTTGCTCAAAGGAGGTTGCCCCCTCGAAGTGGCCCGTGATCAATATAAAAGTGATTATGAGTTCTATTATTTCTGATATCTCATGTATTTGCATTAATTAATTATTGCAGGTTCATCACATCTGGTATCAGAGCACGTTCTTGGGCTCGTTGGGTGGAATTTCTGCCAATTTTTTTTTTTCGCATCTGTTGCAGCTTCGGATTTGGGAATAATCCCTATCTGCTTAACTATGGGAAGTACTTGGGCATAAGCCCTAAAACTCATTGTGAGAAGTACCATAGGAACCCCAAAGTAGCTAGCCCATTGAGAGGATCTGCCAACGAAAAGGACAATGACCCCTACCTGATTGACTAGTTCCCACCCATGAGGTAAACCAGGAGCTATCATTTGTGGAAAAGTGGTTATCAGTTTTACCTAAGTCGTGGAGTGAGGGGTACTTCCCCAATACGCAATCCATCAGATAGCATTGGTGGCCGAGTGAAACACCTAAACTGTTAGGAAGCCATACATACTTGGGGTCCATATCTATTTTCAGTTAAACTATTGTCGATCACTTCCGCTCCAGATATAGCCGTTTCAGATCTATTCTGAAAGTCATTCCAGATCCAGTCATTTTTTGATCCCTTCCGCGCCATTGTGTTGATGTATATGTAACTTCGGAATGTATTTCATCTGTGTATTTTATATATATTTATTGTACCCTTATAAGAGATGTGTTATTCCTCTATAAGGAAGTGTCATCATGTGAATTGACAAGTGTCGCAAGTGTGTGTACTTGCTGATGGGTTATTAGACCACCATATGGGGTCGACCCGGAATTATATATAATATAATGTGGATGTATCTAAGTAGACAAGTCGCCCCCATTAGGTCACTGGGCAAAAAGCTGAGTATAAATAGAGATAGGAGATCTCTATTTTACTCACTCGGAAAAGTAACTCACTCTCACTCTCAAAAGTGGCGCACTAGTGAGGAGGAGGAGGATCATCTGCTAGGAGACTATCTCAGTGTTATTTGGTTGTATTTTGGTTGAGCCATTGCTCTCTCTATCTCTGAGGAAGTTGTGGGGTTTTTCACCTTAGGGTTTTCCCCACGGAAACTCTGTGTCTCTTGTCTCTATGCTTTTGATTCTTGTGATGCTTGTCATATTATGATTGTCATGCATTGATATACTGTAGATGTTATTCTCTCAGCAAATATCCTATAGTATTGTGAATTAATACTCAAAATTTAACATGGTATCAGAGCTAACCTGAGAAGAAGACATTTTGCAGTGACGGAAGCTTGAGTTCCTTGTTTATTGGGTTTCTCTCCACAGATTTTTGAAAATCAGTATAGTAGATTGACTCTACTCATCAAGGCGCATCTATCTGTCCAGTCAGAATTCAGATCTGAGCATTTTCAGATTTGGCCCTAAAAATTAGGGTTTCCACAAAAATAGGAATTTCTGGAATCTGAAGACACAGCTGGAAGCTCCTTGCAAAAATAAAAGTTTAGAGCTTTGGATCGAGATATTTGGCTGGGTAGATCTCCGGGAAACTCAAACCCTAATTCGGGGCTCTCCTTAGTGAACCCGGGAGGACAAAAAGGCAATTTTGAAGGGCAAGACTTTGCTGATCTCAAATTTTGAATGTACCAGGCTGATCAGCTCACCAAGGCGCATCTTTCTATCCTTTCAGAAATTTGAAATTCACATTTTGAATTTTTAGGGTTTCTCTGACAAACCCTAATCCGGGATGAGATCCAGTTTTCAGCACTTCAAGTGGTAAGTCCTAAATCTTTTCTATTTCCATTTGAAGTACTCTTTAAGATGTCTCTCCACACCAAGCTTGAGGATAAGCTTGAAGGGGCTAATAACTTCCGAGCCTGGAAGTATAGGATTGGGTTAATCCTGGAAGAGAATGAGTTGGACTCATATTTGAAAGAAGACATCCCTATCCCAGTGGATGAAGAGGCCAAGGCATTGCACAAGAAGAACTTGGTCAAGGCAAAGAGAATCATTGCTGATTCTATCAAAGGACATCTCATACCCCATGTGTCTTCTCTTAAGACACCCAAGGAGATGTTTGACTCTTTGACCAAGCTGTTTGAAGGAAAGAACATAAATCGGAAGATGACCCTACGGAACCAATTGAAAGGAGTAAAGTTTCAGAATGGAGAAACCATTCAATCATATTTTTCAAGGGTCTCCCAGATCAAGGAACAACTAGAAGTAGTGGATGAAATGGTGGAGAATGGTGAAGTGGTGATGACCACTCTAAATGGCCTACCTGGGTCATGGGATTCATTTATCCAAGGAATTTGTGCAAGGAAGAAGTTGATCTCTTTCAGTAGACTACGGGAAGAATGCTCACAAGAAGAAGCAAGGCTTGTGGCACGAGAAGAAAAGATGGGGAATGAAGATCAAGCTCTCACAGCTCACACCAGGAAAGGAAAGTCCAACAGAGAGCCATCTCACTCCAAGAGATCTTCACATCACTTCAAAGAAAGAAGAATATGCTTCACCTGTAATGAGAAAGGACATATTGCCATAAAATGTCCCAAGAACAAGAAGGACAATAACATCTCCAACAAGAAGAAGAAGAAGGGTAGCAAAAGAAGGTTTCATGCTCATGCTGCCGAAGATGATGAACCCCCAAAGAAGAAGGCTAAGGCAGAAAGTGATAGCAATGATGACTCATCAAGTGAAGAAGAGTATGTTCTGATCTCTGCTCTCACAGGTACCATCTCTCATGGTTGTAATGACTGGTTGATTGATAGTGGGGCTTCCAAACACATGATTGGGTTTAAGGAATCTTTTGTGAATCTATCTGAACATGAATCACCCCATAAGGTGAAACTTGGGGATGATTATCAATACCCAATCAAAGAAGGTGATGAAGCTTCCTACAAGCTAGATTCTGGAAAATCCTTGAAGATGAAAGAAGTACTTTATGTACCTAGGCTCAAGAAGAACTTACTCTCCATTTCTGCATTGGATGCAAAAGCTATGAGGGTTGCATTTGTGGATGGCCAAGTCCTAATGTGGCCAAAGGGAAAGACCATAGATGATGCAGTAGTAATTGGAGAGCAAGAGGGAGGCTTGTATAAATTGAAGGGACAACCTGAACATACCATGGTGCATGAATCCATGGAGCCAAGTGAACTTTGGCATAGAAGACTTGCTCACATGCACTATAGAGCGCTTCCAGTTGCAAGCAAGGTAGTAGAGGGTCTTCCTGAAATCAAGACCAAACATGAAGGTGTTTGCAAAGGATGTGCAAAAGGTAAGAATATTAAGAAGGCTTTCCCAAGCAGTGAAAGCAAGGCAAAAGACATCCTGGAAATCATCCACTCAGATGTATGTGGCCCTATGTCATCCAGTTCCCTGAGCGGGTATGTTTACTATGTCTCATTTATTGATGACTTCTCCAGGAATACTTGGGTATACTTCTTGAAGGGAAAAGATGAGGCGCTTGATAAATTCAAGGAATTCAAAACTTTGATGGAGAATCAAACTAACAAGAAGATCAAAACATTCAGATCCGACAATGGTGTAGAATTCACCTCAAGTGACTTCAAGAAGCTTTGTAGTGATTCAGGGATTAAGAGGGAGTTGACCAGGAAGAACAGAACTATCATGGAAGCAGCAAGGGCAATGTTGCATTACCAGTATCTTCCTATGCATCTATGGGCAGAAGCAGCTAGAACACATGTATATGTGCAGAAAAGAACACCCCACAAGATATTGGACAACAAGACACTAGAAGAGGTCTTTTCTGGTAAGAAAACTGAAGTCAGTCATCTCAGATTATTTGGTTGTCCAGTATATACTCATGTCCCAAAGGAAAAGAGGTCTAAACTAGATCCTTCCGAAAAGAAGGGTATCTTTGTGGGTTATGGTGAAAGCTCAAAGGTTTACAGAATATACTTTCCAAGGTTCAAGAAGATTGATGTCAGCAGGGATGTAACATTCGATGAAAACTCAGCATTCATCAAATCAAGGAAGGAACCTACCGAAGTTTATGAAGAACCTAAGGAAACAAGATTTCAGGACACTACCATGACTGAAGCAGTTCCAGAAGCTGTTCGTGAGTTTGAAGATCCACAAGAACCTATAGATCCACCCCGTGAGGATAACTCTCACAAGAGGAAACCTGCATGGGCTAGAGAGCTCATTCAAGATGCAGAAAGATTTGGTATTCCAGAAGAAGAACACAGAAAAAAGAAGAGAACCAGATCACAGACCAGCTATGTTGCTTTACTCTATGACATTATGAACAAAGAGCCTTCTAGTTATGAAGAGGCAGTGGAAAAGAAAGAATGAAAGGATGCCATGGTTGAGGAATACCAATCAATAATGAAGAATGATGTTTGGGATGTCGTCCCAAGACCTAAAGAGAAGTCTGTTGTGACTTCTAAATGGATCTTCAAAATCAAGCATGCTGCAGATGGCAGTGTGGAGAAATACAAAGCAAGATTCGTAGCTCGTGGCTTCTCTCAGAAAGAGGGAATAGATTATGAAGAAACTTTTGCACTTGTAGCAAGGTATACATCCATCAGAACAGTACTTTCCCTGGCTACAGCTATGAAATGGAAAATACACCATATGGATGTCAAGACTGCTTTCTTGAATGGTGTAGTTGAAGAGGAAGTATATGTGGAACAACCACTTGGTTTTGAAATACATGATAGGGAGTCATATGTGTGCAGATTGAAGAAAGCCTTGTATGGCTTGAAGCAAGCTCCCAGAACTTGGTATGGTAGGATGGACAGTTTCCTATCTAGCTTGGGCTTTACCAAGAGTAAAGCGGATTCCAACCTTTACTACAAGGTTGTGGAAGGGAATCCTGTGATTCTACTCCTGTATGTGGATGACTTATTTGTAACAGGAGATGACAGGCCGATTGCAGATACTAAGAGGAAGCTTGCTGCTGAATTCGATATCAAATATTTGGGAATGATGAACTATTTCCTAGGCATGGAGGTGTGGCAGAGTGCAGGTGGGATCTTCCTTGGTCAAGGGATGTACACAGTAGATATCCTGAAGATATTTGGGATGATGGACTGCAATGCCATGGCCACACCTATGGCATCGACTCTGAAGCTTCTATGTGATGCTTCATCTGAGCCGATTGATGTCTCCATGTATCGTCAGATGATTGGGTCCTTGATGTACCTGACAAACACGAGACCAGACATTTGCTTTGCTGTGAACACATTGAGCCAGCTCCTGACGGATCCGAGGAGTGTTCACCTGGTTGTTGTAAAGCATGTTCTGAGGTACCTGAAGGGTACAGTGGATTATGGGCTCAAGTATGAAGCGAATCAAAAGTTTAACCTGCAGGGTTATGTTGATTCAGATTGGGCTGGCAGTGCTGCAGATAGGAAGAGCACATCTGGGTGTTGCTTCAGTATGGGATCAGGTGTGATCTCTTGGTTTAGCAGGAAGCAGTCCTGTGTAGCACTAAGTACAGCTGAGGCAGAGTATGTTGTAGCCTTTTCAGCTAGTTGTGAGGCAGTATGGCTACGAAAGCTATTGTCTGAGTTATTTGATCTCCCGTTGGATGCTATTGGTATCTTTTGTGATAACCAGAGTTGTGTGAAGCTGTCCGAGAACCCAATGTTTCATGATAGGTCAAAACACATAGAGATCAAATATCACTATATCAGGGATATGGTGCAAAGAGGATCTGTGAAGCTCCTGTATGTTGTGACGGATGAGCAAATTGCAGATGTGCTGACGAAGCCACTAGCCAGGGTGAAGTTCGAGTACTTCAGAGAGAGGCTTGGCGTGCTTCAGATCGAGGACACTTTGAGGAAGAAGTGATGGACACATTTGCTAAAGCCATTCCAAGTATATTGGAAGGGGGGATCCTTCACATGGCTATGGATGTAAGCGCTGGATGATGAGCATCAAGATGATGTTCTGCTTTCTGCTTGGCTATGATCAGTTGGATCATTATATGTATATATGTATGCATCATGTTGGATGCTGGATATGATCAGTTGGATCATTTATATATATGTATGTATCATGTTGGATGTTGGATATGATCGGTTGGATCATGTGTATGTATTTTGTATACGCATCATGTTGGATGCTGGATATGATCGGTTGGATCATGTGTATGTATTTTGTATGTGCGCATCATGTTGGATGCTGATGGATACATTGTGTGGATCATGTATCTTTGTATGATCAGGTAGATCATGTATGTTGATGGATACATTGTGTGGATCATGTATCTTTGTATGATCAGATAGATCATGTATGCTGATGGATACATTGTGTGGATCATGTATCTATGTATGTATCAGGTGGATACTTGGTGTGCATCAGATGGATGCATTGTATGATCAAGATGATTGTGGATGACGAGCTTCTCCAGATGGCATGCAGCAGGATGTTGCAGTGATGATGATCAGGATGATCATGTGTACATCAGGATGATGTTTGATGAGTGCCGTGGATCAAGTTGTGCAGGTAAGCATGTAATTTGTTCCCTAGGAGATTTGCAGATGGTCTTTCGAGGTTTTGCCTATGGGATGTAATTCGGTGCCCTGGGACATCTGGCAAATGCTCTTTCAAGGTTTTGCTTGGAAGGACATGTAATTTGTGCCTTGGGAGATCTGCAGATAGTCTTTCGAGGTTTTGCCTATGGCATGTAATTCGGTGCCCTGGGATATCTAGAAGATGCTCTTGCGAGGTTTTGTCCTATGGCATGTAATTTGCTCCTGGGGGATCTGGACAGGATGAAAAAGGCCTCAGATGCTTCAGCTAGGTTTTGCCATGACCACATGTAATTTGCTCCTGGGAGATCTGGACAGGATGAAAGAGGCCTCAGATGCTTCAGCCAGATCCAGAGAAGAAGACTTGTCTAGCAGATCTGTGTTGAGAAATACCTTCCTAGTTAAGAGGGAGTGTTGATGTATATGTAACTTCAGAATGTATTTCATCTGTGTATTTTATATATATTTATTGTACCCTTATAAGAGATGTGTTATTCCTCTATAAGGAAGTGTCGTCATGTGGATTAACAAGTGTCGCAAGTGTGTGTACTTGCTGATGGGTTACTAGACCACTATATGGGGTCGGCCCGGAATTATATATAATATAATGTGGATGTATCTAAGTAGACAAGTCGGCCCCATTAGGTCACTGGGAAAAAATGTGAGTATAAATAGAGATAGGAGATCTCTATTTTACTCACTCAGAAAAGTAACTCACTCTCACTCTCAAAAGTGGCGCACTAGTGAGGAGGAGGAGGATCATCTGTTAGGAGACTATCTCAATGTTATTTGGTTGTATTTTGGTTTATCCATTGCTCTCTCTATCTCTGAGGAAGTTGTGGGGTTTTTCACCTTAGGGTTTTCCCCACAGAAACTTTGTGTCTCTTGTCTCTATGCTTTTGATTCTTGTGATGCTTGTGATGCTTGTCATATTATGATTGTCATGCATTGATACACTGTAGATGTTATTCTCTTAGCAAAGATCCTATAGTATTGTGAATTAATACTCAAAATTTAACACATTGCAGATCCATCTGTTGCGGATCCCTTCCGCGCCGCTATTGCCAATCCATTTCTGGAAAAAAAGGGGTATAAAAATATGTTTTTCGTCCATATCTCCCTTATTTCAACTCTGTTTTCCCTGAAACTTCACTAACATCCCTGCAATCCCATTCTGCATATTTCATTCCTGAAGACCCTATCCCAAATTCCACTTCCCAAGAACAGAAATCCCACATTTGTCTATTTTTAGGATTTGCCATAACTTCTTCAATTTTCACCCAATTGCCTTCAAATTTTACCATAGAGTTCTCGCTTCTGAAATCCTAATTTTTTGCTTCCCTGTCCCTCAGAAAGTGTCAAAAACCTAGTCAAACCCCAATTACCCCTCTGATTTTTTCCCAAATCCAAATTTCCCCTTACTAAATAAGCTTGTGTTTGTGTTTTTCTATTCCCCCCCCCACCAAAAACTAAATAAATAAAAAATTACTGGTTATGGTTGTCACTCGCATAGGAGCAAACACCATGGAGGAAGCACTTGCAGCCATCCAAACCAAACTCCAAGATCTGGATGAAAACATTTCTCAGCCTCCATCTTCAGCATTCATCCATGAACAATAACCGACAGCCAGAATCTTTTGCAGCCACTGGGTTCTCTTCTTCCAGCAATTTTCGTGGGCCGAAGCTTGATTTTCCTCACTTCAATGGTACTGATCCAACTGGATGGATATACCGAGCAGAACAATATTTCAGTCTGCATAATACTTTTGATGTTCAGAAAGTTCCACTTGCATCCTTTCATTTGGAACAGGAAGCCCTTCAATGGTACCGTTGGTACATCAAAGCTCATCCCGAGCCAAACTGGATAGATTTTTGCCAACTCCTTTTATCACGATTTGTTCCTATTTCTTTTGACGACTTCACAGAAGCACTCACTAAACTTCACCAAACTTCCACAGTGAGAGAATCAGATGGAATTTGAGAAACTAGCCAATCACACAAAAGGATTATCCGATGAATTCTAAAGGAGTTGTTTTATCAGTGGTCTCAAGGATGAAATCCACTCAGAGGTCAAAATGTTTTGTCCCAACACAATGATGGAAGTCTTAGGGTTGGCTAAGCTGGTTGAGGACAAGGTCGCAGCTCAAAAACGCTCCAAACCCACATTTGTTCCCTTTAGAAATATGGGTTCCCAACGGCCTCCCATCACGCCTGCTCCTCAACCAACTCCTATCAAGCAATTGTATGAAACAGAGATGCAGTCATGCCGAGAAAAATGGCTTTGTTATAATTGTGATGAGAAATTCACTCGGGGACATAGATGTGTTCAACAAAAGCTCTATCTCTTGGATGTGGATTCTCTGCCTCCCTCAAAACTTGATGAAGAAGCTCCAGATACAGTAGATGATCAGGTCAACATTCAACACCCTCCTTTTGACACCCCATCTCAGGACGACCCACCCGAGATCTCTCTCCATGCTGTAACCAACATCACCACCCCACAAACAATGCAAGTCAGGGGATACTTCAAGAAGCTCCCTCTTACCATACTCATTGATTCTGGTAGCACTCATAACTTCATTGATCCTCGGATTGCCAAACAGGCTGATTGTTTTGTCCATCCTTGCTCCAACTTTGAATTCATGGTTTCCAATAGGGGCACCTTACCTTGCAAGGGGAAGTGTCACAATGTGCGTATCTCTATGGAAGATTATAACCTGCGCTCTCACATGTTTTCCTTGTCCTTAAGTGGATGTGATGTGGTTTTGGGCGTTCAATGGTTACGCACACTTGGCCCCATCTTATGGGATTTTGCTGAACTTTGGATGCAGTTTTCAGTCAATGGGGCACAACACAAATTTATGGGCTTACAACCAGGGTCTCTCTGCATCATCAGTTCACATCGCCTAGAAAAAATACTTAAGAAGAATTCACATGGTGTCGTTGCTCAGCTCCATTCCATTCAGATGCACCCATCAATAGTCTCCACTACTTCCTTGGATAGATATGCAGGTGTCTTTGCTGAACCAATGAGCTTGTTGCCTTCAAGAGACCTTTCCGGTAAGAATTTAGCCGCATCTACCTCTCATCAGGAAATGATGACTATTTTGCATACAGTCCAGAAGTGGCAGCCATCCCTATTGGGGAATTATTTCTACATCAAGACTGATCTCCAAAGTCTGGAAACTTTCCTGGAACAATGGGTCTCCTCCCCAACACACCTGAAATGGGTTATCCAACTCATGGGTTATGATTATGCGACCACTTACCAGAAGGGTAAGGACAATATGGTGGAAGATGCTCCTCCTCTGTTAACACCCAAAAAGTGCTCACTACCTCATCTACCCATTACATGACTCATTTGTCCATATTTCCTACCATATTTACCTTCAGAACCCTAAAAATCCCATTAAAAAGCCTCCAAAAGGCCTAAAAAACCTCCAAAAGGCCACAAAACCATCAAAAAAGCCTCAAAAAGGCTAAAAACCCCATTTTCCCTCCAAAAATATCCAAAATTCCTCCAAAATAGCAAAAACCTTCTAAAAAGGGAATAAAAAATATAAAAAAATGAGAAAAAAGAGGAAAAAGGAGGAAAAAACCCTATACAGCTGACCTAAACCATATGGTTCCCAAAACCATGGGCCAACACTCCACCACCAAAAACCTATAAATAGGTGATGGAGACCCCTCATTTCATATCCACAATCAAGTATACCCTTACTTTGCCAAATTCTCTCTTGAAACCCTAGCTCACCCTTGAGCTACTTTCACCATTGAGAGCCCCTTTTGGCCCATTTCCACCATTGGAGAAAGAGAAGGAGCCAAGTTAGAGTTTGGAGCAACCCTCTTGGATCATTGCAAGAACTTCACCAATCTCTACACTTGAGGTAAAATTTTAATACAAAAGAAAACCATTTATTATTTCTTGTCTCTTATGTTTCATGCACATGTTTAGAATAATTTCCATTTCAATGTATTGTCTTTTCATTTACTGTTTATTGAATTGCTACTAAGGAGTCCCTTCTCCTTAGTAGGTGTTCATTTGCACAAGCTAGGGTGAAAACCCTAGCTACAGTTTTGGCGACTCTGCTTGTGTTTTTTAGAATTTTTAGTTATAATTTTTTAAGTTTTAGACGTTTTTCTGCAATATTTTTCTATTCGGCTGTCCCTTTCGGCCGTCGTAAACCGCATCTTTTACCCCCTGCAGTTGCGTTCCGATTGCGTCTTTCAGGCGTCTACCTGCGATCCGACCGTGACTCTCAGACTGTTTCCGGCGACCTGCCGACCGTTTTCATTCTATTACCTGCGATCCGACCGCAACTATCAGCCTGTTTGAGACGGTCCGACTGCGGCTATTAACCCTTTTTCGGCGTCCCGCCTGTGGCTTTCAGCCATTTTCCCACATCTCGGCGGTGCCTTTAGGCATTTTTCCTGCATCCCGACCGCGGCTTTCAGCCCTTTTGCTGCAACCCGACTGCGTCTGTCGGCCTTTTTCCCACGTCCCGACTACGGCTTTTTACCTTTTTCCTGTGGTCCGACTGCATCTTTCGGCCAAAAACCCGCAACCTGTTCGCGACTATTGCTATGTTTCCCACGGTCCGATCGTCGATATTTGCCACAGACCCGCGGTCAGCTTTCTGCACTTTTTTCCCTATTTTGAACCCAGCACTTTGCTGCACTATTTTCTGCACCTGCACAGCCATCTGTCCTACCTGCAACCATACTTCCTTACAACCTTTTCTGCAGTTTTTATTTCTGTTTCATTTACATAATCGTTTTTAAAAAAAAATTCAACATTTTACTTAAAAAAGAGAAAATTTTGCATGTTAAAGTTTACGTTCTGTCTTGTTATTTTTAGTTAGAAAGTTGCCCCCCTTGTGGCACTTTTATTTGGGTTCATCACCTCACACGCACACACTCTGTCACCTAATTCAAGTGAGCCTTAAAAAAATACTTAACACAACCAACATTCTAACCCCACTTGGGGAACACATGAGAATTTTTGTAGTTAGGTAGGATCGGGAGGATAGGCATCCAAATAACACCCCTCGGTTGCTTACACTTGAGACATAGCTTTTGTCCATTAGGGAACCAAAATCCCCTAGTATTCTTTGGTACGGTCACAACCAGTTTATCAGAGGGCCTCTCCCCTAGGAGGGTTGAAGTCGCCAGACTGGTTCCAGAGGCCTGAGTGGAATACCGCAATCCATTCAGTAACCGAAGGCTACCTTTCGCAGTTCTCAGGGTATCCCTGTATGGGGGTACTGCGGTAAAAAGACCAAACGGCAGATTCACCTTTTCTGGACGTGTCATGAACGGGATATCTTAGTTGCCTTTCTTCTAGGATTGACTACCCAGTGTCGCTCCCGGTAGGGGGATATCTTTAGCCACTTGGCTCTCCTATCCATATTGTCTGACTTGGATTTCATCACCTTGCAGAGGATATGTCTAGTTGAGTCAGAATACTATTTAGTTAGGTGTTTACATGCTCCCTTACCTCCTTTAGGTCTAGTGAGTCCACTGTTTTTATTTTTTAAGAAACCTGCTGCTTGTTGGTATTCCGACCATTTCTGTTGATACTCCACTTATTGTAGCACAGCTGTTACAGTAAGTGTTTTGAGTTGGTTGTTGGCCTGAGTGCCATATTTTTCGATCTCTCCTTCTGCACACTTGGTTGCATTAGGGTTTTTGAGCTATTTTTCACTCAACACAACCACCAAATATTTGACACCATCTGTCACCATTGAGTCCCCAAGACATTCTCGGTGCCTCAAGGGCAAGCCCCCACAGCACGGTTCACTTGACACCACCCGTCATAGACTTAGATATTCATCACTTGATACCACTCCTCATAGATTTCGAGCTTTGTCCCTTGACTCCACTCATCAACGGCATAGAACTCCGTCACCTGATCTAGACGCCCGTTATTTTACCTCTGATTCTGAAGTAGAGTCTGAGAACCCCATTTACACTGCACCAACCAGCCCCATGGCTGGCATGACTTCCACCCCTTTCTTTGTAGGGACCATTGGTGGAGAATCCACCACCACACCTGCTTTGGGTATGCCCTCGGTGGGGCCCACCTCTACCATTCCGATCACTGCACCCATTCCAGTAGCTGGAATACCTATTCCCACTCCATCAGTGACCCACACTACTCTTGGCAGTGCAGGACCGTCCCATACCACATTCATCCCTACACTTGGGGGCAACCTCCCAAATCCTGCCCCTACACTTGGGGGCATTGGCCCCAACATGGTCCAACCCACTAGTATGTAACATCCTTCTACTAGTTTTCCATTCATGGATAGCCTCAACCTTCCTGACCTAGCTAGACCGAATAACGATCCCATCAGACATGACCCTGCATGGCCTCACATGCCCACTAAGCTTCCCTCCGACATCCCTAAGTTTGAGGGCAAGGTAGGTGAGGACCCCCAGAACCATATTATGTCCTTCCATCTATGGTGTTCCTCCAACTCCATAGTGGATGACAGTGTCTGCCTCCGTCTGTTACAGTGCACCTTCACTGGCTCTGTAGCTAAGTGGTATATCAAGCAGCCCCATGGGACCCATGCCACCTTTACTTCCCTTGCCTCGACCTTCCTGCAGTTCTTTCAGTTACCTGTCCGCTATGACGCGGGAGTTGAGATCCTACTGTCTTGCAGACAGAACACGGCCACCCACATCACTGACCACATTCATGAGTGGCGTCGACGTCACAGCCTCTGCAAGATCAAGTTAGATGACCGTATCTTCCTAGATTGGTTCCTAAAATCCCTCATTCCTGTCATTGCCAAGGATGTGGCATCCGAACGACCCCAGTCTGAAGAAGAGACCATCCTCAAAGCCTAGCAATTTGACCTCGTATACGCCCAGTCGGGTTATCTCTATACCATCATACCTGACGCCCCTCGCGGTGATTCCTTCCAACACGATGCACCGGGGGCATCCCATGCCGCAGACGGCATCATTGGTCGTATTTCCCCGCATCCCCAACCCTTTTCCATAACACGTCCTAGCCATGGCCCCGACCTTTCGCGAGCTACATCACAGTCCGATGCAACCAATCCGTATGCTCCCATGGCACATCACCACCATTCCCATGGACCCTCATGTCCACCTCAGTGCTTTGGGTACGCATCCCTCACCTAGGCCCCCCCGGTCGCACCTCAATCGTATTACCATCCACAAGCTGCACCGGCTCCTATGACCCCTCAAGCCCAACCTGCTTATTACCTACCACAGGAAGCCCCTGCGGCCAATCCACAACCCACTCCGTAGACATATCAGCAACCCCCACAAGGTTCAACACCTACATAGCCTCCACCTACATATTATCCTCTACAGCTTGCTCCAGCACCTGCGCAACCCTAGAACCCACCTGCTGCCCAAGGGCAAGTATACGCCCAACAAAATGAGCAGAAAAACCAAAACAACCAGCGCCAATAGGGCCACCAAAATCGTGGCAAAGGCCGTAACCATGGGAACAACCCTCCTCCATACCAAGGTGGTCAACCTTCTAATCCCCCAGACAACAATAATGCGACGCCTGCAAACCAAAACCCTGATCTTCCACCCAAGCAGGCCAAAAACCCTAACTTGCGAACTAACCATCCTTGTTCTATTTGCGGGGTCTATGGCCACTACACACATGCTTGCCCACATTTGGAGCAAGCTCGGCAACTCTGGGTTGATGATGCCCATCGCCAAGGGCATGCAGCTCCTCAAGCGCCGCCCAACCCCCCACCCCCTCAGCAGCCACCCTTGGTACTGCAAAACCCCTTACCAACTCAAGGCGTAGTGAACACTCAGCCGTTGGCTCCCCCTCAAGTCAATGCACCACCACAACAACAACAGATCACTTATGCCGCTCCTGATCAACCCATGTTCGACTCAGGTACCCACCACTTGTTGATGATGTCGTCCGCTGATGTCAACCTCCAAACCCGTCGGAACCAATATGGCTCCACCCCTGATGCCCCTCCCATGGACAAAAACACTAATGCTCATCCCACTGATCAGACATTACGTATACCTCCGGCTCCCCTCGATGGCGCTTCCAAAGCACCTCGTTTCCCACTTCGTCGGATCAACAATAACCCCAATGCTCACGCTGCGTCAAATTACAACATTGTAGATGACTTAGCCCAATCTCCCGCAGCCATGTCTACGTTGGAAGTATTAAAAAACTATCCTTCACAGCGCAAGACTTTGCTCTCCGCCATTGGTGCTATTGACACAAACGATTCACAACTGATTGCATTCGATTTGGACCAATCCGAACCACGCCTGCCTTCCACTTTAGCATTCCAAGTTTCTGTTTCCGTTCGGAATCTTGTCATCCATCGGTGTATTATCGATGAAGGTGCCTCTACATGCATTATTTCCACATTCATTTGGCAGAAGTTGGGATCCCCTACTCTCCAGCAGTCCACCACTGCATTGCAAGCCTACGACGGCCGGTCGGCTTAACCCCAAGGTCTATTAGCTAATGTCCCCGTCCAGCTGGCTGGTAAAACCGTTCTCATTGACATAGAGGTCATCAATGCCCAACTTGATTATAATCTCTTACTTGGCCGCAGTTACATGCATGCCATGAAGGCGGTTGCCTCCTCCATTTTTTGTACCATGATGTTCCCCCATGACAGACGCGTGGTCAAGGTCGACCAACTCACCTACTACAATCCAAATGCCCCCACTGCACCCGAAAATGTTCTCCCCATGGTTGAACAACCTGTTAATGGTGCCGCTACCTCATTTGTTTCCTCTGTAGGACCGAGAGTTTACTCAGATCCACCGATGACATCAACATTCCAATCCATTCCTCCCCCGTCATCTACACCCGAAGTATCTGATCTATGTACCCTTTCCCACAATACACAAACACCTAACCGTCAACCGCCCTTGATTCCCAAACCACCATTGGTACCTAGCCACATTTGTGTTACACCCATCCACACAATCCCCTTCCTAGTCCCTCCCTCGGGAGTAGTAAGCGCCCCAGTTATGGATACCCTTAGCCTCCCTGGGTTAACCTTGGGATTACCCGTGTGGTATCTTTCACCTCCCATTCCCCCGTCGACACCCAATGTCTTCCTACAACCGGTGCAACTCATGGCTACTACTAGTCAACCACCTTCCGGTGTCACTACCCCTTCGTCCTCTACGAATCCCCCCCCTCTTATCAAGCACACTGGGGGCAGAGGCCCACAACCATACACTGTTGTCCATCCTCCCAAGATAGTTAAACCCCTCCCACTTTTCGTGATCCCCCCAAATGCTCGTTGTGCAATGAGTTAGGTCATCCGACTCACCAATTTCCACAGTTACCTGCATTATAGGAACACATGCAGATGCTTGACGATGAACCCAACATCTCGGTTGTTGAACTCGACCTAACCCCCAAGCCTCGTGATAAATCGCTGCGCACCAACCACCCTTGTGCCATATGCGATGTTTATGGCCACTACTCACATCACTATCATGATCTCCCAGATTACCAAGCAGCTCTCTACGAGATGAATAATTTGGACCTTGAGACGGCGCCCCCCACAATTGAGGAGATCCACCCACCGGTCTCCTCCCCATCCGACGAGATTAATACCATTTATATGATCTCTTCCACCACCATTCCCTCATCAACCGACTTGACAACCCTCACTTTCCGTACTAATGAGGAGATTCTCGAGGCTCTCACTGCCCCGGATTATCCCTGGGATGACATGCACCATCGTTCCTATTTCCTCCCAGAAGAATCTTCCTCTAGTACAGCTACCTAATTCGCGGTTGAGTCCAAAGATTTCCTTCCCACCAAAGTCGACTGGTTTAAGGATCCTATTCCTACTCCTGATTCCTTTGAGGAAGGTAACATGGCCAACATCTCTCCCGTTATCCACATAGATATCTCTTCCCCCGGAGGTGCCCGTGAACTCATCACTTTAGGAGCCTCTTGCAGTGAGTCTGAGATTGAGGAGTACAAAAAACTCTTCCAAGAATTTCGTGATGTCTTTACCTGGTCCTATACCGAAATGCCCGGTCTTGACCCCGCTATTATAGAGCACCACCTTGACACCTCTGAGTCAAGGGGCATAATAGATTACCTAGACCCTGGGATAGGGGGCATGATCAATCATTTTGAACCTTCCCCATCACATCTATCTCAGCACGTCAATGAACCCATCGTTCAAACCTACACATATGTGATCCACAATCACAAACCCCATGCACATAGCATGGGGGCAGGTCATTAACCTTGCTCACTTTTTCACATGTGTGATCTCAACCATTTTTTAGGTCACATGTCACTTGTAGATTTGATTTGTTTTGATACACCTAGTATTATGCCCCTGCGGGCCATCATGATACACCTAGTATTATGACCTCCGTTTTTCGCACGAATTGCACCATCGGATTCATTTTTCCGAGCCCGTGATGATGCTTGAGATCATTTCTTGCTCTCACCAGGACCAATATCAACATTGTGTCCCGACACCTTTTGCCCCGGTTTGCTTGCCACATCGGCCGTAGCCCATTTTTGATATACTTTATATCATCGGATTCATTTTTTCGAGCCCATGATGATGCTTGAGATCATTTCTCGCTCTCACCCGCAGATGTTTTGGGTATTTTTCCAAAACGCCCCTCGTCACCTCGGTTTGCATGCCACATTGGCCATTATCCATTTTTTACACTTTTTATATCGTCGAATTCATTTTTCCGAGCTCGTGATGATGCTTGAGTTCATTTCTCGCTCTCGCTTGGTACAGTTTCAACATTGTGTCCCGACACCTTGACGCCTCGGTTTGTGCACCACATCGGACGCCATCGGATTGTTCCACTTTTTTACATGAGCCATTCACTCCTGTCATACTGCAATTATTTCATTATTTTTCCACCATTCATTACCCTGCAAGGAGGCCCACCAGTGTTCCCCCCCCCACCCTCGTTCTTGGTCATCATTAATGTTCCTTGATTGAGCACTTCCTCCTTGCCTGGCCATTCCTTTTGTTCAGTATAATTTTATCCCTTTTTCGGGCCAGACAAGTCCTTTACGAAAAAGTCACTTAGGGAGTTTTTGTTAAGCTCTTTTCTGACTCCTAAAACAATGAAAAGATCGCCGAGCAATCTTGCTTCCTTTCATGCTCGTTAAAGTACCTGAAAGGGCATCTATCTGGTATAAGTTTAACCCTTTTTTGGACCTGGTAGACTAATTATGAAAAAGGAATACTCTAGTCACACCGGCTAGAAGAGTTCTTCATTGCATCCTTTTATGCTTCTTTGGGCCTTGGAGACTAACACACGAAAAAGCAACCCCTTGGAGTCTTCTTATCGCTTTCCGACTCTCTAAAATTGAAAGCAACCACAAGCATGAACTATCCTGGGCTCGTACAAATCCACACGACAGTACCATTCCATTCTTTCAAAGTCTTCTTATCGCTTTCAGACTCCTTAAAATTGAAAGCAATCACGAGCATGAACTGTCTTGGGCTCGTATAAATCCACACGATAGTACCATTTTACACACACTTCTTCTAGTTCCTTAACCCATGAAGAAGTCCCCCCGTGCCTCCTGGCACTATGATCGATCATCTCGGCAGCACCCCCAATCAGGTCTCCTTTGTTCAGTGTAGTCTGCAGTCTCCTGCCATTTTACACCAGGTAGAATATCCCTCATCCCAGTCACTATCCTTGATCCATTACAGCTATGATCCCTTTCCCATCAGTCAATTTCATATGCTGCCCGATCACCCCCGCCATCATACTCTGAACAAAGGAAGTTTGAGTCCACCCACTCTACTTTCCCAGTTATCCCCCAAAGTTTGTCAATCCTACCATCAGTACTCTCACACTTCTGTTCTCCACCTCGTGCTTCTGTCAAGGAAACATCATTGCCTTGATAGTTGCAGGTCTCCCTTTGTCAACGACAGCCCCTCTATTCCAGAGGATAGACCCAGAGGCCCCTGCGCCTTGGACCCATCACCATCTTTGATGAGTTCCTACGGACCATTTTGAGAGGAGTCATCATTGCCTCTCCAAGTGGCTGTTTCTCACATGCTCGACTTCAACACCTTGATCGCATCGTTGAGAATTGCATAGGGTTTATATCCCTTCAGTTATTGGTCGAAGACCCCGGATCTCCCCCGACTCTAGCACATTGGTGAGTCACTTCGGAACGCCCATTTATATGTTCCCATGGATGTCCAGGTTGCGTTGGCGATTGTATTTGGAAGCCATCCAGTTATATGCATCCTTGAGTAGCCAGTTCAGTTCCAGTTCAATGTACCATTGAGAGTGTGACCCCTTGTCACTATGATCCAGCAGCTCATCAGTTCCTTTGGTACCATACTCAGTAGCACTATTGTCATTCCAGCGTATCAGTTCTTCAGCTCAGACATGGTTAGCCCAGCAGTATGTCCCAGCTTGGTGTCCCCTTTGGACCCTTACAATGTACACAGTGGTTCTCTATGTATCCTACAGGCCCCCCTTTTCGGGCCTCACAGTTATTTTTATGTATCTTGATACGAGCATGGGTATGCCCGCCTCGTCCATATATTGAGATTCTCTCTCATTCATTATTTGAGGTCATGTATATGTCAGGTCCCCATATTTTGGACCCCATTGATTTATTGTTCTATATCTTGATACGAGCATGGGAATGCCCGCCTCGTCCATATGATCAGATTATTCCTCATCCATCATTGAGGTTATGTACTTTTAGTTTTTGCAGTTTGTTCGGGATCGTTGTTCCAGGCTCCAGTTTGTTTCTTCTCTTCTCCACACCCCAGGAAAACCATTAAAAGACTTATGATGTCTATCGGCCATACGATGAGCTCCTTCCCTCACACATCAGGGGGCAATCTGTTAACACCCAAAAAGTGCTCACTACCTCATCTACCCATTACATGACTCATTTGTCCATATTTCCTACCATATTTACCTTTAGAACCCTAAAAATCCCATTAAAAAGCCTTCCAAAGGCCTAAAAAACCTCCAAAAGGCCACAAAACCATCAAAAAATCCTCAAAAAGGCTAAAAAAACCCCTTTTCCCTCCAAAAATATCCAAAATTCCTCCAAAATAGCAAAAACCCTCTAAAAGGGGAATAAAAAATATTAAAAAATGAGAAAAAAGAGGAAAAAGGAGGAAAAAACCCTATACAGCTGACCTAAACCATATGGTTCCCAAAACCATGGGCCAACACTCCACCACCAAAAACCTATAAATAGGTGATGGAGACCCCTCATTTCATATCCACAATCAAGTATACCCTTACTTTGCCAAAATCTCTCTTGAAACCCTAGCTCACCCTTGAGCTACTTTCACCATTGAGAGCCCCTTTTGGCCCATTTCCACCATTGGAGAAAGAGAAGGAGCAAAGTTGGAGTTTGGAGCAACCCTCTTAGATCATTGCAAGAACGTCACCAACCTCTGCACTTGAGGTAAAATTTTAATACAAAAGAAAACCATTTATTATTTCTTGTCTCTTATGTTTCATGCACATGTTTAGAATAATTTCCATTTGAATGTATTGTCTTTTCATTTACTGTTTATTGAACTGCTACTAAGGAGTCCCTTCTCCTTAGTAGGTGCTCATTTGCACAAGCTAGGGTGAAAACCCTAGCTACATCCTCACACATTTGATGACCCAGTTTCTCTTACAGTTGTTTCTCTGCTTGTTCCAAATTGGTTTCAATCTGTTCAGCGGGGCTATCTTTTCTATGAACTCCATGCTTCTTCATCAGTAGGGCACTCTGGGTTCCTCAAAATGTATGACCAGGAACAATGTAACTTCTTTTGGCAAGGACTCAAAAGGACAATTCAACGGATGGTAGTTGACTGTGATACTTTCCAGGTCAACAAGGGTGAAATGACCCTCCTTTCAGGACTGCTCGAACCCTTACCCATCCCTCCACAGATTTGGACAACTATTTCTTTGGATTTCCTAGAAGCGCTCCAGTGGTATAGTACCACATCTCAAAGGACACCATATGAAGCAGTCTTTGTACATGCACCACTAGCTCTTCTTCCATACACCTTCAACAACTCTCCAGTTCAGGCAATTGACTCAATTCTTCGAAACCGTGATCAACTTCTTCTCATTCTACAGGACAATTTTCACATGGCAAGAATTCGACTGAAACAACAAGCCGATCAACACCGTTCTGAGAGCACTTTTCACATAGCTGATATGGTTCTTCTTCATCTACAGCCTTCCATGCAATCCTCCCTGAAACTCCAAAAGTGCCAGTGGCTTGGAATGCAACCCGAGGATGCTACAGGGGACCCACTCCTTCAGATTCCGCATCAATTTCCACATCTAAAGCTTTGAGGACAAAGCTTTTTCTAAGGGAGAGGGGATGTTAGGAACCCATGTCTTTACTTTTTTAGTATATTGTTGTTGGACTCATATGCTTTGTAAGTCATCCCATAGTATTTGTTGATCCATAGTTTATATTAGCCCATAGTATTGACCCATAGTATTGGATGAATATGCTTTGTAAGTCGTCCCATAGTATTATATGTCCCATGGTTTTGACTCATAATATTGGTGCCTAGACTTAGTATATAAAAGTGTGTTGAGGCCTATGAAGGCACCGTGAAGGTAATTGTATTGAGCTTGCTCAAAGGAGGTTGCCCCCTCGAAGTGGCCCGTGATCAATATAAAAGTGATTATGTGTTCTATTATTTCTGATATCTCGTGTATTTGCATTAATTAATTATTGCAGGTTCATCACAGTTGTAGCCTTGGTCAAAGCTAATGATCAAGCTGTAATTGATTTCCTATACGAAGAAATTTTTACTCGGTTTGGAGTACCTAAGGAAATCGTTACAAATGGTGGACCACAATTCATGTCTCACAAATTGGAAGCCTGTAGTAGCCACAACAGATCCCATGCTTAGCTGAGGCACGAGAACCCCTTTTTGAATAAACGCAAAGGTATTTTGGTGAGTGAACTCTGCAAATCTAAGAAATTGAGTTTTCACTTGTTTAGTTTTCTCACCCATACTTTTGTCTTGCTTGTTTTTCTCTTTCCTGATGATCTCTACCTATCTAGTTTGTAATTTTACTCAAATTTTGAGTATTTTACCTTTCGTTTTCATCAACCCGAAACCCAACAGCTAGAATACCCGAAACCCAACAGCTAGAATACCCAAAACCCGCAACCCGACACTTTCAAGTTACGGGGTGTGTGTTTCACAGTTTCGGATTTTACGATCCCAAAACCCGCAACCCGACAGTTGCGGGTTGCAGGATTGGTTTTCTCTGTTTTGAGTTTAGGAAACCCGAAACCCACAACCCGACGGTTGCGGGTTGCGGGATTTCACCTTTCGAGTTTTGGTTTTCATAGACCTGAAACCCGCAACCCGACAGTTGCAGGCTTCGGGTTTTTCCCTTTATAAATAATTTCGGGAAATTAGCATCCTGAAACCCGAAACCCAAAAATCCGCAGTTGCGGCTTTCGGCTTTTGGGCTATGCCTTTTTTATTTTTTGTTGCGTATTCCCAAAATCCGCAACCCGCAATCATTGGGTTTCAGATTTTGGGAAGTCATTTTGGTTTACGAGCGTGTCGTTCCCGATACCCGCAACCTGCAAGTGTCAGGTTGCAGCTTTCAGGAACGCGTTTCTCATTTTTTTTATTGTGGTCATCCTCAAAAGCCGAAATTGCGGGCTTTCGGCTTTCGGGAAATTTTTTTCACCATGCAATTTGGGCGACCCCACAACCCGCAATTGTCGAGTTGTGGCTTTCGGGATCCTTTAATAATTTTTTCAATAAGCTTTTCGCACGACCCCGCGTCCCGTTTCGGTTATTTTCGGCCTTCCATTTGTTTCCATCCTACGGTCATCTTTTAATCTAGTTAATTCAATAAATAGGGTTTTTTCTATTTTATTTTTACCATTTTTACTTTCGAAGAGTTACTCTGTCGCACTGTTGTTTTACTATGGATTGCGTAGCAAACGTCGTTTTTCCGTTTGTTTTCTATTTTGAGTAAGCTCACTATCATTCTTATACTTCCAGTCTGCAATTCTTGCTATTTTTGGTTTTATTTTGATTTTAATTTTCTCATTGATCAGAATTCACAAGCTCTTTCGCCATGTCAAAAGGTACACGTTCTAAAATGCCACTCAGAGATCCCCTGGTCAAAGACCCTAATTTTGGTTTGCTCTCTGACACCAATGAGTGAGTCACTGAGACATACCAGATAGATTGGTCAAAAATATACACCATTTTTTATAACGACCTTTCTCATATTGAGAGTGATTGACCAGTGTATGAGAGAATTAGGGCTTCCCAAATTCATGCTATTGCTGCGCGCCCTGCTATCTTGCCTTATAGAAATGCTGTAAAATGGATAATTGAGAATGCTAGTGTTAAAGACCATTGTTTTAACGATAGCACGGGGTGCCAATTAACACATTTTTGCCTAGAGGTTTTTGTCTGAGATTTTGCTCTGAAACCACATGTGCAGACCCTCTCCTCTGATTTCATACAGTTGTCTAAAACCCATTTTAACTTTAACGAAATGATCAAGTCATGGATGCTTAAGCCGAACGCTTTTGTGCTGAAGGCTGACAACCTTTATCCCATCGTCTGGTTTAAGGAACCCTACTCTTTACTGGAAGCCATGCTCTGCAGCCTTTTTGGTCTACCGAATTGTTCTCTTTTCAAGCAGAATGGGCACCCATAGCGCATCATGTGCTACTCACGGGTGAGTCTTTCCCATGGACCTCTATCCTGTCGGCTAAACTGAAGAATGCCATTCATGAATATAAAAAGGCTCCAACTCATAAGAAACCACCCTTTTTCCTGTCTACATATGTCCTTGATGTCTTTAGCTCAGAGTTCCAGTACCCTAATTTGGGTTGGAATTGGACCCCTTCCAACCCTCCTATGCACATTTATCATTCGGCACTATGGGAAGAGAATTTTTCACCTTTGTTATATGACATTTGTGGCCACTTCATGGGCACCATATATTTCAAGATCTTCAGGCAAGAGCCACCTGCATTCTCAAAAAATGCTAAGACTTTCATCAACACCATGGGTGATTGGTATGTAGCTGAGTATTTTTCATACATCAAGATTTGGGGAAGTGACACAGTGCACCTGCTTGCCAAGATTGTCCCAGACAGGATGGTAATACAGGAAGTTTCTTTTCAAACTGTCACTGATGGCATGTATAAGAAACTCACAGTTCCTAAGAAGAAAGGTTGTCATAAGTTTCCTCTCAATCTTGGCCAGTTGGTTATCCCAACTTCAACTTGGGCTACAGTTCTAGGTGACCAGACAACTTCCTTGAGATTAGGTACTGCCCCGAAAAGGAAGCATGACTCCAAGAATTTCATGGATGCACACCTCAAGCAAGTACATATGAAAATAGATTATGCACATGAGTTAGTTCCAGATGACTTCATATACCAAGGGGTGGACACATTCTCACAGGTGCTTGCTAGAGCCAAAGACTTACAAGAATAGTAGGACATTTTAAAGTACCAAAGTGAACTTGAGGTTGGAGTTCTAATTTACAGGGCCATGCAACTGAATATCATTGAACAAGCAATAAGAGACAGAGAAGAGAAAGAGGCTCAGAAGGCCAATACTCCTCTCATGATTACATTCCCTATTGGAAACAAATGTAAAGCTCCTCTAGGGGAACCCTCTCAAGAAAAAGCTAGTGAAGAAGCTAAAATGATGCTACATTCAGCTCGTGAATCCCAGTAGCAGATGGTACAATTGTCATCAATGATAAAAACTCAATTGCTAGAACCTCCAAAGCCTGCAGCCAACATTCAACCACCAATTGCATCAAATGCTCAAATCTCTAATAAAGAAACTCAAGAAGATGATGATCTGGTCATAACTCAGGCTAGCCCTGCTAAGAGGAAGAAAGTTTTTCCTTTTTCCTCACAGGTTTCTACAGTTGATATAATAGACTGTGATGAAGAATTGGTCCCACCTCCTCCAGTACCAGTAACAGAAGAATTCATTGAGGATCCTAAGACTGTCACTGAACTATTGGATAGCATTGATATGGATCAGTCCTTCCCTGAGCAATCAGTGTTGGAATTTAATGTTGCTCCTGGTATAACATCATTAGCATTTACACTGCCATCTGTCCAACCGGCCTCTACTATGCCTTTAGGGGGGACACTTCCTGTTTCTTTATCACACTTGTTCAACACCCTCAACAACATTACTATCCCATCACCCGAACGCTCAGTCCCTTTACCAATTCCATTGTCTATTGATTCAGAAGTCCATCCTTCGGCTATCCCTCTGTAGTTACCCACAGTCAATTTATCAATAACCACTACTAATGTATCTTCTGAGGTTTTCTCACCATATTCACCCACCAAAGTTCATAGTTAACTTCCACTTCCAGAAGCTAATATTGATACTCAGGTTCCATAATCTAAAGCTTTTGTCTCGATCCCTTCCCCATATCCAGTTGTGTCAGTTCCTCAAGCTATCATTACATCTTTGGTTGCTACTCAAGTTACCATACCCATTCCTACCCCTGTTATTACCCAAACACCTTCACTGATCTCAACAGTTAGTTTCACTTCTACTTCCACACAGTCAATGGTTGAATACACAGATGAAGCTATAGTTCCCCTTGGGAATTACTTCTATAGCAAGGATGATAAGACAGTGATAAGAAAGACAAAGAAAAGAGGTCAGGGTCAAGATGGTTTGGAAGCATCTGAACCAGTTCAAGTAATCTGGGCTCCCAAGACCAATAATCCAAGGATTGAAGCAGCAGTAGCCTTAGGGGATTTTGCTAATGCTAATTGGGATTCTGTTCAAGGTTTGGATAAGGAAGTTGACCTCAGGGATGAAGAGATCAAAAAAACTGAAAGAGGAATTGGACGAAGCTAAAAAACAACATTCTACTGATGTGGTTGACCTCAAGAAAAATTGGGCAAGTCAGTTGCAAGACCTAGAGCAACAGAATGCTACTCTTCTCACTGAGCTCAGTCTCTCACAATCTCAGCATTCCATTGATATTGAAAAAATAGCTTCCTTGGGAAAGCAGGTTGAGGATCCAACTGCAAGTGTAGCCTCCTCAAGTTTTCTCAAGTTTACGCCCTGTGATTTTAAGAATTTGGCCCTCAAGGTGAATCAAGATCATCATAAGCTTTTGGAGAAAGTATACATTGCTTTGGATGAAATCAAGGAAAACTTCATCAATTTTTCTAAGATGTCCTCCACCCTGGAGGAACAGAAGGAGAAAAGACTCCTAGCTTTTAAATCTCAGTAGGAAATCAATGAATGGAAGGGGTATGTCAAGAATGTACCAATAGATATCCCAATCTTCAGCAGTTTCTAGTTTAAAAGGATCAAAGCCTCTCTAAATACTTGGCTTGATTATAATGAAACAGCCGAAGAAACTATTAATAAATCAAAAGATATATGCACCAGGCGATGGTATGCAGTTGATGACATTATGCATGTTCTAGGATTACCATTAATGACTCCTATCCTAGAAGCTTTTCTGCCAAAATGCAGACTAGAAGATCTCGAGAGCAGGCATGAGGAGTTCGCATAGAATATTTGGGATCTTGAACAAGTTAGCATTCAGGATGTGGATGATTTGGTTAGAGGACCAGTCGTCATGGAAGGAAAGATTTATATGTATCTTCGCACTTGGCACAAGTTGGAGAAGCATGACATGGAGAATAATCTATGCAATATTCAGTTATCTTTAGAATCTGTTAGTTTCTCAAATATAGACGAGTTGTTAGACATATATGAGAAATGGCAGGATTTCTTGGATCTATAGTTTTGATCCGATTTTGTAATCTCTGTTTTCTAGGGATATCTATTATTTTTGGGACTCTGTTGTAATTATTTAAAGAAGGATACCTCTCGTAGTTAGAGGTTGGTAATTTTGGAGTCATAAATCAGCAGAAGACTGGACCAAGGGATACTTTGTTAAGTAGAGATTTTGTAATTTCTATACAAGACCTCTTTATACAGTAAAGTCATCTTTTAATCTATCTTCTGTTATTTCTTAAATTTCTTTGAGAGTTTTCTGATTTATACTTCAAATTGTCATCTGTTATGTGTTTGATCTTTTGCTAAACATCTTTAAATGCACAAATCTGTTGTATTGATTTCTCTATATGACTGGTTTATGTTCCAAAGTGCTTCATTGAGTTTTTCAATATAAGTACTTTGATGTTTTATTTCTGCAAATGATTCGGTGCATATAAATTTCTATAATCAATGTCAATTTTTAAATTAGTAGAGTTATTACAGATTGGATCTTGAATGAGCCCAAAAACTTGAAAGATTGTCATTTAATTTTTATTAACTGATAATAATCTAAGTTAACAAGTAACACAACTAAAGACATTTCTATTTGATGTTGTTTGATTGCTTGGTTAAATCACATCTCAAGACCAATCTGCACATAAAGTAAGCTTTCATTTTAGAATAGGATCAACTTAGTTTAGTTTCCATGTTCTGATATAGGTTAGGTTAGCTTAGCATCCCAGTATTCACACCTTTATTTTCCATGACTGGAAAATTGACATTATAGGTCAACTCATCTACTCTTAGAGTGCCAGTGGAGGCCTAATATCCATGGGGGATTACCATACCAAATAGGTTGGGGATATAACTTCCCTTGTGCAAGGTCTTTCGAAGCCTTTCAACTTGGGTTTTCTTCCTCCATTGAGTGTCTTGGACGATTCCAGCATCTTTTGCATCTAACCTGCATAACCGAGGCATCAACAAAGCCCTATTACAGAAGTTTCACATTCAGCACAAAATAACCTCGCCATATCATCCACAGGCCAATGGCCAAGTGGAAAGTACAAATAAGGTCATCGAGGCTATTTTGACAAAGACAGTAAAAATCCATCGTAAAGATTGGGCTGAGAGACTTCAAGAGGCACTGTGGGCCTATCGCACTACATGGCGTAACACCACTGGTTTTTCCCTTGGGCCTATCGCACTACATGGCGTAACACCACTAGTTTTTCCCCATATGAATTGGTGTATGGTAAGAATGTTGTTTTCCCAATTGAATTTGAAATCAAAACTTTGAAGATAGTTGTAGAAGCAAACCTTGATTTATCAAAAGCACAGAGGAACAAACTGAATCAGCTCAATGAATTGGATGAGAAGCGCACAACCGCAGTGCATCATACAGCTTTAATCCAACAGCAGTGCTCTAAATGGAATGATGGATTTATAAAGAAGAGAGTCTTCCGAGAAGGAGACTGGGCTCTGTTATATGATTCACGGTTCAAGAGGGATTTCAAAGGAAAATTACGCACTCATTGGTTGGGGGCTTATCAAATAGATCGAGTATTTGATAGTGGAACATTTCGAATTATCACCATTGATGAAAACAAGACACCATTATTTGCAAATGGTCATTGGCTGCGACTATATCACAAACCGATCTCAAAGAATGCTTTCATTTTACATGTTGCAGCTGATCCAGATTATCAGTTAATGCTAGGGAAGGGATTTTTCTCAACCCCTGTGAATTTTTAAGAACTACAATTTCCACACATAATTTGTACATAAATAATCTCTTTTTTCTTTCTGTATTTTATATATTCTTTCCTTTATGCTTGATTGGGTTTGTTTTGAAGAACTGTGTGCAGGAATTAATTCGAGGAACAACAGTCGTGACTGGGCCAGACGATTGCATACACTTTACATTGTTTTCCAGATCTAATAAAGCTCTTTGAAAAAGATGGATGATTCGTCGGCCTTCAGCAGCTAGTTGAAAAATTTGCCTATTACTCCATTCTACACAGCTGCGACTCCCTATCTTGCTCATTTTCCAATCTTCGCAGCTGTAACTCCGTTATTTCCATTCACTTTACTTTTCCAGTAGCTGAAACTCCACTACTTTTGCCCATTCTGCCAAGTTTTGCAACTGTAACTCTGTTATTCTTCATCCATTTCACCTTTTCCAACAGCTGTGACTACGCCATTTTCGACCATTTTTCCAATCTCGGCAGCTGCAACTCCACTATTTTCATTCATTCCACTTTTTTCCAATAGTTGTGACTCTGCTATTCTTGCCTATTCTGCCAATTTTCGCAGCTGTGACTCCGCCACATTTTGTCAAACTCTACCCAAGTCTTCATTCCTAGTTCCTCTTATTCATCAACTGCAACTACGCTAGATTGTCTACCTCTTAGAATAGTCTCACCGCTATATATTTGACCAGGCTCTAATTTAAATGATGACTCCATAGTTCCAATCGCAATCTGCCAAGAACGAAGAAAATTATTGGGTCGTCTCACGTATTTGTCAGCATGGATGTACTTATCAGCCTAGTTGGCGGTGGCCAACTCATCTCAGCACATGCGCATTTATGATCTCTTAATGGAATTTATGACGAAATCAGGTTATGGTGACAATTTAATGATGAGCTCATAACACGAAGGTACGAATTCTGACCTTTTACATGATTAAGCATCAAATTAAATGTGGCAATGATGAGCACGCCTTGTCTTTTGTCCCCGTCAGCACGCCGTACATACTTAACCATCAAAGAATGTGTCAGGATTAACAACCTGACCATCACCTTACCCGATTTGTACCAAAAATGCCCCAATTATGCCATTTTTCCTTAACTGTATCATTTCACCACGGATTGAAAACTGTGCCATTTTTCCTAAAATACCCAATTTCAAATTACGGCTATTCCATGAACGTCCATAAGATGCGACTTCCATGTCTGAAATGTAATCGCTATATTAGTTATCTAAATTACAAAGGGAGGTTGATATGCGTAACCCGGTTAGGCATGAACCTGAGAATACGGAAGCTCTGCGTGCCAACGTAGAAGTTTTCACCATTTTTGCAACAGCTAGGTGGACCGAGTATTTTCAACGTTTAAGTGGTTTCCACATCAAAACAACATTACAGTTTGTTTTTAACTTGACTGATACTCATTCTAAATTCAAGGGAGTACACATTGAGGTTACAAAGGCAATTATATCTGAGGTTAATGGCTTACCCCGGGTTGGGAAGAAATTGTTTGGATGGAAAGTGTCGAATGCCACTGCAATAAGGGAATTTCTTACAGTTGGGGAGAATGTTCATCCAAAAGGCCATGGAATTGCACTGGAATCGTTACCTCGTCCCTGGGATCAAGTGGCAATTTTTCTGAAGAAATATATATCCTGTGAAGGAAGGTACTAAACTGTCTATTTCTTCGAATTCCCCTTATTATCTCATCTACACCATGGCAACCTAGTTAACATGTCATTTTATCTTTTTAAGACCCTACAAAACATGGTTGGATATGCACGAACATCCCATCACCCGATTTCTTCCCTTACCAACCATGGTTTAATTAAATTGTTAATTTTAAGAGCCCTTGCACATCAGAATTTGACCTGGGCACAATTTCTTGCTGGGGCTAGGGAAATTAGAGAACCTATATTAGAATTGGGGGGTATTGGAGAAGGAGAAGAGGACCGAAGTCCCTCAAATTTAGTTGGGGGGGACGATGGAGTATCAGTAAGAAATCAGATTGAAGGAGAAGAAGAAGTAGATATGGGGGAAGCTGGGATAGCAGCAAAACCTGTTACAGGGGAAATGATGATGGAATCCATGGCAGATGAGGCAGTAACATTAGAAGCTACAACAACAACAAATCTTATAGGGGAAGAAATATACCCAATTGAAATTGTAGTTAGGGTGGCAATTGAAGCAGTGAAAATGGCGTCATTAGTAGCTTCAGCGGAGGAGGCTGAAGCCGGAGCAACTGTTGAAGCTGCGATAGTAGAAGCTGCAACTGCAGAAGGGGAAATTAAGAAGGAGAGAACCAGGTAGAGGCAGCAGAGGAAGGAAATATGGAGGAATTAGATATTGCATCCTCCTCGAAAATCAAGGGAACTATTGTTGAAGAGGAGGAATTCGTTGTTCTCTTTGAGAATTTGAAAACCCCTGTTTCATAGAAGAAAATAAAAAGGTCAAGGAATAAGGGTTAGACAACTACGCTAGCAAAGAAGAGAAGAACTATACCTACTACAACAGCAGCAACAGGCAGTGAATACCAGCCATCTGAAGTTGTGAAGAGAAGAAGGACTCGATCTATGGCAGTGGCAGAGACAACATGTGCAATTGAGGCAAATATTGAATTACCCATAGCAGAAACAGCTTGTGTAATTTGGATAGGCATAGAAATTCCTATTTTAAACCCCAAAACACCTATTGTCACACAAGATCCTGCTATGAACGAACCTCAAGTTGAAAGCCTCCTTTATGAAAATGAACGGTTAAAAGAGGAAGTGCAAATGCTTCAGGATGAGTTGGATAAATGGAAGGAAGTGACTGGGAAATAGGCAGAAAGAATCTGAATATGTTAATAGAGGCTGCGAATCTGCTAGAAAATTCATCCCCTGTTTTGGGAAATGAGGAACAAGGAGAAATGGTATGCCCAGAATGTGGATACATATTCTTTTCAGCAGGGCACAGGGTTATAGTACTGGGAAGGGAAGCACAAAGTCTTGCACAAACTGAGCAAGAAGGAGAAAGAGCACCATAAATGGAGTTGATGGAGGGATATGAGAAAGAAGTGGACATAATCCCTTATTAGGATTTAGGAGAAGATGAAGCAATGCAATTCTAGCCATTAGGAAATACTAAGCTATTCTAGGACCACTCATCTTTCAGAATATATTTAGGTAACCCAAGAACAACCTCAACAATTTGAAGAAATAAGCGAATAGGGTGTTGTTACACAAGAACCAGCATCCCTGAAATTGTTTAGTGAAGTTTCAACTCAGACAACAATTGTTGACATTGAGGAACAAGGGGAAGAGGCTGTTACACAAGAACCAGTGTCCTTAAAAAAAATTGTTGAGACTGCAACTCAAACTGATGTTGGTGAGGTAGAATTGAAGGGGCAGGATGCTGCCACACAAGAACCAGCATCCCCAAAATTAGCTGCTAAGATTGCATCACAAGCAGAGGTCACTGCAACACCAATGGAAGATGAGGCTGCTACACTGATAATCCACAATGGGAAAGCTAGAACATCTGGTGACGAGGTAACAATGCTACTATCTCAAGGCATCATTAATTTAGATTATGATGATGAAAATGATGTGGAGGATAGAAGGATTCAACAACTAGAGAAAAATATTTTCTCACTAAATCTTCAGCTAGATAAATGGAAGAAATATATTGCTCAATGCAGCGAAGGGATGGTCCCCCTCCATGAACATAGAAATACTGTCAGGGAATTGAGAGAGAAATGGGCTGAGGAATTGTTCTTCCAGAAAATCCAGTGGGAAAATGTTCAAAAAGAGTTGGCAGAGTTGAAGAAATTCAAATCCATGCAACACGAGAAGAACCAATTTTATATTCTTTCCCGGGAATTGCTGAGTTGCAGGGCTCCATCCCCTTCCTACCCTGTCTTTCTTTATGAATAGACAACTTTATTCAAGATGAAGGCATTAAAGGAAGGAAGGCCATTTGAGCTAGCAACAGTCTCTCAGTTTTTAGAAACTTTCCTGGAAAGTGATGATGAGGAGCAAAATTTGCTGTGTGAATTATATTTACATGATAAAGCCTGCTATACTGAATCTCATTCCAATCATGTGCCCCATTTGGGGGATGTTCAATTGAGAGCATTTACATCTTTTGTCATCAACCATGTAAAATGGCGAGATGCCTTCCAAACTATCACAAAGAATGAGGATAATGCCACTCTCTGGATTAGAAATGAACCTCGGCTTCCAATAGGAATCAAAGCCAGACATGCAAAGTCTCTCGAGTTTCTTGAGATTGTTCAGCACTTGGACAATATGCAAGAAAGAATCATCACTACCTATGTCCAGACAATTTCTAACAATCAGCAACATGCCCTCGAGGGTAGTGAGTACAGATGGTTATATTCTTCCCCAACTTTGAAGGAAGGGGACCCATATTGCTTTGAGAATTTTAAGTAGTCTTTAACAAGGGTGATAGGGTTACTATGTGCAGTGGATGAAAAAGTGTGGAGCCTAGTGGCTCAGGCTAAGATTCAGATTTCCCCTCATATGGTTTCCTGTGAGTTCTTATAGAAACAACTATGTTTTGACTGGAAAGGAGAAAAAGTAGTGCTGGGAGAAGTGGGTTTCCTGTCATGGATTTGTGCATCATGGGGAACCAACGGAACTTGCCTACAATCTTACCAATATTCACAGGTGTAGTTTGGATTCAGATTCGAACTAGTGGAAGTTGTTTCATGAAGACATGCAATTGGATAGTTGGGGGAATATGTTGGGCCCTGGAAATGCCCCTTTTTTACCACACTTATTATATCATTTTTCCCTGTTATACCCTACTTTCATAAACCATATACATGCCTTTCTTCCAGATCATTCAGCAATCCAGACAAGGTATAATTCATTATTGCTTCATTTATTTAATGCCTAAGATTGTTATGGTTATGAATTCTAGCCTTTGATTTATGCTAACTTGTGTTGATTTCATTAATTCAAGATCAAAGCACAGGTGTATCAACCGCAATGCTTTGGGAAAGAATCACACGTGATGCCAACTGTTACTCTTCAGAAGTCAATTCCTCATATTCCAAGGGATGGCACATCTTTCCATGTGAAGCTGTAACAGGTCTTCGCTCAAACAGAGCATTGCTGCAACAGATAGAACGCCTCCCAATTGGTTAATCCGTTGAATCCATTAACTGCTAGAGTAATAATATCCTTCATACGGCTGTAACAGTTTTAGTTGTAAATCCACAACATGAAGATCAAAGATCTTCATTTCTCCATGAAATTAGTATATCACTAACTGTACTTGGCATGTATAAATATGGGAAGGCTTTCCATGTCTGGGGGTTGGTTAATTATCATTTTGTACGGGCTGTAATAGAGAGCTGAGACTTTGGATTACCATCTTTAATGAAGAGCAGAGTTATTCATATTTCTGTGTCTTAATTTGTGGGAGTTCACGATGTCTCTGTTAGAAGGCTAGGGCCCTCCTTCTCACAGATATTGACGAGTTAAGTAGGTAGTTAATTTTATTTATTTTTCATGTTGTGTGGTGTGGAATCGCATTAGGCGTATTACTATTAGCTGCAACAGAGAATCTATAATTGCATTCTTTCCTGGTAGTTTATCATTGCATCTTGAATAACTGCAACTGTGTGGTGTGACACTCGACTATGTAGGTTAGTTTACTTGATGCATGGTGTGTTAGAATCAGCTGTTATAGCCAAGCTTAGCTCCAATTTCTTTAAGTCATTTATGCTTTCTAGGATTTCCAATATTTATCAATTTAGAGTTCAAGCTTATTTCTAATTCTAGTTGTTGTTGTATCTTTATTGAATTCATTAGATTAGGTAGATTGTGATTGAGTTATAGTAGTTGTTGGATGAATCATTTTGGTAATGATTGAATACTGTAGTTTGATAATTATAGGATTTAACTTCTTACAAAAGTAATCTAGTTCATTTTTATTCCTAGATCAGTAACTGTTTGGTTGATTTTTGTAGGAAGATAATTGTACTTTGAATTCCTCGATGTATGAGTTAGATTAGTTTTATTTATGGAATGAGTTTGGCTGAGCAGATAGGTAGGACAATTTATCTCCATCTAACTCAATCAGCTACTTGAATTGTTTATGCATAGATTGTGCGTATTGCCATTGAAATAAAAGACTTCCCTGGGTTGACAATTTATATTGAGCATCCTGTGTGTTAGTTGTAATTAATTAGCATATAGGGTGACCAACAAAAATCACCCGCACAGCCTTGTATGTGGTCAATTTTGTATACAATCACGTCTGTATGCGGTCAACGCTTGCATTGACTGTGTCTAGGAAGCCCTACCCACGACCCGTGAAGCTGTAGCCCGCGTACAGCGCCTAGTAGGTGTAGATATTTGCAAAGATAAAAATTTAACCATTAAAAAATGAAATAAAATCCATGGAAAGGAAGAGGGGGATGAGGCTACTAACCTGATCCAGAAGGCTCGTGGATCCAACACCTGTAGCTCCCAGAATCAACAACTGAAGACCGAGGTAAAAAATAACCAAAAAACATTATTTTGGGTGAAAAGTGAATGGAATGGTAAAAGTAATTTCTTTTTACTATTTATAGATTTTGAAACCCACTTTCCTACAGTTTTTGTCATTTTGAGCTATTTTGAACCAATATGTCGTCTTGGAGGACCTTTTTGAACATATTTTTCCAATGAGAGTGATTTTTTGACCGTTTCGTTCCTTTGGCAAGTATATTTTACACCCATCATATAGGTTAGATGTAATTTTCGCCTGCATTTTGCATTTGACCTGATGACCATGTTCATTAACCCTAGGTGCGACCCTGCTTTTTAACTGACACAGAACCTTCACATTGTTATAGAAGTGTCATTATTTAGCGGTAGGGATTGTCCGACCATGGGTGCCCTAGTTAGAACCTTTTTATGTATTTTGGTGCCCATGTTGTTATTTCTCCTTAGCATTGGGAGTCCTTTGTAATCATGCCATGACTTTGCGATGAAGACTCATACTCTACTTTGTATTATTCTGTCCATCTCCCATGAGGACTCCCCCATTTATGTCAAGTTGTGATTGCATTGTATCATCCTTCTTGCCACTTGAGTCTTGTGTCGGCTCTCGCTAACTCAATTATTAGCCATGTGCCGAGCACTTTCCCTTTCGAACCAAGTAGAGCTTTTATTTTCCTTTCTCAATTTGATGACCCTTTACCATGAGGGAACACTCCCCTGAGTATCCACATCTTGCACATGCTTCATTGCATTGATCATAGGTATGTTCCACTGCTTGGGACTAGTTTGCTTGCGATTTGACACTCGTTCCCTCACTTGTTGTACTATAAGCAATTTTATTCTTTTTTCAAGTTTTCATAATATGAAAAATACCAAAAAAATCAAATAATTGAAAAATCCAGATGGGAAAATATTTACTACTTCTTGTTGGCAACTGTTGTGTCGCTTTTGAACATAGAATTCACTCCACTCCATTCATTATGAGTCGGGACTATAGTAGGACCTTAGGAGTTGTACTCGTTTTCTCAGATCTTACTCTACCGGCTAGTTAAGCTTCCAGTCATTATGGATCCCTTTATCGATGCCTCATGTGTCACAAAGTGTCGTTGTTATCTAGTTCTTGAGTCTATGCTGCCTGAGTCTATCCATCTAGTCATGCTCTTGTTGAAAGGAAGTCCTGAAACCAGAGTCGGCCACACCTCATATCTCCTAACTATTGCATGTCGGCCATCCCTTTTGAGTCAGTCCGATATGTTCGTCTGAGTTCTTCCAAATATTTCAGCATAGCTATTACCTCATGCTGGTTGATGGGGGATGCATTAATTCCCTCCTTCTAGTGAGTTTTGTTCCGTCAACTTCAACCCATTTATTCCGTATTTGAGACTTAGACTCCGGTGAGTACCTTAAGGCTTGCAGTCATTAGTGGTAGGTTCTCTCGCCATTGACAGTTTTGGGAATACATCAATGTCCCCTGATCGATGGATTCTTCATAGTGTTCAACCTCAACACCTTTATTCACACTTTGATGAATGTACTTTGTGCCTTGATTCCCATTTTCATTATTTGTGGGTTATCTCGGGTCTGTTAATGGTATACATCATTGACCAGTAATCATACGATGTCACATCAGGTTTGACTTCAATAGCTTTATTCACTTGATGGGACTTGCACTGTAGATGATTTGTGTGGAAGACCCTAGAATTCAGTGGCATTCAGTATGCTACTCATGATCGTGATTGTACTTATGAGATGCCGTTCTCATACATCAGCAATTTGTACCTTCAGTTTGCACCAGTGGTTTCCTTTTCAACAGGAGACCGTATCTTACTGTATATGGGTCATGGCTATGATCACTTATGACATGTTTTCACTGTATACTACCTATTCATGGCCATTGTATCAGATTGTTGTATTGTAACAACATGTATCCAAATATATCATTGTATTATGACGAGTAGGATACTCCTTCCATTGGTGTCTCCATCACTCCACTTCTGAGATTTATAATGTATTTCGGTCATCGCAGTACCTTCTCTGACCTCACACATTAGGGGGCATCTGTTACAGCGTATTTTTCCACCTTGTGAGCATCACCACTCATTGACCTTTAGTATTCATTTTATTGACTCAAATCCACATTTTGTCCTCCAGGAACTCATTGTTCCCTATTTTTGTTCATGTACGCTAGTTGTTCCACTATACCTAGTGTATACGCAAGATGTACCAATATAGCCCACGTACATCGAGTTAGATGGTAAAAAACAATAGAAATTCACTTTTCACTCCAAAAAGAGGTCTTAGGGTGACCTTTGGTCGTCCATGTATCCCGACACGACTCGATTCGACCTTTCACCTACCTTTGGAGGGTTATATATTGAGCTCTTATGGTGCATGGAAGGAGGAGGAAAGAGAGAGCATAGAAACTCTATTGGATTTTTTCCATGACTTGAGTCTACATCCATTAATTCTTGTTGTTGTGAACCTCTTATGTTCACCTACCAAACTCTTCCATATCTTGAGTTTGCCATTGCATGGGGGATTGAAGTGGTAGAGGCACAAGTGGAGGGACCTAGTTCTTGGTTTATATGAGTTTCCAGCAAGAGGTTGTATCATTTACTTCTTGTTTTCATTAATAGAAATACTCACTTTCTCTTCCAAATGATCTTGTAAATGTTTGTTTAATTACATGGGGTTACATTTGCTTATTATATCATGGACCATGCTATTGTTTATGCTAATATATTTCATATATTATATGGACTTGCTTGTATTTGTTGTTGATACTAAGCTACAGGTTCAAGTGTAGAGATTGAAATCTCAATGAAGATCTACTACAAACATCCGGTTGAACATTGTTCTATTATCCACATCTTATCATTTTCAATTATATACCATTGTATTGAGAATTGAGTTGATTTATGGTATTCATCTGTCTATTGTTGTCTTCCCTGAGCCATAGGAAGTTTTTCTCTGTAACAGTGATTGGCTAGGAAAGATTTAGGATCAGGAATCCTTTTCGAAGCTTCCCCAAGATTCAGAGTTGTAACCTTTTTACCGAGAAAGGTGGCATGTGTAGAATTTTGGATGACCAAAGGTCGAAAAGAAAGGGGAAACTTAGGTCAAACTTTCCATTTTGCTCCAATGAACTGATGGAAAACGCCATCAATAACAGTTTGAAATGAAATTTCCTCAATAACCATTCTATCAGGTACAATTATGGGTAAGAGGTGAACTATTTTGTTACCCCATATTCTAATTTAAGAAAAATATTCACCAACATACCAATCCCCCATTGTACAAATCAATTCCTTGGCCTATGAAGAGAAGGTGGGGGAATCATCTTTGAATATTTTATAATAAATGGAGCAAAGAAAATGATCACAGATGTCATAAATGAGAGGTACAAATGTGTCTTCTCATAACACTGGACAGTAGATATGGATAGGAGGTATTTCTCTGGTCCAATTCCATCCCATGGTAGGAAAAGGGAAAGCTGGACATAACACATCCATAACATAACCAGGTAGGTAGAATCCAGGCTTCTTGGAAACAAGGGTTTTCTTGTACTTTTCAATAGCTTCTTTCAAAACCATAGATAATATAAGTGCCTAGTTGAGGGATTCACCAGTGCTAAGAATATAATGTGCCACAGGCACCCATTCTACCTTGAAGAACCCATAGTTGGGTAGCCCATATAACTTGCAAAACATGGTTGCTAACAAAGAAAAGGGTTCTTTGAACCAAGCAACATGGTACTGTCTATCAAGTTTTGGAGTATAAATGACAGGATTTTCCATCCAATATTTAATCATTTCATCAAAGTTAAAACGACTTGCAGAAGATTCTAGGAATTGTTTTGAAAGAAGTTGTTGGGGAGTTTTAAGTGCGTAAACCCTAGCAAATACTTCAGGTTTAAAGGAATAAAGTAGAGTATGGTTTATATCATTGAAGGAACGGTCAAGAGGGTCGGAATTGTTTATAATCCATTTGACTGCCTCATAAGGCATTAGGGATGGCCTGGCCGCAATTGAATGTATTTGGGATTTACCAATGTTGATGTAGGAAATTTGGTCGTGTTGGATTTCAGAGAATTCATCATTGTCAAATATGGAATAAATCCTAGACCATTCTAAGAAAAAGGTATCAAAAACCCTTCCATCGGTATCAAAAAATATTCCATAGTTAGGGTCTTTGGTTTTCAACTCATCCATGACCGATTTAGACCTAGTATTCCTTGACATGACTGAAAAGACGTTTTCTGAGAAAATGATGAAAAGAAATTTTAATTAAAATCCAAATTCAATTTCAGATTACTATGCAAGTGATTTGTATGAAGTAGAGAAAAACTTACATGTAAATTGATGTAGAAAATTAGAGTCCGCAATAGGGTAAAATTCACAACGACAATTGTTTGCAGAAGGTAAAATTGAAGCATAAAATAGTAAAAAGAACAATTTATTTGGAGTATTTAAACCAAACATATATGTGATTGATAAGATTAAAATTGAATCATAGATCTAAAAGAAACAACGCTCAAGGTTAAAAACAAACCTATGAAGAAAAATGCTAAAACAAAAAGTTGAAAACACATTTTCGAAAATTAACAATTTCATCCTCCCGCAATCTGCAATGCGTTGTGGGAATGTGGGAATGTAGAAGAGATATTGATAAGTGGAAATGATACCCGCAATCTGCAATCGTAAAGTTGGAAACGCGGAAATGCGGAAATGCAAGACTAATTCTGGAAAATTTATCGTTTTCGCAATCTACAATCGGAAAACCAAAAATGTGGAAAAGCAGAATTGCGGAAATGCGAGAATTATTTTGGGTAATTTAAGGTCTCTGTAATCTACAATTTGCAGTCTGTAATCCGAAAAAAAATTGTGAGATCAGAAATGGCGACATTTGGATTCTATCATTCAATTTGCTTTCCAACTTCTGCAATCCACATTGCGGAATGCAAAAATGCGGGAATAGTTTTAGAAAATTTATTACTTCTATAATACGCAATTGAACAGTCGAAAATGCGGGACTGCGGGGCTTTGGAATGCGGAAATACAAAAGCAATAAATTCAAATAAAATTAGAATTTCCACAATCCGCAATCCACAATTTTCATAAATAAAATATGAACAAAATTTTGTGGGAACAAACAATGGTTTTCAATCAAATGTTTTATGTCAGAAGAAAATGATAATTGACCAAAATAATTTATTGAAACTCTTGGACTATCATAATAAAGGGAATACGCATCTAAATTAACTAAATCAACCTTAAAATGGGGCTCCCATTTTCATTAGAAAATGGGATATGTTGTGCGAACAACACCCCCCCCCATTAAGCTATACTTATGTAGCCAAAATAAAATGAGGCCTTGGAAACTAAGGCTCAAGTCACCTCTTACCATTTTTATTAGTCCATGTAACCAAGGTAAGGAGAAAAAACACATGGAAAATAAAACCTCCCCTCTCAAATGGACATGAAACAAAATATGGAAAATATACCAGTCTTCACCATGCATCACCCACCCCAAGGAGTGATATAAGGTAGGTGAAGACCTTCTCAGTGAAACTCTTGGTGAATATATCAGCAGTTTGCTCAACAAATGGGCAATACTACAAGGAAATAATATGGTCATGCACCAGCCTCTAATGTAGTGCATGTGTATCTCTATTTTATTGGTCCTCTGTCAATATGATCAGCGGATATCTTGATTTCATTTGATTATCACACCTAATTACTGTGAGTGAATCAAATGCAAATCCAAATTCCCCAAGAATACCTTTCAACCACACACATTGTGTAGTTGCATTCATTGCTCCACTGAATAGTATTCAGCCTCAGTTGATGATAAGGAAAAGTGTGTTGCTTCTTACTAGAAAATAAAATGAGACCATGCGCAAGAATAAATACATAACTAGAAGTGGACTTCCAATCAGTTCTATCTCCATCTCAATTTGAATAAGTAAAACCAACTAGTTCAAGTGATGAGCCAACCATATAGTGTATCCCAAACTGCTTGGTTCCTTGCACATAATGCAAGATCCTTTTGGAATCCTTCCAATGGATCTCATGAGGCTTTTTCATGTACCTTGCAATAACACCTACTACATAAGCCAAATCTGGTCAAGAGTGAGTGAGATACAACAAGATCCCAACTAGTTGTCTATATAATGAACTATCCACCAATGCTGAGGAACCCCAATCATGAAGCTTTACCCATGAAAGGAAGGGAAACTTAGCAGCCTTACATTCATCCATTTTTAAATTTTGTAGCATATCTGAAACATACTTTTCCTGGGAAACTGTGATCCCTTCATCAGATTGATCAATCTCCAAACCAAGAAATTGTTTCCACAATCCTAGATCTAACATGGAAAATGCACTATGTAATGAAGCTTTAATTTATCCTGGTTCTTCAATGAAACTACCAGTGATCAAGAGGTCATCAACATACAGTACAATGATCAAAATAAAGTCACTAATATTCTGCATGTAAATATTTGGATCAGATTTGCATCTCTCAAAATCTTGTGATAACAAACAATTGTCCATCTTGGCATACCAAGCTCTAGGAGATTGCTTGAGACCATAGAGGTACTTCTTCAACATGAAAAAAAGTGAAGGATCATGAATGAAAACTTCAGGATTATTCATATAGATCTCCTCATGAATATCACCATGAAGAAAATCACTCTTCACATCCATGTGATGAACCTCCCATCGCTTGGATGCTGCAATGGCCAAAACTAGCCTGATTGAGTCCATATTTGCAATAGGTGCGAATGTTTCTGTGTAGTCCACTCCATGGATTTGAGACAATCACTTAGCAACCAATCTATCCTTATACTTCACATCATAACAATCAGTAGCCATTTTGGTCCTATACACCCACTTTCATTGCAATAGCTTCCTCTTGGAAAGAAGAAGGACCAACTCCCAAGTTTCATTGTCATGGATAGACTTCATCTATTCTTGCATGGTTTATTGCCATGTTAGGTAATGTGATACTTCTTCATATGACTGTGGATCAGATCCAACCATGAGAAAACACCTCCCGTGAATATTTGAATCACAAGAAGACAATGCATTGTTAAACTGCGATCTAGTCTTCCTATCTTCTTAAGGATTGTTAGCACTCAAAATGTACCTCGGGTTGTGAGAAGGTCATCTCAATTTAACCACAAAACCAAGATTTAGAAAAGAAATTTGTCCTCTTTCTTTCTAGAGAGGGATCTCTCAATGATTGTTTTAACAGGGCTAGATATATGAACAAGAAATAAAAATGGATTGTTATTGTTTGGTTGAAACAAGGTAAGCATTCATTGGGCAATGGAGTCAAAATACATATGATGGTAAATGGAAATGCTTTGCAAAGAAATTCTAAACATAGGTAGGGTTCTCACTCGTTTACAGTCAAAATGCTATTTGTCTGGTGGTAAAGAAGAAAGTAAGAACAGTCCATTAACACAGAGCATCATAAGATGAATTTTGTACTAACTTTAGTAGAAAAAGTTTGTGGATGCTTGGAATTAAAGAAACACAGCATAAATCTATGAATTATGCTTCAATTTTACACTTATCAAAACATGAAAGATAACAATATGGAATAGATAGCAGGGAAAACATTCACATGAGGAGAAGAAGGTATAGACTATAAAGTAAAGAACACAAGAATATCTGATAAAACAACTTGCTTGGCTCTGCAATTTTATTAAAGATAGTTTTCAAAATACAAAATTCAAGTATCATGGGTTCCAACCCTTCTTTCATCGTATTCATTAGTACTTATACAATTTCTCCATGAGCCGAATTAAAACAAACTGCTAAAAATAAGGACAACTTCCTTCACATGTGTCATTCAGAATTTATTAACTAGTAACTGCTTTGAAAAACAACTAAAGGCCTAGATAACAAATTCTTCAACAATAAATCTCCATGATCTTCGAAATATTCATGCATGCAACGTGTACTTTGATCTCCGATATTTTTCTATGATCTTCCATTGGCCTGCTGGTAGGTCTGAAGTGGCCGTCTCCTTGAGCAGTACAGGCAATTCTACATGATCTCTGTATGAATAATTATGTAAATGTGCACATGCCTCTTTGAAAACCAATACCAACTCAAACTCCTTTGCTAGCTTGTCCACAACTATTTTTCCAGATAGTGATTGGTTCATGTCAGCAAAGTTTGCATAATCCAATCTGCATTCCATTGACCCGTCTAGATACTCCTTTTGTGTGAACATAGCACTGTTTTCTTCCCAAAAGAATGGAAGTTCTTTCTTAAACAAAGGATCCATGATGTCTTGAAAGAGCTTCAGTTGATGTGTCACAATATCTATCTTAGCTTGAATTGTATCTAACTGTTGATGCTTACTTACCACTTTCCTGGCCCAAATTATGGTAGATAACCTGTATTTTATGTTTGCTTCTTTCAATTCATCCTCAGTTAACCCATTTAAAAACTCTATGGCATTCTCAACACATTCAATGGGATTCTTATTCAACTTTTCTTTTACTGCTGTCACACTTTGTTTGGCCAATTTAATTACAGCCTCTTTGTCTAAAATAAAATCAAGATAGGGTCTTAATTTGTTTGCTTCTGCAATAATATCATCTGAAATTACCTGTTTTTCTTCCTGCAATGATGATTGACCTGTAAACTGCTTCATCAATTCATCATTTTTAACCTGTAACTCTTGGTATTTAGCTTCCCAATTCTTTCTCTCTTGTTCTTCTTTTGAAACTCTACTTTCCAGATTTGTATTATGTTTTTGCAACTTTTCTAGCTCTAAGTCTTTCAGAGTTACCTGTGCCATAGCTTGAACAATGGAGAAACCACCAGATTCAATGGAAGAAGTGGTGATCATACTCTCCAACTCTTTACTTTTCTCTTGCAATTTATTCTCCAAATCTTCAAACTTAGATTTTAGATTCTTCTCGCTTTCCACTATAAGAGACATATCTTTTTGCCATTGCTTTTCTTTTTCTTCAAATTTCAATAATTTGGCTTTACAGTCTATTAATTCACTTTTCAGATCTTCTTTTTTCTTCTCAAGATCTGTCAGCTCAGATGCTTCTATCAATTGGGTGGAAGGAATCTTCAGTTTCTTCTTTAGTGTTTGAATAGTATTCTCCTTCTCATTCGACAGATTTTGTATGCTGCACTTTTATCTGCTTGGCTCTCAGTAGCCAACAATTCTGTCTACAATTTCTTGATTTGTGCTTTATGAGTTTTATTTTCCACCTTTTCCTGTCTAAGCTGATTCTCAATATTATTCTTTCTGGACTGTAATTTAGACAGTTCTAATGCAGCTTTTAACAATTTGGCATAAATAATGTCTTTAGTTTCCTTATGCATGTGTATCATATCAAAAATGGGAATGTCCTCTAGGTTCATGTTCGCTTCAGTGGCCTTATTCTTGGTTTCTATGGCCAAGTTCAAAGTGTTCTGAGAATGGCTCCTGGCAGTGACTAGGGATACATCCTTGTTGGAGATCTGTCTAACTTCTGCATACAATTTTGACTCTTCTGAAGCTATATCTTTATTCTCTTTGTATTCATCCAATAATTATGATCTACTTTTTACTTGTGCAGTTGACTCCATGGCTACTCTGTCAAATACATACTCTTTAATTTCAAAGTCCAGTCTTTTTACCTTTACCTACTTCTTCTTACCTTTATCACTTATCACCTATACAAGCTATTGTCCTGCCTCTTCCACTTTTTTTTCTGTTTGGGGCTCTTTCTGTGTCTTCATCCTCTATGTCCATGGCATCAAAGGCTTCCAGTTTTTGGGATTTTTCAGAGCAGTTGGCTAGGGGTGTAATTGATCCAACTGTTGGGATCAAGCTGGAGGTGCCATGTTGTGGTGATGTGGCTTTCTGTACAAAAGAAGTGGAGACTTCATGCATATCTACATCCTTCTGAAACTTATGGGGATATTCCAACCAATTTGCATTCTGTGATAGACCTGCAAGTTCAAAGTGTTCAAATGCTTTTCTTTTGTTGTCTTACCTTCTGTCAGAAATAATGTGATGAGGTTCATAGTTTATGGCAGCTTTTGTTTGAAATCCCATTTCTCTTAACGCACACTCAACTGCTAGGAGGGAAGATTTGTTATTGATGATAAATGGGCCTACAACCCATGGAAATCTAATATCAAAATATTTTTTATGATCTAGAAAATTGAATCTCTACCCTTAATTTTTTCCTGATTAGTTCCAGAGAAAACAATCCGGGAGTCAAAAATGCTAGTAGTACATAAGGTGGATGAACAAATCCATATACTTTGATTTATCATTTATGGATTTATCTTTTGTTGGTCATGTATTTACGCCAATGCTTAGGAAAAATAGGGCGACAACAATCTTTTGCTTGTAAAATTAGTCACAGCAGATCTATTGAACAAGTAAATCAATCACAGTGATGCAAAACAAATTGGAGTAAAAACTGTGCAAGAGAGATGCATCAGTGCTCTATAACTTAGAATAGTAGAATTACATACAATACGGTCACAATGAGTGAGAAATTCGAATTAGCCAAGGAGTTCATTCGAATATACTGCATGGAATATCTTGGCTCCAACTAGAAGTCCTCATCATCAATCAGTGGTGGTCATCAATGCACAAGTAACTGTCAACTAGGTGTCAAACTGAGTCTAACTGAGTGTAATAAGTGTAATTGATGGATATGGAACTAATGTAGGGAAGGAGGCTCAGTGGAGGGCACATGAGGAGCTAACTGGAGTTATAATAGGCAGCCTAGTCTCACTGGAGGTCCATCGGAGTGATAACATTATTTATGAGTTAGTCTAGCCTCAAGTCAAGGAAAGACAACTAGCTAACTGAAGTGAACTGGAGTGGTAGGTGAGCAAAGGAACCCCTCTCAAGTGGTATGTGCATGTTGGGTGCACTAAGCACTAGGAGGGCTAAAAATGAGTGGAAGGAAGCTCCCGGGTGCTGGAAGACTAGGGACTAGGTGCTGGAGGCATCAAACTAGTGACTGGGATGCATTCAGATGCATGCATGCATGCAAAGTACATAACTGAATGATGAGATATCCTAACGCCCCCACTCAAGCTATACTATGCTGTAAAAAATAAAATGTAGGGCCTTGGTTACTAAGACCAAAGGTCACCCCAATACAATAATCCAAAAATGCTGAAAATAAGCTAAGTGAGGAAAGAGGGAAAACCCAGTGGGAAGAAAGCCCCCCCTCAAGCTAAACATAAAATGGATCTAATTTGTCTCCACCATGATGGAACTCACACCCAACAGTGAATGGAGGTAAGAGAACTTCTTCTCAGTGAAGCTCTTGGTGAATATGTTTGCAATTTGCTCATCAATAGGGTAATATTGCAAAATGATAGTGCGATCATGCACAAGCTCTCGGATGTAGTGCATGTGAATCTCAATGTGCTTGGTCCTCTTCCGCTGAACTGAATCTCTGGAGATCTTAATAGCACTTCGATTGTCACAAAATATGACAGTTGAATTAGTGCTACCAAAATCAAACTCGAAAAAAATACCCTAGAACCAAACTGCCTCAATGCAGGCATTGACTGCCCCTCGATACTCTGCCTCTGCTGAAGAAAGTGCAATGGATGCCTACTTTTTGCTTGACCAGCAAATAGGACCATGGGAAATCATGAAAACATATCCAGAAGTGTATTTCTGATAAATGCTATCACCCGCCCAATCTGAATCAGTGAAACCAATGAAATCTAGCTCAAAATCTGCAGCATAGTGTATGCCAAAATGTCTCATACCTTGCACATATTGCAAGATCCTTTTGGCTGCCCGCCAATGAAGCTCATGGGGCTGCTTCATATACCTTGATATGGCACTCACGGCATAAGAAATATCAGGCCTTGAGTGTGTCAAGTAGAGTAGTGAACCAATCAACTGTCAATACATAGTGCAATCTGCAAGCAATGTAGAATTTCCCTCCTCAAGACTAATTACTGAGAGGAATGGGAACGGATCTGCCTTATATTCTGCCATATTAAACTTCAATAGAAGGTTTGAAGCATAATTTTGCTGATATAATGTTATCCCATCAAATTTTTGAGTTATCTCCAAGCCCAAAAATTGCTTTAGCAAGCCCAAATCGCTCATGTCAAAAGCTAGATTTAAAGCAGTTTTTAGCTTGTTGATTGTAAGGAGAGAGCTACTAGTAATGAGAAGATCATCAACATAAAGAAAAACAATCAACAAATTACCTTTAACTTGCTGTAGATACACATTCGGATCATATTTGCATCTTTTGAAATTCTGAGAAAGAAGGAAGGAGTCCATCTTTGCATACCAAGCTCTTGGGGCCTGTTTCAATCCATACAAATATTTCTTTGATCTGTTAACTAATTATGGATCTGATATGTATCCTTCTGGCTGCTTCATATAAACTTCTTCATCTAGATCTCCATGTAGAAAATCACTCTTCACATCCATATGGTGCACTTCCCAGTGCTTGGATGTGGAAATGGCCAAAACTAGGCGAATGGAATCCATCTTTGCAACCGGTGAAAAAGTCTCAGTGTAGTCCATTCCTTGGACTTGGGAGAAACCTTTTTCCACCAGCCTAGATTTCTATTTGTTGATAGATCCATCAGCGGTAACCTTCATGTGGTAGACCCACTTACATTGGACTAATTTTCTTCCAGGTGGAAGAGAAACTAGCTCCCATGTATTGTTCTTTTGAAGAGAACTGTACTCTTCATCCATGGCGGTTTTCCATCTTGCGTCTCGGTGGGCATGATAGTATGATTTGGGATCTAAACCAATAATCAAATAAAATTTCTTATATAATAATGGATCAAAAAAATAAAGAGCCATACCTGCTCTTTGAAATTCTGCTCTTGTTCTCCTTGGATCAACAGGATTTCCAATGTTTGGAGCAGTAGATTGTAGAGTGTTTTGGGCCCACTTTGGTAACTGAGGAGGATAATTATGGTTGGATTCTAAACCTGATATGTCATGTCCATCAAAGTCTGATAAAATATCAGAGATATCAAATCCAATGCTTTCTTCATCTTCTATTGAAACTTCTTCTTGTAGAGACTGCGGATCGGCAGTGTTTTTCTATACTAGTTTCAGATCTTGAAGCGGTTCTTCAAACTTCACACTTCGATCTATGAATATATTTTTGGATCTGATATTCATGAGTTTATATGCCTTTGATTCTTCTCCATATCCTATTAGGATGCATTCAATACTTTGTGGATCCAAATCTTTTCTCTTTTCAGAAAGAATTCTAGCCCATGCAGTGGAACCAAAAACCCTCAAATTGGACACATCTGGTTTGTGACCAGTGAATGCTTCGAAAGGAGTTTTACCTTTCATAGATGAATGTGGAACTCGGTTCTGAATGTATGCAGAAACATTCATGGCTTCATCCCAAATATTTGCAGCCAAACCTTTTGACTCAAGCATACAGGTAGCCATCTCTTTCAGTGACCGATTCTTCCTTTCCGCTACACCATTTTGTTGGGGTGTGTAGGGAATTGTATGTTGGATCTGAATTCCTCTTTCGACACAAATTTGCAGCACCTCAGTCTTGATATATTCTCCACCATTATCAGATCTAAGATCTTTTATCTTTCTCTCAGTGGTAGTCTCAATAGAAGCCTTAAAGTCCTTGAATTTTCCAAGCACTTCTGATTTGTGTTTGAGAAAGAAGACCCAAGTAAAGCGGGAGAAGTCATCAATGAATGTCAAAACATACCTTGAACCATTCATGGACATATTTGGCAGAGTACCACTGATATTGGAATGTATGAGACCCAAAATAGTAGAAGCTCTACTAGCTTTGTCACGGTCGAACTTGTGCTCAGGGTGCTTCCCAATGATGCAACCTGGGCAAATTCCCTTCGAGGAACGGAGGTGTGGAAGACCATAAACCATGGATTTGTTTTGTAACAATAGAAAATACTTGTAATTAAGGTGTCCAAACCTTTCATGCAAAATCCTACTAACCTCATTGCCATGAGTGAGAAGAGCAGTGGGCTTTTCAAGCGGCACAAAGTGTGAAAACTCATAGTATTTTGCAGTATGATTTTCCTTTCTGACTGCAATAAGTTTTCCACTTTCAATATTATAAATTTCAACTTTGTTTGGGCTGAATAGAACTTGCTTCGGTGCACCATTGTGTGTCATTTGATACACAGAAAGAATATTCGAAGCCAAGGAAGGCACATAAAGAATATTCTGAAAACTGTCATGCTCTAAATGGATGGTACCTTTACCCTTTGATGAAATTTTTGAGTCATCTCCCAAATGGATGGGGATGGCGCTGTTTGGATCAAATGAATAAAAGGAGTCAATATTTGTAGCCATATGATTTGAGGCACCGTAATCTATTAGTAGATTGGTGGGTTTCGAAATAGTTTCCATGAGTGCTTGACCTCTTTCATGATCATCATTTCTATCCTTCTTCCGTGCACCATCGGGAAGAGTTATGTTATTATTTTCCAAAAGGAGGGCCATTTGATCAATTTTTTTATTCATGCATGAACTTTTAGGATGAAAGCCACAGTTGCAATAAGAACATTTAGATTTTTTCTTACACTCTTTACCCTTTTGCTCGTTCCTTGAACCGGATGGTGCATCCGATGGTTTGATTTTCTCTCTTTGCTTGGAAGGTTCGAATTTAGGCTTCTCTTTACCATTCGAATTCTTGGATCCTCCAACAAAGAGAGATGAATCTTTGGAAATTATGGACCCCATTTGAATTAGCTTATCATGCTCTTTGGTAATGGACTCGATGAAGGCATTCAAGGTAGGCATCTTCCAATTCGGGGTAGTTAGCCGACTGGAATTGAAAGTAGAGACAAATACCAAGAATTCTTTACCAAGCTTTGAAAAAATGGAGAGGATCAATTGTTTATCCTCTTTGACAACTCCACTGTTCTTCAATTGCAAAGCCGAATGCTTGAATCTTGTGAAAAACTCATTGATAGTCTCGAAATTCTCAGGACTAAGAGCAATCAATTCATTTTCCAATTGAAAGGCTCTAAGCTCGTCCTGCTTGCCAAAATGTTTGTCAAGTTGCTCCCATACTATTTTCCTCCTTCAATACCTATTTCATTCAAAACCATAAAAAATTGTTTAGATCTCAATTTGCATCTAGGATTATATGAGTTGTAAAGGCCTCCACAATGATGTGAGGGTTTGATGATAAAACTCCCTTTATGTTCTCCTTATTGTCCATAGGTCTATCTAACACCCTAGTATCATAACAGGCCCCCCTTGAACTTCTAGAAAAGATAAAACTTGACACAAACATCCTTTAAGAATGACCCATTTCCTACAATCTTAAAAATACAAGCCCTTATAGACAACCAACTTTGACAACTGGTTAGGAAATATGGTATCTAAATTCTCTTTAATATTCATAGATCATGAAAGAAAATTGTTTGAATTACTAGGACATTGAAGTGGATAAACCACAAATGGATCTATCAACATTATCTATTTCTTAGGCTTGCATTCATCCATTTCCTATTTCTTTTTGTGATTGCTTCAATCATGCATTCCATTTATCTTCCTAACATGATCTTCTCCCTTGAAGGTACTTCTTTTGATTTTTTGAAACTTAATGGATTTTCCTTCGATATCAAGTTTCCCTCCACATTTCCTCCCACTACCATTCCCCCCAAAAAATTTAGTCTACATGTTGACTATTTCCCCATAGGGTATAAATTCTTGAAAATTTTCCTTCTCCATTGTTTCATCGTAAAATTAAGATCATGTTTATTGGCTACGTGACCATATATATGACACCTATAGCATTGAAAGGGAATTTCCACATAGTCTAAGTATTGTGTATACTACATATTTTGAACCTCAATTTCAATGTCCTTGGTCAAACCTCATTCAAACTCACTTCTACTAGGATGCAAGCTATTGCTTGATACTTTATACTTTGATAGCAATCATCCACAAAATTCCTTGGGCTATTTCCTATGGCTTTGAAGATGTCCAAGGACCAAAATCCTAAAGTCACTTTGGTCAATTTGGCTTATATAGTCTAGATTGAAGATTAATTTTTTTAGGGATCAAAACAATAAGACCATATTTTCAAGGTTAAGATAAAACCCCACATCTTTCTTGACCCAACTATTTGGCTTGCATCTTTTTTCGGATTATAAAATAAAGGCTATCCAACCCCTTAGTTGGAGATGAAATTTTAGGATATAACCTAGTAGTGGTTTTGTGAGAATTCTATATAGGTTGAATACCATGAAAGAATTCTAATAGCCAAGAATCTTGAATCAAAGAAGTCCTCACAAGAATTATTCAAAGATATGCAAGAATAAGAAGAAATGCTTAAACAAAACACAAGAGAAGGAACTCAATTGATGGAAATATTATCTCATGTATTATTACTCAATATGAATACAATATATAGTACATATCAAGAGAGAAAATAGAATGCCTTAAAGGCAAGTTGTAAAGCACAAAAAGTAAGGCTTTATAAAAACATAAAAACCCCCTAGGTGGCAAAAGTAATTTCCAAAACTGTGCTAGAGGCTCACGAATTTGGAAAGTATGGTATGGAAGCTCATGAGTGAGGTAAATGGAATGTATTGATGACTTTAGAAGAGAATATATGATGTGTAGGTCGAATTGGTCAAGTGGTAAGAGTTTCCAAGTCAACTAGCTTTTCCTTATACACTAGAAAATAGAAAAAAACAGGATACAACTGTCTAAATCAGGAAAGCGTCTTTCAAATTCAGGAATGGAATAAAATCAAACAGAATCCAAGGAAATCTTATCCAGAATTTGTCCAAATTCTTTTTTGTGACGTAGGATAGCAAGTGGTGCACTAAAAGACAAAACTGGCCCTATTTAGCTTGTCAAAACTTAGAAAATTAATCTAGGTGACTAGTAAAATATATCCTAAGTATTAATGGGTTTTTAAATGTTCCAACAGGTTTCCACTTCAATTCTACCCATTCCCCTAAATTATTTTTTTATATCTCCCTAACAAAACTCCACCATGAAAAAGCTTGATTTGTTAACTCCACCACCCGTTTTATCTTTATGTTGCTACCCAAAACTAACTTAACTTTAGTTTTTGTGCTTAAATTTTTTTCCCTCTCTTTCTTCGGCTTTCTTTAGGTAATATATTCTCTTTCACTAAACACCGCTTGTGATTCTTCTTCCTAGACCAGCTCGTGTATTATTTTCATAACCTCCAATCCCTTCTAGGTCACTAACCCAAGCTAGGCCTTCCCTAGGGTTTCCATCTTCTTTCTACAACTTTATATATAAGGGTTTAGGAATAGCATATATGTTGGTGAAATTGTTTTTCTATGAGCGATACTTCACCGACTACCTCTATACGAGACACTAAAAGGCTAATCAGGAAAGCATATGATTTAATATTTTCCTTGCTAAAAGCATTTCCAACCTCTTGTCCAAACCATGTATTTATTTTTGTCGTAGGACATCTCACAAACCTATCACTTACACCAATATTTATTTTATTTTCTCATAATGTGTTTTTCCTAGGATATGGGAAAACCTTGTGAGTGTTCCCCAATTCACCCATAAGTCCCATAGAGGCCTAGCCTCATATTCTTCCCCTAGTGTCCTACCCAATAATGGTCTTATGGTGAAGATGGATCAACCTTCAAAGAGTTTGCAAAATCATCTACAATTTCCTCTTGCATTTTCGACACCTACAAAACTCTAATTCAATCATTCATCTACTCTCTATCCATATGTGAAATTCATCCACTAAAGTATCCTCTAACTAATATGGACAAACAAAAATATTTAAAATTCTAGAAAATGTGAGAATCATGTTAGTAATCATACCATAAGTAAACCCCATCAAAATGAGCAGGTTAATAAGTGGACAAACTCAACCCTTTTAGGACAAAACTTCTTCATCAATTGTGGTAGGAAATGTTCCCATTTAAAATGACCCATATTTTAAATAATAAATCATAATTAATATAGATGAAGTTAAATAATTCAAAAATAGAAACTAGTGATAAATTCAAAACTCTACATAAATTAAAAATATTATAATTGTGTTTTTTGTAATGGAGTTTCAAACGGATGTCCTTATGCAAAGAGTGCCTCAACAATACACCCATTCACCATCTATTCTACACTCCATGGGAAAAAAAGATATTATAGTTTATAATAATAATAATGAATTTTTAAGGTCACAACTAAACTAGAAACCAATTTGTTGTATGAAACCCCCTTGTTTGTTGGAAATAGACCCCCCTTTATACAACAATTTAATATTAAAGTCTACACAGGTGTACATACTCTACCCACCTCTCGATTTTGACCTATAACCTACTAGGAAGAAACACATGTTCTTAACAATAAACCCATTAAAATTAATATTTAAAAATACACAACCCAATTTAACTAATTAATAATAAAAATACTATAATAATTTAATCTTAAATTTATAATATAAAACTATAATAATTTAATATTAAATTGTTGAAAAAGATCCCCCTAAAATTTAAAACCGCTTTATTGAATAAATTTAAATAATTCTAAAAATATTATTATTATTTATTAATATAAAATTAAAAAACATTATAAAAATAATAAAAATAAATTTAGGGTTAAAAAAACTACTCCGTACTATAAGCCATTACTTTGTTGTAGTTATTGAATGCGAGGCATATCAAAGTCCTATAAAAGCAAATAGAAAAACCTAAATGTCTCGAGCAGTTTCACGAATCATCTCATCAAACCCTATTCTCGATTTTATTGTATGTCTTTTATGTTTGCTTCTTTCAATTCATCCTCAGTTAACCCATTTAAAAACTTTATGGAATTATCAGCACATTCAATGGGCTTCTTATTCAACTTTTCTTTTACTGTTGTCACACTTTGTTTGGCCAATTTAATTACAGCCTCTTTTTCTAAAATAAAATCAAGATAGGGTCTTAATTTGTTTGCTTCTGCAATAATATCATCCCAAATTACCTGTTTTTCTTCCTGCAATGATGATTGACCTGTAACCTACTTCATCAATTCATCATTTTTAACCTGTACCTCTTGGTATTTAGCTTCCCAATTCTTTCTCTCTTGTTCTTCTTTTGAAACTCTGCTTTCCAGATTTGTATTCTGTTTTTGCAACTTTTCTAGCTCTAAGTCTTTCAGAGTTACCTATGCGATAGCTTGAACAGTGGAGAAACCACCAGATTCAATGGAAGCATTGGTGATCATACTCTCCAACTCTTTACTTTTCTCTTACAATTCCTTCTCCAGATCTTCAGACTTAGCTTTTAGAATCTTCTCACTCTCCACTATAAGAGACATATCTTTTTGCCATTGCTTTTCTTTTTCTTCAAATTTCAATCATTTGGATTTACAACCTATTAATCCACTTTTCAGCTCTTCTTTTTTCTTCTCAAGATATGTCAACTCAGATGCTTCTATCAATTGAGTGGAAGGAATCTTCAGTTTGTTCTTTAATGTTTGAATAGTATTCTCCTTCTCATTCAATAGATTTTGTATGATGGCCCTTTTATTTTCTTTGCTCTAAGTAGCCAACAATTATGTCTGCAATTTCTTGATCTATGCTTTATGAGCTTTATTTTCCACCTTTTCCTGTCTAAGCTGATTCTCAATATTATTCTTTCTGGACTGTAATTTGGACAGTTCTCATGCAGCTTTTAACAATTTTGCATAAATAATGTCTCTGGTTTCCTTATGCATATGTATCATGCCAAGAATGGGAATGTCCTCTAGGTTCATGTTCACTTCAGTGGCCTGATTCTTGGTTTCTATGGCCAAGTTCAAATTGTTCTGAGAATGGCTCCTGAGAGTGACTAGGGATACATCCTTGTTGGAGATCTGTCTAACTTCTGCATACAATTTTGACTCTTCTGAAGCTATATCTTTATTCTCTTTGTATTCATCCAATAATTATGATCTACTTTTTCCTTGTGCAACTGACTCCATGGCCACTCTATCAAATACATACTGTTAAATTTTGAGCATTAATTCACAATACTCTAGGATCTTTACTAAGAGAATAACATGTACAGTATATCAATGCATATCAATCATAACTTAAGCATGTCAATCATCACAAAAATCAAAATCATGAGAGACAATAGACACACAGAGTTTCCGTGGGGAAAACCCTAGGGTGAAAAACCCCACAACTTCCACAGAGATAGATAGAGCAATAGCACAACCAAAGTACAAGAGATAGACTCCTATTAGCAGTCGATCCTCCTCCTCACAAGTGCACCACTTTCTGAGTGAAGGAAGAATGAGTTTCTGAGTGATTCAAATAGAGATCTCCCGATCTCTATTTATACTTGGTATGTTTTCCCAATAACCTTATGGGGCCGACTTGTCTAACTAGGTACAATAACCACATATTACATAAATCTGGGTCGACCCCTTACAAGGTGGTCTAATAACCCATCGACAAGTTAACACACTTGCGACACTTGTCAATACAAATGATGACACTTCCTTATAGAGGAATAACACATCTCTATAAGGGTACAATAAATATATAACTGAAATACATTCCAAAGTTACATACACATCAACACTCCCTCTTAACTAGGAAGGTATTTCTCGACACAGATCTGCTAACACAAGTCTTCTTCTCTGGATCCTCGTCATCATCACTACTGTTTCTATCTCAACCAATATCTGAATCTACTTGTCAAAGGAAGTTCTACAGAGCCAGTCCTTTTTCATACTAGATGTAGGCCCACCACTTATAGGTCTGCATCACTAGCCATACGGTGGAATCCTCAAGACTTATTACGTGCATCACAAAACCTCGCAAGAGCATCCCAGGCTGTTACAAGCACATGGCTCTACCTGTAGGATCTTCCAAGGCCATTTTATATGTGACCTCACCACAAAACCTTGCAAGAGCATCCCAGGATGTTACGAGCACACAACTCTACCTATAGGATCTCCCAGTTCCAAATTACATGTGGTCATGTCAAAACCTCGCAAGAGCATCCCATGACTTATTACGGGCACACAGCCCAACCTATCGGATCTCCCAAGGACATATTATATGCCATAGGACAAAACCTCGAAAGAGCATCTGTCAGATATCCCAGGGCCAAATTATATGCCATAGGAAAAATCTCGAAAGACTATCTGCAGATCTCCCACGGCCAAATTATATGTCCTCCCAAAGCAAAACCTCGAAAGAGCATTTTCCAAATATCCCAGGGCCAGATTACATGCCATAGGAAAAACCTTGAAAGACTATCTGCAAATCTCCCAAGGCCAAATTATATGCTTATCTGCACAACCTGTTCCACGGCCATAGAGCATCAACCTGATACTCACCATACATCATCCTGATGTACACATGATCATCCTGATCATCATCACTGCATCGTCCTGATGCATGTCATCTGGAGCAACATCCCGAAGCTCGTCATCCATGATCATCTTGATCATACAATGCATCTACCTAATGCATACCAAGTATCTACCTAATATATATCATCATACATGATCCACCTAATCATACAATGTATCCACCTGATACATACATAGATACATGATCCACACAATGTATCCACCTGATATATATCAACATACATGATCTACCTGATCATACACAGTATCCACCTGATACATATACAGATACATGGTACAAGCATCCAACATGATGCATATACAAATACATATAAATGATCCAACTGATCATATCCAACATCCAACATGATGCGTACATACATATACAAATGAATGATCCAACTGATCATATCCAACATCCAACATGATGCATACATACATATACAAATAAATGATCCAATTGATCATATCCAACATCCAACATGATGCGTACATACATATACATATAAATGATCCAATTGATCATATCCAGCATCCAACATGATGTGTACATACATATATAGAGCAGTAACTGGAGCATCGTCCTGATGCTCATCATCCAGTGCTTACATCCACAGCCATGTGAAGCATCCTCCTTCCAATATGCTTGGAATGGCTTCTGCAAATGTGTTCATCGCTTCTTCCTCGAAGTGTCATCAATCTTAAGAACACCAAGTCTCTCTCTGAAGTACTCAAACTTCACTCTGGCTAGCAGTTTCGTCAGCACATCTGTAATCTGCTCGTCCATCGCAACATACAGGAGCTTCACTGCTCCTCTCTACACCATATCCCTGATATAGTGATATTTGATCTGTATGTGTTTCGACCTATCGTGAAACACTGGGTTCTCAGACAGCTTTACACAACTCTGGTTATCACAGAAGATACCAATAGCATCCAATAGGAGATCAAATAACTCAAACAGTAGCTTCTGAAGCCATACTGCCTCACAACTAGCCGAACAGGCTGCAACATACTCTACCTCAGTTGTACTCAATGCTATGAAGGACTGCTTCCTGCTAAACCATGAAATCACACATGATCCCATACTAAAGCAGCACCTAGATGTGCTCTTCTTATCTACAGCACTTCCTGCCCACTCTGAATCAACATAACCCTATAGGTTAAACTTTTGATTCGCATCATACTTGAGCCCATAATCAATTGTACCCTTCAGGTACCTCAGAATATGCTTTACCACAACCAGGTGAACACTCCTCGGATTCGTGAGGAACTGGCTCAATGTGTTCACCACAAAGCAAATATCTTGTCTCGTGTTCATTAAGTACATCAAGGCCCCAATCATCTGACGATACATAGAGACATCAACCGGCTCAGATGAAGCATCACACAGAAGCTTCAAGTTCAATGCCATAGGTGTGGCCATGGCCTTACATTCCATCATCCCGAACCTCTTCAGGATATCTACTGCATACTTCCCTTGTCCAAGGAAGATCCCATCTGCACTCTACCACACCTCCATACCCACAAAATAGTGCATCATCCCCAAGTCCTTCATATCAAACTCAGCAGCAAGCTTCCTCTTTGTATCGACAATCAATCTGTCATCTCCTGTTACAAATAGGTCATTTACATGCAAGAGTATAATCATGGGATTTTCTTCCTCAACCTTGTAGTAAAGGTTTGGATCCACTTTACTCTTAGTAAATCCCAAACTAGATAGAAAACTATCCATCCTACCATACCAAGTTATAGGAGCTTGTTTTAAGCCATACAAGGCTTTCTTCAATCTGCACACATATGACTCCCTGTCATGTGTTTCAAAACCAAGTGGCTTCTCCACATACACTTGCTCTTCAACTACACCATTCAAGAAGGCAGCCTTGACATCCATCTGGTGTATCTTCCATTTCATTGTTGCAGCCAGGGCAAGTACTAATCTGATGGAAGTGTATCTGGCTACATGAGCAAAGGTTTCTTCATAATCTATTCCCTCTTTCTGAGAGAAGCCACAAGCTACGAATCTTGCCTTGTATTTCTCTATGATTTTATCTGCAGCATGCTTGATCTTGTAGATCCATTTGGAAGTCACAACAAACTTCCCTTCAGGTCTTGGAACAACATCCCAAACATCATTCTTCATTATTGATTCATATTCTTCGATCATGGCATCCTTCCGTTCTTTCTTTTCTCCTGCTTCTTCATAACTGGAAGGTTCTTTGTTTATGATGTCACAGAGTAAAGCAACATAGCTGGTATGTGATTTGGTTCTCTTCTTTGCTTAGTGTTCTTCTTCTGGAATACCATATCTTTCTACATCTTGAATGAGCTCTCTAGCCCATGCAGGTTTTCTCTTGTGAGAGTTATTCTCATGAGGTGGATCTATAGGTTGTTGCGGATCTTCAATTTCACGATCAACGTCTGGAATTGCTTTAGTCATGGTAGTGTCTTGAAATCTAGTTTCCTTAGGTTCTTCATAAACTTCAACAGGTGTCTTCCTTGATTTGACGAATGCTGAATTTTCATCAAATGTTACATCCCTGCTGACATCAATTATCTTGAACCCTAGAAAGTATATTCTGTAAGCCTTCGAGCTTTCACTGTAACCCACAAAGATACCCTTCTTTCCTGAAGGATCTATCTTGGTCCTCCTTTCCTTTGGGACATGAGTATATACTGGAAAACCAAATATTCTGAGATGGCTGACTTCAGGTTTCTTACCAGAGAAGGTCTCTTCTGGTGTCTTGTTGTCCAATATCTTGTGGGGTGTTCTGTTTTGCACATATACAGCTGTTCTTGCTGCTTCTGCCCATAGATGCATAGGTAGATCCTGGTCATGCAGCATTTCCCTTGCTGCTTCCATGATTGTTCTATTCTTTCTTTCTGCAACTCCATTCGGTTGTGGATTGTAAGGAGCATTCAACTCCCTCTTAATCCCTGAATCACTGCATAGCTTCTGGAAGTCACCTGAGGTGAATCCTCCACCATTGTCGGATCTGAATATTTTGATCTTCTTATCAGTTTGGTTCTCCATCAAGGTTTTGAATTCCTTGAACTTATCAAATACTTCATCTTTGTTCTTCAAGAAGTAAACCCAAGTCTTCATGGATAAGTCATCAGTGAAAGAGACATAGTAAACATATCCACTCAAAGAACTAGATGACATAGGACTGCATACATCGGAGTGGATGATTTCCAAGATACCTTTTTCCTTGCTTTCACTGCTTGGAAATGCCTTCTTAATGTTCTTTCCTTTTGCACATGCTTTGCAAACACCTTCATGCTTGGTCTTAATTTTAGGAAGACCTTCTACAGCCTTACTTGCAATGGGTAATGCTCTGTAGTGCATATGTGCAAGTCTTCTATGCCAAAGTTCACTTGGCTCCATGGAATCATGTACCATGGCATTTTCAAGTTGTCCCTTCAATTTATACAAACCTCCCTCTTGCTCTCCAATCACCATTGCATCATCAATATTTTTACTCTTTGGCCGCATTAGGACTTGGCCATCTACAAATTCAACTCTCATGCCTTCTGCATCCAATGCAGAGATGGAGAGAAGATTCTTCTTGAGCTCCGGTAAATAAATAACTTCTTTCATTTTCAAAGACTTTCCAAAATCTAGGTTGTAGGAGGCTTCACCACTTCCTTTGATAGGGTATTGATAATCATCTCCAAGTTTCACCTTATGGGGTGCTTCGTGTTCAGATAGATTTACAAAATATTCTTTAAACCCAGTCATGTGTTTGAAAGCCCCACTGTCAATAAGCCAATCATTACAACCATGAGAGATAGTACCTGTGAGAGCAGAGATTAGAACATACTCTTCTTCACTTGATGAGTCATCATCACTTTCTTTCCTAGCCTTCTTCTTTGGAGGTTCATCATCCTCGACAGCATGAGCATGGTACCTTCTTTTGTTTCCCTTCTTCTTCTTGTTGAAGTTGTTGTTGTTATCCCTTTTTTTCTTGGAACAATCTGAAGCAAAGTGGCCTTTCTCATTGCATGTGAAACATCTTAGATCCTTCTTATTCTTTTGTTGGTTGTGATAGGATCTCTTGTAATGAGAGTGCTCCTTCTTGGGCTTGCTTCTTTTGGTGTGAGCTGTGAGAGCTTGATCTTCACCTCCCATATTTTCTTCTCGAGCTACAATCCTAGCTTCTTCTTGAGAGCATTCCTCCCACAGTCTACTAAAAGAGATCAATTTCTTTCTTGCACAGATTCCTTGAATAAAGGAGTCCCATGACCTAGGTAGGCCATTCAAAGTGGTCATCACAATTTCTCCATTCTCCACTACTTCATCCACAGCTGCAAGTTGTTCCTTGATCTGAGAGACTTTGGAGAAGTAAGATTGAATGGTCTCTCCATTCAACATCTTGACCCCTTTCAATTGATTCCGCAAAGTCATCTTCCGATTTATGTTCTTCCCTTCAAATAACTTGGTCAGGGAGTCTAACATCTCCTTGGGTGTCTTTAGAGATGACACATGTGGTATGAGATGGTATTTGATAGAATCAACAATGATTCTCTTTGCCTTGACCAAGCTCTTCTTATGCAAAACCTTAGCCTCTTCATCCTCTGGGATAGGGACATCAGAGCTGATGTAGGAGTCCAATTCATTTTCTTCCAAGATTAACCCAATCCTATACTTCTAGGCTAGGAAGTTATCAGCCCCTTCAAGCTTATCCTAAAGCTTGGTGTGGTGAGACATCTTAAAGAGTACTTCAAATGGAAATAGAAAAGATTTAGGTCTTACCACTTGCTTTGCTGAAAACTGGATATGATCCCGAATTAGGGTTTGTCAAAACAACCCTAAAAATTCAAAATGTGAATTTCAAATTTCTGAAAGGATAGAAAGATGTGCCTTGATGATCTGATCAACCTAGTGTATTCAGAATTTGAGATCTGCAAAGCTTCACCCTTCATAAATGTCTTTTAGTCTTCCTGAGTTCACTAGGGAGGACCCTGAATTAGGGTTTGCGTTTCTCAGAGATTTACTCAGCCAAAAATCTCGATCCAAAGCTCTAAAGTTCGATTTTTCCAAGGAGCTTCCAGCTATGTCTTCAGATTTCAAAAATTCCTATTTTTGTGGAATCCCTAATTTTTAGGGCCAAATCTAAAAAAGCTCAGAATTGAATTCTGATTGGACAGATATATTCTCCTTGATGAGTAGAGTCAATCTACTATACTTATTTTCCAAAATATGTGGAGAGAAACCCAATAAACAAGAAACCCTAGTTTCCGTCACTGCACAATGTCTTCTTCTCATGTTAGCTCTGATACCATGTTAACTTTTGAGCATTAATTCACAATACTCTAGGATCTTTACTAAGAGAATAACATGTACAGTATATCAATGCATATCAATCATAACAAGCATGTCAATCATCACAAGAATCAAGTGCATGAGAGACAATAGACACACAGAGTTTCCGTGGGGAAAACCCTAAGGTGAAAAACCCCACAACTTCCTCAGATATAGATAGAGCAATAGCACAACCAAAGTACAAGAGATAGACTCCTCTTAGAAGCTGATCCTCCTCCTCACAAGTGCGCCACTTTCCGAGTGAAGGAAGAATGAGTTTCTGAGTGATTCAAATAGAGATCTCCCGATCTTTATTTATACGTGTTCCGTTTTCCCAATAACCTTATGAGGCCAACTTGTCTAGATAGGTACAATAACCACATATTACATAAATTCAGGCCGACCACTTACAAGGTGGTCTAATAACCCATCGGCAAGTTAACACACTTGCGACACTTGTCAATACAAATGACGACACTTCCTTATAGAGGAATAACACATCTCTATAAGGGTACAATAAATATATAACTGAAATACATTCCGAAGTTACATATACATCAACACAAACTCTTTAATTTTAAAGGCCGGTCTTTTGGCCTTTACGTGCTTCTTCTTACCTTTATCACTTGTCACCTGTACAAGCTGCTATCTTGCCTCTTCCACGTTTTGTCTATTTGGGGTTCTTTATGTGTCTTCATCCTCTATGTCCATGACATCAAAGACTTCCATTTTGGTGGATTTTTCAGAGCAGCTGGCTAGGGGTGTAATTGCTCCAACTAAGGGTATCAAGCTGGAGGTGCTAGGTTGTGGTGATGTGGCTTTCTGTACAAAAGAAGTGGAGTCTTCATGCATATCTACATCCTTCTGACCGTTATAAGGATATTCCAACCAATTCGCATTATGTGATAGACATGCAAGTTCAAAGTGTTCAAATGCTTTTCTTTTATTGTCTTGCCTTCTGTTAGAGATAATGTGATGGGGATCATAGTTTATGGCAGCTTTTGTTTGAAATCCCATTTCTCTTAACACACACTCAACTGCTAGGAGGGAAGCTTTGTTCTTGATGATAAATGGGCCTACAGCTCATGGAAATGTAATATCAAAAGCTTTTTTATGATCTAGAAAATGTTCAATCTCTACCCTTAATTTTTTCCTGATTAGTTCCAGAGCAAACAATCCGGTAGTCAAAAATGGTGGTAGTACATAAGGTGGATGAACAAATCCATATACTCTGATTTATCATTTATGGATTTATCTTTTGTTGGTCATGGATTTACGCCAATGCTTAGGAAAAATAGGGCGACAACAATATTTTGCTTCCCTTGTTCAAAGATTAAATGTGATTTTATTCCCCTTCTAGGATTAGTTCCCTCTTTAATTAAATCCAAACATAAGCCTCCTTTAATACCTATTTCATTAAAATCCATAAAAAATTGTTTAGATCTCAATTTGCATCTAGGATTATATGAGTTGTAAAGGCCTCCACAATGATGTGAGGGTTTGATGATAAAACTCCCTTTATGTTCTCCTTATTGGCCATAGGGATATCTAACACCCTAGTATCATAACAACCCCCCCTTGAACTTCTAGAAAAGATAAAACTTGACACAAACATCCTTTAAGAATCACCCATTTCCTACAACCCTAAAAATACAAGCCCTTATAGATAACCAACTTTGACAACTCGTTATGAAATATGGTATTGAAATTCTCTTTAATATTCATAGATCATGAAAGACAATTGTTTGAATTACTTGGACACGAAAGTGGATAAACCACAAATGGATCTATCAACATTATCTATTTCTTAGGCTTGCATTCATCCATCTCCTATTTATTCTTGTGATTGCTTCAGTACTGCAATCCATTTATCTTCCTAACATGATCTTCTCGCTTGAAGGTACTTCTTTTGATTTTTTGAAACGTAATGGATTTTCCTTCCATATCAATTTTCCCTCCACATTTCCTCCCATTACCATTTCCCCCAAAACATTTAGTCTACATGTTGACAATTTCCCCATAGGGTCCAAATTCTTGGAAATTTTCCTTCTCCATTGTGTCATCATAAAATTAAGAGCATGTTTATTGGCTACGTGACCATATATATGACACCTTTAGCATTGAAAAGGAATTTCCACATAGTCTAAGGATTGGGTATACTACATATTTCGAACCTCAATTTCAATGTCCTTGGTCAAGCCTCATTCAAACTCACTTCGACTAGGATTTAAGCTATTGCTTGATACTTTATACTTTGATAGCAATCATCCACAAAATTCCATGGCTATTTCCTATGGCTTTGAAGATGTCCAAGGACCAAAATCCTAAAGTCGCATTGGTCAATTTGGCCTATATAGTCTAGATTGAGGATTAATTTTTTTAGGGATCAAAACAATAAGACCATATTTTGAAGGTTAATATAAAACCCCACATCTTTCTTGACCCAACTATTTGGCTTGCATCTTTTTTCTGATTAGAAAATAAAGGTTAGCCAACCCCTTAGTTGGAGATGAAATTTTAGGATATAACACAGTAGTGGTTTTGTGAGAATTTTATATAGGTTGAATACCATGAAAGAATTCTAATAGCCAAGAATCTTGAAGCAAAGAAGTCCCCACTAGAATTATTCAAAGATATGCAAGAATAAGAAGAAATGTTGAAACAAAACACAAGAGAAGGAACTCAATTGATGGAAATATTATCTCATGTATTATTACTCAAAACATAAGGCTTACTAAAAACATAAAAACCCCCTAGGTGGAAAAAGCAGTTTCCAAAACTGTGCTAGAGGCTTACGAATTTGGAAAGTATGGTATGGAAGCTCATGAGTGAGGTAAATGGAATGTATTGATGAATTTAGAAGAGAATATATGATTTGGAGGTTGAATTGGTCAAGTGGTAAGCATTTCCAAGTCAACTAGCTTTTCCTTATCCACTACAAAGTAGAAAAAAACAGGATAAAGTTGTCTAAATCAGGAAAGTGTCTTTCTAATTCAGGAATGGAATAAAATCAGACAGAATCCAAGGAAATCTTATCCAGAATTTGTCCAAATTCGTTTTTGTGACTTAGTATAGTAAGTGGTCCACTAAAAGACAAAATTGGCCCTATTTAGCTAGTCAAAACTTTTGAAATTAATCTAGGTGTCTAGTAAAATATATCCTAAGTATTTAATGGGTTTTTAAATGTTCCAACAGGTTTCCACTTCAATTCTACCCATTCCCCTAAAAAAAAAATTATATCTCCCTAACAAAAATCCACCATGAAAAGCTTGATTTGTTAACTCCACCACCCGTTTTATCTTTATGTTGCTACCCAAAATTAACTTAACTTTAGTTTTGCACTCAAAATTTTTTCCCTCTCTTTCTTCGGCATTCTTTAGGTAAGATATTCTCTTTCACTAAACACCGCTTGTGATTCTTTTTCCTAGAGCAGCTAGTGTATTATTTTCATAACCTCCAATCCCTTCTAGGTTACTAACCCAAGCTAGGCCTTCCCTAGGGTTTCCATCTTCTTGCTACAACTTTATATATAAGGGTTTAGGAATAACATACATGTTGGTGAAATTGTTTGTCTATGAGCACTACTTCACCAACAACCTCTATACAAGACACTAAAAGGATGATCAGGAAATCATATGATTTAATATTTTCCTTGCTAAAAGCATTTCCAACCTCTTGTCCAAACCATGTTATTATTTTTGTTGTAGGACATCTCACAAACCTATCATTTACACCAATATTTATTTTATTTTCTCATAATGTGTTTCTCCTAGGATATATGGGAAAACCTTGTGAGTGTTCCCCAATTCACCCACAAGTCCCATAAAGTCCTAGCCTCATATTCTTCCCCTAGTGTCCTACACAATAATGGTCCTATGGTGAAGATAGATCAACTTTCAAAGAGTTTGCAAAATCATCTACAATTTCCTATTGCATTTTCGACACCTACAAAACTCTAATTCAATCATTCATCTCCTCTCTATCCCTATGTGAAATTCATCCACTAAAGTATCCTCTAACTAATATGGACAAACAAAAATATTTAAAATTCTAGAACATGTGAGAATCATGTTAGTAATCATACTATAAGTAAACCCCATCAAAATTACGTAGAAATTCTTCATCAATTCTCGTAGGAAATGTTCCCATTTAAAATGACCCAAATTTTAAATAATAAATCATAACTAATAGAGATGAAGTTAAATAATTCAAAAATGGAAACTAGTGATAAATTCAAAACTCTACATAAATTAAAAATATTATAATTTTGTTTTTTTGTAATGGAGGTTCAAAGAGATGTTTTTAGGCAAGGAGTGCCTCAACAATACACCCATTCACCATCTATTCTATCCTCCATAGGCAAAAAAAGATATTATAGTTTATAATAATAATAATAAATTTGTAAGGTCACAACTAAACTAGAAACCAATTTGGTGTATGACAACCCCTTGTTTGTTGGAAATAAACGCCCTCTATACACCAATTTAATATTAAAATCTATAAAGGTGTGCATACTCTACCCACCTCTCGATTGTAACCTATGATCTTACAAGAAGAAACACATGTTCTTAACAATTAGACCCATTAAAATTCATATTTGAAAATACACAACCCAATTTAACTAATTAATAATAATAAAAAACTATAATAATTTAATCTTAAATTTATAATATAAAACTATAATAATTTGATATTAAATTGTTGAAAATATCCCCTTAAAATTTAAAACCGTTTTATTGAATAAATTTAAATAATTCTAAAAATATTATTATTATTATTTATTAATATAATAATAAATTTAGAGTTAAAAAAATTACTCCGTAATATAAGCCATTACTTTGTTGTAGTTATTGATTGCCACGCATATCAAAGTCCTATAAAAGCGAATAGCAAAACCTAAAAGTCTCGAGCAGTTTCACGAATCATCTCATCGAACCCTAATCTCGATTTTCTTGGCTCGCGTTTTTTTCTTTGCGGTTATAGTTACCTCTCCCTATCATTTCTCCTTCACTAAGCTATCATGGCGCTTGCTTCAGATTTCTCCAAGCTTCCAGATAATATCATGGCGTTTGCTTCAGATTTATTCTCCAAGCTTCCGGATGACTGGCTTTGCTGCATCATTTCATATCTCCCAATTAAAGAGGCAGTTAGATCTTCCGTTCTCTCCACGAGATGGAGGTATCTCTACCACCAACTTTCCCAACTTAGTCTCTCCCCAGATCTTCTTATGGGCCTGGTCATCCCCAATTCAGTCGCCATTGCAAAAGCTGAGAATATTATCTCCAACATTCTGCTGTTGCATTCCTCCGATCTCAAAACCTTCGTTCTCTATACCCCGTCAAACGATTGGCATTTTACTTCCCAGAATTTACGTAAATGGGTGGACTGTGTAGCGTCCAAGAATGTCAAAGAAATCTCTATTAGCCATTTCTCAACCTTCGGCCATATCCATCCAAGGGAAAATTTACCTCCCTCCATTTTATTATGTAATAGACTCAGGAGCCTCACACTCTATGACTACATTGTCTCCCAAATTCCAACCGGTTTTGGTGGATTCAACCATCTGATCAATTGCTTGTTCCGTAATGTGGAATTCAGAGATGACACTTTAGACCTATTTGTTTCTCATTGTCTGCTTCTAGAGGCACTTAAACTAGACCATTGCGTTGCGACGCAGAATATCACCATTTCCGCTCCTAACCTTGAAGTTTTAACTCTGGGTACTCCCAACTCGGTGGAGATTTTAACTGTCAATTGCCTGAAGCTAAGGCATCTCGATTTATGTCGTATAAACGATTAATTGAGAGTGAATGGACGCTTGTTTCATGAGTTCTCTGTCGCAATTAAAAGTCTTCTCATGGATAGAGATGGAACTGTGATAGAGATGTCATTGGATCCGAGCAGAGATGGAACAAACAAATTATGTGCGAAGAGATGTGCTCAGATAACGAGGACATTCAAATTCCTGAAAGAAATAGATATCCGGTAACATAAGAGATGAAAAGATGGATATTCCTACTACCAACCTGCTCCAAGGGCTTCCTCATCTTGAGTCATCTTGAGTCTCTGAACATACATGGCGCAATTTCTTTGGTAAGAATTTTTTATTTTTAATTATATTATATGTTTTTTTTGTTGGCAAGGGGTAGTATCCCTGATTATCAAGGTTCGGGGTTTTATTGGCTGAGAGACCACTAACTAGGGGTATCTAAGCCTTCAAAATCATTAGGGGCATCTAAGCCTTCAAAATCACCGAGGGATCGAGGGATCACACCCTTGGAGGGCACCAATGCTTAGCATGGTTGGATTTTAGTATCCGCGGGGTTTTGAACCACTTTTCCGCTTAGAGATGTCTTAATCATCACCCACCATCAACTGTTCTACATCTTATGAATTTTAATTATATTATATGTTCGTGTTTCAAGTAGGAAGGAATTTTGATATCCCGTAGTCATTGGTTTTGGGTTTTCAATTTAAAGCAGAGATTAACCAAAGATCCCATTCGAACAAGTTTAGAGTCTCCACTACTCAATATTCGGTTAGTACACGCACGTCTCGACAATTATGATGAGAAGGAGATCGATCTGTTGGTATGGTTCCATGAGAATTCCCCTGCTCTTGAATTCATGGAAGTCAGTATACCACCACCATGAGAAGCTGAAGAAGCTTGGAAGCACACACAGCTTGTACGGAGACTTATGGATTCCAATTTCAGTAGACCTTCGGTTCCAGCAAGGGTATGTCTAACAGATCGTTTTAGTTGTAGTTAGCTTTTACGGAGATTTATGGATTCCTATTTCAAGGGAGCTTGGCTCCAACAAGAGTATGTGTAACAGAAGATCGTCTTCTGCATTTTGTTTTTTCTTAATTGTTTTGATTGCAAATTAACTCATCCAATACAAGATTGGTGATTTCTGTGGGAGTTAAAACTCCTTACTGAATACAAAATTGGACATTTAGGTATAGCGAATATTATATTTAAAAACTTGTAAGGATTGTGTTTTTTTTTTTTCACTTGAAAAAATTCATATTATTGGTCTTCATTAAAAACGAATTAAATAGTAAAGAAATATAGGCTTTATTCATACTTATGTTCAAAAAACTGCTTCCAAAATACATCAGTGTGATCCCAAGTTCTATACCAATCCTCTATAGAATCATAATATAAGTCTCACAAAATAAAACATACTTAACCTTTCCCAAGGCAACAGCTTGATATTCAATGTATTCTGTACAAAAAAACATAACCTTCATCACCTCCATGAGCTTCTTTTGATAGTGAATCAGCAGCCATATTATATTGTCTAAAGATATGTTCGAATGAAATATCTTTGAACCATTGAGTTTGAGCACGAATCGTGCGACACCACGGATGTAGAGAAATAATATTAAAACTATATTCCTTCAGAGCCCATTTTATTGTCACCCTGGAGTCCCCAAAAACAATCATCTCCTGCAATCCCATATTGGCAACAATAGTAATAAGACACGAGAGTCCGAGTAGCTCAACTTTATTATTTGTGCCATTCACAGTTCATCATTAGATTGATATAGTGATCTTTATTTATGTAGATAACCCCCCCAACAGCACACAGTCCATCAATTGTTGAACCATCAAAGAAATCCACCGGTCTATGATATGAGATATTGAATAGCCCAATTTTTCTACTAAGTTTCCGTTCCATAACATTCTTGAAAACATTGAAGAGAGTTAGAATGTTGTTGAAGGAGGAATATAAATTGGGATCTTTATCTTCAAATAACGCCAAACTTCTCACCCTCCAAATATGCCATGAGACCAATGCTGGAATGTAAGGAAGGTTTCTACAAGATTTCTGCCAATTATATACATTAGTCACAAAGTCATCCACCTCCAAAAACTGTACCACCTGGAGATGCAATACGATCAAATGCCACAACGATTTTGTGAATCCACACTCCACCGGAATATACTAAGCAGTCTCACATTTGCTCTTACAAAGATAACACATACTAGGTCCAGCCCAGCCTCTTTTTGTCAAATTCTCCAAAAATCATTGTATCTTCACCGGGATTTTCCATTTCCAAATAACCTTATTCCACCAATTAGCAGGAAACATACCTCTATGATTAATGATTGTTTTGTATTCCAAATTTGCAGTAACAATACCTGTAGCATTATTTTTTGCCCATATGATACTATCATTCTCTGTTGAAAGTTTGCATCCCACAGAATTTAGTTTAGCAGTGTAATGTTTCCATTCAGCAGCCTCATTCCCCTTGAGTCCTAATTCAAAAGCTATGATCCAATATGTTTGAAAGAATCTAAAGTTATCTCTTTTGATCTTATCTAGTGTAGCATAATCAAAACGGTGCAGAGTTGTGATAATTCCAGCAAAAAGTAAATAATCCTCCTCCATGCCCAAAATTGGATCAATTCCAACTAAAATGTTCCTGCCATTACCAACCTTCCATGTGAGATCACTGGCCATTAAATTGTATATTTTGATAAACCCAGACCATATCCGGGAGGCACCTTTGATTTTTTTCCATGGAGACCGAATCCAGTTGAACACATCCATCTTGATGTATTTGGCCGTGAGTAACTTAGTCCACAAAGTAGGTCCAAAAATCCCCCTCCATAAGCTTTTCATCGTGAGAGCACGACTGAATAAAGATAGGTTCCTAATACCCCAACCTCCCCCACTTTCAGGTTGTGCTATGTGTTCCCACCGAGCCATAACTAGTGAACTATTGGATATTCCACCCGACCAAAGAAAATTGAAAAACAACTTTCTTATACAATTAATAATATAAGAAGGAATTTGCAACAATGAGAACCAATAAACTGGTATACCAGTAAGAATAGATTTTGTTTGTTCATAATTACCCACAGTTTTACAGTTAGTGAAGGAAGGAAGACTGCGGAAGAAGTTTTCAAACCCGACAGTTTCGAACCTTTCAAGCAGGTTCATCATCAGGAGAAGCAAATCTCGAGATTTGCTTCTCCTGATGATGAACCTGCTTGAAAGGTTCGAAACTGTCGGGTTTGAAAACTTCTTCTGCAGTCTTCCTTCCTTCACTAAGAACAGATTTTATCAAAATAAGTCTCCCACCAATCGACAGAAGCCTATATGTCCAATGCTTTTTTTTTCAACCTTCTAAACAAGCCATAACCAGTCATTCCTCCTGTAGTTACCAGGCTTAAGAAAATATCCTAAATATTTAAAGCCCTCCAATTTGCAGAATTGATATGGCATTACTCTTTTGTACAAATCCAGTTTTTGTTCATTAATCCCAAAATGATAAATATTGGATTTCCTATGATTGACTACCATACCAAAAGCCTTACAGAAAGCTCTGACAATCTGACTATACTCAAATCAAATAGAGATGATAATTGGAAATAATTGGAAATGATATACTGCTTTTTGAAATGAAAATTCTATGGGAAGTTTGTGTTTAGATATCTAGTGAATATGCCTGAGTGGAGTAGCTCCAATATTGGATGCATATACATATTGAAATATCTATACAATTAAAATGATACTCATTTGGGAAGCTTGCGTGTAGAGTTTCACCTAGAGCTGAGGACTGTATTGTAGTTTTATTGACACATTTTGCAGCATTATATATGACTGTAAGGATTGTATATTTTTGTTGAACATTTACAATATTTCTAGGTAACAGTTTATCTATTAAGCCGTAGATTATTGTTGAACATTTACAGTATTTCTAGGCAACAATTTATCTTTTCTTAATATGTTGTAAGAATGTATTTTTGGAATTTTTTTTGCCTTTTTTGTAACATTGATAAATGTATTTTTCTTTTCTCATATGGAAATATGATTTTTTTCAAAGTGTAAAAAAAAATGGAAATGGTATAAAAATTTGTGTAGTAGGAATGGTCTTTTAGTTTTGAAAGTAATTTTTTAACATCAATTTGGGTTGTTTTAACCATTATCAACGTTTTTCCAAATCTAAACTTTTGTGTCATTCTTTCTTCTTATGTTTCTTTTGACAAATTATATAATGGATAATGATCGTGATAAGATGTTAATTTCTTTTGGACTATATTTTCTCAATTGAATTTTATTGCTTCATTGAGTCTTTTTTTTTAATTTTCTTTATTATTGACTTTTAGAGGTGAAATTAGAATATATATCTTAATTTCATTTTACATAAAAAGTTTTTAAAATAATGTCCTCCATTATGTCTACTTATCTAACTTATGAATTCCTTGAAACATTTTGCACCTTATTGAAAACCATTACAAAAACTTTTATCTTCATATAAATGAGGAAGAACTGGTCACAAATCAAGTTTTTATTGATGAATATTTCAAAAATGTTTCTTCAAATGCCTCAAATTATACATCTTTTTCTCCAACATCTCATGGAGTTTCTCATAAAAGCTTAAAAGGAGTTACTTCATTAGAAGCTTGGAGTGGTCAAAAACTAATAATGTAGTGCTTTAAAGTGTTTGGATCTAGTGAATGGGCGTGCGTTCCTTCCAAGAGTAGAAGGGACTTTGATCCACAAAATTTTGCAAACATATTCACAAAGTCCCTTATAGAGAAGCAATTCACATCACATAGTTGAGTGCTTTCCTCATTTGTTAGAGAATCTTTTTTGTACTTGGGTACCTAACATGACTTTCTCAAACCAATTTCATTTGCATTATTTTCACTAAGTTAGGCTTATGGGGGGTGTTAGAGCATATTTATCCCCTCCATAGCATCAATATATCACCTAGGGACTTAGATCTTGGTCTTGTGATTGCAATGGTCCAAATTTGATTCATGTGTGGAGAGCTTCATCCCTAGATTCAAGGGAGTAATATGCTATTTATAGATTATGGAAGTGATCTTCAAGTCCATTTCTTGCATGTGAGGGCACATACCTTCATATAGGTATTCTTTCATTGAATTTAGGGTTCCACATTACATGCTTGAATTGAGTTATTCGATGGAGTTAGCTTGACTAGTTAAGGATTACATTATGCACTAGTGAGCAATTTGATTTGCCTATAAGTAAACATTGATTCATTCCTTGTAAATATTATGAATCAAATATATTTTGCATATCTTCTTTACCATTGATGAAGATCATGATTATGTCACTTATTTAATGATAGTGCTAACTATATTACAACTTGTTTTAGTTTCTAGATCTTGTGCTCCAAAATATCACATAACCCAATGCTTGAATGAATAGTATTGATGTGGACCTCATAAATACAACAAAATGCATCCTTTGGTTTCATCTTTTAAGATGTTGGTTATTACAAGACTTCATATTTATTAATTTAATAATAACAGTATTTACATTGTAACTATAAAATTCATCGGGTTAGGTTTCTAACATCCTCCAACTAATTAGAAGGGGTGTTTGTGAGTCCAACCATCTTTTCTAACTTCTCAATATTTTATCTTCCAAGTGTTTTGGTGAAGATGTTTGCAATATGCTCACTTATGGAACAATGTTTCAAATGAATGGTCTTGGCTAATACATGATGTTGAATGTGATGGTAATTCATTTCAATGTGCCTTGTTCGATTAAGGAATCTAGGATTCTTTCCCAACTTGATTACATCGATGTTTCTAATCAAAATGGGAGTAAAATTTGCATGTTTCTCCTACAAATCCTCTAGTTTCTTGCTATGCCACACAATCTCCTTTGTTCCCTCTACATCAACCACATATTCTACCTTTGTAGTGGAATCTAATAGAATGGATTGTTTACATGATCTCTAAGAGATAGTTTCTGATTCTCGACTGATGAGGTATGTAAGTATACAATCCAGTCTCTTTATCACCCTACAAATTTGAACATAAATATCTAATTAATTTGAAGTCCTCCGTCTTAGAGTATTTGAAGACTCCACACATGTTTTCTATTTTTAATTTCATCCTCAAATTCATTCCCTTATTTTGATTTTAGATTCAAATTTTGTTCCATTGGAGTAGAAAGTGAATTACATTAGACCATGTCAAACTTGCTCACTAATTCTCCAATGCACATTTTTTGGAAGATGAATATATACTTTGGATTTTGAGTCACTTCAATACCCAAGTAGTATCAAATATGTCCCATATTAGTCATCTCAACCTTTCTTCAATTATTTCTTGATGGATGCATGATATCTTTCATTGCTCTCTATCATCTATATACACTTCAAGATATGAAATAGTTTTTCCAACTTCTTTGGAAAATAGATTTGCATCTTCAAGATTAAAGTGTTTGGATTTCGAATTCAAAAGATGTTAAGTTAGATTTTCATACCAGACATGAGTTTCTTGTTTAAATATGACATTCAAACACTTGATGAGCTAGCATTTTGTTTTTGTCCCTTCATAAAAAAAATCACATAGATGAGACATGAAGACATTCCCTTTTAAGTCTCCATTCAAGAAAGTAGTCTCCACACCCATTTGATGAACATTCCACCCATTTTGTGTAGCCAAATCCAATAGTAGAAGAATGGTATCCCATTTTTTTGTGGGGAAAAAATTCTTCCGATATTCAATGCCTTCTTTATGTGCAATTTTTTTTCCACAATCCTTGCCTTATGCTTGTCAAGTGAGTGATCCAATTCGTATTGTTCCAATAGACATAATAGTAGTAAGTTGGTTTGGTTCAAAATGGAGGTTAACCAACTTCCATGTCCCATGAAGAAGAAGCAGAAGGGGAGAAACAAAAGGTAGTTGGGACACCACAGGATGAGGGAGGACATGTGCTTGTAGAATTTTTTGTTTCATCTCCATCCACATCTTTTCTCTTCTTCCAGAAAGTCATGTACCATCCCTACCATATTGGGAGATGCACCAATTCATATCATTCATTTATCTGAGGAGGAATATTTTATAGATTCAAATGAATAGGTAAAAAATATGTTTTTACATTGTATTGGAGAACTTGTTATTAATAAACTTCTTCTAGATCATACACCAGTTCAAATCTATCACTCAATTAAAGGAGAACTTGTCACAAATTTTGTTCTTATTCGTGAAGATAATGAAGATGTCATTTCAATTACCTCAATTTATACCTATTTTTATCCTATATCTCATAGAGTTCCTCATAAAGGATTGAAAGGAGTTCCTCCAATTCGAAGCTCGGAGTGGTCAAAAACTAGTATCCAAGCACTTAAAAGTGTTTGTATCTTCTTAATAGGATCACATTCCTTTAGAGACAAGAAGGGCCTTGGATCAAGAAAATATTGCAGATATATTCACATTATCCTTCACAAAGAAGTAGTTCACACAATTATGGGCTTCCTTGGGATTGAAGGCATCTTCACTCTAGGCTATATAGTCTACTTACTCAGCATTCATTTTTGGGGGGAGAGATTTTTCCCATGATTTTTTCGCTTTTTATTCATTTGTTAGAGAATTTTTTTTGTACTTGGGTACCTAACATGGTTGAGAATTTTTTAAACCTGGTTTATTTTGCATTAGTTTCACCAAGTTAGGGTTATGGGTGGATGTTAGAGCATATATTCCTTGTCCATAACATATATCTCTCACATGAGTACATTGGTCTCATGATTAGAATGGTACACATTTGACTCAATTTGACCATCTAAGCCACTAGAGAGATTCATCCATACATTCAAGGGAGTAATACGTTATTTATAGATTATGGAAGTGATCCTCGGGTCTATTTCTGGCCTGTGAGGGTACATTCCCTCAATTAGTTATTATTTCCTTGATTTTAGGCTCCCACGTTGCATGTTTGGATTGTGGAGTGATTATAGGTAGTTAGCTCCACTAATTAGGGACTACAAGCTTCTTTAATTACTATTTTGAGTACTGACTTCCTTGACTATTTTGAGCAATTTTCTCACATACATAAGATGATCATGCAATTGATCCTTAATTTTAGGTATATAAGGCTCCACTTTTCAACATAGGTCATTTATTATCACGTTAACTCATCTCTAAGAAATTGCATGGCTAATTAAGGTAATTTTGTTGAAACACACATTAATAGTGAGAGAGGGGTAAAATCAATATTGTACAAGTTTACCAAATTTTATTTCAAAAAATATGTAGCATCATAAACATTATCATCATTCATCAACATACATCATTATCAACAATAGTACACAAAATATTTACATGGAAACTCGTATAGATAAAACCATGATATACATTGTTACAATCTTTTACAATGTTGAAGGAGACACCAACCTCCTATTTATAAGAACCAAGCCCCAATTTGCTAGCACCAATTGGAAGGAGGCATCAACCCCCAGTTTACTAAAACCAATTGGAAAGAGGCACCAACCTCTTCGAAGAATGCTTGAAAGCTTGTTCTTCCAAATCTATCCTCAATTTGTCAACAAATTAACCCTTCAACTTTTGCAATAACTCAATTCTAGACACCTGGAAAATTGTCTTCAAAACATCTTCAAGAATCATTCAAGAACATATTCAATAAAACCCAAGAATTAATCTTCAAGAACCTAGGAAAATTCATCTTCTCCTTAGAATTGTGTACCTTTTCGGAGCTCCATGCTTGCTTGTATGGAAAATCAAATGAGGAGATCGCTCCACTTATTTATACAGGCCTTAAATCACTTTTTGGGCCGACATAACATTGCACAATATCTTGGTAGGGCTGACCTAACATTTTGGCCGAGTTGTCTTTACAAATTCTTTCATATATCCTCATTCCTATGGGGTTAGAGGGACTTTTACATACTGCTAAAAAGGTGTTGGAACAAGATTTCTAACCATGTAATCTATAATCCAATTTGAGTTAGGTATCTATAGTAAAAAATCCTTCAAAGATAGGGTATCCAAACTAGGCATCTAAAAACAATATTTCCAATAATCTTCATGTTGCAGTCTCTATATGCAGGTTCCTTTCCCTTGACATCAATGACAACAATATTTTCAATACATTTGAGTTGTAGTTAAGCCCTAACTAGGTTTTTATGCACTAATGAACAATTTGAATTCATTCCTTAGTGATTTGAATTTCCTATAAGTAAACATTTATTCATTCTATGTAAATACATAATGCAATAATGCATCTCTTCTTTATGGTTGATGAATATCATGTATTTGTCACTTATTTAATCACTTGCTAAGTGTATTACTACTTGTTTTAGTTTTAATATCTTGTGACCCATCATATCATATAATCTAATTCTTGAATGAATAGTATTGATGTGAACCTCATATAACTACATCAAAATGTGACCTTTGGTTTCATCTTTCAAGAGGTTGGGTCCTATTCTTGTACAATTCTTCAAATTTATTAATTTAATAATAATAATATTTACATTGTAATCAGAAGTTCAACCAATTTTTACATTGTATTGGAGAACTTGTTAATATCAAGTTATTAGATATAACACACTTGTTCAAATATGCCACTCAATTGAGGGAGAACTCATCAAAAATCAACTTCATATCGATGAAGATCTAAAATATCTTTTCAATTATCTCAATTTCTACATCTGTTGTTCCAACGTCTCACAGAGTTCCTCATACAAGCTTGAAATTTTTTCCTCCATTCCAAGCTTGGAGCAGTCAAAAGCCAATACTCAAGCACTTCAAAGTGTTTGGATCTTGCAAACAGGATCACATTACTTCCAAGATAAGAAGGGCCTTGAATCCACAAAATATTGCATGCATATTCATAATGTCCTTCAAACAGAAGTTGTTCACATAATTGAAAGATTCCTTGGGATTGAAGACATCTTCATACCAGGCTACTTAGTCTACTCATTTAGAATTCTCTTTTTGGGGGAGGGTTTTACCCATGAGGTTTTCCCTCTTTCCTCATTTGTTATAGAATATTTTTGTACTTGGGTACCTAACATAGCTAAAAATTGCCTCCACCCAATTTATTTTGCATTAGTTTCACAAATTTAGGCTTATGGGGGAATGTTAGAGCATATTTACCCTCTCTATAACATCAATCTCTGACATTGGGACTTAGATATTTGTCTCATTATTTATTAATTTAATAAATTACATTTACATTGTAACCATAATATATAGGATTAGGTTTCTAACATCCCCCCACCCAATCTGAAGGGGTGCTTGTGAGTCCAATATTCTTTATTAACTTCTCATTATTTTCTCTTCCAAGTTATTTATTGAAGATGTATACAATCTTCTCACTTATGGAACAATGTGTCAGGAGGACCGAATGATGAAGAGGATCCAAGAGCAGTTTATATTCTAGAATCAGAAGGAATGCGGGACATCGAAGCACAAGAAGTGTTATTCGTCAAATTCAAGCAACCGTTGAAAATAAAGAAGGTGAATATAGGCTCGGAAGAAAACCCAAAGTTCACAAGAATTGGAGACTATTGGGATGACTCGATGATTGGAAAGGTCACTAATCTACTGCAAGAATTCCAAGACATGTTCCCAACAAAGCTCGCAAAAATGAAAGGAATTTTGGGAGACCTCGGCGAGATGAAGATCCTGTTGAAACCTGATGCTAAGCTAGTAAAGAAATGACCATAAATATTGAACCCAATATACAGAGAATGGGTGAAGGCTAAAATAGACCGACTATTGGACGCTGGGATTATTGAACCTGTCAAAGAATCAGAATGGATCATCCCAATAGTCGTCCAAGATAAGAAAACTGGTGAGATATGGATTTGTGTCAACCTCAAGAAATTGAATGACGCATGCCTTCACAATCCATTCCCCACTCCATTTACATATGAAGTGATTGAAGGTGTCGGGGGGATAGGAAGTCTACTCATTTATGGATGGATTATCATAATACCACCAGATTAGAATTGTGAAGGAAGATCGACACAAGACCACCTTTGTAATAGAATGGGGTTGTTTTCAATATACGGTAATTCCTTTTGATCTTAAGAATTCCCCTGCGATTTTTTCTAGACTTCTTGTTGTTGCGTTCAAATATTTCATCCATAAGTTTCTAACAGTCTATATGGACGACTAGAATATGTACGGATTAGTGAAAGATCATGTCGCAAGCCTCAGAATGATGCTGGAAAGATGTTGACAGAATCAAATCTCGCTAAAAATAAAGAAATGCATTTTATGTGCACCATTTGGTATTTTATTAGGACACATCATGTGTAAGGAAGGCATGTTGGTTGACCTAGTGAATATTGCGATCATTGTCAACCTACTAGCACCAATGACAGTGAAATAGCTAAGGGCTACTTTGGGCCACACAGGATACTATAGAAAATTCATAAGAGGATATGTAGCAATCATGGCACCCATGGAGAAATTATTGAAGAAGGATGTAAAATTTGAATGGAACGATGAATGCCAAAAAATTCTCGACATACTAAAGAAAAAAATGGTCGTCGCACCAACATTAGTCTTTCTTGACTGGAATAAAGAATTTCATGTACACATCGACGCGTCATCAGTTTCATTAGGGGTGATACTAGCTCAGCTGGTATAAGGATCAATTGATCACCCAATCGCATTTTCAAGTAGGAAGTTGTCGACTGCAGAAAAGAACTATACGACAACGGAAAGGCAAGGTCAGGAAATGGTATATGACTTACAAAAATTTTGACATTATCTATTAGGAGGACATTCCAAAATGTTTACTGGTCATTATGCACTAAAATACCTACTCAATAATCCTGTGTTGGGGGGGGGAATCTATCGATGGCTATTACTTTTCCAGGAATTTGATTTTGAGATAATTGTGAAGCCTGGGTGACTAAATGTGGGACTCGATCATCTGTCGCGAATAGAGTTAGGAGAAGAACCAAGTAATATCGATGAATAATTGCCCGACATGCAGTTATTCAGGATTGGGATGGTCAACGACCATTATGAGAAAATTGTTCAATTCTTGGCGACAGGAAAGGCACCCGAGGAATTTACCACCAGCCAAAAGAAGCAGCTAGTTGTTAGACCTGCGGATTTCCAATTGATCGTAGGACAACTATACAAAATGGGGCCGGACGAAATACTTCCACGATATGTCCTTTCGCTTGAACATGAAAGGATACTAGTAGAAGCCCATGAAGGGGTCACGGGAGGTCACTATGGAGGATGTGCAACTGCAAGGAAGATACTCAGAGCAGGATTATGGTGGCCAACAGTACACAGTGATGCAACTGACTACTCCAAAAGTTGCAAAATATGCCAACGAACTGGGAAACCATCACGAAGAGACTAGATGCCATTAATACCTCAGAAGACATTATATCCATTTGAGAAATGGGAAGTAGATTTCATGGGACCCATCAATCCCTATGAAAGAGAACGTTGGAAAGATATATCATTGTGGTGACTGACTATTTGACGAGATGGGCCAAAGCAGCACCAGTAAAATATTGTACTGTCGCAACAGCATCAAGGTTCCTCTTCGACAATGTAGTAACCAGATTTGGGTGCCCAAAAATATTGATGAGCGACCAAGGTACTCACTTTTTCAATCAAAAAATTCGAGCGATGACATAGGAATTTCACATACAACATAGGAAGAGTACTGCATATCACCTACAAGAGAATGGCGTAGTTGAAGGATTCAACAAAATACTGGAGAATGCGCTTACAAAGGTATGCAATACAAACAACAATTATTGGGATTTGAAAATCCCTGCGATACTATGGGCCTACAGAACGACATGCAAAATACTGACTAGTCAAACACCGTTCAAGTTAGTCTATGGACAGGAATAAGTGATGCCAATGGAGTATATTGTGCCAAGTCCGCAAATAGAAAGAGCTATAGGAATGAGTGATGATAGATCTATTGAGGAAAGGCTAGCATAATTGATGCAGCTCGAAGAAGACCGATTTATCGCAGGATTTCATCAGCAGGTGGAAAATGATCGACAGAATGGATGGCATGATCACCATGTTAAGGACAAACACTTTCAGCACGGAGACAAGGTTCTCCTATATGACAACAAGTTTGTGAATGAAGGAACTAAAGTTCCTACTAATATAATAGTAAATACAAGTAACATACAAATTCCATGTAAGGCAAGTAAATAATGTAAAGTAGAATAGATGTAAGATGATTTACAATAATTAATGTTGGGTATTTTATACCCTAAGTGGGAAGGGAGGTGAGTTTTCAAGTCACCTCTTGAGTAATTAATTAATTACCCTAATTAACCTACTTAGTATTAAATGTTAATATTTATAACATTTATGTTTGTTACACATAACCCAAAATCCCACCTTCATTAGTAAAAGATAACTCCATGGGTTTAAAAATAATGGAAGCCATAAACTCTAGCGAGTGCGCAGACAAAGCTTGACAAAATGCCTTGTCCCTCCCCCCATAGATACCATAAATCTTGATTAGACGTATCCATTTCATGCAATTGAGGATGGTGGGTAATACTTAGGTAATTTTCAAGTCACCTCTTAAGTAATTAATTAATTACCCTAATTAACCTACTTAGTATTAAATGTTAATATTTATAACATTTATGTTTGTTACAGTGAAGCATCCCGGAAAGCTCCAGATGCACTCGCTAGGACCATATATTATTAATTTCATCACCAATGGAGGCACAGTTTAGCTGCAAAAGATAGATGGGACACTTTTTCAAAAATGTTGATTGAAAGTTGGCTAAATCCCTATTAGTATAGCACGACATAGAACCATTAAAGAAAATAATGAAAAAAAGAAGATCAAGTTTGGGGCATCTGTCGAAGTAGCCGTGCAGAGATGGAATTAAGATGCATATCCAAGGATGGGATAGCGATAAGGTTCAGAAAGTGGCAAGGAAAAGACTCATCGACATCGGGTGAAGCGTGAACGGGTCAAATTAGGTAATGCACAGAATGGTCAAATCAGGTGTTAAATACAACGGCAAACAACGACGCGAAGGGATAAGATACACCTAACCAATAAATGCATATCATCAAGAAAATCAGAGCAATATTTGATGAATAATATCGCAATTATGATTCAACACCAATGAAATGGATGAAAGGCGACAACCTGAGGCTGTAAATATCCACACAAAAGGATAGACTAAGACTAATTGCTCCTGGTGCAGTTAGAAGAGAAGTTAGATAGAAGAAGAAGTTGAGAAAGATATGATGGTGCATTTTATTTCAAGCAGAAGAACACAAGGTACGCTAAGGGCGAGGATGAAAAGTGTTCACGAGCAACTGGCAGATGCGTATGCACAAACAATCAGGAAGAAAAGAGGTGAAGTCTTCCCCAAGATATCTAAGCGAACTTCAGCTGTTGAAAGAAAAGAGTGCCTTTCGACCACAGAAGCACGGAGGGCAAGGGAACTTTGAACCCAATGAAGGATGATCAATTTTTTGAAATGGATGTGCCAAAACCAGATCCGTCGGCACAATGCTCAACAAACAATGATCAAATTTTTGAAATGGGTGTGCCGAAAGCAGAGTCGTAGGCATAATGCCTAACGAAGGATGATCAAATTGGTGAAATAGAGCCGTAGTAGAGGTGTCCAGCTGAGGTGGCTCGAGGGAGAGCCACAAGTTTTTGTTGGGGGCCTATTGGCACAGGGTTAGAGCATAAGAGATGGAGAGCCGACATCGACGAAGGGGTCATGGACGAAGGAAAAGGACCATTCGTGAAGGATAAGGAACCAGCGGAAGTGGAAGTTTTGATCCAAGTTAGTTAGAATGGGTCATTCAGACCATTTTGTAATGATCGTAGGTGTCTATAAATAGAAGCATAATTGTAATCCTAAGGGCATAGAAGGTACATCATAGAGAGATAAGTCAATCAATTCTAATGTGTTTTTTCTGCCTTCGGCAGTTTTGCTCTATGTATATGGATTCGTATTGAGTCGCTTGGAACTGTTTCTGCGAAGCTTTTCCCGCAATCATTGAGATGAGTTAATGAATGAGGATGTTTGGTTATGTCTCAACTCTGTGTTTTATATTGTGTCATTGTTTTCTGAATTATGAATGATATATTAATTATAATGATGCGATGTATCCGAGATTCTGCTATTTTGTCGATTGATAAGCAATGTTGGTTGATGTGAATAAAGGTTATGTCAATTGCATATATGAATTGCTAGTATAATGTGAATACGAATCTATGGTTTCTGTAGAGATTGAGTATGAATTAATGCATGTCTTCTCAAAACTACAAAAGCATGGTTCCTACATCCCCCCTTAGATATCTCGAGTGAGACTTCACTCTCTTTGTGGGTGTTGTTGGAAAGGGTAAACCCCTTTCTGGGCCGATATCTATGGGAGTTTGTGTTGATTTTTGTTGATAGTAGTGTGAAGTGAACCCCTGTCGACAGAATGGTGTCAACAAGAGCCATTCATCCTCAAGTATTTTCAGGATCTTGGATCCATTCTGACATCACCACCACCTCAAGTGAGGGCTCTTCCTCCCCTACACTCAACCATAAGTTCTGTTCAATCTCTGCAATTTCCATCTGGGTCTCCTGAGGCACCATTCGGTGGAAGAAGGTATCCATGGCTGCTTCCCACCATTGATCCTGAGTGGGACCTCCCTGCTCTTCCAACCCCACCCTCATCGGTCAACCTCTGCAAGACATGAGTTTCTCGTCCTTCCTCTCAGCACCTTCCCAGGGAAAAGGAACAGGGAGCAATAGAAAGTAGTCTAAAACTGAAAAATCTTGGAGTGAATGCATGGAACACCATCAGATTTTGGGGTTAAATAGATATGGTCCACTCCACACTATAATAAATTCCATCCAATTTTCTGCTATGTCCGTACTCCCGTCATCCTGCTTGATCCTAACATTCATTACTTCCCGGATGGCCTTTCTCGGGAGAATCGTGTGAGGATTTGTCGTCATATTCATACCCCCTAGCATATTGTTATAACTATCCACAATTAGGTGAATTATCTGATCGATCATGCCCATTTATAGTTTCTTCAAGAAGGGGATTCTCATGTCCTTCCAATGATGTGGAGACCTCATGACATGACACCACTTGGTTCGGATTTGGGATCCCGACGTCGGAATGCATGACTTGACCCTTCATTTCTTTTATTTCTTGCTACATGCAAAATGCTTGGCATGTATCCTTAGGCATGTCATTTAAAGCACCTTCCCAGCCATTTTTCCTATAGTCTATCCCTTGATTGGAGAGCCTATCTGCCAGTGTGTTAGCTTGGCGATGAACGTGGTGAAACAAGACCGCATTGACTGACAACATGGTTTATCGGAGGTAGTTTATACGACAGGTGAGGCGCCAGTACGTCACCACCTTGTGATCTTGGAAACCATGGTGGATTTTAGTGGCAATCTGTAACAACACCTGCGAGTCACCCTTGACTTGCAGGTTTAGTATCCTCATCGTTGCACCATGCACAAACCCTACAATAATGCTTCAATCTTTGCCACATTGTTTGTTTCAATACCAAGGTATCCCTATAGAGCTCCCACCACCATTCCCTATTCATCACGAAAAACTCCTATGTATCCTGCCTCTCTAGCATTTCCTTTCGAGGCACCATCAAAATTCATATTCATCCATCTAGGAGGTGGCGAAGACCAGACTGTCAGACTATCATGGGTGCGTTTTCCATGTTGAATATGACCGATATAGGCTAGAAGGTTATGCAATCCCCAGGTATGCAATATCTCTTTCTCCCAATCTGGTATTTGCAAGTCTTGCTCATTCCAGGGGGATAAAGATAGAGTCTCATGAATGTCCTTTTTTATGTGTTCCCAAACATTCTTTTTTCTTGACATTTTCTTGAGAATATTCTCCTATTCCATTCCTTCCAAGTCTCCCAAAGGTGAAAACCTGGGAAAAACTACCATATTATGTTGGGGATTCGATCTTGGAATTATTTATCTCTCCATTCCTTTATAGATGTTGCGAGGTTATTCTGGATGCTATCAGATATACAAAAGATCTCATCTCCTTGATCCCATAGTTATGAGACAAAACTATAGGCACTGAGGAGGTGAGCTATCGTCTCATTGTTTTCTCCACATAGAATGCAGAAATATGACCCCGCAAAACCCCTTTTCATAAGTTTGTGCCATGTCAGGATAAAGCTCTTGAGAATGAGCCATATGAACAGATTTATTTTGGTCCAAAGGTTATTTTCCCACAAATTCTTCCATTCCTGGCCCAGTGGTTGATCCCTAGTCTGGTCCTATAGGGAGTAGGCTTCCTTGAGAGAGAACATACCCTTAGTCGAGTAACCCCATAAGATAATATCAGGTCCTTCCTGGGATTTTATCCTCCTTTGAAAGAGGTGGTTATAAGTGGTTTCCCCTTCCTCATTACCATATTTATCTCTCCACCATTCTATTGGTTTCCATTTTCAAAATACTTGGTCATCTATCTCCTCCTTCCAGTAATGGTTAACTTTCCTCCAACCTTGATCCTACAGAACCAAAGGGGATTGGAAATTAGGTAGGGTATTCTGGAGTATTGGCTATTGTTTCCAAGAATCAATCCACATGTTGGCCGAAGATCCATTCCTTACTTCCCAAAAACCCCCTAGTTCGTGCCATCTTCTAGATATGTGAACCCGCTTTTGTCCCATTAATTTTGATCAGGTTTTAATGGGGCACTTATAGAGTGTATTTGTTGCACCAAATTTTTTCCCAAGGTTACTCAGAATAGTTGATCGATCACCACCATACTTTCGCCCCATGGATTTTGCTAAGTCTTTCTGGATCATGCAGGCCCATGCCCCCTTCTTTATTTTTCTTGCAAAGAGTGTCTCACTCCACAAGGGGCCATTTGTGATGTTCTGTTGTGCCTCCACAAAGAAGGGTTCTTTGGATACTGCAAATTTCTTTCATCACTGATTTTGGAGCTTCCAGAACTGAGAACAAATACAGCAAGATTGCGTGGAACACAGACTTAACTAAGACCATTCTGCTAGGGAAATTTAGAGCCCATAAGGTCCAACTTGATAGTTTCTCCTTCATATTGTTTAGGAGTTCTTCCCAGGAAACCTTTTTCAAAACAAAGAATGATAGGGGGCTCCAAGATACTTGGACGGAAGGGAGCTTCTTTGGAAGCCCAGAATTCATAGGATGTTTATTTGGGTGACAGGAGGGGTATTGAAGAAAAAAAGCTGAGACTTTTCCACATTGATGGTTAGACATGAAGCTTTGAGGAAACGATTTAAACCTTTCTTTAATTTTCTGGCTTCCTGCACCAATGAGTGACCCCTAAGGAGTGTATCATCTATGAATTGCTGGTGAGTCAAAGGTCGGTTGTAAGGAGGGAAACAGAGGCCTTTGAGGATCTATTGGTTCACCATATGAGTAATAAGACGGTCCAAACCCTCGTTCATCAGAACAAAAATAAAAGGGGATAGGGGATATCCCTGTCTGGTTCACCGTGAAGGCTTAAAAGTATCCGAAGGAGTTCCATTAATTAGGATGGAGAAAATGGCCGAAGATGTCAAATTTCTAATCTAACCTATCCAGTTTTCTCCAAATCCAAAGGATGCCATGTAACGTCCCCCTCACCCAATCCGGCCATCAGGAGGGGATGTTGTCCAAATCTGGGATTTCAAATTCCACCGCAAATCCATAATACGAATTTCAACAAACAAAATATGTGCAGTAATGCAAATAAACATGCACATCAGAATTAAAGTCTATCCACACACATCTAATATGAAAATAAAAGCATAGACATTACAAGCATCAAATAAAACATTCAGATTCAATACATGAGAATACTTATCTTTAAGAAATGCATATCCAAGCAACGGGCTGTGTAAGAGTGCTTTTCCACCCAACCATAGGCACTCTATCCAGCATATACTATTTCTGCTGCTGAGAGGCCACCCCCAATTTGGGCTATGAGGCCACTAGGGCGAAGGAAACACCTACAGGCTTATATCTCTCATCCCACAACCCATTCTGCTCCATGTGCTTAGCCAAATGCGCATATAGAGCTCTACAAGGGCCTCACTTAGCCTCAATCTGTGGATTCTCAAGCACCTACGAGAAACAAAACTCAAGGGTAAGGGTTCCTAGATTGCACAACCTCTTTGCTCACCTATAGCCAATAAAACCCACTTCCCAATGTACAACATGGTCTCCAAATTCGAATTTTGGGGTTCAAAACAACATGGTAAGTTCATGGACAACAATGGAGAGATCTACAACCTCTAAACCTGCATGAAAGAATGAGACAAAATGATGGTTGACTCCAAAGGATATGAGAAAATGGTGACAAGACAACTGACATAACTTCTAGCAGTAGGGAAAGGAATCCTAGCAGTTGCAGACTGACTTCTGTCATGACAGAATTGCCACAAAAGTGCAGTCAGTCCCATGCTACAATAAATACATGAGGTGACTTTTCCCACCAACCACACACATGCATCAATGATTGGAAAATGGTCAAAAAAAGGAGATAATTGGCTTATTCTCAACAAATAACAGAATTTTGGGTGAGTTCTAAGGTGGACACTTGGAAACATAGGATTTGTTTTCCCATAGGCCCCCTTCCTCTTCCCCTCTGCTGTAATCATAGCCCCTTTGGTGCTCCTTACACAACCATTGTTGGACCATTTTATTATGTATGCACATAATATTTACATATACTCTAAGTCAACATAAAATCCAACTAAATAGTACAAATGAAATATAAACATCATGCATGCCTAAACATTCACTAGTCGGGCCTTGGCCTTGAGCTCCACACTAGGAATTTGCACTAGCATATTTACATCATTTTCATTTTAATGCAATGGGGTCAAAATCATAATATTACAGGCCATCATCTCTTTCATGAAAATCCAGTTGAGCTTATCATAGGATTTAGAAAGATCGAGTTTCAACATCATTCCTTCCTTTTTAGTTACTTTGAGGGAGTGTCAAAGCTTCATGAGCTAAAATGATCCCATCCAAGATTTTTCTCCCATCCACAAAGCCTGATTGTTCAGGAGAGATTAGTGTTGGAAGAAGGGGTTTGAGATGATTAGCTAGAACTTTGGTGATAATCTTGTAGATAATATTGCAGATAGATATGGGTCGGAACATACTTGGGTTATCTGCCCTTGATTTTTTAGGCATCGTAGTTAGAAAAGCAGAGTTAAAAGTCGAAAGAAATCCTCGCATTCTCCTGGATTCCTCCATGAGGCCCAATACTTCATTCTTAATCAGATCCCATAAGTGGTGAAAAAAATTTGTAGTGAACCCGTTCGTACCTGGGGATTTTCCATCTTCCATTTGGTTGATTGCTTCTTCAACCTCCAGTATCACTATTGGACTGATCAGCATCTCGTTCTGCTCAATCGTAACCATTCTGGGGATGACCCTTGTAATTTCCCTGATGGCCTCTTCCCTGTAGGTATTAGGTTCTATAAGAAGATATTTGAAATGGGAAATTAGTTCCTTTTCAATTTCCTCATGGGTATCCACATTCTGGACATCTTGAGTTTCCACTATGGTTATTCGGTTATGGTGCCTATGTTGAATGGTTTTTCGATGAAATAATTTAAAATTTTTGTCCCCATCCTTCGGCTAGTGGTTTCGAGACTTTTGTTTCCAGATAATTTCCTCCTTCTTTTTTCATTTAGTGAGTTGCTCTGAGACAGCCTTTTCTCTATGATAGAGATCAACAGTGAGACCCTCTATCATGATGGATTCCTGGATTTCTTCTATTTGTTTCTCTAACTTGAATTTTTCTTGAAAAATATTTCCGAAGACCTCTTTATTCCAGGTCTTCATTTTTTCCTTAAGAATCTTCATTTTTTGTTGGAATTGATACATCTTGGTGCCTTGTGGTGGAACCAGTGAATGCCACCAGGTATCCAATTGGGCATGGAAGTCATGATATGTTAGCCAAAATTGTTCAAAATGAAATGGACGTTTCGCTTTGATCCCTATGTTACTCCAGACTAGAGTAATCGACTAGTGATCCGAACCAATCGCCGAAAGAGAACGAGAAGCGAGAGCCCCACCATAAAACATTATACTCTCATAAATGAAGAATCTATCCATTCGGGATGCTACTTGATGTTCACCTCCCCTTCTGTTGTTCCAGGTGAGGTCTCCACTTCCCATGCCTACATCGACTAGGTGGCTAGACTCAATAAATTCATCAGACAAGTTAATTTCTTGGCTTAGAAGTCTTCGGCCTCCTTTTTTTTCTGTAAGAGTATGGATCAGGTTGAAATCACCACCAATAATCCAATGTTTCCCTTCAAAACCATCTTTTATTATTTTCAAACAACTGAGGAATTTTCTATTAAGGGGATAGCTGCTAGGGCCATAAACATTTGTAATGATTCCCCTAGCATTTGTTCCTAATATGTGAAACTTAGCTGATAGGCTAAAGGTTGTGGAAACAAAATTTTCTATAACAATTTGTCTTGAATCCCAAAGGATCGCCAAGCCACTAGCTTGTCCTATAGCATCCAATGCCATGATTTGGTAGTCTCTCCAAAATTTCCCAGCGCTTACTTTCAGTTGCCCCTCAGAGCATTTGGTTTCTTGTAAAAAACATTTAGACGGTTTTTCCATATCAATATTCCTTTTCAGAGATTTAATCTTTTGATGGTCGTTGGACCCCCGAATGTTCCATGATAGATTATTCATTAGGAAAGATATCTAACAAAGAGTAAGGCTTCCTGAATATTTGGGTATTGGCCTGAATCCACAAGATGGGCCCTAATTTATCCAATTCAGTCTCTGTTAGTCTTCATTCCCCTCTTCGCTTCTCCATCTGTATTCTTTCGATTGGTTTATTTAAGCTTCAAGGGTCCAACTCCAAGACCTAGAGTGGGTTTGAATTTAAGGATAGCCTCCTTCAGGAGTTGGATTTGTTCGTCTAGGATTGATTGAACATCCTTTTTTTTTTTTTTTCTGCAGGCTTCTTCGATGCCATCCAAATCCAAATCCCCCATATCCATTTCATCTCCATCGTCTTCCATATTTTCCCCTTCAGGTTGATTACTGGTCTTGTTGGTTTTTCCAGTTTTGGAGCTAAGGGTTCAAAGGCCTTTGGGTTTGTCTACTGATCTTCTAGGGAAGTGTTGGCTATAACTGACCCAAAGGTTTTCTTATGAGACCTAGGTTCTTTATGGTTTCCCTTTGACCAACAAAACCCCTTCGCACCGGCCCTTTCAGCAACAACCTGCGAACAGGTTGAGGTCTCACTCGAGGTGTATCTATGGGGTACTACGGAATCAGGTTTCCACAGTAAGTGATAAGTTTCTTGTATGGGCGTACTGCGCAACACAACAGATGATATGTGCTACGAGGTGAGACTACGCAGTGATGGGCAATGCTGCGGTCCGCAACACTATACTCTTCTACCGCGGGACTTCTACTTAAGCTGCAAACAATCCAACTTTATTCTATACTTGGATTATCTTTAAAACGCTTAAGGCACTGAAATGAATATCACTCATCCATTCATTTAGGTGCTTAACTGACTATCCTTCTAACATTCATTCATTAACTCAGGATGTCATGATTTCAACATAGATGATTGATCTAATCCACTATGTACATTCCTTTACTATGTGTAAGAAAGTACTTAACTAAATGACTGATACACGGCCTTCATACATAAGAATAAATGTTCACCATTCAACTATTCATATGGAACTTAACATATCATTTCCATGCTTCTCTAATGGCAAATTCATATAAAATCTCTCTTCATAATAGTATGCAAGGAAACATCTAGACATTCATTGACAGAAAACACAAGTAAGCATTCATTTATAAGCACAATCACACAACACGAGATTTAACGTGGTTCACTCCCCCGGGAAGGAAGCTACGTCCACAAGAACAGTTGGTAATATATTTCTTTAAAAGGGATGGGGACAACCGTTCTTAGTCTGCGCACTCAGCTGCAGACTCTCCTTCCTCTCAGATAGGTCTTTGCGCACACAGCTGCAGAGCCTTTACAATCTTCTTAGCTCAAAGAGATTTTTCGATACAACAACAAAGTAATCCGAAAACATAACCATACAGTAACCCCATCCCATACAAAATTGTCTTCTTAAATAGATCATGCCTCTAAGGCCATGCCTTTACAAAGCCGGAGAACTAAACCCAAAAACCCTTAGGGTTTACAAAACTACGTCGATTTCCCTAAACTGGATTGCTGGCATCTGGTAGCATCTACTTCATCATGGCGGTTATCCACATCTTCATTCTGTCGCTACCGGCCTCCCTGTCGCATGCGTGCCAACAGATCTCTTTCACAAAACCGTTCATCTCTAACGGTTTCACCCACCAGGCGTGCCAATATGTCGCTTTCCTTAACAAACTCATGCATTGGCTGCCTACGTGATTTTCTCGTGCCCGTCGCTCGGCACTCCTGGAGCATCTTTCCAAAACTAGACCATTACTTGTCCATCTGATCCTTGCACCTGATCCTTGTCTAGCACTTCGCTTTTCTGGATCCACATGTCCTGACTACTTCGTAGCACTGCCTCCTCGCAGCATTGGTCTTCACGGTGCTTCCAAAATTCAGATGTTGCACACAGCTTCGCAGCTTGATCGAAACTTGGATGCTGCGCACAGCTCCGCAACATCTTCAACACTTAGACAAAATTATATTTCTGAGCTGTGCTCAGCTCATCTTTCCCTGCTTATCAAAAAGGTGTCTCCAAAACTTTGTCGTGACCTAGGCCCAACATGCCCCTAACACTTACATGTGACTCATCCCTGAGCCACTTGCTGCTTCGGTCGTCTCACTCTACTCCGCGACCGATGGAACTAACTTGGCCGCGAACTCATTATATGTACCAAACAATCACTCCACTGCTTCTCTAGTATCTTGTTCAATTTGTTGTACTATCTCAAGCAGTGTTGGAGTTATCTCTTCTCCAATTTGTCCCTATACCTACTCCTGGTTGTCACGCAATTCCTTTAGCTTATCTTCTATCTGCTGCGACACTGCTGTAGCATCCTCCAGGAGTTGCTGTGACTGATTATCCATCTCAGTCTCTTTCTCTCTTAATGCCTGGACTTGCTTCTTCAATAGTCATCTCTTCTTCTCTATAGAAGGGTTCGGACATTCACTGGTTAGCTAACGGCTTTGATAGTCAGATGATAGAAGGATATCAGCTCAGGGAATGATCGCAAGAAAATTCTAAGTGTTGAGTAACGCCCACAAGTCATGGAGTGGTGTTATTTATAGGTGTAGCTGGGTCCTCCCTGCACCTCCCAACGGCTATATGAGCATTTAATGAGTTGTTCATTAGCCAATTTGAGCAAATCCTTCCGTTTCTTCCTTCGTCAGCGTGTTCAGAATGGCTATCTTTCCCTTAAATGCTCGAGTGGTTCTTTGCAACGGTCACATAATGGCTATTTTTCCAACGGCAATATAACGGTTATATTTTCTGAGTGCTGCATCAAGCTGCGTGGCAAGTCATCTGCGATCCTGTGTAGCTACTTCGCAGTGTGAAAAATTTTCAACTGCGCGGTTCCTTTTTCTTTTTTCTTTTTTTCTTTTTTTCCCTTCCGCGCATCTTCAACAGTGTTGCACGGTACACACATTGTTCTACTTAACATTCATGTACAGACTTCTTTACATTTCCATTGTCCCGTTTCAACTGTACCTAACACTTCAGAATCTCTTTCTCTTCTTATCATTCAGGATTCTGCGAAGCAAGGCTGTCATGATACAGCTTTAGCCTGCTTCTATTTATCAAAGTTGGTAAAGTCTCACCAGCTAAATTAGCTAACTGGACTGCACCAGTGTTAGTAACATGTATTACAGTATATGGACCAAGCCAATGCATCTTAAATTTACTAGGAAATTTCACGAATTTTCTATCATACAGGAGGACTAGGTCACCTACCTGAAAGCACTTGTTCTTTATATGGCGATCATGCCAAGCTTTCTCGCGGTCTTTCTGAGCTTGCTGGTGGAAGCCAGCAATGAAGCGATCTTCCTCCAACCCAACAAGGTGTAGAAACCTTTCTTCTAATGCTGCGCGGTCTGCCATCCCTGTGAACGCAGCGATCCTTAGACTAGGGACAATATACTCCATTGGCATTATAGCTTCCTTCCCATAAGCCAACTGAAAAGGTGTATGTCCTGTCAATTTCTTGCATGTAGTCCTATATGCCCATAACACAGAAGAAATGTGCAAATCCCAATCATCTCTATTTACATTGCAGACCTTAGTCATTGCATTCTCTAGTATTTTATTGAAATCCTCAACATTGCCATTCGCCTGTGGATGATATGGCATACTGCGCTGATGATGAATGTGGAATTCCTCTATAAGTGCCTCAATGGTCTTTTTCAAAAAATGAGTACCTTGGTCACTCATCAAAATCTTCGGACAGCCAAATCTTGACAATATTTCTTCAAAAATGAATTGCGCTGCAATCCTTTACTAGTTTTGCTTCTGCCCATCTGGTGAGGTAGTTAGTAGTAGTAATAATATACCTCGTACCGGTTCTTTTTCCTGGTGGGTTTATAGGACCCACAAAATCAATTTTCCATTTCTCAAATTCCTGCAAGGTCAACTGCAGATTCAATGGCATCTCATCCCTTTGTGAAGGTTTCCCTGTCCTCTGACAGACATCGCAGTTCCTTCCCTATTCTTTGGAATCTTTGTGGATCGTGGGCCACCATAGTCCTGCATGCAATATCTTCTGCGCAATGGCCCTTCCTGCATAGTGACCTCCCGCGATCCCTGAATGCGCATTTGCTAGGATAAATGGTTTCTCATGATCTAGTACGCATCTGTGCAGGACTTCATCTGGGCCGAGTTTGTATAAGTGACCTACAAATATAGTGAAGTCTGCAAGTGCACCACTAGCTGCTTCTTTTACTGGACAGATAATTCCTACGGTGTCAGCCTTGTTGTAAAAAATTTAATGATATCCTTATAGTAGTCATTGGCAACCTGTATACTAAATAACTACGCATCAGGCAGACTGTCTTCAATGTTCGTCGGCTCTTCTCCTGACTCAATCCTTGACAGATGATCAGGTCCCAAGTTCAATCTACCTGGCTTAAGAACAATCTCAAAATCATACTCCTGGAACAGCAACAGCCATCTGCATATGCGCCCCCCTAACACTGGCTTATTGACCAGATATTTCAATGCAGAGTGGTCAGTGAACATAAGGAAGTGCTCACCAAGCAAGTAATGTCTGAATTTTTGTAGGGCATATACCATCGCAAGGCCTTCCCTCTCGGTAGTAGTATAGTTCTTCTCTGCAGTTGAGAGTTTTCTGCTTAAAAATGCAATAGGGTGGTCAATACCTCCTTCTCCTGGATGATCTAGTACAATTCCCAAGGCAATGCACGATGTGTCAACGTGGACATGGAATGGTTTCGTCCAGTCTGGGAACACTAGAATCGGTGCAGTCACCATATTTTCCTTTAATGTATCAAAACCTTGTTCGCATTCTGCATTCCAGATGAACGGTGCATCTTTCTTTAGCAACTTTTCCATTGGTGTGGTTATCTGTGCATAACCCTTTATGAATTTCCTGTAGTATCCAGTATGACCTAAGGTAGAACACAACATCTTGACTGAATTTGGTGTTGGTAAGTTCACAATAATGGCAATCTTCGCAGGGTCCACCATCAGTCCCTGCTTACAAACAATGTGTCCAAGTAGGATGCCATAAGGAACACAAAAAATACACTTCTTTAGATTTAAAGAGATCTGATGCTGTCGACACTTTTCAAGCATCATTATGAGCTTCGCACAATGGTTCTTTAATAGACTAAACACAGTCCAATCATCAAAATAGGCTTCCATAAACTTATGCATAAACTCTTTAAATGTTGCGACGACCACTCTAGAGAATATGGCAGGTGCGTTCTTCAGGCCAAAAGGCATTACTGTATACTGGAATGACCCACATTCCGTAGAAAAAGTCATCTTATGCATATCTGTAGGATCAATCCTAATCTGATGATACCTGGAAAAACCATCAGTAAAATAATAGGCCTCATTCCCTCCAACATTATCAAGCACTTCATCTGTGAAAGGGGTAGGGAATGGATCGTGCATGGAAGCATCATTCAGTTTTCTGAGATCCACACAAATCCTGATCTGACCTTTTGTTTTCTTGTCTTGAATGACCATGGGACTAGTCCATTCTGATTATTCGACATGTTCAATGATTCCTGCTTCCAGCATCTTATCCATTTCTGTGCGTACTTTTTCTTTGTAGCGCGGATTTAGTCTGTACGGTCTCTGCTTCACAGGCTTTGCTCCTAGCTTCAAGGGTATTTTCATGACTCTAGGTCTCCCAGAATTCCTTTCATTTCTGTAAATTTTGTCGGAAACAGCTCCTGATACTCATGCAAGGTGTCTGCAACAGTCTGATCGTCCCAATAGTCTCCAATTGCTGCAAAATAAGGTTCTTCTTTTGTGTCAATATTCACGTTCTGTGTCTTTACTGGTCCGCTCATATCTGGGATTTCTAATGGAGGTCCTTCTACGTCACACGCACCCTCCGACTCTGGTATGTTTATATTGCGCAGATCATCATCATCATCTTCATTTCTATCATCAATGTATTCAGCTAGGTTGTAACACTCGATAAGGTTTTCTTCATGTTCCTTCCATTCCGACTGTAGGTTCATAGGAAAGGTATCTACCTCGAAGAATTCCTCCAATGTCATATTTCTGTGAGGATAGTCTTCCCTGAATATGCGTTTCTTAATTATTTGCAATGCCTCATGGATCAGTGGGTTCTTGTCCTCGAAGCTGAATTCCCTCTGGAAGTTCACGGTCAACATTTCCCAATCAGTGGTTTCTCTACGCAACTCTAGGTCTAGGTACCATTTCTTTGGAATGTCATCCTCCAGGGTATGCACGAACAGGTGCACCCATTCTTCACGTGGCCTTCCCAGCCATGCCTGTGAACAGACTTCAATGTGTTGACTAGGGTCTGTTTGTCCATTGAACTTATCAAAGGGTAAGGTAACCTTTTCAGCAAACCGAATCTGCATCTTAATTCTACATTGATCCCAAGTGGTCAATGTCTGCTTGTGCGCATTCCACCATCTGGCAGGTGTGTCGCGCAGTGCCATATCCAATGCTGGTAATTTATGCTCATCTACAATATCTGCAGTGTATTCTTGGATGAAAGTATAAACATTAGCAGAACCATCATATGTGGGAATAGGACTTACCTCCTTCCCGATCCAGCGCAATGATTTCATAACCTGCGTGCACCTTCTTGCTGATACTTCATGCATCCGAATTTGCCAATTTTCCAGTCCTGCCTCTGAATCAGAGACACAGGAGCTGTCACATCTCCAACTGAGTGTGCCATCTGCTGTAGGATTAATGTAATCTTCCTGGTTTGTTGTGAGCTAGTATAGTCTATCCAAGTCTTGAGCCTTGGATTCCTCCTTAATCGGATCACTATATCTGTCACCATCTGCAGGATCCAATGGTGCGATAACCCTAAGATGCTTCCCTTCAAATATCATCTTCTTTAATTTTAAGTCGATAATAGCCAAGTTATCCATAGCCTAGTCAATTCCTAGTATTGCAGGAAAAGGCTGACTATCATCCACAATCTCGATAACTTCAAAGTCTGTATGACTTTGGACTCCATCGATGTCAACTATTATGTCAGCTAACCGTCCAAAAGGTATGACTTTCTCTTGGTTAGCCATTCTCAACTGGATAGGTGACCATGACAACTTTGGTCGACCCATCTGCTGCCATGTCTACTTAGTTAAGACATTTACTTCTGATCCCAGATCAAGTATGACTTCATCCATTCCAAAATCTCCTATCTATGCAGTAAGCCTCATTTCTCAACCCGTTCTTTTATGCTTCCTTATGTGATGTACTGCGCTATCAAAAGCCTATGTTCCAGTCTATGGATCATACTAGTTTATGAGTTTCTGCAGCTCTACTATGGCATTTTCACTTTTAAGTAGCTTCATGCAGCTTCGCAAGAACTGCACAACGGGAGTGCTAATATCCGTCGCAGTGCTTGTTTTATCATAAGCCGTCGGTATGTCTTCTACATGCAGTACTGCACTTCGTAATGGGATCCTCTATGTTTCTGTTTCTGGTTCTCTGAAGGTATCTCGCGCGTCGATAAAGACTTTCTTTTTCTTATGTAGGTCGAGAGCAGGTATTTTTCTCGGAGCTTTCCTTATCCATTCTGTCTCAAGAGGAGGCCGCTTTGTGTGAGCCTCCCCTAATGTGGAATCCTATGCTCCCCTATTGCGGCCTGTCTGAGCGCCACTAGGTGTGACCACATTGATGCTCGATTCTGCTTGTATTTTCTCTACTGCGATCCACTGGACGTTCATGTTTGGCGCATCCATCCGTCTTATTTTCTGCATTTCCAACTCTAGCACTGGGAAATCTTCAATAACATGGTCAAATGATTTACAATAATTACACGTAGTGCATGGGTTAACACAATCTCTGGATACGTGACCTAGCTGGCCACAATTATAACAGATGACCTAGCCACGACCTCTTCCCTATGCAGGGCCAGCATTTCTTCCTCTGCCACGGTATCCAGCACCACAACCTGTATATCCTCCTTGGTCATATTGTGCATTCTCTTGTTTTGGCTGGGTATCTTCTTGTACGCAGTACAAGCCAGCACATCTCATTGATTCCATATCTCGTTTGCTTTCATTCATTAGTTCATATGCACGGCAGTTGGATTCATCATGTCCAACTAATTTACAGAAATTGCAGTATAGATTTTTAGGTGTTTTCACATATTTCTGTATAAGATAGCAGTCTTTAGGTCTGTGTCCTATAGTTCTACATATTTCACACCATGGGGCTTGATTCCAATTCAATGGGTTGGGCGCACCACTATTAAGATAGTCGTGGAATAACGGGCAATGCTCCCGGTCATGGCCTTCTCCTTTACAACCTGTACACCAGACCTCATGTCTAGGTTCATGCCTTTTTTCTTTTCCATTCTTCATGCTTTGTAGTTCTAGTGTCAGGGTGGTCATCTAGTTCTGGATCTGAGACATCCTAGAACTAGTCTCACTAATCGACGAAGCTTCTAGCTTCATTGCGATCTCCAAGTCCTATGCCTGCGACTCAACCTTTTGTTGCATCAATGGTAATCTAATATGGGGCAACAGCGCAGTAATGACCCATTCCTTGTGTTGTGATGGAGCTATAACAAAGCTTACTTAGTCTAATAGGGTCTTGAACTTCTAGTCAAACTCCCAAACCGTTTCATTCGGTTTCTGCTTTATTTCCTTTAACTCGGTTATACACTGGGATTCAGATTTGGGTTTCTTAAACTCTGCCACTAGCGCAGCTTTAATTTCTACGAGGGTTCACGGTTGTGTGGTAGAATACTTCATAAACCAATGTAATGCTCTGTCTCTGAAAGTGGTGATGAGTTGTGCTCTCTTCACTGCATCATCCTGGATTTGTCTTACACTCCATACGACTTCACAAAGAAACCAATGCTGGTCAGGTTCTTCTAGGCCAGTTCCTTTGAATATTGGTAGTTTCATATCCGTGTTTGCCATTGTGCTACTAGGTGGTGGAGCGCCTGAATTAGTGCGCGGCTGCTGTAAAGGGATCTGTGCAGTGAATACAAATGAGTGTACTGGGGTAGATGTACTAGGTTTAGTATTCTGCGGGGTGGGCTGCGCAGCGAGTGGTTTTTGAGATAAAGATGGTGCGGTCGCTGCAGTCAGTGGGTTCTCAGGAGTAAATGGTGGTGCGGCTTCGTTGTCAATGTTACACGGGATCTCAATATCAATATGGAGTCCAGGGCCTCCCCTTAAATTTATGTCTCCTACCACTTCTAATATTATGGGTCTCTTCGTCAGAATCAATATATGTATTGTTTATCATGACAAACTTAAGAATATTACTGCATTCTTAAAACACCTTTCTCAGCTAACAACATCTTAATGTAGAGACTGAGATTGTTCAACAACTTACCTTGGAATCCTTTGAAAAATGATGCTTTTGCTTGGCTGTAGGATTTGAGTGTGTCTACAAAAAATTTTGTTATGAATCCCTCTAGCATATGATCGACCCAAAAATCAACTGTGCGTGTCAATGGGCTATCTATTGCTTTGAGCTGTGCTATGAGCTCAGGAGTCCACTTTGTAGGAACTCCTCCTTGAAAACAGGTTTTCTTTTCTGCGAGCCGCGAGATCCACACGTGCAGCTTGTTGGGGAATGATGCCCAAAAAATCTCATGGATATCGTTGAAAAGATATCTATCTGACCACTATGTGTCACTTAGACGCAGATGTCTATTCTCTTTCCTTTTAAAGTCTCTTATGGTCTTATCCCACCAGGCCTGGATTTCTGTCTTTTCAGGATGCCAGTTATCAGATATTTTCGAGAACTGGTATTCTTCTTCACTCATCATGTTTGCAACTCATCATGGATTCTATCGTGGCAATGGAACCATTTGTTGGATATAACTGACCCTAAGGTTTTCTTATAAGACCCAGGTTCCTTACGATTTCCCTTTGACCAACAAAACCCCTTCGCACTGGCTTTTTCGGAAACAACCTGTGAGCAGGTTGAGGTCTCACCCGAGGTGTATCTATGGGGTACTGCGGAATCAGGTTTCCACAGTAAGTGATAAGTTGTTTGGATGGGCGTACTGCGCAACACAACAGATGATATGTGCTACGAGGTGAGACTGCGCAGTGATGGGAAATGATGTGGTCCGCACCACTATACTCTTCTACCGCGGGACTTCTACTGAAGCTGCAAACAATCCAACTTTATTCTATACTTGGATTATCCTGAAAATTCTGAAGGCACTAAAATGAATATCACTCATCCATTCATTCAGGTGCTTAATTGACTATCCTTCTAACATTCATTCATTAACTCAAGATGTCATGATTTCAACATAGACAACTGATCTAATCCACTGTGTACGTTCCTTTACTGTGTGTAAGAACGTACTTAACTAAATGACTGATTCACGGCCTTCATACATAAGAATAAATGTTCACCATTCAACTATTCATACGGAACTTAACATATCATTTCCATACTTCTCTAATGGCAAATGCATATAAAATCTCTCTTCATAACAGTATGCAAGGAAACATCTAGACATTCATTTATAAGCACAATCACACAACACGATATTTAACGTGGTTCACTCCCCCAGGTGGGAAGCTACGTCCACAAGAACGGTTGGTAATATATTTCTTTAAAAGGGATGGGGACAATCGTTCTTAGTCTGCGCACTCAGCTACAGACTCTCCTTCCTCTCATATAGGTCTTTGCGCACACAGCTGCAGAGCCTTTACAATCTTCTTAGCTCAAAGAGATTTTTCAATACAACAACAAAGTAATCGCAAAACATAAGCATACAGTAACCCCATCCCATACAAAATTGTCTTCTTAAATAGATCATGCCTCTAAGGTCATGTCTTTACAAAGCTAAAGACCTAAACCCAAAAACCATTAGGGTTTACAAAACTACATCGGTTTCCCTAAATCGGCTTGCTGGCATCTAGTAGTGTCTTCTTCATCATGGCGGTTATCCACGTCTTCATTCTGTCTCTACCAGACTCCCTGTCGCACGCGTTCCAACATATCTCTTTCACAGAACTGTTCATATCTAACGGTTTCGCCCACCAGGCATGCCAAGACGTCGCTTTCCTCAACAAACTCATGCATTGGCCACCTTCCTGATTTGCTCATTCCCACCGCTCGACACTCCTGGAGCATCCTTCCAAAACTAGACCATTACTGGTCTATCTGATACTTGCACCTGATCCTTGTCTAGCACTCCGCTTTGCTGGCTCCACGTGTCCTGACTGCTTCGCAGCATTGCCTCCTCACAATGTTGGTCTTCGCGGTGCTTCCAAAATTTGGAGGCTGCGCACATCTTCGTAGCATGATCGAAACTTGGATGCTGCGCACAGCTCTGCAGCATCTTCAACATTTAGAAAAAATTATATTTCTGAGCTACGCTCAGCTTAGCTTTCACTGCTTATCAAAAAGGTGTCTCCAAAACTTTGTCCCGACCTGGGCCCAACAGGAAGTCAACGGGTTAGGACTTAAATATTCCAAAACAATGAAGCTATTAGATGTGTTTTCTTTCTTGTTTAAATCTATACTGTTTTGCTTCCTTCCTGTCCTTTTTCTGTTGGTAACCTTTACATACCCTTCCACATCTATTGCTTCCTTTTTTCGGGGGGGGGTTGTTCCAATTTCGTTGTAAGGTGAAAATCCCGAAACAGATGTCCATGTGCGAGGTATCGACGACATCAAAAAGGGATATGATCGTAGTCAAGGGTTTGAAACCACTCAGAGTCTTCCTATGTGAGGTTGATCCCCTCAGGGATATCTTTACAGATATTCATGTAAACACAAATTATGGCATAAGAGGCATACCTTCCTTGTTTGGTCAGGTCTGAGATCTTCACAAATTTTCCAAGGGAATTTCCTATAGATTCCAAGGTCTCTGGATCCCAGTATTTAGTAGGCAAGGAGTACAGTTGGATCCATATAGCGAAAATGGATAGATATTTCTTGTCTGGATTGAAATGGTCCCTCCATACTCTAAGGTAGAGACCGACCGAATAGTAGAAATAAGGTCCTCCTTCAAGTATCCTCTCTTGATCTTCAACATGAAAGAAAACCACTGTGAATAATCCCTTGGAGCCTATAGTAGATCATAATGGCCCTTCAGCTTCTAGGTGGTGTTAATCCACCATATTAAGGATTTTTCATATGGCTAGATGCTGATAAACTTTTTGATTAGGGCATGATCTTCCATGTATTTGATCTTTTCTTTGATTTTCATGGGATCCACTGTTAATGTCGATATATTAACCAATTTTGGGATACAGGATCCCAGACTTGGGAGTCCTTAGGGTGGTGGCTTCTTAGCAACGGAGCCTGTTGATCCCTCTCCTTAGATTCCAGCCTCCTTTGTTGTTGATTGGGAAGCCCCTTGGCTTTGCTATGAATTTTGCGGGAGAGGGGGGGCTGTGACCCCACCTTGAACTTTAGTCATTCGAGATATGATCAGGCAAAAGACTACATGAATTACTACTTCCTTCAAAGTTCTGTGGATCGACTTTTCAACATCTCTCCACCATCACTCCTTCGATTCTCATCGACCAAGTCCATCCAATCCCTCATTGTTGCTCATCTCTTCAAAGGGGAAACCTCCAAATGAGAAATTGAGTAATGAGATGATAATTACTTGACATCTTAAGACAACAAATTGTCAATTCCAATTATATTTATTAATTGTTATTTATTATTATTTATGATTATTATTTAATACGAGTTATTTGTTTATGTTTTTTTATTGGAGAGAACAACTCGCATCTCGTGTAACATGAACAGGTTTGTAATAGAATGATTACCATTCCTGTTCAGCTTTGTGTCTTCTTCTGCAATAGCTTCAAGTTTTTTGGAAGCTTCTTCCTTCTCAGCAGATTCGTTGACAATATACTTTTTCATGGGAATAACTTTCCTTTTACCTATGTTAGAATCATCAAATGCAAGGTTGTTGTTGGTTGGACAATGATGGATGTAATTTTTTTTCTTATTTTTGGATTCTCTTTTGGTGGGTACCTCATCTCTATGGAGTTTCTTATGGATGGACTCGGAATCTATGTTTCTTTGTATTTCAACATTATGTTTTTCATACAAATTGATTTCAGAAGCCCCTCTATCATGTTCACTCAACTTGTACACTTGTACTGTGTTTTTTCCTCAACAACTGGAATTTGTATTTTGGGCGATTGTTAACACCTAAAAAGTGCTCATTAGCTCATTCCCTTATTCACATGACCCATTTGTCCACTTTTCCACCATCTGAGCCTCTTAAACCAACAAAAGGTCACCAAAAGACCTTAGTACACCCCTTTTTCCATTAAAAAAGATTATTTTTCCTGAAAAACATAAAAAACCCTCAAAAAGGGTCCAAATTCCCAAAAATATTAAAAAGGGAATTAAAATATTATTTTTATTCAAAAAAGGAAAAAGGAGGGAAAAGTACCTAAACCATGTTGGTCAATACCATTTGGTTTCCACAAAACCACAAATGGTATTCCCCACCACCAAAACCTATAAAAAGGTGGTAGGGGCTCCTCATTATCCATCCATCCATTATCTCATCCTTATGCTGCTGAAATCTCCCCTGAGCATTTTAGCCATTGCAAACCACATTGGAGAAGATACCATTGGAGATTGGAGTTGCTCATCCTTGGAGCCATTCAACCTCACCATTAGAGGTATTGATTCCGCAAGCACTTGCTTGCCCCATTCTTTCAATACAAATTCATTATTCTACATTGTCTTGTTCTTGATTTTAAATTATTTTTCTTATTTGCTTAATATCTTTGCTTAGATCCATGAATAGTCTTGTTTAATTAGTTTATTGTTATTTATTTCCATTGAAACTCATGCTACTAGTTAGCAGGTGCCCATAGCACTAAGCCTGGTTGCAAAACCGGGCCAACAGTTTTTCGCGACTCCGCTTGGTTTTGAACAATAGATCTCTAGTTTTGCTTTTAATCTTAGTTTTTTATTAGTTTTTAACCTTTAGATCCATAGATATGCCATCTTAGACAGCAGATCCATTGCTGCTCTAAGTTTTGGCCTCATCTATTACCATTAACAGCCCGGAATTCTTGATTTTCGGGTTCGTTTTTCGCCTTCCGTGCACGGCTTCCGCCTCGCGGTTTTTAGCTTGACACTCGCACGGTCCATCGCGGCTTTCGGCCTTTTTTCCGCGCAGTTCACCGCGGCTTTTTTGCCATTTTCCGCGCTGCACATCGCGGTCATTTACCGCGCTGCACATCGCGACTGCGCGGCCTTTTTCCGCGCGGTTCACCGCGGCTTCGCGGCCTATTTGCGCGCTGCACACCGCGGCTTCGCAGATATTTTCCGCGCGGTCCATCGCGACTGCGTAACCAAAACCCGCGCGGTCCATCGCGACTGTGCGACAGAAACCCGCGCGGTCCATCGCGGCTTTTCTGTCAAAACCCGCGCTGCTGATTTTTTCATTCGGCCATTCCGATTTTAAAAATTAATTTTTACTGTACTTTCTGCCCATAGAACATTTTTTACAGTATTAAATTCTGCATATTTTACAGCTTTGAAAAAAAAATTTACTATTTAAAATGCATATCTAGAAATCTTTTTAAAAAATTTCAAGAAAGTGAAAGAAAGACTTATTTCTGCATTTTTATCTAGATTTAAATTTTTTCCTGTTTTACTTCTTTAAAATCTTGCCCTTAGCAATTTCCTTGAAAAAAGAAATCCATTTATTTCTTTTAAAGAAGTCTATTATTTGCTTTCAGAATTCAAAAGATTCTTTATTTTTTGAGTTAGTTTTGCAAAGCATTTAGTTTTCAATTATTGAAAGAAGTCATAAATATTTGCTTTTTATTTTTGAAAGATCCTTTATTTTTTGAAAATTTCCTATAAAGCATTTACTTCTTTCAAGTTCAGTTTACAATACCTCACGTGCACTCACTCAATCACTTAATTAAACTAAGCCTTAAAACGTACCCTAATTTCAACACACGTTTAACCCCACTTGGGGAACACTAAAACAACTTTGTAGCTAGGTAGTATTGGGGGGATAGGTGTTCCAATAACACCCCTCAGTTATTACATCTGAGACATAGAAGTTGTCCAATTAGGGAGCTAAAATCTCTTAGTACTTTTTGGCACGGTCACAACCGGTTTGTGGGAAGGCCTCTCCCTTAGGAGGGTTGAAGTCGCGAGGATGGTTCCGGAAGCCTGAGTGGAATACCGAAATCCATTCAGTAACCAAAGGGCTACCATTCGCAGTTCTCGGGATATCCCTGTATTGGGATATTGCGATCAAAGGACCAAACGGCAGATTTACCTTTTCTCGACGCGTCATGAACGGAGTATCCTAGTAGCCTGTCTTTAGGATTGATTACCCGGTGTCCCTCCCGGTAGGGGGATATCTAGCCGTTGTCTCAACAATCATATTGTCTGACTTGGATTTCATCACCTTGCAGAGGATATCGATTGTTTGAGTCACAATACTTTTAGTTAGGTGTTTGCATGATTCAACCCACCTTTGGTCTAGTTACACCTATTTTTTCTAGAAGCCGTTTGCATGTTGGTACTCTGACCATTTGTTGCTTTCCTCCACTTATTGTAGCACAGCTGCTAGAATAAGTGCCTTTTCTGAGGTTGATTTTTTGGCCTGAGAGCCTTCTTTTTCACTCCCCTTCTTGCACCCTTGGTTGCATTAGGGTTTTGAGTCTTTTATATATATATATCACCACCTGATACTTAAACACATTTTTCACACAGAAACCTAATTCTCACCATTGAGAATTTTAGACGCTCTCGTCGTCTACAGGGCGAACTCCCAGAGTTTAGTCCACTTGGCTCTCCACGTCACGGACGCAGAGCCTTATCCCTTGATTCGACACATCGTCAATCAGCTGGACAGTCATCCGATTCTGACACACCTCACTTCACATTTGATTTGGAGGTAGAATCCAAAAACCCCACAGAGTTACCACCAACCACCATTATGGCTGGAACACCATTTGATCCACTCTTTACCAGCACCATAGGAGAGACATCTACAGACCCTTCTACTACAGTGCCGTCCACGGCAGCAACCACCCCCCTGGGTATGCCCAATATGGGCAACACTCCACATTTAGGAATGCCCAACACAGGGCCATCTCCTGTTATAGGAATTCCCAACACAGGTCCACCACCTGTTATGGGCATGCCCAACATAGGGGTCACACCCCCTCTGGTTCCCACAAACCCTATCCCAGGTATCCCCACTGCTATTCCTAACCCAAGTGTAACCCATGTTGCACTTGGAGGCGCTGGCCCATACCAGACTACACCTATTGGAGGGCACATACCCTCCATACCTAGCATACCTTTAGGTGCTACTGGACCCCACACCATAATGACTAGGCATATCCCAGTTCCAGTCCCCACATCTGCTAGCTTACCATACATGGCGAGTCTGAACCTGCCAAACTTAGCTAGGCTCACAAATGACCCCATCAGACATGATCCTGCGTGGCCTCACATTCCCACCAAACTCCCCTCTGACATCCCTAAGTTTGAGGGTAAGATGGGTGAAGACCCCCAGAACCATATCATGTCCTTCCACCTATGGTGTTCCTCCAACTCCATAGTGGATGACTCTGTCCACCTCCAGCTCTTACAGCGCACCTTCACTGGCTCTGCAGCCAAGTGGTATATTGAGCAACCCCATGGGACGCATGCCACCTTTACCTCCCTGGCCTCGACCTTTCTACAGTTCTTTCAGTTACCTGTCCGCTATGATGCGGGCGTCGAGATCCTACTGTCTTGCAGACAGAATACGGCCACCCACATCACTGACCACATTCATGAGTGGCGTCGACGCCGGAGCCTCTGCAAAATTAAGTTAGACGACCGTATCTTTTTAGATTGGTTTCTAAAATCCCTCCTCCCGCTCATCGCGAAGGATGTGGCATCTGAAAGACCCCAGTCTGAAGAAGAGGCCATCCTCAAAGCCCAACAGTTTGATCTCATCTACGCCCAGTCAGGTTATTTATACACCATCATACCAGACGCCCCATGATGTGACTCTTCACGCAGTGACACGCCGGGGGCATCTCATGCCGCCGATGGCATTATTGGCCAAATCACACCCCAAGCTAAACCTTTCAGCATGGTGAGTACCATGCCTGCCCCAGACCTCTCTAGGGCTACATCCAGTTCCGGAGTGACAACTTCTTATGCTCCAACAAACCAGACCCATCACATTCATGGGCCCTCTTGTCCACAACATTGCTATGGGCAAGCGCCATCAGCATATGTACCTCCTACATACTATACTCAACCTACCACACATACCCCCATGCAGTTCCCACAACAGCAGATGCATTACCCACAACTAGCTGCACCAGCTAATCTCGCACCTCCAACAGCTCAGGGGTACCAACAACCCCAACAGGAAGCTGGACCACCTCCAGCTCCACCTGTATACTACCCACCGCAACCTGCTCCCGCACCTGCGGCTCCCCAGAATCCCCCCAATGCTCAAGGGCATGTGTACACACAACAACATCAGCCCCAATACCAAAATAACCAACGCAATCAGGGTGGGCAACCAAACCGCGGAAGAGGACATAACCGTGGAAACAACCAAAACCATAACCAAGCTCCACAACCTACCCATCCTCCGCAAAATAATAACGCGGCACCTGCTCATCAGAATCCTGATCGGCCACCTAAGCAAGCCAAAAATGCTAATTTACGAACAAACCATCCTTGTTCTATTTGCGGTGTCTATGGCCACTATACCCACGCTTGCCCACATCTGGAGCGAGCTCGACAACTATGGACAGATGACGCCCATCGTCAAGGGCAGGCGGCTCCTCAGCCGCCACCCAACCCTCCACCACCTCCACAACAACCTTTGGTGCTACAAAACCCTTTTCCAACACAAGGAGTGGTGAACACTCAGCCGTTAGCCCCCCCACAGGACAATGTGCAACCACAACAAATCACTTATGCCGCTCCTGATCAACCCATGTTTGATTCAGGCACTCACCACTTATTGATGATGTCCACTGCCGACGTCAATATCCAAACCCGTCGGAACCAGTATGGCCCTACCTCCGAAGCCCCCCCCCGGTCGATAAGGATACTAACGCTAATCCCACCGATCAGACGTTACGGATACCACCTCTTCCACTCGATGGCGCCTCTAAAGCACCTCGTTTCCCACTCCGTCGTATCAACAACAACCCCAATGCATGGGCTGCGTCAAATTACAACATCGTAGATGACCTAGCTCAATCTCCCGCAGCCATGTCTGCGTTAGAAGTCTTGAAAAACTGTCCTACGCAGCGCAAGACTTTACTTTCCGCCATTGGGGCAATTGACCCAAATGATTCGAAATTGATGACCTTTGATTTGGACCAGTCCGAACCATGTCTGCCTTCCACCATAGCAGTCCAAGTTTCTATTTCTATTCGGAATCTTGTCATCCATCGATGTATCATCGACGAGGGTGCCTCCACATGCGTCATGTCCACATTTGTTTGGCAGAAGTTGGGATCCCCTACTCTCCAGCAGTCCACCACTGCATTACGAGCTTATGACGGTCGTTCGGCTCAACCCCATGGTCTTTTAGCCAATGTCCCTGTCCAGCTGGCGGGTAAAACCGTGCTCATTGACATTGAGGTCATCAATGCCCAACTAGACTATAACCTTTTACTTGGTCGCAGCTACATGTACGCCATGCGGGCTGTTTCCTCATCCGTATTTCGCACCATGCAGTTCCCCCATGAGGGACGCGTGGTCAAGGTCGACCAGCTCACCTATTACGATCCCAAGGCCCCTGCCACACCTGAAAATGTTCTCCCCATGGTTGAACAACCTGTTTGTGCTGCAACTACCTCATTCATTTCCTCAGTAGGACCCGGACTTTACTCCGAGGCACCGATGACCTCTACATTCCAGGCCTTTCCACCACCGTCACCGGAGACCCAGGTCGCTAACCTCTGCACTCTTTCACAAACACCCGGTAATCAACCCTCCTTGTTACCCAAACCACCATTGGTCCCTAGTCACATCGGTGTTACACCTATCCACACAATCCCCTTTCTATTTCCTCCTTCGGGTGTAGTAAGCGCCCCGGTTATGGCTACCCTTAGTCTCCCCGGGTTAACATTGGGATTACCCGTGTGGTATATTACGCCTCCCGTTCCTCCACCGACACCAAATTTCATCCTGCAACCGGTGCAACCCATTGTTACTTCTACCCAACCACCTCCCGGTATCAATACTCCTTCGTCATCGACGAACCCCCCTCCATTCATCAGGCCCACTGGGGGCAGAGGCCCACAACCATACACTGCGGTACCCCCACCCATGGCTGTTAAACCCCCACCGGTGTTTCGATCTCCCCATAAATGATCGTTGTGCGATGAGATAGGCCATCCAACTCATCAATGCCCACAGTTACCAGCTCTCCAAGAGAATATGAATATGTTGGATGATGATGCCGGCATCCCAGTCGTTAGACTTGAGCCACCTCCTCAGCCTCGCGACAGATCACTGCGCACCAACCATCCTTGTGCCATATGCAGTGTTTACGGCCACTACTCTCACCATTGTCCGGATCTCCCTGACTACAGAGCAGCTCTCTACGAGATGAACAATTTGGACCTTGAGACGGCACCCCCTACTATCGAGGAGATCTACCCTCCCCCATCATCCTCATCCGGAGAGATTAACACCATCTACATGATCTCTTCGACTACCACTACCTCATCGCTCGATTTGACCACTCAAAGCTCCCGCAATGATGAAGAGGTTCTCGAGACTCCTACTACCTTTGATTATCCCGGGGAAGACATGCACCATCGTCCATACTTCCTCCTGGAAGAGACTTCATCCACCACCGCTACCCAATCCGCGGTTAAGTCCAAGGATTTCCTTCCTACTAAAATCGACTGGTTAACGGATCCCATGGCCGATATTTCTCCCGTCATCCACATTGACATCTCTGACCCACTTGGTGCCCTTCATACCATCACATTAGGAACCTCCCATAGTGAGCATGAGATCGGAGAATACCAACAACTGTTCCAAGAATTCACTGATATCTTTACTTGGTCAGATACCGAAATGCCTGGCCTTGACCCCGCCATTTATACGATCTCCACTGGATACCCCTCTGTCCGGTCGGCCCCTTCCATTGATCCCTTTGACACACAGGTTCAACCCTTTCAAATCGACCAGGAAACCACATGTCCACAACATGGGGGCAGGCCCAAAACCTTGCCTACTCATCATCATCGTGATCCTCATCGGCGATACTGGGGGCATCCACCCCACAAAGGGAATCCCCCATCATCATATCATCACTTCAGTATGCCACCACGACCCACAGCCTCATGGTATAACACCCCGCCAGCAGTTGCTCAATGCCCTATTGATCTCTCTCTGAGACAACATCTGCACCACATTGACACCTCTGAGTTAGGGGGCATAATAGATTACCTCGACCCCGGGATAGGGGGCATGATCAATCATTTTGAACCTTCCCCATCATCTCTATCTCAACACCTCAATGAGCCCATCGTTCAAACCAACACATATGTGATCCACAATCACAAACCCCATGCACATAGCATGGGGGCAGGTCATTAACCCTGCTCAATTTTTCATATTTGTGATCTCAACCATTTTTTAGGTCACGTGTCACTTGTATATTTCAGTTGATTTGATACACCTAGTATTTTGCCCCCACGGGTCATCATTTCTACCCCCCACTGCATCCTTCGCTTGGTGGGATCACCTTTATTTGTAGCCATTTTTTAACCTAGTTCTTTCCTTTAACCATTCCGGAGTCTTTATGACCTCCGTTTTTCGCACCATTTGCACTACCGGATTCATATTTTCGTGCCTGTGATGATGCTTGAGATCATTTCTCGCTCTCACCAGGACCAATATCAACATTGTGTCCCGACACCTTGTCGCCCCAGTTTGCGTACCACTTTGGCTGCTCTCTGTTTTTGATATATTTGATATCATCGGATTCATTTTTTCGAGCCCGTGATGATGCTTGAGATCATTTCTTGCTGTCACGTCCCGATTGTCAGGGCATTTTTTCCATGCCCCCCTCGTCGCCTCGGTTTGCGTGCCACATTGGCCGTTCTCCATTTTTCGACGTGCCTTATATCGCTGGATTCAGTTTTCCGCACTCGTGATGATGCTCGAGATCATTTCTCGCTCTCACCTTTAGATTTTTCAGGCATTTTTTCCATGCCCCCCTCGTCGCCTCGGTTTGCGTGCCACATCGGTCGTTCTCCGTTTTCGACATGCCTTATATCGCCGGATTCAGTTTTCCACGCTCGTGATGATGCTCGAGATCATTTCTCGCTCTCACCTTTAGATTTTTTGGGCATTTTTTCCATGCCCCCTCGTCACCTCGGTTTGCGTGCCACATAGGCCGTTCTCCATTTTTCGACAATCCTTATGTCACCGGATCCAACTTTCCGCACTGATGACGATGCTTGAGACCTTTTCTCGCCCTCAGCAATCCATTTTTGTTCGGTATAATTTTATCCCTTTTTCGGGCCGAGCAACCCCTTTTACGAAAAAGGCACTTAGGGAGTTTCTGTTAAGCTCTTTTCTGACTCCTAAAACAATGAAAAGATCGCCGAGCAATCTTGCTTCCTTTCATGCTCGCTAAACGTATCTGAAAGGGCGTCTACCTGGTATAATTTTACCCCTTTTCCGGACCTTGTAGACTAATTACGAAAAAGGTATACTCTAGTCACATCGGCTAGAAGAGTTCTCCATCCGCATCATTTTATGCTTTTTCGGGCCTTGGAGACTAAACTTACGAAAAAGAAACACCAACAGAGTCCACTTACTGTTTTCAGACTCTCTAAACATGAAAGCAACCATGAGCATGAGCCGTCCTGGGCTCACAAAATCCAAAGGACCGTACCATTTCAGAGCACACTTTTATCCCTTCTTGGAGCTCATTAAAACTACGAAGAAGGAATCAATGGTGCCTCTTGGCGCCACGACAGATCAAATCTACTCATCAGGCAGCTTCCCCATTCTGGTTGCCTTTGTTCAGATTATTCTGCAGTATGTCACCTTGATAATCCCTCGACGGCACCTACCAACTCGTCCTCCCCCCCAGAGTCAATATATACCATTCAGTCAAAGCAATGATCCCCACACCTACAAGTCAGTTCCCCACGCTGCCAGGTCAACCATGCCATCATGCTCTGAACAAAGGAAGTTTGAGTCTACCCACTTTTTGACCCAGTTACTTCCCATCCCCACAAGTATGCCAGTCCTACCACACTTCAGTTCTACACCTCGTGCTCCTATCAAGGAAACATCATTGCCTTGTTAGTTGCTGGTCTCCCTCTGTCGACAACAACCAAATTTATTCCAGAGGATAGACCTAGAGGTCCCTGTGTCTTGGACTCATCACCATTTATGATGAGTGCCTACGAATCATTTCGAGAAGAGTCCTCAGTGCCTCTCCAAATGGTTGTTTCTCACATGCTCGACTTCAACACCTTAATCGCATCGTTGAGACTCGCACAGGGCATTCGTCCGTTCACTTATTAGTCGAAGACCCCGGGTACCTCCTGACTCCTCCACATTTGAGAGTCTTCCTATGGATAAAACCAGTTACACTTTTTCTATAGATATCCGGGTTGCGCATGGCGACAGTATTCAGATATACCCCAGTTTCATACTCCCTTGAGTATACAGTTATATTATTTCTCAGAGATGACTCATAGTCTTTGAGTCCCTACAGATATTGGACACCTTCAGTTTCAGCAGTTCATCAGCTAGTCCAGTGTATCAGTTATTGAGATCAGTTATGATCAGGAGTATACCACAAAATAATGTCCCCCCTGGACCATTATGATGTACCAATAGATTCTTTATGTATTAGATACCCCTTCTTGGGACTAATTGTTATGTATATGTCTTGATACGAGCATGGGAATGCCTGCCTCGTCCATTATCAAAGATTATACCTCATTCATATTGAGGCCATGTAATATTTTTTGTTTTTGCAGCTTCCAAGGGCCGTGGCTCCAGTCTCCAACCGGTCTCTTCTCTCCCCCAAACTCCTGAAAAAGGACAAAAGAACTATGATGTCTATCGGCCATACGATGAGCTCCTGCCCTCACACATCAGGGGGCAATCTGTTAACACCTAAAAAGTGCTCACTAGCTCATTCCCTTATTCACATGACCCATTTGTCCACTTTTCCACCATCTGAGCCTCTTAAACCAACAAAAGGTCACCAAAAGACCTTAGTACACCCCTTTTTCCATTAAAAAAGATTATTTTTCCTGAAAAACATAAAAAAACCCTCAAAAAGGGTCCAAATTCCCAAAAATATTAAAAAGGGAATTAAAATATTATTTTTATTCAAAAAAGGAAAAAGGAGGGAAAAGTACCTAAACCATGTTGGTCAATACCATTTGGTTTCCACAAAACCACAAATGGTATTCCCCACCACCAAAACCTATAAAAAGGTGGTAGGGGCTCCTCATTATCCATCCATCCATTATCTCATCCTTATGCTGCTGAAATCTCCCCTGAGCATTTTAGCCATTGCAAACCACATTGGAGAAGATACCATTGGAGATTGGAGTTGCTCATCCTTGGAGCCATTCAACCTCACCATTAGAGGTATTGATTCCACAAGCACTTGCTTGCCCCATTCTTTCAATACAAATTCATTATTCTACATTGTCTTGTTCTTGATTTTAAATTATTTTTGTTATTTGCTTAATATCTTTGCTTAGATCCATGAATAGTCTTGTTTAATTAGTTTATTGTTATTTATTTCCATTGAAACTGCTGCTACTAGTTAGCAGGTGCCCATAGCACTAGGCCTGGTTGCAAAACCGGGCCAACAGCGATAAAGAAACATTTTCATAAATGAATATTCCATGTAAACCAAGGGAATAGTTGCATCCCATCAAACCATCCAAGGTGTCCTCTGAAACATGGGAAATATATGATTGTGATGGTTCTTTTATGGCTTCTTCAAGTCTTTGTTTCCCTTCAGTACTTGGACGAGATTTTTGTTCCTTTTTTTGGGCACTATTTTCAATTTTGCAATTTGATTTGCAGTCTTTATATTTAGAATCAAATTAAGTTTCCATTTTCACATTTTGATAGATATTTATCATTCTCTTGTTGTTTTCTTTTATTTAATTTGTTAAATTAATAATTTCACCTATCTTGATGGTATCTTTCATGGTCCCTTTGGATTGCACAATTATTTATTTGTATTAGTTATTCTACCAGGTTTTGGATCTCTTCTATGACCTCCATTAGAATTATTTTGTTTTGATACCACTTTACGCTGGTAAATGCGGAAGCTTGAGTAATAAATATACAATACTTTATAAATATAGATATATATATGATATTGAATAATAAGATGAATGATGTGCAATGCTTTCACAACGATTTACCTATATAGGCATTAAATGGTCACAAAGGTGAACATGCATGTCTCTTTCCCTTTAATTAATTACTAATTAGATTTATTAATTGTTATTCATTTATATTATTTATGATTATTATTTAGTACTAGTTATTTATATATGTTTATCACATACATGTTGACAATTTCCCATGGGATCAAAATCCTTGGAACTTTTTCTTCTCTGTTGTTTTTTTGTAAAATTAACATCATGTTTATTAGCTACATGACCATAGATATAACCTCAATTTCAATGTCTGTGGTCAATCCCTCATTCATTTCAGTGATGAAATAATGAAATTAATGCAACACAAACAATAAGGTGCATTGATTTCACCAATGTAATAAGTGGTGTTAAAGTGAAAAATTATTTAAAATATTCAAGTAGCCCGCATTAATTTCAACAATAACATAATACAAACATATGGGCTGCATTGATTTTAATGATGATATTGTGAAAAATGATTTAGAGTAATTAAATAATTGGGGTGCATTGATTTCAATGATGAAATAGTGAAAAATGCCATGTGATATGGGGCACCCAAATCACCCCATTTCTAGCAAGGGTGAAAATTTGATGATGATATGAGTTGTCTTAAAATGGGCCAAAACAAGCAAAGGAAGGTTCCATGGAAATGTTCCCCACAAAGCGATGGGATTGGGACTCTAACCTTGTGACAGTTCCTACTTGATTTTCCACTAGATACTAGATGACGATATGAGTTCCCTTTAACCCATGCTGTGAAAAATGATTTAGAAAAATCAATTAGTTGCATTGATTTTAAGAATGAAATAATTCAAAATAATGGGGTGCATTGATTTCAGAGATGACATAACATAAAAGAATATAGTGAATTGATGATAGTAAGAATACAATGACGAGCATGATCACTCCATCTTTTCATCTAGCTACTGAGAGTTATTGTAGGATGTGGGGGTGTGCGAAGATGATGATTAATCCTTCTCCCACGATTCTGTTGTGTGAGACCATCCGGGAATGTAAACTTGTTAAGGGTCACCAAGGACGAAGGGAATACTATTAGAGCCATAATTGGAATGGTTTTCATTATGGTAGTGAGTGGTGCTTCCCGTTTAAAACTCTATTTCCTATTCATTTTCACTCACTCACTCCATCACTCTGCAACTTCAATTCCTTTCCTTCTTATTTCGACTTCTCCTCTATGGCTTGTCAACAGGAGGAAGAGAAGGAATATCATTCCTCATAGAGGAAGACCGGTGAGGGGTGGTATCCAAGAATAGGGAAGTCCTACTCGGGACCAATGGCATGCGGAAGCTACGGCTACTTTCTTCCATCGTATGGTTCTGCAGGATATTCAGAATGATATTGAGGATATGGAGGAAAATATCTGGAGAACCCCTACCATAGGTTGCTACTATGGAATATTGGATCTAGGATCCTAGCAATACTAGACGTAGAATGGCGCTTTACAACCGCACGTTGGTGATGTTTTGGGTCACAAAGACCCTGATTGCTCAATCGATGGAGGGTTCAACAGATTTTCTAACTAATTCGCAGACTTTCAAAGAACATGATGCATTAGGGGAGTTTTGAGGTAAAAAATGGGCCTCAAAATAAATAATGTACCATAAAAATTACTTTATAAGAACCAATAGGATTCAAGATAATGATGTCAACCATAAGGGTAAAATTTGCAAAACAAATTAGAGGGAAAAATAAAAACTACTTTTTCTTATCGTATTTTTGACATATCGCAATGGTTTACCCAAATTTCAAGTTTGGGCACTCGTTGGATGGGTATTTTAATTCCTCATTCAACCCATACCCACATTACATACTTCTAAGGCACCCACGGCATGAAAAATGAAAAATTCAATAAAAAAAACGTATTTTAATATTAAAATATTTTTTTATTGAATTTTTCATTTTTCATGTTGTGGGTGCCTCAAAAGTATGCAATGTGGGTATGGGTTGGATGTGTAATTAAAATATGCATCCAATGAGTACCCAAACTTGAAATTTGGGTAAACCGTTAAGGAGATATGTCAAAAATACGATAAGAAAAAATAGTTTTTCTTTTTCCTCTCTAAAGTTTAGAACTCTTATTTTATTATTAAAACTATTATTTTATTATTTCCCTTAGGAGGCCCATTTCAAAACAAAGAATGATAGGGGGCTCCAAGATACTTGGATGGAAGGGAGCTCCTTTGGAAGCCCAGAATTTACAAGATGTTTATTTGGGTGACAGGAGGGGTATTGAAGAAAAAAACCTGGGACATGTCCTCATTGATGGTTAGCCATGAAGCTTTGAGGAAAATATTTAAACCTTTCTTTAACTTTCTGGCTTCCTGCACCGATGAATGACCCCGAAGGAGTGTATCATCTATGAATTGCTCCTGAGTCAAAGGTCAATTGTAAGGAGGGAAAAAGAGGCCTTTGAGGGTCTGTTGGTTCACCATACGAGTAATAAGATGGTCCAGACCTTCATTCATCAGAACAAAAATAAAAGGGGATAGGGGATATCCCTGTCTAGTTCACCGTGAAGGTTTAAAAGTATCCGAAGGAGATCCGTTAATTAGGATGGAGAAAATGGCCGAAGATGTCAAATTTCTAATCCATCATATCCAGTTTTCTCCAAATCCAAAGGAGGCCATGTAACGTCCCCCTCACCCAATCCGACCATTAGGAGGGGATGTTGGCCAAATCTAGGCTTTCAAATTTCACCCCAGATCCATAATACGAATTTCAACAAACAAAATGTGTGCAGTAATGAAAATAAACATGCACAACAAAATTAAAGTCTATCCACACACATCTAATATGAAAATAAAAGCATAAATTTTAAAGGCATAAAATAAAACATTCAGATTCAATACATGAGAATACTTATCTTTAAGAAATGCATATCCAAGCAACTGGATATGTAAGAGCGCTTTTCCACCCAACCATAGGAACTATGTCCAGCATATACTATTTCTGCTACTGAGAGGCCACCCCTAAGCTAGGCTATGAGGCCACTAGGGCGAAGGAAACACCTACAAGCTTCTATCTCTCATCCCACAACCCATTCTACTCCCTGTTCTTAGCCAAATGCTCATATATAGCTCTACAAGAGCCTCACTTAGCCTCAATCTATGGATTCTCAAGCACCTACGAGCAACAGAACTCAAGGGTAAGGGTTCCTAGATTGCACAACCTCTTTGCTCACCTACAGCCAACAAAACCCACTTCCTAGTTTGCAACATGGTCTCCAAATTCGAATTTTGGGGTCCAAAGCAGCATGGTAAGTTCATGGACAGCAATGGGAGCTCTACAACCTCTAAACCTGCATGAAAGAATGAGACAAAATGAGGGTTGAATCCAAAGGATATGAGAAAATGGTGACAAGAAAACTGACATAACTATGAAAATCAGATCACATCCAAGAACTAATCAAGAAATTACACTCTCTAATCAAGAAATTACACTCTCTCATATAAAAAATCTCACACAATTAGTCAAAAGACACAAAAATTATGCACAAGAGTAGATTTTTGTATTACTTCTCATCAATAGAATTACATCAACCAACATATGAATGTAATAGGCTGTCATTAAATAAATTTACAATAGAAAATCGAATGGCTAAAGATTCCAAAAGAATCTCCACTTAATCAGACTTGCTAAATATGCCCATCCCCCCTAGGTGGCAAGTTGACTTTCCAAATCAACCCAAAAGCTCACGAATTGCTAATTTAGTGTGTTGAAGGTGAAATATAGATAAAAAAAAATGCCAAATACGAATTTTGGGTGGAAATAAAATTAAGGAAAGTTTTTGGTGTAAAATACACTGTCCTGGGTTGACTAGCTTTTCCCTATGGGGGAAAAAGCAGTAAAAAGCAGCAGTTTTCCACAAGTGTGCCTTTCTTCCTCAAACCTTATCCAGAAATATTTAGGAAGGTTCCCAAGTGGCCTAGGTGTCTTGTAGATCACACCATGGATGTATTTTAGCCTCTCATATTGCCTTGGAGTCCACACAATGGCAATTTCCTTATTTATTACATAGAATTAACTAATACAAGATTAATTAATGCATCTTATGTAAATAAATGAATGGTAGGAAGGCTTAATTATTCCAACAATAACTTCTGGCAATAGTGAAAGGACTCCTGGAAGCTGCAAAATGACTTCTGTCATGACATAACTACCACAAAAGTGTAGTCAGTCCCATGCTATAATAAATACATGAGGTGACTTTTCCCACCAACCACACACATGCATTAATGATTGGAAAATGGTCAAAAAAAGGAGATAATTGGCTTATTCTCAACACATGAAACAATTTTGGGTGAGTTCTAAGGTGGACACTTGGAAACATAGGATTTGGTTTCCCATAGGCCCCCTTCCTCTTCCCCTCTGCTGGAATCATAGCCCCTTTGGTGCTCCTTACACAACCATTGTTGGACCATTTTATTATGTATGCACATAATATTTACATATACTCTAATTCGGCATAAAATCCAACTAAACAGTCCAAATGAAATATAAACATCATACAAGCCTAAACATTCACTAGTCAGGCCTTGGCCTTGAGCTCCGCACTAGGAGTTCGCACTAGCATATTTACATCATTTTCATTTTAATGCAATGGGGTCAAAATCAGGATATTACAGACCATAACTCTTTCATGAAAATCTAGTTGAGCTTATCACAGGCTTTAGAAAGATCAAGTTTCAGCATCATTCCTGCCTTTTTAGTTACTTTGAGGGAGTGTCAAAGCTTCATGAGCTAAAATTATCCCATCCAATATTTTTCTCCCCTCCACGAAGCCTGATTGTCCAGGAGACATTAGTGTTCGAAGAAGGGGTTTGAGACAATTAACCAAAACTTTAGTGATAATCTTGTAGATAATATTGCAGATAGTTATGGGTCGGAACATACTTGGGTTATCTGCCATTGATATTTTAGGCACCAGAGTTAGAAAAGCGGAGTTAAAAAGTCGGAATAACTCCTCACTTTCTTCTGGATTCCTCCATGAGGCCCAAGACTTCATGCTTAATCAGATCCCAGAAGTGGTGAAAAAAATTTGTAGTGAACCCATCCGAACCTGGGGATTTTCCATCTTCCATTTGGTTGATTACTTCTTCAACCTCTAGCATCACTATTGGCCTAATAAATATCTCGTTCTGCTCAATTGTAACCATTCTGGGGATGACCCTTGTAATTTCCCTGATGGCCTCTTCCCTGTAGGTATTAGGTTCTGTAAGAAGATACTTGAAATGGGAAATCAGTTCCTTTTCAATTTCCTCATGGGTATCCACATTCTAGCCATATTGAGTTTTCACTATGTTTATTCGGTTATGATTCTTATGTTGAATGGTTTGTCGATGAAAGAATTTAGTATTGTTGTCCCCATCTTTCGGCCAGTGGTTTCGAGACTTTTGTTTCTAGATAATTTCCTCTTTCCTTTCTCATTCGATGAGTTGCTCTAATACATCCTTTTCTCTAAGATAGATATCAATAGTGAGACCCTTTGTCATGATGGCTTCTTGCATTTCTTCTATTTGTTTGTCTAACTTGACTTTTTCTTGAAAAATATTTCTGAATACCTCTTTATTCTAGGTCTTCATTTTTTCCTTAAGAATCTTCAATTTTTGTTGGAATTGATACATCTTGGTGCCTTGTGGCGGAACTAGTGAATGCCACCAGGTCTCCAAATGGGCGCAGAAGTCAGGATGGGTTAGCCAAAATTGTTCAAAATGAAACAGACGTTTTGCTTTGATCCCTATGTTACTCCAGACTAGAGTAATCGACTAGTGATCCGAACTAATCGTCGGAAGAGAACGAGAAGCGAGAGCCCCACCATAAAACATTATACTCTCATAAATTAAGAATCTATCCATCGGTATGCTACTTGATGTTCACCTCCCCTTCTGTGAGGTCTCCACTTCCCATGCCTACATCGACTAGGTGGCTAGACTCAATAAATTCATCAAACAAGTTAATTTCTTGTCTTAGAAGTCTTCGGCATCCTTTTTTTTCCGTAAGAGTATGGATCAGGATGAAATCGCCTCCAATAATCCAATTTTTCCCTTCAAAACCATCCTACATTCTATTCAAACAACTGAGGAATTTTCTCTTAAGGGGATAGCTTCTAGGGCCATAAACATTTGTAATGATTCCCCTAGCATTTTTTCCCAGGATGTGAAACTCAGCTGACAAGCTAAAGGTTGTGGAAACAAAATTTTCTATAAGGATCTGTCTTCGATCCCAAAGGATCGCCAGGCCACCATCTTGTGCTATAGCATCCAATTCCATGATTTGGTAGTCTCTCCAAAATTTCCTAGCACTTAGTTTCAGTTTCCCCTTAGAGCATTTGGTTTCTTGTAAAAAAAATATAGACGGTTTTTCCATATCAATCTTCCTTTTCAGAGATTTAATCTTTTGAGGGTCGTTGGACCCCTAGATGTTACATGATAGAATATTCAATAGGAAAGATATCTAACAAAGACTAAGGCTTCCTAAATATTTGGGTATTGGCCTGATCCACAAGCTGGGCCCCAATTTCTCCAATTCGGTCTCTTTTAGTCTTCCTTTCCCTCCTCGCTCCTCCATCTTTATTCTTTCACTTGGTTTATTTAAGCTTCAGGGGTCCAACTCCAAGACCCAGAGTGGGTTTGACTTTAAGTATAGCCTCCTTCAGGAGTTGGAGTTGTTCATCTTGGATTGATTGAACATCCTTTTTTCTGCAGGCTTCTTCGATGCCATCCAGATCCAAATCCCCAATCTCCATTTCATCTCCATCGTCTTCCATCTTTTCCCCTTCAGGTTGATTACTGGTCTTGCTGGTTTTTTCAGTTTTGGGAGACAAGGGTTCCAAGGCCTTTGGGTTTGTCTGCTGATCTTCTAGGGAAGTCAACGGTTTAGGATTTAAATGTTCCAAAACAATGAATCTATTAGACATGTTTTCTTTATTGTTTAAATCTGGACCGTTCTACTTCCTTCCCATCCTTTTTTTGTTGGTAACCTTTACATACCCTTCCGCATCTATTGCTTCCTTTGTTTTGTTTTGGGTTTGTTCCAATGTCAATGTAAGGTGAAAATCCCGAAACAGATGTCCATGCGAAGGGCATCTATGACATCGAAAAGGGATATGATCATAGTCAAGGGTTTGAAACCTCTCAGAGTCTTCCCATGTGAGGTTGATGCCCTCAGGGAGATATTTAGAGATATTCATGTAAAAACAAATTTTGGCATAAGAGGCATACCTTCCTTGTTTGGTCAGGTCTGAGATCTTCACAAATTGTCCAAGGGAATTTCCTATAGCTTCCAAGGTCTTTAGTAGGAAAGGAGTACAGTCAGATCCATACAGGGGAAATGGATAGATATTCCTTGTCTGGATTGAAATGGTCCCTCCATACTCTGAGATAAAGACCGACTGAATAGTAGAAATAATGTTCTCCTTCAAGTATCCTCTCTCGATCTTCAACATCAAAGAAAACCACTGTGAATAAGCCCTTGGAACCTAAAAGTAGATCATAATGGCCCTTCAGCTTCTAGGTGGTGTTAATCCACCATATTAAGGATTTTTCGGATGGCCAGATGCCGATAAACTTTTCGATTAGGGCATGATCTTCCATGTATTTGATCTTTTCTTTGATTTTCATGGGATCCACTTTTAAGGCCGGTATATTAACCGATTTTGGGATACAGGAGCCCAGACTTGGGAGTCCTTAGGGTGGTGGCTGCTTAGCTGCGGAGCCTGTTGATCCCTCTCCTCTGATTCCAGCCTCCTTTGTTGTTGATTAGGAAGCCCCTTGGCTTTTCTTTGCTATGAATTTGACGAGAGAGGGGGGATATGCCCCCCCCTTGAACGTTAGTCATTCGAGAGATGATCAAGCGAAAGACTGCATGAATTCCTACTTCCTTCAAAGTTTTGTGGATCAACTTTTCAATATCGCTCCTCCATCACTCCTTCGTTTCTCATCGACCAAGTCCATCCACTGCAGTGAACGTATCCGTTCACTAAGTTAACCGTGTCCGGTTAAGGGTTAAGAAGCGAGACCGTCTTCCATATTTGAGATAAATGATAATAATATATTGATTGATGATAATAAAGTTACAATAAGCTCGCTTTTATAGGGCTTGAGCAAGAATAGTGAAGGGTTACACCCTTTCGCTTATTAACCTAATAATCTATTTAATATATAAATAATAATATTAATTAAATATTCACAGCATTGCCTTCCCCTTTTGGAAATATTTGTCCTCAAAGCTTGAGTATTTTCCTAATGTCATCCTTCATTCAGATTCATTGTCGATATTAGAATCGGATGTGATTTCTTGTGTAGAGACTTGCACCTCCTTTCCATTGATGATTTTGCACTGTATTGTCTGATTGTTCCTAAATTTATGGCTTGGGATCCAATCATCACCGCATCGACGACATATGTTTTTCTTCTTTTTTCTATTATCAGAGTAACTGTTAGATGACTTTGGTCTATTTTCCATTTCATAGGAATATGATTGAGGTTTGTGGCATTGATGGTTGGGTGACCAAGTATTTGCACAGTACCTACATTGTGTCTCTTTTTCTTGTCGATAATGGTTATCACCTCTTGTTTTTATTCCTTCCAGTTTGCGCTCTGCGGCTTTTGCTTTATGTCTTGCTACCTCTACATTAGGTATGTCATGTAACTTTAACTCTTTTTGGAGATACGGTTTAAGACCTCCTAAATAGGTTTCGAGTCTTTGTTTGTCAGACAACCCAAATACTCGTGTTGATAAGGATTCCCACTGATGTGTGAATTCCTCAACGCTTCCAACCTATTGTAATCTGGTAAGTTTACTGAAAAATTCATCTTCTTTGATACCTTGAAACCTATTAAAAAAATCATTTTTGAACAAGTTCCAAGTGTAGGCAAAATTGTCTCTCTTCCACCATAAGTACCAATTATAGGCATACCCTTCCATATGCATTGACACATATTTCACCTTCTCGTCAGATTGAATATTGTAAATGTCGAAGTATTCTTCTGCTTTGTTTATCCAAGCAACGCATTGGTCTTCACTTCCATTGTATTTCGACAACTCTATTTTTGCCTTAGGTGGGTACACTATGTAAGGGTGATATTGATTCCCTTTTGCTTTATGGTTTGATGGTGGATCGGAACTACTGGATGACGTAAGTGACATATTTGAACTGCTTCGTTGTTGGCGGTGATTTTTATCTTTTGTATTCTCTACTATCTTACTGATAGCTTCTATTTGGTTGTTTATTCGTGCCTCCATATTTGGCAGTGCTTTTGTTTCTATCTCTTGTTTAAGTGTCGCATTGTTAATCTTTATTTCTTTTTGCAATTCTTCTTGATTCTTGGCAAGTGCTTCCTGTGTGAAAATATGAAATGAGGCATCTAGCATGTCTGGATTGCTGACTTGGTCTGTCTTAGGCGTTAGTCTTTGTAACACCTCCATTAATGTATTATGGTTCTGCGTCATGGTGCTTAAGTTCTGGGTTATGGTGTTTATGTTTTGAGTCATAACACTCATTTTGTCATCCAAGTCTTTTTGTTTTTCATTCAGAGTGTCAAATTTTTCACTCAACCTTCTTTCTAGTACCAGAACAACTTCATCTTTGATTTCTTTTTTAAGCATGGCATTGTTATTTTTCATCTCTTCCTTTAAATCTTCTTGAAACACTTTCTCAAGTTTGTCCATTCTGGAGTTTAGACCTTCGACGATTTTTAAATCTCTAATTTGGTCTTTTTCTAATTTTTCTAGTCGGTCTCGTAACTCGGCCATGGTTCTTGACCTAGTGTGGGGAGGTGAATATTTGGAATCAATTTTTGTAGGACTAAATTAATTACTAAAAATTATTGTAAAGACAATAATTATTATATGGATAAAATAAATAAATATAATAATGATTATATTTAAATATTTTTTTATAATTTGCAGATTGTAACTTTTTAATAAAATTAAATATAACAATATTTATATTATATTTGACTTTTATTAAAAATTAGGGTTTAGAATGATGGCGTGGGAGGGGAAGCACGTGAGTAATGCGCAGTGGGGAGAAATGCAGACGGTAGGCGCTGGGATGTGGACTGCATGTAGGTTGGACGAGGGACAGGAGATTGGAAAATGAAGGAGTGTAGCGAATGGAGGGAGATAGGAAGTGAGGTTTGCGGAGAGGAGAGAGGTGTAGCAGGTGGCTGCGATTAGCGTGGGAAGGGAGGCAAGCAGTGCGGGGGTTGTTGCTTCGTGAGGGAGTTGGTTGTAGATGGGGGTGCAGGTTTGACGTGGAGGGGGGGTGTGGAGAGGAGGGGGGAGAGCACGAAGGTGGGGGTTGTTGCTGCGTGAGGGAGTTGGTCGCAGATGGGGGTGCAGGTTTGACGTGGAGGAGGGGTGTGGAAGGACGTACGTGCAGGTGGCAGCATGGGGAGTGGAGGCTACGGGCTGATGACAGTGGAGGGAATGAGAGAAGGTGCTACGGGGACAAGGGAAGAGAGAGGTGCAGGAGCAGAATGCTCGAGGAGAGGGAGAGTGCGTGAGGTAGAAGCATGGAGATGAGAGTGGACGACGATCCCAGCTGAAGCGTTGGAGTTGATGCCGAATGCGGCTCTGTAGGTACTATGGAGAGACGGAGCGCGAACGTGGATGGAGCTAGATGGAGCAGGGCGTGTGGATGCTGGTGTGAAGAAGGATGGGTGAGGATAGGTGAGTCGAAACCGATCTCAATAGTAGGAGGAGCCGAATCCGAGCTCAGGTCGAAGAAGCCGAATCCGAGCCCTGATACCAAATGCAGTGAACATATCCGTTCACTAAGTTAACCATGTCCGGTTAAGGGTTAATAAGCGAGACCGTCTTCCATATTTGAGATAAATGATAATAATATATTGATTGATGATGATAAAGTTACAATAAGCTCGCTTTTATAGGGCTTGAGCAAGAATAGTGAAGGGTTACACCCTTTCGCTTATTAACCTAATAATTTATTTAATATATAAATAATAATATTAATTAAATATTCACAGCATCCACTCCCTCATTGTTGCTCAGCTCTTCAAAGGGGAAACGTCCAAATGAGAAATTGAGTAATGAGATGATAATTACTTGACATCTTAAGACAACAAATTGTTAATTCCAATTATATTTATTAATTGTTATTTATTTATGTTATTTATTATTATTTATGATTATTATTTAGTACGAGTTATTTGTTTATGTTTTTTTATTGGAGAGAACACCTCACATCTCGTGTAACGTGAACAGGTTTTTAATAGAAGGATTACCATTCATGTTCAGCTTTGTGTCTTCTTCTGCAGTAGCTTCAAGTTTTTTGGAAGCTTCTTCCTTCTCAGCAGATTCGTTGACAATATACTTTTTCATGGGAATAACTTTCCTTTTACCTATGTTAGAATCATCAAATGCAAGGTTGTTATTGGTTGGACAATGATGGATGTAATTTTTTTCTTATTTTTGGATTCTCTTTTGGTGGGTACCTCATCTCTATGGAGTTTTCTTATGGATGGACTCGGAATCTATGTTTCTTTGTATTTCAACATTATGTTTTTCATACAAATTGATTTCAGAAGCCCCTCTGTCATGTTCACTCAACTAGTACACTTGTACTATGTTTTTTCCTCAACGACTGGAATTTGTATTTTGGGCGATAAAGAAACATTTTTTATAAATGAATATGCCATGTAATACAAGGGAATAGTTCCATCCCATCGAGTCATCCATGGTGTCCTCTGAAACATAGGAAATATATGATTGTGATGGTTCTTTTATGGCTTCTTCAGGTCCTTGTTTCCCTTCAGTACTTGGAAGGGATTTTTGTTCCTTTTTTTGGGCACTATTTTCAATTTTGCAATTTGATTTGCAGTCTTTATCTTTAGAATCATATTCAATTTCCATTTTCACATTTTGATAGATATTTATCATTCTCTTGTTGTTTTCTTTTATTTAATTTGTTAATTTAATAATTTCACCTATCTTGACGGTATCTTTCATGGTCCCTTTGGATTGCACAATTATTTATTTTTATTAGTTATTCTACCAGGTTTTGGATCTCTTCTGTGACCTCCATTATAATTATTTCACTTTGATACCACTTTACGCTAGTAAATGCGGAAGCTTAAGTAATAAATATACAATACTTTATAAATATAGATATATATATGATATTGATGATGTGCAATGCTTTCACGACGATTTACCTATATGGGCATTAAATGGTCACAAAGGTGAACATGCATGTCTCTTTCCCTTTAATTAATTACTAATTAGATTTATTAATTGTTATTTATTTATATTATTTATGATTATTATTTAGTACTAGTCATTTATATATGTTTATCACATACATGTTGACAATTTCCCATAGGGTCCAAATTCTTAGAACCTTTTCTTCTCCGTTGTTTTTTTGTAAAATTAAGAGCAGGTTTATTAGTTACATGACCATAAATATAACCTCAATTTCAATTTCCGTGGTCAATCCCTCATTCATTTCAGTGATTAAATAATAAAATTAATGCAACACAAACAATAGGGTGCATTTATTTCACTGATGTGATAAGTGGTGTTAAAGTGAAAAATTATTTAAAATATTCAAGTAGCCCGCATTAATTTCAACAATAACATAATACAAACATATGGGATGCATTGATTTTAATGATGATATTGTGAAAAATGATTTAGAGTAATTAAATAATTGGGGTGCATTGATTTCAATGATGACATAGTGAAAAATGCCATGTGATATGGGGCACCCAAATCACCCCATTTCTAGCAAGGGTGAAAATTTGATGATGATAAGAATTGTCTTAAAATGGGCCAAAACAACCAACGGAAGGTTCCATGGAAATGTTCTCCACAAAGCGATGGGATTGGGACTCTAACCTCTGTTACAGTTCCTACTTGATTTTCCACTAGATACTAGAGGACGATATGAGTTCCCTTTGACCCATGCTATGAAAAATGATTTAGAAAAATCAATTAGTTGCATTGATTTTAAGAATGAAATAATTCAAAATAATGGGGTGCATTGATTTCAGTGATGACATAACAAAAAAGAATATAGTAAGAATACAGTGACGAGCATGATCGCTCCATCTTTTCATCCAGCTACTGAGAGTTATTGCAAGATGTGGGGGTGTGCGAAGATGATGACTAATCCTTCTCCCACAATTATGTTGTGTGAGACCATCGAGGAATTTAAACTTGTTAAGGGTTAGCACGGATGAAGGGAGTACTATCAAAGCCATAATTGGAATAGTTATCATTATGGTAGTGAGTGGTGCTTCCCCTTTCAAACTCTATTTCCTGTGCGTTTTCACTCACTCACTCCATCACTCTGCAACTTCAATTCATTTCCTTCTTCTTTCGGCTTATCCTCTCTGGCCTGTCAACGAGAGGAAGAGAAGGAAGATTATGCCTCGTAGAGGAATACCGATGAGGGGTGGTATCCAATAATAGGGAGGTCCTACTCGAGACCAATGGCATGCGGCAGCCACGGCTACTTTCTTCTGTCAGATGGTTCCGCAGGATATTCAGAATGATATTGAGGAGATGGAGGAAAACATCTGGAGAACCCCTACCATAGGTTGCTTCTATGGCATACTGGATCTAGGATCTTGGGAATACTAGAGGTAGAATGGCGCTTTACAACCACACGTTGGTGATGTTTTGGGTCACGATACCCCGATTGCTCAATCGATGGAGGGCTCGAAGGATTTTCTAACTGGTTCACAGACTTTCAAAGAACATGATGCATTAGGGGAGTTTTGAGGTAAAAAATGGGCCTCAAAACAAATAATGTACCATAAAAAATTACTTTATAAGAACCAATAGGATTCAAGATGATGATGTCAACCATAAGGGTAAAATTTGTAAAACAAATTAGAGGGAAAAATAAAAACTATTTTTCTTATCGTATTTTTGACATATCTCAACGGTTTACCCAAATTTCAAGTTTGGGCACTCGTTGGATGCGGATTTTAATTCCGCATCCAATCCATACCCACACTGCATACTTCTGAGGCACCCACGACATGAAAAATGTAAAATTCAATAAAAAAACGTTATACTAAAATAAGTTTTTTTTATTGAATTTTTCATTTTTCATGTCGTGGGTGCCTCAGAAATATGCAATGTGGGTTATATTAAAATAAGTTTTTTTTATTGAATTTTTCATTTTTTATGTCGTGGGTGTCTCAGAAGTATGCAGTGTGGGTATGGATTGGATGCGGAATTAAAATCTGCATCCAACGAGTGCCCAAAATTGAAATTTTGGTAAACCGTTAAGGACATATGTCAAAAATATGATAAGAAAATTTAGTTTTTTCTTTTTCCTCTCTAAAATTTAGAACTCTTATTTTATTATTTCCCATAGGAGGCCCCATTTTAGACATCAAAAATCCCCTAATGAAGACTCTTTTTTCATGCACATGAAATTGGATGCCGTCGTTGAACACCTTGTTGTCTCCTTCCTATAGAATCGAAATGCTAATGCCTCTACTGGAGGGGTGGACAAACGCACTCTACTAAAGGCGGCCTCAGAACAGTCGGATCCTGCACAATCTGAAGATCTTCATCAATCTGGTTAATTCACTATGTCTTTCTCGCTTGATTTAGTGGGTATTAGTTCCTTATTTTATGTAGTTGATCATGTCATTTTTTCTCCATTTAGGCCTAATATCAAGTTTGTTAGTCAGGCTAGGTTTAAGTTTTTTTGTTATGGTGGCCCATTGTGATGTTTTTGAGCAACATTTACCAATTTGCATTGATTTCAAAACCAAGAAAATGAAAATCATCAAGTGAAATGACTAACAATAGCATAATGCAAACCAATTTTAAAACACACATTATATTGTTACGAAAGAGATTCTATTATAAGTTGAAGTCCACTATTTGTTTTCTTGGGTGTGATTCCTATGTTAGTAATTGTACATTAAAGTTAATATAATATTTGGATATATCAAATGTGCATATATCCATCTAAATTATGGTTCTTCCATGCATCGAGAGGGATCAAATCCATGGAGATGCAAACCCTTTTAGAGTGAAACATTGAGGATATGTTTGCACCTCAAGAGATTTCATCATATGGATCTATTCTAGTAATTATGAATGTTGTAACTCCCATCATCCTTGTTACAAATACATTTTTTCCATTACTTAATAATCACTAATTTATGCATTACTATTATTTATATATTTCAACTCCAAATAACAAAAGATGAAAAATAATACATACACAAGTTTGAGAGGAATTTACAATTTTACTATAGCATATGTATATACCAAAATGCTCAAATTAGATTACTACAATTTAATTCTTTTTAGTATGCATTATAAGTAATTCACATGAGAATTATCTAAGCACATCCATTATTAGGATTATTGTGATGAGAAGTTGTTGAATCTTTTAGAGGGAATGATGTTGCAACTTGGATTATTGATATATGATAGATGTAAAATGACTATTTCTTGATGTTTTCTTTCTATTGTAGATAATTATAGATGTCTAAGTGTTTTGTATGTAACTAGTGGTGTCTTGACATGATATGGTTCTAATAAGACAATGAAATTGTTCATGTACATATAGATGTGAAAGTACATTTTTCATAAACATTTGATTCATACTTGTAAAATAGAATATTTAATTTGTAAAAATTATGTCACAATTAAAAATCTATGTGAAATAGTATTGAGTAGGATTTTTGGAGGCATTATTTTACAAAATTTGTCTACAACTACACTAAATCCTCTCCTTGGTGAGAAATGGAATTATGGTTTCATTCCATATAGCATTGTAGTTCTCTTCCTTGCAAAGTAGTTCATAAATATGCCATGTTAAAATCACATCCTTGGTCCTTCAAATGTATTATATTATTCCACAAAGAAACCAATGATTATCTTGATATTATTCTCCTTTTACATGTAACAACAAAATCCATTTAGAATATTCATTTACTTTTGTTATCATCATTTTTTTATGATTCTAACCCAACACAAATTCTAGGGGTCGTGGTTATTGTAATAATTAAGTATATCCTACAACTACACTCATAGACATGGAAAATATAAAGGATAAGTTATGAGTACCTGAAGCGGTTGCACTCTCACTTCTCAAATCCATAGAAGCAATTGTACATTGACTACTCATCACAAACACATTGGCACTTTGCATAGAAAGAATCATTAAATTCTAACAATTCAAAGGATGTAGGAAGTAGGACATATGATGGATTGACTTCATTATCATTTTTCTCTACATCATTGATGGAATGGGTCTTTGGTAATATATAATACCAATACAAAATATATTTAATCACATGTACAAATGCATCTTCTTCTTGATTCTAGGTTTCCATAAGTTTCCATAGCTTCTACAGTTACTTCTAGGTCATTGTTCTTAGCTATCAATTCTACACCTATAGTTTGAATATTTACATCTTGTACATCATCATGCATCTACCATCTTGACAACTCTTCGATAGTTCCCTTCAAAAATTCTAACTCGTCAATTCTCCACATGAACATATTTTCGTAATACTCTTCACTATCAGGGATGACCAAATTCCTTTTCCATGCTACTCTTGCTTATTCACATGCTTCCACATTTCAAATGCATCTCAAGGATATACCTCCTTGTCAAACACTCTTAACTATTGCAAACCTTTTACATTTCATCCTACCACTAGATTTCTATAAGTTTTGTGTGCCTTTAATATCAAGTTTACCATTAACTTTCAAGATCCATTGCATCCACTCTAGTGGACCTTTCAAATATATCACGTCAACAAATTCACCATCAAGTCCCCCTAGGGTAGATAAATCCCCCATTCATGGATTACACTTATATCTTGGGAATTCTTGATCATACTCCATACCACAGTCAACATTTTTATCCACATAGGTACTTGCTCAATCGATGTTCTTCTTAGTTCTTTCATGAAATAATTCCTTGGTTAAATATTCATGTCATTCTACCATTAATTAAAATGGTTAACTTTCTACAACACATTTAGAAAAAAAATCCAATTCTTAGGTCCAACCATGGTCATACATTTTTTATTTCTACCAAATTCTTGACAATCAACTAAATTCTTTGTTGTGGATGACAACAATGATGTTGGTCCACAAGTGTTTCCAATTGTTCATGTAGTTTTACTATATATTCAACCTATTAAATTTCATGTAGACACAAAAACAAGTTCTTACCCATAATTATTTGACACATTCACCTAAATAAGAAATTTCTAAGCACACAAACTAATGAATTATTGGTTCCTACCATTCTTGAATCTTAACTTTCATCAAACTCCACTACATATTCTCTACTCTGCATCTTTTAATGTTTTCAAAACATAATCATGTTGTTGGTTCTATGATATAACCAAGGTTTGTACAAGGTGTCTAGAAATAGTCCACAATAATCTAGTTATATGCCATCATATTTAACCTTCCAATGAAGGAAGTCTCACCAAGAACATGAATGATGGTTTCCAATAATCAATGTGTAGTATATTGAAGATAAACGGAGGTGAATATTCCATGAGTTGAAATTTAGTCACATTCATCTAAGAAAACAAATGTTAAATCCTAGGTAGGAAACATGACAATGTAGACATTATCAAGACACATCACAATAAGTTACAAATGAGTAGAATAGTATTATGTTATATTAAGGAGAACAATGACTACATATCATAGTAGAAATTTAATAGACATTGATCATGTGTAGAACAAACAATAAACTATGTCTAACTAAATCAATAAAGAAACACCATTCCATAATACTTAGAATATCATAACAATCTCCCACTCATACACAATAGGGTGTGTGCCTTTAGGAAAATGTGCAAAGGGTTTGTTCCATTGGGCATAGAGGGTTTCTGAAATCACAACCCCATAAAGGATCAACATACTCAAGATTCTACAGCTCTGCATAACCAATATTTTGATGATCTATATCCTTTATGGATTCCTCTTTTGTCAGTAATGGATTTATGCCGATGCTTAGGAAAAATAGGGCCACAACAATCTATTGCCTCCCTTATTCAAAGGTTATACATGATTTTCTTAACCTTCTAGGATTAGTTCCCTCTTTAATTAAGGGAAATCTTGGGAGAACCACTTTTCGATTTGGGGGTTGATTTAGGGTTTTGATCGCAACCACACCAGTCAAAGTTTCAAAAAGTTGTAATTTTAGCCCCGAAACGAGAAGGGGTGCTACGGGTAGCACCATGTTTCCATTCAATGGTCAAAATAACCACCAAACATGGGTTATAAAAAATTAGAACTCTTGAGGGTTCTCATCAAGTTTTATAATATGTTTCAACTCCTCAATAGTTCCCTCCAAAAATTATAACTCTTCAATTCTCCACATGTGCATATTTTCGTAATATTCTTCATTATCAAGGCAGACCAAATTCCCTTTCCATGCTATTCTTGATTCTTCTCATGGTTCCACATTTCAAATGCATCTCAAATCTATACCTTCTTGCCCAACACTCTTGACTATTGCAAACCTTTTACATTTCAACCTACCACTAGATTTCTATAAGTTTTGTGTGACTTTGATATCAAGTATACCATTCACTTTCAAGATATATTGCATCCACTCTAGTAGACCTTTCAAATATATCAGTTCAACCAATTCACCATCAAGTCCCCCTATGGTAGATAAATCCCCCATTCATAGATTACACTTCTATATTAGGAAGTCTTGATCATACTCCATCCCACAACCAACATTTTTATCCACATAGGTACTTGCTCATCGATGTTCTTCTTAGTTCTTTCGTGAAATAATTCCTTGGTTAAATATTCATGTCATTCTACCATAAATTACAATGATTAACTTTCTACAACATATTTAAAACAAAAATCCAATTCTTAGGCAAAACCATGGTCGTACATTTTTATCTTTACCAAATTCTCGACAATCCACTAAATTCTTTGTTGTGGAAGACAATGATGATGTTGGTCCATAAGTCTTTCCAATTGTTCATGTAGTTTTATTGTATCTTCGACCTAGAAAATTTCATGTAGATACACAAACAAGTTCTTACCCATAATTATCATGACATATTCACCTAAATAAGCAATTTCTTAGCACACAAACTAATGAATCGTTCGTGCCAACCAATCTTGAATATTAGCTTTCATCAAACTCCACTACAGCTTCTCTACTCTACATTTGTTAATGTTTTGAAAATGTAACCATGTTATTGGTTCTATGATAGAACTAAGGTTTGTACAAGGTGTCTAGCAATAGTACACAATAATATAGTTCTATCCCATCATATTCAACCTTCCAATGAAGGAGGTATCACCCAAGGAATGAATGATGGTTTCCAATAATTAATGTGCAGTATCTTAATGGAGGTGAATATTGCATGAGTTAAATTTTACTCACATTCATCTAATAAAAGAAATGTTAAATCATAGGTAGGAAACATGACAATGTAGACATCATCAAGACACGTCATAATAAGTTACAAATGAGTAGAACAGTATTCCATTATATTAAGGAAAACAATGATTACATATCATAGTAGGAATATAATAGACATCGATCATGTGTAGAAATAAAAAGAATATATGACTAACTAACTCAATAAACCAACATGGTTCTATAACACTTAGAATATCATACCTATCTCCCACTCATACACAATAGGGTGTGTTCCTTTAGGAAAATGTGCAAAGGGTTTGTTCCATTGGTAATAGAGTGATGCAGGGGCATCGGGGCCTAGGAGAAACAATCGAAGTTGATCGACAGAAGAAGGTTTACTAGGGGGATTTCCAACGACCACCGGTGCGAAGGAGACTGAAACTCGAAGCCAGGTAGTCGAGCAGGAAGCTGTCGAAGTATGGTCGACAGGAGTGAAATTCGAAGGAGTCGAGAATCGACAAGAGGTTGAACATCGACACCGACGAAAGAGGAAAAGGCCAAGCGAGGGGGATGGGGTGGAATGGAAGCCATGGAGACTAAGTGAAGTCGAAAAGTTAATTCGAGGACTGAAAAAGTATAGGATGGTCGACATGTCAAAGAGGACAATGATAAGACCGATTACTGTAACAAAGTCAGAGAGGTGCAAAGTTCAAGCAAACATACCTGCAGTCATTGTGGGTTGTTGAGGAAGTTAATGGCAGTTAAGAAGGTGGTTGAGACCAGACCAGGTGTCACCACAAGAGGATTTTGTGCAACATGGCTAGGGGTGCTGACAACTGCAGGATCCATCGGGTCAGAGGTAGAGTGGCAGACAAAGAAGGACATCTCGGGGAAACCAATAGACTGGTGCAAAGGCATAGAGGAAGGGATCCATAGCTCATTCATTCTTTGTTCAATAGAGGATGAGAAGGAGAGGATCACACATAGAGAGAAACAAATTGAGAAAACAAAGATTAACTTATGTATATTGTAACAGGATAAGGCTGACTTGTTTATTTACATTGTATGTAACATTGTAACCAATTGAAGTAATAGAAGCGAACTTCTTGGCATTCTAGTTCACATCTAGTCTTTGTGAGCGCATTGTGTGTTTGTTGTGTGTTATTGTTAAGAAAGAGGGTCCGACCGACCCACCCTTGCACCAGGTGGTATTAGAGAAGCAAAATCTTGAGAAACGGAAGAGCCTGTGAGTGCATGAATAGATCCAGCTGCGGTTGGGTAGAGTTGTGCGCGAAAGTTAGGTTGCGATTGGACGAGAGGTTATTTTAGCTTCGATTGAAAGGATGGAACAAAGAGGTGTAAATGTCCATGGTGTGGGGCAAAGAGAACAAGGCGCCGAAGTTACAGTTGATCGCGAAATGTTCGACGAGTCCATGCGAACAATGAGAAGTTTGACCAGTGAGGTTGCACCGATCAAATATATCCAGAGACATGGATGTATTCCGATGCACTTGACCATAGTGATGAAGAAGTCGAGGAAGTGGAAGCTTGAGAATTAGTGGAAGAGGAACCAGAAGATATATTCCTCAAGCTACTGACAGAGATGAGTGGTAAGGAAAATATGGATGTACCTACCTACTCAAGATGTTTGGATCCAACAGACTTGATAGAATGGTTCATAGAGATGGAGAAATACTTCGACATAGAGCAAATAGAGGATCCTAAAGGGGTTAAAACTGCATGTCTGAGGTTGAAGGGTCACACCTCATTATGGTGGGACAATGTACAGGTTGACAGAGTCAAGAAAGGAAAGGAGAAAATCAATTCTTAGGACAGAATGGTTGCCAAGCTGAAAGGGAACTTCCTGCCTAGCGACTATGTGATTTCCTTGTTTAGGAAGTTATAAAACTTTCGCCAGAAAGAGATGACTGTGAAGGAATGCACAGAAGAGTTCTACAGACTCTCAATAAGATCCGGTCAAATCGATGAAGGTGAAGAAGCAGTCACCAAATATGTAAATGGATTGAAATATGTTATACAGGATGAGTTGAGCCTATCAAGGTTCAGAGCGGTTGGTGAAGCCTACCAGTTAGCTTTGAAGGTAGAAGAAAAACTATCAAGAAGAACCACATCGACTAGAGGAAGCATGGTTATTCGAGGTGTGAAGACTGTTTCCGCGAAGGAACAAGGTAGTGGAACAAGGAGAGAAGCCATCGAAGACGACCGATGTGCAGAAGGGACAACGACCAGAGAGAAAGCATAGGGAAACTAACAGGAAGGTCGAGAGACCTGTGGTTGGGGTGCGTTTGGTCGGAGTGGTCCAGCAGAAAAGAAAGGAGCTGACAGACCAGTTGTATTCTATTATAAGTGTCGCAGAGTGGGACACAAAGATTATGAATGCCCAGAGAATCTACAAGTGGCAGATGATTCAAAACCCAGATGTCGACGAGATGACCAGGGCGACGAGAAGATGGATTCGACATCCAACAGTGGTGAATATGGTAAAGGAAAAGGTCAAAACATTACGACCAGGAGAACATTGGTCCAGGACAACCAGCGTGAAGAGAAGGAGCTGGCGTAGTGAAAGGCCATCTTTCAGACTAGAGTGATGATTGTCGACAGGTACTGCAAGACCATTGTTGATGGTGGTAGTACAAAAACTTTAGTGTCGATGGAGGTTATCAACAAGTTGGGTTTGAGATGTCAACAACACCCAAATCCATACAAGATATCCTAGTTACAAAAAGGACATCATGTGAAGATAACCAGACAGTGCATGATCAACTCTAAGGTTGGGAAGCTTGAAGACAGTGTATTGTGCGATGTAATACCAATGGACGCCTGTCATCTGTTGTTAGGGATACCATGGAAATATGATCGGAAGATGATCTATGATGGTCAAGCCTACACAATCACGGTGTGGAAAAATGGCATGTGGAGGATGTTGAAGCCGAAGCAGGAGGATCGCGCCGACTGCAAGCAGGGGTAAAAGAAATTATTGGGAGAAACAAGTGTTGATGTGCTCAGCGAAGGAATTCCTAGCAGAGTAGGAGAAATAATCGAGATGTTTTACAATCATTCTAAAAGGACCATGTGCCAAAAGGTTGACGACGGAGAGAGTTCTGGTCGAATTCGAAGAAATGCTCGACGAGTTTAAGAGCATAATGGTAGATGAGGCACCGACGAGATTTCCACCGACGAGAAGCATATCCCATCAGATCGACTTGATTCCAGGATCGATTTTTCCAAAGAAGGCACCACATAAAATGAATCCGGTAGAGGGTCAGGAACTCAATAGACAAGTCCAGGAGTTGTTGTACAAAGGATTGATTAGAGAAATTATGAGCCTGTATGTGGTACCATCCGTACTAGCACCGAAGAAGGGTGGAGAATGGAGGATGTGTACATAATCCAGATCTATCAACAAGATCACGATCAAGTATAGGTTTCCATTGCCCAGGATGGACGACTTGATGGATTATTTGAGTGGAGAAAAATGCTTCACCAAGATTGACCTGAAGTGTGGGTATCACCATATCAGGGTCAAAGAAGGCGATGAATGGAAGACAACCTTGAAGACAAAGGAAGGACGGTATGAGTGGTTAGTCATGCCCTTAGGATTGACTAATGCACCCAGTACGTTCATGCGGTTGATGATCGAAGTACTGAATCCATTCTTGGGAAATTTATTCATAGTGTACCTCGACGACATCTTGATATTTAGTCGAACCAAAGCCAAACATTTGGAGCACATTCGACGAGTATTGCAGAAACTGCAAGAAGAGAAGTTGATGGTGAACCTGTAGAAGTGCTTCTTCATGAAGGAAGACCTGGTGTAATTGGCATTCATAATCTTGGGTAAAGGGTTAGTGATGGGCCCAGAAAAGGTGAAGGCTATATTGGAGTGGCCAGAATAGACAAGCGCGATAGGAGTGCAGAGTTTTCATAGAATTGCTAGTTTCTACAAGAAGTTCATCAGGGGGTTCAGTCGCATATGTGCACCATTGACAAAGTGCATGAATAAAGGGGAGTTCAAGTGGAAAGAAGCTTCCCAGAAGGCCTTCGAAAAGTTGAAGCAAAAGGTGACAGAGATCCTAGTGTTAGCTCTCCCATATTTCGACAAAGTTTTCCAAGTCGATTGCTATGCGAGTAGAATGGAAATTAGCACAGTGTTGATCCAAGAGGGCTAACCAATTACATTCTTTAGCGAAAAGTTGGATGAAGTGAAGAATAAATATTCGATCTATGACCAGGAGTTCTATGGTATTTTCCAAGCATTAAAGAAGTGTATGAATTATTTCCTTCCCAAGTAACTTTTGTTATACACATATCACCAAGCACTAAGGTACTTCAATACTCAGTCGAAGTTGAATCAACAGCGCATGAAATGGGTTGAATTCTTGCAGGGATACACCTTCATGTTGCGACATAATTCTGTCAAGTTGAACAAGGTTGCTGATGCATTGAGTCGAAGAGTTACATTGTTGAACATGACAATAGTTCAGGCGACGAGAATAGAGTCAGTGAAGACAGAGTATGAGACCGATAAGGATTTTGCGAAAGCATGGAATGTTATTCGTGAACCATGGAGTGTCGACCAAACTTCATGCTTGGATTATTTTATCCAAGAAGGATACCTATTCAAGAGACAACAATTGTGTATTCCCAAGGGATCTATAAGAGAGAACCTAATCCGAGAACTGCATAGTGGTAGATTAGCAAGTCATTTTGGCATCGATAAGACCAAGGCGTTGGTCGAAGAAAAGTATTATTGGCCAGGGATGACAACAGATGTCAATAAGTGGGTACGACAATGTCAAATTTGTCAGTTGGAAAAGGGGCGAAGTCAGAATATGGGGCTATATGCACCATTACTAGTGCCAAATACCACATGGGAGCACTTGAGCATGGATTTTGTGCTGGGATTTCCAAAGACACAACAAGGTAACGAATCAATCTTTGTGGTATTCGAGAGATTTTAGAAAATGGCACACTTTATTCCGTGTCTGAAGATAAGTCAGGGCATAAGCATTGATGTTCTATTCATCAAGGAGATAGTCAGATTGCATGGGTTTCCGAAGAGTATAACATCGGTCAGAGATACCAAGTTTATGGGTCATTTCTGGAGAACCCTGTGGAAGAAGCTGAACATGAAGTTGCATTTTAGCTCAGCATATCATCCGCAGACAAGTGGATAGACCGAGGTAGTAAACAAAAGTTTGGGAAACCTTCTAAGATGTTTGACGGCAGACAAACCCAAGCAGTGGGAGAACGTGTTAGCGCAAGCAGAATTTTCATAAAACAATTATGTGAATCGGTCGAAAGGTATGAGCCCATTCCAGATTGTTCAAGGTCGAAGTCCACATGGTGCGATGGATTTGGTTGCGATACCAACGGAGATCAGAAAGAGTGTAGATGTGGAAACATTTGCAGAGCATATGAAAAAAGTACATGAAGATGTATGAAAGCGCATTGCGAAGAGAAACGCGGCCTACAAGTTGATATCCGATAGAAAGAAGAGGCTACAGTCGTTCAGCAAAGGAGACTTAGTCTATGCACACTTGAGCAAAGAGAGGTTCCCTACAGGAACATACAACAAGATGAAGCTGAAGAATATTGGAAGGAGTCAAGAGTCGACAAGAGGTCAAACATCGACACTGACGAAAGTAGCCAACGCTAAGTGAGGGGGATGGGATGGACTGGAAGCCGTGGAGACTAAGTGAAGCCAACAAGTTAAGTTGAGGACTGACAAAGTACAGGATGGTCGACATGTTGAAGAGGACAGTGATAAGACTGACTACTGTAACAAAGTCATAAAGGTGCAGAGTTCAAGGAAACATACCTACAGTCGTTGTGGGTTGTTGAGGAATTTAATGGAAGTTAAGAAGGTGGTTGAGACCAGACCAGGTGTCACCACAGGAGGAATTTCTGAAGCATGACCATGGGAAGTGACAACTGAAGGATCTGTCAGGTCAGAGGTAGAGTGGAGGATAGAGAAGGACATCTCGGGGAAGCTAGTCGGAGTGGACCTTGGGAACAATAGCATAGCATAGTATAAGACTGGTGCATAGGAATAGAGGAAGGGATCCATCACTCATTCATTCTTCATTCAGCATAAGATCAGAAGAAGGAGAGGATTACACACTGAGATAAACACACTGAGAAAACAAAGATTCACTTATGTATATTGTAATAGGCTAAGGATGACTTGTTTAGTTGCACTGTATGTAACATTGTAACCAATTAAATCAATAGAAGCCAACCTCTTGGCATTCCAATTCACATCTAGTCTTTGTGAGTGCATTGTGTGTTTGTTGTGTGTTATTGTTAAGCAAGAGGGTCCGACCGAACCACCCTTGCTTCATAGAGGGTTTATGAAATGACAAACCCATAAAGGATCAACATACTCAAGTGTTTTAAGTTCTGCATACCCAATATTTTGATGACCTATATCCTTTATGTGTTTCTCTTTTGTTGGTCATGTATTTACAACAATGCTTAGGAAAAATAGAGCCACAACAATCTATTTCTTTCCTTGTTCAAAGGTTAGATGTGATTTTATTTCCCTTCTAGGATTAGTTCCCTCTTCAATTAAATACAAACATAATCCATAAAAATTTGTCTAGATCTCCATGTGTATCTAGGATTATATAAGTTGTAAAGGAATCGACATTGATGTGAGGGTTTGATAATAAAAATTTGTTTGTGTTCTCCTTATTGGCCATAGGTCTATCTAACACCTTGGTCTCATAAAATGCCCCCTTGAACTTCTAGAAAAGATAAAACCTCACACAAACCCCCTTTAACAATCACCCATTTCCAACAATCCTAAAAATACGAACCCTTATACACACCCAACCTTGACAATTGGTTCGGAAATAGGGTTGTTGGGGCCAAGGTCGCAGCTATAGTAAAAGCTGCGAATTTTGGGAAAAAGCACGAGTATGGAAGGAAAGTGCTAATTTTGGGACAAGCACTAAGTTTTGGGTAAGAAGGAGACGGTGCGCAGTACGGTGCCAGATGGATGATCTCAGCGCAGATCACGGACCGGAAATTGCGGAGCTCGCGCGCACGTCATCGAAGAATGAAGGTGGCTCAGCTACCATAATAAATAAGGCGATGGAGTAGAGGGCTCAGCTACCCTCATTTAAAGGCTCAGTACAGAAGTTATGGTTGCTCGGATCAAGGAGGAGCAACGGACCAGAGCATTGAAGGCGAAGGACGATCGCCCATACCCACAATCTGCGCCGGAATTCATGGAGCCTGCAGGAAGCGGCGACGTGACTGCAAGCGGCGCCTACAGTACACCTAGCCATGTGCGTGGTTAGGGTTTTTGGGAATCACTGTTGGGAAAGGCCCACAGTTTTGTAAAGGTGTGACCGTCATGGCCACCTATATATATGAATAATTGTAATGGGTAGACGGTTGGAGAGTTAGAGAGAGCTAGATAGACTGTTAGATAGCCAGTCTAAAGGATAGATCATGTGTTGATTATCCTTCACTGTATTTTCTACCCAGTGTGTAGAACTAGAGAGGAAACCGGATAGCCGAGGAGCTAATCCCTGAGTTGCCAGACAGTCTGAGTCGACGTCTGTTCCTTTGTAATCTCCATAGAGAGGAGACTTGATTGAGAGAAGGGCTCCTAGCTGTGTGCGTGGAGTTTCCTGGAAAGATCTAAGGCTGCAGCTGTGTGCGCAGCATATTGTATACTCTACCATTTTCTGGTTAATATAACACTCCCGTGGACGTGGTTTTCCTCGAGGAGATGAGATTCACATATATCTTCTTGTTATAATGTTTGCGTGAATAATAACTGTTTAAGATCATTACCTGTGTGTACATCTTTTGCATCATCTTTGCGACTGTTTAAGTGAGTGTAGGAAGGTCCTTTATTGTTATAATAGCCGAGTATAGAAGGAGTGGTGGAACGCTGTCGCTGCAGCGACCGAGTTTCGCGTGACTGCGATGAGTGCGCAGGGCGAGAAGGTATTTTAGCGCATCGACGCAAGGAATAGGCGCATTCCGCGCCCGGAGGACGAGACTGCGCAGTGGGTCTGCAGGAAGGAAGGCATCCGCGCAGTGGTGTCGCGAGGCCTGCGGGAAAGTCCGACCGCCGATATAAGGGGAAGAAGAAGATATATAGAACAATCTCAGCGTCACCACGGTTAAGGAAAGCTGATTCCTTAACCCCCCCATAGCCACTTCGGGTGAGACCTCGAGCTGCCGCGCAGCTCGTTGCCGAGAGGGCCAGTGCGCCAAGGGGTTTTGTTGCTGCGCTTCATTAAAACCCCGGTCTGCCCAGTAAAGCAGCCAACAAATGGTTCCGTTGCCGCGTGAGCGAGACTTCTTATTCCAGTGAGGCGCGAGATTGAGGAGCCAACAAATGGTTCCGTTGCCGCGTGAGCGAGACTTCTTATTCCAGTGACGCGCGAGATTGAGGAGCCAACAAATGGTTCCGTTGCCTTATGACTTTTTGATTACATTACTTCCATGGCTTTGAACCCTGTTGATTGAGCCAACAAATGGTTCCGTTGCCTTGCGACTTGTTCCTGTAAGACTTACTAGTTACGCGACATCTGAGATTGTTGCTGAAGACAACATAAGGTTCTGTTACACTGAGACTTGCTCAGTTAACAAATGTGTTACTGGAATCCTACAGCTAAAGAAATTGGAGATTGGTTTGATTTAAAGGCTAAAGAGTTCACTGAACAAAAAAATAGAAGCCTTACGTTTCAAACAGAAGACTGGTTACAGAAGTATATTTATGCTGACCTTTACGAAATTTTCTTTGTTACGTTTGCATTGGAGTTACACGCTTGGATAGCCAAGTTAGCAGATTCTACACCTACGCTGCATGTTGATCGACCCGTCACGTGGACGCCTGAGCTAGTCAGTATTGTGAAGCGGATCGACAATTCTGTTTCCCGCGCAGTAGACTTTTGGTTGAATAGTCTACTGGAAGGTTTCATTACCGAATTTGCAGTTGATACAAGAAAGAGTTTCAGTGAAGCTGAGAGGAGTTTCTTCCAAGTACACAGAGGTAAGTTCTTAAATTCTCTGAACTTATGGATTAAAATGCTTCTGTATGAAAAAGGAAAGCTATGTATTGCTTCTGATGAATAGCATAGACAAGTAATGTCCGTAGATTCTGATAGTGATCCTGAAGTTATTGGTTGCACTCGTAGTGGAAAACGATATAAAGTAGGCCTTGACCAATATTCTTTTGAGTCTAGCCCAGACGATAGCCAAGTACCTAGAACAAGCCATATAGAACGACAAGGGAGTGCTCATATCCCTTATTACCCCTTTACACCGCAAAAACCAGACGGAGCTCAGTATAATCCTACAGTAACACCTTCTAGTAGCCCACACGGTACTTCTAGTACCTCTGTACCACCTTTGTTTAACCATCCCGGAGGCACAGCTACAGTACCTCCACTTCAAACCCGCGCAAGAAGGATGGGTGATGACATGAAGCTACCAACTTTTAGAGGAACAGGGATAGAAGACCCTGAGCAGCACTGGTTCTTATGTGAAGCCATTTGGACAATTAAGCAAATTAATGACGATGCTGTTAAACTGGTTCAGTTAGCAACCACACTAAGAGAAAGATCCTTGACTTGGTTCATGAAATACTCAGCAGCACAGAATAGGACGCTTGCTGAGGTAAGAAATGCTATGATTCGGGAATTTAAGAAACCTAAATCAGAATCACAGTGTATAACAGAGCTCAAAGACATCAAACAGTTACCTACAGAATCAGTATGGGACTTTGACCAGAAGTTCAAAGCCTTGATAGATCAAGTAAGCTTCGAGTTTGCACCACAGCAACATAAAGAATGGTTCATTGCTGCACTGCTCCCACACATTAGACTTCCTCTTATGCAACAGAATCTCAATACTCAGGAACAAGCTCTAGAGATGGCTATGAAACTAGAAGCTTCGCCAATTGCAGGAACAAGCAATGATGTTGCGCATTTACAGAACCAATTAGCAAACTTAACCTTGCAAGTGCATGATATTAAGAAAGGCAAGGAGATTAAGGAAGAAATTTGGTGTACAAAATGTAAAGCCCAAGGTCATTCAAAGGACCATTGTCCTGTTTTCATAGACTATATTGCAACTGGAGCACCTAATCCTTTACCACAGGCACAAGGGCCTTGGTGCGAAATCTGTAGAACTAGAGGTCATAGACCACAAGAATGTCACTTACTCCAGAAATATGTGCAAACCCCAAAGAATCTCTATTGTAATTTCTGTAAATCAGTAGGTCATGATGAGAACAATTGTAGAGCATATGATCTTATGATAGAAAGAAAGCATGATGTTTATAGGGTACAAGCAGAGACACAAGGACCCACAGCAGGTCCACCTTATGACCAAACTCGGGACGCCCGAGCAGCAAATTACAGAGGACGCGGACGCACAACAAATTTTGGTCGCGGAAGAGGACAGATCACTTGTTATAATTGCGGAACACAAGGTCATTTTGCTAGGGATTGCCAAAATCCTACAACCCTCTGCAGGTATTGTAAATCTTCTGACCATATCATTGAAGAATGCCCTCAGTTACAGGCTAAGATGCAAGCAAAGACACCACAGGTCAATCAGAATATCCAGTTGATTGGAGCAGAAAAAAGAGAACCAGACCCTACAGTTAATATAGTGACACGCAGTGGAGCAACCACTGGTGCGCAAGAGATGGGAACGGGAAAGCAAGCGACGCAATGGGTGCGCCGCGCTAACATTAAACCAGCCCCACTTAACCTACAGAAGCAAAAAGAAGCATTTAAGCAAGCTCAAGAGTATTTCTCAGATCCGAGAGCTTCAAGTTCTGCCGCAATTCCGCAGAACATTAGTAGATCGCAAGTGCTAAGACAAGACAACCTGGTACAAGAACAGGCCACTACAGCTGGAAGACCTGATGATGATGATGAGCATGCACGAGGCAGTGTTCAAGCATTCCTGCGACAATGTTTAGAACTGTTGCGCAATAAAAAAGCAACTCTAGAACTCCAACACCTGTTGGATCAGTGCCAACACTCTGCTTCGACGAACACACCGCAGTGTGCTGTTCACCAGATCAGGAGTCACATTAGAACTGGAAAAGAGATGAGGCTCACAGCGCAGATTGGAGCATTTGAAATGGATGAAGTCATGTTAGATTTGGGCTCCGAAGCCAATGTTCTCACTATGCATACATGGGAACAGATGGGAAGCCCTCAGCTTACAAGATCCCCTATCCAGCTAAGACTCGCAAATCAGCAACGAGTCTCTCCATTGGGCAGATTACCCAATGTACCTATTGATATTGAAGGAGTAAGAAGCTCTGCAGATTTTGAAGTAATCAAAATTATGGATGATAGTAGACCATACCCAGCGCTGTTAGGAATAGACTGGGCATTTGATAATTTGGCTGTCATTAACCTGAAGAAAAGACAGATGACCTTTGAGGATGACCAGATCAGGGTCATCGCACCTCTTGATCCTATTCAAGGACCAAGATATATAGAACCCATTCGCGCAGAAGAGGAAGCGCGCCACATGGAAAGCTTGTATCAGATGACCACTAACCACAGTGACTATGTCAACCCCACGGCAGACGGCCATATCAGCTGGCGATGTGATAGCTCGTGCACATCAGATTCAGATGCAGGATTGGAAAACTGGCAGAATCGTCTACATGAGGTTTCTGCAAGACGTTGCGCCATGATAACTAAATCCATTCGATGGATTGGCACAGAATTAACTGACACTCCAACTTTTGATGGTCTAACCGAAGTAACTAAATTCATACAGGAATATGAACAAAAGCTTCCAGAACCGCAGCGCATACAGGCACTAGATGTAGCATTGCGCGCTACACCCGCAAGATGGTGGATTGCGCACAAGGAGAATATTCATACATGGAAAGACTGTCGCAGATTGATACTGCGCAGATTTCAGGACACCACAGCCGAAGCGCTACGCAAATATGAAGGACAGAGTGACCCCAGGTCACACATTGAAGCATGTATTCAGCAATGGTCAGATATTCCGGAAGATGAATGGGTTCACCAATTCATCCACACATTGGATACAATTCCAAGGAATTGGTATACTGAAACAGAATTGCACAGAGGCACTCTTACTTGGGCTCTTATGATAGAAAGCTTTCAACTTACCTTCAGCTTTGAGTCAGAACATCCAAGCATTGATCAGGCTTTGAAGTGTATTAGAAAGAAGGTATTTGAACACTATCCAGTAACAGAGTATTCCCAACCAGATTGGGCTGTCCAGATAGAACATGCCCTGGAATGTTATAACTTCACCGCTGAAGATGAGGAGGACAATCCTCGCAACATCAATATCCCAGAATCAGAAGGGACGCGCAATATTGAAGGTCCTGAGCTTGATATTCCTGCCATCACAGAACACGTCAAGCTCAAGAAAGTTAACATTGGCACAGAAGCTGACCCAAAGTTTGCTTCTATAGGAGATTATTGGGATGATGAAACTGTTGCGCACGTTTCAGATTTATTGCGTGACTACCAGGATATCTTTCCTACCAAGTTCACAGAAATGAAAGGCATCCTAGGAGACTTAGGAGTGATGCGCATACCCTTGAAACCAGATGCCAAGCCAGTAAAGTAGCGCCCATACAGGTTGAACCCGCACTACAAAGAAAAAGTCAAAGAAGAAATTGATAAGATGCTTGCAGCAGGTATTATTGAGCCAGTAGAGGAAAGCGATTGGATTAGTCCTATGGTGGTCCAAGAAAAGAAAACGAAAGGTGAAATAAGAATTTGTGTCGACTTGCGCAAACTCAATGATGCATCAGCGCACGATCCATTTCCCACTCCTTTCACAGATGAAGTACTTGATAATGTTGGAGGACAAGAGGCTTACTCTTTCACTGATGGTTTCTCGGGATATCATCAGATCAGAATCCATCCGGACGACCGCCACAAGACTACTTTTGCAACTGAATGGGGCTCATTCCAGTATACGGTAATGCCCTTTGGTCTTAAAAACGCACCTGCTATCTTCTCTAGAGTTGTTGTTGCTGTTTTTAAAGAATTTATCCACAAGTTTTTAGAAGTCTATTTTGATGACTGGACTGTATTTGGTTTACTAAAGAACCATATTGCGAATCTGCGCATGATGCTAGAAAAATGTAGACAGCATCAGATTTCCCTTAACTTGAAAAAATTTATATTTTGTGCGCCCTTTGGTATTCTGTTGGGACATATTGTATGCAGACAAGGACTTCTGATGGATCCTGCGAAGGTTGCCATCATTGCTAATTTACCGGCGCCCAACTCAGTTAAGCAATTGCGCACTACATTGGGACATACAGGATACTACAGAAAATTCATCAAAGGATATGCAAGGATCACAGCACCTATGGAAATATTGCTGAAGAAGGATTCGAAGTTCCACTGGACAGAAGAATGCCAACAGAGCTTGGACACACTTAAAGAAAAGATGATCACAGCGCCTATTCTAGTTTTCCCGGACTGGAGAAAACCTTTTCATGTTCATGTTGATGCTTCTTCCATAGCACTAGGAATCGTGCTTACACAGTCTGGAGAAGGAAGTATTGACCACCCAATTGCTTACTCCAGCAGAAAGCTATCTACAGCTGAGAAGAATTACACCACTACAGAAAGGGAAGGACTAGCTATGGTATATGCCCTACAGAAATTCAGACACTACCTGTTAGGAGCTCACTTTAAAATGTATACTGACCATTCTGCTTTGAAATATTTGGTCAATAAACCAGTTTTAGGAGGAAGAATTTGCAGATGGCTACTGCTCTTTCAAGAGTATGATTTTGAGGTTATCGTAAAGCCAGGCAGATTGAATGCAGGGCCTGACCATCTATCCAGAATAGAGTCAGGAGAGGAACCTACGAGTCTGGAGGACAATCTGCCTGACGCACAGTTGTTTTCTATCCAAGCAGCAGACGAATATTATTCTGATATTCTTGAGTTTCTCACTACCGGACAAGCGCCGGCTGAGCTTACAATCCAGCAGAAAAAGCAACTTGTTGTTAGAGCCGCAGACTTCACTTTGATAGCAGGCCAGCTTTATAAGTTGGGCCCTGACGAAATTTTGCGCAGATGTATCTTACCACATGAAAAGAGCTCTATCATCGCAGAAGCGCATTCAGGTACCGCAGGAGGCCATTTCGCAGGAAAGCCGACTGCGCAAAAGATATTAGCCGCAGGTCTTTGGTGGCCGACATTGCACAAGGACACTAAGGAATTCTGTAAATGTTGCGATGTGTGCCAGCGCACAGGAAAACCCTCAAGGAGAGATGAAATGCCGCTAAGACCCCAGATCACACTGCGTGCTTTTGATAAATGGGCCATTGACTTTGTAGGACCTATTAACCCACCAGGAAAAAGAACTGGCACAAGATATATCATTACAGCTAATGAATACCTCACCAGATGGGCTGAGGCGAAGCCAGTTAAGAACTGCGACGCTGCTACTGCCGCGCAGTTCATTTTCGAGAACATTATCACTAGGTTTGGATGCCCAGTGATCCTCATGAGTGATCAAGGTACACATTTCCTCAATGAGACTATAGAGGCCCTTACTAAAGAATTTCAAATTAATCACCATAAGAGTACACCCTACCATCCTCAAGCTAATGGTACGGTGGAAGCATTCAATAAGATCCTTGAGAATGCCCTGACGAAGATCTGTAATCAACAAAGAGATGATTGGGACCTTAGAGTCACAGCTGTATTATGGGCTTACAGAACCACTTGCAAGAAACTAACAGGTCACACACCTTTCAGCTTGGTGTATGGACAAGAAGCAGTTATGCCCATGGAATACATTGTTCCCAGTCTCCGAATTGCGCAAATTACAGAAATGGCAGATCCTGATACTATGAATGAAAGACTTTCGCAACTGCTCTCCTTAGAAGAAGACAGACTTTTGGCCGGATTTCATCAACAGGTACAGAAGGCAAGACAGAAAGCTTGGCACGACAGGCACATTAAGCATAAGCACTTTGAAGAAGGAGACTTGGTACTCCTTTATGATAGTAAATTCATCAAGTTTCCAGGCAAGTTTCGCGTGCATTGGTTAGGCCCTTTTCAGGTAATAAAAATAACAGACGGAGGCGCAGTTCAGCTTGCGAAGCTGAATGGAGAATTCCTACCTACAATGATAAACGGGAGTCGGCTTAAGCTTTATTGCGACGGCCACTCCGCCCTGTCGACATAATATATTGCTCAGAAGTGCAGATGTCCGGTGTAGTTGAAAGAGACATCGCATTCAGTCTACACGGAAGCTGCGACACACCCTCAGTTTCCAGCTTCCTGCACAGTTCCTTGAAATATCTGCGCATCCTGAATAAAAATTGCTTGAAGAGAGCTTATCGGTGCGCTCTGGCGAAGTTTTGTTTTTGGACCGTCGAACTATCGCTCTTGCGGAGTTCCCTTTGATAAATTACCGCTTGAAAAAGTTTTGTTGTGGACCCATAGAGGCACAGTTTCCTAAGTTGAAATGACCCGCCGGAAATTTTGAATTACAGCAGTTATGTAGCCGCGTTTGAATAAATGAAGGATAAGGCCGCTATTTAAGTCTAGCCGTTCTGACGGATTCGGCTTAATCTCCGAAAGATTTGCATTTAATTCAGGCGCCGAAAGCATTAGCTTCTCCCGGAAGGCTGTCAGAACCCGTCAATCACAATAAATGCACCGCTACGGCAAGGAGGATAGCGTGTTGTCAACTTACGTATAGTCGCCTACAGCTACGTAACCCCACTTGGTCGCATTTACTATCCCCGCTGGCTATAAATACCTCACACTTGTATCATTTTCGGGTTACTGTCTCGAGTTGCATAGTTGTGTTTGAAGATCTAAATTATTGTTTTCAGAGCCGAGTGTGCAGAGTATTTTCCCTTGTTTTCAGCATCCATACCCTACGCAGGTCCGCCATTTGCTATCCAGAGCTTTGTTATTTACATTGGTTCACGACGGTGAATTTATCGACTGAAGAAGTTGTTCGTCAATTTCTACGCCAAGGCTTAGATTTCGGCATGGCCACTCCGGTGACGCCTTCGACCTACGTACACCCTGGTGCTACTGATCCCAGAACATCTCCAGGCACAAGAGCATCTCAGCAGCAGCCGGAGGAACCTGTTCCAGAGCCGCTCGCGTCTATGGTGAACTATATTCCGCCGCGTCCAGATGATGCGCCGGATGTACAGATTCCGAAGAATGCAAAATATCCAATTCCGCTACCGCCACTACCGGCTAGTGTGCGGGTAGAAGGCCAACTATTGGGAAACATTCCATTGGTTAAATTCTCTGATTTTAACCTTGGAGACTATAAGACATATCCTCAGTTCCAGTTGGACCGATATATGGATATCGTCCATAATCCCACCAGAAAAGTTGACGAGTTTATCCCGAAGGGATTTGCAGCAAATCTTGAGCGCCCTGGACTCTTGAATTTGTTGAAGCTACCGCACTTTGGGCGTAGCAATGAAGTGAACGCAGTCGTTAAAACACTGCTATCCTGCGTTCATGGAGGTTACCTTTGGCTCGGGAGGCCAATTGATCTAAATGTTGATTTGATACACCGTATCACCGGTCTATCTAAGGTTGGTAAGGATCCCAATATCCATTTTGTGGGAAAGGAAAAGGACCGAAAATTGGATGCAAAGCTGGTCCAGAAATATAACTTGACAAGAGGAGGTCGGGCTTATGACCTCACGACAGTAGAAGATGAGGCGCTTCGCTTCACAGGAAGTCTGCTTGCAGGCAGACTTCTCACAAAGTGCCGACCAAAAGAAGTTACTGGAGCTGTTGTGGAGCTCGCTATCGCAGCTGCGGAGGGAGAACAGTACAACTGGTCTCTCTTCCTGCTGAATTCTTTTTTGGCTGATTGCCTGAATGTGCAGGACAATGCAGCCCAATCATTCCATTTTTCGTGGCTTCTAATTTTATGCGCTCTCGTCGGGTGGAAGGAGCCCCCGAATACTCAGTTCCTTCCGCGCCGCGCAGGAGAGGTTGCCGGCATGCGCTACATCAACCTCTGGGATTCCCCTAATCCCGCGAAGCGCAAGATGAATCGCGCTGTCTTTTGTGAGTACTACTATCTCCTCCGAGATACCATACAAGATATGCCAAGGCTGAGCGAGGAGACAGCCACATTGTATGAAGGGAAGTTGGCTTTTACTGCCGACATCCATCAACTATACCTTCGGCCTTGCGACATTCCAGGTGACTGGGCGCTAGGTCTTTACAGGATGACCACAGAAGATGTCGAAGAAACCATTAAGTCGTGGTCGGACGAATGGAGAGCAGCAGCCGACATCGCATCTGCGATGCCACCCACCGCTGCGAAAGAGAAGGATAAGGGCAAGGAAGCCCCTGAGCAAAGAAGCGATGAAGCCTCAACAGAACCAGCCACCAAGAAGCAGAAAGTGTCGCATCCCACTGAGGCCATTCCCTCGGAGATCGACAAATACTTGAAAGAGCAATTTCGTGAGATGAGGAACACGCATGCTCACATCCGAAGTGCTCTAGACTTACAGTTTGTAGAATTGAAAGGTCTCGCAGGAAGGATTGCGCAGACCCATGCGCCAGCATCTACTTCGCAGGCGCCACAAGAAATTCCAAGTGATGTGCGAGTTGAAGAACTCACAGAAAGGCACATTGTCGTGCATATTCCGCCTACCAGCATGACACTTCCAGATCCTCTAGCTGAACTACAGGTAAGCACAGTTGGACCTGTAGAAATTAATTTGTCTATAATTCCTATAGAGACTCTACAGCTTGTACAGGAGAAAGTTTCTCTTGAGTTGAGAGCTAGAGAGCTCTCTACTTTCCAGGCAAACCAACGACTGCAATCGCAGGAGATAGAGCTGAGAGAAAGTAATAAGAATATCTCTGCGAAGCTTGCACTCTATGAGGCGCAAGACACCGGCATCAGAAACGCAATAGAAGAGATTGCCCAAGAACTGCCGGCTTGCGAGATTCAACCAGACCTCCCTCTGGTTGCAAAAGTTCAAATTATTGGCGAAAGGGCGAAAACCCTGGAGCAAGAAATAGTTGCTATGGCAGAAGGCCATAGAACCCAGATTGCTGAGCTAGAAGCTCGCGTTGCTGCACATCTTACGGATGATGCGCAGATACAATTTGAAGCACTGAGCAGAGCTTCCACACGGATGAAAGATCGAGTACAGGAAGCCAAGAACCTGATGGACCAGGCTATGGAAGCTTGGTCAGAGCTTGTGAACCTCCCTTTTAAAGTGGGACTGTCAGAACAAGTGCAAGCTGCAGAACAGTCTCTCACTGTTCTCAATGAAGAAGCTAAGGCCCTAACAGGCCTACCAAAAATGAAGAAAATGGGCGAAGTGCGCAAAATGCAGCAGCAACTGCACAAGCTCAGAACTGAAGATGAGAAGCTCACCAACAGCATTCAGCCATTCATGGATGAGTATGCTGAAATCGTTGGCCAGATTGAGACAAAAATCAAAGAGATTGCCGAGTCTCAGGAGATCATTGATACACTCACTAAAGACGAAGCGACCGCAGAAACAGTGCAAACAGCTGATGAGTGTATTGAGGAATTGGACTCCGCTATTGCGAAGTGGCAGAAAACATTCGCGGAGATTCAAGCAAACGCAGATGCGCAAATCAAACGACCACGCGCTAGTGCGAGTGGCTCGAGGGCGAGCCACAAGTGAGTGTTGGGGGCCTGTTGGGGCCAAGGTCGCAGCTATAGTAAAAGCTGCGAATTTTGGGAAAAAGCACGAGTATGGAAGGAAAGTGCTAATTTTGGGACAAGCACTAAGTTTTGGGTAAGAAGGAGACGGTGCGCAGTACGGTGCCAGATGGATGATCTCAGCGCAGATCACGGACCGGAAATTGCGGAGCTCGCGCGCACGTCATCGAAGAATGAAGGTGGCTCAGCTACCATAATAAATAAGGCGATGGAGTAGAGGGCTCAGCTACCCTCATTTAAAGGCTCAGTACAGAAGTTATGGTTGCTCGGATCAAGGAGGAGCAACGGACCAGAGCATTGAAGGCGAAGGACGATCGCCCATACCCACAATCTGCGCCGGAATTCATGGAGCCTGCAGGAAGCGGCGACGTGACTGCAAGCGGCGCCTACAGTACACCTAGCCATGTGCGTGGTTAGGGTTTTTGGGAATCACTGTTGGGAAAGGCCCACAGTTTTGTAAAGGTGTGACCGTCATGGCCACCTATATATATGAATAATTGTAATGGGTAGACGGTTGGAGAGTTAGAGAGAGCTAGATAGACTGTTAGATAGCCAGTCTAAAGGATAGATCATGTGTTGATTATCCTTCACTGTATTTTCTACCCAGTGTGTAGAACTAGAGAGGAAACCGGATAGCCGAGGAGCTAATCCCTGAGTTGCCAGACAGTCTGATTCGACGTCTGTGCCTTTGTAATCTCCATAGAGAGGAGACCTTATTGAGAGAAGGGCTCCCAGCTGTGTGCGTGGAGTTTCCTGGAAAGATCTAAGGCTGCAGCTGTGTGCGCAGCATATTGTATACTCTACCATTTTCTGGTTAATATAACACTCCCGTGGACGTGGTTTTCCTCGAGGAGATGAGCTTCACATATATCTTCTTGTTATAATGTTTGCGTGAATAATAACTGTTTAAGATCATTACCTGTGTGTACATCTTTTGCATCATCTTTGCGACTGTTTAAGTGAGTGTAGGAAGGTCCTTTATTGTTATAATAGCCGAGTATAGAAGGAGTGGTGGAACGCTGTCGCTGCAGCGACCGAGTTTCGCGTGACTGCGATGAGTGCGCAGGGCGAGAAGGTATTTTAGCGCATCGACGCAAGGAATAGGCGCCTTCCGCGCCCGGAGGACGAGACTGCGCAGTGGGTCTGCAGGAAGGAAGGCATCCGCGCAGTGGTGTCGCGAGGCCTGCGGGAAAGTCCGACCGCCGATATAAGGGGAAGAAGAAGATATATAGAACAATCTCAGCGTCACCACAGTTAAGGAAAGCTGATTCCTTAACCCCCCCATAGCCACTTCGGGTGAGACCTCGAGCTGCCGCGCAGCTCGTTGCCGAGAGGGCCAGTGCGCCAAGGGGTTTTGTTGCTGTGCTTCATTAAAACCCGGGTCTGCCCAGTAAAGCAGCCAACAAGGGTATCGAATTTCTCTTTAATATTCATACATCATAAAATAGAATTGTTTGAATTACTTGTACATTATAGGGACTAAAACACAAATGCATCTATCAACATTATCTATTTGTTATGCTTGTGGGCATCCATCTCCCGCATATTCTTGTGATTGCTTCAGTTCCAAATTCCGTTTATCTTCCTACCATCATCTTCTCCCTAGAAAGTACTTCTTTTGTTTTTCTGACACATAATGGATTTTCCTTCGATATCAAGTTACCCTCCACATTTTATGCCAATACCATTTCCCCAAAAACATCCACTCTACATGTTGACAATTTTCCCATAGGGTCCAAATTCTTGGAACTTTTCTTTCTCCATATTTTGTTTGTAAAATTAAGAGCGTGTTTATTGGCTACATGACCATAGATATGACACCTTGAACATTGAAAGGGAATTTCCACATAGTTTAATGCTTGGGTATACTACATACCTCAAACCTCAATTTCAATGTCCTTGGTCAAACCCTAATTCAAATTCACTTCTACTAGGATACAAGATAATGATTGATACTTTCTCCATTGATATAGATCATTTACATTAAGAAAATTCCCTACGCTATTTCCTATGGCTCTAAAGATGTCCAAGGACCAAAACTCTAAAGGCATGCTTGCCAATTTAGCCTATATAGTCTAGATTGAGGATTGATTTTTTTAGGGGTCAAAACAATAAGACCATATTTCAAGGTTAACAACATATTTAACCACACATCTTTCTTGACCCAATTATTTGGATTGCATCTTTTTTTATTAGAAAATAAAGCCTAGCCAACCCTTTAGTAGGAGATGAAATTTTAGGATATAACCAAGTGATCTTTTCCACTTCAATTCTATCCATTCGACTAAATTATTTTTTATATCTCCCTAACAAAATTCCACCATGACTCCACCACTTGATTCATCTTTATGTTGCTACCCAAAACGAACTTGAACTTGGTTTTGCGATTTAGCAATCTTTCCATCTCTTTCTTGGGTTTTCTTTAGGAAAGATATTCTTACCACAACTTTATATATGTGGATTTAGGAATAACATATATGTTGGTGAAGTTATTTGTCTATGATTGTTACTTCACCACCTACTTCTGTATGAGACAATGAAAAGATGATCGAGAAAGAATAGGATTTGAGATTTTCCTTTCTAACAGTATTGCTAACCTCTTCTCCAAACAATGTCCTTACTATTGTCGTAGGACATGTGACAAACCTATCACTTCCACTAATATTTATTTTATTTTCGCATAATGTGCTTGGCCTATGATATGGGCAAACCTTGTGAGTGTTCCATGGTTCACCCGTAAGTCCCATATAGGCCTAACCTCATATCCTTCCCATAATGTCATATCTAAAAACGGTCCTATGATGAAGATGGATCAACATTCAAAGGATTTGGAAAAAAATATACATGATTTCTTCGTCCATCTTCGACCCCTACAAAACCCTAATTCTATCATTCATGTACTATTCATCCATCTTTGAGATTCATCCACTAAAGTATCATCTAATTAATATGGATAAAGTCAAATATTTAAAATTGTAGAACATCTCAAAATTGTGTTAGTAATCATACTATAAGTAAACCCCGTCAAAATGAGCAAGTTAATAATTAATTATGCAAACTCAACCCTTTTACATTAGAAATTTTTCACCAAATCTAGAAGAAATTTTGTTGAAAGTTATAGTTGTGCCTTATGGATGGGAACTTTACCATTGAAAGTTTCCCTAGAAGTGTTGGTCCATTTAAAATGACCCAAATTTAAATAAGAAATCATAATTAATATAGATGAAGTTAAATAATTAAAATTAGAAATCCGTGATAAATTCAAAAATACAAATAAATTAAAATTTATTAAAATTTATTATAACAAACAACCAGAGGGGTCTGTGATCTTAGATCTATCAAGCAGGAGAGGGATCCAATTTCTTAAGTTGTAATTTTTTTTATCTTAAATTTTTTACACATCCAAAAATATTTACACCTTCATAAATTTGATAAATTTACCTACCCTTACCTAACAACATCCCCCCATACTAGGTTGTAGAGCACTTGTATATTTTTAAGGTCACAACTAAGCTAGAAACCAATTTGTTGTATGAGACCCCCTTCTTTGGAGGAAATGGACCCCCTCTAAGTAGCAATTTAATGTTAAAGTCTAAATAGGTGTTCATACCCTACTCCCAATAAATTAAAAATTATTAAAAATTCAATTAAATTAAAAATTATTATAATTTATTATAACCAACAACGAGAGGGGTCCGTGATCTATCAAGAGGGATCCAATTTCTTAAGGTGTAAATTTTTTTATCTTAAAATTTTTACACATCCAAAAAAAATTACACCTCCATAAATTTGATAAATTTACCTACCCTTACCTAACAACATCCCCCCATACTAGGTTGTAGAGAACTTGCGTATTTTTAAGGTGGTGTGTGGGACCTCCTTCTTTGGAGGAAATGGACCCCCAACAACCAACAACTATCTATCAAGCAGCCAGTAGCTAGAGGGATCCAATTTCTTAAGGTGTAAATTTTTTTATCTTAAATTTTTTACACATCCAAAAGAATTCACACCTCCATAAATTTGATAAATTTCCCTACCCTTATCTAACAACATCCCCCCATTTGGTGTATGAGACCCCCTTCTTTGGAGGAAATGGACCCCCTCTAGGTAGAAATTTAATGTTAAAGTCTAAATAGGTGTTCATACCCTACTCCCAATAAATTAAAAATTATTATAATTTATTATAACCAACAACAATGTATCAAGCACCTGTATACTTTTAAGGTCACAACTAAGCTAGAAACCAATTTGATGTATGAGACCCCCTTCTTTTGAGGAAATGGACCCCCTCTACGTACCAATTTAATGCTAAAGTCTAAATAAGTGTTTATACCCTACTCCCTCTAGATTAACCTATAACCTAATAGGAAGAAACACATATTCTTAATAGTTAGACTTATTCAAACTAATATTTAAAAATACACAAACCAATTTATTAAATTAATAATTAAAAACTATAATAATTTAAACTTAAAATTATAATTTAATGATATACTAAATGATAGCACCCATCCAATTTAAAATTTAAATAAATTGAAATAATTATAAAAATATTATTATTATTATAAAAATAATAATAATATATTTAGGTTTGAAAAACCTACTCCGTAATAAAAGCCAATATACCCATTACTTTGTTGTTGTAGTTATTGACTGCCAGGCATATCGAAGTCCTATAAAAGCGAATGTCTCTGACAATTTCACGGATCATCTCGATTTTATTGGCTCGCGTTTTTTTCTTTGCGGTAATAGTTATCTCTTCCTCTCATTCCTCCTTCACTAAGTTATCATGACGCTTGCTTCGCGTTTCTCCAAGCTTCCGGATGGTGTCAAGGCGCTTGTTTCAGATTTATTGTCCAAGCGTCCGGATGATATCATGCCGCCGCTTGCTTCAGATTCATTACCAGATGATATCATGCCGCCGCTTGCTTCAGATTTATTCTCCAAGCTTCCGGATGAGTTGTTGTGCTACATCATTTCGTATCTCCCAATTAAAGAGGCTGTCAGATCTTCCGTTCTTTCCACCAGATGGAGATATCTCTACCACAAAGTTTCCCAGCTTACTCTCTCCCCAAATCTTCTTATGGGCCCTGTCCTCCCCAATCCAGTCGCCATTGCAAAAGCGGAGAATATTATCTCCAACATTCTGGAGTTACATTCCTCCGATCTCAAAACCTTCGTTCTCTATACCCCGTCACACGACTGGCGTTTTACTTCCCGGAATTTATGTAAATGGGTGCAGTGTGTAGCGTCCAAGAATGTCGAAGAACTCTCTATTAGCCATTTCTCAACCTTCGGCCATATCCAACTAAGGGAAAATTTTCCTCCCTCCATTTTCTTATGTAATAAACTCAGGAGCCTCACACTCTATGACTACATTGTCTCCGAAATTCCGACCGGTTTTGGTGGATTCAACCATCTGATCGATTGCTTGTTCCGTAATGTGGAATTCAGAGATGACACTTTAGCCCTATTTGTTTCTCATTGCCCGCTTCTAGAGGCACTTAAGCTAGACCATTGCCGCGTTGTGACGCAGAATATCACCATTTCCGCTCCTCACCTTGAAGTTTTGACTCTGGGTCCTCCCAACAGGGTGGAGATTTTAACTGTCAACTGCCCGAAGCTAAGACATCTCGATTTATGCCGTATAAACAATTTGACAGTGAATGGGCTCTTGTTTCAGGAGCTCTCTGTCACAGTTAAGCACCTTCACATGGATAGAGATGGAACTGTGTTAATGATGTCATTGGATCCGAGCAGAGATGGAACAAACAGATTATCGGAGGAGAGATGTGCTGAAATAACCGGGACATTCAAATTCCTTCAAAAATTAATTATTGGTAACCAATTGCATGACAAGATGGATATTCCCACTACAAACCTGCTCCAAGGGCTTCCTCATCTTGAATGTCTGGATATATATGGTGCGATTTGTTTGGTAAGAATTTTTCATTTTGAATTATAATTTGTGGTAGGTAAACATTAATCGGTTACTAGTTAAGTGCCATGAACAAGTTATCTGTTACTTGTTTTGCATGCTCAATTGTAATCAAGTGTTGTTTATGCTTTAATTAGCTGTTACTTTCTTTATTTAAATGGGTTATTCTTTCTTAAGCAACTAAACAAGTTATCTGTTACTTGTTTTGTATGCCGAATTGTAATCAAGTGTTATCTATGCTTCAACTAGCTGTTACCTTCCTTATTTAAATGGGTTATCCTTTTATGAACTACTAGTTTAGTTAATTATGTATTAACTACAAGTTATTTTATATATATTTTATAATTGTTTATTTCCAATTTTGAACTACACCCATAATTTTTATTTTTATTTTTATAATATATTTATTGTTGGAGTAAAAAAATTTTAATATAGGATAGTGATTGATTTTGGGTTTTCAATTTAATGCAGAGATTAACCAAAGATCCCAATCCAACAATGTTAGAGTCTCCACTACTCAATATCCAGTCGGTAAACGCACGTCTCCACAATTATGATGAGAAGGAGATCGATCTGTTGGTATGGTTGCTTGGGAATTCCCCTGCTCTTGAATTCATGGAAGTCAGTATACCACCACCACCACGAGAAACTGGGAAGTACGTACAGCTTTTACGGAGAATTTTGGACTCCAATTTCAGGAGACCTTGGCCTCCAGCAAGAGTACGTGTTAGTTAGCTTTTTCTTATTCACTACATACAGCTTTTACGGAGATTTCTGGATTCCAATTTCATGAGACCTTTGGCTCCATGAAGGCTATATGTAACTGAAGATTATTTTATTTAGTTAGCTTTTTCTTTATTTGCTTTGATGACACATGGTTTACTCGTCCAATACAATAATTGAGATATCGTGAAAATCTCTGAATTACTGAATGTAAGATTGGACATTTAGGTAGAGTGAATATTATATTTAGAAATTGTTAATTAAATTGTGGTTGGTGAACACTGAATATTGATTGGTTACCATGAATAAGTTATTTGTTGTGTGTTCTTCATGCTTAGTTGTAATCATTGATGTCTATGCCTCTGCTATTTGTTACTTTTTTTAGTTAAATGGGTTGTCTGTCAATATTGTTATCCAAGCATGAATGACTATTGCTGATTCCCTCTATCCAATGGCCATGGAGCAAAGTCAAAGATTGACTTTGCCTGGATGAAGGGAATCAGCAATCAAGATAAGCTCAAGCAGCATGAACTATGAGTTATCCATGTATCAGTAGACATTCCCCTTCAGCAAGAGTATGTGTAACCGAAGATAGTTTACTCTAATTAGCTTCGGCTCCAGCCAGAGTATGTGTAACTGAAGATCGTTTTGGACCGTTTTTTTTTAATTGCTTTGATTGCAATTATCAAGCAGGAGTATGTGTAACTGCAGATCGTTTTCTTAGTTTTTTCTTAATTGTTTCGATTGCAAATTATTGACTCATTCAATACAAGATTGGCGATATCTGTGAGAGTAAAAACTCATTACTGAATACATAATTGGACATTTAGGTATAGCGAATATTATATTTAGAAACGAGATTGTGTTTTGTGCAAATAAAGATTATAATTGGAGATAATTGGAAATGATATACTGCTTTTTGAAATGATAATCCGATGGGAAGTTTGCCTTTAGCGATCTGGCTGAAAGATATTAGATGCATATATATTGAAAGATCTATCTTAATAATGTAGCGTTTCACCTACAGCGGAGGACTGTATTGCAGTTTTATTGACATGTTTTGCAGCATTATATATTACTGTAGGGACTATAGATTATTGTTGAACATTTACAGTATTTCTGGGCAACAACTTATCTTCTCTTAATATGTTGTAAGAATGTATTTTTGATTTATTTTTGTAACATGCTAAATATAAATGTATTTTTCTTTTCTCATATCTAAATAAAAATATGATTAAACTCACCCAAAAAAAGATTGGAAATGGTATAAAAAATATCAATTTGGTATAATAAATTAATATAGTAAGAATAGTATTTTAATTTTGAAAGTTATTTTTTAACATCGATTTAGGTTTTTATATTTTATAGATTTTTTAAAAGTTGATAAATAACTAACTTTGTATGTGTAAGTTATGAGTATGAATGTTCCATTCATTAGTTGGACTTGTTATAAATTGTGTATAAGATATGATTTATTTTGTTATTTATAAGAATAATTTTGATAGAAGTTACACTTCTTTTCATCTATCATCCTAAATTTTTATAAGTTTCAAATTTGTATGGTTAAAGAGTAAATATGAGTTTTTATTCAGATTTTTTATGTATATTTCTCCATGAGATTTTTTTATGTATATTTCTCCATGAAGCAAAGAACTTCTAACTTGCATTTCTAGTTACTAATTTAGATAAAGAAGGATATATATAGTTGTTAATTTTGAAAGGATCTAATTTGTGAAAGGACTAATGAGTGAAATCTTAGGGGTGTTTCTCATCCCTGCTACACCGTATTTTGTCACCTTGTGAACATTTATACTCCTTGGCCTCCCTTACCTATTTATAGACTCAAAACCATATTTGTGGTTCTCCTTCAACCCCTTTTTTCCTATTTTTTCTCTTGTATCTTGAAACAACTCGATTCGACCTTTCACTTTCCTTTTGGAGGGTTATATATTGAGCTATTGTGGTGCATGGAAGGAGGAGAAAGAGAAGAGCATTGAAACTCTATCGAAATTTTTCCTTGCTTGAGTCTACATCCATTGATCCTAGTTGTTGTGAACCATTTATGTTCATCTCCCAAACTCTTTCATATCTTGTGAAGGATGCATTCTTTTGCTCGTGAGTTTGCCATTGTATGGGGGATTGAAGTGGAGGGACCTAGTTCTTGGTTCAGATGAGTTGTCGACACGAGGTTGTATCTTGTACTTCTTGTTCATATTAATAGAAATACTCATTTTCTCATCCATTTATATTGTGAATGATCATTTATTATCATTGGGTACATTTGCTTATATATATCATGGATTCTGCTATTGTATATGCTAACATCTTTTATATATCATATGCACTTGTTTGTGTTTATTGTTGAGAGTAAGCTGTAGGTTCAAGTTTTGTGATTTGAAAGATCAACGAAATTCTTCATCAAACGTCGGGATTGAGGTAGGTCCTTTTTGTTGTTATCCGCATTTACATTTATATAGCATATGTTGGGAAATGAGTCTATTTTCTTGAGTTCATATGTCTGTTGTGGTATGCTCCAAGCCATAAGAATTTTTTGTCCATAACAAAATTGGCGACTCCGCTAGGGAGAAGCCTCCATTTGGGGTCTTTTGGGAAATTTTTCCTTGTTTTGATTCTCTATTCTTTTGGGTTTATGTGTCGCTGGTAGGTTGTCAGGTCCTTATAGAAAAATCATGAGTTTCTTGGCCTTTTTTCACTCATTTTTTGGTCACTTATCTCGCCCTGTACGCGAGTTTGTTGTGGTTCACCCACATGTACACGCCACTGTTAGTTAACTAGCCTGTGTACGTATGCTACTGTTCATTCAACAGTGCATATAGATCCGGTTTAACCTTGTTTATGGTGTTTGGTTGATGTTGGGTGAGTTATGGGTGTTCCTGGGCCTATGTCCTGACTGTCTCTTGCCCTTTTAGTGACTGGAAACTCCTCTTTCTTTGTTTTTTGAGAAATTGGTTTTCTAACCATTTTTATTTTTTATAGCTCATTGGCTTAGCTGAGTCTTGCTTTTTGGGGTTTGTTGGGTTATCTGCACTGCAGTCTTTGCATTCTTTTTCTGAAAAATATTGATTCTAGTTGCATTTTCATTCATTTATATTGAAAAAATACAAAAAAAAATGCTTTTTGTACTTGCATTTTGCATTGTAGTGCTTGTGACTTCATTAGGGTTTGATTGAGCATGAAATATTATAGAGAGATTGCATTTTATTTCTGAAAAGAGACTTTAGTTTGACTGTCATTTAGTGGCATACATTTTTCTATTGGTAGATGAGTCTAGTGTTTGCGAGTGTGCATATTATTGAGTCATTTCATATCACTAGTTTCATGACCATGTTCCTTTGATTAATCATAGCCAATAAAATTAACGCTTAATTAAAATCGATTAGAACAATTTGTGAAAGGAGTAATGAGTGAAATCTTAGGGGTGTTTCCCCATCCCTGTTACACCATATTTTGTCACCTTGTGAGCATTTATACTCCTTGGCCTCCCTTACCTATTTATAGACTCAAAACCATAATTGTGGTTCTCCTTGAACCCATTTTTCCCTATTTTTTCTCATGTACGCAAGTTACTTCAATATACCTCGCGTATATGCACGTTGAATCACTACAGCCCGCGTACATCGACTTTTTGGTAAATAAAAGTAAAAACTCTATTTTTCACTCCAAAAGTGGCCATTGTGACCTTTGGCCCTCCATGTATCTTGAAGCAACTCGATTCGACCTTTCACTTGCCTTTTGGAGGGTTATATATTGAGCTATTGTGGTGCATGGAAGGAGGAGAAAGAGAAGAGCATTGAACCTCTATCGAAATTTTTTCTTGCTTGAGTCTACATCCATTGATCCTAGTTGTTGTGAACCATTTATGTTCACGTCCCAAACTCTTTCATATCTTGTGAAGGATGCATTCTTTTGTTCATGAGTTTTCCATTGTATGGGGGATTGAAGTGGTGGAGGTATAAGTGGAGGGACCTAGTTCTTGGTTCATATAAGTTGCCGACACGAGGTTGTATCTTGTACTTCTTGTTCATATTAATAAAAACTCATTTTCTCATCCATTTATATTGTGAATGATCATTTATTATCATTGGGTACATTTGCTTATATATATCATGGATTCTGCTATTGTATATGCTAACATCTTTTATATATCATATGCACTTGTTTGTGTTTATTATTGAGAGTAAGCTGCAGGTTCAAGTTTTGTGATTCGAAAGATCAACGAAATTCTTCATCGAACGTCCGAATTGAGGTAGGTCCTTTTTGTTGTTATCTGCATTTACATTTATATAGCATATGTTGGGAAATGATTCTATTTTCTTGAGTTCATATGTCTGTTGTGGTATGCCCCAAGCCATAAGAATTTTTCCTCCATAACAAAATTGACGACTCCGCTGGGGAGAAGCCTCCATTTGGGGTCTTTTGGGCATTCTTTCCTTATTTTGATTCTCTGTTCTTTTGGGTTTCTGTGTCACTCGGACGTTGTCAGGTCCTTATAGAAAAATCATGAGTTTCTTAGCCTTTTTTCACTCATTTTTTGGTCAGTTATCCCGCCCTGTACGCGAGTTTGTTGTGGTTTACCCATGTGTACACGCCACTGTTAGTTAACTAGCCCACGTACGTATTCTACTATTCATTCAAAAGTACGTATAAATCCAGTTTAACCTTGTTTATGGTGTTTGGTTGATGTTGGGTGAATTATGCATGTTCCTGGGCCTATGTCCTGATTGTCTCATTCCCTTTTAGTGACTGGAAGCTCCTTATAACACCCCATATTTTGATTAGGCATATTTATGAGTTAGACACACTATACTTTATTTTCTTATTATCTGTTGAACTCAGCTTTACTAAGTAAACTATATTACGACATGATGGACCCGATTATATGATGTTACTATGTTTTATGATTTCACTATGATTATGATGTTACTATGTTTTATGATTTCACTATGATTATGATGTTAATATGTTATGTGGTTACGATGTCATGATTATCATAGGATTCCTTTATTTTACAATTACAGTATATGTTTATATGTTTTCATTAATGAGATGTGAAATATATGATGCAGTACGTAGATACCATCTTATGATATGATTTATTGATGTGTTATATTTCATATGCATCTATGATGAACTAAAACTATTACAAGAAATAAAATGATGTTGATAATATGGATCGTTTGGCGATCGATGGGAAACACTTTCTATGAAATGTGTATTTCATGAAATACAAACCTACAGAGCACAAGGGCTATAGGATAGGCAGTTACTTGATCTGATATATGGGATGAGAACTTGTTCATACAGTAAAATCTTAGCAGCCAAAAATGATGATACGATGACATGAACTAATCATCTCGATAGCAACGCAATATGAGTTGATAAGGGTGTAGGCCCAGTATGTTGAGAGGGATGGATGTGTTTTCCACCCTATGTTTTCATGATACCCAAGGTCGTGGGAGGGCCACGATGAGACACGCTCCCCATGTTGTTGTGATGACTATGGTCGGATGCCTGCTAGGAGAGGATAGGTCCATTTTTCAGCCGACGCTATCGCTCTCAGGTTCTATGTGGTTAGGTTGGTGAGTCCGACATCCACTTTTGTACTTGCAGAGGAAGAATAGGGAGGATGCAAACGTAGGTTAGGATGGGAGGATATGTTAGTACTGATGAGGGTTGGGTTTACCTTGATTCTGAGTTAGTGGTAGTAGGAACCCTTCCTTGTACTTAATTGATTAAACTAATGTAAACATAAAGATACTGATGTGAAATCTTAAGGATTAATTGTTAAACAACTCAGGATGTAAAAGTATATATGTGCTTGTTTTGCATGCTTGGGGGATATTACTATTATTTAGTTAGTAGGTATGTATAGGTGGGAAGCTGGTTGTCTATAGTACATTTCTTATATGTGCATACGCTAGCCACGCATGCACACTTTGCACCTGTACGCTAGTATCGATATACAATACTTAACATCGAATAATTGGATAAGTTGTCATAAGTAAATATGTTAATTATGCATTGACTGAATTCGATTAATGAATATTAACTTATTAATTATATGTAAAACAAGTCAATTAAGCTATGTATTAATTGTATGTAAACATTGTAATAAGTAAATTAAGATAAGTGTTGTCAATATGAAATGTCATTGATAAACATAAACTTTGAAAAGTTGTATTGTTTAAGTGTTAATTGTGATTAAGTAAACCATTAAACGTACATTGTTTGTTGATAAAAATGTACTAGATTAGTGCTAGGGTACTTGGCAGTTAAACAAATAAATGTTGATATTGATATTTACCATCAGTTATTATTACTACATTAATTAGGATAACTATTAATTAATATTGTATGTGTATTGTTATGTTTAGTACTAAACTAAAATTACTAATAATGAATGTGTCCATTACACAAAATCATAAGTGAATATATGGAATTATTCAAAATAAATAAGTTAAAAATTATAAAGATGCTTGTTCGAAAACTTGATTTATGAATTATGTAAAGGTAGTATTTAATTATTAAAAAGGAACTAAGTAAATTAAGATAGGACTCCTTAAAATACAATAACAAAAAAAAGAACTGCCATGTCATTCAAGTGATCCGAAATTAGATTTGAAATTTAATCCAACAACCTCTTTGAAATTTAAAGAGTCAACATGATGACAATTTAATTATTACATTAATCAACATATTAAATAGATGATAGGGTTAATAATCGATCCACTGTCTCATGGAAGTCCTAAATTACACATTTCAAAAATAATTAAATGATGTACATTAAAAGCATTGAAACCAACCCAATTAGCCTTAACTATTGAACTGCTCGAGAAGACAGAATTTAAAGATATTCTATTTTATTCTATTTAGCTTGAATACGGGGAATGGAGGGTGGAGTGAGCTTAAGGTAAATGAAGGAGGAAAGGTATATAGGGAAGGGTAAAAGGATTAGAGGGGGACTTTTTTTGGAGGGAGGATATAGGGAGGAAAATTGAAGGTAGCAGAGGAGATATCTAAGTGAAGAAAGGAGTGGAGATCAGGGAAGTACTCCTCTCGGAATTATTGTTCATGAGCTCAGGGGCTTGGAAATCCTTTGATTTCCAAGGGCCAACAAGATAATGGCTAGTCGATAGGGTGGTTCATTCGATTGGTTGCTAAGATCTATGGATGAAAATCGGGAAGAAAATCTACAGCAAGCTACGGGACAATCTACAACCTTCGAGCAACTTCAGGAAACAGGTATTTTTCTTGTTAATTATTACATTAATCATATTTTAAACTTATGATAAAACATATATATATATATATATATATATATATATATATATATATATATATATATAATCATGTAAATGGAGATAGATATTATTTTACCTCTGGAATGTTGATGCAAATAACTAGAAAGAGAAAATACATCTATAATAATAGGAAAAATAGTAAATGATAAAATCATATTTTTATTTATTTATTCAGAAAAAAGCCTGTACAGAAAATTAGTTTAGAACCTTGTCAAAGTGCTTTGTCGGAAACCAGAGCACTACATTTGGTATCAGAGCCCTAGGCTCGAACACTTAGACCATAGGGCCTCTTCATCGCTAAAATTATCATACAAAAAAATTATAGTAGTGGATCTAAACATACAAACCTTAACGTACAAACCTCAGAACAAGAACCTTACAGTAAATTTCTTGTGCAAAGAGCTGTAAACTACATGCGCCAACACAAAAAAAAATTATCTACATAAAAAAAATTTGCCAGGTTAGATTTTGTTGTTAAAGGTTCCACTTAGGAGAATATGGGCTATTTTTAACCATAATGATATATTAGTTAATGGCATAGTAAAAAAAAGTGACAATCCTCTTGGTAAATTACAAACACAGAAATGTATATATTTATATATATATAATATTTATACCCTGGAAATGAAAAGAAAACTTATTCGATTCACTGCATAGAGAGATGGTATATTTATGTCCTCCCTGACTTTGGATGAGAATAATTAGCACTCGGTGCAGGGTCTTATTGCTTGAATAGGCCATAAGTAACCTACACAACCAGAGCATGTTAATATATTGACCAAATTTTAAATTACAAATAAAAGATATAATAACTATGAATATTTGTGGACTCAATGAGTACCAACTCACCTTTAATAAGAACCGACTCAGCTCTTGAGTGGATGCAGCTACACAAATTTGTTGGGTTTCCCATATTGGATCATAGAAAACAATCACATTTCACCTTACCATTTATTGAAATCAATCTTGAATTTACCCATAGGCCTGATCCATCTCCAATTGCAATAGTATATTATATTTGAGAACGGGTTGCTGAGACATAAAGGGAGCGTTGCTGGAAGTGGAGAAGTTACCACTTAGACTACTAGAGCAACAAAACTCACCAGGAGTCCTGAAAATCCTGTAAAAATTGCCCTTTTAATTTGGCATTAACTATTTCTACAACATTTTCAAGCGTCGACCTTCATACGTTCTCACTACCATCGCATTTGTTAACACCCAAAAATTGCTCACCATCTCATCTCCCTCATTACATGACTCATTTGTCTATATTTCCTACCATATTTGCCTCCAAAACCTTAAAAAACCATTAAAAAGCCTCGAAAAGGCCAAAAACCCCCTTTTCCCCCCAAATAATTTAAACCTCCTCCAAAAATAGCAAAAACCCTCTAAAAAGGGAATAAAAAATATAAAAAGGAGGAAAAAAGAAGCAAAAACCCTATACAATTGACCTAAACCATATGGTGCCCAAAACCATGGGTCAACACTCCACCACTAAAAAACCTATAAATAGGTGATGGAGGCTCCCCATTCCATATCCACAATCTTCCCTATCCTCACGCTACCAAAATCACTCTTGGAACCCTAGCTCTCCATTTGAGCTAATGTCCCACTTGAGTGCCCCTTTTGGCCCATCATCCAAACATTTTGGAGAAGGAGAAGGAACCCATTGGAGCATGGAAGCAGCCATCCTGGACTACTGCAAGAGCTCCACCAACCTCAACACTTGAGGTAAATTTAATAGAAAAGAAAAATCTTTATCATATTGTCATGTCTTGTTATTTCTATTAATGCTCATGCTAGGTTAAATTTTATATTGTTTTACTACTTTAATTTACTATTTATTGAACTGCTACTAAGGAGGCCCTTCTCCTTAGTAGGTGCTCATTTGCACAAGCTAGGGTGAAAACCCTAGCTACAGTTTTGGCGACTCCACTGTTGTTCCTTTGAATTTCTGGTTAAAAAATTTTACAAGTTTTTATTTTTTGCAAGTGTTTTTCTGTTTTCCCTGTTCGGCTGTGGCTTCGGCCAGTTGGGTTTTCCGTCGCAGATCACAGCTTTCGGCTGTCTTTCCGCGATCCAGATCGCGACTGTTTTCTCTTTTCCCGTGACCCGAGCGCATCCTTTTTCCTCTTTCCCGTGCTCCAGACCACAGTTTTTAGCCCCAGACCTGCGATCCGACCACGGCTTTCTGCCCCTTTGTCGCGCTCCAAAGCGCGCATTGTGGCCGTAAACTCGCGATCCGACCGCAGCTCTTCCCCCTTTAGCTGCGCCCCAAACCATTCCTATTGACCTCATAACTGCGATCCACCCGTAGGTTTCAGGCCTTTAGCCGCGCCCCAAAGCACGCATTTCGGCCATTGACCCACGATCCGACCGCAGGGTTCCGCCCTTTAGCCGCGCCCAAGCCTACGCCTTGTGGCCACATACCCATGATTCACCTACTGATTTTCCCCATACACATGTACCCTTATTGTAGGTTTCACCTGTACAGCCGCGCTCCAATCCACGCATTTCAGTCATAGACCCGCACTCTGTTTTCTGCATTTTTTACCCCTTTTTTGAACCCAGAACTTTGCTGCAATATTTTATGCACCTGCACAGCCACCTGTTCTGTCTGCAGCCATACTTACCTACAACCTTTTTCTACAGTTTGCTTTCTGTTCCATTTACATATTTTTTTAAGTTCAAGCATTTCAATTGAAAAAAGAAAATTTTGCATTACAAGTTTAATTTCTGCATTATTATTGTTGTCTAAAAGTTGCCCACCCCGTGGCACTTTTGATTGGGTTCATTACCTCACACGCACACACTCTGTCACCTAATTCAAGTGAGCCTTAAAATACTACTTGACACAACCAACATTCTTACCCCACTTGGGGAACACATAAGAATATTGTAATTAGGTAGGACATGGGGGATAGGCATCCAAATAACACCCCTCGGTTGCTTACACTTGAGACATAGTTGTTGTCCATTAGGGAACCAAAATCCCCTAGTATTTTTTGGCACGGTCACAACCAGTTTATCAGAGGGCCTCTCCCTTAGGAGGGTTGAAGTAGCCAGACTGGTTCTGGAGGCCTGAGTGGAATACCGCAATCCATTCAGTAACTGAAGGCTACCTACTCTTTGGTCTACGTGTGGTGATTCCTTTTAGGCCCACACAGTGATAGGACCGGAGATGCAGATTCACCTTTTCTGGACGTGTCATGAATGGGGTATCTTAGTTTCCTTTCTTCTAGGATTGTCTTACCCGGTTTCCCTCCCGGTAGGGGGATATCTTTAGCCATTTGGCTCTACTATCCATATTGACTGACTTGGATTTCATCACCTTGTAGAGGATGTCTGGTTGAGTCAGAATACTATTTAGCTAGGTGTTTGCATGCTCCCTTACCTCCCTTTGGTATAGCGAGTCCACTATTTTTATTTTTTAGGAAACCTGCTGCTTGTTGGTATTTTGACCATTGTTGTTGACGCTCCCCTTATTGTAGCATAGCTATTACAGTGAGTGTTTTGAGCTGGTTGTTTTCCTGAGTGCCATATTTTTTGCGCTCTCCTTCTGCACACTCGGTTGCATTAGGGTTTTTGAGCTATTTATCACTCAACACAACTCCCAGATACTTGACACCATCTGTCACCATTGAGTCCCCGAGACATTCTCAGTGCCTCTAGAGCGAGCACCCGCAGCACAGTTCACTTGACATCACCCGTCATAGACGTAGAGCTTCATCACTCAACTCCACTCGTCGATGACATAGAGCTTCATCCCCCAACCCTGACGCCCCTTATTTTACATCTGATTCTGAGGAAGAGTCTGAGAACCCCACTTATACTGCACCAACCAGCCCCATGGCTAGCATGACTTCCAACCCTTTCTTTGTAGGGACCATTGGTGGAGCGTCTACCACCACCCCAGATACAACACTCGCTTTAGGTATGCCCTCAATGGGGCCCACACACACCATTCCGGTCACTGTGCCAATTCCAGTGGCTAGCATACCCAACCCAACTCCACCAGTGACTCACGCTACCCTTGGCGGCGCAGGACCTTCCCACACCATTTTTGTTCCTCCACCTAGGGGCAACGTCCCCAACCTGAACCCAGCCCCTACACTTGGGGGCATTGGCCCCAATGTGGCCACGACCACCAGTATGTCACATCCTTCTACTAGTTTTCCATTCATGGCTAGTCTCAACCTTCCTGACCTGGCCAGACTAACCAATGATCCCATCAGAAATGACCCGGCGTGGCCTCACATGCCCACTAAGCTCCCATTAGACATCCCTAAGTTTGAGGGAAAGGCAGGTGAAGACCCCTAGAACCATATTATGTCCTTCCATCTATGGTGTTCTTCCAACTCCATAGTGGACGACTCTGTCTGCCTCCATCTGTTACAACGCACTCTCACTGGATCTACAGCCAAATGGTACATCGAGCAGCCCCATGGGACCCATGCCACCTTTACTTCCCTCACCTTGACCTTCCTGTATTTCTTTCAGTTACATGTCCGCTATGATGCAGGAGTTTAGATCCTACTATCTTGCAGACAGAATACGGCCACCCACATCACTGACCACATTAATGAGTGGCATTGACGCCGAAGCCTGTGCAAAATCAAGTTAGACGACCGTATCTTCTTAGATTGGTTTCTAAAATCTCTCCTTCCTGTCATTACCAAGGATGTGGCATCCGAGCAACCCCAGTCCGAGGAAGAGGCCATCCTCAAAACCCAACAATTTGACCTTATTTACACCCAGTCTAGTTATCTATATACCATTATACCCGACGCCCCCTGCGGCAATTCCTCCCGCAATGACGCGCCAGGAGCATTCCATGCCACCGATGGCATCATTGGCTGTATCTCATCGCATAACCAGCCCTTTTCCATAACACGTACTGGTACTAGCCCCGACCTTTCGCGGGCTACATCCAACTCTGGAGCAACCAATTCGTATGCTCCCATGGCCCATAACCACCATTCCCATGGACCCTCATGTCCACCTCAGTGCTTCGACCATGCATCCCCCGCTTACATCCCCTCGGTCGCACCTCAACCATATTATCACCCGTAGGTCGTGCAAGCTCCTGTATCCTCTTAAGCCCCCCTTGCTTATTATCCGCCACAAGAAGCACCTGCGACAAACCCACAACCCATCACACAAACGTATCAGCAACCCCCACAAGGTTCAGCCCCTGCACCGCCTCCACCCACTTATTATCCACCACAGCCTACTCCCGCACCTGCACAACCCCAGAACCCACCTGCCGCCCAAGGGCAAGTGTATGCACAAGAAAATCCGCAGCAAAACCAATATAACCAACGCCAACAAGGCCAGCAAAACCGCGGCAAAGGACATAACCGCGGGAACAACCCCCCTCCAGACTAAGGCGGCCAGCCACCTAATCCCCCCAACAATAATAACGCGGCACCTGCCAACCAAAACCCCGATAGGCTTCCCAAACAAGCTAAAAACCCTAATTTGCAAATGAACCATCCTTGTTCTATTTGCGGGGTCTATGGCCATTACACACACGCTTTCCCACATTGAGGGGGTCTTGTAACATGAGTAATTCTTTCAACCCAACTATTGCAGCAGAGAAGCCCAAGCTAGTTTCCTCACTTCAAGTTTGACCTGTACATAAAATAATAATAATAATAATAAAAGCAATAATCAATCTAGCAAGTGGCGAGGGTCCTGCTCAACAACTTCAAAGCAATCGATGTCGTCCTGCCTATCATAATGCAACGTGGTGAAATGCTAATCTTAATTAATGACAAATTAAAAAATTTTGCTCCAATGAGAATAATGATGCCTTCGACAAAATCAAAACAATGTTTTGCTAATCCCTGTGATAAATTGAAAATATAAAAGATGGTGTTTCCCACCAGCCAACCCATTAGATGGTAAATTTGGTAACATAGTTAATATGTTATTTCTGTTAAATCTACAAAACTATAATTAAAGGAGATGCATAATGAGAAACATCCATGTAAATTTCATAATAGCATTAATCTACTATGGGTGTTGCAGCTATGCCTCATTATGAGCTTATTAGCTGGTGTTGTTATTTTTATTTTTTTTAAACTCACTATATTAAATAATAAAAATATTTCACCTTGTAAGAACACAGATGAAAGGGGGTGAGGAGCGTTTTCATGCTTACAGTATTTGCACTTGGAACAGCTAGCTTATCGTGCTTCGCTTGCCTCTTTATCTTCCCTTTTTGTAGTGCGGGTTCCAATAATTATACATAGAAGGATGAGATACTTGACAATGCAAGTATGTTCACACATCGCAATCCCAATCAGCCATAGATGACTAGTTCCTCCATATTGAGCTAATAATTGGCTCAATTACATAAGGAAGTGTTGCGCAGAAGATGAGACCGAAAACCCTATCGATGCTCCTCCTACCTTGGGCTTCTCTACAAGCCACCTGAAATCGGCCACAATAAGAATTTTACCCTTATTCAAACATTGTTCCACCATTTCGTCCAATTCCCTGAACTTCATAGCAAGGTGGTCTTCATTTTGTTTCCTGAAGAGAAGGTATATATCTCTACTTCAATGGAAACGATCTGAAGTTGGGCTGGGATTTCAACGTACCAATCCAACCGTCGAGATGAGCGTTTAAGCCATAAGCCCTAAAAACTAGCGAATTGTATGTGTTGAGTGAGGCTACAGAGTTGTCCTCGCACCACCAGCCGAATGGGAGACCAAGACCGCGCACGTGAGGACTAAGCCTCTTTTGAGGATGAAGCTAAGGCTTGCATGCGGCCCACGTGGCTTGCATGCATCCAAGGGCCCCCTCATGGCTCCCTAGGGTTGATTGGGTGATGGTGAGGTGAAGGATGGTGTGGGCCTTAGTGTGGGCTAGGGCGTGGGAGATAGTTGATGCGCGTGATCAGAGAACAACAGCATTGGATGGTGATAGGGGGACTTGACGGTGGTATTTGGAGCATGTCGTGTGGCCATCATGGGTGCCCCTCTTTGCATGGGGAAAGGATTAGGGGTTCAGTGTTCGGAAGCCCCCCGAATCTAGGCCTCTCGTTGTCGCTCACATTGCAATCCACTCGCAAAAACTTTTACCTTAGTGCATATGCACTCCATTGATTTATATCAGTTGCAGAAACCACAGTTGTTGCTAAGATTAGTTATCAGGCGTTTACATTTCCCAAATGGAGGTCTGTAATATGATGGCAAGAAATTTTGAAGGTTATCATTTTGAAGAAGTCTATTTTGAATTGATTCCGATGCTTTCAAAGTTTTGATTTGCACCTAGTAGCTATGAATCATGCCACAAATCTTGGGGCTTCAGATATAGCTTATTAGAATAAGCCACAATGTATTTCTTCTTTTATTTCCTTTTGTGCATTATTGTGATTGTTGCTAGTGGAGTTTTATGATTTGTTTCTTGAACTGATTTCCTGCATTGCTAAATCATTTTTCTTAATATTTCTCTTTGTGATATGATATACTTGTGATATGCAAATATTCTTGGATTAAATATGAACATGACATCAAAACATAACTCAATCTAGGTATGTTGTGTATTTATGAGACTTATTATTCCAATCAATGTTCCACCAAAATATATATATATAATAATAAATAAATAAAGGATTAATTAATGTAGTTGGTACCTAGAAACGAGTGTAAATTAATAAATAAAAATGGATTAATTAATGCAGTTTCGTACCTAGAAATGAGTGTAAATTTCACATATTACTTATTCTAGGATTGTAATATCCCAATTGATCATACACGTACACCCCTTCTTACCTACTCATTATTTTTATTTCTTTCATAACCTCCAAATCTTGTCACCGTTTATCGTCAATTATCATTCTTAATATTTATTAAGAGGTGTGAATTATTTATATAAGCTCATATTGATTAAATAATCTTAAGACCATGGCATCCCATCATTTATCTATAAAGCTCTTAGTGGAACATATCATCTACAAATTCCATGATAAAACATGAAAGACAATAACCCCTATATTCTTGATGTACTTCGAAGTCAATTAATTAAGATGGCTTCCTACCTAAGTTTACCTAAGCTTAACCTAGTTATGCATACACTAAATGTAATATCCCTTATACATAATATTGTCTCTGCTTTCACTTAAGGGGTTGTGAATTGATGCTTCAACAATTTGAGTGATGTGTTTATTTTGAATTTAACTTTGGTATATGTATATATATACTTTTCTCTTAAGAAACATAAGTGATACATGAACACTTGAACCCTTATTATACCAACCCTTAAGATATCATTGAAGATATAAAAACATTTATTGCAACTAGGGAAGTTATGTTAATCCCATAAAATAATTTAATGTTAAATTGATTATGATGAATAAGACTAAGGTATGATTGACAATGTAGAAGTCTTGCCATACCATATAGTTGTATAATGTATCTCCGAAGAGGTAGCAGGATGGGATTCATGAGGATCAGGAGTCAACTGACGAGATTCACGAGGATGTGGAGTCAACGATACTATTAGCATATTTAATCAATACTATAAGGATAGAAGGGGTCTATATGTAAAAGGAAACCATAAGTATTTGGCTATAAGATGAGACTTGTGTAGGTACTACACAAGGTAATTTTGACGAAGTAAGACCAATTGTGCATATAAGAGGTGATATGTAATATAAGAATACATATCATGAGATAAAAATAACATTACATAGTATTGAACTATTGATTGTGGATACTATGTTTAATGGGGATCAAGGATTTCTCGTCTATGTATACCATTAATACCATATCATGAAAAGAAAAGAAAAGGGGGGACATAAATTAAGAATAAGATGACCACCATAATTTGGGATATTGTTTAAATTCTAGATAAGATAGGGTGATAGTTGAAATTCCAGTGTAACTTTATTTTAATTAATAAGGTTTAAAACGGGGAAACAAATTTTTGGCTAGGGGTTCGACGAACGAGATTGTGCTTTAAAACGAGATGTCTATATGAAACACAATAAGGGTTTAAACCAATGAGAGAAACATGTACTGGCATTAACTAAATTATGAGTGGTAATAAAATTAGAAATATAAAATAGAAGAATGAAGAACGCAATGGCATTAACAGTTGTATGAAGAATGCATAGATTCGTAATAGATTGAAACTCTTGGTGAATGAGAGGGGTTTTTATTCTAGATAAGAGTGACATTGTAAGGAAATTAGAAACATAAAATAGAATGGTATATCATAACACTCATGGGTTAGAGTTATATATATATATATATATATAAAGTTTGTTCAATACTATGTAAATAAAAAAAATGTTAAGAAGAGTTAAACTAGATGGTAACAAATGCAAGGGTAATAACAATACTTTGGAAGTAAATAAATGTCGTACATAATTCAAGACTTAGGTCTTCCTATAAATCACCATGTGGAACAGTATCAAAATTGATAAGTGTAATAACTGCGTAGTAAAAAAATATTTCAAGGGACATGGAAGAGATTGGACCAACCTCATACACAAATACTAAACAAAACATAACACCTTCAGTGTGATAAAATGAGTAAATTTTATGGACTTCGTTAGCCCTAATCAAGAGGAGGTCCAATGGGGGAAAGTATAGCACATGTTCTATTACACAAGAAGATGCAAATACCATGCATCATTATTTTTCCCACACTATCTTAACTATAACTTCGAGACGAAGTTTCTTGAAGGGTGGGTGTATGTAACACCCCATATTTTGATTAGGCATATTTATCAGTTAGACACACTATACTTTATTTTCTTATTATCTTCTAAACTCAGCTAGACTGAGTAAACTATATTACGACATGATGGACCCGATTATATGATGTTACTATGTTTTATGATTTCACTATGATTATGATGTTAATATGTTATGTGGTTACGATGTCATGATTATCATATGATTCCTTTATTTTATGATTACAGTATATGTTTATATGTTTTCATTAATGAGATGTGAAATATATGATGCAGTATGTGGATACCATCTTATGATATGATTTATTGACGTGTTATATGTCATATGCATCTATGATGAACTAAAACTATTACAAGAAATAAAATGATGTTGATAATATGGATCAATTGGCGATCGATGGGAAATACTTTCTATGAAATGTGTAGTTAGAGAAATACTAACCTACAGGGCACAAGGGCTATGGGATAGCCAAATACTTGATCCGATATATGGGATGAGAACTTGTTCATACAGTAAAACCTTAGCAACCAAAAATGATGATACGATGACATGAACTAATAATCTCAATAGCAATGAAATATGAGTTGATAAGGGCGTAGGCCCAGTATGTTGAGAGGGATGGATGTGTTTCCCACCCTATGTTTCCATGATACCCGAGGTCATGGGAGGGTCGTGCTGAGACACGCTCCCCATGTTGTTGTGATGACGATGGTCAGATTCCTGCTAGGAGAGGATAGGTCCGTTGTTCAGCCGACGTTGTCGCTCTCAGGTTCTATGTGGTTAGGTCGGTGAGTCCAACATCCACTTTTGTACTAGCAAAGGAAGGATAGGGAGGATGCGGGCGTAGGTTAGGATGGGAGGATATGTTAGTTAGTATTGTTGAGGGTTGGGTTTACCTTGATTCTGAGTTAGTGGTAGTAGGAACCCTTCCTTGTACTTAATTGATTAAACTAATGTAAACATAAAGATAATGATGTGAAATCTTAAAGGATTAATTGTTAAACAACTCAGGATGTAAAAGTATATATGTGCTTGTTTTGCATGCTTGGGGGAGATTAATATTATTTAATTAGTAGGTATGTATAGGTGGGAAGTTGGTTGTCTATAGTACATTTCTGATCTGTGCATACGTTGGCCACACATGCACACTTTGCACCTGTACGCTAGTATCGATATACAATACTTAACATCGAATAATTGGATAAGTTGTCACAAGTAAATATGTTAATTATGCATTAACTGAATTCGATTAATGAATATTAACTTATTAATTATGTGTAAAACAAGTCAATTAAGCTATGTATTAATTGTATGTAAACATTGTTATAAGTAAATTCAGATAAGTGTTGTCAATATGAAATGTCATTGATAAACATAAACTTTGGAAGTTGTATTGTTTAACTTTTAATTGTGATTAAGTAAACCATTAAACGTACATTGTTTGTTGATAAAAATGTACTAGATTAGTGCTAGGGTTCTTAGCAGTTAAACAAATAAATGTTGATATTGATATTTACCATTAGTTATTATTACTACATTAATTAGGATAATTATTAATTAATATTGTATGTGTATTGTTATGTTTAGTACTAAACTAAAATTACTAATAATGAATGTGTCCATTACACAAAATCATAAGTGAATATATGGAATTATTCAAAATAAATAAGTTAAAAATTATAAAGATGCTTGTTCGAAAACTTGATTTATGAATTATGTAAAGGTAGTATTTAATTATTAAAAAGGAACTAAGTAAATTAAGATAGGACTCCTTAAAATATAATAACAAAAAAAAGAACTTCCATGTGATTCAAGTGATCCGAAATTAGATTTGAAATTTAATCCAACAACCTCTTTGAAATTTAAAGAGTCAACATGATGACAATTTAATTATTATCTTAATCAACATATTAAATAGATGATAGGGTTAATAATCGATCCACCATCTCATGGAAGTCCTAAATTACACATTTCAGGAATCATTAAATGATGTACATTAAAAGCATTGAAACCAACCCAATTAGACTTAACTATTGAACTACTCGAGAAGAACAAAATTTAAAGATATTATATTTTATTCTATTCAGTTTGAATACGGGGAATGGAGGGTGGTGGAGTGAGCCTGAAGATAAATGGAGGAAAGATATATAGGGAAGGGTAAAAGGATTAGAGGGGGAATTTTTTTGGAGGGAGGATATTGGGAGGAAATTTGAAGGTAGTAGAGGAGAGATCTAAGTGAAGAAAGGAGTGGAGATCAGGGAAGTACTGCTCTCGGGATTATCAGTTCGTGATCTCGGGGGCATGGAAATCCTTTGATTTCCAAGGGCTAGCAAGATAATAGCTAGTCGGTAGGGTGGTTCATTCGATTGGTTGCTAATCTCTACGGACGAAAAATCGGGAAGGAAATCTACAGTAAGCTACGGGACAATCTACAACCTTCAAGCACCTTCAAGAAACAGGTATTTTCCTTGTTAATTATTACATTAATCATCTTTTAAACTTATGCTAAAACATATATATATATATATATATATATATATATATATATATGCTTAATCATGTAAATGGAACTAGATATTATTTTACCTCTAGAATGTTGATGCAAATAACTAGAAAGAGAAAATACATCTATAATAATAGGAAAAATAGTAAACGATTAAATAATATTTTTATTTATTTATTTAGAAACAAGCCTGTACAGAAAATTAGTTTAGAACCTTGTCAAAGTGCTCTGTCAGAAACCAGAGCACTACACTCCTCTTTCTTTGTTTTTTGAGAAATTGGTTTTCTAACCATTTTTATTTTTTAATAGCTCATTGGCTTAGTTGAGTCTTTCTTTTGGGGGTTTGTTGGGTTATCTACACTCCATTCTCCGCATTCATTTTCTGAAAAGCATTGATTCATCAGTAATCTCTTCATCATTCTACCAGCATGTCTTCATTCTGTCCATCAATTAGTTGCCTCAGTTTAACCCAGAATAAAAGATAGAAAGAGAGATTGTTTTACTGCTCCACCTATTGCTACTCCTTCACCAAAAACTATCCTCATCTTCTTGACCCCCGAGATCATACCTCTCCTCTATCTCCCAAATTCTCCACACTCACCACAAAAAAAACACAACCATCTTGTTCTTCATTGCACCGAGTGGAACGAGGTGCTCTACAGCCCAGTATGGGGAAGATGTTGTAATGTGTATGTAGCGTTACATGTAGCGTTACATCTAATAATTGCACCGAGTGGAATGTGGTGCTCTACAGCCCAGTATGGGGGAGATGTTGTAGACATGTAGCGTTACATCTAATAAAACATAAAAAGTAATTTTTTTAATTAAAAAAATTCATTTTGGATCATAAAATAAAAAATTATGGGAAGTATTTTTAAAAAATCCATTTTGGTTCATAAAATAAAATATTATGAAAAGTAATTAAAAAATAGATGTTCATTTATAAAATAAAAACTTAAAATTTAAACCTGGATCTATAAATCAAGAGAGATCAAATTTCTTGAATTTAAATTTAAAAAAAGAAATACACCTCAAGAAATTGGATCCCTCTCAGTGCTTGATAGATACGGGTTTAAGATGGATCTATGCTGGTTTATACTTCTCCTTTCCATGTATTTAGGAGGTCGACTTGTCTTTTTGTTTTTATTAATTCAAATAAGTCAAATGATATTTGTATTTCCATGTTATCCTTAACCAATAAAAATACATATCTTTTCCACATCATCATGGTCTTTATGCCTGCATGGTCTCCACCCTTATGCCCTCAAGGACCCATAATGTATTCCTACAATGGTCATATGAAATGATATTTATGTTTGTAATGTATGCCTGAGATGATATTTATGTTTGTAATGTATTCGTTCTTGCTCAAAGTTTGTACATTTTTCATTTTTAGAGATGTCATTATAGCACATGTATACGTTTCTAATGATTTTTTATTTTTATTTTTTTATTGCAGTGACGACCATGGATGCACATAGAGACATTCAGAGGCTTGGAGAAATTCGAACCTCAATTACTATTGTTGATGATAGGCATTTTATGCTTGCATCCAGATTGGATGCAATGATAGAGACCTTTAGTAGGTCTAATGGTGCACTGCAAGATATTTCCACATTCAGAGAAAGAAAGAGGCAACAATATGAGGATGGACTTAGCTACAAAGAAGTTAAGAAGTTTAAAATCTCAAAACAGCATATCTTTTCCCTCTTTAGAGATCCACGAACGGGTGAAATACCGAATGCAAACAAAAGGCACATTTCTATCGAGCGGTGTACATATCAACCATTCATAGATAACTGGATAGACCGATGGTACATGGTGTTTGATGCACCACCACACAACAACAGGGAAATGCCTCTATATTTTCTGAGAAAGATGTATGCAGAATTTGTGATGGGGAAGCATGTTAACTATTTTGATATCTTGGAGTACCAAGGCATTGGAATGGGGATGCCTTAGCAACATCCCAGTGCGAGGCACATAGATCCCAATCACCCAGTACCTCCACCTCGTAGGTAGCTACCCAGGCCAGATGTGCCTCCTGCACATCAGTTGGTCCCAAAGACACGGGAGTCATTCCTACAGTTGGCACAAGCGACTGTTCGCCATAGCACGTATATTCAAGGTACATACTAGGTAAGGCCATCAGAGCCACCATATATGGGTGGAGTAGAGCCACCAACTGTCGGTGGGGTAGATCCACCACCTCCCGGTGGGGTAGATCCACTACCTCCCTGTGGGGTAGATCCACCACCTTCTAGTGGTCGAGGATCATCTAGTGGTGGCACTAGACCTACACATCATGAGCATAGACGAGATCCCCACCCATGCACAGTATGCGGCCATCCTTGCTTTGGTCCTGTCCAAACAGATGATACCTTTACTAGGTATTTTACACAGGTAAGTAAGTGGTTAACAATTTAGTGTCATTTGTAAATTATTTTTCCTTACTATACACATTATATATATTGCTATCATTTTCAATGATTTTAAAACTTGTAGTTGCTACAAGAAGGGCACAAGGTTGAAGACCTTTGCACTGATGTTGTAGAGCATAGTCCAGATGTCACATCCCCATCTTGACCCTATTGCATGAAAATTGTAAATGATGTAATATTGTTATAAAATCATGGTGAGTAGATCAAGGCCAAGGCCCTGCCATCAATTTATTGATGCATATGGTTTGTGTGCTAGCCACGCACATTGGAATTCAACCATCATGTAAATATGCATTTTAATAAAATACCCACAACTAGCTATGCAATGCAACAAGATATGGGGGCATGATTTTACAAGGAATTGGGAGCGAAACATTCAAACCTTTGAGCCAATCAAGTCAAGCCAAATGTCAATGAGAGAACCCATTAATCCTCAACTACCCATGTTGAATTTTCTACCCAATCATTCATTTCTCCCAAGATTTGGTTGAGGTATTTAATGCCTTGGGGAATGGGAGGTATGGTTGTCCAAATTCAAGTATGGGAAAGCCACCCTTCATGGAAAATCGTGTTTTGCTTCTTGGGAAAGAAAAGATCCATTAATTGCTCCCCAAGCCATTATCCATCAACCAGTTTTGTCCCTCACGAGTTTGGAGCTCCCTGGGCGTTTTCCTCCATAGTTTTTCTATGTTTTCCCTCATTCTCAGTTGGGAGAAGGGCGTTTTTGTGTTATATACCAGTTGGGAAGAAAGGGGAAATCGATTTGGGGTCTATAAAGGCTGGTTTGTCCCATTGAATGCATATATATCTATGGGAGAAATCATTTTCTTCCCTATGGTTGAATTTCCCTCTCCCAATCCGATTTTGGGGTGTCCACGATTTGGGGAAAACCTATGGCCAACTTGTTTGTAAATCCCATTGTTAAGCATGTGTAACCATGCCCAATGATTGTGCTTGCTGTGGAATGGATTGGATTGGATTGGATGCAGTGATTATTTGGCTGTGTATGGGTATGAATGTCCCATTTTCCTTATATAAATCATGCCCAACTCGAGAGTGGTCTCTGAGTGCTTAAAGAATACAGGCTCGGAAGAGACCTATGTTTGGGCGGAACATTGCAGCGACATACCTAATTGCTTGGGACAATTGCACAATGAAGATAAGTATTTGATGTGTATTTACTTCTGCAATGTTTAATTTGATGATTATTTTGATATGTTGGATGAGCATGAATTGTGTGTGGATGATGTTTTAATTCTGTTGTGAATGCTTGTTTGATTTGTTTGCATCTGCACACTTTTTTTTTTACTTGTATGAATCTAATGAATGGGCTGAGTTTATGTAAAATCCCAGATATTGGTATCATGTTCCCTTCCATGCATTGGGTCCACGGGAGGGGACATGACAGAATGGTATCAAAGCGATGGTTGCAACATTGGGCCTACATGGGCCAACTTGAACAACATGCAGAGGTAAGTATGCTTCCTGCTCAGCAGTGATCATTAGGAAAAATTTCAAATTTTCAAATTTTTCTAAGTGTTTCTGAGTTTTCCGCCAAGAATGTGCCGACAAATATCGTCGAGTTGCGCCGATGAGATTGCAGCGATGCGTTTCGGAGAATCTTGCCGAGTTGCGCCGACAAATTTTGCAGAAGTGCCAGGGAGAAAGAATGAAAATTTTCAATTTTTTTCTAAGTATTTTTTTTTAAATTTCTAAGTGTTTTTGTTTGGTTGTGCCGACGCGTTTCGAAAAGTCTCATGGAGTTGAGCCGATGCGTTTCGGATAAACTCGCTGAGTGGCGCCGACAAGACTGTGGCAAAGAGGTCGCGAAGTTTGCGGAGTTTTGCGATACGTTTTGGTGAAACTCGCTAAGTGGAGCTGACACGATCGACGAATTTGGCTGAGTTGCGCCGACAAAGTTGCGGAAGTGCCCGAGGAGCCTGAGGAAAGGAAGAAAATTTCAAAGAAAAATTTCAATTTTTTTCTAAGTGTTTTTCGGCGTCAAAAGAGGAAATTTCGGCAGAACTCGGTGAGTTGCTCTGAAACGGTTTGAAGGAGATATATGAGTTCACCAATCGGAAGAACTCGAGGATTTGCTCCGAAACATATCGGAGGAGATAGATGAGTTCACTGATTGACAGAACTCAGTGAGTTTCTCTAAAACAGGTCGGAGGAGAATTCACAAGTCCGTCGAAACAGGGAAATATGAGCAGTTTCCAGGGTGAATTTCAAGTGCCCGAAAGTTGAAAAATGGAATTGAACTTACGCACCATATTGCGCAAAATGGAAAGAATTACAACAACAACAAAAAACGAGGGCACTTCCCTCAACCCGCCCTGTAGTGGCAAAAGCCACAAGGGGGAAAGCCCCCTTGACCCCCATGATTCCCCGGAGACAGTCTTTAAATGTATGAAAGGAATTCTCTATGCATGCTTGGAGTGTGCACTATGAATCGCATAAAGGGGGTTGTGGAATCAATATCCATTATGGAGAATGAAAGAGGGAATTTTCTCACCTTGAACTATTTATGTTTTCAGCATAAGAAGTGTATGCTTAGAAAATAGCAAGTAGAAATGTTTTACATACATATTGAATCACTACTTGGTGAGAAATCATAACTAATGAATCCTTGTGTGCTTGGTAGGGAAGCCAAGAAAAGGATCAGCTATGATGTGGAGGAGGAACTCCATGTCATGATGAGGAATTGGAAAGGGAGAATTCCTTAACTCCTCTCTTGCTATTATATTTATATTTCCCAAGTTTTATATACTGAAAATTATGGCATAGGGATGCTGGAAATGCAAGAGAATAGCAGAGTAAATTCATATGAATTAGCGGGCATGATTAAAGAGTCATTGCATAGTGCGTGTGAATTGCTTATGCATGAGCATGATGTTGCATATGGGTTAAGGTAGTGAAGTCACACATGCAATAGCCCATTAATGGTATTGCTTATGGTTGATGACAACTAATGTTGTAGGAATCAGACCATAGAAGCATGATTGAAAATGCAAGAGATTGGATAAATGAAGTGAATATGCACTAGTTGGAATACTAATAGACATTGCACAGTACATGTGAAAATGTTTTTGCATATATATATATGATATTTCATATTGGTAAAATAGTGAGGTTTTACATATGCATTGAGCCACTCAAGATAATTATTGTGGTTGTTAATAATTAGTTGTGTTCGCATTGGTTGTAGGACCAAAGACAACCGAAGCATGGCCAAATATGTGGATGATGTTGTTGTATATGACCAACAACCTTATGAGGAAATGATGGTGCAAAAAATATATGATCATGAGGTTGTAAAAAGGACTATGTAGCCTTGGTGAGAGGCCAACTGATCAGGTAACATCAAGCAATGTTAATAACAGCCATACAGGTAATGGTTATTTGCACTTAATTGCATGAACGTTGAAGAAGGATTTGGTAAGGTCTCTTCAACTATGTTTAAACTATGTTGATTTGGTTTGCATGTGGTATTGAGTGCCTGAATGTGAATGACAACCTACCGAGTATGGTGAGATGTGGGTAAGTAAAGGCAGGGATCCTTGCACCCTATAGTTTCTTAGAAACCTCAAGGCATTCATATGAAATTATATCATACCATTTGTGCATGTTGGTTGTGAGTTTAACAACCAAAGCAAGTGAGGACTTATGGACCTACCTTGGTAGTGAATGTTATGTGTGGTAATCATGGTTAGGCCATAATATGTTTGAATGCATAGTATTCATGAAATAATGCAAGGTTGCATTGAAGAGATGTGGATTAAAATATTTTGTAAATGTTGTGAATGTGTTTGCATATGTGTGGGTGCACATGTTGAGATTCCTTGTGTGAATGCACGGTTGTGATATAATATGTTTCAATGCAATTAGATAATCAATGAAATGGTGAACTATTGTTAATCCTGAGACCATTTCATGAGCTGCTATGAATGCAGGGGAACGATTGCATGAAGAAGGTAGACATGTTGAGGGGCTACCAGAGTGCTCTATTGGAAGGACAGAGTTGCATAGAAGGAATATGGATGTGAAGTAATGAGTATTTATAGTTTATTTAAATTGCATGGATAGTGTACCCGTGTCTTGCAATTTTATTATGATAATGATGCATATATAGATAGATAGATAGATATTTCATTGCATTTCAAATATTAACAGCTGAAAGTGTTTGAATTATTGAGCGTTATAATTCTGAGATCACTTCAGTGAGTGTTGTTGCAATGAAAAGATTATATGCATAGATGCTCACAATGTGTTTGGCTGATTGAAGTTCAAATTTCAAGTGGAAAAGTCTTGCGTATGGCAATGAGGATAAGTCCATAGTAAGGAACAGGATCTACCATGTATAAAATCCAAAGGTTATGAGAAGGTTCTCATGGTTGTAACTTATACATGAAGCAAATCTGAAAAAATTTTGGTTTAAGTTTATGAGAATAATATCATGGTTGCAAATCTTATTTCTGTAGGAAAACAAATTTATAAATTTCAGATTTGAAATTTTGATAATAATCGCTAATGATTGTTTGTCTTATATAAAATTGTGTCACGAGGACATTTTGTAGGTGGATGTTCATGTATGGTAGCCAGTGTAAAACCATAATGAACAGAGTGATACCACTTACGAGAGCCAAACAATATGAAAATGGCCTCATGGAGATATAATTGTAAATTCATGTTTGAATTTAATTACTAATGCCATTGAATGGTTATGAAACAATCGGATTTGAAGTTTATAGTTGAATGTTGTTGACTTTTTGGCTATTTGATAAGTGTGCCAGGAATACCATGTGTGATGGCCTGCAGAAGCCAAACTCCATGGGAAGGACCCCATGCTTTGAAAAGAGGTTTCAGGTGAAACGCCATAGTAAACTTTGACAATGTCTCAGTTGAACTGCATGTTGGTAAACCATGTGAGTGAGACAATAAAATTATGCCAAGAAGGAATGTGTGGGTTATGGAACGTGAAAAGATTGGAGTGGAAAACCAAAGAATTGTTGACTCGGAAAAGGGATCCCCCATTCTTCGCAAATGAAGAAAAGATACAGTTGTAAAACGGATGAGTATTCTGTGACCCTAACTAAGAATACACATGTCTGGTTATTAAATTTAATATGCAGAGCATGTTTTATTATTGTATTATTATTCACGACTGCTTGAGTATGATTAGGGCCTACATGACTCACATCAGAAAGGGATGCATACCTTTTGGGTGTTGGATTATGTTAGGGTTGTCAATATTGACTACACCCTGAGGGAATGGACACATTCCCGGTGTTTCAATACTTGATAGTGAATGTTATGAAATATGGCTACAATTTTAGAGCAGCAATACTGATGAGCTTGCTTATCCTTCTTGTGCTATCAGCTTACACAGATGCAATTTGGTGTTGCATGTTAAGAGGAAAAGTGAAGAAAGGGTACTCAAGAGGACTGTATGAGTAGTGGAAACCTTTGAGTGGGTATTGTGGGGCCATACTAGCCTGCAGTCAAGAAAGTCACCTAAAGAGTTCCTAAAGGGAACCGCCGGTTTGCACAAGAGAAGGAGTGCCATCCTTGTGTGGGTGAATAATTGTTATGCACATGAAGGGTTGTGACACATGTGAAATTCTTATGCAAGCCTAAGGCAGAGTGGTAAAGCCTTGACCTATAATGGTCGGTGGCACAGTTTCCTTCCATTGGCTAATGACCCAAACGGATGTGTTGCCTCGACAATGGAGAGGGCCAACCAGATATGGGACTGGTTGGGCACCACAAATGCTTGGTAAATCCAGTCGACATGAAGGTGTACTAGTTGGGCATTAACTACTTGATGTTGTGGAGTAGCATGTGTGCTGGCCAAACATCCAAGTCCATAGGCGATCCCAAGGCTTGCAAAGCAAAGCAGGACCCTGTGGACCAAAAAGGAAATGCGCAATACAGATAAGTATTCATTTTTCATTTAGTTCTTGTTTGGAATAATGAAGATTTCAGGTATAAGTGTTCTAATAGCTAAGCTGATACAATATTGTTTCTTTGTTGGAAACCTTGGTCATTGCAAGAAAGCAAGGATCCTGAAAGAACTATAAAATTCCTGGTAAACCAAAGCGTAATTGGTCGGGTGCTGTAAAATTCTTGGTAAACCAGAGAGTAATTGGTCGGGCGCTATAAATCCCTTGTAAATACAAAGAGTAACTGATGCTTGATAAATTCAGAATAGTTGGTGGGGGCATTAACCACTTTATGTTGACATTCATAAAACCAGTCGGCGTACTGGCCTGGCATTTCCATTCAAATGATTATGGAGTAGCCTGCATGCTAGCCCAACATTTGTTATTGTATCCATGGGAAATCCAATGCTTGTAAAGCAAAGAAGGAGCCTGTGGAATAAAGTGAAGACATCCAATACAGATACGTACTTGGTTATCTTGTAGCTTCTTGCTTATGAATATACATGTGTATATGAATTGTTTATGATTTCTTAAACTCTTGTTTAGAAATAAACCCTATGAGAATAAACTGAACATGTGAATTGATTCAATGTTTAAGTGTAGGTATTGTTGGAAGCAAGGACTATGAAGGCATCACAGGGATGCATGCGGACATGTGATCGTCTAAAAGAGCTCAGTGTTAGTAGTAATGAAAGATGGTGCTAGTGGACATGTGTGGGTCCTAGCAGCCAAAGGTTTTGTAGGAAACAATGGGGAAGGGTTACCTGGTTGAAAAGCCTTAGACATACCTTAGACACTAAGTGTCATAGCCAAGAAAGGGAAAGTCAAGCATTCACATTGAAGTGAAAGAGACTAAGGAGCATAGAACCCCCTGTGGCGGTGTAGCACCAGATTGGAACAAGACTAAGAGGGGGGAACTCTTACTCTTTTCTTTCCTTTTTGATTGATGCATTTCAGAAACAGGGGATTGTTGAATGCATGTTGTGACTGGAATTTGACTGTGTTTATTGCTTGCAATAAATTATGAATGCTCAAATAGTTAATTTCCTGTGAAAGGATGAACATGAATGAGTTCATGTGTATGTTGGGAAAGCATGAAATGTGTGGAAGTCTCATGAATAAAGCATGGACATTCCAAGTCAACTGGGAAAATAATTGACTAATTTTAATATTGTGTTATGCTTGTCCTAACAGGAATTGCCATGATGAGTCTCACAGGTGAGACATTGAAATCCATTGAGTGCAGCTAGTACTAGTCAAGTGTTGCTAGTGAGAAAAGTGAGAGCCAGTTGTGCACATTGGTCATGGCAGCAGGCCAAAAGCTATTTGATTTGGCTAAAAATCTTCCTCAAATAGTTTCCAGGACGGCAAGAAAGATGGCATCCATGGAATTCCAGACTTGTAGACCAGCTGGAAGGTGAATAAAAGGAAGGGATTGTTGTGGAGAAATGCCCACCTGCAGAGATGGAAGATGAAAGCTAGCAAGAGCATCTTGTGGAAGCCAAAGGACTTGGTCCTGAAAGTACAAAGTAAAGAGATGAAACACAGGACAGACTTGCCACATTTTGTGAATTTTGGACATGTGTAAAGTGGGTATTTATTCATAAGTATTGGAACACCGAGGACGGTGTTATTCCAAGGGGGAGGGTTTGTCACATCCCCATATTGACCCTATTGCATTAAAATTGTAAATGATGTAATATTGTTATAAAATCATGGTGAGGATCTCAAGGCCAAGGCCTCGCCATCGATTTATTGATGCATATGGTTTGTGTGCTAGCCAGGCACATTGGAATTCAACCATCATGTAAATATGCATTTTAATAAAATACCCACAACTAGCTATGCAATGCAACAAGATATGGGGGCATGATTTTACAAGGAATTGGGAGGGAAACATTCAAACCTTTGAGCCAATCAAGTCAAGCCAAATGTCAATGAGAGAACCCATGAATCCTCAACTACCCATGTTGACTTTTGTACCCAATCATTCATTTCTCCCAAGAGTTGGTTGAGGTAGTTAATGCCTTGGGGAATGGGAGGTATGGCTGTCCAAATTCGGGTATGGGCAAGCCACCCTTCATGGAAAATCACATTTTGCTTCTTGGGAAAGAAAAGAGCCATAAATTTCTCCCCAAGCCATTATCCATCAACCAGTTCTCTCCCTCATGAGTTTGGAGCTCCCTGGGCATTTTCCTCCATGGTTTCTTTGTTTTTTCCCTCATTCTAAGTTAGGAGAAGGGCGTTTTTGTGTTATATACCAGTTGGGAAGAAAGGGGAAATCGATTTGGGGTCTATAAAGGCTGTTTTGGCCCACTGAATGCATATATATCTGTGGGAGAAATCATTTTCTTCCCTATGGTCGAATTTCCCTCTCCCAATCTGTTTTTGGGGTGTCCATGATTTGGGGAAAACCCATGGCCAACTTGTTTGTAAATCCCATTGTTAAGCATGTGTAACCATACCCAATGATTGTGCTTGTTGTGGACTGTATTGGATTGGATGCAGTGATTATTTGGATTTGTATGGGTATGAATGTCCCATTTTCCTTGTAGAAATCATGACCAGCTCGGGGGTGGTCTATGAATGCTTAAAGAATATAGGCTGGGCAGAGACCTATGTTTGGGTGGAACGTTGCAGCGACATAGCTAGTTGTTTGGGACAATTGCACAATGAAGATAAGTATCTGATGTGTATTTACTACTGCAATGTTTAATTTGATGATTATTTTGATATGCTGGATGAGCATGAATTGTGTGTGGATGATGTTTTAATTCTGTTGTGCATGCTTGTTTGATTTGTTTGCATCTGCACACTTTTGTTTTTACTTGTATGAATCTAATGAATGGGCTGAGTTTATGTAAAAGCCCGGATATTGGTATCATGTTCCCTTCCTTGCATTGGGTCCATGGGAGGGGACGTGACACCAGAGGCTCATGCACCAACACCGTCCGATGTAGATGATGTTGTCATACTTTCAGTGACAACAACTCACAACGAGGTAACTATTTCAACATGACATTATTTTAATACATGAGTAAATCCAGTTAACAATTTAGTGTCATTTGTAAAATATTTTTCCTTACTTTACACATATATAGATTTCTAATATTTGTAATGATTTTAAAACTTATAGTTGCCACAAGAAGGGCATGAGGGCCAAGAGGCTCATGCACCAGCACCGTCATATGTAGAAGATGTTTTCATACTTTCAGTGACAACAACTCACAATGAGGTAACTATTTCAACATGACATTATTTTAATACATGAGTAAATCCAGTTAACAATTTAGTGTCATTTGTAAATTATTTTTCCCTACTATACACATATATAGATTGTTAATATTTTTAATGATTTTAAAACTTGTAGTTGCCACAAGAAGGGCATGAGGGCCAAGAGGCTCATGCACCAGCACCATCCGATGTAGATGATGTTGTCATACTTTCAATGACAACAACTCACAATGAGGTAACTATTTCAACATGACAATATTTTAATACATGAGTAAATCCAGTTAACAATTTAGTGTCATTTGTAAATTATTTTTCCTTACTATACACATATATAGATTGCTAATATTTTTAATTATTTTAAAACTTGTAGTTGCCACAAGAAGGGCATGAGGGCCAAGAGGCTCATGCACCAGCACCGTCTGAGTTACAAGATGTTGGCATACCGTCAGCGACAACATCTCACGCTGAGGTAACTATCAAAACATGACATTATTTTAATACATGTTAGTTTGTTATCACATGTTACTTAATTAATGCTATAAGATCTAATATTTACAATTTTCTAAATTGTAGGTTGTAGATCCCCATCAGAGGGAAATGATTTCATCTAGTGAGCTCCCCCCTGGTGGGAATACAACCCGTAGCTTTCCCATAGAGACACAATGGACGAAAAACCGTTTCTTAGACTTGATTGAAGTATACAGTACATCGGTATGTATTTCATCATTGTTAGTTTGTTAATACATTCTATTTCATTGACCAATGCATTTCTAACTACGTCAGTATTGGTGATTGTATCCAGCAGCCTCTATTCTTCCGAGACTGTCAGCAGTTGGATCTCCTCGTAGTCCAAATGTGCAAAAGGAACAAGTTTATAAGAGAGGCTCCACTCCTAGGAAGGGTGTGGATGTATTCACTATAGACACACGAGAGATCCATGTACCCCTCACATAACAAGGGTCATTGATGCTACAGTTAGTGCCGCATCAACAATAGCCACAAGTCATACAGAGGTAATTATTTCAACAATCACAATGCATAGTATTTAACCATGTTACCAGATTGTTTATTCATGCATGTCTAACTATTTCCCCATTTGGTGATTGTATCCATTAGCGGCAGAAGTGCCCGGCCCCTCTGCTCATTCCATGGTTATGACCGGGTCTCCTCTCGTGGTGAGATGTTCATTAATGACCAATATTTTTATTCAATTTATACAATGTTGAATTGTTGAATTAATTGAGATATGATCTTTTATTTGTAGAGCACAACTATAGAGAGGCCTTCCCTGAGCACACCGCTCACATCTATACCCCATGAGGATTTGGTGAGTGTTTGTCATAAATAATTTGGCGATAAGTTAATTTTTTAAGTTTGTTAATGGTAGGGTATCGATGCATTTATTTGATAAAAATAATGATTTTTTTTGTAGACTCATGAGATGCAGAGCGATCCCAGGGAGATGGCCGATAGAGAAAGTCGGGGGAAAACAAGTGAAACATTGATTTTTGATGTTGCATAGTCTTGTATATATGTATTTTGACATGTACATGTACACATTGTTGTACTTATGGATACATGTACATTGACAGGTCATTTGAGGGTCGGCTACTTTGCCATATTTTGCATTACAAACATTCGACTATCAATGCATGATACAATATATTCCATATTTTCTCTTGAGTTTCCACTTGTGCTTGTGATGATTTATCTCTTCCACAGATTGATAAATTATGCTATTGAAATTTATATAATTACATTTTAAGCAATATTTATTCTCTTACATTTATTGCATTGATCAAGTAAAATCTCACCATTGTGTTATGAAAACATTATCTTAATGGAAAAAACTAATAATATCTTTCAATAGTTCAATGAACTTAGCACATGCATGCTAATTTGATATCTAATTTAAAATTGTGTTTTTTTTTCAACTCCAAGGGTTCATACCCATTGATCAGGATTATGGTTGCAAGGAAATATGTTGCAAGGAAAAATCAAAAGTTAATAAAATAAGTCAAAATATGTTTGAATAACCTCTGTCATAATAGTAACATGCTATGCATATCATCAATGTAATCCTATGACATTTTCAGAAAAATAAGAGAAAGTCTAATAGATGCTACACATTTCATCAATGCTACCGTATTCCATCAAACGATACGTACATGGGCATCTATGCAGTTCGGTTGAAGTGTGCCTACTCTAGCATGTTAAAAACAATGGCAAAGTATCAAGTACAATGGCAAGGAATGCATAACTAAAGCGTAATAAAATTCATTGGGCTTTCATGTACATATGGTCAAATATATGTAACAAATATAGTTTGTAAGACCCTAGTTTGTTCCAATATGCTAACCAATAGCTGGTCATGAATTCACTCTCATAAATGTTGAGATATTGTAACTTCTAAGAATATTATATTTGTACTTTATTATTCCGAAGATGTTTCATTCCTTCGTGAAGACCTTATTGTATATCCGTAGATGTTTATTCCTCCGTCGGAATGTGGTAACTTGGTTTATTAGAGTTCCCTAGTGGGGTCAGCCCAAAGTCAGTTGTAATGGGGTGTTTAACCCAGTGGTTAAAGTTGGGGCCAACCTATTTAGTGTAAAAGTCAAGTCGGAGTTGTGTATAAATAAAGGAGGTGTGTTCCTCATTTAACACACATTCACTCACTTGTGATTAGCACATAAGTGAGAGAGACATCTGCTGTGGAGGAGAAGAAGATCATGGTTGAGCATTACATCTTTGTATTTGCTGGTCATCTATATTGAGGAAGCTTGGGTGGGTTTTCTACCCCATGAGGGTTTCCCGGGATAAATCTATGTCTCTTGTGTTTACGTTGTGCTTGTTGTTCTTTCAATGATCCTGTATATGATATTGTTATGAAATGGAATGTAATTATGATATTTTTTGTCTTAGCATATTGAATCTTAACATGGTATCATAGCTATCCGGAAGGAAGGCAATGCATGGCACTTACGACACTTGCTTCACTTGCAACAATTTGAAGGTTAGGGTTTTATAAAGAAAACACCAGTCATCGTGGAACTTTCGCTATAAATCCATTTTGGACAAGTTTTAGGATCTGAAACCTTTACAAGTCGTATATAACATCCCCATGTACCTTGTTTCCAAAGGAAAACCTCAGATTCATTGTACTTTGTGAGTTATGATCAATACAAGTCAGGGTTTCTGCCTCTTCCAGATCTCAGTCATAAACAGGTGACCTAGGAAAAAAGGTCAGAACTTGGGCTAGGAAGCTCCAAATGAAATTTCATAAAAATTTACAGGTAGAGAACAGACTTTAGTTTCTCAGGTAATGTTTTCAGAGGCTGAGGTTGAACCAGTGACACATGGAACACCGTATAATTTTGCTCTCTTGTTTTATCCCATAAACAGGTCACGTTGCGACACTTGACATAACTCTCTCTCAGAGAATCCAATTGAGGTCAGACCTATGGATTTGGAAAGATGACAAATCAGGCTACCATAGGTATCATTTTCAGACCCTGTAGATTCGTAATTTCAGAGAAGCATCATAAACAATCAGGTGCATAATTCTGTGAAAACAGAATTAGATTTTGAGCACCTTCATTCTTGGCTTATGACTACTGCGGGAATTTAGGGCTTCGGAGAAAGTTAGAATTTTTGGAATCAGAGTCCACAGCTAAATTCTCCTCATCAAAATAAAAATTTAGAGACCAAGATCAAATTTGTTGGTTGGGAAGAAGGTCGGACTTGATCAAACCCTAGTTCGGGATTTTGATCGGAAAGGTGGAAAATTAGGGCTTCTGCAAAAGTTGGAATTTTTTAAGTTTGTGACCACGGCTGGAAGCTCCTCAGAAAAATCGAAGTTTAGAGCTTTGGATCAAACCTTTTTATTGGGCAGAAGGGTGGGATTTATCAAACCCTAGCTCGGGATCCTGTCTAGTGGATCCGGAAGTTTCAAAGGCAATTTTGAGGGGTCAAATTTTGCATTTTTCAAAAGTGAAGTATACCAGCTTGATCAACTCAGCAAGCCACGTCTTTCCATCTATTCATAAGCTTGAAATTAAAAATTTGAATTTTTAGGGTTTTTGTGACAAACCCTAATCTAGCTCCAAATCTAGTTTCAGCAAATCTAAGTGGATTAGGTTAAAATCAATCCTGACAGGTATAACTTGAGGAGATACAGTTATGTGTTGAAATCTGTTCATGATATTTTTGTCTTCATATTATTGAGGTTAGTACAATTATGATTGTTTGATCATGAATGCATGTGAATGATAGAAGACATTCATTGATTAGGGTTATGACACTTATGATTGTACTAATACACTTGTGGTGTTGTATGAGGATGATGTGTCTGCTAACAAGATACAGGTACATCAAGAAAGACAAATCAAGTTCTATGACCATGATGACGTAAGGACAAAGACTCATCCATAGTCTTTGACCACATAAAATCTCCACTTACGAGGTATGTATGACTTTGTTCTACTATGCTTAACTTATGAGATGTGCAGGTTCTAGCACAAGGTCTCTAAATCATTGAAGAGAACAAAGAATATATTGTTTGGGTATGTTAAGACATAACCAAGCTTGATAATCCAGGTATGTTTTCCTATATCAAGTTAGAATCCTACCTTGTTAGGATCTTAGGTAAGTATGCTTGTGTATGAAATAATCATGACCATACATAATTAAGATTATTTAGAATTATAATGTTTTGATAATATTGAGATTATACTAATGAATGTATGTTTGTGTATGAGATCATGAGGATGACACTAGTGCACCCTTCAGCATGCATAGTGGTACAGAATGAATAGAAGATCAAGCGGGAGGCAACCACACAAACATAAAAGATAAGTATTTGAGTTGTTATTTGAATCTCTGAAATAGTAAATGATATTGCTTGTAATAGTTGTATGCATATTTCTATTCCTAGAATATATCATGCATAGTGTGAGCATTCATATAGCATTGAACAGTATACTACTAATATGCATATGATTGGTAAGTTGGACAAACATTCCATTGTTGCTTGTCTAGAATGAAACCTCTTTGCTGACATGCTGAGAGTTGTGCACGCTCTCGATAGTATGTTCTGGTAGAGATGGAAGGCATCTAGATAACCACTGTATGCATACAAGATATGGAAAATATTAGAGCTTTGGATCAAACCTTTTTGCTGGGCAGAAGGGTGGGATTTATCGAACCCTAGTTCAAGGCCCTGTCTAGTGGATCCAGAAGTTTCAAAGGCAATTTTGAGGGGTCAAATTTTGCAGTTTTCAAAAGTGAAGTATACCAGCTTGATCAACTCAGCAAGCCACGTCTTTCCATCCATTCATAATCTTGAAATTCAAAATTTGAATTTTTAGGGTTTTTGTGACAAACCCTAATCTAGCTCCAAATCCAGTTTCAGCAAATCTAAGTGGATTAGGTTAAAATCAATCCTGACAGGTATAACTTGAGGAGATACAGGTATGTGTTGAAATCTGTTCATGATATGTTTGTCTTCATATTATTGAGGTTAGTACAATTATGATTGTTTGATAATGAATGCATGTGAATGATAGAAGACATTCATTGATTACGGTTATGACACTTATGATTGTACTAATACACTTGTGGTGTTGTATGAGGATGATGTGTCTGCTAACAAGATACAGGTACATCAAGAAAGACAAATCAAGTTCTATGACCATGATGACGTAAGGACAAAGACTCATCCATAGTCTTTGACCACATAAAAGCTCCACTTACGAGGTATGTATGACTTTGTTCTACTATGCTTAACTTATGAGATATGCAGGTTCTAGCACAAGGTCTCTAAATCATTGAAGAGAACAAAGAAGATATTGTTTGGGTATGTTAAGACATAACCAAGCTTGATAATCCAGGTATGTTTTCCTATATCAAGTTAGAATCCTACATTGTTAGGATCTTAGGTAAGTATGCTTGTGTATGAAATAATCATGACCATACATACTTAAGATTATTTAGAATTATAATGTTTTGATAATATTGAGATTATACTAATGAATGTATGTTTGTGTATGAGATCATGAGGATGACACTAGTGCACCCTTCAGCATGCATAGTGGTACAGAATGAATAGAAGATCAAGCGGGAGGCAACCACACAAACATAAAAGATAAGTATTTGAGTTGTTATTTGAATCTCTGAAATAGTAAATGATATTGCTTGTAATAGTTGTATGCATATTTCTATTCCTAGAATATATCATGCATAGTGTGAGCATTCATATAGCATTGAACAGTATACTACTAATATGCATATGATTGGTAAGTTGGACAAACATTCCATTGTTGCTTGTCTAGAATGAAACCTCTTTGCTGACATGCTGAGAGTTGTGCACACTCTCGATAGTATGTTCTGGTAGAAATGGAAGGCATCTAGATAACCACTGTATGCATATAGGATATGGAAAAGTTTAGAGCTTTGGATCAAACCTTTTTATTGGGCAGAAGGGTGGGATTTATCAAACCCTAGTTCGGGGTCCTATCTAGTGGATCCGGTAGTTTCAAAGGCAATTTTGAGGGGTCAAATTTTGCAATTTTCTAAAGTGAAGTATACCAGCTTGATCAACTCAGCAAGCCACGTATTTCCATCCATTCATAAGCTTGAAATTCAAAATTTGAATTTTTAGGGTTTTTGTGACAAACCCTAATCTAGCTCCAAATCTAGTTTCAGCAAATCTAAGTGGATTAGGTTAAAATCAATCCTGACGGGTATAACTTGAGGAGATACAGGTATGTGTTGAAATCTGTTCATGATATGTTTTTCTTCATATTATTGAGGTTAGTACAATTATGATTGTTTGATAATGAATGCATGTGAATGATAGAAGACATTCATTGATTATTGTTATGACACTTATGATTGTACTAATACACTTGTGGTGTTGTATGAGGATGATGTGTCTACTAACAAGATACAGGTACATCAAGAAAGACAAATCAATTTCTATGACCATGATGATGTAAGGACAAAGACTCATCCATCGTCTTTGACCACATAAAAGCTCCACTTACGAGGTATGTATGACTGTGTTCTGCTATGCTTAACTTATGAGATATGCAGGTTCTAGCACAAGGTCTCTAAATCATTGAAGAGAACAAAGAAGATATTGTTTGGGTATGTTAAGACATAACCAAGCTTGATAGTCCAGGTATGTTTTCCTATATCAAGTTAGAATCCTACCTTGTTAGGATCTTAGGTAAGTATACTTGTGTATGAAATAATCATGACCATACATACTTAAGATTATTTAGAATTATAATGTTTTTATAATATTGAGATTATGCTAATGAATGTATGTTTGTGTATGAGATCATGAGGATGACACTAGTGCACCCTTCAGCATGCATAGTGGTACAGAATGAATAGAAGATCAAGCGGGAGGCAACCACACAAACATAAAAGATAAGTATTTGAGTTGTTATTTGAATCTCTGAAATAGTAAATGATATTGCTTGTAATAGTTGTATGCATATTTGTATTCCTAGAATATAGCATGCATAGTGTGAGCATTCATATAGCATTGAACAGTATACTACTAATATGCATATGATTGGTAAGTTGGACAAACATTCCATTGTTGCTTGTCTAGAATGAAACCTCTTTGCTAACATGCTGAGAGTTGTGCACACTCTCGATAGTATGTTCTGGTAGAGATGGAAGGCATCTAGATAACCACTGTATGCATACAGGATATGGAAAATTTTAGAGCTTTGGATCAAACCTTTTTATTGGGCAGAAGGGTGGGATTTATCAAACCCTAGTTCGGGGTCCTTTCTAGTGGATCCGAAAGTTTCAAAGGCAATTTTGAGGGGTCAAATTTTGCAGTTTTCAAAAGTGAAGTATACCAGCTTGATCAACTCAGCAAGCCACGTCTTTCCATCCATTCATAAGCTTGAAATTCAAAATTTGAATTTTTAGGGTTTTTGTGACAAACCCTAATCTAACTTCAAATCCAGTTTCAGCAAATCTAAGTGGATTAGGTTAAAATCAATCCTGACAGGTATAACTTGAGGAGATATAGGTATGTGTTGAAATCTGTTCATGATATGTTTGTCTTCATATTATTGAGGTTAGTACAATTATGATTGTTTGATAATGAATGCATGTGAATGATAGAAGATTAGGGTTATGACACTTATGATTGTACTAATACATTTGTGGTGTTGTATGTGGATGATGTGTCTGCTAACAAGATACAGGTACATCAAGAAAGACAAATCAAGTTCTATTACCATGATGACGTAAGGACAAAGACTCATCCATAGTCTTTGACCACATAAAATCTCCACTTACGAGGTATGTATGACTTTGTTCTACTATGCTTAACTTATGAGATGTGCAGGTTCTAGCACAAGGTCTCTAAATCATTGAAGAGAACAAAGAAGATATTGTTTGGGTATGTTAAGACATAACCAAGCTTGATAATCCAGGTATGTTTTCCTATATCAAGTTAGAATCCTACCTTGTTAGGATCTTAGGTAAGTATGCTTGTGTATGAAATAATCATGACCATACATACTTAAGATTATTTAGAATTATAATGTTTTGATAATATTGAGATTATACTAATGAATGTATGTTTGTGTATGATCATGAGGATGACACTAGTGCACCCTTCAGCATGCATAGTGGTACAGAATGAATAGAAGATCAAGCGGGAGGCAACCACACAAACATAAAAGATAAGTATTTGAGTTGTTATTTGAATCTCTGAAATAGTAAATGATATTGCTTGTAATAGTTGTATGCATATTTGTATTCCTAGAATATATCATGCATAGTGTGAGCATTCATATAGCATTGAACAGTATACTACTAATATGCATATGATTGGTAAGTTGGACAAACATTCCATTGTTGCTTGTCTAGAATGAAACCTCTTTGCTGACATGATGAGAGTTGTGCACGCTCTCGATAGTATGTTCTGGTAGAGATGGAAGGCATCTAGATAAACACTATATGCATACAAGATATGGAAAATTTTAGAGCTTTGGATCAAACCTTTTTATTGCGCAGAAGGGTGGGATTTATCAAACCCTAGTTCGGGGTCCTGTCTAGTGCATCCGGAAGTTTCAAAGGCAATTTTGAGGGGTCAAATTTTGCAGTTTTGAAAAGTGAAGTATACCAGCTTGATCAACTCAGCAAGCCACATCTTTCCATCCATTCATAAGCTTGAAATTCAAAATTTGAATTTTTAGGGTTTTTGTGACAAACCCTAATCTAGCTCCAAATCCAGTTTCAGCAAATCTAAGTGGATTAGGTTAAAATCAATCCTGACAAGTATAACTTTAGGAGATACAGGTATGTGTTGAAATCTGTTCATGATATGTTTGTCTTCATATTATTGAGGTCAGTACAATTATGATTGTTTGATAATGAATGCATGTGAATGATAGAAGACATTCATTGATTAGGGTTATGACACTTATGATTGTACTAATACATTTGTGGTGTTGTATGAGGATGATGTGTCTGCTAACAAGATACAGGTACATCAAGAAAGACAAATCAAGTTCTATGACCATAATGAAGTAAGGACAAAGACTCATCCATAGTCTTTGACCACATAAAAGCTCCACTTGCGAGGTATGTATGACTTTGTTCTACTATGCTTAACTTATGAGATATGCAGGTTCTAGCACAAGGTCTCTAAATCATTGAAGAGAACAAAGAAGATATTGTTTGGGTATGTTAAGACATAACCAAGCTTGATAATCTAGGTATGTTTTCCTATATCAAGTTAGAATCCTACCTTGTTAGGATCTTAGGTAAGTATGCTTGTGTATGAAATAATCATGACCATACATACTTAAGATTATTTAGAATTATAATGTTTTGATAATATTGAGATTATACTAATGAATGTATGTTTGTGTATGAGATCATGAGGATGACACTAGTGCACCCTTCAGCATGCATAGTGGTACAGAATGAATAGAAGATCAAGCGGGAGGCAACCACACAAACATAAAAGATAAGTATTTGAGTTGTTATTTGAATCTCTGAAATAGTAAATGATATTGCTTGTAATGGTTGTATGCATATTTCTATTCCTAGAATATATCATGCATAGTGTGAACATTCATATAGCATTGAACAGTATACTACTAATATGCATATGATTGGTAAGTTGGAAAAACATTGCATTGTTGCTTGTCTAGAATGAAACCTCTTTGCTGACATGCTGAGAGTTGTGCACGCTCTCGATAGTATGTTCTGGTAGAGATGGAAGGCATCTAGATAACCACTGTATGCATACAGGATATGGAAAAGTGTTGTGCCAAAGTATTGGTCAAGATAGTTGCATAACTATGTGAATCATATCTATATGCATAATAGATTATCATGTCAACATGATTTGATGATTATGAAGTATTACTAATCATGTAATTAACTTTGATTTGTAGGAAAGATCATGAAGACTGATGAATACCGAACAAGTGATGGATGAGAAGACTTACAGAACATACTATAGAAGGCTCATGGCTAGAATATTCTCTTAGAAATAGGAAGATGATCATGACGAGTGACTAGACAAGACCATTCTATTAATGGTGTAATTGAAGAAGTGTGAATCAGGATTTGTACGGGTACCCAGGATCAATAGTCATTTGATGAACTTAATGATAACCATGGGTGATGCGGATTTCAACCTTTGCTACAAGGTTGAAGATGGTTTCTATATACAGATGACATGGATGCAAGAAGGAACTCACCAAAGAGTTCGAATGATCTTGAGGCTCATCTAACGAGAGATGGCACGGATAGATATGCAGAAGATCACTCAGAGTAGGAATCATAGCATAGTGGCTTTACCAAGAGTAAAGTTGATACGTTACGGATGATGAACCTGTCATACTATTACTGTATGTGGATGATCTCTTTCTGATGGGGAATGAGAAACAGATCATGGAAAGCAAGAAGAAGCTAGCTACAGAATTTGAGATGAAAGATCTCGGATTGATGCATTACTTCCTAGGTCAGGAAGTATGGCAAGGCTCAAAAAGGAATCTTTCTCAACTAGGGAAAGTAGGTTGTGGAAATCTTGAGAAGATTTGATATGTCGGAATGTACAACCATGGCCACTCTCATGGGTTCCGACTTGAAGCTGTTAGCGGATGACTCATCAAAGTTAGTGGATGTAACTCTATACAGACAGATTATTAGGTCATTAATGTATATGACGAATACTAGGTCAAATATATGCTTTGTTGTGAACACCTTGAGGCAGTATCTAGTGGAACCTAGACATGTTCACTTAATAGCTACAAAGAATGTGATGAGGTACCTGAAGGGTACGGTAGACTTTGGTCTATATTATCTTGGAGATCATGATTTCATATTGTATGGCTACAAAGATGCTGATTGGGCTGGAAGTGTATCAGACAGGAAGAGCACATCAGGTGGATGTTATTGTCTGGGATCTACCATGATCTTGTAGTTTAGCAGGAAGCAGTCAAGTGTGGCTCTCAGCACAGCTGAAGCGGAATATATATATAGCTGCTTGCTCTGCTAGTTGTGAAGAGGTATGGCTTCGGAAGTTGTTATCAGGATTGTTTGACTTAGAGATGGACCCCGCTGTGATCTTGTGTGACAACCAGAGTTGTATCAAGATGGCAGAGAATCCAGTGTTCCATGATAATTCAAAGCACATAAAGATCCGATATTTTTATATACGAGATATGGTGCAGAAAGGAGCTATCAAGCTCGAGTATGTGAGCACTGACGACCAAGTTGCTGATGTATTGACCAAACCTCTGTCTCGAGTAAAGGTTGAGTATTTATGAGACAAGCTTGGTGTCGTTTAGAAGGACCCTCCTCGAAAGGGGGACTGATGTGGTCGATGATGATGTTTGGATATTGGTATCGATGTGGATACCTGTATCGATGATGAGATTGCCTATATTGACGATAAGGTCAATAATGAGGATACCTGTATTGATGTGGATACATGTATCGATGATGAGCTTACCTGTTCCGACAATGAGGTTTATGATGAGGCTACCTGTTCTAACGATGAGGTCATTGTATGGTCCCTAGTGGACATGATGGGGATTGCATCATCCCGGAAACACTAGTTCAAAATGTACATGATGGGGATTGCATCATCCCAAAACCACTAGTTCAAAATGTACGTGATGGGGATTGCATCGTCCCGGAACCACTAGTTCAAAATGTACGTGATGGGGATTGCATCATCCCAGAACCACTAGTTCAAAATGTACGTGATGGGGATTGTATCATCCCCGGACTTTGGTCCCTGAATTGATCCGTAGACAGATGTCTCCAAGAAGTGGTCCCTAGTGGACGTGATGGGGATTGTATCATCCCCAGACTTTGGTCCCTGAATTGATCCGTAGACAATGTCTCTGAGAAGTGGTCCCTAGTGGACTAGAGGGATTGTATCATCCCAGGACTTCGGTCCCTGAATTGATTCGTAGACTCTTGTCTTCTAGAAAGATGTTGGTGAATGATGTAATGTGCGCTCCTGGGCTGCTCAGCAATGGGTGATCATTCATGAAACCTGTAATGATGTAATGTTCGCTCCTGGATTAGCAGGTGATCATTCACAAGTTGTAAATCCTAGATTTGATCTAGGTCACACCCTAGTTGAAATAGTACTGGCTCTGTGGTTGACTGGAATGATGTAATGTGCGCTCCTGGACTGCTCAATGTAGCAGTAGGTGATCATTCGCAAGTCCTATAATGATGTAATGTTCGCTCCTGGACTTCTCAATGCAGCAGCAAGTGATCATTCACAGGTGGTAAAATCCTATATTTAATCTAGGTCACATCCAGTATGAAAAAGGACCAGTACTGTGGTCGGGATTGCATCGTCCCTAGACATGAGAGGTGTCTTAAAGTGATAAGGATTGATCATCCTGTAAGTAGGTCGGGATTGCATCGTTCCTAGACATGAGAGGTGTCTTAAAGTGATAAAGATTGATCATCCTATAAGTAGATCGGGATTGCATCGTCCCTAGACATGAGAGGTGTCTTAAAGTGAGAAGTATTGATCATCCTATAAGTAGATCGGGACTACATCGTCCCTGAATGTTTGGTTCAAAATGTATGTGATAGGACTGCATCATCCCTGAACGGTTGGTTCAAAATGCACGTGATAGGATTGTATCATCCTTGGACTTATGTTCTAAAGTGAGCGGGATTGATCATCATGTAATTAGATCATGTGTATTGCAGAGTATGCTGCTATGATGATGTTGTTGATTGAGAGGATCCAGATGTTGATACTGATGATCTAAATGATGATGATGTTGATCGTAATGATATAGATGATGATTCTACTAATCGTGATGGTCTAGATGATGATGCTACTGATCGTGATGGTCTAGATGACGATGTTGATGATCGTGATGGTCTAGATGACGATGTTGATGATCGTGATGGTCTAGATGACAATGTTGTTGATCGTGATGGTCTAGATGACGATGTTGCTGATCGTGATGGTCTAGATGATGATGATGCTGATCGCGATGATCTAGATGATGATGTTGTTGATCATGATGATCTAGATGACGATGATGTTGATCGGTAGATCCAGACGATGAGGTTGTTGATCGAGAGATCCAAATGATGATGTTGATCATGATGTTGTAGCTGATCGAGTGCTGCAGAAGATGAAGACTCAATACTGACGATGTTGATGTTCTAGTAATTTTTTTAGTTACTGATGATGATGTATGAAGAAAGCTTCCAATGATTTATAGATGTATCATGTATCATGTAGTTGATTACTCCTTTCTCCTGCAGATGTTTTTATAATATCCTTCTCGTTAAGGGGGAGTGTTGAGATATTGTAACTTCTAAGAATATTATATTTGTACTTTATTCTTCCGGAGATGTTTCATTCCTCCATGAAGACCTTATTGTATATCCGGATACGTTTATTCCTCCGTCGGAATGTGGTAACTTGGGTTATTAGACTTCCCTAATGGGTTCGGCCCAGAGTTAGTTGTAATGGGGTGTTTAACCCAGTGGTTAAAGTTGGGGCCAACCTCGTTAGTGTAAAATTCAAGTCGTATTTGTGTATAAATAGAGGAGGTGTGTTCCTCATTTAACACACATTCACTCACTTGTGATTAGCACATAAGTGAGAGAGAGATCTGCTGTGGAGGAGAAGGAAATAATGGTTGAGGATTACATCTTTGTATTTGCTGGTCATCTATATTAAGGAAGCTTTGCGGGGTTTTCTACCCCATGAGGGTTTCCCAGGATAAATCTATGTCTCTTGTGTTTATGTTGTGCTTTTTGTTCTTTCAGTGATCCTATATATGCTATTGTTGTGAAATGGAATGTAATGTTGATATTTTATGTCTTAGCATATTGAATCTTAACAATAAAATCATTGAAGATATAAACCATATCCATACTAAACCCTAGTATGTAATACCCTGATTTGTGCTTTACCTCTTTCATATGTCCATTTTCCACTTGTCATAATGCAAAAGTACTCATACAGAATCCATGGAAAATGAAATACCTAACTAGTTTAATGATATTCCTTGATAATGTTGTTCTGATGAAAGAAAATAAGATGTTCATGGTCCAATTTTTGTAAAAAGGATGGATTATCCTCATATGAAAATGTATTTAAAATTGAATGTTCTTGATTGATACAAATGATGATGTAATGGTTGTTAATTGTGATTTGGAAAGTATTCCCCCATAACTTGATGGCAAAGTTTCATGGTGACTTTGATCTAACAAACCTAGCAAGGATCAGAGGGGTATCATCGATGAAACATTGCCTCCATTTTTTATTTGGAACTTTGAATTCTTAAAAATGACATTAATTACTCAAAATCCAAATATAGTGGAACACTAAGAAGTTGTTAAATGACGTGGCACACTAAGGACATAGAAATATACCAAGGGTGTAGTGTGGTAGTTTTGATTGCAACTCTTTGAATGTCTAGTTCTAGAATCAAAATCAAAAAAATTCAAAGTTGACCCCCATGTGCAAAACTACAGACTCCCTTACTGAGCAAAACCCTAGTTTCCAAAATGGACCTACAAGTTAACGCCTGGGCCATGGGACCGAAGGAGAGGGCACCCCTAGCAATATATCGATGTCCTGAATCCAACGGAGTCAACGGTTTGTCAATCCGAGCCACAGTCGTCATTCTATGGCTCTCTCCATCTCGCATCCAGCCATAGAATTCCAACCTTACAACAAAACCGGGTTCCGGGGAATCCTGCAAGTGTGTCTAGGAAGATTCCAGCTGGGAACACTAGCCATAAGTCCCCGATCAATGATTTTTCAAAGTCGAACCCCATGTGCAAAAATTGCACACTCCCTTACTAAGCAAAACCCTAGTTTCCAAAATAGACCTTCAAGATGACACCTGGGCCATGGGACCGAGAGAGAGGGGCACCCCTAGCACTATCCAGATGTCCTGAATCCAATGGAGTTGAAATTTTGTTGATCTGGGCCACAGTCATAATTCTATGGCTCGTTCCATCTCGCATCCAAAAGGCCTTTAGGGACACCAGTTGGATACCTACTAGGGCATAGAATTCCAACCGTGCAACAAAACAAGGTTCCGGGGAGTCCTGCAAGTGTGTCTAGGAAGGTTCCAGCTGGGAACGCTAACCATAAGTCCTCGGTCAATGATTTTACAAAGTTGACCCCATGTGCAAAAATTGCACACTCCCTTACTAAGAAGAAACCTAGTTTCCAAAGTGGACATACAAGATGACACCATCTCGCATCCAAAAGGCCTTCAGGGACACAAGTTGGATACCTACTAGGGCCATAGAATTCCAACTGTGCAACAAAACCGAGTTTTGGGGAGTCCTGCAAATGTCTCTAGGAAGGTTCCAGTTGGGAATGCTAGCCATAAGTCCTCGGTCGATGATTTTTCAAAGTTGACCCCCATGTGCATAACTACACACTCCCTTACTGAGCAAAACCCTAGTTTCCAAAATGGACATACAAGTTGACACCCGGGCCATGGGACGGGCGAAGAGGAGCACCCCTAGCACTATCTCGATGTCCTGAATCCAACGGATTCAACGGTTTTTCGATCCGATCCACGGTCGTCATTCTATGGCTCATTCCATCTCACATCCAAAAGGCCTTCACAGACACTACTTGGATAACTATCGGGACCATAGAATTCCAATCGTGCAAAAAAACCAGGTTGCAGGGAGTCCTGCAAGTGTGTCTAGAAAGGCTCTAGCTGGGAACAATAACCATAAGTCCTTGGTCGATGATTTTTCAAAGTTTACCCCCATGTGCAAAACTACACACTCCCTTACTAAGCAAAACCCTAGTTTCCAAAATGGACATACAAGTTGACAACTGGGCCACGAGACTGGCAGAGAGGGGCACCCCTAGCACTATCCTGATTTCCTGAATCCAACGGAATCGACAATTTTTCGATCCAAGCCACGTTCGTCATTCTATGGCTCGTTCCATATCACATCCAAAAGGCCTTCAGGGACACCTCTTGGATACCTACCGGGGCCATAGAATTCCAACCTTGCAACAAAACCAGGTTTCGGGGAGTCCTTCAAGTGTGTCTAGGAAGGTTAGTTTCCAAAATAGACATACAAGTTGTTATCGGACAATCCACTCGAGCGGACGTGAGTAGGATCTCCCTAGCTCAAAATGAGTCTAGAACAAATAGAACAGACTACTAATGCATTTCCTAGATCTACTTAAGGATCAAGCACTAGATGTCTTACCTTTCACTTTGCAATCCTTTCTCCTGAATGTTTCTCCACGTCTCACAGTCGTCAGATCCAAGCTGCAAGACCTTTCAAGACAAGAAACAAGAGAAACCAGTAAAAGACATCTATACAATAAGATATCTAAGTAAATATTTAAGCAGGTAAACTACTCAATATCATTGCACACATGAACAATATTGGTGGAAAGCATTTGTATTACTGCAAATAGAGGAGTACATAATAGAGATATAGAACTACAACCTAAGCTTAACACTGTACCCCTTCTCCGATAAAGCCAATTGCCATATCCTTCCAAGGAAGTATGAGTTCTCCAATGGGTGAGTGGAGATGTTCTAAAAATGATTTCACCAGCATGTAGATACCTTAGCCTTCCTCCCTTTGGGATGGGAGTGAGCTTCATTTATATAGGACTAAATGGATAGGGTATGGATAGGATAGGTTGAGAGATGGTAGGAGATGCTTAAGGGATCTCTCCAAAGGTTTAGGAACCTAATGCCAGCTCTTCCAAGAGGTCAGGGATAGGGTCCCAAGTCAACAAGCTTCGAGATGGACCTCAAAGAATCTATTTTTGCCATCTAACTAACTTCGTCGCACCCTGTAATGGGGCAAGGTGCGACGTCACATGTTTCTAGTGTGCAGCCTGCGATGACCCTTCAAAACTTAGCACAATTGGGTACAAATCCTCCCAGGATGATTGCTTAGTCCAAGTATCTTCAGGGGTGTATACACTGAATCTTATGATGAGTAGATTTTGGGTGTAACAGAATGCCCCCCAAAGCATGAAGTTGTTGAAGATAGACAAGTGAAGTGCTTTGATAGAAGTAATGGCAATAGACTTGTCGGACGAAGGACACTGCTGCAGTACAACAGACTCTGAACTAACAATCTCATATGAAGTACAACATGGCTGCCGACAAATACATTGCAGATCCATGGTAGTGATGACCGACTGAACACAATCATGGCTACTAGACACAAGCGTAGATCCATGATGAGATGATAACATAGTTACGACCAATACAAAAGTGGATCTATGTGATATAACTCAATACAAACTCCATCGCAACTTGGGTAAAACATGACTCCCCAGGGTCTTCAAGCTGAACCCGCAATGATACGAATCTATCCATGTGATTACAAATGTCTTGACATTGAACATGGTAGAAACCACTTGATTACTGGCCATTGATGTAAACCGTTAACAAGTGCGAGGGAAATCACCATTGATGTCAATGATTGCCAAGGTATCACAGTACATATCATCAAGCGTGAATAAATGAGTTGAAGTTGAATGCAAGATGAAATATTTCAATCAAGAGTCAATGATGTAAACTCATGATGAAAGTGAGGTAACCTGCCATTGAGGCATGCAGGGCCAAGGTACTTGATTGGTTTCTAGATTCAATCCTCGGATGATGTGTTGAAGTCGACAAGGATGAATCCGTCAAACAAGGGCCATAATGAATCCCCCATCAATAGACATGAAACACGACAAAAATGTATAGGGTAGATCAAATGGTATAGTAACATGCAAGACTGACTCGGAGTAGACCGATGTAATGGCGAGTGTACTGACTATAGATGATAAATGATAGACATATTCTTGAACATGGGCATGGCATGACTTGGCAGTATTGACATGATGAGTGCGACACAAATTCTCAAAGCGACTGATGATGGAATCTTTTCTTTGAATGACTCAAAGGAGTACTAATACTCAGGAAATAAGTGGAAATCGAAGACAAACGGATGATCCAAGTGCTGTATGCAGATGCAAATGAGTGCCATGTTCAAGAACGACTGCATACTACCACTAATAAGGTATGTAACACAAATTCTTTCCTTTTTCCCCATCATGAATGATGAGTGCCTCATGTGTTTTTTACAAGCTTGATGAGGGTAACCAGATGCTCAGTATAGCTCATCTCATAGATGAGTCCAATCCCAAATATTTTCCGAACCTGGGATAGGAGGGGTTCGTCCCATGATGGGCCCTTCAATGTGAAAATTTTAACGAGTCCATAGAAGGTAAACTCGATCATCATTTCATGTTTAGAGAGTCTGAAAAGAACTAAAGAAGACTCCAATGGTCCTTTTTCGTAAAGTTAGCCTCATTGCCCGAAAAAGGGTAAAACAACGCGAGAGAGGACTCTTCCAGTCATGATTGGCTAGAGTATACCTTTTTCGTAATTAGTGCCTCCTGGTCCGAAAAAGGGGTAAACTATCACCAGGAAGAAGAGCATTCAAATACTTTAACAAGCGTGAACGCGACAAATTCGCTTGGCAATATTTTTGTTTTTCGAGAGCTTGAAAAGAGCTTAACGGTAGACTCCAGGGGGTGTCCTTTTCTGTGGAATTTTAACGAGCCCGGAAAAGTGATAAATCATAACTCGGTACTTGTTCTCATAGTTCCATGAGTACGAGAACAAACGAAGAGTAAACTCATCATCACGCAATAATTACATACTAACCGTTGCAAAAATAACGACAAAACATTCAAGGGAGTGTTCATACTTGTGATAACCGTTGTAATACGAGAAACAACACAAAAGACTACTTACAACTCTTGCACACTAGAAAATGTGTCAAATAGCCTCAAATATGACAAAAATGGTCAAAAACTATGATAAATGGCCCAAGAGCATCAAAATATTTGAAAAGGAATATTCCATTCTATTTATAAATAGAAAAATGGGCCAAAAATAGATTTCATTGTTTCATTTGCCAATTTGGGAGGAGAAGTACCAATTTGGAGCCAAAACTTCCTTTGACGATTCCAGGAGCTACGATCTGCCATTTCACCCAACGTCAAGAGCAGTTAAGCCTAAACTTCATCCAGCAACTTTTCAGTGGATTAGATTTTGTTTTTAGGTTCAATTTTTGGGTGTTTTGATGAATTCATGGAGGGCTATTGCGCTCTCGGCTTGTCACAGTTGGCCCTTTCGGGAACTGCGATGAGACCGACTCGGCGCAAGTCCTGAATGAGTGAAGTGCGATGACATCGCACTATACACAAAAGTACAGTGTGATGGCAGAGTTGCATTTCCCAAACATCAAAATGAACTCAAAAAAAAGAACTTGCTGTGGTTGAAGTAGGATCTAACAGTGTTTAAATGTCCCTTTTGGTAGGTTGCTAGCAAGCCAACATGGTTTTAGAGTGGAAGAAACAAGAACACAAAGTAGAAGATGAACAAGCTGACAATGATCCACAATGTGTGGATGCCTTGAGGAACTACGGTTTGCTCAAGTTCTTTGAGATTCAAGGGATGAGATCCCAAATCCCATTGCTATCACACATGCTCCAGAGTTGGGATGCGGCCCAACAATATTTCATGATTGGTGAGAACATCCTCACAATAGATGTCGAGGACATCTATTTCCTTACTAGTTTATCCCAGAGAGGGGACCTTGTAGCTCTTACTGGAACATGAGCTAGTGACCGCACAGTCAATGACATGGTGTCACAACATTGTACTACTCTTGCTCGATCTTCCAGTGGGAAGATCCTTATCAGGGATGTGGTGAGCCGCCCACTGTGTACCATATTGTTTACTATTACTAGAGTGGTAGGTAGCTAAGCCCCACACACGACTACTCGGACTCAGATGCTTTATGCGGAGGGCTGCATGTCCCCCATGGTTTTCAACTGGTGCGAGGGTCTCCTCACAAACCTCCGAGCTCAGCTGACCAAGTGTCGGTGGGGAGAGCTCAAGCAGTTTGGTTATGGGTCGATCATGGTATCGTTTCTCTTGGAGCGGATTCCTCTCTTGCGTCCACAAGTAGTACTAGATGACAGGGATCCTAGATATCCCCACATGCTCAGATGGGCTGAGGTGATGACCCACCATGGTGGAGGTCCTATCATCAGCTTTGGTCTCGAGTTCTTCAGCTGACTGGAAGGCCAGTTACTCATGGTTGAGGACTTCTCGTACATCGGTATGTATTTCAGAGAGAATCCTGACTTGGTGTTGCCCGAGGGTGCAGCATGGGGTGACATAGGTGAGAAAAAAAAACTTGTACTTTTAGTTTTGTATATTTATCATTTTTTTGATGTAGTACTGACAAGTATATAACATGTGTGTGCAGATGTGGGGCCCGTACGACCGGTAGGACTTTCCCTCCTGGCGAGGAGAGACAGAGGTGGGGAAGCAGTTGTGCCCCCAGGTGCTCATGCTTCCATCGAGGAGATGGAGGAGGTATACAAGAACTTGTCCCAGTTGACAGTGGAGGTTCCTGAGCCAGCGATAGATGACCTGTCGAGACCTATGCAGAGGTTTGGGGTTGAAGCAACCATACGCTTCAATTCCCTACTCCGCAAGGTAGCGAGGATCGTGGATTGCTTCCTCACTCAGCTACAGTGGGCTTTCCATGCTAGGGGTGTTGTATGGGTCAATTTTCAGGCCTAATGACACTATTATACTTGCACTAAGAACTTAGAGGCCTTAGATTTTGTACTACTGAAAGCTGCGATGCTTCATATTTTATAGAGACTCACTGAAAGCCATCGTGCTTCAAATTTTGTACCAGCACTACTTTTGAGTGAGATATATATATATATATATATATATATATATATACAGACATTCTTGGCGATTTATACATTATGTGTTTTAAAATGATGAGTGATGTGATCTTGTTTACATGTTTGCTTTTATACATTGCATTATTTACATGTTGTGAATGCTTTTACATATTATGAATATTATGTGTGTGTGATGTACCAATCCAAAATGAAGTTGGCCATCAATTCAGCAACTGTGTTTAACTCTCATAGAATGTGTAGGTACTGAACGGATTCAAATGATCTTTCCAAGAGATGTACTCGTCTGAAGAGACGGAATCAGGTGGGATCACGGATGGCGTAAACCCTGTTAAGATGGGAAACCACTAATTGAGAATCCATGTGGATGACAATGTGGTTCATACCCAAGGAAATGGCGTTAGCAAGGGTTTCGATTACTTCCTGATACTCTGCGGCATTGTTGGTCGCAAACCCTAGGAAACTTCCTCCTGAGCTAATGAGCTCACATGTTGGGGAATATAGTACCCAGGCTGTCAAAGCAAGGTTACGGGTATGCCAGTTGGTGCTGTCCATGAATCCATAGCACGTTGCCATCTGCACACGTAGACAGAACATGGTATAAGGAGCGGAAACAAGATCTAAATAAAGACACTCAAAAACAAAAGCGTCACAGCACACAAAAACACAAAAAACACGCGATGTAAATCCCATTGTGGGGTTCACCCAAAGAGATTTTGTCATAGTCTTCAAGCTTGTAAGCTCCCTTTTCCAAAACACGTTTGACAATGTAAGGTCCATGCCACATGGATTCGAACTTTCTTTCTCCTAGTTTGTCGTGCATCTGGTCATAAGTGAGGACCAGGTCACCCTCATTAAAGATACGAGGTTCAACTGACTTGTCTTAATGGGATTTGATGTGTTTCTTGTGCACTTCATTATCAAGAGCGGCATCTCGGTGAGACTCATCAATTTTTTCTAAGTGCAGGAGACGTTCTTCCTCAGCAGTAGTATTAGGAAGAAGTTCAACAGCGAGTTGTAGAGACAGAATTTCACACTCTATAAGTAGGACAACCTCCAATCCGTAGACTAGTTGGAAAGGAGTGAAACCTGTGGAGGTTTTAATGGAGGTTCTGTAGGCCCATAATGCTGAAAAGAGCATGTTATGCCAATTGGATTTCTGCGTACCTACCATCCTTTGGACCATGGTTTTCAAGAATTTTTTAATGGCCTCGACTTGCCATTGGACTGCGGGTAGTAGGGTGTCGAATTGTCATGGTGAAAACCCAACCTATCGCTCAATTCATCAACCATATGGTTCTAAAAATGGGAACCATAATCGGTAAAAATTGCCTGAGGAACTCCGAACCGCACTATTACATGATTGAACATGAAGAGTGCGGCGGTTTTTCCGTCGTTCTGGTATGTAGGCATAGCTTCGGCCCACTTTGTAAAGTAATCCATAGCTACAATGATGTAACTATGCCCCCCAACCGAGGTAGGCTTACAATGCAGAAATTCAATGCCCCATTTTGCGAAGGGGCCCACGGCAATAAACGGGTGTGACAGGGCGAGATGGGTGCGCTTCTTCGTATGGAAGTGTTGGAAAGGAGGACACTTTTTTACGGCCTCAATACAATCTTTGAAGATAGTAGGCCAAAAATATCATGCGTGCAAAATCTTATGGGATGTAGCCATCCCAGAGAGGTGACCGCCACATGCCCCAGTGTGACAGTCATTGAGAACGCGTTCAGCCTCATCATGAGTGAGACAACATTGAAGAATTGAATCAATGCCATGACGATACAAAGTATCATTGATGATTAAATAATACTTCGCATGGTGACGTATCTTACAACGGTCGTCGCGAGACAGTTGAAGGTTGAAGTGTTGGGTTTGAAGATATAATGAGATATCTCCATACCATGGGTCAGTCGTACTGATGAGAAACAATGATTCATTAGGAAAAGAGTCATTGTGTTCAATTTCTGCATCAGGACGGGGAAGGTCACAAATCAGCTCGGCAAACACCAAAGACTTCTTTGACTTGGCTTTCTCGAAAAGAAGATCAAATTCTTGCAGTATCACGATCCAGCGTGAATACTTGCCCCCAAGCACCTGACGTGTCAGGACGTGGTACATGGGGTTCGATTTTGCGATGATGGTGGTGGTGCGGAGCAAGATATAGTGCCGAAACTTCTGGACGGTGATGACCGCCATGAATGCAATTTTTTTGACATGTGAATATCTAGTTTCAGCGTCAGCAAGACCCTTACTTGCATAGCATATTACATGTTCCTGGGCGTTTTGATCCTCCTATACCAACACCCAGGCGATAGTGGTAGTAGAAGCGGAAAGATATAAGATATAATCTCGATAATAATTGGGCAGTTGGAGCACGGGGGCATGCGTGATGGCATGTTTGATACTGTCGAAGGACTTTTGAGCTTGGTCATCCCAAATGAATGGGACATCCTTCTTGAGTAGTCTCATGTACCCTTGAGTCTTCTCCACGAAATTAAAAACAAAACGTCTTCAATAAGTCGCCTTCCCTTGGAGACTTTGAAGTTCTGTCACATTAGTTGGGGGTGGCAGGTTGATGATGGCATCCACCTTTAAGGGATCAATGTGGATCCCATCCTTCGAAATGATAAATCCTAAGAGGCGTCCGGACTCAATGCAAAAGATACACTTATGAGGATTCAGACGGATATTGTACCGTCTGCATCTGAGTAAAATGGCCGTCAAATGATCAATGTGGAACTCGCGCTGTTTTGAATGAGCAGGGAAATTGTCCAGGTAAGGTTCCACAAAGTCCTTAATGTCATGGAAGGCATACAACATAGCCCGCTGAAACGTGGTGCCAGCATTTTTAAGGCCAAATGGGAGTTTGCGGTATGAAAACGTTCCCCACAGCAAGATGAAAACCGTCTTATGTTGGTTGGAAAGGTTGATCTCAATCTGGTTGTAACCAGAAAATCCATCCATAAATGAGAAGATGACACTTCCGGTACAATTGTCGATAATCTGGTCGATGAAGGGGGTCGGGTAGTTGTCTTTTGGACAAGCTCGGTTAAGGTCCTGATAATCGACACAGACGCAAATGGTACCCTGCTTTTTGTTCACAGGGATGACGTTTGAGACCCAATCCGTCAATGGGATAGGATAAATAAAACCAGCCTTTAAGAGCTTTTCAATCTCAGCCTTGATTGTCGCCGTCTTCCGGGGGTGTACCGGTCGCAATTTTTGGCGTACAGGTTTGACGTCAGGATAGGTTTTTATTTCATGAGAAACAATCGTGGGGTCTATCCCAGGCATCTCCTCATAGGACCAAGCAAATACGTCTCAAAATTGCTTGAATAAGGCCATGCCAACAGCTATTTCTTTAAGGGAACACTTCTAGCCTATGCAAATGTGTTCCACTATACCAGGTTTCTCCGAGATGTCTATCAAGGTGGTTGGCTCAATGTTGGCCAAGTTGCCCTCCGTGTCCGTAAGGCATGTAAGAATGGGGGAATGAGGAACGGGTAGATGTCTGGTGAAAAGAGGGTGTGGATTTTGTCCTCTATGTACTCCAAAGGAGGAAGAAAAGATGACCTATGGTGGAGATCATCCCACGGACTGTCGTCAACATTCGTAACTTCCATGATGGACTCATCGGAATGAAAAGTCCGAAGTAAGAGATCAGGTAGAGATGACGTTCGTCGTAGAGAACAGGATGGAGAGGCCATGATTAAATGGTCATCCGGTGTTGATTGGATAGCCTCGTAAATATGTTCAGTGGGTGAAAGAGGCATTATATCTCCAAGCATGTGTGTTGTGGCTTCATCCGGTACAAGCCAAGCATCAGTAGAGTGAGATAAAATCTTTGTGGAGATCATGTTCACCGTAGCGACATGATTAGGGGGGTCCGTCGTCGAAAAAACACCCATGAGATATGAATCTTTCAAAATGCCAACCCCTATACTCTCATACTGTTTTGACATTTGTCCAATGGAAGGAACATGGTCACCATGATGAGTAGTAGCGTCGGACAATCCACTCGAGCAGACGTGAGCAGGATCTCCCTAGCTCAAAATGAGTCTAGAACAAATAGAACAGACTACTAATGCATTTCCTAGATCTACTTAAGGATCGAGTACTAGATGTCTTACCTTTCACTTCGCAATCCTTTCTTCTGAATGTTGCTCTACGTCTCACGGTCGTCAGATCCAAGCTGCACGACCTGTCAATACAAGAAACAAGAGAAACTAGTAAAAGACATCTATACAATAAGATATCTAAGGGATCTCTCCAAAGGTTTAGGAACCGAATGCCAGCTCTTCCAAGAGGTCAGGGATAGGGTCCCAAGTCAGCAAGCTTCGAGATGGACCTAGAAGAAGCTATTTTTTCCATCTAACTGGCTTCGTCGCACCCTGTAATGGGGAAAGGTGCGACGTCGCATGTTGCTAGTGTGCATCCTGCAACGACCCTTCAAAACTTAGCACAATTGGGTACAAATCCTCCCAGGATGATTACTTAGTCCAGGTATCTTCAGGGGTGTATACACTGAATCTTATGATCTCGGATGATAGGTCCATTTGTGAACTTCATTTCTTGCTTGCATAATGTAGTATTTATGCACGCACCTGCTCCATCATGTTCACCTTTTCCATGCCCGGTCTCAAAATAGTTCCAAATATGTGGCACCTTGTGCATTTTGTGGAGCATACACAACCATTGGAAGACACAGGCCATTTTTTAATTGCCCCGCACAACCGTCAAACCAAATCTAATGTTGTTCCATCCGTATACTATTATCCTTCAAGTGATTGTAGAACATTTTAAAGCTATGTTGTACAAAAGCCAAGTCGTGACACCTATCATCACTTATGTAGAAGTGATACTCCTGTTATATAACCCTGTTGTCTTCAGTACTATATGCCCAATGTCTATAGGTGATATGGACCATTAGGCTAACCTGGTCTGAGTAATAATATTGACTCTGAATCTCATTTTACGGTTGAAGAGTGTATTTTTCCGCAAAATAGACCACTGACAGGATAGTCCCAATAGGAAATGTATCCCTGCACATTCTAAACTACTCATCTTGCCAACGAGCCACATGCACATGCTTTACATACTGTTGTGTCTTTTCGAAAAATTCCTCCATGAAGTCGCAAACCCGTACCTGGTAGATCAACAATAAATACATATATCAATAGATTGTTACATATGAAATTGCAATCTGAAGAAAAAATAGTATCCAATAGCTCATTACCAACCTGAGAAGTGACCAATTGTATTTTTTTTCTTTTGTTCCCTCCATCAATATCATACGTGACATATTTGAATGATAGCAAGTTCACATCCTACCTCCCAAGTTCATGCTCATCGGTCACATGTATGCATTTTTTCAATAATGTGAATCGACCACACCCTGGGAATGTCCCATCTATGCAAGCTTTTTGATAAAATGTGCAATCGTTTGGCCTGCTACACAAAATGCTATGAATAAAGTCTCTAGATGGCATCGGTGGTAATGTAGCTGAGCATTCCTGCACAAGAGTGTTATGCAGCACATGAAAAATATATTTATATGTGTCATAATAGTAACCATACTCAATGTGGTATCGACAACAACATGTATCACGAATTGTGTTTATTTTAATATACCATGGCTTGCATTTTTCAAAGGATCTTTGGCCCAAGTCAAGTTTGTTATGCTCGTTCCTAAATATCTCATATAATTATGTTTGTGTCATATCAATAAAATGTTTAATGTGTGGTTCATGATCCTTTGAACCCCTTCTCAATTTTAATACATCTTTTTGGTTGGAAGAAGGTCTAGTGTTGCAATGCCACAAATCTTACACTAATCCCTTTACCGCATCAATGAGCTTCATATCGGAGTGTGGCCAACCTGCTAATGAAGGCCCAAACATCTGTTTGACTGGTTTCAAGTTGTTCTCTTCTAACACAATACCTATGAAGTGTCTTCACATTGAAATTAATAATTTTGGATGTAGGTTTCAGAAAACGAGCCGCATTGCGATCCTTTGAGCGAGATTTCTTTCCAACTGTACTAAATACATCTACTAAACTTTTAACAATATGAGAACTTGGTTCTAATTTTTTGGTCATCTTTATCTTTAACGTTCTTCTAACAACAGCCATAGATCTAGATTTTAACAATGATAAAATAATTTGCACTTGTCCCCATCACATTTAGAATCAAAAAATTTATCAAGTATTTGTCGAGTTTGATAAGCAATAGCACGTTTAGACAATGTACCTTCAAGTCAACTAATGAGAGTTGCATCAACCTGTATACGTTTCGGAGTTCTTTGGCGTGCAATTGCTAATGGAAATAAGGGTGTTAGAACTAGAGCATGTACAACATCACCAGGACGCTCTGTCGTTTCAATAGGAGCATCTTGTCTTTCATTCTCTTGGACGGTCTCCATAACATTTGCTTCTTCCATTGTAAATCCTTCACCCAATGCCTCTCTAACTTCGTCGCTTGTATAACCACTACCCAACAATTCATTCACCACCATATTTTGATGTTAACTTGATGTGGGAATTGAAACATCCCCCGATGAGCATCTACGTCTTACTTCTTGACTAGTGCCATGGGGTGCTTGTTCATCAAATGTTGTTGAAATTGAGGGCCCCTCTAATGAATTTCTTCATTTTTCTCAAGGTGGATGGGTAGGAACGACTGTGGCATCATCTACGGTTGGAATTGGATGAGTTTCCATGGAATTCCTTCGATGCCACATGTCCAATATTTTTTTTTCTCTAACTTCTTCCATGGTTTCGTGAGGCTTCTCTTTCCTTTCCGATTTCCTTTTTCGATTGCATGAATTCCCCGTGACCACACTGAGCAATACTAAGAAAATAAATTCTAGAGGTGTGCTCAACTATTCAAATATCCAAATTCTTTCTCAATTGTGAATATAGGTTCTTCAAGCTTGCTCAATTGTCAATATATATACTTCCTCAATTGTGAATATAGATTCATCAATCTTGCTCAAATGTGAAAGTAAAGTTTCTACCTCACTTTGTGAATGTAGAAACTGTAGAATCCTCTTCAAGCTTGTTGATTGTGAACATAGAGTGTCTTGAGCTTCCTCAATTTGTTAAATTTTGAGCATTAATTCACAATACTCTAGGATCTTCACTGAGAGAATAACATATACAGTATATCAATGCATAACAATCACAATAAGCATGACAAGCATCACAAGAATCAAAAGCATGAGAGACAAGAGACACAGAGTTTCCATGGGGAAAACCGTAAGGTGAAAAACCCCACAACTTCCTCAGAGATAGAGAGAGCAATGGCTCAACCAAAGTACAACCAAAATACACTTGAGATAGTCTCCTATAAGCAGATGATCCTCCTCCCTAGTGCACCACTTTCTGAGTGAGAGAGAGATGACTTTCCGAAATGATCTAAATAGAGATCACCTTATCTCTATTTATACTAACCTATTTGCCCAGTGACCTTATGGGTATGACTTGTCTAGCTAGGTACATCCACATTATAATATATATATTTCAGGGCCGACCACACACATGGTGGTCTAATAACCCATCGGCAAGTACACACACTTGCGACACTTGTCAATCCACATGACGACACTTCCTTATAGAGGAATAACACATCTCTAATAAGGGTACAATAAATATATATGAAATACATAGATGAAATACATTCCGCAGTTACATATACATCAACACAATTGCCTTGAATGTTGATTGTGAAGTATTTTGCTGTATGGGAGACGGGAAGATGGGAAAACCCAAGATTTCGGGTATAAAAGCATTCTACTGAATTTTTGCATAGACAAAACGCGCTAGCGTTATGGACATACAAAATGCGCGTGTTTATGGAATGTTAAAAAAAATCCTAGGCATTTAATATGTTTGGTGCACGGATAAATAACGCCTACTTGCACAAAACGCGCGAACGTTTCTTCATGCAAAAATGTGCTAGCATTATTGTAATCATCAAAACCTTATAATAGTTTATTTAATAGTTTTTATGGGTTGGGAGGTTAAATAGGGATTTGGTGTTAGGGGCTTAGGGATTACAGATGGGGGGTCATTAGTTAGGGGTAAGGGGATAGGAGGGGGGTTAGCGAGGAGGAGAGAGAGAGAGAGAGAGAGAGAGAGAGAGAGAGAGAGAGAGAGAGAGGGGGGGAGAGAGAAAGAGAGAGGAGAGGATGTTAGTTGTAGGGAGTGAGAAAGAGAGATGGGAGGTGTGGTTAGAGGTAGGTGATGATGATGAATATCATGATAAAGATGATGATGATGATGAAGAATATGGTGATGATGATGATGATGAAGATGATGATGATGATGATGATGATGATGATGACAAAGATGATGATGATGATGATGAAAATGAATATGATGATGATGATGAAGATGATGGTGATGACAACCAAAACGATGATGATGATGATGATGATGATCAATCATCAATCATCATCATCATCGTCGGCGGCGTCGTCGTCATCTCCATCTTCATCATCATCATCATCATCGTCGTCGTCGTCGTCATCTCCATCTTCATCATCATCATCATCATCATCATGTAGTGGTAGGGGAAGGGGGATTAGGAGAGAGCAAGAGGAGAGAGAGAGAAAGAGAGAGAGGCGTAGAAGCAAGGAAGAGAGAGTGAGAGAGGGGGGGTTAGTTAGGGGTAAGGGGCTAGGAGAGGGGTTAGCGAGGGGGAGAGAGAGAGAGAGAGACTGAGAGACGGGGTTAGTAATGGTTGGGGGGGGAGGAGAGAGAGAGAGAGAGAGAGAGGAGAGGGTGTTAGTTGTAGGGAGTGAGAAAGATAGATGGGAGGTGTGGTTAGATGTAGGTGGAGGTGTAGGGAAGAGAGAGAGACTGATAGAGCCCGGGTTAGTAAGGGATAGGGAGAGGAGGGGAGAGAGATAGAGGAGGGGGTTTTGGGCAAGGGGGAGTAGAAGAGAGATAGAAAGAGTAGGATGGTTAGGGATGGGGGAGAGGTTAGGGAGAGGAAGAGGGGGTTTAGAGAGAGAGTTGATAGCCCCATTCACCTGTGATAGAAGACAAATATGACATTCAGCCAATGTAGCATCTCCACTCTCCATGGGTGGTTTCTGTTTGAAAAAAAAGTGATAAACATTACTAGGAACTCAAGCTGCTCTTCAAAACTTTAAAAAAAAAAAAACAATAACTAATATCAAAGAAAAATACCCAGCTATGCAAATACGAACGAGTTCCCCCTCTTCACCTTTTTATCTTGGAGTTTATGTTAGGTTCTCTTAGTCTGGTATGCACTTGCCACTTAGTCTGACAGGAATTATGGTCATTGGACAATCTGCTGCAGGTAAGAGTTATACTTAAACTACTTACTTTGATTTTAGAACCAATGTGTATTCTGATTCTAGTTTCAAACCATCTGATTCAACTTTATAGGTGGACTAGAGATCGATCAACCTTTTATGGCCTACCCACCTAAAAATTTTAACGGTCAAAACTAACCCGATAGAGTCACAGGGGTATTATTTCTCAAATTCATTTAAGTGGGTTGAGTGGAGTATTTCGGTCTTTTTAGGATTCGGACCAGCCAGTTGGTTGATCCTGCTTGCACATCATCGATATCTCGGTCCAAAATGTATGTGATTTTAAACAGAGGTGCATGAGCGCCTTTGAACTAGGAAGAGGTAAAATGAGCTAGGTTGAGGGAAATAAATGCTGTATTTTTTCTCACAATCTAATAGAAAATGGCTGCAGAATTGGATGGGATAACTCCCTCAAAACAATAGCCAGCATAGATCTACAAAACGGGGTTAAGGGTGGGAAACAAATTTTAAAACAAGTAATAATATTCACTTTATACAGAGTATAAATTATTGCTACGTGGAAGCTTCTCATAAATTGAGATCATATTGGCAGTCTCCCCTATCAATTTGTATGATGTTGCAAGGATTTTGTAATGTGACAAGGTTTTTCTCTATGCTCCGAACATGGAAGCCATTAACTAATTAATGTCGTCGTTAAATGCAGGGTAAGCATCCCTATAATTCCATAAAGGAAAGAGTTCATCATTTAAAGCATCAACATACCAGATGTTCATCTATCGTCCAAGTGGCTTACATATGCACCTAGAGTTTAATTTTAATCATTCATGTCACTTCCAATTGAATTTTAATGGGTCCAATTGAATTTTAATGATTTCTGGGTTCCATACCGGATGTTCATCTATCGTCCAAGTGGCTTACATATGCACCTAGAGTTTAATTTTAATCATTCATGTCACTTCCAATTGAATTTTAATGGGTCCAATTGAATTTTAATGAGTTCTGGGTTCCCATGCTCCCGTCAAATTAGGCCCATCACTGAATGAAATGAAGCTAGCTAAGGTGTTGAATTTAAATCATTCATGTCACGTCCAATTTAATTTTAATGGATTTAGTGAAGCTATCTAATGTGGTCATTGATGGTTACTCTATGGCAATAAAATTAGGCCCGTGACTAAATGAAGCTATCTAATTCTATGGCAGTCAAATTAGGCCCATCACTAAATGAATTTATCTAATGCAATATTTGTTGGTTAATCTTCATCATCATCATCTTTCTCTCAGCCCCTTTATCTCCGTCCAACAGTTGAAAACATAAATTTCTGAAGATCATAACGCACGCATGCGATGTATATACAAAATGCTCGCACCTTTTGTATATACAAAACGCGCTCGCGTTCTGTATAACATTAAGCACGAAAACAAAAAATAATAATTTAACTATAACGCGCGCGCATTATTTGAATTTAAACATAACGCGTGTGAGTTCCTGATCACCTAATCAACAAATCCTTCCGCGCTCGCGTGTCAGCCATAGTCCTATGTGGTTGGTTCAGACTTACCAAACCTATGCTATGGAATTTACTAAACCATAGCTAATTAGACATTTACACCATTTTTCTCAATATGTATGTTTTTCACCGTTCTCTACAGCATGACATACATGACCATTATTGACAAAATTTAGGCATAGATAGAATTTTTTATGCATATTCCAAATATGTAATTGTTTTAAAAAAATATTGAGATTTTCTATTTATTTCCTAATTTTCTTGTGACATCACTCCTTAAGTCAAAAAGCATATTGTTAGTGTTTATTCCATAACTTTTTTTCATTTCACAACCATTAAAAAAAAATCTTATCCTGCACTAGTAGACACTGACCTATACATGATATAAAAAATCCAAGTCGAAATAAGTGCATTAAGACCTTCAAAGGATGCACCCACATTTGGAGTACCGTTCTTGAGGTTTGATCACTTACATAATTAAAAAAAAAAATTAAACATTTAATTTTGGAAAAATAGTGTTGCACTAGTGCTACGGGTTCTATACATGTCTACCAATTTTTGTAGACTGAAACCGTCATTTAGGCACTGAAAGGCTGCACCCACAAAAACATATACCTTATCATTTGCCAAAAAATAAAAAGTGACTATTAGAAAACTTGAAATTTGACATAGTTATGTAAATTTTCAATACTTAAAACTTATATATTTGGAAACGTGACTCAATTTCCTACGTTTCATCTTTTTTACTCAATGCAAGATATCTTGTGTAAGTATCTCAAAAAAACCAAGTTGAGGGATGCCTGATTTTTCAGTTTTCTATTGCATCTAACGCGCCAAAAAGGACCCTCATTAGCTTGCACATTCCCTTTACACTTCTTTTCATCGATCATCCTAAATTTTGAGAAGTTTCAAATTTGTATGGTTAAAGAGTAAATATTAATTTATATTCATATTTTTTATGAATATTTCTCCATGAAGCAAAGAACCTCCCACTTGTATTTCTAGTTACTAATTTAGAAAAAGAAGTATATATATAGTTGCTAATTTTGAAAGGATCCAATTTGTGAAAGGAGTAATGAGTGAAATCTGAGGGGTGTTTCCCCATCCCATAAATGTAGATTCCATCCTTAGTGAACTATAACCAATTGCATAGCTACATTGACCATAATCACTTGAGTTAACCGATTGGACTTTATTTGATAGATTAATATACAATAGTAATATGATTTAAATTTGATATACTATTTCAATGCATTAAATTCTTATTAACTTGAATTATGTTAAAGTTTATATATTCTATGCATTATGTTTGTCTCACACTTATGGATGTATTTTGTGATATTTGCATTTTCTTTATCTTTGTATTTGAGGTTATTAGGGGTTATTATGTGCACATGCTTTTGGAAGAATTTAATAATTATGAATGTTGTAATTACCATGATCTTTGTTACAAATACATTTTTTCATTACTTTTTTTTTAAGTAAGATAGGAACCTTGAATTGCCTTAAAAGAAAATAAAGATACAATACTATACACCGCTACTTACCCGAAGGCCAAGTGAGGCGGAAAAGAGAGGCTAACAGGTAAAAGAAGAGCTTAGAACGCACAGCCGAATAGGCAAGGAGAAACAGAAAAGCTATGACAAAGAGATAACAAAGAAGAAAATCAATGCTCTGAGATGGGATGATTCTCAGATTTACCATTTTTCCTTGTTTTTTCTTGACTTGTATCCATCCCCCTGAAGCTAGGGGCACTAAGGCCAATTGTATCGCGTCATTGGTCTCACGGTGGAGTTCCTTATCAGAGTCTGAAGAGGAAAAATCATGATATCCTTTTTTCCCTTGTGGAGGGCCACCTTTCGTGATTTGGTCTTCTTGAAGAGGCATGTTCACCTCGGGTAGAGGTGGAGTAGAAATCTGCTCCTAGTTGGTTGCACGTGTTTCTTCCTCCAGCTAGTCACTTTGGTCATCATCATCCTGCGAGGGCATCCCGGGTTGCCAACGTTTGGCTTTGTGAGCCTTCATAGTCTTGTGGTTTTGGGGATTACTTTGTGGGAAATCATTATGGAGATGTCCCATTTGTCTGCGAATCTGACACCCAAAGGCCATGTTTTCATAGTCCAAGGCTTGAGACTAGGTGGAGCTTCCAATATTCAGGTTGATCATGTCGGGAAGGCTTGAACTGATGTCAATGGAGGCACAGACGCGTGCAAAGGTGAACAGACCCTGTGCTGATCGAGACTCATCGGAGGATAAGAAGTAACCCAGAGCGTTACCAATCCCTTCAAAGACTGAATGAGTCCAGAAATGGATAGGTAAGTTTGGAAAACGAACCCAGATGGGCACCTTCGTCACTACCATGGTTGAAGGGTCGAACTCAGGGAACTAGTGGTTTAATAAGAGCCCTGCAGACCCCCAAAACCAAGGCCCCTCGCTCATAACAGTAAGAAGGTCTTCTCGATAGGAAAACATTACTAAAAAGAAACCTTTAGAGCACAACAATACCTTAGGAATTCCGGTCCAATTTGACCCGATCCACCCGAGGAGATCCTTAGTTTTTTGCCATAACCCATTGAACCTGCAGATGAGGGTATGCTCCTTGAACAGGGTAATTTTTTCGATGACTTACGGTTGGGAGATCTCCTTAGAGGGAACAAAATCGGTTTTGTTTACTATGTAGACAAGGTGAGAGGTCTGGGACGGACCATGAGCAGGAGAGAGCCCCACCCATGTTGCCTCCTTGAAGGTCTTGTAATGAGAAGCCGAGGGTTTGTTGTTACCTCCTCGCAGGCTTGCCACCATGGAAATGCAAGCGTCCTTTGAGATCCCAAATCTATGAATTAGCTGGTGGTCAGAGAGTTGCTGCCCTGCATAGATAAGCCTCTACAGCCCACATTTTTTCATTACTTAATAATAACTAATTTGTGTATTTCTATTATTTATATATTTCAACTCCAAAATAACAAAAGATGAAAAATAATACATTTATAGTTAGTGAAATGTAACTAATTTCATAACTACATTGACCATAATCACTTGAGCTAACCCATTAAACTTTATTTGATAGATTAATATACAATAATAATATGATTTAAATTTGGATATACTAAAATAAAAGAACTGCAATTTCAATGCATTAAATTATTATTAACTTGAATTAGGTTAAAGTTGATATATTCTATGCATTATGTTTGTCTCACACTTGTGGATGTATTTTGTGATATTTGCATTTTATTTATCTTTGTATTCGAGGTTATTATGTGTACATATTCTTGGAAGAATTTAATAACTATGAATGTTGTATGAATGTTGTAATTACCATGATCTTTGTTACAAATACATTTTTTCATTACTTAATAATAACTAATTTGTGTATTTCTATTATTTATATATTCTAACTCCAAAATAACAAAAGATGAAAAATAATACATTTCTAATTACTAATTTAAAGAAAGAAGTATATATATAGTTGCTAATTTTGAAAGGATTCAATTTGTGAAAGGAGTAATGATTGAAATCTCAAGGATGTTTTCCCATCCCATATATGTGGATGCCATCCTTAGTGAATTGTAACCAATTGCATAGATACATTGACCATAATCACTTGAGCTAAGCAATTGTACTTTATTTAATAGATTAATATACAATAGTAATATGATTTAAATTTGGATATACTAAAATAAAAGCACTGCAATTTCAATGCATTAAATTATTGGAAGAATTTAATAACTATGAATGTTGTAATTACCATGATCTTTGTTACAAATACATTTTTTCATTACTTAATAATAACTCATTTATGTATTTCTATAATTTATATATTTCATCTCCAAAATAACAAAAGATGAAAAGTAATACATAACCAAATTTGAGAGAAATTTAAAGCATTACTATATAGCATATGTATATATCAAAATGCTAAAATTACATTACTACAATCTTCCTTCATTACTATTTTGAGTAGTGACTTCCTTGACTATTTTAAGCAAATTTATCACATACATGAGATGATTATGAAATTGATCCTCAATTTTAGGTATCTATCCCTACACTTGTTAATATAGGTCATTTATGATCTTGTTAACTCATCTCTAAGAAATTGCATGGCTAATTAAGGTCATTTTGTTCAAACATACAATGATACTGAGAGAGGGGTGAATCAATATCATATAAGTTTACCATTTTTTACTTCAACAGATATGCAGCATCATAAAAATCATCATCATTCATCAATAAACATCATTATCAACAATAGTACACAAAATATTTACATGGAAACTCATATAGATCTAACCGTGATATACATTGTTACATTTTTTTACAATTTTGAAGGAGACAATAGTATCCTATTTACAAGCACCAACTTGAAGGAGGCACCAACCACATGATTTACCAACACCTAGTGGGAGGAATCACCTACTCCTTGAATTTTTTGGCACCAACTAGAAGGAGGAACTGACCCCCAATTTACCAGCACCAACTAGAAAGAGGCATCAACCCTCGATTTACTAGCATTAACTGGAAAGAGGCACCAACCCTGTGGAAGAATGCTCAAAGTTGTCCTTCCAAATTTATCCTCGGCTTCTCAACAAATTAGCCCTTCAAATTCTACAATAACTCAATCCTAGGAGACCTTAGAAATTGTCTTCAAAACATATTCAAGAATCCTTCAAGAACTTCTTCAATAAAACCCAAGAATTCATTACAAGAACCCTGGAAAAGTCATCTTCTCGTTGGAATTGCGTACCTTTTTATAGCTCCATGCTTTCTTGTATGGATAAGAAAATGAGGAGAGCGCTCCACTTATTTATGTAGGTCTTAAATCACTTTATGGGCTGACATAACATTGAACAATATCCTCGCAGGGGCGACCTAACATTTTGGTTGGGTTGTCTTTACAAGTTCTTTCATATATCCTCATTCTTATGGAGTTACAAGGACTTCCATATATCGTTGAAAATATTTTGGAACAAGATTTCTAACCATGTAATATATACTCCAATTTGAGTTAGGTATTTATAGTAAAAATTCCTTCAAAGAGAGGCTATACAACCTGGGCATCCAAAAACAATATTTCCAATCATCTTCATGTTGCAATATTTATCTGTAGTTTCCTTTCCTTTGAAATCAATGAAAACAATATTGTCAACACATTTGAGCTCTAGTTAATCCCTGATTAGGTTTGTATGAACTGGTGACCAATTTGAATTTCCTTCCATGGTGATTTGAATTGCATATAAGTAAACATTTATTCATTCTTTGTAAATACATAATGGAATAATGGGTTTTTGAAATATCTTTTGCATATCTTCTTTATGGTTGGTGAATATCATGATTTTGTCACCGATTTAATCACCGGCTAATTGTATTACTACTTGTTTCAATTTATGTGTCTTGTGCTCCAAAATATCATATAATCCAATGCTTGAATGAACAGTATTGATGTTAACCTCATATAAATACATCAAAATGTGACCTTTGGTTTCATCTTTCAAGAGGTTGGGTCATATTCTCCTATGACTCTTCATATTTATTAATTTAATAATAATAATAATGATCATTTTTACATTGTAATCATAAGCCACAAGATTAGGTATCTAACATTTCCCACCCCCAATTCAAAGGTTTGTATGTGATTCCAAGCATATATATTAACTTATAAATATTTTACATTCCAAGTGATGTGGTAATAATGTCTGCAATCTATTCACTTGAGGAATAATGTATCAAATTAATGGTCTTGGACTATACATGTTGTTGAATCAAATGGTAATTCATGTCATTCTTCCTTGTTTGATCATGGAATCTAGGACTCTTGGCTAACTTGATTACATAAGTGCTTCCAATAAAAAGTGGAGTAACATTCACATGTTTCCCCTATAAATCCTCTAGTGTCTTACTAAACCACACAATCTCCTTTGTTTCCTCTACAACAACCACATATTCTACCTTTTGTAGTGGAATCTACTAAAATGGATTATTTACATGATCTCCAAGGGACAGTTTTTGATCCAAGACTCATGAGGTATCTTGAAGTAGACATTCAATTCTACTTGTCACCATCAAAATTGAATATGAATATCCAATTAATTTGAATTCCTCCACCTTAGAGTATTTGAGTTCGAACTCTTGAGTCCCCTTTAAGTAACTTAGAACTTCCTTTGCAACACATTGATTTCCTTCACAATTTTTTTGCATGATCCCCAAAAAATTTATAAGTACAAATGAAATATAAGGTCTAGTAGTGATAAGGTAGATAAGTCTCCCAACAAGTTGTCTATATTTAGTTGCATCCTCAAATACATTCCATTTGATGTTAGCTTCAAATTTTGTTCCATTGGAGTAGAAATATTATTACATTCAAATAATGTAAAACTCGTTCAGTAAATATCCAAACCACTTATTTGTGAGATGAATATGTATTGTGGATTTTGAGTCACTTCAATACCCGAGTACTAGTGAATATGTCCCATATGAGTTATCTCAAAACTTTTCTTCAATTATTTCTTTATGGATGTAATGTAGATTTTATCAGTCCCTATCACCAATAGAACATCTACACACACTACAAGATATAGAAAAAAAATTCCAACTTTCTTGACTAATAATGTTCCAATATTAAAGTGTTTGAAATCCAATTTCAAAAATGGCTAAGTTAGCTTTTCATACCAAGCTTGATCTTCTTGTTTTATGGCATACAAACATTTGATGAGCTTGTATACTTTTTGTTTCTATCCTTTCAAAAAAATATTTATGGCTTATACATGAAGACATTCTCTTCCAAGTCTCCATTCAAAAAGTAGTCTTCAAAACCATTTGATGAACCTTCCACCCATTCTATGTAGACAAAGGAAATAGAGTACGAATGGTATCCCATTTTTTTGTGTGGGAAAAAGTTTCTTGATAGTAAATTCCTTATTTATGTGCAAATCCATTTTCCACTAGCCTCTCCTTATGCTTGTTAAGTGAGAAATATAATTTGTACATGTTCTTGTAGACTTACTTGTATCCAATTGGTTTGGTTCCAAATGGAGGTCAACCAAATTCCATGTCCCAATCGTGATAAGAGAATCTTATTCCTTCTACATAGATTATTTCCCACTCATAATGAGAAGCAACTTCTTCAAATTAATTCAGTTCATAGCTAGTAGATAAATTCAATTTGTAATCATATGAAACATCCATATCATTTAGATCACCTAAATCTGAATCATCTACATCAACTCGAACTTCTTGTCTTGATGAACTTATAGTTCCTATGTTTCAAACCTCATAAGAATTAGAACTTTTAAATTCATACCCCAAAAATGGAAAGAAAAAAATAGGAGATGGAATTATGTGCATATTGTAGGAAGGGACCACATAGAGAACATGATTGTAGATAAAAGAGGTTCAATGAAGATGTAGAAAATGAGACGCATAACAAGGAAACTAGCACACCAAAGAATAACAAAGTCCATATGTTTGTAGCAATTTATGTTCCATATCCATCCTCGTGGATCATAGACTTTGGAGATTTAAATTGCATGGACACATTTGAGGACATGATTTATTCCATGGAATCATGCACCATCCCTACCATATTGGGAGATGTACCCATTCATATCATCCATTTATTTTAAGAAGAATCTTTTACAAATTCAAATGAACAGTTGATAAACAAATTTTTACAATGTATTGAAGAACTTGTTACAGATCAAGTTGTTATAGATAATACACCTATTCAAATATATCACTCAATTAAGGGAGAACTCGTCACAAATTAAATTCATATTGATGAATATCTCAAATATGTCTCTTCAATTACCTCAATTTCTACATCTTTTGCTCCAACATATCACAGAGTTCCTCATAAATGCTTGAAAGGAGTTCCTCCGTTGAATCTTGGAGCGGAAAAAATCCAATGCTCAAGCACTTCAAAGTGGTTGTATCTTGTGAACAAACTCACATTACTTACAATATAAGAAGGGCCTTGAATCCACAGAATATTGCATGCATATTCACAATGTCCTTAAGAGAGAAGTAGTTCGGATAATTGCAAGCTTCCTTGGAATTGAAGACATATTCATATAAGGTTACTTAGTCTACCCACTTAGAATTCTTTTTTGGGGGGATTATTTTACCCATGAGGTTTTCCCTCTTTCCTCATTTGTTAGAGAATATTCTTTCTACATGGGTACCTAACATAGTTGAAAATTTCCTGGACCCAATTTATTTTGCATTAGTTTCACAAAGTTAGGATTATGGGGGGGTGTTAGAGCATATTTACCTTCTCTATAACATCAATCTCTCGCCTAGGGACTTAGATATTTGTCTCATGATTTATTAATTTAATAAAACAACATTTTCATTGTAACCATAATCTACAGGATTAGGTTTCTAACATCCCCCCATGCAATCCGAAGGGGTTTTTGTTACTCCAATCTTCTCTATTAACTTTTCTTTATTTTCTCTTCCAAGTGCTTTAGTGAATATGTCCACAATCTGCTCTGGGGCGGCAGGTGCGGGTGGGATACTCTTTGATCCCGGAGGAAATAAAGTCGCAGCATTCTCTTGGGGCCTAGGTAGCAAGACAAATAATGAGGCAGAATGGCTAGCCCTTATTCTCTCATTAGATATGGCCGCCTCCTTCAGTATTGACAATCTCAGAATTTATGGAGACTCTAGACATGTTATTCAAATCATGAGAAAGGGTTCTACCCCTCAAGGTTCAAAATCTTACAGATATATGCAATGACTAAAATCCAACGCTCTCCTCCCAAATGTCTCTTTTTTTCACATCCTCCGAGAGAACAACCGGCTTGCTGACTTAGAGGCTAACAAAGGAACCTTTTTAGAACTTGGGTACGTGCAGGATCATAATGGTGCCATGGGATTTCACTTCATCCCCTAAGACAATGTCAAGGGTTAAAAATTTTATTACAAGCTTAAAGGATGGGTCCTTTGGACCCTCGAGGGTTCTCCCCATCCCTCGCTCAAAGTGCGGTTACCCTCTCTCCCTCCTGACCCCCGTTGCTTCTACCACATGCCATCTCAACCCTCCACGCACCTGTCACATGGCTTCCTGTTGTGCTGTCAACTCCCACGAGCCGATATTAACTCCTCCCTCCACTCCATTCCCTTCTTCCCCCACGATGGCTCATCCCCCTCATTTCTCCTGCGCTCTAAGTCGGCTCTCCCTATGCTATTTGGACTCCCATCCATTCCCCCGTCCTCTTCTACTGCCTCCGTTTAAACTTGGAACGATGCAAAGTGTAATGGCGGCCATAGCTTCCCTGAGCCGCACTGTGGTGGATATTAAACTCTCGGTTCGCAGTACTTATGATGCCGTCTGCACCAGTGTGAAGCAAAACGAGGAGATGGCCGTGGACCTTAATCACACAGTCTCTCAGCTTTCATGCCAGGATTCGAGGATTGATGATTTAGATAAAAATTTGTTCAAGCTTATGGGAAAGGTTGATATGCTGCAGGAATATATGGCAATGTTGACAGGGAAAACGCAGGGAAGTTATGTGCAGGAAACCCCCACGGTCAATCAAGAGATCAATCAGGAAATGGTGGACGCCGCTTCTGCCCAGTTCAAGAATTATGGCTAATTTCTTTTTTAGCTCAGGTTTCAAAATTTTGCATATATTTTGCCAATGTATTTCTGCATTCTCCTAAACATACAGTTTATCAGGGTTTATCCCAGCACCATTTTGAACAGTTTTAGAAAGAAAAGACCTAGAGCTTTTAAATATATGTTGATAGAAACTACAGTTACAGTCTTTTTAGAAATTTCCTCTTCTGCAAAAAAAACTCTATCATATGCATGTAATGAATAGCTGTGCACGGCTTTTATAAATACACTCTTTTCCATGTTTCTGTTAAAAAAAAATATGTCCACAATCTGCTCACTTATGGAACAATGTATCAAATGAATGGTCTTGGCCTGTACATGATGCTGAAACAAATGGTAATTCATGTTGATGTGCCTTATTTGATCATGGAATCTAGTATTCTTGGCAAACTTGATTACATAATAGTTGTCAACCAAAAGTGGAGTAACATTCTCCTATTTCTGCTACAAATCCTCTAGTGTCTTGTTAATCCATGCAATGTCCTTTGTTTCCTCTACAACAACCAAATATTCTACCATACTAGTGGAATCTACTAGAATGGACTATTTACATGATCTCCAAGAGATAGATGTTGATCCAAGACCCATAAGGTATTCTAAAGTAGGCACTCCATTAGTCTTATCACCTTCAAAATTTGAATATGAATATCCAATTAATTTTAAGTCCTCCATTTTAGAGTATTTGATTCTAAAGTCTTGAGTTCCATTAAAGTATATTAGAACTCTTTTGGGGACACAACAATGTCCTTCACAAGGTTTTTGCATGAACTTGGAAAGGATTCCATCTATAAATGGACTATCCAATCTAGTAGTATTAAGGTAGATAAGACTCCCAACAAGTTGTTTGTTAATGTTTGAATCTCACAGACATGATATTTTGGTGATTCTTGTAGTAAGGCGTCATCAACATATAGAATGCATCTCACGGAAGGCATCCTCAACAAATCCAAAAGGCAGCATGAGACCAAAAGTTCTCAAGAACAATCAAATGGATAGGTCACGTGGATGAACCCTTATTAACCTGTTCTATAGTGCATGCTACAAGTTCAGAACCCGCACGACCCTTGCACGTAAATTCCTTAAATATCCGTGTAAATGTCAAATATCACCCACCGACGGCCTAATTGAAGGCTCATCAATGGCCCATCACTTCCACAATTCGAATTTGGGCTCCTTACAATCCTTGTGGAAATAAATAGCCCCTGTTGTGTACTTGGAACCGCTTCATGAGGTGAAGGCATTCACATTTAGAGCTAGTTGTTTCTTGGCATCCTCTTAGCCTTGAAAAGGAAGCCATGGGTATGCATATTGTAGAGAGAAAAAAGAGAAAACTTATGCTATCGGATTTGTTGCAACACCCCAAATATTTTACTCTCAATTACGCACAATTTGTTTTTTTGTTATTTAATCATTAGGGGAATTTTGAGGTCAAGAATGGGCCTCAAAACAAAAAATGTACTATCAAAATCAATTTTTAAATAACCAATCACATTATAGAGGATGACATCATCTATAACAGTTGAGGTGGCATTGGTTGAGTTAAAGATGCTTATTTGTCAAATTCTAAATAGTGAATGAAAACTCATAGTTAACCATATCAATGTTGTAACTAAAGTACTCATAATGAAAAGAGTACTCTTAGATTACTTTTAAATATAATATAAATATACTAAAGTACCTTAAAGTACTTAGAAAAAAAAAGACATTCTTTATGTTTCAATATAAAATAAATAAATTACAAAAAACAAAAAAGTGAATGCTCTATTCAAAATTAAAACTATAAAATTACTTTTCAATATATAACATATATCTTTAAATAATAAATTATTAATACTAAAAAAATTAAAAATTCTATTCAAAATCATATAAATAATTTACATTATATAATAAATAATTTACATTATATAATAAATAATTTTAAAACTTTATTTAAATAAATTATAATATATAGATAAATTTACAATATAATGATAATGTATAATTTATAATAATTTACAATATATTAATGAAGTTTTAAAACTTTATGTAAAAATATGTATTATCTAAAATCAAAATATGTATATAATATATAATTTAAAATTATTTTAAACTTTAAAAACCTTATTGAATACGTATCGTTTTACTTTAATGTTTGGCATAATTGATAGGATATTTAAACATTTAAAATCTTTTGGATTTAAACTTTTAAAACATTTAAGATTTAAACTTTTTAAACCTTATGTTATGGAAAGAGATTTTTATGAAGACGTAATCCATGAATATATTATTTTATTTTAGTATATGATATATAATTTTAAATCTATAAATATGTGATATATGTGGAATAATTACTATTTATATAATATATAATTTCTAAATTTAAGAATATTAATATAAATGAGATAAGTTTTATGAGATACAAGATAGTAATAATAAAAGAAAATAAATTTGTAAAAGATATAAATGAAACAAATAAAAAATAATTGTGTTGATTATTAAATGAATACATAAAATAAATATTTCGTTATCTAAATTATAGATATGTAATATCAATATAGATATATAAGTTAATTAAGTATTTTATAAATAAAAATAAATTTAAATAATGTAGATATTTATGTAAATAAATTATTAGTATTTAAATAATGTTAATATTTATATAAATAAATTATTAAGTTTTAGTTTTAATAAATTTAAGTTAGATTTATATAATAGTTAGTCAACATATTTTATAAATATTGAAATATAAGTTGGATTTATATGACTATATGACTGATTTTTATTTTTAATGAATATAAGTTAAATTTATATAATTAATATATATTTTAAAAGAAATAACAATTTATTCATATAAATTTAATTTATGTTTAAAATTCAAAATGTTATTATAATCATATTTTGAATATTGAATAAGTTATATTTCAAAATTCAAAATAATATACTTTATTTTATTTTATTTCATGAATACATTACTTTTTACTTTATAAATACATTCATCATATTATATTCAAAAGCAATTTATGTATTCAAGAGTAATACTTTTAGTCACATCAAAGAATGATTTTTTTATTGATTTTATTTTAGATATCTTTTCAATTTAACTTAACCATAGTTACATTGATTGTAGCGTAAAATGTGAATTGTGAATATACCTCCCCCACAAAATTTTTAACTTGTAATATTTGATTATCTCTTAGGAGGCTCATTTTAGACTTCAAAATTCCCCTAATGACCACTTGATTTCTCGAAAGACTTTATCCTTTATGTTTTGACATCCGAACATGTCGTTTCTGATGTCCTAGTCCAAGAAGACAGTGTGCGTCAAGAACGTGTCATTTATTACATGAGTCATACGTTGTTTGGTACATTGTTGCGCTACCCTCATGAGGAGAAGTTGGCCTTCATCGTCGTCTTCTGTGTTCAGAAAGTATGTCATTACATTCTTCTGATCCAAACTACAGTTGCCGCAGACTCCAACCCCATGGTCTATCTCTTGATTCGCCTCCTCGTTCAAGGCCGCGTGGCTAAATGGATCATTATCCTTCAAGAATATGACCTAACATTTGTTATCCCTAAGAGTACTAAAGCCCTTGATTTGGCACATCTTATGACCAATTTACCCTCTTCGTCGACGTCACCTTCGATAAACACAAACTTACCCGATGAACACTTGTTCACCATTTTTTCGGATGATCCATGGTATGTCGAAATCCTTGTATACCTACGAACTCGAAAGTTTTGACCCCACATTGGTCAAGACGATCGACGACGCATATGCCATCACGCCTCATGATACCTCCTTCTCGGTGACATCCTTTACCGATGCGGCGTCGACATCATTTTACGTCGATGCCTCACACATGACGAGGCTGAATAGGTTATGATGATTGTCATAGCAAAGCCTGTGATGGCCACTTCTCAGTAATGGAAACTTCCCAAAAGTTCATCTATGCTGGGTATTTTTGGCCCACCATTTTCACTGATTGCATTGCAGTAGTCAAACATTGCCGAAATTTCCAACTCTTTGCCCCCAAGGCAAGGACCCCTCCCTCCCCTCTCCATCTAGTAGTCACCATTGGCCCTTTCAGTAAATGGGCCATTGATTTTATGAAGTGCAACCCTCCCTCGACCAGCGTCCATAAGTACATCATTATGGATGTTGATTTCACTAAATGGGTCGATGCCATGCCCACATTTAACTACCAGGGCACATTTCTTTTTTAACCATGTCATTACTCAATTTGGGGTCCCTAAACAACTCGTATCCGATCATGGAAAACATTTTGAAGACACCATTTGGAAAGAGTTGTCCACCTTCCTGAAGTTTGACCACCAATATGCCTCGTCTTATTACCCTCAAGCAAACGGCCAAGTTGGGGCTATCAATAATATTCTGAAGACAATCCTTCAACGAACAGTGGACAAACACAAGTCAAATTGGCATCATATGTTTTTTCCTGTACTTTGGGCTTATCGTACTTCCACTAAGACTACCACGGGTTTTACCCCTTTCTATTTGGTTCACATCGTAGAGTATATTCTCCCTATTGAGTGTCAAATCCCCGCTTTACACATTGTCGTTAACCTTCTCTCGGACACCTCACCTCTTGAGAAACGCTTACTCTTGTTAGAATAAGTGGATGAAGATCGACGGGTGGCCTTACAAATCATTGAGGCTTCCAAACATCGCTCCAAATCCCATTACGACAAGCGTGTCCATCCCCGCACCTTACAAGAAGGCAACATAGTGCTCGTTTATGACCAAGCTCATGACAAGCATGGTAAAGGAAAGTTGGAATCCATCTGGAAAGGCCCGTACATTGTCCAAACCTGTCTCGGCAAGGGGGCATACATCCTTACTGATTTTGAAGGACACCCTTTGACCAACCCTCGCAATGGGTTGTATCTTAAATGATTTTTTCCTTAAATTTTATCGGACCCAATAGTCTGTGTTGTACAGTTTTCTTTCCCTTTTTGTTTTCCACGTTTGGCATCTAGAACCTTACTGTTTGTTTCCATGTGTGACCACAGATGGATCCCGTTCCTTCACTCTATGTCGGTTTCACCAAGGCGCAAGTAGATGGTATCCAAACCTCGCCTCTGCAGCTTAGGTATTGTATTCCCCCTCACACGAGTTGATCTACCTCAATGGAGTGTGTATCGGTGCTGCCACTAATAACTAGGCTAAGTACAATGTTGTGACCAGTCTCTTGACCGCTTCCCTCAAGTTGGGAATTCGTCACCTTCATGTGTTTCTTGACTCCCAGCTCCATGTTGTCCAACTCAATAACTTTTACCATGTATGGGATCCTTGCCTTTTTAGAAATTTCATGTGCACAAAACAACTGATTAGATAGTTTGAGTTCATTACATTCATCTATGTCCCACGAATTCATAATAGTGTTGCAGACCAAATGGCTAACAATATTCTAAAATGGCATATAAATCACAACATGCAGGAAGTAACCCATAAAAATGCATCATTATATCAACCACAAGCACATATACATCATATAGGCATACATCATCATAAAAAAACAAAAAGGCTCATCATCATAATAAACTGCATCCATGTGCATATATATATCATTCAAATATCATAGTGTTTACATCAATGCATTGAGGAGCCCCAACAGCTTCCTCGTCATAAAAATAATCACCGAGTACAAAAATTCCCCATGCTCATCACATTGGGGGGCAGTTCCATCAACTTCCTAGTCATCTCCATCATCGTCCTCCTCCTCATAATCATAAGGGGCATCACCCCGAGCCATGGCCCTTACCGCCTCAACTGCCATTGTAATCTTCCGCATCACTGGTCTCCACTCTCGTGGAGCGTTGTAGCAGATATTGATCAACTCTTGATCCAAATGTTGTCATTCATCATCAACAACTCCATCCAGTAGGCGATCAATACCCATGTGCGGCGTCTCCAAATTCGTCAAAGCACTTTGTTGACGACGCTTCCCATGACTGGGAGAATACACTCCCTCCACTCGGCCCCTACACACCCAGTATCCTGTCGGAGGCCGCGGCCCCACATATGCACACATAAGCACGTCATCAGTCTCGGTATCATAACAATCCTCTAGCTATCACATATGCTATGGAGTAGAAACAACATGATACTGTAAAGTTAGTAGATACATAGTGTTTGGTCCCCATGCCTGACCAGGAGTTCGTGGTATCTCTAAGTCCCCCATGTAGTCCATCCCTAGGGAAGTCCTCAATCACAACTGGAAACTTCCGCCACTATGCAAAAATATCTTGAGTGAAGAACCAACCCACCAGTCCCCCACCCCCATGAGTCATCATCTCGATGTTATATTTTGAGCATTAATTCAAAATGATCTAGGATCTTATCTGAGAGAATAACATGTACAGCATATCAATCACAAGAGACAATAGACACAGAGTTTCCTCGGGGAAAACCAAGAAGGTGAAAAACCCCACAATTTCCTCAGAGATAGAAAGAGCAATGATACAAAACCCAAATACAAGAGATAGTCTCATAGCATCTTCTTCTCCTCCACTAGTGCGCATCACTCACATGAGAGAATAGATGAGTAAGTGAATGATCAAATAGAGTGACACCCTCACTCTATTTATACACTGACTTGACTTTCCTAATAACCTAACAGGGCCGAATTCTCTAGGAGAGCCTAATAACCCATGGTAACTCAACTCAGGGCCGACCCCACACTTGTTGGTATAATAACCCATCATATATAAGTTGTGACACTTGTAATACAACTTGCGACACTTGTAAATACAAATGATGACACTTGCATACAGAGGAATAATAACATCTTTGTAGGGATACAATATACATACATGAAATACATTCTGAAGTTACAAATACATCAACACTCCCTCTTAACTAGGAAGGTATTTCTCGACACAGGTCTTTAGCACAAGTCTTCTTCTCTGGATCATCGTCACTAGATCATCGTCATCATCATTGTTGTTGCTATCTCAATCAATCTCCAATATACTCATCATAGGAAGTTCTATAGAGCCAGCCCTTTTTCATGTTGGATGTAGGCCTAGCCTCCATGTAGGTATTCATCATCTCTGCGAGCAAGCCATCAAGTAGGTACACCTCAAGACTGATTACACTGCCTCTACAAAACCTGCAAGATCTCCCATGACTGATTACACTGCCTCTACAAAACCTGCAAGAGCATCTCAGGACTGTTTACATGCCTCTGCAAAACCTGTGTACCCTACTGTCACATCATTGTCTTCAGATCACCTCATAATCCACAAAGCACAACCCAGATGCACATCACACAGCACTTACACCATTGACATGGGAGAACACATCTATCACCATTCGGGGAAGGCACGGGGGATTCACTAGAAGGCAATATAATATCACGTTCATTCATATTGAGGTATTAAATATTCATGAAAACCTAAAAATTATATTGCTTATATATTAAGGGGAAAAGGGTTTTTTTATTTAATGTAACAATACAAAAATACTTTGGGGTCTTTTTTATATGGGCAGGGTGACAAATATCCACCAAATGGAGATGGCGGGATCACGACCGGATGAGAAATCGGATTGAGGCAAGGCTCAAGCTTACCAGTACACAGAGAAATCGCATCTTGAGGCATGCTTGAGGCCAGGGGTTTCGTGGTGAAGTGGGTTATCAATCGATCATAGTCGAGAGACATTGGTCATTGACAACCAATTGTTACCAATAGCACTCAGCCAGTTGTTACCAATAGCCTTGGGAGACCCTAAGCCTCCAGGGCCTGTTATAGGCTCTCGATAGGACTTGGGGGATTGAATAACCAACCACTCATTCCTATTACAGGCCTTAGGAGGTTTAGTCAGCCTCCTAGAGCTTTTTACAGGCTCTGGGGGCTTTGATACCTAGCCCACAACAAGCTTAGTCAATGATTGGGTAACTGCAACATTGAATCTAAATGTTGTACTATGTGCATTAGCTCTAGTGACATATAAGAAGTGATCTCCTATCTCTTCATTAGACCATTAGATGTTGAAAATCATAATGATATGTGGTTGAGTAATTGCATTGTGGGTGAAGTAATGTGGATCCACAATATACATCGAAAGAAGCAAGGTGCATTGTAGAATGCATGTGGGGTCATAAGAGGGGTATCATATCAATATACTAGGTAGAAATATAATGGGGTATAAAAAATGTTAATGAAAAAATAGGGTTTTTTTTAAATTGGGAAGGCGTATTGGGAGGGGGTTAAAAAAACGATTTTGGAAGGTATTTTCCAATATTTAGTGAAATTAGGGGTATTGTTTCATATGCCACGAACGAACGTGCTATGATAGTGGTTTATTGAGTGAAGCCCCTGTGGGGGAAGGCACCAGCACTTACATCACGACCATGGGAGGACAAACCTACCACCATGTCAGAAATGCATATCCATCCCTTACATCTCACCATGGGAGAACACATCTATCACCATGTGAAAATGGCCCAGCCCTTATATTTCAGCATAGAAGAACACATTTATCACTATCTGAAAATGGCTTAGCCCTTACATTTAACCATAGGAGAACACATCTATCATTATGTGAAAATGGCTTCAGCCCTTACATCTCATCATGGGAGAACACATCTATCACCATATGAGAAAGGCTCATGTGCATCTGTGTCTTTGGACTCATCACTTCCCCTTGGAAGGAATCTCAATCCGAAGTACACCAAGGCTCTCTTTGAAGTACTCAAACTTCACTCTAGCCAGCGTCTTGGTCAACACATCGTCTATCTACTCGTTCGTCGCAACATATAGGAGCTTCATTGCTCCTCTCTGCACCATATCCCTGATATAGTGAAACTTGATCTCAATGTGCTTCGACTTGTCATGGAACACTGGGTTCTCTGAAAACTTCACACAACTTTGGTTGTCGCAATATATACAAGTAGCATCCAACTAGAGATCAAACAAATTAGACAGTAGCTTCCTAATCCATACTGCCTCACAACTAGCCGAACAAGCTGCAACATACTTTGCTTCGGCTGTACTCAGTGCCACACAGGACTTCTTCCTACTAAACCAAGAGATCATACCGGATCCCATACTGAAGCAGCACCCTGAAGTGCTCTTCCAATCAATGGCATTGCCTGCCCAATCTGAATCAACATAACCCTCCAGGTTAAACTTTTGATTCACATCATACTTGAGCCCATAGTCAACTATACCATTCAGGTAACTTAGAATATGCTTTGTAGCAATCAGGTGAACATGTCTCGGATCTATCAGGAACTGGCTCAAGGTGTTCATAGCAAAGCAAATATATGGTCTCGTATTTGTCAAGTACATCAAAGACCCAATCAACTGACAATACATCGTGGCATCAACCGACTCAGATGAAGCATCACACAGAAGCTTCAAGTTCAATGCCATAGGTGTGGCCATGGCCTTGCAGTCCATCATCCCGAACCGCTTCAGGATCTCTACTGCATACTTCCCTTGTCTAAGGAAGATTCCATCTGCACTCTGCCACACCTCCATACCTAGAAAGTAATGCATCATACTATTAGGAACCCATGTCAACCCTTCTATTTACTTTGTTAGTATATTGTTGTTGGATGCATATGCTTTGTAAGTCGTCCCGTAGTATTTGTTGATCCATAGTTTGTATTATTGTTGTTGGACGCATATGCTTTGTAAGTCGTCCTGTAGTAATTGTTGATCCATAGTTTGTATTATCCCATGGTTTGTATTGACACATGGTATTGACCCATGGTATTGGTGCCTAGACTTAGTATATAAGTTTGTGTTGAGACCAATGAAGGTACCGTGAAGTTATTTTTATTGAGCTTGCTCAAAGGAGGTTTCCCCCTCGAAGTGGCCTGCGATCAATATAAAAGTGATTCTGAGTTCTTTTATTTCTGTTATCTCATGTGTTTTCATTAATTAATTATTGCAGGTTCTTCACATCTAGTATCAGAGCACTTTCTTGGGCTCGTTGGGTGGAATTTCTGCCAACTTTTTTTTTCGCATCTGTTGAAAGTTCAGATCTAGGAATAATCCCTATCCACTTAACTATGGGAAGTACTTGGGCATAAGCCCTAAAACTCATTGTGAGGAGTACCACGGGAACCCCAAAGTAGCTGGCCCATTGAGAGGACCTGCCAGCGAAAAGGACAACGACCCCTACCTGATTGACTAGTTCCCACCCGTGAGGTAAACCAAGAGCTGTCGTTTGTGGCAAAGCAGTTATCAGTTTTACCTGAGCCATGGAGTGAGGGGTACTGCCCCTATACGCAAGCTGTCAGACAGCATTGGTGGCTGAGTGAAAACCCTGAACTGTTAGGAAGCCGAACATACCTGGGGTACATATCTATTTTCAGCTGAATTGTTCCACACCGTTTCAAATCCATTCCGAGCTGTTTCAGATCCATTCTGAAAGCAATTCCAGATCCAGCAGTTTCAGATCTATTCTGAAATCTGTTTCAGATCCATCCATTTTCAATCCATTTGGTGTCGTTTCAGATCCATCTGTTGTCAATCCCTTCCGCGCCGTTGTAGATCCATTTCTGGAAAAAAAAAACAAACAAACAAATTGTTTTTCCGCCATATCTCCCTTGTTTTAACGTCGTTTCCCTTGAACCTTCTCTAACACCCATGCAATTCCATTCTGCATATTTCATTCCTGAGGACCCTATCCCAAATTCCACTTCCCAACACCCAAAATCGCACATTTGTCTATTTTTAGGGTTTTCCATAACTTCTTCAATTTTCACCCAATCGCCTTCAAATTTTACCATAGAGTTCATTTCTTAATTCTACTTCTTTGTCTCTCTCTGCCAAATTTTCTCATTCTTTCACCCCACTTCTGAAATCCCCCTTTTATGCTTCCTTGTCCTTTTGACAGTGTCCAAAACCTAGTCAAACCCTAATTACCCATCAGAGTTTTTCCCAAATCCAAATTTCATTTTACTAAATAAGCTTTTGTTTTTGTTTTTCTACCCATCCCCCCCCACCAAAAAAAAAAAGAAAAAAAAAAAAGAAACCCTGGTTATGGTTTTCACCCGCACAGGAGCACACACCATGGAGGAAGCACTTGCAGCCATCCAAACCAAACTCCAGGATTTGGATGAAAAATTTCTTGGCCTCCATCTTGAGCATTCCGCCATGAACAACAAATGACAGTCTACATCTTCATCAGACAATGGGTTCTCTTCTTCCAGCAATTTCCATGGTCCGAAGATTGATTTTCCTCGCTTCAATGGTACTGATCCAACTGGATGGATCTATCGTACAGAACAATATTTCAGTCTGCATAATACTTTTGATGTCACTAAAGTTCCACTTCCATCCTTTCATTTGGAACAGGAAGCTCTTCAATGGTACCGTTGGTACATCAAGGCTCATGAAGGGCCAAAATGGCCATATTTTTGCCAGCTCCTTTTGCAACGATTTGGTCCTAGTGCTTTTGATGACTTCACCGGAGCCCTCACTAAACTTCGCCAAATTGGCAGTGTGAGAGAGTATCAGATAGAATTTGAGAAACTGGCCAATCACACAGAAGGATTGTATGATGAATTCTACAGGAGTTATTTTATTAGTGGTCTTAAGGATGAAATACGCTCAGAGGTTAAAATGTTATGTCCCAACACAATGATGGAAGCTCTGGGGTTTGCTAAGTTGGCAGAAGACAAGATTGCATCCCAACAACGCTCCAAGACCACTTTTGTTCCCTTCCAAAATATGGGTTCTCAACTACCTCCCATTTCTCCAGCTCCTCGACCAACTCCTATCAAGCATTTGTCTGAAACAGAGATGCAAGCACGCAGAGAAAAAGGGCTTTGTTATAATTGTGATGAGAAATTCACTCGGGGACATAAATGTGTTCAGCAAAATCTCTATCTCTTGGATATGGATTCTCCGCCTGCCTCTAAAATTGATGAAGAAGCTCCATATACCATGGATGATCAGGTCGACATTCAAGAGCCGCCTATTGACCCCCCATCTCAGGATGACCAACCATAGATATCTCTCAATGCTTTATCCGGCGTCACCACCCCCCAAACAATGTGGGTCAGGAGTTACTTCAAGAAGCTTCCTCTTACAATACTCATTGATTCTGGCAGCACTTATAACTTCATTGACCCTCGGATCGCTAATCAAGCTAATTGTTTTATCCATCCTTGCTCCAACTTTGAAGTCATGGTTGCCAATGGGGGCACCTTACCTTGCAAGGGAAAGTGTCACAATGTGTGTATCTCTCTGGAAGATTATAACCTGCGCTCTGACATGTTTGCCTTGTCCTTAGGTGGATGTGATGTGGTTTTGGGTGTTCAATGGTTACACACACTTGGCCCCATCTTATGGGATTTTGCTGAACTTTGGATGCAATTTTCAGTCAATGGGACACAACACAAATTTACAGGCTTACAACCAGGGTCTCTCTGCATCATCAGTTCACATCACCTGGAAAAGATCCCTAAGAGGAATTCACATGGTGTCATCACTTAGCTCCATTCCATTCAGATGCACCCACCAACGGCCTCCACTACTTCCTTGGATAGATATGCAGGTGTATTTGCTGCACCAGTGGGATTTTCGCCATCAAGAGACCTTTCCAGTAAGCATTTAGCCACATCTACATCTCAGCAGGACATGATGGCTAATTTGCATGTAGTACATAAGTGGCAGCCATCCCCATTGGGGAATTATTTCTGCATCAAGGCTGATCTCCAGAGTCTGGAAAATTTCCTGGAACAACGGGTCTCCTCCCCAACACACCTGGAATGGGTTATCCAACTCATGGGTTATGACTATGTGATCACTTACCAGAAGGTAAGGACAATATGGTGGCAAATGCTCCTTATCGCACATTTGATGACCCAGTTTCTCTTACAGATATTTCTCTTCTTGTTCCAAATTGGTTGCAATCTGTTCAACGGGGCTATCTCTTCTATGAACTCCATGCTTCTTCATCGGCAGGGCACTCTAGGTTCCTCAAAACATATGATCAGGAACAATGTAACTTCTTTTGGCAGGGACTGAAAATGACAATTCAACGAAAGGTGGTTGAATGTGATACTTTCCAGGTCAACAAGGGTGAAACGACACTCTTTTCAGGACTGCTTGAACCCTTGCCCATCCCTACACAGATATGGACAACTATTTCTATGGATTTCCTAGAAGCACTCCAATGGTACAGTACCACATCTAAAAGGACGCCATATGAAGCAGTCTCTGGACAGGTACCGCCAGTTCTTCTTCCATACACCTTCAGCATCTCCCCAGTTCAGGCAATTGACTCGATTCTTTGAAACCACGATCAGATTCTTCTCATTCTGCAGGACAATCTTCACATGGAAAGAATTCAACTGAAACAACAAGCCGGTCAGCACCGTTCTGAGTGCACTTTTCACGCAGCTGATATGGTTCTTCTTTGTCTATAGCCTTCCATGCAATCCTCCCTGAAACTCAAAAGGCGTCAGTGGCCTGTAATGCAACCCGAGGATGCTACAGGGGAACCACTCCTTCAGATTCTGCATCAATTTGCACATCTAAAGCTTTGAGGACAAAGCTTTTTGTAAGGGAGAGGGGATGTTAGGAACCCATGTCAACCCTTCTATTTACTTTGTTAGTATATGGATGTTGGACGCATATGCTTTGTAATTCATCCCGTAGTATTTGTTGATCCATAGTTTGTATTATTGTTGTTGGATGCATATGCTTTGTAAGTCGTCCCATAGTAATTGTTGATCCATAGTTTGTATTGGCCCATGGTTTGTATTGACACATGGTATTGACCCATGGTATTGGCGCCTAGACTTAGTATATAAGTTTGTGTTGAGACCAATGAAGGTGCCATGAAGTTATTTGTATTGAGCTTGCTCAAAGGAGGTTGCCCCCTCGAAGTGGCTTGCGATCAATATAAAAGTGATTCTGAGTTTTGTTATTTTTGCTATCTCGTGTGTTTTCATTAATTGATTATTGTAGGTTCTTCACACATACCCAAGTGCTTCATCTCGAACTCGGCAGCAAGCTTCCTCTTTGTGTTGGCAATCAACCTATCATCACCTGTCACAAACAGGTCATCCACATACAATAGTAGTATCAGTGGATTTCCTTCCTCAACCTTGCAGTAAAGGTTGGAATCCGCTTTACTCTTCGTAAATCCCAAACTCATCAGAAAGCTATCTATCCTGTCGTACCAGGTCCTGGGTGCATGTTTCAAACCAGACAAGGCTTTCTTCAGTTTGCACACATGTGACCCTCGGTCATGTGTCTCAAAACCAAGTCGTTGCTCCACATACACTTCCTCTTCGACTACATCATTCAAGAAGGTTGTCTTGACATCCATCTGGTGTATCTTCCACTTCATCATTGCATCCAGGGCAAGTACTATTCTGTCCTATACATATGTTAAATAATTATTACATTTTTGTTTGCGGAAACGAGCCAACCATACCTTGGTAAATACATATCGTGTAATAATAATAGTTGACTTTGCTACTGTCGTAATCAATACAGATTGTTGTTTAATTCTTATGTAGCTATTATTATGATACTTCTTAGATAATCATGTTTAATGGAAACGCCATCTCACTATTAAGCTTGTTATGTTATTAT